>CM066031.1:741838545-744238545 GCA_033557465.1 Ichthyophis bannanicus | reverse complement strand
GTGATAGGATCTGTACAGGTGGTACATACTGATAGAATCATTATTCCTGCTAAATGAAGCACAAAAAAAATGAACACCAACATTCAAAAGCAAATCTGTTTCTTTTCCCCTCTATCTATTCCTACTGGAGCTTTATCTTCCCTGGTGATATTAGATATCCAATGAATCTCTATTCACTCTTACATTCTTTTTTGCAATAACCGCCAATACCTTGGACTCCTGTATTGTAGGACTATACCAGCCGCCTGGGGGAAGGTTCTGTGCTCTATTTCAAACATGAGATCCTGTGTAACAAACAGCTTGACCTGAATAGGGCTTCAATTACTTCCAGCCGCCCCCAGAATAATACCTATTTCTATAATTGGTCTGGCAAATACGATTTTTAAAGTAAAATTTACAGGTGATGACATCTTTGCATGGAGAGCAGAATTGAGACACTAAGGTCATGACACACACAATTCTAGCAATATTTAGAAAGGGCTGTGCTAAATGTGGAACTTGTTTTGAAACAGCGCAGGAGTGCAGGGGCATTTAACGATATGTGGAGCCGGAGGACCCATATTGCAAATCCACCTATGGAAAAAAATCAACAGGGGAGACTCAGCAGCTTCCAGGTGTAGGTGCCAGTGCAAGGAGGTCAGGCATCCCAGGTGATCCTCATTCCACAGTAAGTGCCCACTCCTATTGCCCCCACTTCCATCCCTCTGTAGGACATGCGACGGCAACACTCTCAGACGGAACAGAAGTCCCAGAGTGAACCTCAGCTCTAGTGCTGCAGTGCCTTTCATCCTTCCACCACCCTCTGATTCTACTTCTTGTATGCCTGGGAGTGGAAAACACCTCAGCCCTCATGCAAAAGGAAGTGGAATCACAGAGGACCAGTGGCTTATTGCTGCTGCTACATGTCTAAGAGAGGGGTGGCAGTGATGGCTATTGATACCCCTGGAGGGCAACTTCCTAAGATCATAAGAACATACGATATGCCGTACTGGGTCAGACCAAGGTCCATCAAGCCCAGTATCCTGTTTCCAACAGTGGCCAATCTAGGTCATACGTACCTAGAAGTTTTCCCAAAAGACACAGGTTCCGCAATGCTTCTATTGGGTCAAGCAGTGATTTCCTGGGTCCCTTTTAATAATGGTTTATGGACCTTTCCTCCAGGAACTTGTCCAAACCTATTTTAAACCCAGCTACACTAACAGCTTTTTACTACATCCTCCAGTAACAAATTCAAGAATTTGATTACACGTTGAGTGAAAAAATATTTTCTCTTATTAGTCTTAAATAGTTTACCCTGTAGCTTCATTGCATGTCCCCTAGTCTTTTCTATATTTTGATGGCATAAACAATCGATCTACGTTTACCTGTTCCACTCCATTCATTAATTTATAGACCTCTATCATATTTCCCCTCAGCCATCGTTTTTCCAGGTTGAAGAGCCCTAACCCTTTTAGCCTCTCTTCATAGGGGTATCCTTCCATCCCCTTTACCATTTTGGTGTCTCTTCTCTGTACGTTTTTTAATAACGCTATATCCTTTTTAAGATACGGCAACCAGAATTGTACACAATATTCAAGGTGAAGTTGCACCATGGAACAATATAGAGGCAATATAATATCCTTTGTTTTATTCTCCATTCCTTTCTTTATGATACCTATCATTCTATTTGCTCTCTTGGCTGCCACTGCATACTGGATGAAGGGTTTCAACATGTTATCCATGATGTTGCCTATCTTTTTCCTGGGTGGTGGCTCCCAGTGTGAAACCTTCCATTGTGTAACCATAGTTTGGGTTGTTCTTTTCTTGGTGCATAACTTTGCACTTGTCCACATTAAATTTCATCTGCCATTTAAATGCCCAGTCTTCCAGTTTTCCACAATCCTCAATGGTTTTAACAACTTTGAATAGTTTGTGTCATCTGCAGATTTGATTACCTCACTCGTTATTCCCATTTCCAGGTCATTTATGAATATGTTAAAAATCAGCAGATCCAGCACAGATCCCTGGGATACTCAATATTCACCTTTCTCCATTGGGAAAATTGGGCATTTAGCCCTACCCTCTGCTTTCTATCTTTTAACCAATTCCTGATCCACAATAGTGCACTGCCTTCTATCCCATGACTTTTTAATTTCAGCGAGAGTCTCTCATGCGGGACCTTGTCAAAGGCTCTCTCAAAATCCAGATATACTATATATCAACTGACTTAGCTTTCTCTACCTGTTTATTCATACCTTCAAAAAACATAACAGATTAGTAAGACAACCTTCTTTGGCTAAAGCTATGTTGGCTGTCTCCCATTAAGCCATGACTATCTACATGTTCAGCAATTTTGTTCTTTATAATGGTTTCTATCATTTTTCCTGGTACTGACACCAGGATCACCAGTCTGTATTTTTCCGGATCACCCCTTGATCCCTTTTTAAATATTGGCATTACATTGACCATCCTCCAATCTTCAGGAATTACAGATGATTTTAATGATAGTTCACAGATTAATAATAGTAGGTCTACAATCTCATATTTCAGTTCTTTCAACACCCTTGGATGTATACCATCTGGTCCAGGTGATTTGCTACTCTTCAGTTTATCAAATAGTTGTAATACATCTTTCCGTTGTATTGATATTTCTTTCAATTCTTTTGCAGCATCACCTTTAAAATACTGTTTCAGTCATGGGTAACATCCCTACATTTTCCTCAGTAAAGATAGAAGCAAAGAATTCATTCAGTCTCTACGCTATGGCCTTCTCCCCTCTTAGTGCCCCTTTTACCCCTCTATCATTTAATGGTCCAACTGACTGTCACAGGTTTTTTGCTATGAATGTACTTGAAAAAGTCTTTATTACGAGTTTTTGCTGCCTTATCAATGCCTTGTATCTAACTTGCCAGTGCTTGTGTTGTTGAAAGTTTTCATCATTTGGCTTCTTTTTCCGTTTCCTGAAAGATGCTTTTTTTGGCAACAGCAGCCTCTCTGACCTCACCTTTAAATCATGCTGGTAGTTTTTTGGACTTCCTTCCACTTTTCTTAAAGCATGGAATACAGCTGGTTTGGGTTTCCAAGATAGTATTTTTAAACACTCATGCTTGATGTAAATCTTTAACCTTTGCAACTGCTCCTTTTACTTTTTTCTTAATTTCCTAGTTTGTCTGATGGTGACAGTGGCCCTGCCAACACTTACTCATGGATGCTGATATTTCACAGCTTCCACATGGAAGTATTGGTATTTAAGAACATAAGAAATGTCATACTGGGTCAGACCAGAGTCCATCAAGCCCAGTATTATGTTACCACCAGTGGCCAATCCAGGTCACAAGTACCTGGCAGGTTCCCAAAATGTACACAGGTTCCACAATGCTTGTCCCAGGGTAAGCAGTGAAAATCTTGGGCCATCTTTAATAGTGGTTTATGGACTGTTCCTCCAGGAATTTGTCCAAATCTTTTTTTAAACCCAATTATACTAACAGCTTTTACTGTATTCTCCAGTAACGAATTCCATTGTTTGATTTTGTGTTGAGTGCAAAAATATTTTTTCTTATTAGTTTTCAAATCGGTTACATTGTAGCTTCATTGTGTGTCCCCCTAGTGTTTCTACTTTTTGATGGCATAAACAACTGATCTACGTTTACCCGTTCCACTCCATTCATTAATTTATAGACCCCCATCATATCTCCCCACAACCATCTCTTTTCCAAGTTGAAAAGCCCTAGCTTTTTAAGCCTTTCCTCATAGGGGTATCCTCTCCTTTACCATTTTGGTGGCTCTTCTCTGTGCCTTTTCTAATTCCGCTATATCTTTTTTAAGATACACTGACCAGAACTGCACACAATATTCAAGGTGCAGTCACACCATGGAACGATACAGAGGCATTATAATATCCTTGGTTTTATTCTCCATTTCTTGTTTTATGATCCATCAGGCCATGAGATACAATGGGTAAATGCATACCTTCTCTTTGCATTTACCCATGAAATAACAAATTGTGAAGAAAAACACACACACAAATGCAGCCTGACTTTAAAATCAGGCACTCAGGACTTATGCCTCTGCTAACTTGGCCTACCAGGAGAGTAACTTTAACAGACTACATCACAAAACATATTATGAATATCAAGTGTATAACAGAAACATAGCTCATAGAGATAGACAATGTACTGGCCAATCAGCCCACACACACAATCCATAACTGCTTCAGAGCACTTAGCAGAGGAGGGGGAATATCAATAATGGCCAAGAACCACCTCATGTTTGACACCACAGATACCAGCTCCATAAACAACAACATGGACCTCCTATTCATATCAAGGAAGTCACTAACCATATATCTGGCTTATAGACCCCCACATTGCAATACCAACAAATAATCCACGCTACTAGAAACAGCATGCTCGCCCTCCTCCAAACACCAATACTTCATCCCCCTAGGAGATCTGAATCTAGCATCTGCTCCCAACAAGCAAGCTTCATCCTTCCTAGAAGCCATGGAAACATTACATTATAGACAGCTAAACACGCATCCAACACACAGGAAAGGAGGAAAACACAATCTTATCTTCATCCCCAATGTTATCTCACCAGGATCCAGCAAGAGTTTATCACCATCTCACCAGTCCCCAACTTAGACAACAACTCAATTCACTTCTCCCTACCATCCTCCATCCCCCCAGTCACATCAGATAAAACATCTGCCATGGACTACAGATTCCGACAGTTCCGTATCCAACATTCTTCACTGAAGTGCTCCCTCAACTCAAATCCATTCCCCCCCCCCCCCCGATGCCAACCTGGACATCCAGATTATCGGTTGGAACAATGCCTTAGCATCAGCCACCATTGTGCCGCCAAAAATCACCTTCTCCAAGTGATGCCATATGGCTCCCTGGTACTTGTCATCTCTAAGATTTAAAACATACCCTGCGGAGACTGGAATACAAATGGAGACAAACCAGAGACCCATACATACACAACGTATGTAGGGAGAAGCAGAAAGAATACTGTGATGCCACTAATAGATGTAGGAAGGAGTACTACACATCATCATCATGGGCTCCATCAACAAGCCTAGACAGCTCTTTGTCATAACCAAATCCCTACTAAAGGAACCTAGTACCCAAGGATTCCAAGTCCCTATCTGGCTCCATGTGATGGCTCACCACCTCCAAGCCAAATACAAATCAGACAACCTTATGAAACGCTTATGGAGGAGTGGCCTAATGGTTAGAACACTAGCTTGGGAACCAAGAGACCAGGTTTTGATTCTCACTAGCACTCCTTGTGGCCTTGGGCAAGTCACTTAATCCACCATTGTCTCAGAAAAATTCAAGTTATCAATGCCCCTGTTTAATGTACATTACCAAGTTTGAGTTACAATGTAAACTGTTTGACTGAAATGATAAAGTGGTATAAAAATATGTTAATTAAATAAAAAAAATAAACAAACTCACTCACTTCCTAAGTACTTAGTCCACATTTGAATCAGTGACCTCCGCACATCTCATAAGTTTAATAGCTAACCTCAATACAACCATTTCCCCACTGGATCCCAATCCAGTCTCCTGGATAAAGACCACAAGAACAAAATTCAGTCGCCACATACTAAATATAGTCTTTAACCCAGTGATACATGCCGCCTCAAACAAAACAAACCTTGATCAGACAACTATTCGATAGCCTAAAATTTGATCCCATCTCTCCGACTTCCTACAAATGAATCTCCAGCATCCCATTTATCTCAAAACTAATAAAAAAATTGTTACAAACAACTACAAGACTATATAAATGAGCATGCTTCCCTTGACCAAACACCAACATGGCTTCAAAACAAACCATAGCACGGAAACCCTTCTCGTCTCCCTATTGGACGCTCATCACCAGCACACAAGCTATCATACAGGGCATCATCCTTACTTTCTTCCATATCTCAATGGCATTCAATTCCATAACTCATCATTAGCTCCACAACAGACTCGAAAAACTGACCTATGCAATACCACGCTAAACTGGTTCCACTCCTACCCAAAGAGCCATAGCCAGCAAATAAAATTGGGCTCAAAGACATCAAACCTATTTACCCTTAAACCTCTTCCCTCTCAGCCCTCCTTTTCAATGGTCTATTATGAGGTCATTTTGCAATTGTTATGCTGCTACCACAAAATAAGCTTTTTATGTCAGCGTAGACCTGTTGTAGATGACCTTGGGTGAATCTCTTCATTAAAGGTTGTTAATAAATCCTAATAGATAGATAATGAGTAGGGAAATTTTATAAGAGGTCTTTCATCCATGTTAACAGGGTTTATGAATGATAAAAAGCTTTATAAAATTACCCCATGGGGTCTCATGTACTAATATGCATTATCCAACTAACAAGCACTGGTGTAAGAGGGAACTCGTATTGTGACGTGGCATGTTCTCCCAGTACCAGTACCTCTCATACTTTGTAAGTTTGTTCTTCACAGGAAAGGTGCTGGCTGCATGAAACAGCCTCCCAGTGATGTTGATGCAGATGGAATTGAAAAACAATGGTTAGCGATAAGATAGTGTAAGTAAGGTACTGGATGAAGTGCGTCACATCTTATTGTATCTGAGAAGAAGAAAATAAATATCAAAATCTGAATTTTTAGCCTACCTTTCCAAACAATGGTCAATACTCCTTGAAGCATTTTTAGAATGCAGACTCGGCATGTCTATGCTCCAAAGGATTTATCTTCCTTTACCTCAGACAATTACATCATAAAAGGGCTTGGCCAAGGTGTCTAAGTGCAGAAAGAAAGATTCAAATCCTGGTTCTCAGCATATTTGGTCTAACCACTAGGCCAATTCCTTAAACTATAAAACACACACCCCGTCTATTATCTAAACCAAGCAACAGAAAGCTGTTAATATCATTCACTAAGAGCTGGGTCTCAGAAAAACCGGTGGCACTTTAATCATGGACACAAAGCCCCTTAACGGTGCCAGTTTTTACATCAATGACCCCTTGAACGCATATTATTCTGAAAAAGTTCTTTCAATTTTTGTAGTAAACTCTTATAGCAAATCAATGTATTCTTGATAAAAATACCAAATGTTGAACGAGAAGAGAATTCAAACTTAGCTTTGTAACATTAGCCAGATGAAAAGGCAATTCCAACGCCTCATTCCAGGCTGCCCAAGCGTTTCACTACAGAAGTTTCTTCAGGGAATTGTCGGTACAGGCTAAAAACAGAGAAACGTGAAATTAATGAAATAAAGCCAGTTGCTACATCGCAATCTTGAAACAACATAGGTATAAGCAGACCTTTTTTATCTTCGCGCATAACAAGCATAATCAGTGCAGATTTCCTCCAAACATTTCTGTCAAAATTTTCGTGCACAGAACGCCGCGCATGCGAGATAGATCACAGTCGCCATTTTTAAAGGGAAAATCATGTGACTCAGACAAGCTGCTACAACTACCGATAGGTAAAGTTGCAATGCACATTGTAAGCACATTACTACATTAAATCGAACTGCCTACTATAAACAAAGTGAGAGATCTAAACGCACATTCAACCCCGATGGGTGTACTGATTTTAAAGTGAAGATCCATTTTTGTTCTCTCCAAAGTAACGTTTCATCAATAGTTTTGCCTCACATGGGAGCTGTCACATGGTCTACAACAAAACAGCGTAGTTGTTCAAAAATATGACTCTCTTTTATACAATGTTGGACTAAAGGAGCTTCCAACATCCGGCATTTTATACGGCTGTTATGTTCCCTCATGCGTACCCTGATGAAACGTTACTTTGGAGAGAACAAAAATGGATCTTCACTTTAAAATCAGTACACCCATCGGGGTTGAATGTGCGTTTAGATCTCTCACTTTGTTTATAGTAGGCAGTTCGATTTAATGTAGTAATGTGCTTACAATGTGCATTGCAACTTTACCTATCGGTAGTTGTAGCAGCTTGTCTGAGTCACATGATTTTCCCTTTAAAAATGGCGACTGTGATCTATCTCGCATGCGCGGCGTTCTGTGCACGAAAATTTTGACAGAAATGTTTGGAGGAAATCTGCACTGATTACGCTTGTTATGCGTGAAGATAAAAAAGGTCTGCTTATACCTATGTTGTTTCAAGATTGCGATGTAGCAACTGGCTTTATTTCATTAATTTCACGTTTCTCTCTGTTTTTAGCCTGTACCGACAATTCCCTGAAGAAACTTCTGTAGTGAAACGCTTGGGCAGCCTGGAATGAGGCGTTGGAATTGCCTTTTCATCTGGCTAATGTTACAAAGCTAAGTTTGAATTCTCTTCTCGTTCAACATTTGGTATTTTTATCAAGAATACATTGATTTGCTATAAGAGTTTACTACAAAAATTGAAAGAACTTTTTCAGAATAATATGCGTTCAAGGGGTCATTGATGTAAAAACTGGCACCATTAAGGGGCTTTGTGTCCATGATTAAAGTGCCACCGGTTTTTCTGAGACCCAGCTCTTAGTGAATGATATTAACAGCTTTCTGTTGCTTGGTTTAGATAATAGACGGGGTGTGTGTTTTATAGTTTGCTCTACCCGTTTAATAACATTCAGACTACAGTTGATTGTTTATAACAGTCAATTCCTTAAACTAGCTAAAGGTTTTGTGGTTAACCTATCCATATAACTGTAAGCACGTTTTCAGCAAGTTTATCATTCTAAGTCAAATCACTGAAAATATCTTTATAGTTTTATTCTTGCTATTTGTGTAGTCAGACTCAAATGGTTAAATTATCCTTAGAGCAGTTGAATGTCACTGCAGTACGAATAACTTCGGGCCTAGCTTCAAACACCCTGACCTCTTCTCCAACTAAAGGGATAGGTTTTGGCCACAGAGTGACTTATATAACCAAAATGCACCTGCTACTGATTACATAACAGTTTTTCACTATTAAGAACCCAAAGTACTGGGTAATGTTTTGTTTTTAAATTGCTGCTTTTTCTTTACAACCACACTTACAGCTCCAGAAAAATTCTGCCGAGTCAACATCTCTAGGCCGTGTCCAAAGAAAACCAACTGCTTCCAGTAAAGTAAATTATGCACATCATTAAGCTTCAGAGAATTTTCTTTCAGCAAGTAATACTGTCAAATGTTTCATTTTTCCTTCCTTAATACTGTGATATCTATCTTAATATTATGATTTTTTGTTAAAATGCTGCCAGAATGTTTTCCCTGATAACAGGACAAGCTAATGGAATTTGGAGAAAAAAATGAATAAAATGTCAGCCATACAGAAAAGCTGCCAACTGTCATGCACGCTCGATAAAATGCTGATACACATTTGTTAATATCTCACACGTGTATGTAAATACTATTATTTATGTGCATATAAAATGTGCAACTATACCTAGTCAGCCAGTCTATGCATTGCAATGGAAACTTGAAAGATGACGACAATGTTTGTCCCTTTCACATTAATTCAAGATTTTATATATTTATGTACTTAATTATTTGAATCCGTTTGATATTCTTCCTTTAGTAAGATAGGTCACACGAGAAGCATAGATAAAGAAACAGAGAATATTAAGCAAAGGAGAGAGATATGTATGATACAATGAGAACAGTAGGGGAATAAACAGCCCAATAACAGGCCCACTCAAAGCCCAGCCCAAATGCTACCCCAATGAAAACATGACATTTTTGGCTATATAGAGATCTGTATGGTCAAACGTTATGCACGTGGAGGGATAAAAATTTAAGATCTAGAAGACTTCTGCAGTAGACAGTTGACATGAGCTTTATTTATTATGCCTCCCGTTTGCAGCTAGCTGAGCTCTGTCAAGAGCATCCTCTATAGCTATTTAGATAATGCTCTGGATATGAGATAGTCATGTTAACAAAGTAAGAAAATGCCCTAGTAGGTATCAAGGAGAATGCAGCCAGTGAGCTCTCATTAAGTAGCAGGGAGTGAACATTGCACACTAGTCAATGTTAGTTCAGTAACATCTCATTTGCATGTGATAGTCCTTATTTTCATGTGTGGGCATACAAGATATTAAATGGTCACACTAACATGTTTTCAAGCCCCTTTACCATTCACGTATAGTTCTTCTGGAATAGCTCACTATACTTAGAGTGCACATGATGGCCTTTAACGTGCATGCTAAAGGTTGTTCTAAAGGTCTGATAATATTTTCACCGAGCAGTGACTTGGCAATATGAAACCAATGAATCAACCACTTAGAACCATGCCCATATAACATCCCATTCTGACTTGGTAGGCTACCTGTTTTACTCTTAACTCTGTAATATACAATATAGAATATGTTAGATTGGGGCGCACACTTTGAAGTTTTATACTTTTGCTTTCTAATTCACAGGTTGGTTGGTTATTGAGATAATCCTGCAGTCCTTTGTTTTGTTTAATCATGACGACGCACTGAAAATCTCTAGATATGCTCCAGCCAGTTCCATCTTTTGCTTGTTACCAGATGGTTTACGGCATTCAAATACATTAAGCCTCCCTTCCCTCTCTAAAAGCCTTGTTAAGCTTCCATCAGTCTAGTTAAAAAAAAAATCTCTCTCCCTTGTATGAGCAGCTCGAAAGCTTCAGCTGTTCCCTTTGTCTTTTTTGTTTATTCCTCCACTAAAAGATGATATAACCTTCTTAGGAAATCAACAAAAGCTTTAGAGTACCGTAAGTTAATGATGATATTTTCACAAGTACTAGGGAAGGGGGAAGAAAGAATGGGAAGCCTGTAAGGAACAGCAAAGTTTCTATTAGCAAATCTCCTTCCTTTCAAATGCAGCTGTGAGAATGCATCCCGGAGAACCTCTTAATTAGATCAAAAGCAAGTGAATTATGAGAGAATAGTGCTATATGGCAGGTTTCATCTTGAGAAGATCGAGCTTTGTAGCAGAGCAATGAAGGACATTTTTAAAGTATTCAGTGCATACAGAGAGAAAGAATATTTATCTTCATTCAGGCATGCAGGAAATTTCTGTCCCTGAAGGAGTTATTTGTGTCTCGATTGCAAGTGTTTTGTACTTGCTTTTTATCCAGAAATTCATTAAAAGAATTCATGGGGCATGTACGTCATAAAACTACGCTTTAATTCAGTAATTCCATTGCATACTATGATATTACTGATATAGCACAGCATATCATAATACAGCCCTCTTGACCCAGAAGTTTCTCTTTCTTTTTAATTATTCACATTCAGTCAGAACCAGTGTTGGGATTCAGATACTGAATTTTTGTTGGCACCTACTTGGGGAATTTTGCCCTGCTTTAATAGATCTGCCCTCCCTCTGATCCTAATCCTGTCAATATCAGAAATCACATACCAATGATCGTTCTGGAAACCTCCATCAATGGGTATAAATCCAGCTACCAGGTACCATCTTAATAAGGGCTAGAACTCCCTCCCCTTTCAGGAGCTTTCATGATAGCCTTTGCAGCAACCTTAGTCCCAGTTGATCCGAAGTACAGAAGACCCAATTCAGAAACTGGTAGCACACATCACTGTCAAAGAGATACAAAGGCTTGCCCCATAAAGCGTAAAGCTAAAGAACTGGCCTCGTTGTTGTAATACATATTCAGTTTTCCTACTAGAGTCCTAGTCAAAGTCCTACTTAATTCTGAAATCGGGAAACTGGTGCTAGATACTGTATGGACAACTGAATCGAGCCTGCCCATTTCCCTATCTATTACAATACTGAAGACTGATCTCCAATTTTACCTTTACATTTTGACTAGTAGGATCCCATATTTCCAATAATACTTTCCCTAATTATCTCCCAATGTTCCTGTGAAGCATGGGAGTCATCTGCCCTGCTGCCGCCGGTGTGGGGGGGGGTGCTGTGATATTGCATTTTTAAGTATCAGAACAGGTTCCCAAAAATACGATATTGCAACACCTTCCCTCACTGGTAGCAGAGCAGGCAAAGGACTCCCATGCAGCTTTGCGGGAACATGCTTGGCTCCACTGGGAGACTGTTTAGTACATTTACTGCCCTTTCTGCAAAAAATACATCTCACATGGTAATGACGGCACCATTCACTGATTGTTTTATTTACATGATTTTGTAACTTACTTGATCATCACTTATTGTAATCCACCCTGAGCTTCTCGTTAAGCGGAATAGAAATGCTCGATTAAACTAAACAAAGCTAAGCTTCCATGTATAAGTGCTAGAACTTATAATTGGAAGGTGCCAAGTGATTCCGCTCTTCTTTTTGACATGCAGCTTTGTAAAATTGCTGCTCCTACTGTGTGTGTCGGCAAATACATGTATATTCACTGGCATTGATCTTCATATTTTACAAAACTACTACGGAACATATAGGATGACTTGAAAACTAAGTCAACATGAAACATTTTTTGCTGAAATTTTAGAAAATAATTTTACCAAATTGTATTGTGAAGTGCTGTAATATATGCAAGGTCACCTAACAAGGCTGAGACCCAGGATCCAGTTTTACATCTCTCACCCACTGTTACCTATAAAAGGTAATTGAAGAACCTCCAGTCGAGATTATATATTTCCTGTATTTCACAGTAATTTGCCATGCATTACATTGGACATCTATGTTTAATATTGTAAATGGTCAGCCATATCAATTAAAATATCTTAAAGATCGTATCACATTGCTTTACATCTAATACACATTCATGACTGTAGGAAGAAACCCATTGCAGCTTCCATCTTATTTCAAATCATTATCATGGTCGTTACCCTGTGATCCCTAATGTACTCCTTTATAACAGGGGTAGCAGCTAAGACGTTTGGATAGACTGCTTGGATACCACAATGCAGAGGATATGGCACTTTACCATTTTACAAGACTGCATCCAGATAAATCAATTCACTGTTTAGAACATCTGGGAAGCAGCTCTGCATTGCATGGCTTCCTGTAGGGCCCTTGGATGGTTACCAACTATTGCACTGTAGCCAGAATACGCCACATATATTTAGATTCCTGAAGACAAACCTGCTCCTGGCATGTATCATGCTGAATTACTGTGAGATGTGAATGAAAATCTATCTGTGGAATTTCACATGGTACCTTTGATTGTCTGTTACCCTCAGGTAACCACATATTTGAGTTACTGGTTGAGTAGGCTTAGTTGATGAATTTCATCCATGGGAAGTCTTTAAACAGAGATCGGGAATAAACAGAAATTCTTTCCATTTTTTATTGGTTTGTCTTAGTTTGAGGGATGATTTATAACCATCAGCCATAAACGTGTCCCGTGACTAATGGTTTATGCTGTGGGAACTAATGGATTTGTCAATGTTCTTTCATTATTTTCTACAGGGTCAGACTCATAATGTTCGTATGAGTACAGCACAAATACCTTGGGTGTTACTAGTGTTGCATGTGCCAGATGACTCTACTTTTATGACTTTTCATAAAATGGTACTCCTTTTCTTTTGAAAGGTTCCCAGCCACATTCTACAGACGGCCACATTTGTTCTCTTTCACATTCATTCTGTTTCACAAAAGCAGCCAGCAACAAAATCCAGAGAATTCTAGCAATCTGTATAGGTAGACAGTTTGGCAACAAAGAGTGAGATTTGGCAGGTCATACATCAATATCAGAAAGCTGTATCCAGAAATTGATACATGAGCACCAGTATTTTCAAAAATAAAACTAATTAAGCAAGAATATTTACGTAGTATCCTATGAATCTTAAAAGCACAGAATTGTATCATACAGGCATCACTGATATGAACGTAGCAAGAATGATTTCCATTAAGCATAAATCTTTTCATGACCGTTTTCTTTGCTCAAGATCTCTGATCTAGTTTATGGAGAATCACAGTTTATAAAACGCAAGACAACTAAGTTCCCCTTTAGCTTTTGTTTCATCACACTTATTTTGTTCCCAGTTAAATTGTTGTGCTATGCATCCCTACTTATTGTTTCATTTGTCTGGATTCTGTATTTTTTGTATATTTTACTGGTAATTGTATAGGGTTTATCCTTTTTATTATTTTAAACTGCCATGATGTTATTTTACAAATGGCAATATACCACATTTTTGGATAAATAAAATAAAGACTGTTTTAGAAATTCTCTGAGTCACATGAGTAAGAGTTACTTCTCCCCCTTCCAAAGTTTCCTATGATAAGATGCGTTTGACGGAAGAGATTGCATAAAATGTCCCTCTACAAAAATGGGAACAATACCTCAAATCATCAAGTATTTACTACTAGTACTTATCTCAATAGAGCTAACAAACATACCCAGTGTTGTAACAATGCTCATAAAATACACTCCCTGCTATATAGACATTGCAATCTTGCCAATATAAAAGGCTTTGAGATATTTATTTCTTATATAGAAACGTGACAGCAGAAAAAGACCATATGGCCTATCCAGTCTGCCCTTCTGTAACTACTATCGTCTCTTTTTTTCTCCCCTTTAGAGATCTTCTGTGTCCGTCCCATGCTTTCTTGAATTCAGATACTGTTCTGGCCTCTACTACCTTCACTGGGAGACTATTCCATGCATCTACCACTCCTTCCGTAAAGAAAGACTTCCGCATATTACTCCTGATTCTAATCCCTTTCACCTTCATCTTATGCAGAACGTTTTTCAGTTGGAAGAGACACTCTCCTCTTGGGCACTTATGCCATGGAAGTATTTAAATGTCTCTATTATATCCTCTCCCCCGCCTATCCTCCAAAGTATACACATTAAGATCTTTAAGTCTGTCCTATATCCCTTATGATGATGCTCACTGAACATTTTGGTAGCCACACTCTACACAGACTCTTCCCTCCTCCTAACACTACTATTTATCATTTGTAAAGTGCTACAAGGTATACATAGCACTGTACAAAGACATTAAGAGATAGTCCCTGTTCTTAAAAGCTTACAGTCTAGTCAAGAGAAGACAACATGAGGGGGACTGAAAACTATGGGAGGAGATGAGTGCACCAAGGGACAGAATGTAGAGAGAGAAAAGAAAGAGCCCTGGGGTAAACCAACTAAAAGAGGGATAGTAGTTGGGGAGGATCCATCAGAACATACACTAAAAGTGTGGTGGCAGAGATGGTAGGACAACCAGGACAGGACAGAACAGAACCCCTAAATCCAAGCAAGGAGAGTGTATCGAGGAGATGGTGATAATCAACAGTATCAAAAGCAGCAGAAAAGTCAGGAACGATGACGATTGAGTAAAAACCCTTGGATTTGGTGAGGAACAAGAGCCGACTCAGCAGAATGTAGAGGGTAAAAGCCAGATTTCAGTGGATCCAGAAGGGACTGAGAGGAGGAAAGTCAAGATAATGGTGGAGAACCAAATGTTCAAATAGTTTAGAAATACAGGGGAAGAGAGAGATGGGTCAATAACACAGGTACACTAAAAAAATTTTTTTTTAAACTGCCTCTAATGTTTCGATTGATTTTTATGTTTTTTGGTGCGCTGAATCCAAATCTGGTAACCAATTTGCTCCATCACGTACAGATTTTTTGCTACATTGGGTTAGCAGTTTGAGGTGAACGTTTCAGATTGAGTGCGATCGAGATAAAAGTTTCTTGGATGAATTCTTTATACTAATTGTTTAGTAGTTATTCAAATAAGAATAAAGAAAATTGTAACAAGGCAGCACAAGAATAGAGTAATGTCAACAAAACACACTGTGATGGTAGCAAAATTGTCTGCACTTAAAACAGCCACATACATGTGCACAAACATTGAGCATATAAGAGCGAGGTTAGACACAAAGCAAAGCAAAGAAATGTGCAAAAAATGCAATACATGAAGACAAACACCCGATGGTGTGAAAATAAAATTCTAATAAATGAGATCCGACACTGTGGTAATAACTAGCACATTTTTATTTCAAAGTTTAGTAAAAACACGATATTTGTCAACACAGTTTAGATTTTAAAGTCATTCTTGGGTCAATCAATCTCCTGGTGGGCCCGTTTCTTCCCCCGAATGCTTCTCTTGGTGCGCTGCTTGACGTATTTTTCATCTGGGGTTTCCCGCAGCAGCAACCAGCAGAAATCAGCCATCATAGTGGTGTTCCATCTTCCTTGGTACCTTCTCTCTGCGTCCTTGATGTCCTGGTGAAACCTTTCACCTTGTTCTTCACTGTACGCCCCTAAGTTTTCGGGAAAGTAGTTCACATGGGAGTGCAAGAAATAGACTTTCAGGCTCATGTTACAGCCTTGTTCTTTGAAGGCACTGAGCATCCTGGCAACAATATCCTTATAGTTCTCATCCCGCCTGTTCCCCAAGAATTTGAGAACAACATCCTTGAAGGAATCCCAGGCTTCTTTTTCCTTCTCAGACATCGTTTCAGCGAATGCTCCATCTGAAATGAGTTTCCTTATATCAGGGCCAACAAACACTCCGTCCTTTAGCTTTGCTTCAGAAAGTCGGGGGAACTTTGAGCAAAGGTACCGAAAGCACTCACCATCTTTTGGAAGGGACTTGATGAATTGCTTAATGAGACCCAACTTAATGTGGAGAGGTGGTAATAGATTTTTATCACGAGGTACCAAGCTCTCATGAAGAACATTTTTCTCACCGGGTCTCAAATACTCCCGAATTGGCCAGTCTTTTTTCCCCCAGTGTAGGTCGCGGGCCCGGCTATCCCACAAGCAAAGGAAGCAGGGATATTTGGTGAAACCGGATTGCTGCCCTAATAGCATGGATAGAATTTTAAAGTCTCCACAAATCATCCACTTATGCTCATCATAACGAGTCTTCTGAAGAATCAGGGCCAAATTCTCGTATTTTTCTTGGAGAATAACAGAGTGAGCAATAGGAACTGAAGCGAATGTGTTGCCATTATGAAGAAGAACACCTTTTATGCTGTCTTTTGACGAATCAATGAACAGCCGCCATTCAGCAGGATCATACTTGAGTTTAAACTTTTCCATCACTCCGTATATATCGTTGCAAAATACCAAATCTTCCTCTTTGCTGAAATACTTCAAAAATTGTGCCTTGCGGTTGCGGTACCAATAAAAAGTTGTTCCTGGTGACAATAGATTTTTCTGTTTAAGCCGAGAACCTAGCAGTTGGGCAGCATCTTTTGGGAGTCCTAAATCCCGGACTAAATCATTCAATTCAGCTTGAGAAAAAAGTTCAGGTTTCGGATCTGGTTCAGTTTCAAACTCGGAAGTACTGGACTCATCGGGAAAAGCCATCTGATGAGTCTCATGATCAGAACCGTCCACACAAATATGATCCAAAGATTTTGGTGGTTCAGGCACAGGTACTTCGTTGCTATGAGGCATAGGCCTAATTGCTGAGGGAAGGTTGGGGTAACTTATTACGTTCTTATTTTTTAAGTTGTATCCCTTCACAATGCAAGAGCAAAAATAGCAGTCACTGCTGTGGTCTCTTTGTTCACGCCACATCATAGGTATTCCGAAACAAAATGCTTGTTTTTTACCTTTCATCCATAAGCGTAGATCTTCCTCACATGTCTTGCAAACTTTGTGAGGAGCCCACGGTTTGTCTTGATTGCCTAACTTCAAACCGAAATAGGCGAAATATACTTTTTTAATAAATGCAGAAATGTTCCTCTGCTGCTTTTTCACGGTATATTCCCCACAAATAAAACAAAAACTGTCCGGAGAGTTGACGCAACCTCTGGCTCTGTGAGCCATCACAAATACACAGCACTGCAAACTACAACTGTAGTGAACCACTTCGGAATAAAGCTGGATTACGACTGAGCAAACAAAAGGTAATAATGAACTTGCAAGAAACTGAAATTTGACAGGAACGTTCATGTCGCAACCACCGTGTTTGAGCGAGCGAACGAGGCGAGGCGAACAGGAAAGAACATGCGCCAGCGCGAGTACTGGATTTAGCCCCCCGCCTCCCAATTGTCCTGTTAATGTATAAAATGAATACAAAACACTCTAAAATATCATGAGGGAGTGTTTCTAGTTAGTTAACCATTACAACCTCTATTTTGGGCCAAGAAAATAAACTGCAGTCGGCTAAAAAGAAATTATGTGAACATTCCTTATATGGGTAAGAAATCTAATTTTGCAAGAAAACGTGACGTGATGGAACATTTTGGCTAGTTTTCCTGGATTCAGCACCCCAAAATCTATAGGAATCAGTTGCAAAACTGGAGGCAGTCTTTTGGTAGTGTACCTGTGTAATTATAGAAAGACAGGTAGGATCAAGAGATGATTTCTTGAGGAGAGGTATAATCACAGCATGCTTGAAGGCTGCAGGAATAGTTGCAGTAGAAAGCGATAGGTTGAGGATATTTGTTTATATAGTTATTTTTATTTACAGCTGTATCTACAAGTCACAGTGGTTTTATAGATTAAACAATGAGCCCAAAATGACTTTACATTGAACAGAACTGCAACTAGATAACACGTGGCTCTAATTTTAACATGAATTTGCAACTAGATAATACTTAGATTTAACTTTTAACATAACAGAGTGAAGATAGGGAGGCAGACTTGTGAGTGGTTCTAATAAGGTGTGGTTGATACATGTGGTTACATAAGGATGTGAGGCTAGCTCTCATTACTGAAGTGCTCCATAAATAGGTGGGGTTTTAGATTTCTTCTAAAGAAAATTAAGTCAGGTATAGCACGCAAGAACTCTGGAAGTGCATTCCATAAGGTTGGGGTTTAGAGCATGAATGCTCTATTGGATGTGGTTTGGTTGCTCTTTATATTTATGGCCAGTATTATGACTGTATTTAGGGAGCTGTCCTTCTGATTCTTTTGCTGGGGGTTTCCTGCCATAATGATTATAAATATATTGACAAGAGGTCATGTGCAGATTTGAATATTGTGAAGAAGACTTTGTATCATATGTCGAGAAATGGGTAGCCAGTGTAGCTGTTTGAGTATTGGGCTATGTGGTCAGTTTTTGCAGCAATACAGAGGATATAGGCAGCCATGTTTTGGGTCCATTGTAGTAGGTGAAGGGCATATTTGGGTAGGCCCTGGAAGATGAGGTTACAGTAGTCAAAGTGAAGGCATATTATTTCCTGAAATACTGTCTGGATATCCTGTGAGGTATTGTACTGTCTATATTGCAATTTACCTGTATATATGTGTACATAGTTACCCTGTTGTTATTACCTGTACATATACCCCTTGTTATATTGTGAAGCCAGTGCAGACCATCTGTGCTGGACGGTTATGTTTTAATGTAAACCGCGTTGATGCAGAAGAACGCGGTATATAAGAAAGTTAAATAAATAAATAAATAAATATTTTGTGGTATATCATTCTTGTAATGGCACTGTGTGGGAGGAAGGTCAATTGCTGATCTAATGTTACACCTAGGCAATGCATATCGGGCTTAGCACAGTTACTTACCTGTAACAGGTGATCTCTGGGAACAGCAGGAATAAGTCTTCACATATAGGTATCGTCGGTACCGACGGAGCCTGCGCGGGAATGCTCCCCAGCGTCCAGTAAGAAAGCTTTTGGGAGCATCCCACAGAGCTTGCGCGCTGCCTTCCCACCTTTCCTAACCGCCTCTCTCCAGTTCGAGTTTTAAAGCTGAGACAAAGAGAGAAAGAGGGAAGGAAAGATAGATAGAGAGATACAACTCCTAGGGGAGGTGGGTGGGTTGTGAAGACTTATTCCTGCTGTTCCCAGAGATCACCTGTTACAGGTAAGTAACTGTGCTATCTCCAGGAACAAGCAGGAATGACTCTTCACATATGGGGACTCCCCAGCTAGAGATGCCAGGGAGATCTCCAAGGTTGTGAGTCCCTGAGAAGGGCTCTACCTCACCCCATGGATCTCGGGCATCCAACCAGGGATGGGGGGTAGGAGTTGATTAGGTATGGAACAGGTGTTTGAGAACAGCCTGACCAAACAAGGCATCCCGGCGGGAGTCCTTGTCCAAGCAGTAATGGGCTGTAAAGGTATGAACCGAGGCCCAGGTGGCCGCTCGACAGATTTGGTCGATGGACACAGAGTTTAGATGAGCCATAGAGGCTGCCATGGCCCTCACATTGTGAGCTGTGACATGGCCCTCCAGAGAAAGGTTCTTACTCTGGTAGGCAAAAGAAATACACTGAGCAATCCAATTGGACAGAGTTCTCTTAGAGACTGGAAGTCCTAATTGAGAGGGATCAAAAGCAACAAAAGTCGAGAGGACTTTCTATGTTGCTGTGTCCTTTGTAAGTAAAAAGCAAGCGCTCTCTTACAATCCAGGGTATGAAGATTCCTCTCTGCACTTGATGCATGAGGTCCAGGAAAAAAGACAGGTAAATACACCTCCTGGTTCAGATGAAAATGTGAGACCACTTTAGGCATAAAGTGTGGATTAGTTCTGAGGACTACCTTATCATGATGAAACCTTGTATAAGGAGGATTAGCCACCAAGGCTTGCAGCTCACTGATATGGCGAGCTGAGGTGACTGCAATGAGAAAAATAACCTTCCAGGAAAGGAATTTCAAGGAGGTAGTGGCTAAGGGTTCAAAGGGTGGCTTCATGAGCTGGCCAAGAAACAAATTCAAATCCCATGCCACTGGAGGTGGTCTAATGGGAGGTTTAGTTAAAAGAAGGCCTCTCATGAATCTTGAAATAAGAGGATGAGAGGAAATAGGCTGTCCATTGAGAGGCTTAAGGGATGCTGCAATAGCACTCAAATGGACTCTTCCTGAATTCGTTTTAAGGCCTGCATGGGATAAATGCAGCAAATACTCTAGTAAAGAATTCAGAGGTATTGCAAGAGGGTTAAGACCCTTCTCTGCACACCAAATGGTAAACCTTTTCCATTTAAAAGCATAGGAACGTCTAGTGGAAGGCTTTCTGGAAGCATGAAGGATATTCTCCACATGCTGAGAAAGATGCAAATCTTGAAGGTCTAGGCCTTCAGCAACCAGGCCCTGAGATGAAGAGACTGGGGATTTGGTTGCCACAACATTCCCTCCTCCTGGGACAGGAGGTCTGGAGCAGATCTCAAGTCCAGGGAGGGAGCTTGAGAGAGATGCAGAAGTAGAGGGTACCACACTTGGCGTGGCCAACGTGGTGCTATGAGGATCATAGACCCCTTGTCTCTCTGAAGCTTGAATAGTTTCTTGGAAATTAGGGGAATGGGTGGAAAAGCATAGAGGAAGTCTTGCCCCCAATGGAGGAGGAAGGCATCCCTGGCCTGAACTCCCTGACACGGAATCCTGGAACAAAACCGTGGAAGTTTGGCATTCCACGGACTTGCAAACAGGTCTATGTCCGGTGTTCCCCAAATTCGAAATATCCTGGCTATCTGGTCCCCATGGAGGGACCATTCGTGTGGAAGCAGAACTCGACTGAGTCTGTCTGCCCAAGAGTTTTGAACCCCTGGAAGATACACTGCCATGAGATGAATTTGATGCTCTCTGGCGAAGGCCCACAATCTCAAAGCTTTGTTGCAAAGTGACAGAGAGCCAGTCCCGCCCTGCTTGTTCACGTAGAACATGGCTACTTGGTTGTCCGTGTGGATGAGGACTGTCTTGTAGCTGAGCAGGGTGTGGAAGACTCAGAGCTAGAAAAATTGCTCTGAGCTCCAAGAGGTTGATATGTAGAGATGTCTCCTGTGGAGACCAGATGCCCTGGGTGGAGAGATCTTGTAGATGAGCTCCCCAACCCTTTGGAGAGGCATCTGTTGTAAGGGTTGCTTGGGGTAGCAACTGTTGAAAGGGGGACCCCAGCAACAGATTCTGAGTGGACTTCCACCACTGGAGAGACCAAAAGAGACGACTGGAGGTTGCTATTTTGTCTGACAGGCACCCTGATGCCTGGGTCCATTGGGTGGACAGAGTCCACTGAGCTGCCCGCATGTGAAGGCGAGCATAAGGCCACATGGCATCCACCGTGCATGTGGTTCCTAACAGTTGTAACATCTCTCGAGCAGTTAAATGGGTCTTTAACTGAATTTGTGAGGCTAACTGCACCAATCGTAGGCAACGGGCATGGGGAAGATAGGCCCTTGCAGTTGTGGTATCCAGCAAGGCCCCTATGAACTCTAATGACTGAGTAGGGGTGAGATGTGATTTTGGGATGTTTATTACAAGTCCCAGATACTGAAGAACATGCCTTGTGCAGGCTAGGGAAGCCTGGGCCTCTGTCTGGGATGGAGCTCGGATGAACCAGTCGTCCAGATATGGGAATACAAATATTCCTAGAGTGCGTAGAAATGCAGCTACTACTGCCATGCATTTTGTGAACACTCTTGGAGCAGAGGCCAGACCGAAAGGAAGCACTCTGTATTGGTAGTGCTTTCCTTGATATAGGAACCGAAGGAACCTTCTGTGTGTTGGATGGATGAGGACATGGGTGTACGCATCCTTGAGATCTAGAGAACAAAGCCAATCCTGACTTTGAAGGTATGGAAGGAGAGCACCGAGAGAAATCATCTTGAATTTCTCCATGCATAGAAACTTGTTCAATTCTCTGAGATCTAATATGGGCCTATAGCCCCCTGTTTTCTTTGGGATAAGAAAATAGGGGGAGTAGAACCCTGAACCCTGTTGAAGAAGGGGTACTTCTTCTATTGCCCTTTGGGCAAGAAGGGAAGCAATCTCCTGACCCAGAAGGTCAAGGAGAGATGTTGGAGGGAAGGGGTAATGGAGATGACCACAGAGGGGGGGGGGGGCTTAAGAGTAATCTTGTGGATTTTGTCATGGAAGTAGTTAGCCAAGGTCTGGGCAGAAAGGGAATCAGGGGATGGAGGCAGAGGCACTTCGAGGAGAGAGTTGAGAGATGTAAAGAGATGGTGACGGTTAGAGGCAAGATAGTTAGTCAGACTGCCATAGTATTCTTGCTTGGCGAGTACTATAGTAGACTGGAAGGAGGTAAGCATAAATCTGAAATGTTCTGTTCAGATTCTTTTAGGTGGGGTTTCTAGAATTGCACACAATACTCCAATTTAGATCTCATGAAAGACTTATATTGAGGCACTATTGTCTCCTCCTTCCTGCTGGCCATTCGTCTCCCTATACACCCAAGCATCCTTCTGGCTTTCTCCGCTGTGTTTTCTATCTGTTTAGCCACCTTAATATCATCAGAAACAATCATGTCCAGGTCGTACTCTTCTTTCATGTACAGAAGTACTTCACCCCCTCTACTGTACTGCTCCCTTGGATTTTTGTAGCCCAAATGCAAGACCCTGCACTTTTTAGCATAAACTCTCAGTTGCCAAATTCTCAACCATTCTGCAAGCTTAGCTAGATCCCTCCTCATGCAATCTGCTCCTTCCCGAATGTCTACTCTTTTGCAGATTATATTAAAATCTACAAAGAGGCAAATCTTACCCAACAGCCCTTCCGCAATATCACTAACAAAAATGTTAAAGAGAAATGGACCAAGGACAAATCACTGCAGCACACCACTAGTGATATCCTTCTCTTCAATGTGAACTCAGTTTACCTGTGTAATATAGACCCTTGGGCTACTGCAAAAACTAGTTTTGGAACAGCCTTTTCAGGGTATTCAGGGTCCTGTGGCTTTGTACTAACCAACAGACAGTCTGCCTGTAACAACCCCGATTTAACCGTAGGTTTAGTCCTCCCTCTCTTTTCACCCCCATTCACATCCATTGTTTTTAATCTCTTACAGGATCCAAGGCAATATGACTAGAGATCAGTGTCAGATAAATCTAATTGATTTCTTTGACTGGATAACCAAAGAAACGGATCAGGGAGAGTGCTAGATGTGATATTCTTAAGATGTCAACAAAGTCTTTGACAATGTTCCACATCAGCAACTTATAAATGAACCAAGTGCCATTGAGATGAATCCTAAGGGTTGATATTCAAAGAGATTAACATGGTTAGCAAACCTGCTAAACGTGTTAATCCCCTGGTCTGGGATATTCAGCAGTACTAACGTGGTTAGTGCCGCTGAATATCCACAGGTACTGCCACTGGAAGCTTCGAAGCTCAGGACATTATGGGGAATTTTAGGCACAGCACCTAGTACTAAGCAGGCGGTGATGATACTCAGCCCCTGCCTGGTTATCACAAAGCAGCAAAAGTCAGGAACAGCAAAGGGCGGCCTAACATTCACCAGTGACGCTAGCTGGGCAGCGACTGGATATTGCCACTACACGGTTCATTTCTTGGCTATCCGAACAACCCGAATATTTAATTGCAGGATCCGGATATGGCTGTGGCATTGAATAGACACCCCCAGAACCATATTTCAGAACCTGGATGTCTAGGATAGCTTAATGGTTAGAGTAGCGTGCTAGGAGCGATGCAGCGCTGCTGCTGCTGCTGCTGCTGTCATTGATACTCTGACGAAGATGCACTTTTTCCCTCTATATCTTCTAGATGTTTTTCAGACTAAATGAGCACTTTTCAGTTGCCTAGAGCAAGTCTAAACTTAAATGTGACTTTGGATATTGTCACCAGAAGTCGGCCCGCAGCATAGGCGTACGGGTTAGACTGCCTGGGGACCCTTATTGAAGGAGTGGAGCAATGCTTTAGGCATGCA
Organism: Ichthyophis bannanicus; assembly: GCA_033557465.1. Lineage (NCBI taxonomy): Eukaryota > Metazoa > Chordata > Amphibia > Gymnophiona > Ichthyophiidae > Ichthyophis > Ichthyophis bannanicus. The sequence continues at coordinate 744,214,160 of CM066031.1, read as the reverse complement.
TTGCTTCCTGGGAGTTGTAGTATTTTCCCTTTCAATAAGAAGCAGTTGTGGTGCGAGTGGTACAGGCAATGACAGGATTTTTATTTACCATCCCGGGCGGATTTAAACACAAAAGAACTGAGGACAAAAAGGCCATACACTCTGGCACAAAATAAGTAAGGAACAAAACAGCTTCTCAACAGAAATCCAAAGTTCCACAGTATTCACAGCATACAGTCACTTTGCACAACAAAGGAAAAATCCTGTGCTCTTTAACTGCCAGTTCAAACAGCTTCCATGAATCACCTGGCTCAGCACAGAGAAGTTATATCATCTGTAATCATTAACGTACAGTCCATTTGGTCATCTGATATTTCCTCTGCAGGAGGGTCAATCAGCATTGGTTCATGCTGATTCTCCGGTATTTAAAACTTCTGTTTGGTATGCAACGTTTTCAAACTTCCACCCTCTATCTGTTCCCGGGGCTTCTCTAACCAGCCCTCTGTGAGATAGGGTTCAGTATTACCACATATATCAGAATAGCAGAGAGGAGAGTCACACCCTTCAGGGTTTTCACAAGAGAACTTCTTATAAGTACTTTTATCCTTAAAGTATTTAGACAGCCTACCTTCTGGCTTTGAGACAGGGGAACGTCTGTGTACAGCTTGGTCAGCAAGGGGTTTAAACCTTAGAGATTTTCCTCTGAGTATTGGCTTTTCACCCTCTTCTTCTGACATGCAAATATCCGCCACAGAATACCTTTCACTCCCTGGGGCTTGCAAGTGCTTCCCAGATAGCTTCACCGGTAACGTTTCCCTCTGGCTGCCTTCCCAATAGGACACCTGCCTGGAGTTCTTTCCACAGGGCTTTTGGGCTCTGTTTCTCCAGTTACTCCTGCTGGTTACCTCCTGTAGTTCTCTAACCGACTCACTCTCAGACTCACACTCTTCTGAGTCACTCACGTGCTTCCTTCCACTCTGAAACACACGTTGCTTCTGAATCTCAGTCTGCTTCCCAAACTGACACTTCAGCTGTTCTCTCTCAGTCTGATTCTCGGCCTCAGACTTCAGCTTATTCTGACGCTGTTTCTCACTCTGCGTCCCTCTAAGCTCTCTACCGTCATTCCTCTCAAACTCTAAGGGATGTTTCTTATATATCCGGTTTGGAGCTAACCTAGCCCCTCCCTATTAGGCTCAGGAGATGGGGATTGTATGCTAGCTGGGCGGGGCTGCTGCACTCGTGGCTGGGTTTGTTTATGCTGCTCCTGGCAACTGGTAGTCATGTGCTTTGCCTTCCTGTCAGCAACAGACCTACTTCTCTCAGATTCCTCTGTTTGCATGGCAAAGGATGTCTCTTCCCCATCAGAATATCCAGGGAGTTTCTGAGATCAGACAGCGACATCCAGGTCCCTGGAACACCTCAGTCCCGCTTCCATGCCCTCGTTCCAATTTGGACATCCTCACGCTAGGGACACCCACTGATCAGACTTCTAATATGGCTCTAGAGACATCTCTGTGCCTGATTTTGGATGTCTAAAGCATGCATAGGGCTTCAAAAATGACCCCCATAGGTTCCAAATCCTACCAGCACATTCACAGAAATTTGCTCCGGCATTGTCTTCATAAAATAGGTTCAACATATACTATGGGATCATTTTTTAAAAATCTTTTCTACATGCAAAGAGAAAGGCCCGTTATAAAATTAGTTCATGCCTAAATATAAGCAAGGGCAAGACATCATGTACTTGTAAAGTAGATCTGCTTGGAGGAAGAAGGAAAAACATGGCTGGAGACATGATATGCGTGCGGACTTTATAAAATGTATGTATGCATAAAGTGTTCACTGACCTTTACCCGTGCTCTTGAGCAATCATATTGTCTGCTCCTTCAATCAAGGTGTCTAGGTGCGATTTCTTACTATTTGTGCTAGTATTTTATAAAGACAGATAAGCATCTATGCGTCTTATAGGGCTTCATATTTTTTGCAGTAACAAAAAAATACGACTAATAGAACACTCCCGACGGAGAATTTTAGGTTTTCAGTGCCCCATGACATTACACAGCAGCTGCCATCTCAGCCGGGTGATGTCATTGGAGCCAAAAGCGGAAGTAAGCGGAGTCCCCCAGAAGCTTCTGCTTTTTGCTCCCACCCCTCTCTGCATCTTCTGTCTTCCACTAGAAAGAGTTTGAAACACAAGAACAGGCACTTCTTATACCAGCTGCAGTCAGAAGGATCAGAGAACTGCGTTCCTGCTGCTGTGTGCAGATAGGGGGCTGTTTTAGAGATGCCAATGCTGGGACATGGAGAAGGGGGGATGCCAATGATGTTGCTAGAGCTTGGAGAGCCTTATTAACCTAGATGCCCTGTTATAAAGCTACCTTCTCATGTGCCTATACGCATTGACATCTTAGGCATCCTATTATAAAATTAGTAAATTACACTCCCTGAATATAAGGCATATCACATGCAGAAATGGCACAATTCAAAATGAGATCCAAAAATAATCTTAGAAATACATGAGAATTATATTTGACACACTTAATTGGCTTGTCAGGCTGATAAAACATAATTCCAGTTTTGGGAAAATTAGCTCACAGAATTGGTTGATAATAGCTTTGCATTTTCCATGCAAGATGACATAATGAAGCAAACAAGGTTAACTATTTAAGAATGCCATGTCTGGCTTTGAGTAAGTGAAGAAAGGACACATGCAGAGTCATAAGATTGATGAACAAGACATCTTTCTGCCAGAAATCAATGGCTTTGAGAACTGGAACCAAGGTCTTAACAATGAGTCGTCTGTACTATACAGGAGCTGTTAGACACCATTTTTTCTTTAATCTCTGGTATGAACTATAACATTAAATACATGACCATTGCAATAATAACATAAGGAGACCTATTTACTAAATCATCAAAAAATGTAGCCCATGTTAATCAACTTAACGTGTTAAGTCATAGGTGGCATGAATTAAATTGAATTAGAATATTCCACATTTTTTAAGGGACACAAATAAAATATCCACTAATAAAAGCACATCACTAATATGCAGTACTGGTGTACTCCTATAAATCTTGCTGTATTATGCAGGACATTGTAGAAGCATGTATTTAAAGTCAAGAGGCTGATAAAAATATACCCTCCTAAATTCACTGTATTTCATTTTATGCTACCTGATTTTGGGGCAGGTTTACTAAACTGTACATAAGAACATAAGATATGCCATACTGGGTCAGACCAAGGGTCCATCAAGTCCAGTATATATTTCCAACAGTGGTCAATCCAGGTGACAAGTACCTGTCAGGCTCCCAGAAAGTATACAGATTCCATGTTACTTGTCCAATGGGTAAGCAGTGGAATTCCCTGGCCCTTTTTTTTTTTTTGAAACTTTGTTTTTTATTAGCATGTGATAGGCAGGGTAAAGCAACATACAAGTACAGCAGAGATTACATAATCCCCGAGTGTCCCACCTCCAGGCCAGAGGGCCCACAGGGAGTGCGCCCACCCCCCAGAGGAATGGTGCAGATATTCGAAAGAAAATCACTGTACCCCACCAACCACCTAATGTTGACCCTACGTAACAGAACAATAAACAAAAGTATATCAACGTACTAAACAGAATAAGAACAAAACTTGAACCATAACTTATGCCATATACCAGTACCGTGTGCCGTGTGCTATGTGCTATGTGTGCCGTGCTCTAACCCCACCCCTCCCCACCTCTCAAGCCCCCTGGAGATAGGGATCCCAAATCTTATGAAACTCCCACTCCCGGCCCCTTAAACGGTAAGATAATTTATCAAACTGAATCATCTCCTCCACCTTCGTCTGCCAATCCCCCTCCCCCGGCCCCCCCTCCCTCTTCCAGCGCCACGCTATCGTGAGCCGCGCTGCCAGCTTTAACTTCTCCTCCCGCAACTGTGCCCATTTACCCCCTCCCCCCTGAACTACTCCCTCCAACACCCACTCCCGAGGCCCTCCTCCCACCACAGCTACCCCCCCCCACTCCCTCTATTGATTTCTCCCTGCACCATCCTCCAAAACTGCTGAACAACCCGACATCCCCACCACATGTGCAGAAAGTCACCCCGCCCCCCACACCCCCGCCAATATTCTCCGGCCCTCGGCCCCCCCACCCACGCCAGCCTGCTCGGGGTGGCATATGCCCCATGGATAATCTGCAGTTGCGTTTGCCGCCAAGAGGCAATCGCTGTGGTCCGGTATATAGCCCCGTAGATCCTCTGCCAATGGTCCGCATCCCATTCTTCCCCTACCCATTTATGCCACCGTGCCCGATGTCCCCACACCGCCTTCTCTTCTATCTCCGCCGCCTCATCCAGCAATATCCGATAAATTTTAGAAAGGATCCCTTTATCTTTATTCCCCTGAAACAATACCCCCTCCATAGCAGTGCCGGGACGTCGGATCCAGCGAATATTCTCCCCCGTTTGCAGAAAGTGTCTGATCTGGAAGTACTGATAAAAGGGGATGGCACCCTGTGCCCGGCTCTCCAGCTCCTGATGGGATCCCACCCCCCCGTTCACCAGGCAATCCCCAAATTTGACAATCTTGCTCTGAAGCCAAGCCTCCCCCCCAAAGGGGAAAAAATCCCGCACCCTGGTCCATGCCGATACAGCACTAGGGAACCACCTCCGCCCTTCCCCACGTCGATAGAGTCGCCACATGGCCCCCAAAAAGGGGTGACCCTTCCCTACGCCCCCCACACCTGTGCCTCGCGACCCAGCCAGCCAGTGTGCCAGCGACTGTGCTCCCATCAAGTGCCTCTCCAGCTCCACCCACGCCGCATCCCCCCCCCTACGGTAATGATCCCTCCAAGCCCGAAGAATACAGGCCTGCTGGTACCATCTGAGGGACGGGACTCGAACGCCACCCCGCTTCTTATCCATCCTTAACTGGCTAATCCGAATCTTAGCCTTCCGACCTCCCCAAATAAATCGTCGAAGCTGCTCTTCCCATCTCCGAACCACTCCCCCGGGGAGTAACAAGGGCAATTGCGCAAACAGATACAAGAACTTGGGCAACACACTCATCTTAAAAGCCTCAATTCTCCCCACCCAGCTCAGCTGCAAGGTCTTCCACCCCTCTAAAAGGCTCCCAATCTTACCCCCCAGCGACCGATAGTTAAGCTCATACAGGCGACCGGGGTCAGCCGGCAGCTGCACCCCCAGATACTTGAAGTGCCCGGGCGCCCACTTAAAGGGGAAATCCCGAAGCGCTTCCCTCCGAAGCCCCCCCAGGGCTAGTGCCTCAGTTTTACCCATATTGACCTTAAAACCCGACACCGCGGCAAACGCCCCCAACTCATCTACCAACGCCGGGAGAGACGCGGCAGGGTCCGTCATAAAAATCAACGTATCGTCTGCATATAGGAGGATCTTATGCTCTCCCTGCCCCACAGGAACAGGACGGATCTCCTGGCGAGCCCGGATACGTATCGCCAACGCCTCAATGGCAACCGCAAAGAGCAAGGGGGAAAGAGGGCACCCCTGTCTAGTTCCCCTGTGCAGATCAAACCACTCCGACCCCTGCCCATTCACCAAAATCCGGGCTTTAGGATGCTCATAGAGGGCCCTCACCCCCTGCACATATCCCTCCCCCAGCCCCATCTTAGTCATCATGGCAAATAAGAACCCCCACTCCACCCGGTCAAAGGCCTTCTCGGCGTCCAAGGCGACGCACACCGCAGGGATGCAAGCCTCCTTCACATGGTGTAGTATCCCCACCGCCCTTCGCACGTTATCAGTTATCACTCTACCCTTTATGAACCCGGTCTGATCCGGGTGAATCAGCTCCGGAAGAAGCCCCTCCAGTCTCCCCGCCATCACTCGCGCGTATAATTTCGCGTCACAGTTAAGCAGCGCAATCGGCCGGTAATTCTCACATCTGTCTGGGTCCCTCCCCTCCTTGGGGATAACCACCACGTTAGCTTGGGACATCGAATCCGGCAGCCGTTCCCCCCTCAAAAACCCGGTGAACAGCCGCGCCAGAAAAGGCGCCAGCTCATCCCGCAGTACCTGAAAGTACTCCGCCGGGCAGCCGTCCTCCCCAGCCGCCTTCCCCCTGGGAAGCCTCCGGATTTCCCTCTGAACCTCCCCCACTTCAATAGGCCTCCCCAACCACTCCGCTTGTTCCACACTTACCCGCGGGATGTGCATCCCCTCCAGATATGCCTGTATGTGCTCCCGAGTGGCCCCGTCCTGTCCCGCATATAGAGTTTCATAAAACCTACGGAAGGCCCTGCAGATCTCCCGACTCTCCGCTACTCTACCCCCTTTCTCATCCTGTACCTCAGCCACCACCCGACTCTCCCGCCTGCGTCTGAGCTGCCTCGCCAACAACTTCCCTGCCTTGTTCCCACTTTCCATAAAGTTGCGTCTAGACGCCCTCATCAGCCTCTCCAACCCCTCCACATCCAATCTGTTCACTCTCGCCCTCAATTGAGCAGCCTGCCCCCGAGCAGCCTTCGAGCCCGTCGTACTATGTTCCTTCTGCGCCTCCTCCAACTCCCGCATCCACTCCCGCCGTTGCGCTTCCCTTTCTCGCTTGCGCTTACTCCCCATCTGCACCATCAGCCCCCTCATGTACGCTTTCCCACTGTCCCAAATCATGGCATCCGACACCTCCCCATTATCATTCCACTCCAGAAACTCCCGCCATGCCTTCTTCAGACCCGCCTGTCCCTCCACCGACTGGATCAGAGCAATGTTCCCCCTCCATGCCCCTCTCGGCCCCCCCTCCCCCCCACCCCCCGGCCTCCACTCCCCAATTACCATCCCATGGTCCGAGAACAGCACAGGGTGTATTTGCACATTCCCAAAGGCCCCCATCTGCTCCCTCCTCCCCAAAAACATATCAATCCGAGAATAACACTCCAATCTGGGCGTATAGCAAGTGTATCCTCGTTGCCCAGGATTCTCCCAGCGCCAAATGTCCACTAAGCCCCACTCCGCCATGCATTGCCGCAATTCCCTCCCCTCTCTACGGTGCTTCACCCGCTGGTAGTTGGAGCGGTCCTCCTGCCCCACCACACAATTCATGTCCCCCCCAATTACCCACTCCCCTCGTGCCTGTCGCTCAAACTCCCGCAGCGCCTTCCGAAAGAAGGACCCTTTCTGCCCATTAGGCGCATACAGATTCAGAAAGGACACCTCCTTTTGGTCAACCCGACCCACCACCCATACCACTCTCCCCATCTTATCCCCCCCTGACGCATAGGGAACGAATCTCAACCTTTTATGCACCATGATCACCACCCCCCTTTTCTTAGAATTGTAAGGTGCCCCAAATATGTGCTCAAACCCTTGGGCCTTCAATTTACCCTGCTCCACCTCCACCAAGTGTGTTTCCTGCAACATAGCCACCTCCACCTTGTGCTTTGCCAGCTGCATGAGAATCCGCTTACGCTTAATGGGGCTATTAATCCCTCTTACATTCAGCGAGGCAATTTTATGTCCCCCCATCCCAAGTGAAGTACAGTTCCCAACTCCCTCCCCCGTCCCCTCCATTCCATGAGCCCTGTGAAGTCAGCCACGGCACCAGCATCCCCTCAGCACACACAATACAGTTCAAACATACCCCTCCACACCTTCCCCCTCTCCACCGCCCCTCACATTTTTGTTGTTTACCGACCTCCATAAGCCACCCTCCTTCCATCACCATCTGCTCCGCTCCCCCCCCCGCACCCCTCTCTCCCAAAACTCAAACCTTCCCCATGTCCCACGTCCCCCCCCCCCACCCCCGCAGCAACAACCCAAGGTGACATTTCTCTCTTTCACCTCAGCTCCGAACAAAGACCATTGTGCCACCCAGTCTCCCCCTCACGGGGCCTGATCCATGTCCTGCAAATCAATGCTGCACTCTCCTGAGTGCTGCCGCTCGCCAGCCTCCGTGTCCGCGGGCTGCCGCTCTTCCCCGAGCTGGTGCCCCGGCGACGCCTGTCGCATGCTCCGGCGGGTCAGTAGAAATTTCTCCAGCAGTTCTTTAGACGCAAAAAACTTCCTGACTCCGTTGACCAGCATTGTAATGCGGGACGGATACCAAATCGCGATCTGCACTCCCCTCGCCGCCATCTGGTCACGCAACCGGAGCAGATCTTTCCGCTTCTTCACCGTCTCAGACGCTAAATCCGGAAATACATACACAGTCCAGTTTTTTATATTGCACACTCTTCGATCTCCGGGCCAAGCGGATTACATGCTCGCGATCCTGAAACCTCAGCATCTTAACGAGGAGAGCACGTGGCTTACCCCCCTTTTCAGGCCTAGGCCTAAGCTCCCGGTGCGCTCGCTCAATTTCAAACTGGGGCGAAGAGGGGGGTCTGGGAAGCAGGTAACCAACATGTCCTGAACAAATGCTATAACATTGTCCCCCTCTGCCCCCTCCGGGATCCCAAAGATGCGCAGGTTGGAGCGCCGGTCCCTGTTCTCCATGTCCTCAGCTTTAGCATGCAACCAACTGACTTGCTGCTGCAGAGAGCTCACCACGCGGTCAGTCGAGGCCTGCGCATCCTCCGTCTGACTCACTCTGCCTTCAATTTCCTCTAGCCTCTGCCCGATCACAACGAATTTTTCCTCCAGGCGGCCGCAGACCCGATCCACTATCTCTTCTTTTGTCTCCCGAATAGCACGAAGGATCGCCTCCAGGTCCACCGGCTGCGCGGGTGCACTCTCCTCCCCCTCCGCCGTTTCTTCTGGGCTGCTCGGGGATGTCGGGGCCGACTGCCCGCCAGGACCCGCCGTCACTTTCTTTGCTCCAGCGGCTTTTGCCGCGTACAAATCTTTGATAGTCGCACCCGATTTGACTTTCAGCACTTTGGGCATGATCACCGATGCGGGAGAACCGCGGGTAGCCAAGTCTTCCACTCCTTTACGGGTGCAGGGCAGGGAGCTCCCTTACTCGCGTCTTTCCAGCTCCGTGGCTATACCGGAAGTCCCCCCTGGCCCTTTTTAATAGTGATTTATGGACTTTTCCTCCAGAAATTCGTCCAAACTTCTTTTAAATCCAGCTACACTAACAGCTTTTACTATATCCTCTGGTAATGAATTCCAGAGTTTGATTATGTGTTGTGTGAAAAAAAAATATTTTCTTTGATTAGCCTTAAATGTTCTACATTGTAACTTCATTGTATATCCCCTAGTCTTTCTTTTTAACATCTTTGTTAGTGATATAGCGGAAGGGCTTTCAGGTAAGGTTTGCCTCTTTGCGGATGATACCAAAATCTGCAATAGAGTAGACACCCAGGAAGGCGTAGATAACATGAGGAGAGATCTAGCTAAGCTTGAAGAATGGTCTAGAATTTGGCAGAAGGGATTTAATGTTAAAAAAATGTAAGGTCATGCATTTGGGCTGCAGCAATCCAAGGGAGCAATATAGTATAGGGGGTGAAGTACTTTTGTCCACTAAAGAAGAGCGGGACCTAGGCGTGGTTGTGTCTGATGATCTTAAAGTAGCTAAACAGGTAGAAAAGGCGACGGCAAAAGCTAGAAGGATGCTTGGGTGCATGCGGAGAGGAATGGCTAGCAGAAAAAAGGAGGTGATAATGCCTCTGTATAAGTCTTTGGTGCGACCTCATTTGGAGTATGGTGTGCAATTCTGGAGACCGCACCTTCAAAAGGATGTGAACAGGATGGAGTCGGTGCAGAGGATGTCTACTAAAATGATTAGTGGTCTTCATTATAAAGCATATGAGGACAGACTGAAGGATCTTAATATGTACACCTTAGAGGAAAGGCGGGATAGAGGTGATATGATTGAGATGTTTAAATACCTCCGTGGCATAAATGTTCAGGGAGAGAGCCTCTTTCAATTGAAAGCAAGTTCTGCTACGAGGGGACATGGGATGAGGGTGAAGGGAGATAGATTCAGGAGTGAAATGCGGAAATATTTCTTTACGGAAAGAGTAGTGGATCCGTGTAATAGTCTCCCAGTGGAGGTGGTAGAGATGAGGACAGTAACTGAATTCAAAAAAGCATGGGACAAACACAGAGGATCTCTAAAGGTAAAAAGGGGACTGTTGTAGTTGTTATGGAAGGATAGACTAGATAGGCCATGTGGTCTTTTTCTGTCGTCATATTTCTACGTTTCTATCTCTTATGTTTCTACTTTTTGAAGTGGTAAACAACTGATCTACATTCACCTATTCTACTCCATTCATTATTTTATAGACCTTTATCATATCTCCCCTCAGCAGTCTCTTCCAAGTTGAAGAGCCCTAATTTTTTTTAAGTCCTTCCTGATTCGGATAGCCTTCCATTCCCCTTTACCATTCGGGTGGTTCTTCTCTGTACCTTTTTTTCTAATTCTGCTATATCCTTTTTAAGAAATAGTGCCCAGAATTGTACAGTGTGTTCACAACATTGAGCAATACAGAGGCATTATGATGTCATCCTTTGTTTCATTCTCCATTCCTTTTCTTATGATTCCTAGTATTCTATCTGCTTTCTTGGCCACTGCTGCACACTAGGCAGAGGGTGTCCATGAATTAGCCACGCTGACGCCGAAATCCTTTTCCTGGGTGGTGGTTCCTAATATAGAACCTTCCATTGTGTAACTATAGTTTGGGTTGTTCCCTAAGTGCATAACTTTGCACTTGTCCACATTAAATGTCATATGCCATTTGAACATCCAGTCTCCCAATTTATCAAGGTCCTCTTGCCAATTTTGTACAATCCCTGCGTGTTTTAACAACTTTGAATAATTTGGTGCTATCTGCAAATTTGATCACCTCACTTGTTATTTCCATTTCCAGGTCATTTATGAATATGTTAAAAACCAGCTGTCCCAGCACAGATCCCTGGGGTACTCCACTATTCAACCAGTTCCTAATATACAATAGTACATTGCTTTCTATCCCATGGCTTTTTAATTTCCCCTTGAGTCTCTCATGAAGGACTTTGTCAAAGGCTTTCTGAAAATTGAGATGCACTATATCAACTTAGCTCATGTTTATCCATCTATCTGCTAATTCACACCTTTGGCTAAATCTATGTTAGCTTTCTGCCATTAAACTATGGCTATCTAAATGTTCAGTAATTTTGTTTTTATAACAGTTTCTACCATTTTGCCAAGTACTGATGTCAGACTCACTGGTCTAATTTCCTGGATCACCTCTAGAACAAACCAATAACAATACAAACCCCAATGGGGTGCCCCTGGAACGTGATAATAGACCACAATATACATTGAGGCATATTTTAAATAGGACATCCAAGTGCAATCTGGGATGTCAAAGTCAGAACATCTGAAAAGAAACGCAGCCATGTGCAAGCTCAGAACAATTCCAGAAACCCAGATGTGCCCGATTTGCATGTGTATCAAAAGTCTATATAGATGTCTCCAGGACAGCATTGCAGAACCAAGATGTCTAATAGCATAGTGGTTAGAGAAGTGGTTTAAGAGCTGGGTGGCTAGGGTTCAAATCTCAGCGTGTGACTGTGTAATCTAAAACTAGTCACTTAATTCTCCATCTTCTCTACACGCTCTGGATATTTTAAAGTGAAAAACACTTTCCTGATGCCTATTCGTGCCTGGAGCCGGAATAAACATGCACGTGCCTGCAGGCAGCTCTGCTGCTTCTGGAATCCAGTAGGGATGTGTAAGTCCATTGACCCTCCCCAGACATTCCTCCACCACACCCCCATGCCTACTGGGATGTTCCAGTACTGGAAACATCTGTGAATAGCATTTGTGGAATCGTTAAGGAGATGTGTCCATGATTTTCATGTCTACGCGCATGTCTGCAGATATCCAAACCATGACTAAACCTTTTAGAATTACTATCATAAAGAGTTTGCTACAAAATCATCTATAAGCTGCCATGTTTGTTTGCACTTAACCATCTGTCCTAAGCTAGTCAAATACAATAGTTCATATTTACAGTATAAACAAACTGTGTTCCACCATTGTTTATTTATTTACAGTCTCTTCTATACCGCACTATTTGGCATCAGCGCGGTTTACATGGAACAAAAATGCTCAGTACAGTTAACACGTATGAGTTTACAGATAACAGGGCAGAAAACTTGGATAACAGGGGCAACTATTTACAATTGTTGAGCTCCAATCTCATTAGTGGTCTTCCAGTAGGCAACAATTATCTTAAAGGCAATAGTGAAAAGGATGTCAAAGAGCCATTCTGCTGTAGGAAGCCCAGGCAGGCTCTCCAGAGCCCAATACATCAGTATTCAGAAGGTTAATGGTTCAGTCAGCTTGAAGATCTGCTGGACTTCCTTCTAAACATCCTGCCAGTAGGTTTGGAGATTAGGAAATCAAAAGGTACATGGGGAAAAAGTCACGATACTGAGCAGCAGAATGATTGTCTTTGGATGTTGATCCTTTGGAAAGGAAGACTGAGGTGATGAGGGCTCAATGGGCTAGGAAAAATGATTGGGTAAGAGCGGCTGATCCCAGGGGTCTAATCAAAGAGCTCCAAAAGTAGTCCCATTATATACATGATCATAGGGGGCCTGCACCTTTTTCCCCAGTTGATTTTCTAGTCCCACAGGTGCTCCTTGTAGTCTTGAGCAAGCCACTTAACCCTTCATTGCCCATGTTCCCTGTAAAATAGTTATCTCCAAGTTATAATGCCCTGTTCAATATAATTTCGGTTTGTTCAATGTAAACCGCCTTGATATCATGAAAGGCGTTATATATCTAAGAAATGTTAAATAAATAAATAAATGGGATCCGGTTTGTTTGGTCTAAATGGTCACACAAAAGTCCATTACTTTGTGCAAGGAGACCAGAACCCTTTTTAAAATAAAATTAAAAAAAATTGGCATTGCATTAGCCACTGTTTTATCTTCAAATACTACATCTGGTCCAGATGATTTGCTGCTCTATAGTTTATCAATTAGCTATCTTCGTGATTCATCAAGATTTTTTTCAGTTCCTCTGACATATCATCTTTAAATATCATTTCTGGCATGGGTAAGTTTCCTAGATCTTCTTCAGTAAAGCATGTAGCAAAAAAGTCATTGAATCTCTCTGCTTTGATCTCGTCTTCTCTCAGTGCACCTTTTACCCCTCCATCATCTAAAGGTCCAACTGACTCCTTTAGAGGTATTTTGTTTCTTTCCAAATTTTCTCTTTGCCTGTCTTATCAATGTCTTGCATTTAACTTGCCAGTATTTATTTTGTTTCCTGTTTTCGTCATTTGGCTTTTTTTTCCCATTTTTTAGAAAATTTGCTCTTAGCTATAACAGTCTCTCTGACCTCACCTTTAAGACATGCTGGCTGTTTGGCCTTTCTTCCACCCTTTTTTTAAGCATGGAATACATCTGGTCTGGGCTTCCAAGATAGTGTTAAGCCCCAAAGATAACACGGGAGATGGTGTAAACTCATGCTAACTGTTGGGAGCATGCCCAAGATGTCACCCTGAAGTTACCATGGGGTGAAGCACCTGACCACCTAACACACCAATGAGGAGGCGGTAAGTGCTCCTACGCTAATGGCAGCCACAGTGTTTATCCTACTCCTGATCTACCCAGTTCTGTCCCAGCCAGTGCTAAATTGTTAAGATGGGACTTTCACCCAATGCTAATGGTCAGCACGGTATGCTTAATGCACAATAAACCCTGCACCAACTGTTAGCACACACTAAATGAATTAGCAGGCACTAGCACAAAAGAGCAAGCTGAAATATTTTTCAGCGACTAATATTTTGTATTCTCAAGTATTACTTCATTTAGAGGGCTATTATGTATCCTATGCTATGGGTTTGTACATTGAGGATAATTGTATAAATTCCTACATAGTTAACATGTTTTTCTGCACATATGTTAAGCCTATTTTGCAAAGTATGCACAAACATGTTTTAATAGGGGTTCTCAACCCGATCCTTGGGACACATCTAGCCAGTCAGGTTTTCAGGATAACCACAATGAATATGCATCAGAGAGATCTGCATACAAGGGAAGCAGTGCATGCAAATCTCTTTCATACATATTCATTATAATTATCCTGAATATCAGACTGGCCAAATGTGTCCCAGGGACTGAGTTGAGAACCTCTGCTTTATAAAATAGCATTTGAGCCAATGGGAGAGAGAGAGTTGAGCAACTGGAACAGCAAAGTGTGAGTCAGAAAGAACTTTTATTGGCACAAAGGAAAAGGAAATTTTGACCCAGAAGATTGACTTTCTTGAGAACCATTCTAGGAAGAATAACCTCCGCTTCCTCAAGTTCCCCAAGTATCCGCTAATTACTTCTGTGGACACAGTGAGGACATTTTTGAAGGAAGTGTTGAATTTTCCATCAGATAATCTTCCTCCCCTGGTTAAAACTTTTTATCTCCATCCCAGGCGTTGCAGGAAAGGTTCCCTCTTTGGGAGATCTGGAACATAACCAGCTCAACTTAACTTCTTTTCTGGAATCCTCCCTGGAGGTAGTCACTGAACGCACTACTCCGGTGACTACCTTTGTGTTAATATGCAAACTAGCTTTCTGGGGATCAGTTGTACGTGTATTTCCTGACTTTTCTCGGTCTACCCAGGCCCAAAGGAGAGCCTTCCTGGCCTTGCGGTCAAGGGTGGTGACCCTCGGGGCTGGGTTTGCTTTAAAATTCCCTTGTAAATATGTGGGTAAAATGTATTTGTTTTTCAACCCTGGTCAGCTAAATTAATTTGTTTGCATTAGAGAGAGTGGTCTGAAATAGAGGAGCGTTTTCCAGTTGTTTCTGACGTATAGGGTCCTCTCCGGTATGTGGGAAACCTGTGATTAGATAAAATCTTCCTAGAATTTTCCTATTCTCCACCCCTCTTAGGGTGGTCTATTATGCAAACATTTGTATTGATTGTGTTTTTCTTTTTTTTTCCTTTTGCTTTTTCTGATTTCCTAATATGTATCTGGGTGATATGTATTTTTTGAAAATGAGAATAAATAAAACATTTTAAAAAAACAGGGGCATAAATGTTTGAAAATGAGTGTTTAATCTAGGCGTGACTATTTATACCAGACCTACGGCTGTTGGAAATGCCTGCACTTAGATTTATGAAGAATGCGCATAAATTATAGTGTTTTACAATTCATATGCATTCTTGTGTGTTCCACCTAACCTCTGTCCATGCTCATGCCCACAGTGAAAGTACATTTCATTGGTCTAATGTTGTACTTATAGAGTCCAGCCAAAACACCCTGCTATGTTCATGAAATACTAAAAATCTCTGCGTGATGGGCATAAAGATTATCTAACTTTGTCTCCTTATAAACTGACTCCCTTAAAGCGCCTTAAGAAACAAGGTTAAGGCACACTAGGTGCACAACCTTGTGCTAATGTTTAGAGAAAGTTAACATAGAGCAATTATAGGTACTGTGCATGAACATCGTGACCAATAATGAAGAATGCAGTTAGATACGCCTCTCAAGCTCTAGCCAATTGCACCATGATATCTGCCACAGCAATAGTTAATGAGTCGCCGTAACCTCTGTGTTAACTGCAAGGCATAGTCCCTGTCTATTCGCTGCCCATAATATGCCCTTTTATACAAATTTCCACATTAGATGCTTAAAGTGGATTAGCATACACTATCAATTAATGCGGTACTGCAGTAAGAGCTAACACATGTTAAAAGCCACATTAAACGCCAAATGCAGCTTAGGAAATAGTCCCCTTAGCGTACACTATATTTAACACACTGTGTTTTTCCAGTAAGCAACGTATTTCCCAAATGCATCTCGGACCCATAGGTCTGGATCTAACCATGTGAACTATGTGAGCTCCCATAGATAATTGTGTATCTTGCTGGATGCCAGACTAATAACCTTTTCTTAGAAGGGAAGACTCAGAGTTTTTGTATTGCATGCCGACCTATAACAGGTCAGACTTGCCTGGATCAATTTTAAATGTATTCATTTCCAACCAAGATGCTTACATATAAAGCACAGTTACTTACCTGTAACAGGTGATCTCTGGGAACAGCAGGAATAAGTCTTCACATATGGGTACGTCGGTACTGACGGAGTCTGTGCGGGAACGCTTCCCAGCGTCCAATCAAAAAGCTTTTGGAAGCATCCCACCACGCCTGCGTGCTGCCTTCCCACCTTTCCCAACTGCCTCTCCTCAGTTAAGTTTTAAAGCTGAGACAAAGAGAGAGAGAGAGAAGGGAAAGATAGAGATAGAGAAATACAACTCCTGGGGAGGTGGGTGGGTTGTGAAGACTTATTCCTGCTGTTCCCAGAGATCACCTGTTACAGGTAAGTAACTGTGCTATCACCAGGAACAAGCAGGAATGAGTCTTCACATATGGGGACTCCCAAGCTAAGATGCCTGGAGTCTCAGCATGTTAGAAATGGAAACATGCTATACCTCATATCACCAGGCATCCTCAGGATGGAGGGTAGGAGTTGAAACAGAAAGGTGCTGTAAGACAGCTAACCTAGCATAGGACTGCAGGCAAGGAGTCCTTGTGTGGATGATAATTATCATCAAATATATTGAAATGAAATATTGCAATATGGACCTCCCCTAACAGGACTGCAGGAAAGTATGGAGGTTCATGGGATCTACTGTGGATCCAGTAGAGGAACCTCAAGGAGGACCTCACTGTGAAGTGGAGGTAATAAACCTGTAGAACAAACAGAGGAGGTCAGAATCCTGAAAGGTTAGAGGTTACCCCAGAGATGAACTGGGGTAGTACAAAAACGGTAAGCCTTCAGTGGAAGGCTTTATGAAAAAAGCCCAAACTCTTTTGGCTGCAGGGTGGCTCTCTCTTAGGAGCAAAAAGAGGAAAGGCTGACCGATTTGGACAAAACAGGCCTAGTCCTTGTGGGAAGAAGGGGTATGGAAAACCCTTGTATCCCAAAAGAAAGGACAAATGCCCGAGGCGTTAAGCCCCTGATTAACTGAAGATCCGCAATGTCTCTCCCAACTGGTGTCAGCTAGGAGAGATACTGGAACACAGAGACCTTCAGAGGTACCTAACCCTTAAGGTTATGGTAGAAAAGTTGTTAACTACCACAGGAAGTGGTTGTGTGTGTAGAACCCCAAACATGCTGGAACAGCATAGGTATGGGTAGAGCCCATCTGTCAGGATCATATAGGGATATATATAGCCATATGATCATAGACAGTCAGATATATAGATAGACATATAAGAATATATCTATAGTGAGATATAGAAGGCATAACATATACACACACAAAGACAGACATATCTATATATATATATATATCTATATAGGCCTATATATGGGTGTCTGCAATTAAGCAGACAGAGATATGCCTATAGAAAGTATATTCACATAGGATATGTGAAGAGGAAAGATTAATCTACTAACAAGAAGGTGGAACCTACTTGAGAAGATATATAGAGAATCTATTCCCCCTGGTTATGATGGAGGGAGTCAGGGGAAAAATCTCCCTGACAAGGAACAGACTAGATTGCTGCAAGAATACTAGTCAGTGAAATAACCAGGATGGTTACGTGAAAAGCAGAAGATAATATCAGTCTGCAGGCAGCAAATCCCGAGTCCTCCAGAACTCTAGCATGGTAAATGGACAGAAGATGTATAGGAATGAGATACCACGTTGACCTACTTGAGGGGCAAAAAGGGTATCATGCGTTCTTTAGCTGAACCTGCACTGACCATGAAGGATTAGGATACCATGAGGACGAGCTGCAAGGAAAAAGAGCATATTCCCGGTGGGAATCCTGAGGACCAAACCAGGGAATTGAAAAACTCTTCAAGCTTTCACGTAAGAAAAAGCCCATGTCCTTTGATTTAAAAAGGAGATAGTAGGGTAGGGAGAACCCTTCCAGTCATGAGGAGCATGACTGAGGGAGCCTTTTCCAACCATTTATGATAGCTGTTTGAGAAAATCCTCATGCTCTCCAGCAAGGGCCCATAGTGGAAAGCTTCTCCGTAGAATTGCAGAGAGCATGATGCAGGAGAATTAGGAGATAGAACTGGCTATTGAAAAAGCCAGTACCTACGTCAACTATGCTGCCAAACCCAAGGGAATTGGGAATGGCAAGAATAGAAGACAATCTGAAAAGTCTGTAGTGATAAGATTTCCCAAGAAAGATGAATCCACTGTCTTGGAGGCACTACTAAGGCCAGAAAGAATGTTAGTGGAAGACAACTGCGGTTGTGGAAAGAACCAGTGGTCCAATCACTAGGGCTCCTGCATGGGCAGCTGCTAGTAGGACAGCAGAAAGAATCTTTCTGTTTAAAAACAGAAAGAACAGACAGAACAAGAGTAAGAAAACTCTGGACCTGTCTGATAAGCTGCCCCAAAGCAAAAATGAAGAAGGGAGTTAACTCGGAGAGGAAAACTCCACACTGGAATAGTGACAAAACTAGAGGGGCTGAAGAAGAAGCCCTCCAGTGTAATAGTACCACTCTTACAGAGGAAATGCTTGGTAAGAGGGTAGAGAAGATGGAACTGAATGGAGACTTACAATGTGGTAAGTCTGTAGAAAGGAAAAAATGTATGCTGGTACAGAAAACTATCGTTTGATAGTTGTTAAACCTCTTTCCCTAGCAGGAAGAAGAGGAGAAACCTGTGACCTACAGGCATGAACATCTTAAGAGCTCGTATAACAGGGAAAAATGGATGTCTTGTAAAAAGAGATCCATGCCTAGAGTTTAGAATGAAAGCAGTGGAAAGCTTCTACTGAGAAGAAGCCAACTGCAGGTTCTAAACCCCAAGAGGCCCAAAAAATATGATGATTAATCAGAAACCCTGCGGTTGCTGGGTTTGCTGAGCCTGGTGAGAATTTGGATTCTTCAGACCAGGGCGATGTTTCCCCTGTTTGGGAACATCTGTATGATGGGCAGAAGATGAATAAAACCTTCTCCCCCTAGGGGAAGAAAGTTTGGTAGGACATTTCCTACCTACTGGGAAAGAAGAAGGCGTAGAACAGCCCTTAGAAACAGGTAAGTCAGTGGACCACTGAGTAACCTGATGTAAAGACTCCTTATTGAAGAGATTTTCTCCAGTGCAAGGAGTATTACCCAGTCTTTGTTGTGCCCATTTGTCTAAGTCTAAAGCTTGGAGCCAGGCTGTACGTAGTGCCCCTATAGCTATAGCAGAAGTCCTGCTAACAGACTCAAATGAGTCTAGGGAAGCACGAGTAAGAAACCAAGAGATATTTTGAATATGACTAAGCAGTGAGGAATAGTCTGCACTCTTGGGCTCTGAAAGAAAAGTAGTCAAAAGATGTAATTTCTTTGTGACCTCCTCAAGAGATAGACTCATATAAAAAATATATATGAGAGAATTTTTGCTGAAAGCATGGATGTCTGGAAGGTTTGACATCCAAAGGCATCTAGTGTCTTAGACTCACGACCTGGCGGATAAGAAGAGTGCTTTTTCTTACTCTTCACCCGCCTCATTGCTGATTCCACTACAATGGAATGATGAGGAAGTTGAGTCTTTTGAAACCCTGGAGAGGAGGGCACCTGATATAGGAGATCAGTTGCTCTGGAAGGTGGGGGTACCCTTAAAGGTGCTTCCCACATTCCTAGAAGAAGATCCTGCAAGGAATGATGCAAAGGAAGCATTATGTTCTCCTTTGCTTCGGTAGAAACAGAGCCTTGTGTAGGATCATGTCCAGCGATAGGAATGGCAAGTAATCTTGCCATATCCAGGAGGAAACTCTGAAAAGAAGGGTCTCCAAAGAGAACCTCCCTTGGACAGGTTAGATCTGAAGAACTAGCCTGGGCACCGAAGGATCTATCTGAGCATATAGGAATATAAGATCCTGCACGGTGCAGTATGGAATCCTTAATGGATGGAGGCTGGTACTGGAGGTCAGGACCAGCGACAGTCAGTACCACATCGTCCATGCCAGGTATCGACTCCAAACTTGGTATAGAAGGGAGAGATCCTGTTGAAAGAAGCATGGAAGGAGCTGGCCACGATGCTACTGTGGATACCGGTACCGATACCGCTGTCGGAACCGAACCAGACACCGACATCGGAGCAGCAATCGGTGACAGCCCAATCGGTACTGAGGTAACCGAAAGCCTTCGGCAGTAACCCTCGGTACCGAGCGTCCAGTACCGATAGGTGTCGGTACCAAGACGTGTCGGTACCCAGTCTTCCAGACTAGAGATCGATTCCAGACTCGGCATCGAAGGAAGCGAGTCTATCGATGCACGTCTGGAGGGTACCGACATTGGTGGTAGTATTGGTGCCAGTACCGATACTGGAAAGTCAGTCTGGAACGTATCCAATGCCAGACGACGATCCCTGGTGAGGAGTGTTTCGTCCAACACCAGTGCCGATGCCGGGGTATCGGTACCGCTCGAAGCGGATGCCACCACCGGGCATGGCTCAGGTATGTTCTGTGAGGAGTGAGCCCCAGGAACAACCTGAAACCCCACATAGGCTTTGGAGGCCAAAGACTCCCGCCGGGGTTTTGAAGCCAATGGGCCCTCGAGGGCAAGGCCGGAGCCGTCTACATGCTGTGCATGAGACCTACCACTCGAGGGTTGGCTAGTCTTAACAGACTGTTTGTGGGTTACTTGATCCTGTGTAGAAGAAGAAATGGTCGGTGCCCTGAAGTTGGAGGGGAACCTCATATCGAGGGAAACTCGATGTTGAAAACCTCTTCTCACAATACTGTTGCCCGAGGGCTCCGGGTCAGGACCCAAACAGGTTAGACACCAATTTTGGGAGTCTAAAAATAAAGTTGTACCGCCACAGTTTGAACATTTCTTGGAGAAAGAGGCTGGCGGTTCCATGAAGGACATGGAGAGGCCTAGAAGGCCTGAAAAACCGTAAGACACTCAGAAGAAAAAAATATTCCCTTAAAAGGAAAAATTTTACAAGAAAAGAAAAAAGAAACACCAGCGGTACTGGTGGCGTCGGGGAAGACAGCCGCGACCACAAGAAAACTAAAGAATTAAAAGAAGAATTTTCTGCGGTGACAGGAGGACGCCCTCCTGTCACCGCAGAAAACGAAAACTGAGGAGAGGCAGTTGGGAAAGGCGGGAAGGCAGCACGCAGGCATGGTGGGATGCTTCCAAAAGCTTTTTGATTGGACGCTGGGAAGCGTTCCCACACAGACTCCGTCGGTACCGACGTATCCATATGTGAAGACTCATTCCTGCTTGTTCCTGGAGATATGCTGAAATTATGTAAACCTCTGACTGTTCATTGCCCATAGATGCCAACTATATATCATCTGTGAATAAATAACATTAGACCACAAATTTTTCGACCACTACAACCGAATGGCTATTAAAAAGTAGTGCAATTGACTTGACCCTTGTGGTTCTTCTTCACAACCACAGAGAGCAGGGTAGAATGCTTATCCTTCCAAATCTCTCCACATGAGACATGAGGTCAATCATTCTTAAGTCACACTGCCAGGGCTGGTGCAAGGATATTGGGTGCCTATGCAAACCTTCATCCATATGCCCCCTCCCACCAAGATACTGATAATTAAACTTATCGATCATGAGCATCCCAAAACCACCCTTCCTACAACAATCCCATAAAAATGCATAATAGGACAACATACTTTTCGATATTAAATTTTGCTTTGTAGGTGTGTGTGTACCCGCTCTCCCTGTCAGTATCTATTGTTTTGAGTAGACTGTTGCTGGTCTTTTCTGTCCCTCAGAAGTTGCAGCCCTAGACAGCCACCTAGTCTTATGTAATGGTTGGGCCAGTCTTGCATGCTGCCTATCAGAACAACTCCCAGTCTCTGGAAAAGAATACTATAATCTAACGTTACGAATACAATCAATACATTGAAAACTACCAAAAGGAAAACACTCTGCTTTCTAGAGAAGTCATGTTACCCAGTTTCAAGAGGGAGATTTTAAGCCAATTCTGGATTTTTTACAGTCCTTTCCTGACGCATTAGGGAGTCGTCGGAATTTATTTCAATGGGTAGAACCAAGGATTACAAATAATAAACTGTGTGAGGTAAGATCAAAACCAGGACTGGTCAAACATTTTCCCTGATGGAAAGGGATAACTGGGCAGCCATGCATTTGCATACTATTTATTCACGCAAGTCAGCCCGATTCATTCATGTATGCAAGTCAGAATTCAAATTAGCCTAAAGGAAGTATTATGGGATGAACTGCAAACAGTGTAACCGAATAGCAGAACAAACAGACAAAATGGTAGAAGACAGCTGATTGGCAGACCATAGCTAAACTGGGATTTTATGACCTCTACCACAAGTCAAGCTGGGGCTTATCATAATCATATGTTTTCAGAGGGAGAGGGCCAGAGGATGTGAATTTCTGCAGAAGTTTGGTACATCTGATGCTTTAGCAGTTTGTGCATTTTTAGATTTAAGATACTGTAAGAAAATAACTGGTTTTCTTGCAACTGGAGGAGTAAGGGAGCTAGTGGAGGAGTAAGGGAGCTTATGCAACTGGAGGAGTAAGGGAGCTAGTGGTATAGAGTTAAGGCAGAGGAGGAGTTAAATAGCAACAAAAGCGCACCAGTTTGCAAGACTCTAGATTACACTCACACAGGTCTGTTCAGCCCAGTGGCCCTAATTGATTTATCGATGTATTCATAATGAGAAAACAGCATGCACAAAACAGATGCTGAACATAACGAACCATAACTTTACACCCAAACAGGATCAGTGTGGCTAAAGGAAAATTATTGTTACAAGTCTATATTCAGATGGACCATAGCACTGAGGCCTTTAAAAAAAAAAACAGACATTGGGGGAGACAATTTTTCGAGCTTTTTAGACAGGTAAACACACTGACCCATGTAAACCAGCACTTTGAAACTTGCCCCCATGTACGTAGCAGTAAGTATGCATGTTTTCTGACAATATGCAGAATTTTACCAGAAACAAAGGGTAGGGAAAGTAAATCTTGGTACATACTTTAAAATATTGGCTTTTATTTACAAAATTTGTAACCTGCCTATCTACAACGTTACACTGGCATCGGCAATTTATACATAATTAAAAACAAGGTAAATAGGGGCCTCTTTACTAAAACAGAATAAGCAGTTACGGAGGGTAATAGGCATTTACCACAACCTTCATTAGGTAAAAGAATAACTCTCACAGTAATCAAGATTCCAACCCTCCCATCAGGTTCCAGAACACTCTCACCCCACCTCATCCCCCCAATCTCATTCTATATCCCCCCCACACAACCCCCTAATCAGGTTTCAGAACCCCTCACTTTCTCCCCCAGCAAATATTGGGGTATCCCTGGTGGGTTAATGACAAGGAAGGAGCAATCTCTGGATACTCCTTCCCTGATGACATCCCAGGCTCTAAATGGCAGCACTTTAGTTATGAGGCCCCATAGACTAGCATAGAAACTGTTCCCACCCAACATCTAGTAGATACAAATTTCAGTACCAATAGTTTTCAATTAATTTAATACCAGGTATCTCTCCTGTATAATCATCATTCAGTACTTCACAGTAAATGCTTGTCTAAAAAGCAGTGCTTCTAGTTGTTTTCTAATTGTCAACACA
This sequence comes from Ichthyophis bannanicus, assembly GCA_033557465.1. Lineage (NCBI taxonomy): Eukaryota > Metazoa > Chordata > Amphibia > Gymnophiona > Ichthyophiidae > Ichthyophis > Ichthyophis bannanicus. The sequence continues at coordinate 744,190,741 of CM066031.1, read as the reverse complement.
TTCTTCATCAAGCAGAAGACCACTGGGAGTCTATTCCATTCTGTCAGGCCAGTAACTGTGCAAACCCCTCTTTGTGTTTCCACTAAATAAACACAATTTGAGTTAGGATCAGCACCTGAAACCTAATTTGTCAAATGACAAGGAGTCAATGCAACCTCTGTAAAGATGGATGAATATTTATTTATTTATTTAAGGTTCTTATATACCGCACTCTTAAAAATCAACGCGGTTTACATATAACGATAATGTGCAAATGAGTAAGGCGGCATGTACCTGCAGTGCTCATAACGATTTCCCAGGAAAGCCAAGACACAGAGAGTTGCAATAGTCTAGACACCTGAGTATCAGGGTCTGGAACATCATTCAAGAATCATTAGAAGGCAGGCCACCCTTCATTTTCCACAATAATAGTTTGAAAAGGAAGAACAAGCTACTTCGTTTATACTGTATACAAATTTGATAGATAGCAATGGATCCACTATTATACCAAGACTCCTAATATGTATTTTGCATCTGTGTTTTTCCCCATTATATGTATTACCTGCCAAACTGAATTTTTAAATGAAAACTTCTTTGAAAATGAGTACACAGGTCCACAGGCCTGAAGTTGCAGGGTGGACTTTGAAAATTGCCCCCGCTATATTGCATTTACCAAAATTATTCTGACCATTAAAAAGAAACATATTTTTTGTTCTGTAAATCCAGAACTTAAGCTCTGAAAGCCATGCAGATGCGTGCTATATTAAAAAAAAACGGAAAATCTATTAAGCATCGAAAAGCATTATAACTTACCATAGTCAATTTCAGGGGAATCAGTCTCTCTTTCCATCTTGATCTGAGACAATAGAAATAGGTCTGATGAATAACAGAACTATAGTTGAACTCAGAAGACAACAATCTTGCAGAATAAATCTTTCACAGTTTATCATAGCAATGGTTATTATATGAAGCATCACTCCAATTGTCATAGTTCATGTTTACAAATGTTTACTATAAAAGATGCAACAGAATATAAATGTCCTTTTTTGCTTGCAAAAACTAAAAGGAGACAAACAGCATTATTCTATAAAACACATTTCCATCCAGCCTTCTGTTGTAATATGCTTTCAAAAGAATGTATCATCAATTTTCTCGGAGTCTGAAGTACCGCTTACCTGTTGTGGGAGCAATAATGCACTGGAAGGTGCTCTTGGGGATTCTTGGGACCCCTTTGGTAAAATATTGTATGACAAGAAAGTACCTCTCGCAGAATGCACCAGAGCTATTGAGAGCCTTTGTAAGAACTCAAGAGCCCAGCAGCAGAAAAGACCACATCACTTGACAACTATTCTGACTCACAGCACACGATAAAGAGGAAGCAATTGGACATGGACTTCTAGTTGTGATATTTGGCAGCACAGGAAGTCATGCAGTAAGAGTGAACTGACATGTTAATGGGTTGCTTATAATGCCACAGACATTTTAAAGATCTGAGTAACTGAATTTCTAATCACCAAATGCCTCATCGGTATAGCTAATGTTATATGTTGCATGCTTCAATTTTGCCATACTGTAAACATACATAAAAGGGTCCAGCCTTTGTCAAGAGCAGGAATCGCCCACACAGAGGGAAGATTCACAGCATTCAAGATCAAAGACAAGGTTAACTACCTCAGTTATTTCCCTTGCATATTTTCCATTAAGGGTCGTGATCTGCACCTACAGATTGGGCTCCCTTATTCTCAGCAGCAAATTACTATATTCTTCTGTTTATTGGTAATTTCTTAATTACATTGAAAATAAGATTCAAGCAAAGGCTGTCCTGTCATGGTTCTCAGAATATCCTCCATATATATGCATAAGATGAGTCTGCATACTTTGGAGACCCAGTATATGCAGATTGGCCTACTGCGAAATTCAGCTGACTGTGGGGTATCCAGAGCAGGTTTAGGAAGCCGTGCCCTGAAGAGTACTAGGCATTTCTCCCTAGTCTTGTATTCCATATCAGTGCAATGGAAGTTAGACACGTTTCTTATGTGATTACATATGCAAAAATGGTAATGATTAGCAAGTGTTTCTAAGAGTTCTCCATCTACATTAAAGCATGCCAGAGAGACAGTGTGCGTTTTGACAGAGAAGTAAGTGGAAAAAAAAAAGAATAAAAGAAGTCTATTTTATTTCCCAGCAGATACAGTTGAAACAAAAGATAGCTAATGTCAACTGTCAATGCCATTTTCTTCTTCTGGTTTAAAGTCCTAAGCTATGACAAGGCTTCCTAGCCCTGTTCTGAGGACCCTGCAACCAATGGGATATTAAATGAATATGCAAGAGGTAAATTTGCATATTCTGGAGATTCAGTGTGCATAACTTGAAAATTCGATTGGCTGTGGAATCCTCAAGAGCGATTTGGGAAGCCCTAGACTACAAAGTTCAAAAACAGATGTTAAAATCATCAGTGATAAGACTGAATGTTGCATAGACTAAATATGACAGCAGGGTCAATAGTGCAACCCAAACATTCCTAATATATTAATAGTATATGAAACGTCTCTTTTTGCATAATCTTTTTTACCTTTCAGTAACAAAATAAAGTTCATCCATACAAATTCATTAAATCTTTAATGAAGAAAAGCATTTTAATGAAAGAGAGATTGCCCATAGCATGGAGAAGAAAGTCTTGGAAGCAGCTCACATTTTACTTAAAAGTCCCTGGACAAATAATCCATTGCTGTTACTTTCATGACAGTGCACTGTTCATTGGACATGGTGATAGTAATAATCATTATTGCAATACAGAGATACTTGCACTATCAAGATGAGCGCGAACCATCAGGCTGATGATTTTTCATCATTAGTTACTGTGACACTGTGTCACAATGATCAATAGCCTTATTGCAGCTTGTCGGCGAATGTTAACCTCATTGTCATGGCTAATGAGTGTACTGCTGAATCGTGTTGATCCTTTTCCTCAGATCTTGTCAATATATCTGCCCCATAGCAATTATTTTCACTGTTGTTCATTCCTGTGCATCACAAGCAATAGTAATTGTATTTGTTTAAAGAGTTATATGAAGCTCCATTTGGTATAGAATGTCTACTTTGGAAACGAAGAAGGGCACATTCAAAGGAATTCCGCGGCTTGTAGACTTGCAAATTGTAAATCCCACTCACTAGCTATTCAGCGGTACTAACACAGTTAGTACCACTGACTATCCCCTCCTAACTCGATTAAATGCTTCATCACTAACTGGTTAGTGATGAGGCGTTTGGAGGGCAGGACCCCAAGCTAGCTGTTCAACAGCGATACTGAGTCGCTAACCAGCTAGCTAAAATGCACAATATTAGGACAAGTGAAAAGCTGTCCTAACTCTAGGTGATTTTGCTATCTGGCTAGCAGATGAATATTACTGTTAGCCAGACTGTAAAAGTGATTTTTGGGCAAACTGGATATTCCTTGCTGATCACCGGATATGGCTCGGTACTGAATATCCAGTTTTACAATTAAAGCGGCAACCGTCAAATGCTTTAATAGCTCTGGCTGCTACCACTGAATATTTCCCCTGAAATATCTAAGCCCGGATGTTCACAATTTCTTGAGTATCTTACAAAATGTTCACTAAATATGGGGCCTTTTGTAAAATACAGCATGCATAGGTCTGTAGGATATACCTGTGCATTTCCCTAAACTTGTGGCAGGAGGAAGCATTTTTAAAAGTAAATGTTCAAGAAAAAATCATCATTCAGCATCTTATATATACTATTGCCAGTGCTGAATGGCTAAGTACCAATTTTTGCAATCTACATGCGCTAAGTACTGGCATTTACACACATACTGTAAGTTGCATATTTAAGAAAAACTACACATGTAAGAAAAAGTTCTTTGTCTATTTTTTACATTCTTAAAGTCATTTAGAATGACAGAGGGTTAAGAACAATTTCAACCTCAAATCACTCCTTTAGAGTACTGTCCGAAATGAACAGTTACTTAACATTATGCACGACTTGGATGATATGCAAAAGCCAATGGGGACATTTTTGAGAATATTTCTATATTCCCTTACAAGATTGGGAATACACATACAGGTATTGAACTGCCAAAACACACTCAGAACCTGCCATCTTTGAATATGTAAACTGTAACTGTACGATCAAGCTGATTTGTTTCCTTGACTGAACTCTTAGTTGGTCAGACCTTTTATTTTTAATGGTATTCGGGTGAATGGGAACACACAAAGGGAAAAGAGATGATTATAATGGACATAGCAGCATAGTCCTCTCTTGGTTTGCAGTTCATCATGACTCAAGGGGATGCTGAGAGATATGCTATTGGCAACTTAACTACTGGCAGGTTCTTCCAAGATGGACAGGTCTTGGCTGACGCGCCAGACTAAAACAAAAGCACCCATTGATAGTATCAGTGTGGGATGTTGTTGGTAGCGGAGGATCACAGTTCTGCTTTGACACATTTAAACAGTGGCACTGTAAACTCAACATTTATGTCTGTATGTCATTCACACGTGGACACTACACAAAGCTTCTAAAGTGATTATGGTGTGGTAGTGGCTGACGCTGCCCACACAAAGCTGGGGCAGTATACGCTATCTTGTTTGCATGTTTTGTCAGTTCCAACTTGAATTTGTTCATATAACTGATCAACTATGTCCTCTTTTGCATCTGTTGTCTCATATATGGTAACCGAATAATAGTTATATTGACGGGTATTCCTCATAGACGAATACAAATGAAGCATTGACTGACGGCATGGTATTGCATTACAGTCCTTCCAATTTATTTTCTTATTTATTTTTTATTTTATTTATCTATTTTATTTATTTTTTTTATTTACATTCTCTTATATACCACGCTATTCTGCATCAGTGTGGTTTACATTGAACAAACTGAAATTACATTGAACAGGGCATTATAACTTGTAGATAACTATTTTACAGGGAACATGGGCTATGGAGGGTTAAGTGGCTTGCCCAAGACCACAAGGAGCACCTGTGGGACTAGAAACCCCAGTCCTTCTGGCCCATGGTTGCTGTCCTCTAGTGGGATTTGAACCCCCGACCTTCCGGCCTGAAGTACTTTGCCCCAACCACTAGGCCACTCCTCCACTCCATTATCAATTATGAATACAACACCATTTTTTCTTTGTCTTTCATTTCTGTTATAGCATAACATGTGGTCATCAGATTCAAAGTGCCTGATGCCAGTCCATTTCAGTTCACTGACACCCAATAAACCGAGTTGTGCACGTTACATTTTATTCTTGACCACCTCTAGCTTCCCTTGGCTCCTGTTTCATGTGTTCTATGTCCCAATATGTACTGTAAGACATCTTTGCAACTTCTGACTTTCATTTCGTGCACAGCTACATCAGTAGTCTGATATACCAAGGCTTTGCACCCAACCACATCATAAATGCTGGCTTTACTCTGAAGAGTCTTCAGTTCTTCCCAAGTAGTCTGCTGAGTGCCTTGTGACCTTGGGGGGGGGGAGGGGAAAGAAGACTCATCTTCCAGCACTACATCATAATTTGTTTGTTGTGACTATCCCTTGGGTTCTCATGGCAAGATACAGATGTAGATTGCCAGACCTTTCTTCTGCATAGGTAATGCAGCGTTGTTGCTGTTGTCACAGAACTGTGATCCTCCGCTAGCATCAACATGTAACTGAAGGGAAAGCCAGGGTAAAGAGATGGATCTTCAACTGGGCCTTGAAACAGAAGAAGAAAAGTTGGGAACAAAGAGCAGGAGGGAGAGAATTCCAAAGAGTGGGGGTGACAATCCGAAGAGAGGAAGAACGAGCATTGAGAAGAGAGCAAACACCCCAGAGAGAGGCATACAAAGAGCAGAGCAAACACTCCCAGGCTAAATCAAGGCAGTTTAGCAGTGTCCAATGCTCGGTCAGGAGATCCCTCCATTTCGTTGTCGAGATGTCGTCAAGCCCCAGGTATCTTGCATCTCTTCGGGGTTGAGGCCTGACAATCATGCTGCTCCCTGGACTGGCCCAGAGTCTGCCGTTCCCCATTTTGTAGCAAGTCCAGTATACTGAGGCAGTTTTCCAGTTCAACAATCTTATGCAGAGTATCCCCATTCAAATATCAAGATGAAGAAAAAGCCCCATCTGTATTTGACAGATTTCTTTTCCAACAGCTGAGTCAAGGGTTTAAAGGTTTTTCTACGTTCCAGGATGTATTGAAAAAAATCCTGATACACCTGGACCTCCTGAATCTGGAACGTAATGGCAGGCTGGCACCGATAGAGTGTAGGACCCATAACGTGAGCCACCGGAAGAGGAAGTGTGTGTGGAGAACAGGCTGGATGGGGGGAGAGGCGGCCTTGGCAATAAAGGGAGGGGACAGAAGCCGCTCCTTCCATTTTGCCAGAGTATTGCAGCTAGAACAGCGAGTGTTCAGATCCCCTGCACAATGCAGGTGGAAGAGTGAGTTTGGGTCCCCTGCACATCCTGGCCGGAACAGCGAGAGTTGAGGTCCCCTGCACATCGTGGCAAGAGCGGCAGCCCCAGCTCGCCCACCCTACTAGCTAGTGTAGCGTACATCCTGGAGCACTGTAGCTGTGTGGCATGATGAGATGGCCAAGAGAGAAAGCAGCAGGCTGAGTGCATAGCAGCAGGAAAGCAGAGAGAGGACTTGTCCCGGTGGAAGCGGCAGCTGCGAGGGAGGTGACAGGAGTCACGGTAGAGACCCGGAGGCCAGCGGGAGCAGAGTGCTGATTTCATGGCGGAGTGGGAGACTGGAATGAGGACATGCACAAGGGACTAGAGCGAAGGGTACCATCTGGTAGATAAACAGTGGGAAAGCGACCAGACACCCCTATCAGCCAAAAGTTTGAGCAAGTTCGCCACCTAGTGGCAGACTGGGGCAAAAAGAAATGATTTTAAGAATATCAAGGCACCATTTGAACATTTTGGACTCTGGGCAGAGCCGTGCTGGGCTACGAAGAATAGAGGCACAGGAGCGGCAGTGCAGACTTAAGCAGTGGAGGGCACATGGGAAAATGGACACTATGACAAAACAGCAGCACACCAGAGGCAGGGAAGGAGAACCTGCACAGAAGAAAAAGAAGGCCAATGAGATAACCCGGAAGGTGGCAAAAAGAAAAGAGAACAAGCGCAACGACACCAAAAAGGGACTCAGTGCTGGCAAGGCCCCAGCGGGATGTCCATGGCGCTCTGCGGTATGCAGATCCCACTACAGTTGTAGATCAGTCAGCCCCATTACCAACAAACAATAGCCTGCCCCCGCTGTGTGGCAGCAAAGGGCAAGGGGATGACCCATCTGGAATGCATGACCTCATGAACTAGGTCCAAGCCATTGCTGTGGTCCACAGAGTGGGACATGTGCAGGCTCTCCTGAGTTCGCTAGATGGAATGCTAGCCAAGGGAGGGACAACCACAGAGGCAGTGGGTCGGTGTCAGGTGGCCACACCTGTAGGAGAGGAACCAAGGGGTGAGTATGAGCATGTTTCTTCGCTATCTGGGAGGATGGAAGGTAGGGGGGAGGTAAGGGAGTGACTGGGTTACATAGGGCAGGTGATAGCAGGGGTGTGGGGGTCAGAAGGGGTGACGTGGAGGAGGTTGGCGGAGGACAGGTGAGGCAGTCACAGCAGAGGCACAGGTTTGGTGTGTAGGGGGGGGCAGAAGGGGTCCAATATGGGGGGGGGGGGTCAAGGGATTGCTGCAGGGCTTGCTGTGGATTGTAGCCGGTTCAGGCTCAGTGGCAGGTAGGTTGGAGGTGACCCAGAGCGCAGCTAGGATGGCCATTAATGAGATCCCAAGCACCCCACCTCCCAAGCACACTGGAGGGGGCCCCCAGCACAGGCGGCTGTTTTGGTCATGGGGAAGGGCAATGCCCATGGAAGGGGGACTAGTATCTGAGCTCAGGCCGGTGTGCCTTACCAGCGCATTAGACAGCCACATCCCACTCGCTCAGAAAGAAAAAAATCTGGAGGGGCGAGTATGTGGATATTTTCTTGCTACTCATCCGGAATGGGGATGAGAACTGGGATTGCTCCGGCTGTCATAAGAAGTGCACGCTGGTCTCTAAGAAGGCAGACAGCATCCCTCGGACGATCGTGAACTGGTGTGCAGCTTTTAGAGTACTAGCCAGCATGGTGGGTGAAAGACACTCAGAGCAGTGCAGGGGGCTGTTGAAGTATCAAGACAGAATCTGCAAGGCTTATAGGGTATACGGGGGGGAATGCCTGGCTAGAGTACGATGAGCAGTTTCGTTGGAACATAGTGGCAACCTCGGGACAGGAAGGACATCGACCTGTGGATCCGGTTGATGACACAGGGTTAGCAGGGAGGCTGACCGGGCGAGGCCTTAAGTAGTGGGGGGCCCAGCAAGTTTGTAGCCCTTTTGGGGGGACAGCAGGCTCGGCCCGGAGGACGAAAGTTCCCTCCCTGGGCCGAAAGGTGCCAACATATCCCTGACACACAATTACACCGGGCGCTGGGGGGTCTGCAGGCTGTTCACTGTTGGGAATTGCAGATTTAATAATACCTGCAAAGACCATCATGCCTGCACCATGTGTGGTGAGGGGCACCCGCAGATCCAATGTGGTAAGAAACAAGCTTGCGCTGAGGTTGTTGGGCTGGGTCAGGCATTTACTCCTATCAGGGTTGAGGTGCTGGGGAGGAACTTGCAGGGATACAATAGAGAAAAAACGCAATGGTTGCTCAATGGGTTTAGGTGGGGGTTTGTCATTCCCTACAATGGCCTGCCGGACCCGCAAATGGCTGGGAACTTAAAATCCGCCCTTGAGTGGAGGGAGCTGGTCCAACTGAAGCTCCACAAGGAGCTGGGAAAGGGGAGGGTGGCAGGCCTGTATGAGAGCGGCCACTGCCTAATCTAATCATTTTCCTATTGGGCCTGGTCCCTAAGAAGGAGCCTGGGGAGTTCCGGTTCATACATCAGTAGTCCTATCCTGATGGCACCTCAGTGAACGACTACTTGGACCCGGCTGTCTGCTTAGTGAAATACGCCTCAATAGACCATGTGTTGGAGTTACTCCAGAGCATGGGAGCGGAAGCATGGCTGGCGAAGACGGATGTAGAGTCTGCTTTTCATTTGCTCCCTATATACCCTGACAGTTTTCACCTGCTGAGGCTGTGTTTTAAGGGCCTGTACGTTGTAGACAAATGCCTCCCCATTAGCTGGATGACCTTTTGCTCATGACAGGGGACGAGTCAAGCTGCCAACATGTTCTACAAGTTTTCCGGAGGAAGGCGGTGGAGCTAGGGGTTCCTCTGGCAGAGAATAAGACGGAAGAGCTGGAATGGTGCCTGTCATTTCTGGGGAAAGAAATTGACATCAATGAAATGGTAATGTACCTCCCGGTGGACAAGGTGGCTGCCTTGTGGGCTGTGATGCAAGCGGTGGTAGCTGCCAGGAAGGTCACTGATGGTACACCTGAACTTTGCCTGATGGGTGATGCACATAGGGAGGGCATTTATTCGCCGCCCAGTGGACACCACCAAGGGGGTGCGCAGAGGGCACCATTTCATTAGGGTCAACACACCTATGTGGGGTATGCCAAGGGTTCCTGTCACAATACAATGGCAGGAAGATATGGAGGGCACTGGCAGTCAGTAATAGGAACCTGGAACTATTCACAGATGCTGCGGGGGGAGGGGGGGGTAGGATTTGGTATCTATTTCAAGGGGCAATTATGTCAGGAGCAGTGGCCCGCCAGGTGGCATGAAAGTGGCCTAACAAAGGATATCACATTCCTGGATATTTTCCTTATTGCGGTAGCCTTGGTCAGATGGCAAATCACTTAGCGAATAGGAGGATAGTTTTCCACTCTGATAAGGCGGCGGTGGTGTTTTCCATACATAGACAGTCAGTGAAGGCAGAGTGGATGATTCGATTGGTGAGAAGATTGGCCAAGCACGTCCCAGGGAAGAGCAATAAGATAGCTGACCCTCTTTTCTCGATTCTAGGTACAGCGTTTCTGGTGCCTGGCCCCAGAGGCGGCACCGGAGGCGACCAGCATGCCCCCAGAAATGCGGTTCCTTGGATGCGGCATGCTGGAAAGCTGCTGATGGCTTCCTTGTCAGAAAACACTTGGAAGGCTCACGGGAGAGCCTGGAGGTGGCTGGAGAACTTCACCAGACAGCAGGGATTCCACCTGGGACAAGGGGTGGAAACAGAGTTCCTGCTGAAATTCCTGATATTTGCAGGCTGGAGGAACATCAGTCAGGCAGGCCAGGCTAATGCTGGCTGGGGTAGCGTTCTTCCTAAAAACTGGGAGGGTTTAGGGACATAATGAAGGAGTTTGTCATTCAGAAGGTGGTGGATGGCTGGGCTAAGGGGGTCGTCCAGTGACCAGACAGTCACAGGCCGATTACCCTCCTCATGCTGAGTGGGACCATGCATCAGGCAGCAGCTGTCACCATAGATGGATTTGAAGAGAGGCTCTTTCAGCTGGCAGTACTGCTGATGTTCTGGGGGGCCTTCTGCATGGACGAGATCCTGCCCCAGTCCACCAGGGACATGGTGGGCCAGGCCATGAGGGTAGGCGATGTGTCAGTGGTGGGGGAGAGTATGATTCTTCCTGGCCTGTTCGAAGGCCGACTGACTCAGAGCTGGCCGGGCAGTGTGGCTGAATGCCACAGCAGTGCAGGAGCTGTGTCCAGTGGTAGCCATATGGAGTATATGCAGGTACAACCAGCGGTGAGGGCCTCCTGATGCAGCATGCAGATGGCTCCTGCCTCTCGTAATATCAGTTTCGAACCCTATGGTTAAGGGCGGTAGGGGAAGCAGGATTTGGGACCGCCAGGATGACCCTGCATTCCTTTAGGATAGGGGCAGCAACCACGGCCCATGGTTTGAACCTGGGGGCAGGGCAAATTCAGGCAATTGGGAGGTGGGCTTCTGAGAGCTATAAGTTGCACATCAGACCATAGGGTACTCTGTTGACTCTGCTTTCCTTCTTAACTGCCAGGTCCCAGAGCGTGGTCACTCTGGATCATAGGACATTCCTATGCCCAGTGGGTGGGAAGACAGGCAGTGGGGAGACACTCTGGCAGGCAGCTTGTTTTCCACCCCAACAGCATCTGGATAAATTGGATGGGACACAGAGGGATGTGGTGGAACCACTTGAGGCCTAGCCTCACAAGCCAGAGGCATAAAGGGATCTCGCCAGATTGGGCAGTCCCACATCTTGGAGATAATGATCTGGTGTCAAAAAAGGCATAGATCTCATCGTCAAGATGAAGGTGGACATGGCTTGGATACACGGCGAGTTAGGGGCAGGCATCATGTGGTTCCATATCATCCCATGACAAAAGTGTGTGTGGGGGGGGGGGGGGGTGAACCACCCAGCAGATATTGAGAAGAGCAGGAGGAAGCTCAACAAAGTAGTCAGGTCCTTCATATAGGCGATGGGCAGGGTGGTGGTGGAGCTTCAAGGCATATTGGTGGGGAGTGGGGAGACAGTCTATTTGGGGGATGGGGTTCACCTGAATGACATCTGTTTGGAGATGTTCCTCGAGGGCTTGCAGCGGGCCACTGGTTTGGTACTCACTATCTCACTATGGGGTGATTTGGGCCACGGGCACTCCTGGTGGCAGGATCTCACTGAAGGAGAAGGAAAAGGGGAGGGGTACCACGAAAAGGAAGGAGATCCCGGGTACTGAAAATGTGAGTCCAAGGCCCTGTAACAGGGGGCCCAGGTACCAGGGGCCAGGGGTGCCTGGCCTCGGTTGCCAGGAGCATGGCAAAGCGGGCCACCTGGGCACCAACACAGAGCACTGGCCACAGAGCAGGCCAGGGCTGCCGACCAGGCAATAAGGATTGTGGAACCCCTCCACGTCAACCTATGATACTTATGATATTGTGATGTTGGTGATTGTTACAGAGTGTGTACTGATGGTTAATGAAAGATTGTGTCATTTTGTAAACTGATGTTTGTTAGAATATAATTGTTAGCAATGCAGTAATTATGTATCCACATGCTGGGGCCTGTGAGATCCACCAATAAAACCATATGTGAAAAGATGAATTGGGCCTCCTGATTGGCATGCAGGATGGGGGGGGGGGGGAAGGGTGGAATAGAAGAAGCCCGGAGCCTGTCCGGCGTGCCACGGGTTATGGAGCATTTCCCCCATAAACTCCGTAATTGTTGCATTTTGTCCTCGAAGGAGTGAAAACAGACTATAATGGGTGAGGCTGGGACACCGAACCAACTCCAGAGACTCTGGTGAACTCTCCAGCTTGACTGGTCCGGAATCCCCAGTGTGCTCTTTATCCCCAGCAGCTTCCAGGATGTCAGTTTTCTTGATGATCATGCTGTTCTCTTAAGTCTTTGATGAGCGTGTCTAGTTTGTGAATTTTGGATTGAAAGAGAGCGATCACATCTATCTGTTCGCCAGTGTTGATATCGTTTTAGGTACATGGTCATCTAGGGACTTGATTTCAGCTTTTATATCCCTTACAGCTTTGGAAAAAGTCCAAATGGAATAACTTAAATTCCTGTAAGATCTCCAAAAGATCTGCTTTAATGCCTGGTGAGGATAAAGTGGAAGAGTCCTTGGGATTAGAGATGGATCCATGAGTTGGGTCAGGAGGTGAGGTTTCCATGGATACTGATTCTGTGGAACGGGAGAATTGGGATAGAACCATTTTGTCAGACATGTTTAAGCTTTAGCTTCCTGAAGATTATATAGGGTGGCCCTTTGCCTCCGCCTTAAAAATTCAGCTGGAAATAGGGGGTAGGACCTAAATGCATACTTTGGTATCACTGCAGCAGAATTGAGGCTGCATATGTGATATGGAGTTTAGCATTTGCTCCCCTTATTTTCTCTCCCTGTGCCTTCAAAGCTGATGCTCCCATCCTGCACTGTGCTCACTGGTCTTCTTGGCCTCTCCCTTCCTCTTACTGAGGTTCTCTGACTCCTCCACGCATATCCCAGCAAAAGTTTGAAGCCCAGAATTCATCATTCAGTAATGAGAGTAGGTTGGATGACAGGCCAACTAGTACTCCCTAACTCTCCCAACCCTCTGGTTACCAGCAAAGCTCCCAGGCAAGGGGGGAGGAGGAAGGAGAATATTGTACTTGTGCTTCAATGGAAGGACCGGGTTGTGAATAAGAGTCTAGGTTCAACATGGAGGGCAGACATGTGGCTGTATTAGACTGTCTATAGTATGCAGCACATACCACTTAGCAGCACTTGCTCAGTGCCGCCACTGCTTTCATCTGGCAAAGGGCAACAACACTCAGACCTGAGAACTGTCATAGAGACCCCACAGTACAAAAAAAAGCAGCAACTAACAATGACATGAAGCTTTCAAGTCAACATGCGAGTTGCAAAGCATCACAAAGACTAGAACGAAGATCCAAAAGCATCGAGAGAGAGGTAAAGCAGCATAAAAGGATTCCAATCCTGGGGGTGTGCAGTAGAGAAGCACCAAGAGAGTTAAATCAGGATCCGAGTTTGTACGAAAGTGAGCCCAATTGAGGGGTGCATAAAGGAGAATCTGAGTGTCTTGATTGACAGGTTTGCTCAGGAGAATTTCCAGCATGGGCACACTTTATGTCACGCTGCCAGAAAGATCACATTAAAGACCATAGGGCCCCTACTTTGAAAGGAAGATTGTAATTCCACATCTGTACTGTTCTCCAAGCTGTCACAAATGAGCTATTATTAGCCAGTTCCAAATTCTCCTTCTGGGACAATATAAATTTAACATGCAAAATCAATGAACAGTGTCATGGAGACTGCAAGGCAGTGGGAGGGAAGCAAAGCAGCACAAAGATCTAAATCGCAGGAGATGGGCAAAGCAGTAACACACTGGTAGCAAGTCCCCAAGGCAATACAAATGAAAAGTTTGGGCATTGCTGTTAAATGGGCATGGGGTAAGAGTTTCTCCAAGATTTGGCCATTGGTGTTCAATGTGCAAGACAGCATTCTAAGTGCCATTAATACTCAAGGTCTCCTGAGGTGTGCACACAATTTGTTAGCTTAGGAAATGTTATGCTGGAGGGAACTTGGAGTTTAGGAGGTGTAGCAATCATTTCCTCTCTTGTACCATGGATGAAAGAAGAACCCCAAATCATTTTAGGAAGGGTAACTCAACATCAGCCATAGTGGAATAAAGACTCAAGGTGCCAAGAAAAATACAAAGCAAGCAGAGGAAGACGACTTAACTATGTACAAAGACACTGATCACAGAGGATGACAACAGGCAGCACGGTTGATAGAATCAGAACGGCATTTTACTTGCACTGTGTGTGAACTATTTAGGAAGAGGCCATGATGGCTCCTTCTTGTTGAATATCAGCAGCAAGACTTCTAAGGCAGCATACCACCAGTGATCTAGAAAATACCTGACTAAACCAAGCCTAAAACCACTAGTGGTTGTGGAGGCTAGTCTTCGTATAGATTTGCATAGGCAGAGCCGAGTTTAGGTTTGTAACATGTCAGGCAGTAGAAGGCATTATTAGACGTACTGGTGGTTGTATAGGAACACTTCCTCTTGTTTCTTGTGCTTCAGTAATTCAATTGTGTGCTTTTCAGTAGGAGATCCTGCTAGACTATATTACTTCAAAGGACATATTTATAATGTCTTTTATTTAGTCAAATGAAGTACTTATTTAAAGCATCTGTTATTGTTTATGTAAAATAAGACTGCATTTACAGTGCCCTGTTCATCGTTTATAAAATATATCCATATGGGAAATAGTAGCACCCTCCATGTCCTGAAGAAAAGTTTAGCAGTCAGAGTTTTTTTTTTTTAAATCTTGTGAGCCATTCTGGGAGCTGTCAAACAAATTAGCGAGAACGCTGCAAATAACTTCACACAGTCCATACTGCAAACAGTCTTGCCGAACGTGAAGGGCTGAGAGTGTTTACTACCTGTTAGGGAATATAATGCAGAAGCAGAAATCAAAAGTTGTAGAACATCCCTTTCCTCTTTTCCTATTTGCTTTTTCCACTCATATGGGGGCCACAATCCTCACCTCTCCTCTCTCTTTATCACATAGGAGGTCAATATTCAAGCAGCTGATAAATGTATAACGTCCTTATCTGTAGATATTTAAACGTGTTACTGATTGCGCAAGGATCAAAATGGGGGTCATTTTAGAAGAGCGATTTGTGATTTGCACATCTGAAAATGTCCATTCACAGCCCCGTGCCAAAAGCTGTTTTGCAAAGCCTGGAATGTAGACCATGTCCAAGTCTCAAAGGGGCTGGGAGAGGCATGTCCAGGACACGCCTACACTCATCTAAGCACTGCTAGCTACACCTGCTCTTGGGAAGAGTAACTTAGCCCCTAGCGTATGGTGCTTCGGTCCGCACGTATTTTATTAAGTAAGGCATGTGCATGGCTCATTTTATAATACAGGCCATCTATGCATAGATGACAATCAGCTACGGGGGGTAGGGGGGTGTTTATAAAATGACTCTCCACATGGACAAATTAGACATCCAAGTGGCCCACAACAAGGATAACTGAAAACGTCTAAGTTAGACATTTTGGGGCCAATATTCAGTGGCGGTGGCCAGCGCTCTTAAAGGGGGCTGGCTGAAGCCACTTTAACTAAGACCTAGATATTCAATGCTGGGATCATATCTGGCCAGCGCCCTGAATATTCGAATTGGCTGGACAGCCATTCAGCTAACCAGGCAGTGCCAATTGTCAGCGATTGCCCGGTTAGCCTTTGCTCTGCCTAACTTTAGCCTCTTTAAGATACTTGGTCAGCAGCTGTATATTGCCACTGACCAGTTATCTTTGGCACCACCCCCAGAACAACTCGATTCTACTCATTTGGCATTGGGGTACTTAGTGAGACTAGTGGGGGGGATATCCAGTGACACAAAATGGCCATGTGCTGCTGAATTGCCCACTCGCTGTAACTAATGCTGTTGGCAGAGCTGCCATCCACATTAGTCACTTTGAATATGCCCCCCTCTTCACATTATATTTCCATATTCAGCTACGCTACCAAAACAGATAACGTCGCTGAATATACGGAGGATTTGAATATGTCTATGTTGGATGCTTCAAATTATATCTTGACTGGCCACAAGCATTCTCAAAAAGGTGGGCTTTTAGCCTGGATTTCACGAAGAACAGAGACGGAACCTGACATACTGACTCAGGCAGTTTATTCTAGGTATACGGTGTAGCAAGTTGGAACGAACAAAGTCTGGAGTTGACAGCGGAAGAGAAGGGCACAGATAGAAGGGATCTGCCTGATGGATGGAGTTTTCAAGGAGGGGCAAACTCTCATGGTCTATGTATATGCTGTATCATTTTACTGTTATTTTATATTATTTCACTGTAAAATTGTATGATGTTATATGTTCTGTACCTAACTGAACAATTTGGAATAGTATAATATAAAAAAAATTAGTTTAAAATTGAAGTTCAAAATGGAATTTAAGAACATATAAGGTAAGCAATTTTCCAAAAGGTTAATTTTATAGGTAGAAATGTTTTTGGAAATTGTTTCATTAAATGTATCTCTAACATGAGGTAGAAAATGTTCTCTGTTTCAAAATAAAAATCTGATGCTCTAAGCTTTTTGCCACAGAAAGCACAAAGCCTTAGCTATTCAGTCCCAATGTCTTGGTATAAAACAGTCTTATTTTCTTTCATGCGAAAACTGCAGTCCATTCCTTCAGAGCTTTAGGAATTGTGTTTTTATTTCTGAGAAACAAAGAAAAACGGCCTTAAAATAATCCTGTCACCTGCCTAGTCTACGCTCCTGCTCTGTTTACTTCTGCAGTAAAATCCTCCATTGACTTCAGGCACCTGCTTGTGTTGCCTCAGTGGCAAACTATGGAATTGTAAATGATGTAAGACAAATGGTTTTATTTCATTTGAGTTAAGTCTTTGAAATCTGAGTGAATATCTGCCAGAACTGAAAGCTCTTATTAGTTCAAATTATTTTCTATAAATACAGAAATACTTCTAACATGTCATGAAATAAAGTAAGAGAGGCATAGAGAAAAAGAAAGAGTCAGAAAGATTGAGCAAGCACGAACAACAAGGAGAGGAAAAGATAAAAGAAGAAACAAGAGATAAGATAATAGGTGAATGTGTTTAATTGCTTTTTACTTTACCTGGATTGTGAAAGGCTCCTTCTTACCCACTGGACTGACGTCGGACCTGACTTGCATTCCAAGGGCATTTAAAACCTTAGCCCCTCTGCATGCCCCGACTGCAGGTGCATGCCCGTGGGTGCGTGCACTGAAGGGACTTGGTGCCCCTTCGGTGTGCATAGATGCCTCAAAGAGATTAGCTTCCTGGTATTGGATTCTTCTACTCCTCCCTGCCTGCCAGGTCCTTACACCAGGACTTCATAGGCCCTAGATAAGGGCTTTCTACGACTCGATACCCAGCTTACTGAGAGTGCGAAATTGTCTCAGGGTATTAGTTTTCTTTGGTTTGAGACACCAGTGCCGCCGCAAAACATTTCCTTAAAGGACATATGAGAAGTTGTTAAGAGGACCGAACTATCACTTCAGTCCTCTTTACAAACAACCTCAACTTTTTCTTAGGATGCAGTGGTTATATTACTGAGCCACGACTCAAGGTGTCAGTCAAAGGAGGCTCGTTGCTCTAAGCTGGAAATCCAGGTTTCGACATTTCAATCTGCCCTTTCATCATCTTTACAGGACTCATTGACTCTGCACATCAAAATGAGTTACTGCAGAATGCGATGTGTGCAAGGAATTTATGTTTTATTTAAATTTTCCTCACACTCATCTGCTTTCTCCAACTATTTTGTTTGTAAAATATCTTAAAGGAGATTCTCCTTATTTCTCAACTGCTGAAAAAAGTAAGTGTCTAAAATATATTACCTTCCTACTGTGATTAAGAAGTTTGTGGTGGAGGGGGTGCTTAATGGGGTATCTGAGGATCAAGACTTTGATCAACTGAGTACTCCAAGTCTTAATCTATCAGAGTTTCTGAAAACCTCTGTGGAGGAGATTCATACTCCAGTTATATCACTGGTCAACACCGAAATCGTTACTGACTTTAAAAGGACCTAATCTGTAGTATCTTGGTGAGCTGAACATGAATATAACATTAAAAAAAATGTATTGGCTCTCGTTTTGAAGATGTTGCATGTAGTTCATTTTTGACGTTTCACTGTGTAAATTTAGCCAGTAGGACATCAACAACATCCTAAATAAGCCTTGAATGATGTAATATTGCATCACATTGCATAATACCAGCATGCACACATCATCCAGAGTTGATTGCATCATTTTCTGATGCAATGCAATACTACTGCCAGACGGCTGCTGAAGCCATCTGACGTCAGCAGTGTACTATACACAGTTGGAAAGGAAAGTAATCTGGTATTATGTTCCGATATTGAAAGCCTCATGAATGCCTTAAAAATCACTCATGACCCACAAGACTGGAGACTATTTATAGACTCTTCAAAACTGAGTCTGAAGGCTCTGCTTTTGAACAATGGAAACCGTCTTCCATCTATTCCAGTAGCACATGCCATCCACATGAAAGAGACATACGATAATGGAAGTCAGCAGATGCTTTAAGTTAACTATATAACAATTACAGCTGGCACCTCTGTGGTGACTTGAAGGTAGTTGCCCTTTTAATAGGACTGCAGCAGGGATATATAAAATACATGTGTTTCTTATGTGAGTGGAATAGCCGAGCAAGGGATTGGCAACTACTTGCAGAAGGAATGGATTCGCAGACAAAATGTAACAGTTGGAGAGAAGAATATCCAGCACCCAGCTCTGGTTGAGGCTCACAAAATCCTGCTACCACCCCTTCACATCAAACTAGGTCTGATGAAAATCTTTGTGAAAACCATGGACTGCACTTCGCCAGCTTTCCGAAACCTGCAGGAAAAATTCCCTCGACTCAGCGAAGCAAAGATTAAAAGATGGAGTTTTTGTGGGTCCTCAGATTCGAGAGCTCTTCAAAGATGACCGGTTCAACAACTTGCTGCAGGGTGATGCGAAACAAGCATGAAATGCTTTTCGCCTAGTGTCAACAAACTTTCTCGGGATTGTTAGGGCAGGAAACTACAAGGAATTAGTAGAAGACATGCTGATGCAGTATCAGAAACTTGGCTGCAGTATGTCTCTAATGATCCATTTCCTTGATTCCCATCTCGATTTCTTTCCTGACAACTGTGGTAAGGTTAGTGATGAAAAGGGCAAACATTTTCACCAGGATATCGCAACGATGGAGCAAAGATACCAGGGAAAATGGTCCACTACAATACTGGCTGACCACTGCTGGACACTCCCCAGAGAAGCTCCCGAAAAGCTGTACAAGAGACAGGCGAAAAAAAAATCTAAGAAGTAGTCTATGACTTGGTTTTCTACAGGTATTAACCGAAGGCCTATTATATTTACTATTGACATGTATTTCGTGATGTAAACATTAATTCTTGTAGATTACAAAAAAAACTAGAGCCAACTTTGTAATTTCACTGTCATATTCATGTTCAGCATATAAAAATTGATAAGAAATGGCTATTTTTATTTCAGTAACATGACTTTTGTAAAAATTTGTTGACCAGTGATTAGTTACATTCTTGAATGAAAGTGATAAGGATTCGGGTTTTTTCAGTTATATTTTTCTAAGCAGCAAGCTATGTGTTGCAGGTGTTCCTGGATGTTTGTCGCGTTACCCAAAAAAGGAGGAAGGCTTCCCTGAAGCTAAGATCCAAGGTCCTGGCTCTGGGGACCACCTCCTATTTAAAATTTCCCTATAAATGTGTTATTATTTTTCAGGGAAAGCACTGTGTGTTTTTTGAACCAGATCAGTTAGATGGTTTTCTTCAGTGTAAAAGCTGATTTTCTAAATTTTTCTTTTGGTTTCTTCTTTATCTTTATCTTTATTCAAGCACTTGATAGACTGCCCAGGCCGGAGCATCAGGGCAGTGTACAATAACAGGTAAAATGTCAGCTGCTGGAAACGAAAGATAGAAAGGAACGCCAATAAATGATAGGACAGCAAGAGACAGTAACAAAGGTAGAGGACAGGAAAGCTCCAAAGAGGGGTAGTAGGAGGGGAAGGGAGAGAGAGGAGAGGAGGAGAAGGGGAGAGGGGAAGAGGAAAGAGTCACGGGGACTGGAGGGCGAGACTGGGGGATGGGGCGCCATCGGCAGGGGGAGGGAGGTCAAAGGCCTGACAGAACAGATAAGTTTTGAGGAGGGCTTTGAAGCGGGGGTAGGACAGCTCAGTACGGAGGAGAAGGGGAAGGGAGTTCCAGAGGGCAGGTCCTAGGAAGAAAAAAGCAGAACGGCGGGTAGATTCCAGACGGGCCTGATTAGGAGAAGGGAGGAAGAGACGATTACCATGAGAGGAGCGAAGAAGGCGGGGGGAGGGCTGGAGGTGAATAATGTTAGCCAAGTACTGGGGGGTATCGGTGTAAAGAACCCGGTGGGCGGTGATGAGCAATTTGTAGACAAACCTGAACTTGATCGGGAGCCAATGCAGAGTGAAGAGACATGGGGACACATGAGAGCGAGCAGGGGATGAGGTGACAAGACAAGCAGCGGCGTTCTGAACAAGTTGAAGGCGGCGGAGCTGGGAGGACGGGAGACCTGCATAGGCAACATTACAGTAGTCCAAACGAGAGGTTACTAAAGCCAAAACAAGAGTAGCAACAGAAGGGGGGGGGGGGAAGAATTGAACGAATGGCTTTAATACGACGAAGATAGAAAAAGGAAGTACGAATAACAGAGGAGATATGCTCGTGGAAAGAAAGAGAAGGGTCTAGGGTAACGCCCAGGTAGCGAAGGGTTGGTACAAGAGGGATAGAATGAGAGCCCATGGTGGGTGATAGCCTAGGTTGGGGAAGCCCAAGTGAAATCCAGATCGCTGAGGACTTGGCAGGATTGGCATGTAAAAAGTTGGACTCAAACCAGGAGGCAATGGAGGAAAGACAGTGGTTGAGTGGGCCAAGATCCGGGGAGGAAGAGGAGGTGTGATGAACAAGAAGGATGTCATCGGCATAAATGTAGAATGAGACAGCGGACTGCTGAATAAGGAGGGCTAAGGGAGCAAGAAAAACATTGAAAAGCAAAGGAGCGAGAATAGAGCCCTGAGGGACGCCACAGATGGAGGGGAATGGGGGAGAGACTGAGGTGCCAGAGTGTACCAAAGAGGTGCGACAAGACAGGAAAGAGCGAAACCACCGAAGAATGGTGCCATGAACACCAAAGTCAGACAGATGGGATAGGAGAGTGCGGTGTCAACCACATCAAACGCAGAGGACAGATCCAAAGAAACAACTAGAGAGATGTCACCATGGTCGTGAGAGCGATGGAGTTCCGAGAGTAGTGCAGTAAGAACAGTTTCAGTGCTGTGGCCGCTGCGGAAACCGGATTGGCGGGGGTGGAGGGCCCAGGTGGAGTCGAGGTGTGAGGTTAGTTGGGAAAAAACGAGTTTCTCAAGGACTTTAGACAGGAAGGGGAGGTTAGAGACAGGCTGCCAGTTCGCGGGGGAGGAGGGATCAAGAGTGGGTTTTTTCAAGAGGGGGCGGATGATAGCGTGCTTCCAGCTGGAGGGGAAGAGACCAGAGGAGAGGCTAGAATTGAAAATAGAGAGGATAAGAGGCACAAGAGAAATGTCGGGGTTGAGCAGCCAAGAAGAGGGGATAGGATCGAGGGGGCAGGTAGTTTGATGAGCAGATGAGATGGCCTTAATGAGTTCGGGAGAAGAGATAGGAGAGAAGGAGGTTTGTTATTTTTTGGTATGTATATTATGTTTTGCCTTCCAGGTATTGTAAACAGGGTATATGTTAGTAGGGGCCTCTGAACTGTAATTATGTATGCTCACCTTGATGTGGACTTGATTATTGTATGAGTGGGTTGTGTTTTTTCCCACTTACGTTTTTTCTTTTGTTCATGACAAATTTGATGATAAAAAAATAAATATCTAAAAAAAATGTAATAAAATAAGAACTAGACAGACAATATGTGATACTATGGGGCATGCTTACTAAAACTTGTCTATAGTGCATGGCAGTTTGCAAAACCAGAGCAGAGGCCCATGCTAACATCAGCGGATGTGTGCATCTATACCCCTGCTACTGGCATGATTCTAACACATGATGCCATGGAACCCAGAATGCAGGGGGCACCTAATGTCACCCATTGACATGAGTGCACCTGCACTAACAGCAACAGGCAAACTAGATGGACCATACTGGTCTTTATCTGCTATCGTGTACTATGTTAAAAATTGCAGCTAGTGCACATCTATAATACCCACCCTGTCAATGTCCATCTTTCCTCCCCAACCCACCCTGTCACTGCCCAATTGCTCACTAACCTATTAGAACGGGATGTTTAGTGCTGGGACCCATGCTAACTTTTAGTGTGGTGCTCTTACCACAAGCAAAACCCCACATTAATGGTTAACACAGTTTAGTAACTATGCTCCTATATGTACATATACATGTATATACCAAAGGATATCTATTTATGTTTTCTCGACTACAGCAAGGCTTTTGACTGTGTAAACCATAACAAACTCTGGGCCACATTAAGAAGCCTGGGTATACCAGAACACCTGATTGTTCTCTTGCACAACCTTTACATTGATCAAGAAGCAACAGTTCGAACAGAACAAGGAGAAACCAAATAGTTTAAAATCAGCAAAGGCATACAACAAGGCTGCATACTTTCCCCCTACCTGTTTAATTTATATGCAGAACAAATCATCAGAGAAGCAGGGTTGTATGAAGACAACAGAAGTGTGAAGATTGGTGGGAGATTCATCAACAACTTTCTCTATACTGATGAAACCATATTACTGGCTGACAGTGAAGACTATCTGAAACATTTGCTTCTCAAGATCAAGGAACAGTTAAAATGGGCCTGCACCTTAATGTAAAGACAAAGATCCTGGCAACTGGCAAAATCAATAAGTTCATTGTTGATGGAGAAGAAATTGAAAGAGTGGACAACTTTAACCTACTTGTATCAACTACACAGGTACACTAAAAAAAATTTTTTTTAAACTGCCTCTAATGTTTCGATTGATTTTTACATTTTTTGGTGCGCTGAATCCAAATCTGGTAACCAATTTGCTCCATCACGTACAGATTTTTTGCTACATTGGGTTAGCAGTTTGAGGTGAACGTTTCAGATTGAGTGCGATCGAGATAAAAGTTCTTGGATGAATTCTTTATACTAATTGTTAGTAGTTATTCAAATAAGAATAAAGAAAATTGTAACAAGGCAGCACATAAGAATAAGTAATGTCAACAAAACACACTGTGATGGTAGCAAAAATTGTCTGCACTTAAAACAGCCACATACATGTGCACAAACATTGAGCATATAAGAGCGAGGTTAGACACAAAGCAAAGCACATGTGCAAAAAATGTTGTACAGGTATGTATTGTAAGAATAGAAAACGCAAACCGCACCATTGCAATACAAGACGACAAACACCCGATGGTGTGAAAATAAAATTCTAATAAATGAGATCCGACACTGTGGTAATAACTAGCAAATTTTTATTTCAAAGTTTAGTAAAAACACGATATTTGTCAACACAGTTTAGATTTTAAAGTCATTCTTGGGTCAATCAATCTCCTGGTGGGCCCGTTTCTTCTTCCCACCGACTGCTTCTCTTGATGCGCTGCTTGGCGTATTTTTTATCTGGGGTTTTCCCGCAGCAGCAACCAGCAGAAATCAGCCATCATAGTGGGTGTTCCATCTTCCTTGTACCTTCTCTCTGCGTCCTTGATGTCCTGGTGAAACCTTTCACCTTGTTCTTCACTGTACGCCCCCAAGTTTTCAGGAAAAGTAGTTCACATGGGAGTGCAAGAAATGGACTTTCAGGCTCATGTTACAGCCTTGTTCTTTGAAGGCATTGAGCATCCTGGCAACAATATATCCTTATAGTTCTCATCCCGCCTGTTCCCCAAGAATTTGAGAACAACATCCTTGAAGGAATCCCAGGCTTCTTTTTCCTTCTCAGACATCGTTTCAGCGAATGCTCCATCTGAAATGAGTTTCCTTATATCAGGGCCAACAAACACTCCTTCCTTTAGCTTTGCTTCAGAAAGTCGGGGGAACTTTGAGCAAAGGTACCAAAAGCACTCACCATCTTTTGGAAGGGACTTGATGAATTGCTTAATGAGACCCAACTTAATGTGGAGGTGGTAATAGAATTTTATCACGAGGTACCAAGCTCTCATGAAAAAGATTTTTCTCACCGGGTCTCAAATACTCCCGAATTGGCCGTCTTTTTTTCCCCAGTGTAGGTCGCAGGCCCGGCTATCCCACAAGCAAAGGAAGCAGGGATATTTGGTGTGAAACCGGATTGCTGCCCTAATAGCATGGATAGAATTTTAAAGTCCTCCACAAATCATCCACTTATGCTCATCATAACGAATCTTCTGAAGAATCAGGGCCAAATTCTCGTATTTGTCTTGGAGAATAACAGAGTGAGCAATAGGAACTGAAGCGAATGTGTTGCCATTATGAAGAACACCTTTTATGCTGTCTTTTGACGAATCAATGAACAGCCGCCATTCAGCAGGATCATACTTGAGTTTATACTTTCCATCACTTCCCTATATATCGTTGCAAAATTACCAAATCTTCCTCTTTGCTGAAATACTACTTCAAAAATTGTGTCTCGCGGTTGCGGTACCAATAAAAAGTTGTTCCTGGTGACAATAGATTTTTTCTGTTTTAAGAAGCCGAGAACACCTAGCAGTTGGGCAGCATCTTTTGGGAGTCCTAAATCCCGGACTAAATCATTCAATCAGCTTGAGAGAAAAGTTCAGGTTTCGGATCTGGTTCAGTTTCAAACTCGGAAGTACTGGACTCATCGGGAAAAGCCATCTGATGAGTCATCATGATCAGAACCGTCCACACAAATATGATCCAAAGATTTTGTGGTTCAGGCACAGGTACTTCGTTGCTATGAGGCATAGGCCTAATGCTGAGGGAAGGTTGGGGTAACTTATTACGTTCTTATTTTTTAAGTTGTATCCCTTCCAATGCAGAGCAAAAATAGCAGTCACTGCTGTGTGGTCTTTTTGTTCACGCATCATAGATATTCCAAAACGAAATGCTTGTTTTTTACCTTTCATCCATAAGCGTAGATCTTCCTCACATGTCTTGCACACTTTGTGAGGAGCCCACGGTTGTCTTGATCGCCTAACTTCAAACCGAAATAGGCGAAATATACTTTTTTAATAAATGCAGAAATGTTCCTCTGCCGCTTTTTCCATGGTATATTCCCCACAAATAAAACAAAAACTGTCCGGAGAGTTGACGCAACCTCTGGCTCTGTGAGCCATCACAAATACCCCGCACTGCAAACTACAACTGTAGTGAACCACTTCGGAATAAAGCTGGATTACGACTGAGCAAACAAAAGGTAATAATGAACTTGCAAGAAACTGAAATTTGACAGGAACGTTCATGTCGCAACCACCGTGTTTGAGCGAGCGAGCGGCGAAACGAGGCGAGGCAAACAGGAAAGAACATGCACCAGCGCGAGTACTGGATTTAGCCCCCCGCCTCCCAATTGTCCTGTTAAGGTATAAAATGAATACAAAACACTCTAAAATATCATGAGGGAGTGTTTCTAGTTAGTTAACCATTAAAACCTCTATTTTGGGCCAAGAAATAAACTGCAGTCGGCTAAAAAGAAATTATGTGAACATTCCTTATATGGGTAAGAAAAATCTAATTTTGCAAGAAAACGTGACGTGATGGAACATTTTGGCTATTTTTCCTGGATTCAGCACCCCAAAATCTATAGGAATCAGTTGCAAAACTGGAGGCAGTTTTTTGGTAGTGTACCTGTGCTATCAATAAAGAAACAACAAGCAGTCAAGAAATCAGATGACACATTGCTCTTGGCAGAATGGCTATGAAGGACCTAGATACAATTCTCAAGAACAGAGATGTCTCTCTCCATACAAAGATTCAACTTGTTCAAACCATGGCAATTTCAATAACCTCATATGGATGCGAAGGTTGGACAGTGAAGAAGATAGACAGGAAGAAAGTTGATTCCTTTGAATTATGGTGCTGGCGATAAATACTGTGTATACCATGGACTGCCCGAAGAACAAACCAGCCATTACTAGAGGACGTCAAACCTAAGCTTCCTTTAGAAACTCAGATAAGACTTTTACTTTCATACTTTGGACATATCATGCAAAGAGAGAGATCTTTAGAGAAAGAAATCATGCTTTTCAAGGTAGAAGGTCAATGTAAACGAGGAAGGCCAGCAATGAGATAAATCGATACAATAACAGCAGTTATGGGTGCCATTCTGTCAACAATGAGCTGCCTGACTGAAGACCGAACACAGTTTAGGACAACTATCCAGAAGGTTGCCATGAGTCGATGTCAACTCGACGGCACTTAACAGCAGCAACAGGTACATGTGGAACCAATCTATAAATGCATGATGGGATAAGGTGCAATGGATAAGGGTTTGGTGTGTATCACAGTCCACACTGTGAATCCTTTGGAACATAAGAACTCTCCTACTGACCAGAGCAAAAATCCATCAAGCCCAACATTCTGTTTCCAACAGTGAATTTCAGGCCACAATTACCCATTAGAATCCACAGAGTAGATCAATTTCCTATGGTTTATGCCCAGGGATAAGCACTGATCCTCTAAAGTTTATCTGGCTACTAATGGTTTATGGAATTTTTCTCTAGGAACTTGTCAAAATCCTTTTTAGGTGCATTTCACTTATGCTATAGTGCCTAATTAGGAGGCTCCAGAGATCTGTCTGTCTGACTGTACGCACCTCTTTGTTGGCACATGCACCAATAAATGGATGCCATTGCTTCAAGAGAACAAAGCAGCAGAAAGAAATTAGAGTTAGTGGGGGTCCCCAGTTCCCACTGGCACAAGAGTCTCATAGTCCACACGTAACCCCGCTTGTTCTGAGACCTGTTATTCTCCTTTTTATGCCCTTGAGAATTGTACTATAAAATTTGATAAGACAGTGGAGTTGTATTTCACATTGTTGAGTAATCATTCTGTACTCCGAAAGTGACCATTGTTTTGGTTGTATTGCTACAAGAAGAGGAGGGACATTAATGTCCAACTGAGAGGATTGCCCAGGCTCCTGTCAACAGAAGAGCAGAGAGTGCTGAAGCGAAAGACAAGTGGTAGTAAATAGATCCAATGGGAGTCCCCAGATCCTAGCAGCAAAGATAGGTCGGCATCATAGAAGGGAAAATAAAGATTGAGGGTGGGTTAAGGAGGAAGGAGCATGGGGAAAGTGCAAGATTAAAGATGGAAAAGAAGAGGAAGGATGAAGCAAAAGGGATAGCAAAGGATTAGAGAGGGAAAAGGGTGCAATTTGGAGAAAAGAAAAAGTGAGAGCGCAAAAAAGGTAAGAGAGGTGTAGAGAAGAGGCAAAGAGGAGGGGCAGAACATTTGGGAAGGGTCTGTTTAGAAAGGAAGTAAAGGAAAAAAGGTCAAGAAGAGGAGGAGAACTGGGGGAATGCAAGGAGGCAAATAAGGTAGAGAGAGAGAGTGGAAGAAGGGAGGGAGAGAGTGAAAGGGGATGGCTAGGGAAGTAGAGAGAGCAGTGAGGGGTAAGAAGGGAGAGAGGGAATACAGGAGGATAGAGGAAAAAGAAAGGGGGAGAGAAGCCTACATGTCCTCAGCCATACACACACCCTACCAGCATGGACACATCACCTCTCCCCCATGACACACACACACATACCATATGATCCCCCCATATGAAACATGCACAGGCCATTAATACACTCACACATATTCCTAACACATTCACATACAGCCTTCAAAACACACTGCCAAGATGCACGCACTCCCAACACACACATACACAGTCTCCTACATACACTGTGAAGTATCAACACAGATAACACACGCACAGACTCCTAGATCTACAAAGACACAGATTCCTAGACATACATACATACACACACAGTCCCAGACACACTGCCAACAAGAACAAGCAAAAGCAGACAGACGACACATGCACACACACAGACTCCAAAATAAACACTCAGACATACATATATACACGTCCCCTGGCACACACGGCATTCTATAAACTGGTGCCCTCATTAGCCAATGACCTGTGGTTAAACCTACAATGCTGTTTCTGAAATTACCTTAGTTTGTAATGTTTCCTTCATTTTTGCCATTTTATTTTACTCCGTTTTTATTTTTCAGCATTTTGGTGTTCCTCTGCCATGCTTACCTTGCTTACTGTGTTGTACCAGCCCTGTTGCCAAGTATATATACCCATGATACATACAAAACACACACACACACACCCTCCAAGACACACACTCAGAAATATATACATACATACATAGCACCTAACATACACAGCCAACAAGCATAAATCAAGACACGCAAACACCCATGACACAAGGAACACACACACAGATAAACAGCTAGTCTTTCCATGGAGATAGACATACACATTATATCATTTGTACACACACATGCACACACACCCTACCTCGCATGCAGCATCACTCACTACTCACACTATGTTCACCTGCCCAGACACACTCTTACATCTCCTGCTTCTCTACTGAGATGCCTTTTACCATGCCTTTTTCAAATGAGTTCCCCACACAATATTTCAGTTTCTTAAACCCAGCAATGTTAACCCTTTCATACCCGGTGGTTCCATTTGGAACCTATGAAGTTTTCTTGTAAAAACCGAGTGAGGATTAAAACCAGTAAACATCAGAAGTCATTTTCTTACTTACTATTATCATAATAAAATACTATAATCAGTTTAGAGTCACTAACTTACTAGGTGGCACCACTGGCTGTGCTTATGTTTTGGTAGCCATTGTGAAATTTTACTGCAAGCGTTCTAGTGTTAAATTTAATGTTCTGAAGGCTTTACTGCATTAAGAAAATTCTCTCACGTCAAACAGGTATTGTTTTCCCTTGCTGCCAGTTTATCACCATTTTTTGTTGAAACTGTTGTTGAATGAGACAGTTTTGTAGTTGGTCCCATTTGGAACCATTGGTACTTAGTGTTGGTTACATGTTACTGTTGAAATGGTGGTTTGTAATACTTAGTGAATTTTACCACATAGCAGTTATTAAGATTTAAATTTGAAATTTATGTTATCTGCTAATTAAGTAGGGATCTAGTAGTAATTCAGTTACATTCTGAAATTTGTTGAATGTTTGATGCAGGCAAAATGATGGATTGCGATATGTACCACAGACAAAATAGAAAAGGAAAAATGGAATCTCAGCTTGTCTTGTTACCAGATGCTGACATTTCTGAACCCGAGTGTGATGTAGAGGATCCAGAGATGGAAAATAATATGGATGAGTTGAGCGATGATCCACTGAACGAATCAGAAGATGATCTTCCATTATCAACAGTAAGGGATCATGCAAAGCAGAAAGAGCCTGATGTTGCTGGTGTAGATGATGATGATGATAATGTTCCATTGAACAGATTATTCAAAAATAAATCAAAATCAAAAGATGCAGTAATGTTTCAATGGAGGAGAATAAAGCCAAAAGTCACCTCCGATTAAATCTGGTCAGGAAAATTTTCTGATCCACCCGAGGAGGAAGAGCCTCCAATAAAATACTTTCACAGATTTTTTTTCCACTGAACTTATTGAGCACATTGTGATTCAGACCAATTTACTTGCAGTTCAGTGTGTGTCCTCATTTAGAACAGTAGAAATCGAACAATACTGTGGAATGTTGTTGAAGATGGGCCTGTTTCCAATGCCCAGTTATAAATTCTACTGGTCAGAAGAACTCCGTTTTCCACCTGTTGCAGACGTTATAAGTCAAAATCGTTTTACCGACATCAACAAGTTTTTGCACTTCAACGACAACACCAAGGCCGTCACTGACAGAAATGACTCTTTGTATTATACATATTTTAAAGTTCGCCCTCTTGTGGATTTCATTCGAGAGGCTTGCCTAAAAGGTTGAACGGGAAGAAAAGCAGAGCATTGATGACCAGATGATACAAAGGAAAAAACCCTTTGAGGCAATACTTTCCAAAGAAGCCTAAGAAATGGGGCTTCAAAGTATTTGTTAGATGCGGGGTCAGTGGTGTGACATATGACTTTCATTTCTATGACGGCAAGGCTCCTGTTGTGCAGAAAAGCTGTGGATTTCAACCAGGAGACTTTGTTATGAAATTATGCGAGACACTGCCTAGCATTCAGAATTTCAAACTGTACTTTGATAACTACTTCACTTTTCTGGAGCTTCAGCTGATGCTAAAGGAACAGAGCATCTTGTCTACTGGGATAATATGGTGCAACAGAATCACGAGGATGCATTATGAAAACGGAAAAATAACTAAAGAAAAAAGGTAGAGGATCCAGTGATTTTATGGTTGATGCAAACTCTGGTTTGTCAGTAGTTCGTTGGTATGATAATTCAGCTGTTCAGCTTTCATCAACACTGAGATCGGTTGATCCAATTTCTATGATCAAGCGCTGGGACAAGAAACTGCATGCCTATGTTGATGTGCTCTGCCCAGCTGCTGTTCGAGACTACAGTCAGAATATGGGAGGTGTAGATCTCTTTGATATGCTTATGGCTCTATATCGCACTGACCATCGCAGTAAGAAATGGTACCGTAGAATATTTTACTGGGGCCTTCGTCTTGCGATTGTGAATGGATGGTTGCTTTACAGACGTCATTTTGAGCAGAAATCTACCAAATTCTCCAGTGTTCTCACTCCTTAAGTTTGTTATCAGCATTAGTGAGTCGCTGATTAAAGAAAACAAGGTGCTGTCATCTGCGCAAAGAAAAAGAGGGCGACCATCAAAAGTGCTGTTTTCTCCTGAAGTGAATGATCCTGATGACTCCCCTGCACCGCCAAAACAGAAATCATCTGTTCAGTCTGATCCAAATGCCAGCATCAGAAATGATGGTGTAGGACACTTTCCAGCTCACTCAGACCCAAAACAACGGTGCAGGGTTTGCAAAGCTCATGTCAGGATGAAATGCAATGTTTTCCTTTGCATTACAAAGGAAAGAAATTGCTTCCTCAATTATCACACTTCAGCAGTTTGAATAAAAACGTTAAGAACTTTCGGTTTTATATATCTTGCCTTACTTTTATTCTTTATATTGAGTTCCGTTAAGTCCCATTGGTGCCAAATGGAACCATGATAAAAAAAACCTCTAATTATTAACTACAGTGTAATGCAAGTGAACCTTTCTGTTTCCTACTACCCCCAAGCAAAGTTCTGCTTTCTGGAATTTTTTTTACTGAAATAAAACAATTTGGTAGTGAAAGGGTTAGCTGCTTTCCTCACATCTTACAGTGACAAATTCTACAGCTTAATAGTTTGTTAACTGAATAAAAATATTGCCTCCGATTTGTTTTAGCTTCATGCAGTATCCCATAGCCTTGATACTGTTTGAAAGGTTAAACAGCTATTCCCCTATCTACCCAAACCACCCCACTCATGATTTTATAGACTATCACATCTTCTCTCAGCCATCCCTACTCCATCCTGAAAAGCCCTAACCTCTTCAGCCTCTCTAAAAGGAGCTATTCCATCCCCTTTAGCATTATTCATTGTGCCTTTTACTGAATGTTTTCTAATTGTGTTATATATTTTTTTTTTTTAGTTAAGGGACTCGCAATACTCAAAATGCAGTTTCAGCATGGATCAATACAGAATGTAGCTTATAAGGATTTTGTACTTTTGTTAGTTCACAATTGATAAGTCAGAATGCCCTAAAAGTTTAGTACATAAAAAATCAATTTAGGGGCCTTTTTATTAAAGTGCGTTATGTGGTTAATGCAGGTTTGTTTATGTATTTGTTTATTTTCCAGGTTTTCTTTTATACAGCCTTGTCTGGGAATCAAAGCGGTTTACAGGGAACAAAACATTAAGGTGGCCATTCTAGAACACGAATGAGGGGTTTGTAAGTGCAGCGGGGATTTTTATGTGCTGAAAACGTCCCCAACTGTATTCTGAAACACTGCTTTCATACACGTCCATGGCATTAGCATGGGGATCTCAGAACGTGCCCAGAAGGGGCGGAACGGGGGCATTATCAGCCACGGAGACGTGCATAGAGTAGTCCACAAAAGCCCATGTACGTTCTTCGATATCCCCATGGACATCCCTGTTATTCCTGCTGAAATATGGAATAAGGCCAGGACTTAGAAAATATTCTGCTCTTCTCTTCAATTCGTCCCATATTGTAGAATGGTTGTGACAAGTATGGGCTGAACTGGCGTGACTGCAGTCTGGAAAAAGCACAAGATGCAGTTAAAAAGAACGGAAAGCAGAGGTGAGGGAATGTTCTAAGGTAAAGAAACATTAATAAATACCCCTACAGAAATATTAAGAAGAGCAATCATGTTTATTCTGGCTATGCTCAAATGTGCTAAGAGCTAATCAAGGGGACCTAACAAAACCTGTTCTGAAAACTGGGACTGTTGATGTAAGAGTAGTATGCAAGTGAGTCTGGAAGCAAATCATATTGGAGAAAGGGAGATCATATGTGTATTCCTGGGACATCATGCCATTATGGTACAGCAGCTGTTAATTATAGGTTTGGTTTGGCAGAATGTTGTCTTTTGTGAATGCAAGTGAGAGTGTGTGATTTGGAGGTAGCACGGGAGGATCTGCTGTGCTGCCTGCAATTCAGGGAAGCCATGAATGGCTGGGGACCATATGGATGACTGCAGTGTCCCCAGATGCCGGTGTGCAAGGGCAGCCATAGATCAGCTGTGCCAGGCACTGGGAGACATGACTGATGATGTGCTAGCATCCCTCAGATTGTGCCATGAGGCCTACATCTTTCCCCAGTCCAGGATCTGTGCAAGCTGCAAGAATGGTGATGTATCTGGAGGCTGGCTACCTGGGTATGATGGCACAGTGATCCCCCATCCAGTGCCCACACAGGCCTGATCAGGGGAGCAGTGCCACAAAGCAGATGGTGGAAAGGCATACAGAGGTACCCCACAGATAACAGATGTATACATAAGAACATAAGATATGCCATACTGGGTCAGACCAAGGTCCATCAAGCCCAGTATCCTGTTTACAACAGTGGCCAATCTAGGTCATACGTACCTAGCAGTCTCCCCAAAAGACACAGGTTCCGCAATGCTTGTACTGGGTCAAGCATTGATATCCTGGGTCCCTTCTTAATAATGGTTTATGGACCTTTCCTCCAGGAACTTGTCCAAACCTTTTTTAAACCCAGCTACACTAACAGCCTTTACTACATCCAGACCAACATATGCCACAATAGGACAGAGGTAACTGCTGGGAGAAATACCAGTACCCAGATATGTGGGAATCAGATGCCATAGCTAGAAGGCCATACTACTATTACTACTGATCATTTCTATAGAACTACAAGACGTATTTAGCACTGCACAGACACATGTAAAAGATGGTCCCTGCTCAGCAGAGCTTACAGTCTAGTCAAAAGAGACAACATAGCAACTGTGGACAGGATACATCTAAGGAGAATGGTAAGGGAACACAAGGGAAATTAGGTAGATCAGATCCAAAAACGGCAATGAAGAGGTAAGCACTCAGCCTGGATTTGAGAAGGGCCAGAGGACGAAGCCTGACATACAGACTCAGGTAGTTTGTTCCAGACCTAAGGAGCAGCAAGGTGAAAGGAGCAAAGTCTAGAGTTGGCAGTAGAAGAGAAGGGCACAGATAGAAGCAATCTGCCAGGAGAGTGGAGTTCCCAAGTTGGGGTGTAGAGAGAGATAAGAGAGGAAAGGTAGTGTAGGGGAGCAGAGTTCATGCACTTATAGGCCTTAGGCACAAAAAGGGCATACTTTTTTTGCTCAGCAATATTATGTGCCCTTTGGGGATTTGCAATATTAGTTTCAGGTTTTGTGCACTTGGTAAGGGTCCATCCTTAGCAGTTTAAAGCAAGTTGGTAGAGATGGCCCCAGTGATTCAAGTCAAATGCAAGGCATTAATAAGGCAGGCAAAGGGAGAATTTGAGAAGAAGCTTGCTGCGGAAGCAAAAATGCGAAGTAAAGACCTTTTCAAGTACATTCGTAGCAAAAAACCTGTGAGAGAGTCAGTTGGTCCATTAGATGATAAAGGGGTTAAAGGAGCACTAAGAGGCGACAGCGGAGAGACTGAATGAATTCTTTGCTTCAGTCTTTACGGAGGAAGATGTAGGGATGTTACCCATGACTGAAGTGGTATTTAAAGGTGCGGAAGAATTGAAGGAAATATCGATACATCGGGAAAATGTCTTACAACTATTAGATAAACTGAAGAATAGCAAATCACCTGGGCCGGATGGTATACATCCAAGGGTGTTGAAAGAACTGAAATATGAGATAGCATACCTGCTATTAGTAATCTGTGAACTA
This sequence comes from Ichthyophis bannanicus, assembly GCA_033557465.1. Lineage (NCBI taxonomy): Eukaryota > Metazoa > Chordata > Amphibia > Gymnophiona > Ichthyophiidae > Ichthyophis > Ichthyophis bannanicus. The sequence continues at coordinate 744,156,413 of CM066031.1, read as the reverse complement.
TCATTAAAATCATCTCTAATACCTGAAGATTGGAGGATCACCAATGTAACACCAGTTTTTAAAAAGGGTTCCAGGGGTGATCCGGGAAACTACAGACCGGTGAGCCTGACGTCAGTACGAGGAAAAATGGTAGAAACCATCATAAAGAATAAAATTACTCAGCATGTAGACAGTCAAGACCTAATGGGAGACAGCCAACATGGCTTTAGACAAGGAAGATCTTGTCTTACTAATCTGTTATGTTTTTTTGAAGAATAATCAGGTGGACAAAGGTGAGTCGGTTGATATTGTGTATCTGGACTTTCAGAAAGCCTTTGAAAAGGTTCCTCATGAGAGACTTTTGGCAAAACTAAAGAGTCATGGGATAGGAGGCAGTGTACTATTGTGGATCAGGAACTGGTTAAAAGATAGAAAGCAGAGGGTAGGGCTAAATGGCCAATTTTTCCAATGGAGAAAGGTGAATAGTGGTGTACCCCAGGGATCTGTGCTGGGTCCGCTGCTTTTTGACATATTCATAAATGACCTGGAAAGTGGAATAACGAGTGAGGTTATCAAATTTGCAGATGACACAAAACTATTTAAAGTTGTTAAAACCCAAGAGGATTGTGGAAAATTGCAAGAGGATCTTGATAAATTGGAAGACTGGGCATCAAAATGGCAGATGAAATTTAATGTGGACAAGTGCAAGGTTATGCACCTAGGGAAGAACAACCCAAACTATGGTTACACAATGCAAGGTTCCACATTAGGAACCACCACCCAGGAAAAAGATTTAGGCGTCATTGTGGATACCATGTTAAAACCCTCGACCCAGTGTGCAGCGGCGGCCAAGAGAGCAAATAGAATGCTAGGTATGATAAGGAAAGGAATGGAAAATAAAACAAAAGATATTATAATGCCTCTATATCGTTCCATGGTGAGACCGCACCTTGAATATTGTGTGCAATTCTGGTCACCGTATCTTAAAAAGGATATAGCGATTTTAGAAAAGGTTCAGAGAAGAGCCACCAAAATGGTAAAGGGGATGGACGGATACTACTATGAAGAAAGGCTAAAAAGGTTAGGGCTCTTTAACCTGGAAAAGAGATGGCTGAGGGGAGATATGATAGAAGTCTATAAATTAATGAACGGAGTGGAACAGGTAAACGTAGATCGATTGTTTACCTTATCAGAATATAGAAAGACTAGGGGACATGCAATGAAGCTACAGGGTAAACTATTTAAGACTAATAAAAGAAAATATTTTTTCACTCAACGTGTAATCAAACTCTGGAATTTGTTACCGGAGGATGTAGTAAAGGCTGTTAGTGTAGCTGGGTTTAAAAAAGGTTTGGACAAGTACCTGGAGGAAAGGTCCATAAACCATTATTAAGAAGGGACCCAGGATATCAATGTTTGAACCAATACAAGCATTGTGGAACCTGTGTCCCTTGGGGAAACTGCTAGGTACTTATGACCTAGATTGGCCACTGTTGGAAACAGAATACTGGGCTTGATGGACCTTGGTCTGACCCAGTATGGGATATCTTATGTTCTTATGATGCCTGCCTTGGTCATTTTATAAAATGGCAAGTACCATTTGATACAAGGTATGTCCTGTCATACATGTTCATGTTTACATTCTCTTATGCCATTTTAGGGTGCACCGAGATTGCCTAGCACTTTTCAGGGCATGAGGAGGACTCGCATATGGTTACAGCAGCAGTCATTTCTCATTGGTTTTTATATCTAATGTGCATCAGCAAACTACCATCAGTGTGAAGGGCAGCTTAGGAAATGCATGTTTTTACCAAGGAGGCGTGGCATCCACAGGTACATCACAGAGACGGTCAGGATCCAAAACGTGCAACTTTTCAGAATACTGTTGGTACGGGAAATCCAAAACGTTTACCCATATTCCATATTGACTGGGGATGTGTTTCTCCATTATATCACATGGTCTGTGCCTGCACCCGTGAGCCGGCTGCACACCCGATGCGTGCACAGACTGGCTGAATAGCACTTTACCCGTGCTGCACTGGACACATCTACCTCTCCAAATCCAGACCATTGGCACATCCAGACCTACAGATGCATTGTTAGGTTCAAACAGGACCCGTTTTCAATTTAGAAGTGTCTGCCGGCCGGACGTGCAAGTTATCGAATCTGCCTCCACCTGTTTTACATAGAACCTTAGAATGTTAGTAACAAACAGAATGATTACATTTGGCGACTATGGCCAACAGACAATAACATATTTAAATAATCACAATTATGTACAACAAAGGTTGTGTGCTGTTGGGGGAGATGGATGGGAGGAGTAAAGTGAGAAGGTGGTACTTATTGAAAGGGGGATACGTATCTGTAAGTTTGTTCCATTTAGTCCTTGAAGTGTTCTTTGAATAGGAATGTGCTGAGTTCTTTGCAGAATTTTGTTGGGTTATTTGTTTCTCTGAGGTTGTTGGTACAGTCCATAGATCATGTGCATAAGTGGAGAAGATTCTGTTGTGAGTATGTTGGTTTACTCGTGTCATTTCCGCTGTCAAGTCCACTAAGTTCTGGTTACATCTGCGCCTTTTTCTGGTGGTTGTTGGTGTTCAAATGAGGGACCTTAGGTATGGCGATGATTGGTTGTATAGGATTTTGAATATGTTCATTATTAATTTATATTTAATTTGGCTGTAGCCAGTGTAGATCTTTTAAAATTGGGGCAATGTGGTCATTCATTTTTTGCTTTTAGTATAGTGCATGCTGCAGTATGTTGGGCCATCTGTAGCTGTTTAAGTGTAAGTTTAGGGAGCCTCTGGTATATGCTGTTACTGAAATCCAGTAGGGGGAAGATGAGGGCCTGAAGTACTGAGCGGAAGTCGGACACTGCTAGTAGAGGTCGGAGGTTTCAGTGAATGTTAACCACCTTTGTTATCTGAACATTGTGTAATGGAACGGGGTCTGAGCAGGGTTGGGGAGGAGAATGGACATATAATACACAGTGCACAGTTAGCAAGGGTGAACCTACCACCACCTTATTAGATGACATTGGGTTCACCTGTGGTAATTGCCGAGAGCTAGAATACTCACTAAGAAGTTTGTCTTCATGTTAACTGTTGAGCGCATGCTGGCCACGCTCTTGAAAACTGTGGTTGCACCTAGTGCATATTTGACTCTAAATGGGTGTTAGGGGCAAAAAATGTTACATTTTAGTAAAAGGGACCGTTAATATACTCCAATTCATGGGTTAATGCACATTAAGTTGATTAACATGTTCTAAAATGTTGTATTGGGAATTGAAAAGTTTTTATCAAAATGAATATCTGAAAGAAACCATAAAAAAGCCTAAAAATTGGGAAGAGTCTGAAAAACTTGAAAACATACCAAAGGTTTTTAGTCTGGACACATCCCTAGTTGCTTCTAGACTGAGCCTTATAAATACGTTGCTCAGCAGATTATCCAGGTATGGAAATGGAACATTGTGATAGAGGCCTCAGAATAAACAGCAGATCATAATTTGCAGACTGCTACTTTAAAGAAGCAACCCCACACGCAATTTGACCTATTAATAATTCTGGCATTTCTTTCTACTCTGGGGCTCTTAGTTTGGACTGGTGAGAAGTCCAGTTGGACCACACCAGGCTTTGTACTTGACTTGCCTTTGGAAGCATTGCATCAGTGAACTGAAATGGCTCTTCCATGACACAGTCGGCTGTATTTAGCATGGGAAATGCCCTAGCTACTTTGGCAAGGTCTCTCTTTTTGAGTTAGCTGCAACACTTCCAAATGAAGAAACGAATGGGAAAAGAATGCAGAGGGGAAACAGATTGCCTGTAAGGTTTTATTCAGATGGCAGGTTTAGTAACACCAGGCAGTTAACTGGAACAGATTAGATGCAAACATGATCTGAGATCTAGGGATGTCCTTTTGTTTTGAAATGAAAGCAGCAATAGTGCATCCTATTGTACAATAGAGCATACTATTAAGAAATAATGATTTGAAGACAACCCCCTCCCAAACCCCCAAAGAAATTAACACATGTTTTCCCTGCACACCCCTACTGAGATCTAACACATAGATTAGTATAGAACTTCAGTAGAGATTCAGTTTGGCAGATAAAGTACTGGGGTTTTGTAGTATGGACTGTGTAGTCTTCAAGTTGCTAAGGACACTTCCCTGCTCCTAGAAACTCTTGTTCAAGGCCACATACTAAGGGATGGGTCTAGCAGCCAGAGTCCCAACTACTCTCCCAAACAACCTTCAATTTAAGCCCCATCAGTGGCTGGACCAGACAATGAGGATTCAATTGATAAAGAAGGAAGAACGAAGAGAAACATACGGCAGAAGGAGGGAGACGATCTCTCTGTCTTTTTCACTGCGTCCTTTACAGAAGTCAGTAATGAAGAACGCAGAACGCTTAGATTCATGGACCTCTGCATGTGACTGCTTCTGTAATGGCACTGGAACTGGACTGAGACCACAGTCTCATTTCATATTGAAACATGAAGAGACAGAGGAAGACAGAAATGAGAAAAAGGAGCCCTTTAATTTGAGAGGCATCAAATATTTATGTCATGGCCTGATAGTCTTTGAAAAAGTGACAAGCTTTTAATGCTGCTAAGATGTGGTTCTGCTAAATGTATCCATCCATCAACAGTTCATGAAGAAGTCACATTCAGAACTTCAGCTCTTTACTGTGGGGAAAACAGAAAGGCTGTTTGTTGTATGTAGTTTTATGGAAGAAAGATTATCCTTGCATCCTTAAACCTGCAGGTTTTGCACTGTGAGACGGAGAATACCTGCTGATAAAACCAATTCTTTCTGTAGATCAACAGTGCTGGAAACAACCGCAAAAGGGAATTTGCACATGTGCTAATGGTCTGTAGTGTCACTATTTAGAACAGTAGGATGGTTGCTGGCAGCACCTGGAGCCCCATGCGGAGCTCTTCTTTAAGTCAGACTCCGTGCTGAAATTCACTTGTACTCCTGGGAAGAAATCCTTAGCACTAAAAGAAATGGTTGATATGGACAGTCATTAGGATTCCTGAGGGAATGTGCTGTTGGTAATTTGGCTTTGTAAAACAAGTGTACAATCAGTAGCAAGTGACTTCAAATATGCAAAGCATATTCATTCATATATTTAGGTCGCCTCTTGCAAATGCATTATTGCCCTGTTTGGTTTAGGGGTTTTGATGTTTATTTATATCCAATATTTCTTTATCATGCCTCACCAAAATAACCCAAGGCATGCTACAAAAGAACACAATAATAGAATAACTGAACCTCATCCTGGCCCAAATCCAAAAACATTACAAACAAATAAAACATTCATCCCAGTCCCTACTCTAACCAATATACCTATCCCTGTTAAAATCAAATATAAACCTCCAGCTCATAATACCACCTCTCCTAACTGCAACAAGGAATTTTATGACCCTCTGCCCAAAAAGCCAGGATTTCACTTTCTTCCAAAAATGTAGCATAAACGTTCTCTAGCCTAACATCAAATAGCATTGCATTCCATAAACAAGGAACCCAAACAGCAAATAACATACTGTCCTGTATAAAGCAGCCTGACACCATCTGCTACCTTCACCAATAAGGGGCATGTTTACTGAACTGCATTAGGAATTTGCAGCGAACGCGCCATTATAGTGTAAATAGCATCACGTTAGCGGCAAGTGTGGTACGCTATCTGGTGGAGGTGTGCACGTCATTACCGCAGCAAATAGCACACTGAAATTGCAAAGAGTGCAGCCTTGCAGCACTGTGGATGCACATGATGCCACCCATCAAAGTGGTATTATCTGCACCCATACTGTCTGCAACTTTGAATGATGACCACACATTGTTAAAGCCTGTGATAACCGTGCATTGCAGACATGCCCACTCTCCAACCATATCCCACCCACTCTTGCAGTTTCTGCAATAGTGTGTGTTACCAGCTGGATTAACAGATAGCACAACTTTGTAAACATGCCCCTAATTGTTGCAGAGACGTCAGTCCTCCGACAGGCTTATATAATTGCAACAGCGCTCATAAATACAGTGGCCCATCAAGGTACAAGGATGAGAAAACCAAACCAATGAATTTGAATTTAACGTGGAGTTCAATTGACAGCCAACAAAGTCATCAAAATGGTGGAGATATGCTCCTAGGTTTCTTACCAACTAAGATGAGCAACTATATTTTGGATAAGCCACAAGTATTGAAACTAGTATTTAGGTAGCCCGCAATACAAACTATTGCAGCCATCCCCAAGTATTTATGATAAAGGCATGAATCGGGGTTGCCAATTCTTTTGGATCTAGTAAAGGTCACATTAGATGGAGCAGTTTCAGGTGCCTTCACCACAACTGATATCTGATCATTCAATGATTAGTCAGCATCCACAAGTGCTCAAATTTATCACCACCTGTTATTTGACAAGAGAATATCCCCAAACACTAGGCACAGTGAACAAGGGTTATACTTTCTGTTAACCTCAATTAATCTGCGTTCAGCCTCAATTTTGCTGTCTGAAACCATTCGGAGGTGCCCAAGGCATATATTCACAGTATATAACGCCTCAAACTGGCGGCGATAATGCAGGAAATGCATGCCATGGTAGCAGTTAACACAGGCCAAATGAAGACATTGCAGTGATTTTTTGCGATGTTTGCATTTCCCAGGAAGTGGGTAAGATTATGATGTTAGCGAGCATGCCAGCAATGCACTATTACCACGCGATGTCAACATCGCACACTAATCTCCAAAGTTGCAGATACCGCATGTGAACCTAACGCCGCCTCAACGGTGGCAATAGCTGTATCTGTGGTGCTGTCCAACCAAAATTCCTGCAATTTCACTGCAGTATCTGTTGGGGAAATCCTGTACATGCCCTCAACAGATACCACAGGGCTTTTGCAGCCAAAGCAGGACTATCTGCACTAATGTCTAACGTTAGCTGCAAAAGCCAATTGCGCTTTGGCAAACATACCCCTGAGTGTTGATATTTTCATAAGTTTCAAAGAGTGCTGCACTTAAGTGAATTGTTTGATATTTCCATATTGATTTGAAGCTTGATGAACTTTATGAAAAATGTTTTAGAACCGATGATGATAGCATAGGCAATCTGAGAATGATTTGAAACGTTTCTTGCCTTCTCAGATTGAGGTCCTTTAATGTTTTTAGGGGACATGTATATTGGACAGGTGCCAAGGAAAATGTTAGAAATGTATGGTGTATTGCTGTGATCCTCACTGGGGTATATTTCTTTTGGGTCTTTATAAAATTATAGGCACTATTTTGGGCTTCTCACATAGGTGTTTCTCTTCTCCCCATCTCCATGGGGGCAATTTTGGAACTGCTCACATAGTTGCAAGTCCTCGGGTGCTTTTCACCTGTATTCTCAGCATCAATGTTCATGATGAAAGTGTATATTTACTTTTACTTTTAGAAATACTACATAGACAAAATATTCACAGACTACAGGTGCTTTTTGAATGGAAAATAAAATGTGAGCTATGCAAACAAACATGTAAGGATGGACAAAGAGATAAAAAGACCTTCAACCCCAAGTGCTCTCGCTTTTTCAGGCATCGTGCCTAAAAGAAACTACCCAATGCCTATTAAATTGTCGACTTCTAAATGCATTCTTGAAAACGGCGCATGCTTAATTGACTTTATTATAAGAGTGCCGTAAGGTTAATGTTGATATTGCTTTAATATAAATATTGTAAATGCTTGGAGTAATTTTGAAATTGCTTAGAGAATTTGTTGGCTCCAGTGATCTGCAACCTAATTTTCAAAGGGACATTGGCACAGTTTTCCGTTCAAAACATTTTTAAAAGAGTTTTCTTTAAAATGAACATGTGAACCTAACCAAAAAAACACCCCCAATCAAGAAAAATTCTGAAGATTCAAATAACGAACCACAAATATTTTGCCTATGCATAAGGGGGAAAATTCAAAGGGATTTATGTAGTTCACAGACTTGCAGGCTGCAAACATCCACTGACCTGGTTGGTGCTGCTGAATATCCCCTGCTAACCTGATTAAATGCCCTGTCGCTATCCAGTTACTGATTGGAGCATTCTGGGGGTGGAGCGGGAGCAGAGCAATTTTTAGCCACTAAGCAGATAGCCAAAGCACATCACGTTAGGAGAGGTGAAAGGCGTTCCTAACTTTATGTAGCTTTACGATCTGTTTAGTGCTGAGCAGATTACAAAACTTCAATCCTAGAAATCAGGATATTCATTACCGATTGCTGGTTATGCACCAGGGCTGAATATCTGGTTTTAATTTAAAGCAGCCAACTGCCAGTTGCACCCCCCTCTCCTCCCCCCACCAAGGCATTTTAGATGCCTTGTAATTTTAGGCATCTAAATGTAGGTACAAAGAGCACCAATTCCCTAGACCTTTTGAGCACTGGCATGCTGGTTAACGATTACAGATCAAGATCAAAATGGTCCAGCCAGTCTACCCAATTGAGATTTGTCTACCTTAGGTTGTTGTCCTTATACAGTATATTCCTGTATGTAACCCAACACTAAGTCCTCCCACCCCTGTGCTTTTTACCTGACCATTGAAACACCCTTCCCATCTCCAGTCTCCATATCTTTCCCAAGCATTAACAATATCACTCGCTGATTCAATCATTTGGAGGCTCTGCCATACTACCTTTTCGAAGCAGCAGTATAAGGGTAATTTTATAATTCTCTGGGTGCAGCCAATCGCATTGTCATACACATATTGGGTCTATTCTATATAGCAATGCACACTCAGACTTTACTTTATAACACAAGGGTGTATGGACATGTCCAAGTCTAATTGTGGCAGTAACGCCTGCTCTAGAGCAGGCCTGACTGCAACTAGATAGGTACAGTGACATGCATAAGTCATATATTCCAATACTACCGCATGTAAATCTTGCTCCCACCTATTCTCCGCCCAAGTTTCACCCTTGTCCACACCCCAATTGAACGTATGCATGTTGGGACTTATACACACCCTTACAGAATAGTGACCACCTAAATCACATGTGTAAGTGCCAATTCACATGCGCAAATCCTTTAGGATAGGCTCTTCAGTGAGTTTTGCTCACGTATATCCACATGCGCTTTACAGAATCAGCCCTTACATGTGGAAATTCCAATTAAGGTTCTTCTGTGAGATTGGAAAACTGTTGAAGCTGAATTACACTGGAGATTGCCGGATTTGGGTTTGCTTTCAGCTGAGGGTGATTTTTTTTTCTTTCAGTTTTAAGTGAAAATGATTTAGTAATTACCCCAGTTCCATTGGCATAAGTCTTCTTTTCATAAGATGTAATCACAGCAATTAAGAGAACAATTCTGTAAATTGTCCATATCATCTTGTCTTGTATTCCGATAAAGATAGGATTGTAAAAAAAGGAGCCTAATGATTTAAGCACTGGAAGTCATGCATTTATTTTAAATAAGTTTGATTTCAGATCCTATTCAATAAGATTATTATTGTGACATTCACTAAGACCTCTGTATTTAACTAAGAGTTATTTGTGTTATTTTATGGAGTGTATAAATAACTTGATCATTGATGAACCATCAAGAAGAAAGCCAGTGCTTACATGTCATTCTGGCTATATACCGTTTTCTTTACCAATGGCTGGAAATGTAAGTTTTTTTTATTTATTCAGTTCTTAAAAATAAAATTCATCTTTGGGCATTCTTCTGCTTAATTGAAATGACAAAGTTAATTACAAATTCAGTCACTAGATTCCTGAAAATAGCAACTGACCTCTGGTATGTCTTCTTTAGGTGTTACTGCCAGATTTTTTTTTTTTTACATCTTACTATTTATTTGGCTCTTGTTCTTTGTGCTTTATTTTGAAGAGTGCTGTGCATGCCTTTCAGAGTGGCCAAAACAATGTGCGGAGTAAACAACTCAAGCTTTTATCTGCATTCAAGAGTGGTTATCGAATGACATTTTCAGATCTCTGCACTAACTTTTCTCCTTTTCCTCTTTTCACTTAAAAGTATGACATTTTCTGGAATTTTCTTGACTGAATAAGCAAATTCTCACAGAAAAGCAATCCACATAGTTTGTCTTTGAACATTTTCCACCAGGTCTTGGGTATTAAATTACCCATGAGATTACAAACAAATAGCCTAGTGAAAATAACCCCGTTATCTGAGAGAAATTAAACTACAACACATTCAATGCTAGATCCTACTGTTCAATTGTGGGGTTAACAGGAACTTAGAGGCTGCTATTCAGTAAAATTAACAAGATAAGACATCTGGTTAAGTGCATGTTGTTTGTATACCATCTTAGGGGAATCTCTTCATAAAAGTGGTTAATAAATCAATACTAAATAAAACACAAATGAAAGTGCCTAGGGTTATCAGCTCTTCCCCACGAAGAGTAAATACAGTATGCTTAATACCATGGAAAAATGAGACCACAGCTTTGTTTACTTTAATGGGATTTACAGCACAACAATTCAGAAGGTTGACTGATTAACATACCACCAAGCAAGCCTTCCTTTCCAGCCCATAAGAATTACTCCAGTTAAGGAGGTGCTCATACCCTATAATGGCAGCATACCTGAAGTGGCAAAGGAGGAAGGAATAGCTGTTTGTCCCAGGCGTAATTTAGGAAGCAGGAACAGCAATGAAGAACCAAGTATAGATCAGGAACCAGGAAGAGCAGAATAAAACCAGGCATGAATCATAGGTCAGATAAAAAGTATATTCATGGAATAAATTCCAGTGAGACTGTTATATCAGCAAATATTTATTTAAATTTATTTCTGTACTGCCTTTCTATGATTCAAAGTGGTTTACATATGTGTCTTTCTGAGACCTTAATGAGGACACAGCCAGTGCTAGTCCATTAGGATATCCCGACAGTGTGTCTGCTTTCTAATGCTAGGAGGATAGTTATCCCATAGCTTCGTTCTTGGTTAGGCACCTCCGATGACTCTGCTGCAGATTTACTGCCTCAGCTCCCAAGGGTCATGAATTTGTCCCACCTCAACCTTGACATTTAGAACTATATAAGGATTTAATCATCAACAGCCATGTTATCTTGAGGACTACTAGCCCAACTAGGGTCTTCTGCCAGACTTGGCCACCTGAGCATTTGGTGAAAAGAATTATCTGTGGATTACGTCTGGTTATATTCACAGTGTGTGGTAATGCTAAGCTGTAAGTTACCAAAGACTCTGGCCAAGACAGCTAAACTTTAAGACTTCTTGCATTGTCTTGTTGCCACCACTAAACAAGAAGGGTGTGCATTGCAGAAAAAAAAAATATTAGGTTCATGCTCATTTTAGATGAATTTTTCATGATTTTTGAGTATTTTTTAGACTATACCCTAACAATCAAGCAAGAAGTCAAATATCTTGGAGTTATGTTTGACCAACAACTCAGCTTCCAACTATACATAAAGAGAACCACCAGGACAGCCTATCCACAAATTAAGATCAATATACAAACTCAAGTCTCTACTCGGTGATAGCGACGTCTGAACAGTATGTCAAGCCATAGTAACACCCATGTTAGACTATTGCAACATAATCTACCAGGGCCTTCCCAAGAAAACAACACTCCCTCTCCAACTGTTGCAAAACACTGCAGCCCGAATAATTACTGGAACAGCAAGATACAGCCACATAACCCCCACACTACAACAGCTGCACTGGCTTCCAATCACCATACGATCCAAACACAAGACCTTAATAATAATCTTCAAGATAATCCACAACCTATCACCTCCTGTCCTTCAACCAAAGATCAGGAAAATACCACAGAACAGAATAAGAAGACCATCCAACAACAACACCTTGGACATCCCTACAAACAAGATGAAAACCAAACATTTGTCCCCCACTATGGATGAGCTTCCCACTTTGATACGAGCTATTAAGGACCTATCAGACTACAGAAAAGCTATAAAGACTGCTCTCTTTATGGAATATTATGGACCCACCCTATGAGCACAATGGTACAATCTCAGTTAAGCTCTCCCATGGACTGTATCCTCAATCCATAAATAACTACATCATATATAAAAAATTGCTGCTTTAATGTTAATAGTTATTTAACACACCCCTTGAATCCCATATAATCATCCAAGTTCAACACCCTGTTCTATGTAAAAGCTTTGCTGATATGTTTTCTGTAAACCGCCCTGAATTAATGATAGGGTGGTATAAAAAACCTGTTAAATAAATAAAATAAATACATTTTTGTGTTTGTTCACATATCTGCCCATTTGTAGGCTCACTCTATGCCTGCAGAAACTTAGAAATGTGATTGAGCGTGCATATATATGTAGGTATCCACATGCACATGTGATTAGTGCACACTTTTACATTTTTAGGCACCCAGATAAAAGGTCTGCATTGCAAACAAGGTAATATTGTGGAGATCTTGAATACAAACTCTCTACCCGAGAGCTTTTTTTTTTTTTTTTTAGTGCCATCAAGTCAGTGTTGACTCATAGCAACCCAGCTACCTCTGAGTTTTCTTGGCAATGTATCAGCGGAAGTAGATTGCCAGCCTTTTCTTCCGAAGCAATGGAGGGTAAAGTGACTTGCCCAAATAGCTCTTAAAGGGGGCTTTTTTTTCCTATTTTTAATAGCAAATATTTTCTGCACGAGGGGAATTTTTTGTTTTCTTGGGAAAAGCTTTTTTTTTCTGCTGCTAGAGTTCTTTTTAGTCTCCTCTAGCCTTCAGTCTCAAAGCAGTAAGCAAGCTCTTTGAAATCCCTCCCTTCCCAACCCAGCTCCCACCCACTTCATGTGAGAATTCTTGCTATATGGGGTAACTCCCCAATTAGCTTGTTGACTTAGACAAAAGATATTTTATTGGTTGGTAGGGAAAATCTACGGAGCAAATAGTTCCACTTTTGGATATCTACTAAAAGTAAATAATTTGCTATTCTTGAAGGAGCTTTGATTAGGCAATTTTTCAAATGGAACACATTAATCCAGGGGTCTCCACTCCAGTGCTGGAGGGCACCAAACCAGTAAGATTTTTGCTATTTCCCTAATGAATACATGTGAGATAAATCTGAATACAATAGGGACAGTACATGCAAATATATTTCATGCATATTCATTAGGGATATCCCGAAAACCTGACTGGTTTGGTGTCTTCCAGGACTGGAAATGGAGATGCCTGCATTAATCTATATACCTCAGACATATAAGATCAGAGTTTATTAGTGCAAATAACTGTTTAGCGAACAAGCACAGCTACACACAGGGACATATAACCGTGCTGTTAGAACACACATAAAAGAGATTAGCTGCTTTTTCTCTTAAAGGAAAGCTGAGGAAAAAAGTTAGGGACTTTGGTAGAACTGTCCCACTTATTCAACAGGTACCAAAGCTCCACCAACTGGACGATGGATGAGAAAAATCATAATGCCAAATCTGTTGCCCCCATTACAGCTTCAGCATCTGTTTAGACAGCTTGATGCCAGTTAAAGCAGTTACTTACCTGTAACAGGTGATCTCCGGAACAGCAGGAATTAGTCTTCACACGTGGGAGACATCTCTGACGGAGCCCGCATAGGAATGCTCCCCAGCATCCAATCAAAAAGCCTTTGCGAGCATCCCCCGCGACTGCGCGGTGGCTTCCCGCCCTTCCTACTGCCTCTCCCCAGTTAAGTTTCATAGCTCAGCCGGAAGGAGAGGAGAGGAATGAATAGAGAAAAGAGAGATACAACTCCTAGGGGAGGTGGGCGGGTTGTGAAGACTAATTCCTGCTGTTCTGGAGATCACCTGTTACAGGTAAGTAACTGTGCTATCTCCAGAAACAAGCAGGAATGAGTCTTCACACGTGGGGACTCCCTAGCTTAGGATGCCCGGGGAGATCCCATAAGTGCAGCCCAGGACGGGATGGCATTTGCCCAGCCTGAATCTCCGGCATCCCCTGAGGGATTGAGGGCAGGAGTTGAATAGAGGAACAGCGAATCCAAAGACTACGGAGGCAAGTCTTAGAAGTGCAGAACAGGTACCATTAGGATACAGCAAAAAGACCCCCAGGCTACGGGGGTAGTCAGAGGGGTGCATGAAGAGAATCATTAAGCATTTAATGAGTAAATGACCTAGTACCATATAGAGCTTACCGGCCATTAAGTTTTAATGAATTAATGGTTTAGAACCCTGTACTGCTTACCCACCGGGTTGTCGGAAGTAGTCCTGTGATGAAGGCACTGTAGACGCAGTAGCGAGGTCATCAAGGAAACTTCACCGCAGCGAGGAGGAAGTTCCAAATCCGGAAGGCCATGAGATCCAGGCGTCAGCTGGGTCAGGAGAAGGACGGCAGGTCTTCCAGGGGGCTCACGGCAAGCTGAGCACTCCCTTAGGAGTAGAGTCCATAACTCAGAGGACTAACAGTGGAAGACAGGCCAAACTAGAGAGCCTATCCCGGAGAAGAGTAGAGGTGTACCCCGGAGCAGAAGGGGTACACAATCTGCCCTAGCGAGAGATAGGGAGACAAGGGTCCGGGCCTCCGGGAGGAGGACCTAACTGAAAAAAGGAGCTGTTGACTGCACAGCAGTAGGGTACCACCAGTCCGCGGGCCGATCGGGGAATAGGCAGGCGGACTGGCCGGACCCTCGGGGGGGGGGGGGGAGGTGAGTACTGGCCATAGGGGAAAAAAGGCAGTAGAACACAGGTACTGTGGGGATCCCCCAAAGGCGCCTGCCAAGCAGGTGATATCTAGTATATCTAAGCCGGTGGACAAGGGGACGCCCCCTCCGGTACTAATGCAGGCACGCCAGGGGGCCTGCCTCCATGAGCAGCACCCAGGTAAGGCGGATCTGCCATCGATCCCCAGAACGTCCACCTGGAGAGGTGACCGCAAGATCCGTCAGGGGAGGGATCTTTCCCGGAGGGCAAGGGCAGATCGGCGAGCTCAGAGCGCGGTAGCGTGGGGGACAGAGGATAGCATCAGTCCGGTAGAACGCCGCAGGGGTTGGAGACCCTATATGTGTCCCCAGGACCTGCACGTAGAACTTGTCCCCCGCACAATCGGGGGACATGAGGGGATAGTCCCTGGTGAATATAGGGGGACTATAGCGGCTGGAAGGGAATTTCCGGTACGGAAGCAATCAGCAGGAGAATACTGGCTGAGAGGGGTTCGGGGACGTACCGAAGAGTAGTAGGGTGACCGTGGGCCATAGCTATCACGGCGTAAGGTGGTCTCCCTTTCCCACGGAGGAGAAGACCTGAACCCCTAGATAAGTCCCCGAACCATTTCCCAACTGAACGAGACCCAGAGTAGAGCTCTATTCTAAAATTCTGGTAAGGAGGTTAAGAGCAGACAGCCACCCACCTGCTTAGTATGAGAGTCCTGGCGCGGGCCCGGGGACATCAACCCGGGGTGAGAGGTCCCCTGCTTGGGCGCGCCTGGAGGGTGGGCGGAGGGCTGGCATTTCCTCTTCCTAGGGAAGGGGGTCTGGAGAGGCGTTTACCACCGCCGGGGGGGGGGGGGAACCGGGCCCTAGGCTGGCTGCTAACTCTGGGAAGGTTAGCGAAGCACTGTGCGACCTGACGTAAGGCTTCGCTATTGAAGAGGTGATCTCCATCGCAGGGAGAATTACCCAGGTTGTGCTGTGCCCGTCTACACAACTCCGACGCTTGCAACCATGCTGTATGGCGTGCTCTAATGGCAACAGCAGAGGCACTGCTGACCGACCGGAAGGAGTCCAGCGAAGCACGAGAAAGGAACCCGGAGATATTCCTGCAGTGATAAAGAAGCAGGGAATATTCAAAGGCCTTGGTTGCAGGTACGAAGGTGGATAACCGAGATAACCTCTCGGTGACCTCCCGAAGCGACAGACTCATATAAAATATATATGAAATAATTCGGGCCGCCAGCATAGACGTTTGGAAGGCTTGACGTCCTAGAGTATCTAGCGTCTTCGAGGCACGGCCTGGAGGGCAAGAAGCATGCTTCTCCTTGCTTCCGGCCGATTCCACCACAATGGACCGATGTGGAAGCTGGTGTGCCGAAAACCCGGGGACGGAGGCACCCGGTACAGAGCCTGCATCGCAGTCGACGGCGCCGGAATCCTCAAAGGTGACCGCCAAGCCCCCAGCAGGAGATCCTGCAAGGAGGGATGCATAGGAAGCATCACGGCTGCCTGTTCCGCAGGGCCTGGGATCGGGTCCGGGATAGGGATGGCCAGCAAGTCCGCCATGTCAAGGAGGAAATCCTGAAAAGGCGGCTCTGCCGGAGCAGTTATGGCGGGAGAGGCCGCCAGGGCACTAAGAGGCCGCTCAGGCCGATGCCTGCTGGGCAGAGGAGGGGACTAACCGACCCGGATCGGGGCAGTCAACATGGCGTCGTCGGCTCCTGGAATTGATTCCAAGCTAGGCAACGAAGAGGTCAATGGCACCGATGGTGCCGCAGGAATCGGCCTCGGCCCGGAACCCGGGGGCGGCGCTTCCCCCCGTGACTGGAGCGAATCCGCGGCCGCCGGAGGGCAGGGGCCAGCGGTCTCTGCTCTGCGCTGTGGGAGGGGACAGGGGCCGATCCCGAGACGTGCCGTGGCCAGGCTTTCAAGGCTGGACAACGACTCCAGGCTGGGCATCGAACCGAGCGAGGAGATCGACTCCTTCCTCGAGGACCCCGGCGGGAGCGACCGCGCCGGTGGTGGAGATCCCGGAGCACAGATTGGAACCGCGCCGACCAGTGCCGCGAGCATCAAGGGCCCCCGAGGCCGGTGCTCGGTGGAGAGGGGGTCATCTGACGCCGGCGCCGATGTCGATCGGCGGGCGCTGCCTGATGCCAGACCCCCTCTCGAACCCATCCTACCCGGAGGGAAAACCTGCCGGGGCATACGGCCCATCCCCGAGGGGAGCCAGGTCACCCGACGAGTCCCTGCGGGGGGGGGGAACCCTGCGGTGGGACCGAGGTGATCGAAGACCCCGAGGCCCCTTTTCTAGGAAAGGGCGGGGCCCTCGACGGCCACATCGATGCCGGGGGGTTGCCCGTGTGCTGGTTGACACACCCCGAGGTCCCCGGGGAAGGTTTATGGCGGTTCCTTGAGCTCGACGCCCCTGCCGTCGCCGGCGGAGTGGCGCCGCTCAAAACCGGTCCCGCCCTTGCGCAGGGCTGGGGTACTGGCGACCCAGCTCAGGTCGAAGCGAGCGGCTCCGAGGGGAGCGAGGCCAGGAGATCATCCCCGGCGAGGGGTGGAACCGTCGACGCCGGCGCGCTCGAAGCGGGTACCGCCTCTGCGCATGGCCAGAACACAGGGCCAGGATGTGTCGAGCTGATCGGCCCCAGAGGTGCCGAGGGCAGCGGCTGGCGATCCCCGGTGGGGAGCGGGTCACTCGACGCCCACGGGTCGGCACCGCCCAAAGCGGATACTACCCCCGTAGGGACGCCATACCGGCACGAGTCGGTCGGCCCCGGAGGCGCCGAGGACCGCAGCCGTCAATCCCCGGTGAGGAGCGGGATGCTCGACACCGGCGCCGACGTTGAGGGGTCGGTACCACTCGTAGCGGGTACCACCCCTGCGCTTGGCAGTGATGGAGGAACGCCCGGCAGGACCGAGTCGATCGGCCCCGGAGGCGCCGAGGACAGCAGCGGACGATCCTCGGTGAGGAGCGGAACGCTCGACACCGACGCCGGGGTCTCAGTACTGCCCGGAGCGGGTACCACACACGAGCATGGCTGGGGTGTAGGGAGGTCAGACCCGGTCGAGTCGATCAGCCCCGGAGGCGCCGATGACACCAGCTGACGATCCCTGGCGAAGAGTGGAACACTCGACGCCGACGCCGGGGAATCGGCACCGCTCGAAGCGGGTACCTCCCTCGGGCATGGCTCGGGAATGTTCTGTGAGGAGCGAACCTCAGGAACATCCCGAAACCCCCTAAATGCTTTGGAGCCCGAGGACTCCCGCCGGGGTATATTAGCCAAGGGGGACTTGAGGTGTCGGCTGGAGCTGTCACCATGCCGCGCATGAGACTCGCCCCTCAAGACTCGGCTAGTCTTAACAGACTGTTGTGTGGATACCTGATCCTGGAGAGAAGCACAACCCGATGACTGCGCGTTGGGCGCGAAGACGTCGTCGAGGGATATCCGAAAAAGGGAGGGTCTTCTCCCGACACTGTAGCCCGGGGGATCCGGGAAAGAAGGGTCAGGCCCCAAACAGGAGAGGCACCAGGCATTGGAGTCCAATTGGAAAAACAGGTCCCCGCAGTGAGGGCACTGCTGGGGAGAAGAAGGCTCCATGCTGTAAGCCCGGTAGGCCTCGGCGCCCAGAGGGGAGGGTCCCTCCGGGCGACCAAAAATAAATGAAATTTAAATGAAAATTAATTGAAAAGAAAGAAAGGGGCACGGAGGTGCCACCGTAGGCGGGAAAAGCCGCGACTACAGAAACAAGAACAAAGGAAAACATTTCTGCAGTGGCAGGAGGGGCGTCCTGCCTGCTCCGCGGAAAACGAAAAAAGGGGAGAGGCAGTAGGAAGGCCAGGAAGCCACCGCGCAGGCGCGGGGGATGCTCCCAAAGGCTTTCTGATTGGATGCTGGGGAGCATTCCCGTGCGGGCTCCGTCGGAGACGTCTCCCACGTGTGAAGACTCATTCCTGCTTGTTCCTGGAGATACGTCCGGTTCCGCATGCAAAATGTCTGCAAGCTGAAGCTCTCATGAAACAAATGGAGGAGCTCAATAAAGAGGTGGTGAGATTGAGCTCAAAACAGTGGGGGGATTCGATCAAGACAGAACCTAGTGGGTAGCAGCATGGGTTGCTTTTGCATGTTGGTGTTGCACACTCAGGCCACTGGTGGCATCCACAGGGCAGCAAATCCCTGGTGGCCCAGCAGCCCAATCCCACTACCCACTAGCGGTTTGATAGCATCAGGGGCTTCCCGTGATGCCACGGTCCTCCGATGCCATCAAACCACTGGTGGGTGGGGGGATTTCCGCTAGTGCAGCACCGGCAGCAGGATGCAGTTTTTGGCCCAGTTCAGCAAATTCAATTCATGACAGGAAGCAGTTTGCCCTAACCAGGCCAAACCGACTGAATCCCACCACTGGCTGAAAAGCATCTGAGACAGTGAGAAGTACATTGATGAGATGCTTCCTGAAGCATCAAAGTTCTGTAACAGTGGTGAAGATGGTATGCTACTGAATGAAGATAGTTGGACACAAGTCACCAGAGCCTGTATAACAGACAATCCAACTCCTTCAGCCCTCGAATTGAAGAACCAGTTTGTAGCCCTGGAAGTGGATGAAGTGAAAATATCCCAGGAAAAGGAAGAACCAAAGCTCAAGTACCCCAAAGTTGCAGAATCAGTGACCACAAGAAAGCAAAAGGTAGTGGTGTTTGCTTACTCTCTTCTGAGGGGTATCAAGACATTCATCTGCCCACAAGAATTGATGTCCATGGAGGTGTGCTGTATGCCTGGTGCCAAAATGTGCCGAGATGTTATGGAGAGTTTCCCAAGATTCATCAAGCCTACTGATTATTATCCAATATTGCTGTATCATGTCTGCACAAATAATACTGTTTGGTATCCCTTGAGCGTATCAAGTGTGACTTCGTGAACCTGGGACAGGGAGTTTAGCAGATGGGTGTGCAGTTAGTATTCTCTTCAATTTTCCCCATTGAGGGTAAAAGCCAAGGTAGAAAGGCTTGTATCCTTACGATGAATACATGGCTGTAGGAATGGTGTCATCAAGAGCATTTTGGTTTCCTGGACCATGGGATGATTTTCCAAGGGCTGCAGAGCAGAGATGGCATCCTTTTATCCAAGAATGGTCAAAGCCCCTTCCATAGCAGACTGGTTAATCTACTGAAGAGGTATTTAAATAAGATTCATTGGGGATGGGTGAAGCAAGCCCACAGGTAAGTAAAACATTAAATATATCTGTAGAAATGGGTAAAGGGCAACATCTGGAAAGAGGTGTGCATTAATGCTTGTGTATGGGAAATAAAATCCCAGATGTTCAGGCTTTAATAGAGGAAGCTGACTTGGATTTAGTGGCAGTTAGGGAGACATAGTTCACAGAAAACCATGTTTGGGATGCAATTATACCGGGCTATGCTGTATTTGGAAAGGACAGGGTAGGAAGAAGGGGAGGAGTAGCACTATATGGGAAAAATATTAAAAGTACAGAATTACAGGGTTTACGAGGGAGCAAAGAGGCACTGTGGATTAAACTAGAAAGAGGGAACTATTTGCATTGGTGTGATATACAGATTTCCTTCACAGGACCATATCAAGCTAGAAATGCATCCTTTATATACCACTTTTTGCCGGGTAAAAGCGGCGTACCTTCAGGTGCAATATATGTCAACCTTGTCCCTGAAATGCTCACAATCTACATTTTGTACCTGAGGCAACGGAGGATTAAGTGGCTTGCCCAAGGCCACAAGGAACACCTATGGGACTAGAAACCCCAATCACTCCAGCCTGAGGTTGCGGTCCTTTGGTGGGATTTGAACCCCCAGCCCTCCGGCCTAAGGCAACTTGCCCCAACCACTAGGCCACTCCTCCCTCTTGTATGACTAACAAATATGGTGCCCCTCTCTGCCCCAGCCATGTGTAACAATGAACCTTTTTTGAGCTTCCTGGAAGTCCACTGATGATATCAGTGTACTTTCTGAGCTTGCGTGCTGCGAAACCGTACCGCTGACATGGCCCTTGGTAAGGGCTTACTTCTTCACAGGCAGAAGAAGTGAAAAAGAGATTAATAGAGGACATATGCAGTATTGCCATGAAAGGAGAAGTGTTACTGATAGGTAATTTCAGTATGATGGATGTTAATTGACACATCCCAGCTGTGGTGTCATATAAAAGTAAGGAGATCCTGGATCCTCTACAGGGAGAACTATTCCAGAAACTGGTAACAGACCCCACATGTGAAGGGGCCATACTGGATCTGATGCTTACCAATGGGGAAAGGGTTTTTGATATAGTGAGAGACCATCTCGAATCCCCTGATCACCAGACGTATGGTTCGTTATTAGGACTAGAGCTGATAAAGTCCATTCATAAGTGAGGGTCTTAGACTTTAGGATAAACAACTTTTCCAAGATAGACCAATACCTCAAGGAGTTGTTAGCAGATTGCTTTTCGGCATGCTCAGCTCTTTCCAATGAGCAAAACTGAAAGGGGATATTTTAAGGGCAAAAGCCTTTTTGTTAGAAAGTTAAATAAATGTAAAAAGGAAAAAAGGAGACAACTATGGTTCTTCAACTGCTTATACTTCGGTCATATTATGAGCTGTCAGGACAAAATTTAACTGAACTGCTGGCTCAAATCTTTCAAACAAACCAAGTATTCAGTTAAATCCCAAAGATAATAAATATATGACTTTAAAAACTGACCCACAAGATAAGAACCTTCTTATTCAGTCAGACCAAAGGTCTGTCTAGCTCAGTGACCCATCTTTGACAGTGGGCTACCAATTGGTGCTTTGAGGTTATATCAAGGAATGGGAAATGTGCAGCGTGATCCATCTAATTTCACTTATTTTCAATTTGGAGGATTCATAACTAGAAAGGCATTAAACTCGGGGTGAAATCCCTGCCAATTTACCTAATAGCCTATCTCAGGGCTGCCAAGTTATTCAATTCCAAGAGGGACATGTTTTGGCCAGTCTTGATTTGAAACTTACAACCCAAAGCGAAGTTTGACACATTCAAATGGGTGCTGCTCACCCTAATGCCTCAGTATGGGGTTGTCAGAAATCCAGGACTGGTCTTAAATCTTCCTTCTGGAACTGGGTACTTTAGCCTCTTTCTATTGTTGACCTACCTTTCATAGATGTGTCTAGTTTGTTTTCAGTGTATTTATGCGTACCATAGCTGTAAAAAGCCAGCTGCCACTAGAGACAACAACGGCCTTGATTGCTTTTCGTTTGAGTTCATTTTTGCTAGCTGCTTGGCTCAGAGGCTCCTATCACATCTGATTGACTGTTTCATTTAAAAGTGACACACTGCTTCGTTGAGCAAAAGAAGGTCTTTTTTTTTTTTACCATTCTCTGTGGAAGTATCTCCTCCCTTTTGTTCACACTTGCCGTTACTTTCTACTCCCCTCCTCTCTCTCTTCTTACTGTCTCTTGCTGTAAGCAAAGTGATTGGATTAATTTTAACAAACAAAAGGCTCTATGTGCCACTGTCTTCTCCTTCTTGTGTCCTTGCATCAAAGTGGTGTCCTGGGGTTCCTTTTCCAGGTGAACTGAGTGACTTTAAGCTACCTCACTTCTTCCAGATTTTCTATGTATTTGCCTACATGCTCTGTTCCCTTCTCCGTTTGGCTTTTTGTGTCTGTGACTGCCTTAGGAAGCACGCTTACTGAAGTATACTAACATTTCACACGGGGTTTAGTGCATGGTAGACAACACGGGACTGTGGTAACCATTACCAGATGTTAACCACACTAACCATTTAGCATGCGATTAGGTGGGGGTTGCCTGATTGAGGGTGGAGAGTGGGCATTGCTTGCACATGGCGATTAGTGCAAGGTCTTTAACATATGTTAACTGTCAATGTTGCAGTTAGCATAGGTGCACTAATAAACCGCCACCTCAGTGGGTGGTAGTTAAGTGCATGTGCGTTAATCACGATTGCAGGTTTAATGCAATAAGGTGCATGGGGACTTGCTAGGAACACCCCCCAACAGTTAACTCATGTTGACTACACTTCCTACGCTAATTTTTGGCACTAAGTGTGCACTAAGATGCCAATTCTTAGTGTGGTTTAGTAAACGTGCTCCACGATGCAGTAAGTTTCCAGAGGTACACTAAGAGCCTTCAGAGTCAGGCTCTAAATCACCTTTCTCTACTACCTCTTTTTGTGACCTTGGGAAAGTCACTTCACCCTCCATTTACTCAGTTACAGAGGGCCTGATTTGCTAAGGCTATTCTCCCATTCTGAGCTGAATTTCAAGTAGAGTGCCAGATAAATGCAACATATGTGCATCTTCTATTTTATAAAAGGCAACATATGCTCCTATATTGCTTTAAAAAAATTAGCCCAAGGAAAGTAGGCGCACATTTTTTCCTGCACTGGGTAGGTGTAATTGTGAGTGTGTGTGTGTGTTCTGGTAAGAGATAGGTCAAAGAAAGGGGGAAACTGGTTAATCGACTTTTTCTACAGAAACAACAAAAAATATATTTTCATAAAATTATCCAACTTATTGCCATAAATATTCTTATTTGAAGTTACACATCATAAAGTGCTCAGAAATTAAGACCCTTTCATTGAAGATTTTAATGTGCGCTAGTGAAGTTGGCGTGCATTAAGTGCCCCAGACCATTTATTTCTATGAGCACAGTGGCAGCTAATACGTGTTGACTTCATTGATGCACACTAACCTTAATAAAAGAGCCCCTCTGTATTCATACAAATGCCATATTAAAAAAGAAACACTGAGGCATGTTTACTAAACTGCACTAACAACTATCTTGTGCTAAAAATGCTAGTATGGAAAAAATCCTATGCTAACCACTAAGGGGCGGCGGCAGAAGGGTTTTTTCCTGTGGGGGGGTGGGGACAAGCACCGCCCCAAGCTCTACCAAACAGGCAGAGATCCTTCCTGTTCTGCTTACCGTGATACGATCTCCCATGGGCAGAAAGGAAGGGTCTTTGCCACGATTGTGGCTTTTCTTCTGCCTGCAGGGGATGCGATCCCCATGGGCAGACTACTGCCTGCCAACCACGATCACTGCAAAGATCCTTCCTGTCTGCCCGTGGGAGAAGCAGCCTAGCAATTAGAGCAACAACCTAGTACCCAAGTGATCAGGGTTCGATTCCCACTGGCATTCCTTGTGACCTTGGTCAAGTCAGTTTATAGATAACAAGAGGATAGAATCAAAGCCAGCTTAAATATCTTTTATCAAGATAATACCATTGTCAGTCTCCAGAAGATTTGGAGAACTCTTGTATGTTTAAATCTTAATTTATAAAGCTTTACAATGGTTTATCTTCTATCCCCCTTGGAACCTTTTAAGAAATATCTTAAGGAAGTTCTGGAGTTAACAGATGAGTGCATGCCACAGGTAAAATCTGTTATATACTTAAATCTCCAGTAACACCACAAGGAAGGGTTGAGGCTATAGGAGGGACCTAGATGTGTCAATGGACAGTTTGGACTTAACATCTTTTCTGGAAAGGTCTCAAGAAGTCACAGCCAAGAGGGCTACTTTCCTGACCACTTTTTTGTTCCCAAATAATTGGGAATGTTTTGTGTTTATATTATAAAAGATGAAATAAACTTATTTATGGGTTCCAAAAATTGGAATTTTCCTGATCAATTTTGTGTAATTAATTTTTGGCCATGTGCCAATATGTTCTGGAACTAATATTACTAAAGATGCAGCATAACCTGAAAAACTCCAAAGATCATCATAAAAATGAGTGTGAATATGTCGGTATACCTATTGAGCTATTAAAAGATTTATATTCTCATTTTATTTCTAGTTAAATAAAAAAGAGAAACAAAACGGAAAATAGTGACACCTTTTCATTGGACTAAATACATTTGTAGACTAGCTTTTGAAGGTAAAGCCTTCCTCAGGTCTGGACTAAGCAACAAGTGTTGACACCAAAATATATAAAAGGTATCAATGTTTGTTGCTCATACTGTCCTGATTCGTACCTTCAAAAGCTAATCTACAAATGTATTAGCCCAATAGAAAAGCACCATCTTATTTTCCTTTTCCGTTTCTCTTTTTATTTAAGTAGCATTATAGTGGATCGGCACAGCTTTCACACTATTTCTGCATCTTTGCCTGTGAGATTATGTAAAATGAAATTTAAAAAAAAAAGGAAAGAAAAAAGTCAATTTGCACACCATTTCTGCCCCATTATTGCTAAGGATGTATCACAAGTACCAACCAATTGCTCTATGACCTCCTAGGTAACTGAGCAGAGAGAATTCCCCTTTTTAAGTTCACATCTTTTCTCTCGGGTCCAAACACAAATTCCCACAGCAATCGAAGCAGCCAGTCTTAGCAATTGTGGAGTCCAAGTTGGACCATTTTGGTGGAGCCTCCTGCATTATGTTAAAATCAAAACAATAGCTCTATTTATTAGCTTATATTTTGACAGAACATTTGCTAATGCAAAACTGTACTTAAAGAAAGGTTTCTTGCTTTCTGTTCTTCAAACTCTTTCACAGTCCAGTTGCTCTCTCAAACCTAGGGTAGGGCCTCATTGGGTCAAAGAGGTTCAATTAGCCTAAGGCCAGACCTGCAAGCAGCAACCAAGACCAATGTACATGTTGCTTGAACATCCATCTTCCCAGGTCCCTGTTGCCTTTCTGGAGAGCTTGTTCCCCTGCTAACCACTACCCCACCCCACCAAACCATCATACAAATCTGGTCAATATATAAAGAGTGCAGTTTGCCAGACACACCTGGCTACAAGAGTACTGTTGCTTAGATTTCAGCCTACCAGATAGTCCCTGCTGCTAAGTAGTTTTTTCTGGTGTATTTTTTTTTTTTTTTTTTTGCTAATTTCATCTTGAAGTCAGCTACTGTCTTAGCCTGTACCATACACTCTGGGAGGAAATATCAGGCATCCACCCCCCTTTCTAGGCTATCCTCTCAAAGTATCAGTTCATTACCTCTCGCATCCTCTCCATTGAGAAAGGTTTACTTCCAGTGCACTATTAATAACTTTATATATTGTTCAAAAATTTTAGTGTTTGACTCTATTACCCTCTATTTGAATGCATTAGCTAGACTGCCAAGGGATATGTCTAGTAAAGGGCATTAGCTGTCGTCGTGATAACACAGAATAAATGCAGCTACCATAGGCAAATTTTACACAGTAGCTGCATTTCATGCATTCAGTTCGAGTGGGTGGGTGGAGTGTGAGCATGTCTGTCCCATGCACTTACCATGGGCAATGACAGCATGCACTTGCCCCATGTTTTTCCAGACACTGCGGATGCACCTAATACTACCTCTATGGGTTGCAATAGCTGCATTGGTGATGCTGTCTCACCACAATCACTGCATTTTTCACTGCATTATCTGCTGGGGAAATACTGGGCATGCTCGCAACAGAAAACTTGCAACTTCAGCAGCTACCGCAGTGCTTTTGCAACTAACGCCCGGCATTGGCAACAAAAACCTACTGTGCTTTAACATACATACCCCTAAATCTTCCTTTCGCTAAACAGGATATCAACAGCTTCAACACATAGTTCAAAGCCTAGTGCCAAGAAGGTTTTAGATATAGTACCGTCTGGGGCCATATATGGAACAGTAAAGGGCTACACTGGAGCAAGTTCTCTCAGAATATCAACTTGTCCCTGCCTTGGCTTTATTGATTTCCTTTTATTTCTGGATCGCCATTCTTTTCTGTCTTAGTGCATTTCAAATTGATTTGAAGTGCATTCCATAAGAAGTAAAGATTTTTACATTGTCATTTAAAACAGACTGAAAACTAATTTCCAAATGCACTAGATAATAACATTAAAAATGGCCCTGTGCTTTACTCCAACTAGCACAGCAGGTGACCGAGCTCCTAGTAAAATCCTATGACAGATCACAATGCTGCATCTGGTATCAAATGTTCAAGAGTTAGTGCAGTCATTTTTTTACGCTAAAATATATCCCATAGCTACTTTTAAATTAACTCTGTCTCCTATTGTACTGTGGAACCTGTGCACTGGGGGCTTTTATTTGATATCAGAAACACGTATTGTATTACCAGAAATATGTGCAGTATAGTAGCTGTAGAACAGATGAAACATTTACTGTTTATCTTTTGAATATATACGCAGTAAATGAAATTCATTTTCCGCATTGAAGCAGGCAGCTCTTGTTGAGGGAATATTGAATATCACTCAATAGGCAATTTCAAGAGCTTTGAAATATTGTAAATTAATATGACACTTGTAATATAGCTTAAATTTTGCTTACTGACACATTTTATTACTAATCATAAGCTTTATTCTTTTTTTAGCACAGTGGGCATATGTGTGATGATCTACATGGTGGATTTAATTTCTTCTTTGTTCTGTTTCTGCTTTTTAGTTTTCTAAATTCTTCAGGGAGTATTAAAAAAAAGCTTTGAAGTACCTCTAGCTGATTGTTAGTTATTGGCACACAAATTGCTTCCTTGCACCTGTGGCTTTGAACGAGGGAGCGTAAGAAGCCTACACAAGAGAGCCTTCAGAAGAAAAGCTGGATAATCTAATTGACCGGTGATGCATCTGATAGAAGGACATAATGTAAGAAGCTGGACTCTCCTTGGGGAAGGACCACTGCTAACATGGTCTGTGGCATTTTTGAACTTCTGGAGATTGGAAGTCTTCAACCAGGAGTCAATGAGAGGAGGCTTCTCAGGAGTCCAGCATATTCAGGAAGAATCAAAACCTTTCTTCATACGAAAGAAGAGAAGCTTGCGATTTATAAACTCCCTCAGCAAAGAATAAAACGTGACACTTAGCTTTATCCCCTAGATATATACTTCCCATTAGTATGTGTTCCATGATCAAAGTCCTGGATATTGTTGCATGGCCAATTGGATTAATGTGATTGGCTAATAGAATATTTTCTGGTGGTAAAACCTCTCTGTACAGGCAAAACATGCCAACCAAAAAGACTCGGAATAAAAGATTGCATGATTCTAAGATACTGAAAATACTGCAAACTTCACTATAGATTCTCCTGATGTAAAGGATGCTGCTGGTTATAGTGAGGCTGACAGAAACAAAGGACCTAGAGTCAGTCTCAGCAGCTGGCAATTATCTTAAACTCCAGACACAATGACTATAAAAACATTTCAGGTATTCGGCACCAGTGTTTGCAAAGTGGCCAAACCTGAATATCCGAATTCAGTGGTGACTGGCACTGCTAATTTGATAGGGGTGAAATTCAGCCCACCATCCAGATAGTTAACTGGGTAGTACAGTATTAGAATGGTCTTTCAGCTGTCCGAACGTTATAGCAGGCTCAATATCACAACTAACCAGATAACTGAACTCCCTTGGACCACCTAGAACTATCTGGACAGTAACCAAATCAGGGGAAACCAAAACAATCCCCTGAGTTTTATATCAAAAATTAGCAGCAACATCCTTAACGTTTCTTAATTGGAGGAAAAAAAACCTCATACTCCTAGTCAAAGATTTTTGACTATAAATCTGGAGCCAGTTTAATCACTGGTCTTAAAAAAAAACATAAAAAGCAATCCAGTTTTCTACTTTTATCCAAAACAGGTTTATAAAAGAAATTGTATTAAGACAGTATATCTGGACAGTACTAAGGCCCTTCTGTAAGAGCATTCACTGAATAGTCCCAGAGAGTCACAGCTAAGGGAAATTGTCAAATGTTATGCTGTTCCTTGTACAACGCATGTTTACTGTAAAATGTTCTGTTCTCTGGAAACCGCTTTGACCCCGTGAAAAGTAGTATATAAACATAGCTAAATAAATAAATAGGCAGATAATGGCCACAGTTATCTGGATATTTCCGTTTGAATAATGGGCCCCAATTTACAGAGTTCAAACAATGAAAAAAATGTCTGGCAGCCCTTCATAATTGTTGGGAATCCACACTTGTTCCTCGAATATTCATCACAGCCTACAAATATTAAGGATACTTATGCTGATAAGGACTATTGAAAGTTTCAAAAAGCTTACATTGTACTTCTGTAAAAGGGTTCTAATGCTTTCTAGACTTGTCATGAAAAAAATGTAGGGTCTGATATTCAGCATGATTAATACAGTTGGTGTCGCTGAATAATTGTGTATGCCACTGCTAGGTGCCCCAATACTAGCCAGATAGCTTTGGGGTGCTCCAAGAATGCAGCAGGGGCGGAACCCAAGGGTAATCAGGCAGTGCCTGGGTTATCCCTTGGTGGTGAAAGATAGGCACATTAAAGGCTGTCCTAATTTTTGCCACTGAACTAACTGAGCAGCAGCTGATTATTGCCAGTGCCCTGTTAAGAACATATTTATTTATTTAATTTTTTGACGAGGTTTATATAACACTTTTCTACCAGTCAAAGCAGTGTACATTCAGGTACTGTATATATATATTTTCCCTTGTCCCCAAAGGGCTCACAATCTGTGTTTTTGTACCCGAGGCAACCGAGGGCTAAGTGGCTTGCCTGAAGCCACAAGGAGCACCTGTGGGACTAGAAACCCCAATCCTTCCGGCCCAAGGTTGCTGTACTCTAGCAGGATTCGAACCCCTAGCCCGCCGGCCTGGGGTAACTTGCCCCAACCACTAAGCTACTCCTCCCTCGAACATATGAACATAAGATATGCTATACTGGGTCAGACCAAGGTCCATCAAGCCTTGTATCCTGTTTCCAGCAGTGACCAATCCAGTTAAGAAGTACCTGTCAGGTTCCCAAAAGGTACAGAGATTCCATGCTGCTTGTCCAATGGGTAAGCAGTGAATTTCCCTAGTCCTCTTTAATAATGGTTTATGGACTTTTTACTGCAGGAACTCATGCAAACCTCTTAAATCCAGCTACAGTAACAGCTTTTAGTAAGTTCTCTGGTAAAGCACAGTTACTTACCTGTAACAGGTGATCTCTGGGAACAGCAGGAATTAGTCCTCACATATGGGTACGTCGGTACCGACGGAGCCCGTGCGGGAAAGCTCCCCAGCTTCTTAGAATAGAAGCTTTTGGGACCTCCCACTGCACATGCGCACTGCCTTCCCGCCTTCCTGAACAGCTCTCCTCAGTTTCGAGTTTATAGCTGAGTCAACAGAGAGAGGACAGGAAGATAGATAGATAAAAGATACAACTCCTAGGGGAGGTGGGTGGGTTGTGAGGACTAATTCCTGCTGTTCCCAGAGATCACCTGTTACAGGTAAGTAACTGTGCTATCTCCAGGAACAAGCAGGAATAAGTCCTCACATATGGGGACTCCCTAGCTTAGATGCATGGGATCCCCTGTAAAGGTTCGCCATCTTCGTATGGATCTCAGGCATCCATTCTGGGAAGGTGGGCAGGAGTTGTTTAGGAATGGAACAGGTGCTTGAGGACAGCCTGGCCAAACAAGGCATCCCGGCGGGAGTCCTTGTCCAAACAGTAATGGGCTGTGAAGGTATGAACCGAGGCCCAGGTAGCGGCTCGACAGATCTGATCTATGGAAACAGAGTGCAGATGAGCCATAGAAGTTGCCATGGCCCTCACATTGTGAGCAGTGACATGGCCTTCCAGAGAAATGTTTTTGCTCTGGTAAGCAAAAGAAATACACTGAGCAATCCAATTGGAAAGTGTACGCTTGGAGACTGGAAGTCCCAAATGGGAAGGATCAAAGGCCACAAAAAGTTGAGAAGACTTTCGATGTGGCTGAGTCCTATTAAGATAAAAAGCGAGAGCTCTTTTACAATCCAGAGTATGAAGGTTCCTCTCTGCATTGGATGCATGAGGAGCTGGAAAAAAGACAGGTAGATATACCTCTTGATTAAGATGAAAAGGCGAGACCACTTTAGGCATAAAGTGGGGATTCGTCCTAAGGACCACCTTATCATGATGAAATCTTGTGTAAGGTGGATTAGCCACTAAAGCCTGCAGCTCACTGATGCGGCGAGCCGAAGTGACTGCAATGAGGAAGATGACCTTCCAGGAAAGAAATTTCAAGGAGGTGGAAAACATTGGCTCAAAAGGTGGCTTCATAAGTTGACCGAGCACTAGATTCAAATCCCATGCGACCGGGGGTGGTCTGATGGGAGGTTTAGTGAGAGTCAGGCCTCTCATGAATCTTGCAACAAGAGGATGAGAGGAGATAGGTTGTCCATTTATATGTTTCAAGGATGCTGCAATAGCACTTAAATGGACTCTTACCGAATTCGTCTTGAGGCCTGCATTGGATAGATGCAGGAGATAATCAAGAAGAGAATTCAAAGGAAGTGCCAGAGGGTCAAGACCCTGCTGAGCACACCAAATGGAAAAACGTTTCCATTTGAAAGCATAGGAACGCCTGGTAGAGGGTTTCCTAGAGGCAGAAAGGATATCTTTCACTGGTTGGGAAAGATGAAAGTCTTGAAGGCTTAAGCCTTCAGTAACCAAGCACTGAGGTGAAGGGATTTGGGGTTTGGGTGCCACAAAGTCCCCTCCTCCTGAGACAGGAGGTCTGGCGCAGCTCCCAGATCCAAGTAGGATCCCTGGGAGAGCTGTAGAAGTAGAGGGAACCACACTTGGCGTGGCCAGCGTGGAGCTATGAGGATCATAGTTCCATGATCCCTCTGGAGTTTGAACAGAGTCTTGGGAATCAAAGGAATGGGTGGAAAGGCATATAGGAATGCCTGACTCCAATTCAGGAGAAAGGCGTCTGTAGCCTGAGCTCCCTGACACGGAGTTCTGGAACAGAACCGGGGAAGTTTGGCATTCCACGGACTTGCAAAGAGGTCTATGTCCGGGGTCCCCCATTCCTGAAAGATTCGGTTTATTTGGTCCAAATGTAGGGACCATTCGTGTGGCAGCAGAACTCGACTGAGCCTGTCTGCCCGAGAGTTTTGAACTCCTGGGAGATACACTGCTAGCAGGTGAATCTGATGCTCTCTGGCGAAGGCCCATAGTCTTAGAGCTTCGTTGCAAAGCGACAGAGAGCCCGTCCCTCCTTGTTTGTTTATGTAAAACATGGCCACCTGATTGTCCGTCTGAACTAGGACAGTGAGGTTGGCTAGGAGGGAGTGGAAGACCTTGAGGGCAAGGTAAATTGCTCGCAGTTCCAGAAGATTGATATGAAGGGTGGTCTCCTGTAGAGACCAAGTGCCCTGAGTGGAGAGAGTTTGCAGATGGGCTCCCCACCCTGTTTGGGAGGCATCTGTTGTGAGGGTTGCTTGGGGTAGCAATGGTTGAAATGGAGCCCCCAACAACAGATTCTTGGTGGAAGTCCACCAGTGGAGGGACCAAAACAGACGATCGGAGGTTTGTATTTGGTCTGAGAGCGCTCCTGACGCCTGAGTCCACTGAGTGGCCAGGGTCCATTGAGCTGCTCTCATATGAAGACGAGCATAGGGCACCACATGCACTGTGGAGGCCATATGACCCAGTAGGCGTAGCATTTCCCTGGCTGTCAAGTGAGTGCTGGACTGAGCTTGGGAGGCCAAACTCAGGAGGCGCTGGCCTCGAACATGTGGAAGGTAGGCCCTTGCAGTGATGGTGTCCAACTGGGCCCCTATGAATTCTAGAGATTGAGTAGGGATGAGTTGGGACTTGGGAAGGTTTACTACCAGTCCCAGATACTGCAAAAGGCTCCTTGTGTGGTCCAGGGAAATCTGGGCCTGTGACTGAGTTGGAGCTCGGATGAGCCAGTCGTCCAGATATGGGAAGACAAAGATTCCCATGCCTCTTAGAAATGCGGCTACGACTGCCATGCATTTTGTGAATACTCTTGGAGCAGAGGCTAGACCGAAGGGGAGTACTCTGTATTGGAAATGTTTTCCCTGAAACAGAAAGCGAAGATACTTTCTGTGGGATGGATGGATGAGTATATGTGTATACGCATCCTGTAGGTCTAGAGAACAAAGCCAGTCCTGACCCTGGAGGTAAGGAAGGAGAATGCCGAGAGACAGCATTTTGAATTTCTCCTTGAAGAGAAATTTGTTCAATTCTCTCAGATCTAGGATTGGTCTGAATCCCCCTGTCTTCTTTGGAATGAGAAAATAAGGGGAGTAGAAACCGGACCCTTGTTGAGGAAGAGGAACCTCTTCTATGGCCCCTTGGGCAAGAAGAGAGGAAACCTCTTGACCCAACAGGGTTAGGAGAGATGGGGGAGAATTGAATGGTCTCACCATATGATGGGGAGGAAGGCTGGAGAAATGAAGTTTGTAACCCTCTCGAATGATAGAGAGGGTCCATTGTTCTGTTGTGATTTGTTCCCATCTGGGAGCAAAGTGAACCAACCTTCCGGGTATGGTGAGAGGTTCTGGTTGTGTTAGAACCAGAAGTGGCAAGTTCCCTAGGAGCAAGTCAAAACCCCTGAGGGGTTGGAGCCTGCTGAGCTACAGTAGCTGCTGCAGGCTTAGCTCGTGCTTGTTTGGATTGCTGACGCTTAGCAGTATAGCGAGGTTGAGAAGACTGCTGGCCAGTATTTGAAGCAACTCTGGCCTTCTTATAGTAAGGCCTTTTAAAAGACTTTTTCTTAGTAGGAATTGAAGTGGACTTTGAAAGTCTTTCCAAGGTGGCATTTTCAGCATCCATCTGGGTGGCTTTGATTTGCCACTCTTCCCCAAATAAGTTCTCACCTGTACAGGGCAGATTCCGTAAGCCATCTAGAACCCAAGGTTCCAGATCAGAGGCCTGGAGCCAAGCAAGACGTCGGGCTGCAATAGCAATGCCCGAAGCCCTACTGGCTCCCTCAAAGGAATCATATGCTGCCCTATTAGAGAACTTAGAAACCTCTAAGAGTTGTTTCACTAGGGAAAGGAATCCCTGCTTTTTATCCTCAGGGATAAAGGGGGCAAAATGCCGCACCTTTTTGGCAAGTTCCTCCAGGAACATGCCCATATAGAGACTGTAGGAATTAATCCTGGCTATAAGCATACTAGCCTGGAAAATTTTCCTACCAAAAGAGTCCAAAGTCTTACATTCCCGTCCTGGAGGGGTGGAAGAGTGCCTTTTGGTACTCCTAATCTTCTTCATTGCAGACTTCACCACAATAGAGTGGTGGGGCAATTGAGTCTTTTGGAAACCAGGAGAAGGAGGGACCCTATACATGGTGTCCAACCTACGGGAATAAGGAGACAAAGTCAAAGGATTTTCCCAGAAATCCATCAGTTGTTCTTGAAGGATTTCATGGATAGGCAGGGTAACTGCCTCCTTAGGGGCCTTTGAGTATCCCAAAATATCCAGTTTTTTGGA
This sequence comes from Ichthyophis bannanicus, assembly GCA_033557465.1. NCBI lineage: Eukaryota > Metazoa > Chordata > Amphibia > Gymnophiona > Ichthyophiidae > Ichthyophis > Ichthyophis bannanicus. The sequence goes on along the minus strand of CM066031.1, from coordinate 744,122,664 downwards.
TCTGGGTTCCTTTTCAGAGGATGTGGTAATAGAAAGGGCTGTAGCCATATCTAAAACAAAGTCCTGGAAGGACAAATCCTCTGGAGGGGACATTCTCCTTTTAGGAGAAGAGGGCTCCTCAGGTAAGTTGAGTGAAAACTCAGCAGAATCATCAGAGGAGTGAAAATCCTCAGAGGAATCGGTGCTTTCCTCTAACGCACGATACGCGTACCGATCGGTATCGATATCGGGCGTATCGGGTATGGAACCGGTATGGAGCGAAAGCCCATACGGTACCGACTTGCGTTTAGAGGTGGACGGCCTCGATACCGGCATGGCGGACGATACCGGTATCGGGCCCGGAACCGCTGAAAGCGGAACCGATGGCGTTGCAGCTTTAATGAAAGCCATGACGGCCTGCTGCATGGACTGTACAGTATCGCCCATGGACGCCATAGCTGCCTGGATGTCGGTACCGGAGTGACCCGGTACCCCAGAGCAGGCTAACAGGTGATCTGTCGAGGCCGTAGCATCGATATCAACCTGAGACCCCTGAATTGGCGTTTTTGGAAGTTGGACTTCCCGCCGGGGTTGTTTGGCTGGGGCAGGGTCCTCAAGTTCTAAGCTAAGAGCCTCTCGATGCTTTGAAGGAGATTTGCTCTTTGAGGACTTGCCCACAGAAGGTTTGGTTACCTGAGATCCATCCGGAGAAGAAGACCTGGATGACTGTGATGCTGTATTCTCTGAAGCAAACAGCACATGGAATTTGTTGGCCCGGTTCTGCAGCCCACGTTTAGACATGTGGGAGCAAGATGGGCAGTCCGGTATGGAATGGTCAGGCCCCAAACATTTCAGACACCAGTCATGGGTGTCTGTGACTGAAATAACAGCATTACATTTGGTACACTTCTTAAATCCAGGGGCTGGCTTCTCCATGAGGAGAAATTGAGTAGGCCGAGAGGCCTCTCTGAAGTGACCAAAAAGCTAAAAAATAAGAAAAAAGAATTATAATTTTTTAAAGAAAGAAAGAAAAGACCGGCGATACCGGTATCGGTATGGGGAAGGCAGGTACGCGGTCTAAAGAAACAAATAAAATAACAATTTCTTCAGCGGTGACAGGAACACGACCTGCTGGCTCCGCGGAAAAAGAGAAACTGAGGAGAGCTGTTCAGGAAGGCGGGAAGGCAGTGCGCATGTGCAGTGGGAGGTCCCAAAAGCTTCTATTCTAAGAAGCTGGGGAGCTTTCCCGCACGGGCTCCGTCGGTACCGACGTACCCATATGTGAGGACTTATTCCTGCTTGTTCCTGGAGATAGAATTCCAGAGTTTGATTATGCGTTGAGTGAAAAAAACATTTCTCCAGTTAGTTTTAAACGTGATTCATTGTATGTCCCCTCATGTTTCTACTTTTTGAAGGAGTAAAGAACAGATCTACATTTACCCGTTCTACTCCAGTCATTACTTTATAGACCTCTATCATATCTCCCCTCAACTCTCTCTTTTCAAAGTTTAACAGCCCTAACCTTTTAAACCTTTTCTCATAGGGATATCCTTCCATCCCCTTTACCATTTTGGTTGCTCTTCTCTGTAAGTTTTCTAATTTTGCTATATCCATTTTAAGATATGGTGACTAGAATTGCACACAATATTCAAGGTGTGGCGGCACCATGGAGCATTATAATATCCTTCATTCTATTCACCATTCCTTTTCTTGGTCACGGTCACACACTGGACAGAGGTTTTCAATGTATTATCCACGATGATGCCCGGGGTCCATTTCCTGGGTGGCGATTCCTAATTTGGAATCTTGCATCATGTAACTATAGTTTGGGTTATTCTTCCCAAACTAAATTTCATCTGCCATTTGGATGCACAGTCTCCCAACTTTTCATTGCTATCCGGCTGACCGAGATATTAAATGCCGGTGGCTAGCTATGGCTCTGGCATTAATATCCCCATCTTTGGTATGGCAGTGACAGCCACGTGATTTAAAACGGCTAGCCACTGCCGCTGAATATCGGACCCTTACTCTCTCAATATTGGAAGTATCTTTTGAGAGATGGAAGGAGGCCTCATAATATTGCCCAGTGCCTGATAACTCATGAAGTGAACCATGCATGGAAAATTACACAACTTGTTGGAAAATAAATTCAGAACCAGGGATCAAAGCCCAGGTCTGTCAGTTGACATTCTAAGTGCCTTTGGGCAATTTACTTAACCTTCCAAGTATAAAAATTAGATCTATAAATAAAAGATGCCAAGATGCATTATTTACTGCAGGGAATTGTATGCAAAGGAGTCTATTTATTAATACAAGTTAACTGTGGTAACGTGCTGTAGCAAATCTAGCCCTCAATATGTAGGTTCTCTTGGGTAGGGAAATACCTATTACACCTATATATAATTTACTTTAAGATTTGGAATAGCAGGTAATCAAACAAAATCCAAATATGAAAATTGAAATCATTCAGTTGCAAGTATAAGATCAAAGCAACAGGTCTGAATATGACAAGAGATGACTAAATAATTATGATTAGTGGAGATAGGCTGAAGGAAACTTCAGGGAATGCGAAGGGCTCTAAATTGGAGAGTAAAGGAAGAAAGATCTAAAAAATAATGGCATAAGAGGGAGAGAGAAAGTGACAAAAAGATCTTGCAGGCAGAGAATAATTCACATAGAACAAAGTCATTTAATTTAACATAATTCTATATTTATAATCCACTTTTCACAAAAGTGTTTTGCATCGAGGCAGATCACAATAAAATAAGCCATGCATCTATTTTAAAATAAAAAGATAAAATAAAACATAAAATACAACAAATATATATTAAAAAAATCAAAACACAATATAAAAATCACCCAAATACATTTTTTCATTCTTCGTCCAAAGAATGAATAGGTTCATTAATCACAAGAAAAATATTTGTAAAGCAAAAATACTACTATAATGTTTCAAGTATTATTTAGCAGAATTCTTGTTTGCCAAATTTAAAATGTAAAGCTCTGTAAACGGCACTAAAATGAAAAGAAATGCAAGTATAGAAATAGATATTTACAGGACATTTTTCCTAGCAGAAAAGGTACTGGTACTCATATGCAGGGCACTTTTATTTATTTATTAATACATGAACACCATGGATCAATTTTAGCAGGCAATGAAAAAGATGCTGGTATTCCATACCACCATGTATTCCCCTCAAAAAACCCCTAGATGTTTATATCTACTTCTGTATATGCATGCATACAATGTAGAATTAGCTTCAAAAGAATCCTACTTATAATCACCTAAGTTGCCCCCCTGAGGAAAACTAGCATAACAACCTACATGTTAGCGTTATCGCAACTCTGAAGATACAGGCATGAAGAATTAGTCTAGTGGTTAGGGCAGCAACCTGGGATCAGAAAGACCAGTGTTTAAATTCCACTGACTCTCCTCGTGGCCTTGGGAAAGTCACTTAACCCTCCACTGCCTCTGGATTGCAAGCCCACCAGAGACAGGGAAATACCTACAGTACTCGATTAGCTCATGCCTTTCTAGTAGTAAATCAAGGCAAGTTACAAACATGACTAAATAACTAAATACCATGTATTTGATAGTAGAGACCTGTTCTATCTATAGGATATTTTCTCTTTCATGTCCTGCCCTCTACCATATTTATTTATTTAACCAGTTTTCTATACCACCTATTCACTGCAAAAAGGTACTGGATACATTCCCTTGTCCACAAAGATCTCACAATCTATGTGTACCTGAGGCAATGGAGGGTTAAGTGGCTTGCCCAAGGCCACAAGGAGTGTTTATAGGACTAGAAACCCTAGTTCCTCCAGCCCGAGATTGCTGTCCCCAGGAGGGAATTGAACCCCTGGCCCTCTAGCCTGAGGTACAATTTCCTAACCACTAGGCCACTCCTCCCTCCTACCATATGCTAGTAATAAAGTCATTCCTTCTGACCTAATTTGCATGAGGATTAGAGATAATTGGCATGTGAGAGCTATACATTTCTCTGCTAAGATGTGTCTCTAACCACGATGAGAGGCTCATCAATGATGAGGTGTTCAAAAGCAATTTTTTTTATAATGCGTGGGATAGATTAATGCATTTTTAGAAACAGAGAAAAATGATGGCAGAAAAAGACCACATGGCCTATCTAGTCTGCCCTTCCACCTTTTTCCCTTTAGAAATCTGTGTTTGTCCCATGCTTTTTTGAATTCAGATACTCTCCTTACCTCTAATGTGTACATATTAAGATCCTTAAGTCTGTCCTCATATGCTTTATAATGAAGACCACTAACCATTTTAGTAGCCACCCTCTGCACCAACTCCAACCTGTTTATATCCTTTTAAAGGTGCATTCTCCAGAATTGTACCAAATATTCCAAATGAGATTGCACCAACGACTTTTACAGAGGCACTGTCACACTCCCCCTGCTGGCCAGGCCAATAGGCAGAAGGGTGGCCTCATTTGCCTTTAAGTAAAGAGTCACTAGATTTTTCTCTCACCAGGGAATTCTGGGAGTTGTAGTTTCTCAGTTACTTGTAGACAAAGTAGTTGCAACTACTCGGTTTAAGGCAAAACAGAAAATTTATTTTTGATCTGGGTTCCCCTTTCGCATCAAAATTCAAAACACAAGGCAGTAAAGGATTATTCTCCAAAAGAAAACTCAACAGGAACATAAAGCGTCTGGAACATCAGAACTTGGTAAAACCCTTTTCACACACAGTAGCTGTTCACAGCCATTCTTCAGCAGTAGGAAAATCACAGATACTTTCCTCAATTTTAAATCAGGTACAGTTCTTTTCTCTTTATCCAAAACTGTTCAGTTAACACTCAGGATTCCAGGAAATGTTCTTTACTTCAAATGGAAGCTTTTGTTTCTCTTCTAGCTAAGAGACACAGGCTATGCAAAGACTTCCCTTCATAGTCTTCCTTCTAGCACACGTGAAAGCTTCCCTTCTTACAATAAGAACAATCCATTGGCATTACATCATGCTCTGTTTCAGGCATACACAAATCTACTTGCATATCTTCCTGTATTGCAAGTTGTCTGTCCCTCTCTGGACTTTCACTAGCAGATTCAAGCTTACTGTTTGGAAGAAGCTTCTGGAATTCCCTCACAAGCTGCTCTCCTGGAGAAAGGTTAGCTGTGCTTTGGGAATAAGCTCCTCTATCCTGCAACAGTTGCCTTAGCTCCTCAATTAGGTTCACTGCCCTGTGCTGGGTTCTGGTTATCAGCATTTGTAATAGCTTTAACCCACCTTCTGGCAGCTCGGGTTCCTGGAGCACTCTGCTCTGCACTCTTTCTCAATTCATTAGCAACGTCCTCAGCTAAGCTTCTGCTGGACTCTGAAGCAGACACACCTTTTCCAAAAGGATTGCTTCCTTTGTTGCTGGAGCCAAATTTCCCCGTGGAATAAAACCTTCCACGTCTCCCTTCTCTGGGCTTCCTTAAACCAGGTTTCTCCTTTGAACCCTCTGACTTCAGTATTCCCTCTGAACAGGATCCTGGCCACGAGCTTCCTGCTCTCCCTGAGCCTTCTGTCCACTCTGACCTCTCAGCTCTCTCTGAACCTTCTGCTTCCTTTGCTTCTCCAGATTCTCCAGATCCTCCAAGCTCTTCCAGCTTTCTCTGCCCTTCCAGATCTCACTAACTTCAGTGACGCAGGTTTAAAAAGGTGCTTTCCAGCCACCACGCCCTGCTCTCTGCACATGTGTTTGTTATCAGAGCTGAAACCTGACCCTACGTTAGGGCTTGGGCGGGGCTCTGCCTCAGCCAAAGCATGCTTCTCTAGTTTGTTTGTAGTTTGAGCTCTCTGGGAACTTTGCCTTTCTTCTGTCTTAAAGGTGCAGGCCCTATTTTTCTCTATTTCCATTTGCTCACTACAGCTCGCATTGTCACAGTACTCAAGCATCCTTTCTAGCTTTCACCACCGCCTTTTCTATTTATTTAGCTACTTTAAGATCATCAGACACAATCATGCCCAGGTCCCGCTCTTCTTTTGTGGAAAGAAGTACTTCACCTCCTACACTGTACTGTTCCCTTAGATTTTTGCAAACCGAATGCATGATGCTGCATTTTTTTTTAGCATTAAATCTCAGCTGCCAAATTCTCAACCATTTTTCAAGTTTAGCTAGATCCCTCCTCATGTTATCTACTCCTTTCTGGGTGTCTATTGCAGATTCTGGTATCATTTGTAAAGAAGAAAACCTTACCCGACAGCCCTTCTGCAATATCACTAACAAAGATGTTAAAAAGAATCGAACCAAAGACAGATCCCTGTGGAACACCACTGGTAACCTCCACCTCCTCAAAGTGAGCTCCATTTACCTGTACCCTTTGTTGCGTCCCACTCAACCAATTTCTAACCCAATCAGTAATTTTAGGGTCCATTCTTAGGGTGCTCAGTTTGTTTATAATTTGCCTGTGTGAAACGGTGTCAAAGGCTTTACTGAAATCCAAGTACACCATATCTAGGGCTCTCCCACTGCCCAGTTTTTTAACTGGGATTTACATCTCGTTTTCTTCACCACACTACTAAGTATTTAGGAATATTTTTTAGACACTTTAGGCACAATTTGCAAGTGTAGAAATTGTTTTTACACATATAAAATCGGCATAAAGGTGAAAATGGTGATTTTAGAAAAGGCATTTTTTTCAGCAGCACGATGGTATTTAAAGTTGCTCTGTTTAGGGAATGCCTTGGGTGATTCTTCTAAGTATGTATGCACTCTATGGGGCCCTTTTACTAAAATGTGTAAGAGTTTTGCACCTAAAGTGCATTACGTGAAAAGCCTCCACGGTAACCGTTGGCATGTGTGGATGTGTACCCTAATGCTTGGAGCAAGTACTGAGGGTACAGCTACCACCACGTATTGCAGTGGTATTAGCTGCGACCATGCTAATGGCAACAATGACAGTGTGTGATATGTCCTCCCACATTAACCACAATGTGCTTTCCACGACTACTCTCCACCCCTACCTCACCCATTAAGCACCCCGATATGCGAGTGGCACCACGCAAATCAACGTGTGGTGTCATGCCTACACAGTAACCGTTACCACAAGCACAAGCACGCAGTTACTGTGTGCAAAAACATGACGACTTTAGCACACCTTAGTGCAGGGGTCTCAAACTCCAGTCCTGGAGGGCCGCAAACCAGTCAGGTTTTCAGTGTATTCCTAATGAATATGCATGAGATATTTGCATACAATGGGGGCAGTGCATGCAAATGTCTCTCATGCATATTCATTAGGGATACCCTGAAAACCTGAGTGGTCTGTGGCCCTCCAGGACCAGAGTTTGAGACCCCCTGCCTTAGTGTAAGGGCCCCGATATTTCTGAATTTCTCCATTGACATTTACACCTGCATCAAGTAATATCCCCCAGTTAACTTTGCATTTGCACCTGAAGTCTGGAGACGTGTTTGAGAAGTGAATTGTACTTGCATCTCTGGTATTCAAAAGTACCTCCCTAAGGAGGAAGTTAAAATTTTGGAGGACAGCTCTCTAATAAGCTGCTGTTGTTCATGGACCATCTATGTAGGTTTCTCCCCCATGGGAATGACTTCTTGGTTGCTGATGGCCTGGGTCACTCATTCTATAGAGAGTACAAGTGTAGGGTGTATGCAATTACCACCCTTATTTGGCAGGCTTCCAATTAAGTCAAAGATGATATTAGCTGTTTGATAGCATCTAGCTTATTTCTAAATCAAACCTGCATTGAGAATGTTTTGTGTGCACTGCTTGTGTTTTATCACCTCATTGTAGAGCCCTAATTGGTGAGTCCTTGAGAGATGCTTGAATGGTTTCCATGGTTCTGGGCACAATTATCAAGTAAAGATATTCCTTTCCTATTTGCTTTGCTTTTTTCTAATTAGGTTTCTGTTTCCCTTCAGATCTGCAGCTATATCAGACCTGATTGTGAGCCTAATTGGTACTTGCATAGTTTTACAGTAATAGTTTGAGAGTACTGTATTTTCCCATTGCTTCCTATGGAGCTAAGTCAAATGGTTTTGTGCATATTGACTAGGAGATATGCATAGATTTTTTTTCATTTCACATTTTTATTTTTTTGTTTCATTTAGAGATACAGCAAACACAAACAAAGAAAAAAAATGTTGAGTCCCTGCCACACCGGGAAAAAAAAAAAAAAAAAAAAAGATATTCTATTGGGCCTTTTTACCTCATCAAGACAGGACTTAACAGGACAAGTGAGATTGCTAGTCACTTCTTCCTCTGGTGCCAGCCAAAGCCCTTTTAAATTTCTGCCTTGCAGCAAAATGATACCAGTTTTAGTTGACCCATACGATGTGACCGTAAAGAAGCATCTCAGAAATAGGAGAGTTGTCTTCTAATGTGACAATGCGGCTGTGGTTGAGATCATTAATCAACAATCTCCAAGAGTCCATGTGTTGTGGCTTTGATGCGGGTATACGTACTATATTGTTTGCAGCTTAATATGACTGCCCGAGCTCGCCATATACCAGGTGTGCTCAACAGAATTACTGATTCGTTATCTCATTTTTCAATGGTCACAGTTTTGCCAGCTGGCGCGAGGAGCGGATACAGTGGCCACATCGGTGCCCGCACATCTCTGGCAGGTTGGAATTCTGAGGTGATGGCATTGCTGTAGTCCTCCTTGGCACCTGCAACTTGGATGTCTTACCGGTGGGGTTATAGAAAGGTTGGTGAGTTGTTGGCGGCATTGGGTGGTTGGGGGGGTAGGGTTCCTGATGAGCTCCTCGGATTATTTATCATTCAAACCAAGGCCGAGGGCTGGTCCAGAGTGGTGGAGAGGTTGTCTTTGCTGGTTTCTCATTTTTCTGCAAGGCAGTGGGTTGGGGTAATCCACAAACCATATTTCTCGTTCGCCATCTATTGGCAGGCTGGGAGAGGGGAGTCTGTGGTGCAATGGGACTGGTGGCACCCGGTTACCCATGACTTGCTAGCCAGCATATGGGAGGCATTACCGGTGGTTGCAGCCTCGGTGTATGAAGCATGGCTGTTCAGGAAGGACTTTTCACTCACCTTTTTTGGGGCATTCAGAATAGGCGAGCTGGTGCCATGCTCAGGCAGGACGGATGTCGTAGAGGGTCTAGATAGAAAGTATGTGGTAGTTGGACAGGTGCAGGATCTGTATCCTTATACACCAGTTTAAGACAGATCAGAGTGGGCAGGGTGGGTGGGTCATGCTATGCAGGGCAGAGCAGCTGTCAACCTTTCCCTTGCAGAATTTGCAGGCCTATATGGCCCAGTGCCTGGCAACTGAGGGCTTTTTATTTCAGCATGAGGATTTAAGTCCGGTGATGCAGCTCCAGTTCACAGCGGTGATGTGCATGGTAACGTGACACCTCGGCTGTGATGAGCAACAGTTTGTGTCGCATTTCTTCCAGATACGAGCTGCCACCAGTGCTGCAGCAGCAAGACTTGGGGAGGCAGTCATTTAGCAGAACGGCAGATGGCAGTCCAGAGAGTGTATTCAGGATATGTGTGCCCCCAAGTGGAGACAGAATGAGTAGTGGCTCATTGTAGGTGGGTGGTGTGTTGGGTGGGTGGGGGGGGGAGGGATGTGTTTTCATGACTGTATTGTTTTGCAGATGGCAAGATTTGTTGCCTTGATGATGGCAACCCTTGCCTTGAAGAAATGGTGTATGCTGGGCTATTCTTTTATGTACTGGGCCAGGCGGCCGGCCTTGACGCGACCTTTGGGCCAGCATTTGGACTGGCGTCAGCAGGCCTACAGTTGGAATGTATGGGAGAGTGTGGCATGTGATGGTGTCAGTTAATGCCTTTGATTCACTACCAAGTCAGGCAGTGGCGACGGCCCACCAGACTACTTATACATTTGGGTGGCAATGATCTTGCAGAATGGACTTGCAAGCAGCTCATTCGAATGGCACATTGGGACCTGGCTGCCATTTGTTTAGTTTTACCGGGTGCGACTATCATATGATCCGATATCATTCCAAGACCAGCTTGCCAGGCACAGCGCAGGTGGTCCAGAGGTCTTGTGAAGTGAACCAACAGATCGGGCGTGGATGCAGCAGATGGGTGAGCTGCAAGTGCAGCACACTTGGGTGGATGTTGGCTGTTTGGGATTATACTTCGCAGATGTGGTTCACTTGTGGGGCAAGATCTGCTGTTGAATGACTGGCAGGAGGCCTTGGAGACAGTAAATCGAGGGCTTTCTGATGGTTGCAGCTAACTTCATGGGGAGGGGGGGGGGGCAGTGCAAGAATAGTAATACTACCTTGTGCCGGTGGCAGAGTCTCGAGCCAACAGACACTGTGACAGCAGGGGTCTAACAGCCGGTATGAGGAACTAAGAGAGTGCAGCTCCTAGTGTGGGGGGTGGTGGAGACTCAGTGGGGCTCTTCACCCAGATACTGGAGGAGGGGCCAGCCTTTGCTAATATTGCGAGGTTAGCGGTGGTGGGGGGGGGGGGGGTGAAAGAGAGAATGATGCGCCACTTTGCTAATAATATGGCTGTTGAGGTGGCATCGTCCGGTAAGAGGATAGAGATGGAATATGTTTTGTAATGAGTTATTGTTGGCTTGGGTTGAATTTGAAATGAAGTTATATTAATAAAGCTGCAACCATGTTTGTTTACCAATTACGTGTGCTGTCATTTATTGGGTGGGAACAAGTGGGAAGTAGCAAAGGATGAATGGTCAAAAAAGGTTGGGAGTGCTTGGACAGAGCAAGTGTCTGGGACTACTCAGGTTTACTCTACATATATCCTAGTCCCCAGGTGTTGTCTCTCTTGACTAGTCTTTAAGCTGTGAGGAGCAGGGACTGTCCTTTACATGTCCTTTACAGTCTGGCTTCCGTCCCTTACACTCTACTGAAACGGCTTTTTCCAAAGTCTCCAGTGACTTGTTCCTGGCTAAATCTAATGGCCTCTACTCTGTCCTCATCCTTCGACCTCTCTGCTGCTTTTGATACTGTTGACCACAACCTTCTCCTCGATACCCTCTCCTCGTTTGGTTTTAAGGGCTTGATACTATCCTGGTTCTCCTCCTACCTCTCCCATCATTCTTTCAGTGTATGCTCTGGTGGCTCCTCCTCCTCTCCTACCCCGCTTCCAGTTAGCGTACCCCAGGGATCCGTCCTGGGTCCGCTCTTCTTCTCTCTCTATACCCAATCCCTTGGTGCGCTTATCTCTTCCCGTGGCTTCCAGTACCATCTCTATGCCGATGACTTCCAAATCTACCTCTCTACGCCTGAAATCTCTCCAGCAATCCAGACCAAGATCTCTGCCTGCCTTTCTGACATTGCTGCCTGGATGTCTCACCACTGCTTGAAATTGAACATGGCCAAAACTGAACTCCTTATCTTTCCCCCCAATGCCTCCCCTCCTCAGTCTCTGTTGATAACTCTATAATCCTTCCTGTTTCCTCGGCCTGCAATCTGGGGGTTATATTTGACTCTTCTCTCTCCTTCTCCACACATATCCAGCTCGTAACTAAGACCTGCCGTTTCTTTCTCTACAACATTAACAAAATCCGCCCCTTCCTTTCTGAACACACTACTAAAATGCTCATATACTCCTTAATCACCTCTCGCCTCGACTACTGCAACCTACTCCTTGCTGGTCTCCCTTTGAGCCATCTCTTTCCCCTTCAATCTATTCAACATGCTGCTGCTCGACTAATCTTCCGCCAGCCTCGCAATGCCCACATTACTCCTCTCCTCAAGTCACTTCACTGGCTCCCTATCCGTTTTCGCATCCAGTTCAAACTTCTCCTCCTAACCTATAAATGCATTCACTCTGCGGCCCCTCAATACCTTTCAACTCTTATCTCTCCTTACAACCCCTCTCAGGAACTTCGCTCTTTTAACTACTTCTATTCAGGCCTTCCACTCGCACCGCTAACTCCAGACTTCACTCCTTTCACCTGGCAGCACCTTATGCCTGGAACAACCTACCTGTGTCTATACGCCAGGCACCCTCCCTAGCCCTCTTCAAATCCAGGTTGATAATCTACCTTTTCACCGTCGCTTTCAGATCTTGACTTCTGTCCTTTGTCTTGTCTAGATTGTAAATGCCATGTTTTGTATTTTTGCCTGAACAGACTGTTGCTCTGTGTTTTGTTTCTTTTTGTCTTGACTAGACTGTAAGCTCTAACGAGCAGGGACTGTCTTTTACATGTCTGTACAGCGCTGCGTGCGACTGGTAGCGCTTTATAAATGCTCAATAGTAGTAGTAGTAGTCTGCACAGCACGGCATACACCTTGTAGTGATAAGTAGTACTAGTACAGCTAGGATTTAGCTCTAAAATATTTGTTCTTCCATAGTATCATCTGACATTCTTGTTTCCTTATTTATAACATGACTGATTATGTTTGCTGAAGCTGGAGAAAAGCTTTCTGCTAGAAACGTTTGTAACTCATAGTTTTGGATGAAATTTTCCTTCAATCTTCTGAGGGAAATTTTCAAAGCTATTTGTCTGGGTAAATTGACAACTGCCCTCTCTCAGTCCAGCTAATCATAATAAAAATCTGATATTTATCATCTGGAACTGCAGTTGGTGCTCTGGAACTGTGAGAATTTCAGATGATTAATTGGGCAAGTTGGACAACCAGGATCTGGATTAGGCTTGGTAAATGTCTCCAATAGTCTACTAAGACATGGTTTCACAGACATTTTGGCACAAGGACATGGCAAAAGAAAAAAGTCTTTGGAGTAAGCCTCTAGAACAGGGGACAATAGATTCAAAAGGCAAAACATACAGGAAAGATTTTCTACTGAGCTCAGGAAGAATCAAGCTTTGGGCTAGTCAGAAAACAGGAATGAAGATCACCAAAATACAAGATAATTAAGAGAAGGCTGGCTACAGCCATCTCCTTGGAGGCAAAATAGCTCTTTGTGCAAAGCACCTGCTTTTTAACTCAAGCCTCTTCAGTTTGAGGCCAGTCTGTGATGATACTTGGTGGGGGGGGGGGGGGGGAATTGGGACTTTTTCATTTTGTGCCTAGATTAAAAATGCTATGAAATGGCAAAGGAAATGTTGAAATGTCCCAATGTTGTTTCAAACAAATGCACATCCCTAATAGACATATCACACCATGAAAGACCGTCTGTAAAATAAACCAGGAAAAAAAATCACAAAGGGAAATCACCCAAACGTTTCCACATACAGTTCAAACTTCTACTCAGCTACATTCATTGTACAGCTCCTCATCATCTCTCATCTCTTCTCTCTCGGCAACTCCGCTCATCAAGCACATCACTCTTATCAATGCCCTTTTCATCTACGGACAACTCGAGACTCCATGCATTCCACCATGCAGCCACCATATGCTTGAAATAGACTGAGTTGGTAAGTCGGGCTCCATCTGTCATCCAATTCAAATCCAGGCTAAAAACTCATCTCATTGAGGCTGCTTTTGGATCCTGTCCACACCTACTGTATATGCCTTTTAATCATTTCCTTTAAGAATTACCCTAGTCCCCATTTGTCAGTCTTGAACAGATTGTAAACTCTGTCGGGCAGATTGTAAACTCTGTGGGGCAGGGACTATAGGAATGATAAGTATTAGAAATGTTCTAAGTGGATTTCTGATATAGATACAGCGATTGAAACATACGGCATTGCTCCTCTGAGCTATCCGGCAAAGTTATGACTTGTTTGCCGTGGTATTCCTCACTATCTTTCTTCTCTTATCTCTCCTTACAATCCCCCTCGGAAACTCCGCTCTTCTAGCAAACTGCTTCTATCTGTGTCCTTCTCTTCTATTGCTAACTCCAGACTTTGCTCCTTTCACCTTGCTGCACCTTACGCCTCGAATAATCTACCTGTCTCTGTATGCCAGGCGCCTTCTCCGACCCTCTTCAAATCCAGGCTGAAAACTCACCTCTTCGCTGCTGCTTTTGGATCTGGGCTCACCTGATCTCCTTTTTCTTTTCCTTTCCCCCTTGTTTTATCACTGCCTACCCCTTCTGTGTTGTCTGTCTTGACTAGATTATAAGCTCTGATGAGCAGGGACTATTACATGTCTGTGCAGCGCTGTGTACGACTTGTAGCGCTATAGAAATGCTCAGTAGTAGTAGTAACACCTTAGGACAGGACTTGGTTATCTGTCCATATTCAAGTCCAAGCTAAAAAACACTTCCTTTTGAAGTTGCCTTTTAAGTCTTAAGCTTGTTTTGTTCTATGGAAACTGCTTTGACCTAGTGAAAAGCAGTATATAAATATAGTTAAATAAAATAAATAAAAAATTAAATAAGCCATGGCTTTTCTTCTTTATGGCCATGGTTTCCCTAATACATACATTCTTTTTAAATCTCTTCCTGCGTTCATCTTCTACTTTGCATAGTGCTACAGAAATTATTGAACCGCACTAGTCATTATAGTTTATTTGTTAGCATGGAATGCAACCACCAAGAGTTTCTGCCTTGAATCATGGAATTGCTAATAGAATTGCTATTAGATCTATTAATATGCTTTAGGCACCCACAAAAGATACACAGTCAATGACACCTATGCATGATTTTCTTTACTTTCACAGCCTGCCATTTGTAAAAGTTTATATTTGCAATTTCACAGCTGTTGAAGATAAAAGATGACTATTTTTTACTTGGCTGTTGAACATCTGGGCCAAGGAGCGCATCCATGATGTATAATTTTAATGAAAGATGAGGTAGGGATTTTTTACTCTGATTTAGATCCCCCACTGCCAAGGTCAACTCCTCTGGGTAGCAGCATTGAAGCATTAATCACGCTTCGCATTCATTGGTGGCCTATTTCTCAACATAGAGCTTGTAATTCAGTAGCCTTTGGCCATGGTCCCAGGGCTTTCAGAAAGTCAAAAGATGGAACTTTTGGCTATGTGTCAAATCTTGTTTTATTTTTCCAGAAAGGAAAGGAAAGACAAGAAAACTTCCTTGTGTTTATATGTTTTTTTTCTCTTCCGTGTATATAGTTATGTTCAGTTAAGTCTGATAGTTTATAACTCCCATTCTCTACATAGGAACAAGCTGCGTCCTGTTTTAAGGCTAACAGGAATAAATAAAAAAGGCATTTGACTCTATGGTTCCTAATCTATGGAATTCCCTTACCTTGGAATTACATACAGAGCAATCCTATTTAAAATTTCTGAAACTGTTAAATTCCCACTCGATATAATGCCAGTAAAGAGTGTAGCTTAAATAGCAAAAATCACTCGAATAAAGCAACAACGCATCAAAGGCCAATAGTGGAGTCGAGAGGGTGTTGGATTGTTTATTATAAAAATTTGAATCTTTTGGGGACATATTGAGGAGGTTTTTTTAGACCCACGATGTGTGTAGTATAAGGCCTATTGTTAAAAGGCTTTGTACAGCATGGAGGTCTTTTCCCTCCTATTTTTATTGTGTGTGTTTCAATTGTATTTTTTTGTATTGTAATTTGAATTGATTGTAATATTTAAAGTATATAAGATATACATTTTTGTTTGTTCTCTAAGATGTTCTGAGTATGGATGGGTTAAAATGAACTGGATTAAATAAAATTAAACTAAATTAAATAATTTTCCCATATCATATGTTGTTTTAATTCAGAACAGGAAAACCCCCTGAAAGCTTAGTTTTATTCCTGTGCAATCAATGTTGTTGTTGTTCTTGTTGTTAAGTGCAGTCGAGTCGGAGTCGACTCATGGCGACCCTCTGGATAGCTATCCTAAATTGTGTTCGGTCTTCAGTCAGGCAGCTCATTGTTGACAGACTGGTACCCGTAGCTGCTGTTATTGTATCGATCCATCTCATTGCTGACCTTCCTCTTTTGCGTTGACCTATCTTGCCAAGCATGATGTCTTTCTCTAATGATCTCTCTCTCCGCATGATGTTTCCAAAGTATGAAAGTCGAAGTCTTGTCATCTGAGCTTCTAAAGAAAGCTTAGGTTTAATCTCCTCTAGTACAGACTGGTTTGTTCTTCGGGCAGTCCATGGTATACACAGTATTCGCCGCCAGCACCATAATTCAAAGGCATCAATTTTCTTTCTGTCTATCTTTTTCACTGTCCAGCTTTCACATCCATATGATGTTATTGAAAATACCATGGCTTGAATAAGTCGAATCTTTGTATGGAGAGAGACATCTCTGCTCTTGAGAATCTTATCTAGGTCTTTCATAGCCATTCTATCAAGAGCAATGCATCGTCTGATTTCTTGACTGCTTGTTGCTTCTTTATTGATAGTTGATCCAAGTAGGTTAAAGTTATTCACGATTTCAATTTCTTCTCCTTCGACAATGAACCTGTTGATTATGCCATTTGTCATGATCTTTGTCTTCTTTACATTAAGGTGCAGGCCCATTTTGAGACTATGTTCTTTGATTGTGAGAAGCAAATGTTTCAGATCATCTTCACTTTCTTTTCTGCCAGTAATGTGGTATCATCAGCATAGCGAAGGTTGCTGATGAGTCTTCCACCAATCTTCACACCTCTGTTGTCTTCATACAATCCTGCTTCTCTGATGATTTGTTCTGCATATAAATTAAACAGGTAGGGGGAAAGTATGCAGCTCAATAGTGCATGCTATTGCTCAAACAGTGCAATCCTATTTGAGCATAGAGTACATTATGGAGCAATTACTACTACTACTAATTAGCACTTGTAAAGTGCCACCCACGTAGCGCTGCACAGCTAACCTATAAGAGGTGGCTAAGATACAAGAGACAATCCCTGCCCGTCAGAGTTGTGCTCATCGGAGCTTACAATCTAATTAGAACAGTACAGAGCATTAGTCAGTTCTGCGGAAGGTACGGTGTGGTACAGATTGGTACAGCTTGGTCTATAGTTTGGTCTATAGTTTGGTCATAAACGTTGACGGGGGTTAGGGTAGGATGAGGATGGAAGTCAGGATCTGAATGCAACTGTGAAGAGGTGGGTCTTCAACCTGGATTTGAAGAGGGCCAGGGAGGAAGCCTGGCGCACAGACGCAGGTAGGCATTTCCAGGCACGAGGCGCAGCAAGGTGAAAGGAGTGCAGTCGGGAGTTTGCGGTTTGGGTGAAAGGCCTTGAAAGAAGCAATTTGTTAGTGGAGCGCAAATTTCGAGAGGGGACGTAAGGAGAGATATGAGGTTTTGAGGGGCCATAGAGTGAATGTATTTATAGGTCAGCAGGAGAAGCTTGAACTGGATGCGGAATTGGACAGGGAGCCAGTGAAGCAACTTAAGAGGAGTAATGTGGGCATGGAGAGGCTAGCAAAAGATTAGTCGAGCAGCGTGATTTTGTATGGATTGAAGGGGAACGAGGTGGCTCATGGGGAGACCAGCGAGGAGTAGGTTGCAATAATCGAGGCAAGAGGAGATTAAAGAGTGGATAAGCGTTTTGGTAGTGTGTTCAGAGAGGAAGGGGTGGATTTTGCTGATGTTGTAGAGGAAGAAAAACGGCAGGTTTTAGCTACAAGCTGGATATGGGTGGAGAAGGAGAGAGAGGTGTCAAAAATAACCCCTAGATTGCGGGCCAAGGGAACAGGAAGGAAAGTAGATCCATCCACATAGACAGAGAGGGGGGAGCAGTTGGGTGGAAAGACAAGGAGTTCAGCCTTGGCCATGTTCAGTTTCAATCGGCGATGAGACATCCAGGCAGCGATGTCCGAAAGACAAGCAGAGATCTTGGACTAGGTTGCCAGAGAAATATTAGGTATAGATTTGGGAGTCATCGGCATAGAGATGGTACTGAAAGCCATGGGAAGAGATAAGCGTGCCAAGGCCTTGGGTATAGAGAGAGAAAAAGAGGGGGCCCAGGACAGATCCCTGGGGTATGCCTACATGGAGAGGGGTAGTGGAGGAGGAAAAGCCGCCAGAGCATACGCTGAATGAGCGATGGGTGAGGTATGAGGAGAACCAGGATAGTATGGAGTCCTTGAAGCCAAGCGAGGAGAGGGTGGCGAGGAGAAGGTCGTGGTCAACGGTGTCAAAGGCAGCAGAAAGGTAAAGAAGGATGAGGACTTTTGTGAGTGCCGTTTCAGTGGAGTGTAGGGGACAGAAGCCTGATTGTAGAGGGCCTTAGAGGTGAGGACGTCGAGGCAGCGATGGTGGACTGCTCGTTCTAATAGTTTGGATATGAAGGAAAGGAGGGAGATGGGTCAATAGTTAGAAGGGCATGTGGGATCAAGTGAGGGTTTCTTGAGGAGGGGTGTGACAATAGCATGTTTGAAGTCAACGGGGACAGTTGCAGTGGAGAGTGAAAGGTTGAGGATATGAGTGATGGAGGGGCCAATGGTGAGGGAGATGGAACATAGGAGATGGGTGAGGATAGGGTCTGATGAACAGGTGGTGGGTTTGGAGGAGGAAAGAAGAAGTGCGGTGGTTTCTTCAGAAATCGGGAGGAAGGAGGAGAGGGTGGCAGGGTGAGTATGGATGGGGGAGGAGAAATGTGGGGGAGGGGAGGTAGATGAGGGGGTAGGGAATTGGAGGGTAATTTTAAGGATTTTGTCATGGAAGTAGTCGGCTAGGGTTTGGGCAGAGAGGGAGGGCGGGATCGGGGGGACCTTGAGGAGAGAATTGAGGGTGTTAAAGAGACGGCGAGGATCAGAGGCAAGGGAATTAGTCAGATGGATGTAGTAATCTTGTTTGGCAAATGCTAAGGTTGACTGAAAGAAGCCAAGCATGAATTTGAAGTGTAGAAGGTCTTCTGTGGAGTGGGATTTGGACCAGGCTCGTTCGGCAGAACGGGCGCAGATGCGTAGGTAATGGATTGTGGGCGAAAGCCAGGGTTGGGGGTAGATCGTTTTACAGAATGTGAGGTGGGAGGGGCAAGAGTGTCGAGGGCTGAGGATAATGCAGCATTGTATGAGGATAATGCTTTGTCGACAGACTTGGAGTATAAAATGGAAGAAAGAGATGGAGAAATGGTGGCGGAGAGAGTCAGGGGATCAATATTATGAAGGTTTCTAAATAGGTCAGAGGAGACAGGATGAGGTTGGGATGGCAGGAGCTGAAGAGTAAATGTTAAGAGGTGATGGTCAGATGAGGGAAGGATTGATGTGTGGAAGTTTGAAGGAGAGGAATTGGAGAAGAGTATTAGGTCAAGGCAGTGGCCGTGTAGGTGTGTGGGGGCAGTGGAGCAAAGTTGGAGGTCGAACGAGGAGGTAAGAGCGAGGAACTTTGAGGCATAGGGGTCTGAGGGGTTGTCGATGTGAATGTTGAAATCGCCAAGAATAAGAGTGGGGGAGGAGGGATCCATAAAGGCAGAGAGCCAGGAGTTGAAGTCGGTGAGGAAGGTTGATTTGGAGTTGTTGGGTGGGCGATAAACAACAACTACACGGAGGGGAAGTGGTGTGAGGAGGCGAATGGAGTGGATGTCAAAGGAGAGGGGGGCGTGTGATTGGGGTGGCAGGAGGGGGAAGAGTAGGGGGCCAACGCCACCACTGCGACCAGTAGATTGAGGTGTATGGGAGAATTGGTAGCCCCCATAGCAGAGAGAGGCAATGGATGCGGTGTCATCTGGGGGGAGCCAGGTCTCAGTCAGGGGAAGAAGGTGTAGGGCATTAGAGATGAAAAGATCGTAAATAAAAGAGGTTTTTTTAATGACTGAGCAGGCGTTCCATAGGGCGCAAGTAAACGGGAGAGCGGAGGGGGGAGAGGAGAGGGATATGGATAAGGTTGGATAAGTTACATGTGGATTTCTTATCAGAGTAGCATGGGGGTCTATTTCTAGGGTAGTACCAAGATTTAGAGGGAGTAGGGTGTGGGTGGGTATGTCTGGGTGTATGTGCTCTCCAAGAGGGACATGAGGGAGGGGAAGCGATGGATAAATTGATGGTATCAGGTAGGTTATGTGAGGGATTATTTTTGAGGGTAGGGTTGGAGTTGATATCTATGGATGAGTGATTGTGGGATGAATGGGGGAGGGCGGAAGGAGCGGGATGTGGATGAGATTAGATAGGGTACGTGAGGAACTTTCTTTAGTGTGGGAGAGAAATCGGGGGGGTGCCAGGGTTGGGGTTGATATTACCTGATGAGAGAAGGAGAATGAGTTTTAGAAAGCGAGGTAAAGTGGAGTTAGTGTGGCGGAAGCGAAGATGGGGTTGCCTTAGAGAGGGGGGTTGGTTGAATGCGGGGGATGGTGTGAAGAAGCTCAAGAGCAGGTGCTAGGCTAAGAAGCAGAATGGAGGGAGAAGTGAGGAAGGTAGAGAGGGGGGCTGGATGAATGCTGGGGATGGTGTGGGGAGGCTCAAGAGCAGGTGCTAGGCTAGGGGGCAGAGTGGAGGGAGAAGCGAGGAAGGTAGGGGGAGGGTAGGGGGGAGAGAAGGGAGGATATTGAAAGGAGGGGAGGCAGTTGGGGAGGAAGAGGAAGAGAAGGACAATGAGATGTGGGGCCATGGTAGTTGGCAGCAAGTTCTGAGCAAACCATGGATAACAGTTCTATGCAGGCAGTGGGTAGCAGTTTTATATGGGCAGTGGGTAGCAGTTTTATATGGGCAATGGATAACAGTTCTATGCAACAGTGGGTAGCAGTTCTATGCGGGCGATGGGTAGCAGTTCTAAGCAGACAATGGGTGGAGGAGCGATAGTGCTTACTCAATTCCAGGGAGCTGCGGTGAATTGGAGGAGCAGGATAGATGGATCACGCCAGAGCGCCCCTGGGCCCGCGCCTAAGGGCCACGCCAAAGGGTCCTCTGACGAGGCCCTCAGGCGCGGGCCCGTGGGCGCACCCGCTGGAGCACGCCGCTTAAAGGGCCGATCGCCCTTTGATCTCCTGGTGGCGGCGGTATAAATGCACACTGTTGAGCAATAGGGTGCATTATAGACCAGGGTTTCTCAACCCAGTCCTCTGGACACACTTAGGCAGTCAGGATTTCAGAATAAGCACATTAAAAATGCAGGAGAGAATTTGCATGCACTGCCTCACTGAATACAAATCTCTCATATGCATGTTCATTGCAACTATCTGAAAACCTGACCTGCTAGGTAGGTCCCGAGGACCTGGTTGAGAACCCCTGCTATAGACCAAAGGGTGCATTACTTGAGGAACAGGACACACTATTGTGCATAGTGCACACAACTGGCAACATTGCCTCTGAAACATAAGAAAATGTACCCCACTTCCAAATAAAACAAAATCTCCATAAATGAAATGGGAAATTAAACAAAATGAAAATACTTTGCCTGTATACCGCTAATATATGGCTATTGCCACTGAATAGATATAAGTGCTATCACTGAATATACACACATATATTTGCTGTCTGCTTATCAGTGCTTATGCAGATTTTATTTATTTATTTATTTATTTTCATTCTCTTATATACCGCGCTATTCTGCATCAGTGCGGTTTACATTGAACAAACTGAAATTACATTGAACAGGGCATTATAACTTGGAGATAACTATTTTACAGGGAACATGGGCTATGGAGGGTTAAGTGGCTTGCCCAAGGTGACTTAACAGCTGATATTGACGCAAGATGCAGATGACTTAACAGCTGATATTGACGCAATCCATGTAAGTTTCAGTCAACCCAAATCGCATCTAAAATTAACACAACTAACTTTGGCCATACGGTATGTTATAGGACCATTTTGCAAGGTTACATTTCTGCAATGTTAATGTACTTTAATAAATAGGCCCCTAGTGTTTAATGGATAGTAGATAAAGAAGCCACATGATTCAGAGATTTCATCATATGAAGTAAAATGTTATAAATACTGCTCTGAAATCTCATTAGATACGATCCTTATTTTCTACATCCATTATAATCTTACTGACAAGTTACAGCACTTAGCAATGCTGGGTGCAGCGCCCCTCAATCAAAACCTGATTTTTAGCCGATTACATCTTGACTGCTTTTCTAATTAGCTTGTAGCTCAGAACAATATAAAATCCTATATCAATTTAACAAATGGATTAGATGTTTTTAACTTGATGGGAAAGAGGAGCACAAATCCATGATTTTGAAAACGGATTTATGTGGAGGGCACATGAAGCCATGTGTCAGTCACATAAGTCCTTTGAACTATCTGCCCCAGATGTTTAACTTGAGTTATTCCATGGCTTCTCTTTCCTTTGTTATCTAACGCTTTCAGCTATTTTGGAAAAAACTCATATGAGAAAAGACTAAAGTGGTTAGTCCTCTTCAGCCTGAAGAAGAGGCAACTGAGGGAAGATATGATAGAGGTCTTTACAATCTTGAGTAGAGTGGAGTGGAATGATTAAGCACGTATCGCTTGTGCATTCTTTCAAAATATACAAAGACTAGGGGATGCACTTTGAAGTACAAAGTAGTATATTTAAAACAGATAGGAAAAAATAATTTTTCTCTCAATGTATAATTAGACTTAGGCATTCAATGTTGGTGGATGTGATAAAAGCTGGCAGTGTAGCTGGGTTTAGAAAAGGTTTGGATAAATTCCTGGAGGAAAAATCCATAAACTGTTATGAAGGGAGCCCAGAAGAAAACCACAGCTTATCCCTGGGGATAAGTAACACGGAGCTGGCTACTTTTGGGATATGTCAGGTACTTGTGATATGGACTGGCCACTGTTAGAAAAAAGAGACAGCGGGATTGATAAGCCTTTGGTCTGACTCAGTATATCAGTTCTTTTCTTATACCTATAATAATATTTTGGGATGCAAAATTATTTTTCTTTTCTTATGGTCAGTTTCCTTACAAAAATAATACAACTTTCTTTAAGGGCACTAATTTAATACATCAGGCTGCTTCCACACAAGTTTCTGTTGATAAACAGCACAGGTACAACCTAATCATTTCCTGAAGACTGAGAATGGCTAAGTTGACAAACGCTCCAAGTAGGTGAATGAAAAAAATTGGATTCTGAAAGAAAATGATGGATGTGGAACTACTGCAGTCTCTGTATATATGGTCAGTGCATGCATTAGAGCTAGCTTCATGGCTGGTAATACATTACATTCCTCACCTTGGAGTAAAACAAATTTGCTGGTCTTTATGCTCTTTAATAGAAAGAGGTTGCTGGGGAAAGCATAGAGGAAAATGTAGGGGAGAGGATACCAGGTGATAAAAGGCCAGAGGGCAGATTCTGGTTGGAGGGGGCGGGGGGGAAGAGAGGCAGCATCGAGGATCCTGGTGGAGGAAGAAGGAAGGGAGGAGGAGACAGGTGCTGGAGGAAGGAGGAAGGGGGAGGGGGAGTACATTGGAAAAGAAAAAAGGAGGCAAAGTGAATTGGATTCTGAGGAAGGCAAGAAAATAGTGGCAGACAGAGCTTGGGAAGAGGATGATGGGGAAGCTGAAAGGAAGTAGGATGCAAACACTGACGAGATGGAAAGAGATAAGAAACTTTTGATTCTATACTGTAGATTTATATTATCACCTCGTTATTGATGTAGAGGGTCATTTTATAAAAAGTCAGCTAGATTGAGAGGGCAAGAAGATACCTACTTGTAACCTATTTTATAAAGAAACATAGAAACATGATGGCAGATAACGACAATACAGCCTATCCAGTCTGCTCTTCCATAACACTGGGATCCTTTTACTAAACACTGCTAAAGTTCTAACCTTAATGAGTAATACCAAAGTTTATTAAGTGGCAATCCTTCATTTTAGCCATCGGGGGTGTGACCAGTATGTTGCCAGCAGCTAATGTGCAGCTGGGTACCATAACAAGATCAAAGTAACATGGGTACATCAAACGGCCATTAAGTGAAGACGCGCTCTAAGTGCCACAGTAACATCACTTGCATGCTATGTTCACCACTCCTACGCCCCACCTCTAACCTGCCTACTGTCCATATCAGCCTGAAAGTGCCAGTTAATAAGTGTTTAGCAGTTGGTAGCCGGCATGCCCATGGTGTTAGGGTTCACTACAGCCAGTTACTGCTTGCTAAAACGCGAGTTAACTGTTAGTGGCACAACTCCTGAAGCATGACGAGTCAAATGTGCCTGTGTACATTTATACCTTCCCAAGAGCAGGGGCAAATATAAGCACGCAAGATCATGTGTATTTTATGAAGTAGGGGCAAAAATCACAAGTGCCTGTAATCTACCCAAACTCTGCCCAGAACCACACCCATATCAAAGTCCTTATCTTTACGTGTACTTGTACGTGTACTTGTACTTGTACGTGTACTTGTACGTGTACTTGTAAACCTTTCCCACACATTCACATTGCTCACCTAGATTAAGCTTACCCTTAGAAAGCAATTTGCTTGTCGCTAATGTGAATAACTGTAATTTAATGTAAATATTTGACTTTACTGTTGATATACTGTTGGTACTATGTTTTGAAACATTATCTAATTAATACCCAGTTCAAATGTTCCTACCCCTCCTGTTATCTCATTGTATTTTTAAGTTACACTTAATAGTTGAATGTTCTTTGTTCTAAATCTGTTCTATGTAAAATAGTTCTTTGTTCTAAATCTGTTCTATGTAAAATAATAGTGCTCTATTATTAATGTTTGTTACCTGTAAACCGCCACTGATCTCTGGAAGTGGCGGTATAGAAAAGATGTATAAATAAATAAATAAATAAAATAAATTGTAGTGAAGGACTAATTTTAAAATAGGCATTTTAAAGCACACATACAGTTGTGGTCAACATTATTGCAGTTCAATCAATTAATGTCCAATATCTCCTAAAAATGTGGCCAGTGAAATGCCTTTGGACTACATATGCACACATAAAAGAATAAAATAAAATGAAACAATACCAATTAAAAAAGGAAACCGTATAAAAACTGGGACATTGCCAGAACATGGATTATTGGCACCCTTATAAACAATTCAAATCAGTTTGAATAGAAGAATCCCATTACAGTAAAATTAGGCACACCTGTGATCAATTATTAGTACTCACATGACTTGAATCTACCAATGAATGATGGCTCTAATGTTTAAAATGGCCACATTCACTCCCTGTTCCATTTTCACAATGCTGAAGACAAGAGAACTACCCGAGACCATCAGAAAAACAATTATCACCAAACATCAAACTTCAAAAGGGTACAAGACCACCTCCAAAGACCTTCACATTCCTGTGTCTATAGTTTGCAATGTTATTAAAAGGTTTTCTGCTCATGGAACTGTCAAGAACCTCCGAGGACATCGTGGGAGGAGGAAAATTAATCCAAGAAGTCTTCAAAGGTTAGTATGAATTGTTGCAAACACACCACATACAACATCCAAAGAACTTAAGGCTGACCTGGTGCAATCTGGAGTGGTGGTTTCAAACCGCACCATATGCCATGCACTAAACAAAGAAGGACTTCATGGGCAAAGTCCAAGGAGGGTCCCACTGCTCAAAGATGGGCATAAAAAGGCACACCTAATTTTTGCCCAAATGTACCTTGAGAAACCACAGTCCTCCTGGGAAAATGCTCTGTGGACAGATGAAACCAAACTTGGACTCTGACAATGCAGATCAGTGATACATTTACAGGTGAAGAAAAGAATCTTATAAGGAAAAAAACAACACCCTTCCCACAGTTAAATTTGATGGAGGTACCATAATGTTGTGGGGCTGTTTTGCTGCCTCAGAAATTGGAGGCCTGGAACGTATTAAAGAAATCATGAAATCAGAGGACTACCAAGGTATTTTGCAGCGAAATGTGTACCTAATGTCAGAAAGCTATGCCTGGCTTGAAGGTCATAAGTCCTCCACCATACAATAACCCAAAACATACATCCAAAAATATAAAAGAATGGTTAAAAAGGAACAAATGGACCGTTTTAAACTGGCCAGCAATCTGATTTCAGTCCAATCGAGAACTTTGGAAAGAGCTGAAATCTACCGTTGGTAAAAGGAATCATGGAAACATTCATGAAATAGAACAAATCACAGTTGAAGAGTGGGAGAAACTACCAGCGGACAGATATATGAAACTTACAGATGACTATAAGAAACGTTTGGAGGCTGTCATCACTGCCTAAGGTTGTGCAACCAAATATTAGTGAAAGGTGCCATTTATCCCGTCTAGGTCATATTTTGTTTTTTTTATCAGAAATTACTACATCTAAGTTTCACAAACATCTTTGCTTTTTTTGTTTTATTTATTATTTTCATTCTCTTATATACCGCGCTATTCTGCATCAGTGTGGTTTACATTGAACAAACTGAAATTACATTGAACAGGGCATTATAACTTGGAGATAACTATTTTACAGGGAACATGGGCTATGGAGGGTTAAGTGGCTTGCCCAAGACCACAAGGAGCACCTGTGGGACTAGAAACCCCTGTCCTTCCGGCCCAAGGTTGCTGTCCTCTAGTGGGATTTGAACCCCCGACCTTCCGGCCTGAAGTACCTTGCCCCAACCACTAGGCCACTCCTCCATTCCATATATACCTTTGAACATACTATTAAAATATTATCACGACATGTAGCTGTAATATTTCCATTTATTTCTCAAAATATTGTACACAATATAACTAAAATGCAAGGGTGCCAATAATGTTGACCACAACTGTACTAGCATATACATGCAAAAATGCCTTGATAATACTACCCTCATATTAGGTTATGAAATTCTGCTCTACTGAAAGTGGATATTGGGGTATGGGATCTAATTTATTTTTTTATGTTTTTGTATATAGTTTTTATTATGATCCTGTATTTTTCAGATTAATTTTCAAATGTCATGGTAAATGTTTTATTAAATGCTGAAACTATCCATGTGGAGGTACATTCTGAATTGGCTGTCCATCTCCCTGTGCGGCTAACCAGAAGTGGGACGCCCAGAGTTAGACCCAATTCTGATCCTGTGGGGGCTAGACGAGCCTGCAGGATCAGAATCAGATCTAAGGCACGGATGTGCAGGCCGGGCCCCAATTCTGGTTGGCCTGCACGCTAGCAGATCCCTGGCTACCTCAGTCAGGCTCCTGAATGGAGCTGTGGTGCTATGCTGTCCCATCGCCATGCACGGCAGATCCATTCAGGAGCCAGAAATGCCAGCTGCCGTTGACCCTCTTTTTTCCCCAGCAGCTGGACCCTCGATCTGGCCTCCCATGGCCAGGGTCTGGCTGCAGGGATCTTCCTGCACCCCCACCCACTTACCTTCTTTCACAGCCCAGTGACATGATCCCCCCCCCCCCCATATCTGGGGGACTTATTCCACTTCTGTGGTGGAATAGATCTCCTTGTCCATGTTCACGGCCCCAGACATACAGAATTGGCCCTGTACGTCTGGGGTCGCAGCCCACCCATGCTCAGCCTTGGACACCCCGCCTCCTGACCCCATCTAAGCCTCCCCATATGAACGAGCTGTTTGTATGGGGAAACATTAGCTGGGGATGGCAGGGGAGCGAATAGCGGGGATGGATGTCCATCCCGGCTATTTGTGCCACTGAATGACCCCCATACTGTATATTCAGTGACAATATCTGGTTAGCAAACGTGCTAAATATGCAGAAAGCAGTGATCACTGCTGCTCTAGGAATAATGAAGATATCCAGTCTGCTCTACAAATGGCTGTGTGGTTTCATTTAGGACAAACGTTTTGAGATAGCACCTGAATATCTCCAGCTATCTATAAAGGCAGATGGAAGGCCCATGTTCCGTAAGCTGAAATCCCATACTGTAGGGATGGTCTGTAAGACTTTTCAGCAACATTATACAGAGAGAGGTAAATTTTATAAGCAGCTGCATAAAGTTACGCACTATCAATGCTTAGAAATCACATACTTTCAGCGACATATGTACATGGCGGGTCTTTACGTGCATATTTTAGCTGGTCACTGTTCTCCAAGTGCATGTGTCAGACTGATGGAACATACTTTACACTGTGGGCGCACACAGGGTAGACCTTGGACAGAGCACAAATCTATGCATACAAGTCATTAAAGGAACAGGCATTTACTCCAGCCTTAAGGTTGTTGTAACACACTGCGTTTTGCTTTTCTTAACTTTATAAAAAAAAAAAAAGGGGGCATAAGCGGTAAGTACGTGCATACCTGACTTTATAAAATAGGTACGATCAATGCACAACCACCCACACTGGGTGACCTTAGAAAATAACCCTTCTAGTGGGAGCTGCTGTATAAATAACTCCTTTTGAATATGGACCTGACTGTATGGACCTATGGCATCTTTGCTGTAAACTCCTTTGGGTCACATTTTTGGAAGGAAGATGGTCTACAAGTGAAAAAATTAAAATGAAATGAAATAAATGAGGCATTAAATTCCCTGACAACAACACGCATGTTAAAATTGGCCATTAACAGAAATGTTAAAGCATGTTAATAAATAGGCCCCTAGTGTATAATGAATCCTAGATAAAGAAAATCTACATTTCAGAGATTTCATAGTATGAATAAAATGTTATAAATGCTGCTCTGAAATCTCATTAGATACTATCCTGACTTTCTACATCCATTATGATAGCTTCTTCTGACAAGTTACAGCACTTAGCAATGCTGGGTGCAGCGACTCTCCATCAAGACCTGATTTTTAGCTGATTACATCTAGGCCGCTTTTCTAATTAGCTTGTAGCTCAGAACAATATAGAATCCCATTGCCTTTATCAATTTAACAAAATGGGATATAAGTTTCTGATTTGATGTTAAAGAAAAGCACAAAATGTATGATTATTGCATCATTTACTAAAATCTCTGTATGTGAGAGAGAGAAAGGGGGAGGCTGGGAGAGATTAGTAAAGATCTAGAGGGCAAATTTCAATGCCATTACTTAACTAACAATAGAAAACCCACACTGCAGAGAAGGGATCCCGCTGATGGGAACCATACTGGCTGTGGTCGCTGTCATTGGTGTCACAATACTAGTATAGAGGGTCCCACCTGGATTCACCCTATTACTTCTGAATGTTTTTCTGCACGATATACGACCATGTGTCTTTCAAAGTATGTGGTGTACGTAATCATCTGCCCTTGTCAGAAAATCTACTAACAAGGGCAGACTGTTCATTCTGTTTGCAAACGTATTAGTGAGCACCGTCGTGGGATAGCCAATAAAGTTCTGATTGCACCTTTGATAGGAATATGGTCATTCAACTGATCAGTTTAGATGGAGAGTACTGGATCAAGTGTCAATGGATTGGCATGGTGGAGATTATCAGCAGCATTTTAATTATCTCGAACAGAGATGGATCTTTCATTTAAACTCACTGGAGCCAATTGGGTTGAATAATCAAACTGAATGGGCCTCTCTGATTCATCATTAAGGTCAGTTGTGTGTTGAATTAGGTTTTCTTTTGTGGGCTTTATATTGTGGTGATGGCGGAATTGTAAGATACTAGCTGTGAAGTTAACTTTGTATGCAGTTATGTTTGTTAAGATGTTTCCCTGAAGCAAGATGCGTTTGGTCTGAAACATGATATCATGTCGGATTTTAATTTGTTCTGCACATGCTCAAATGGGACCCATGAATGAGTTAGCTGGGATTTCTAATATGTACAGGTATTCCTGTTTATAGATCCACAGCGTTCTGGTGGTCTCTCTGGCGCAAGTTTCGTAAAACTGCATTGTAAGTTTTTGTTGTTGTTTCAAGCCTTTTGGGATTTATGTATGTGAGCTGAGAGTGAGAGATTTTATATATTACTTAATTAAACGGCTGTAGTCACTATGGTGCACTATCGCTATATGCAGACCAAATATTTTTCTTTTGTTTAGTCTAATGCTAATTATGGAATTTTTTAATTTGATTTTTTTTATTTGATTTTTATTTCGGAGGAATGTTTATCAATTGTGCATAACATAAGAATTGTTGGGTCAGACTGATGGTCCATCAAGTCCAGTGTCCTGTTTCCAGTAGTGGCAAATCTAGGTCACAAGTATACCCTATTGATCATACTCATTATTTTTGGGGAGGAGGGGTGTCTTTCATCATTTCAGATGTCATTTGAAATGACTGTATATCCCTAGCTTCTGCTAATGCAAGTTAATTTATTGTAAACCCTAAATATTTTACTATAGGTTTCAATTTATCCAATGGGGTGTAATTACTACTAATGCACATTAATGGTAATATAACATGAGTTAGTGGTAATGCACCTTAGTAACTATGGCCCTAAAGAGTGATTTAGCCAGGTAAAACAGCCTGTCTGAAAATTGCCCTCACTCAGTCCAACTAAAAATAGGCCTGTACCGCGAAAGCATACAAAGATCTAGTTGGATTAAAAAAAAAAAATGACATTCCATGGAAGAAAAAAAAAAAAAGGGAGTTGTCAGGGGCGTAAAACAGTACAGGGAGGTAAGATTTTCTATTTTACTACCATCTTCCACTCCTCCCCGGCAGTCTATAGAAATGTGCAAGAGCTGGCAGTACTCCCATATTACTGTCACCTGGAATTCATTTCTGTTTTGTCAACAAATATCCTATAGTAACGTGTTCATATAAAAAGCATGTTTTACAAAATGAAATCCCAGTGCAATCTGGGATGCCTAAGTCAGAACCTCTGGAAAAAAAAACAAAAAAATGTCCAAAATTAGGCATGATGTCAAACGTGGATGTTTCCGATATGAACATCTATGGGGACATCTACATAGATGTTCATGGAATAGTATTTAAAACTAGGGATAGCTACTAGCCTAATGGTTAGAATAGTGGGCTAGGACCAGGGAAGCCAGACTTGAAATGCCACTGCTGCTCCTTTTGATCTCCTTCCATCTTCTCTATACTCTCTGGATGTTTTAGAGCCAAGCCAAGCATTTTCTTGATGCCTTTCCATGCCCGGAGCAAGTCTAAATTTGGATGGGGTTATAGACATCCCCGACAGTTCTGAAATAATTGAGCAGCAACGTTTAAGTCCATTGCACCACTCCAGACATATCTCTGCCATGCCCTCTGCCTTCTTGGATGTCCCCACAACAGCGATGTCCTTTAAAATGACCCCATAGCTATAACCCAGGTCTTGACTATAAAGCTCCTGAAAGAATATTGCACTGAAAATTAGTCATTCATGAAAAGGAGAAAAAGAGATACACAAAAAAATGTTTTGCAAGAAGTAAAAAAGGTAGGGAGCAAAATTCAAATAGGTTCCATTAAAGATCATTCCAGCACGGGGGCGCTAGTGAGCCCGTGAAGGAATGGCCACACTTTAGTTCAGCTCCGTCCCGGGCTCTCCTTTTACACAGCGAACAATTGCTTTTCACCAGTGTAATTCCCCTGTGCTCACCCGATCCCCGTTGCTGAGAGTCTGCAGAAGTGTTTGGAGCCCGGGTGGAGTGATCGGAGGTAGGCAGAGTACTTTGGAGCCCGGTGACATCTGACCCCGCGGCTGGAGCCACTACCTCTCTGTCTGCCGCTGATCCTGCTAAGAACGGGAATCCCTCCATAGCGTCTTCTGTGCTGAGATCACCCGGCGCGTCCGATTCGGGGCCCGCTGATCGGAAGAACGGCGGAGTGTGGCCGAGGCGGCGAGGCTGACTGATTCCAGGCTGAGATCCAGAGCGCCGAAAGGGTTCGGCTCCTCGGCAAAGCTAGCGCTGTTGCATTTTCCTCCTCCTCGCCCTGCCTGCATCCAGCGTGCCCCGAAGAGGTGAGAACGGTGCCATAATTGGTGTGGCAGGACTGAGTGAGAGCCACTGGCCTGGTTGGGTGCCCCAGCGGCCATTGCCACGCGGTCCTGAAACGCATACCCCTGTCTGCGTTCCAAGCAACTACGGCGGGAAAAAAATCACGTGTGATATCCCAGCGAATCAGCCTCCAGCTCCTTGTACTTCACCACCTCCGGAGATTGTTGCTTCGATTGCTGGTCCCTCTGAGCCTGGTTTGCTGCACCTCTTATTGTATGCAGCTTCTCAGACAGCTGCCTGGGTGAGAATCTTCACAGTCTTGGCAAGTGCATATATCTATATGATTTGCCAGGGATTGTGGGCAATGCAGTTCATTCACACCAGACACAGCTGCTCACAATAATTAGTTGTGCTTTTGGGTAAAGCCAATAAGATATTTATTTATGGGGTTATTTCTCCCAACACAGATATGCTTGGTAGCACACAAATCAGGTTACTTGCTTTCAGTGTTCAACTTGGAAAAACAAAATGAGGAAAACAACATTTGAACTTGTCAGGCAATCAAAGCAAAAGAAATAAGACCTGGTTGATAACAAACTGGTCTTTTCTGTAGGCTTAGCTAATATTTTCTTAGCATGTATCAAAGAAACCAAAAGCAAGGAAAAAAACTGTTCTTTTCAGGTAAACTTCTTATATCTTCCCACATAGATTCAGAAGTGATTCTCTTAGAGTTCACAAGCAATTAGGTAAGGCTCAATTGCTAGCAGTTATCCAGCTGAAACCCCTTAGCTGGCTTGCTTTCTACTGCGTGGCTAAAAATCCTACTCATGAGCTTTTCTGAGTAGATTAAAGAACAAGTTTGTATTTCTTTGTGATGGTTGCTGTACTTTATAACAGAAAATCACCAAAGGAGTTTAGACAGAGAGCAGTCTATGTAAACAGATTCTTCATCTGCTATCACCCCCTCTTCTTCAACAAGCATGGGTTCAATATCATGGATTGGCACAGATGAATCTCCCAATGGAGCACTTTCAGGAGAATACTTGTTTCCCTGCTGTCTTTCAAGGTTATAGCTAGGGCATAGATCAGTGTTCATACCTGAGCTTCCATTGCTGTTACAGTTCCTCTCTATATAGCCTGGCCAGTATGTAGTCCAGTTCTTATGTCCAGCCTTCCAATCCAGATCCCTGGACACTGGATCTCTCTTCACATACCTTCTGGCACGGGTCTTAGGGTCCCTTCCACGTGCAACCGTCTCCCTCACAGCTACCGTCTGGAGATTCCTAGCTCTGCAGCACCATTCCTCTGGCTTTCCCCAGTCCAATGGTGTATGCTGGCCCTTGGAATGCCTCCCAGTATACGTACTGCTCTGGACTCTTCTAGACCTCTCAAAGGCTTTTCTCCTCTTTCTTCCAAAGGGTTTCTTTCCCTCTCTGTCCGTCCAGTTGGGCTTCTGCTTCTGATGATCCTCCTGATGATGAAGATGATCAAGCTCAAGCTGCCTCTCTGTAGAATAAACTCTACCTTTATTCTGCTTAGATGAGTGCTCCTCCCTAACACAGCGCAGCTGTCCTGGATCAGGCCCTGCCCTTTGAGATGAGTGCTTAGGGATTACCTCATAGCCCTCCTGATTGAACACACGTTTCCCCATTTCAGCTCCTCTAATGGCTGTTGGAAACCTGGTGCATTCTGGGACTGGTAGTCTTTTATGGGAAAATTCTGTTTTCTTATTTCTACCAGAACTGACAGGTTGCTTGTTCAGAGTCACTTCACCTTTCCTAGAGCTCCTTCCTGAGCTATGATAAGCTTCCTTATCACAAGCTGTACTTGCGATATTAGTGTTAGGGGCAGTTCCTTTTTGTGCCTGTTGGACCGGCTGAATCTGTATTCATTGCATCGGGTACAGTCTCTGTGCCTGCAATCCTAAGTGTGTTTGGAGCGCCATCTACTGCTCAAGAATGGGACTTTTCCTTTATTCTGCTCATTCCTGCTCTCCTTATTGACAGCTGCTACCCCCCTCCTTGCTGCTGTCTCTCACATGGGTTTGGAAGCCATGGGTAGTCTTGAGGGCCCTACAGCTCAAAGCAAAGGAGCCTGAAGCCCGGGAGGGAATGCGCGCCTCCCAGCGTCTGCTGGGTAAGAGTGGTTCCCAGCTCAGCCCAACCAGAAAAACAGCCTTCTGAGGGCTCAGGCGATGAGACAGTGAGTGAAAATGACCTGGGGCCTGCGGCGCTCTCCTCCCATACCCTTCTTCAGCGGGAGCTTCGGAGGGGTTTTGAAGAACTGGCTGGCGAATTCCGCTCCATGCGCGAAGAGGTGATGAGCACCATTCCAGAACTTCGGGGCGACATAAAAGACCTAGGTGCGCGAGTGGAAGAGGCTGAGACAAAAATTGAAGATCATGATGGGGCTTTGGTGGATTTACAATGTGCTGTAGATAGGCAGCGCTCGCAAGCAATCGAACTGACCTATAAAATTGACGACATTGAAAACCGATCCCGTCGTAACAATGTGCGTTTCTGAGGCATCCCGGAGGCTGTGGGGGGCGCAGAAGACCTGGCGGTGGTGCTCAAAACTTTGATGGGTGAATTACTCACAGCAGAGGAATTTGTTTTCCGTGGGTCTGGAATGGAGATTGAACGTGTGCATCGTGCCTTGGGAAAGCCTCCTAATAATCAACCCTGGGATGTTATTGCCAGATTCCTGCGGTATACTGATGCAGAGCTTCTTCTACGACAGGGTCGGGAGAAGAGAGTGATCCAATACCAAGAGGCAATGGTAACTGTATATCAGGATCTCTCGGCCTTTATGCTGGCCCGCCGGAGGGAGATGAAACCAATCACGGCGGTGCTGAATAATAAAGGGATTCGCTACTCCTGGTCCTTTCCGTTCCAGATGAACTTCCTTTTAGGAAATAAAAAGATTTCAGCAAAAGATCATACCGAAGCTTGGAGAGCACTGCGCCAGGCGGGTCTTGTGGAGGATAATGTGTTGCAAGCACCTCCGGCCCCTAAGCCTCAGCACTCGAAGTGGACTCGAGTGGGAGGGCCTGCTTAAATTGCCTTGGTTCCTGCATTTCTGTCCTCCCGACCTGGAGGCGTGCTTGAGGATTCTCTGGTGCTGAGACTGAGCTTGTTGGATCAGTTTTGTACGACTTTGCTGTTACCCACTTTTGTTTTTGTTGTACTAAATGCTTTTTGGTTGTATGGGGATCTTGGTATTGGGCTGGTGCTATACGGGAGTGGAGGGTAAAATGGTTGTGCCATAGAGAGGGACACTGTAGGAATAAGACCCCAATGGTGAGTTGTAAAAAGGGGAAACGACATTGCCTTACTCTATCATAATTTCTATGCAAGGGGGCCCGGAAGGAGCTGGGTTTGGGGTCAGTCTAACCGTGTCCTGTTCTTTTTTCGGCAGGCAGGTGGTACTGACGGGAAGGGGGGTGGATTTTGAGGGGGGGCGAGTACAGCTGGGGGAGGGAAGGTGGAAGGGTGTGGGGGGTAGGGGTTCCTGGGTAACTTTATGGGTAGGGAGTGCTAGTCGGTGTGGGGTGAGCCTCTGAAGACAGTTAGGGGGTTGGTGGGTGTAGGGCTCCTTTTACTGCTAAAAGGTATGTGGTTATGCAGGCGATAGGGTGGGGGCTGGACCCTGCGGCCGGGGGGGGGGGGGGGACGAGGGACGGCGGTGGTAGTGTGATTGATTACCCATGTTGAAAAACTGATTTCTCTGAATGTCAAGGGTCTTAATTCCCCTAGAAAGCGTTCATTGCTCTTTTCAGAATTGAGATCCTTGAAAGGGGATATTGTGTTTTAACAGGAGACACATCTTCGTGACAGCACCCAGGGGTGGTTAAAACTTAATCCTTACACTGAGGTGTGGGTAGCATCGGACATGAATGGATGGAAGAAATGTGGCATGGCCTTGCTGTTCCATCAGTGCTTATCCCTCAGGGTGGAGGAGGTTAAGAAGGATCCTTTGGGGAGATGGCTTTTCATGAATGTAAGATTGGAGGGCCATCTATTAACGCTAGCTAATATTTACGCCCCTAATGAAGGCCAGGTAGCCTTTTATGCCCGGCTGAAGACATTGTTAGCTGACTTTGCGAAGGGCCCCATTATATTGGGCGAGGACTGTAACGCCCACATGGCACCCCACTTGGATTCGACGGGCAGCGCTGGGAGGGTGGCGGGTGGGCCCAGTAAGGCGTTGCAGAAATTTATGCTGGATTTAGGCTTGCGTGATGTTTCGAGAGATACACATGAAGGGGAGAAAAGTTACACGTATTACTCACCCGTTCACCGGGTGCATACGCGCATAGATTATTTTCTATTGGATCAATGTCTGATGGATGAGGGAGTGGAGGCGGGGCATGGGGCATTGACATGGTCGGACCATGCTCCGTGTTGGTTTACTCTACCGGCAGATTTGTGCAGTGTGCGGCACTGGCTTTGGCGACTAGATGCACGATTCTTCCGGCGACAGTGCGCTGTTCAGGAACATGGCCGCTTCATAACCGATTTTTTTTGAGTTAAATGACTCTGGGAAAGTTCCGCTCCCCATGGTTTGGGACGCCTTTAAGGCTACTGCTCGGGGTCGACTGATAGCAGAGGCGGCTCGTATTCGGAGGGCTTGGAGACGGGAATATTGCCAACTGGTGGGGGAATCTTCCCGTCTCCAATTGGAACACGCTCGGACTGCCTCTAAACGAGTCTTGCGCCAATGGCAGGCGGCCTGTGCTAACTTAGATGCGTGTCTACAGAGAGAATTGGATAATAAACGTCGGAAATTACGACAAACTTTTTATGAGCGTGGAAATAAGTCAGGTCACTTTCTCACCTTACGACTTCGGCAGCAGCAAATTATGAGGGTGGTTCGTGAAATTTGAGATTCCGGGGGCCAGAGGAGGGTGGTCTCCCAGGAGATCCGCGATGTCTTTGCCACATTTCTGGAACGGTTATATAAAGCTGAGCCTTTTGATTTGACCCGTGTGCAGGGTTTCCTGCGGAC
Organism: Ichthyophis bannanicus; assembly: GCA_033557465.1. NCBI lineage: Eukaryota > Metazoa > Chordata > Amphibia > Gymnophiona > Ichthyophiidae > Ichthyophis > Ichthyophis bannanicus. The sequence goes on along the minus strand of CM066031.1, from coordinate 744,086,306 downwards.
TGTTGCTTTGCCGTGGTTGAATGACTCGGATAGAGATCAATTGGATGCTGAACTTACTGTGGAAGAGGTGGAAATTGCAATCCGTCGATTAAAAGCTGGGGGTGCGCCGGGTAGTGATGGCTTTCCGGTGGCGTACTATAAAAAATTCTGTGCTCAATTAGCTCTGACTCTGGTAGTACTCTTTAATGAGGTCCTGCGGGGGGGAGCCGCTTCCCCCTTCTTAGCGTGAGGCTCTTATAGCAATGCTCCCTAAGCCGGGTAAGCCCTTGCAGGAAGCCGCCTCATACCGCCCCATCTCCTTACTAAACACAGATGTTAAAATACTGGCCTCAGCCCTGGCTGCTCGATTGAACCGGGTTCTCCCAGCTTTGGTGCATCCGGATCAGGTTGGGTTTGTGCCGGGTTGTCAGGCGGCGGATAATATTAGGCGGATGTTACAGGTTATTCATACTGCTCGACAGGATTCTCAGCCGACGCTCTTGGTGGGAGTTGATGCTGAGAAGGCCTTTGACCGGGTTAGTTGGGGCTACCTCTGGTGCGTGTTGGACAAGCTGGGGTTTGGTCCTAACTTTATCCGTTGGGTCCACAGCCTGTATCAAGACCCTACGGCATGTGTCCGGGTTAACGGAGGTCAATCGAGAAGATTCCCGTTGGAAAGGGGTACCCGTCAGGGATGTCCTCTGTCGCCGCTGTTATTTGCGCTGGTGATGGAACCTTTGGCGCAAAGCTTTTGCGAGCATCCAAATATACTGGGCGTTCGCGTGGGTCCTACTGATTATAGAATTGCACTCTTTGCGGATGATATCATCTTATCGTTGGCGGATCCAGCTGCTTCCCTTCCTGCTGCTATACAGCTCTTTGAGGCCTTCTCCCAGGTGTCTGGATTCAAAATTAACTATACTAAATCTGAGATTCTTAATGTGGGGGTCCCGGAGGCGGTCTGTGTGGTACTGAGGGCTACCTACCCCTTTCGTTGGGTGACAGATGCTCTTCGCTATTTAGGTGTAAACTTGACGGTTGAGAGGGCGGCGCTCTTTAAGGCTAATTACGATCCTCTACTCCAGCAGGTTCGGCGTGACCTGGGCCGGCCTGACGCTATCCTGGTTTGGGCGTATAGCGGTGGTTAAGATGGTGGTCGTCCTGAGGTTTTTGTATCTCTTTCAGGTACTTCCTATCCCACTGTCCCGGGGAATACTGGATGCTTGGCAAACCATGCTCATGAAGTTCATATGGCAGTATCATCGACCGCGTATTGCGCGTCAAATTCTTTATATGTGCACATGCTCTGGGAGCGCCTAACCTCCATTGGTACTACGCGGCGGTGCAATGTCGTGCCGGGGTGGAGTGGATGTCCCCGGAGAGCCCCAAACGTTGGGTACAATTGGAGATGCATATCGCGGGGGGGGGGGGGGGGAGGGGACTGGGAGATCGGTTGTGGCTTCGTCCCAAGCTCTGTGGAGGCTTGCGTTTAGGTAACGCATATATCTTACATACCCTGTCAGACGGCTGCCTGGGTGAGAATATTCACAGTCTTGGCAAGTGCATATATCTATATGATTTGCAAGGGATTGTGGACAATGCAGTTCATTCACACCAGACACAGCTGCTCACAATAATTAGTTGTGCTCTTTTGGGTAAAGCCAATAAGATATTTATTTATGGGGTTATTTCTCCCAACACAGATATGCTTGGTAGCACATAAATCAGGTTACTTGCTTTCAGTGTTAAACTTGGAAAAAACAAAATCAGGAAACATTTGAACTTGTCAGGCAATCATAGCAAAAGAAATAAGACCTGGTTGATAACAAACTGGTCTTTTCTGTAGGCTTTAGCTAATATTCTCTTAGCAATGTATCAAACAACAAACCAAAAGCCACAAAGAAAGAAAAAAACTGTTCTTTTCAGGTAAACTTCTTATATCTTCCCACATAGATTCAGAAGTGATTCCCTTAGAGCTCACCAGCAATTAGGTAAGGCTCAATTGCCAGCAGCTATCCAGCTGAAACCCCTTAGCTGGCTTGCTTTCCACTGCGTGGCTAAAAATCCTACTTAGGAGCTTTTCTGAGTAGATTAAAGAACAAGTTTGTATTTCTTTGTGATGGTTGCTGTACTTTATAACAGAAAATCACCAAAGGAGTTTAGACAGAGAGCAGTCCATGTAAACAGATTCTTCATCTGCTATCACCCCCTCTTCTTCAACAAGCATGGGTTCAATATCATGGATTGGCACAGATGAATCTCCCAATGGAGCACTTTCAGGAGAATACTTGTTTCCCTGCTGTCTTTCAAGGTTATAGCTAGGGCATAGATCAGTGTTCATACCTGAGCTTCCATTGCTGTTACAGTTCCTCTCTATATAGCCTGGCCAGTATGTAGTCCAGTTCTTATGTCCAGCCTTCCAATCCAGATCCCTGGACACTGGATCTCTCTTCACATACCTTCTGGCACGGGTCTTAGGGTCCCTTCCACGTGCAGCCGTCTCCCTCACAGGTACTGTCTGGAGATTCCTAGCTCTGCAGCACCATTCCTCTGGCTTTCCCCAGTCCAATGGTGTATGCTGGCCCTTGGAATGCCTCCCAGTATACGTACTGCTCTGAACTCTTCTAGACCTCTCAAAGGCTTTTCTCCTCTTTCTTCCAAAGGGTTTCTTTCCCTCTCTGTCCGTCCGGTTTGGCTTCTGCTTCTGATGATCCTCCTGATGATGAAGATGATCAAGCTCAAGCTGATTCTCTGTAGAATAAACTCTACCTTTATTCTGCCTAGATGAGTGCTCCCCCCTAATACAGCGCAGCTGTGCTGAATCAGGCCCTGCCCTTTGAGATGAGTGCTTAGGGATTACCTCATAGCCCTCCTGATTGAACACACATTTCCCCACTTCAGCTCCTCTAATGGCTGTTGGAAACCTGGTGCATTATGGGACTGGTAGTCTTTTATGGGAAAATTCTGTTTTCTTATTTCTACCAGAACTGACAGGTTGCTTATTCAGAGTCACATCACCTTTTCTATAGCTCCTTCCTGAGCTATGATAAGCTTCCTTATCACAACCCTCCGCTGCTGGGACCAATCTTTTCGGACTCGGGGGGCAGACCTGACTCCTTTGGCGCCTATAGTGGATAATGCTATGTTCCCTCCTGGGATGACGGACCCAGTTTTTCGGATGTGGGGGCACCAGGGACTTAGTCGTGCTGGTCAATTCTTCGATGAGGGTAAGTTGCGCCCCTTTAGTACGCTTCAGGAGGAATTTGGCCTTCCCGACTGTCATGTTTTTCAATATATGCAAGTGGCCCACTGGGTTCAGGCTCGACGAGTTCGGTCTCAAGTGGCCCGCGATTTGTCAGATATAGAATGTTTTTGCGAAGCATGTACTACTACGAAAGGTCTTATAGCTGCCTTGTATGCCCATTTGCAGGTGCAGCAACCAAGCTTACGCAAATATAGAGAGCAATGGAATTCTGACTTGAGTCTTCATTACTTTGAGCAGCAATGGGAACAGGTAGAGGGCAGGCTCTGGAAAGGTTCGGTGGCGATTAATATCCGCGAAACTAACTACAAGCTTTTGTACAGATGGTATATGATGCCTGAGCGCATCGTACGTGTGTATCCAGGGCTTCGGATCTGTGTTGGCGGAGATGTGGACAGAAAGGTACTCTGGTGCATGTCTGGTGGTCTTGTCCTCGCGTCAGAACCTTTTGGAGAGGGATTCAATATCGCTTGAAGCAATTAGTTGGGTTGGCCATTCCTTGGGATCCGGGCATTTTTCTTTTTGGTGTAAATGTGCCTGGCGCACGGAGTCCTCAACTGGCCTTGATTCGCCATGGTTTGAATGCGGCTCGGCTAGTTGTGGCTACCGCGTGGAAGCAGGTCCTGTCGCTGTCCCTCTCCGCCTGGTTGGAGCGGATGTGGGATACGTATACCATGGAACGTGGGGTGGCAGCTGGCAAGTTGCGATTGTCACATTTTGAGCAAGTGTGGGAAGCCTTTGTCCTACAATATGGTTCATGATTGCTCGAAGGTCCTGTGTATCCCGTGGGAGGGCTGGCCTTGTACCTTCCTGTAAGCTGGACCCCCAGTGTTCCCCCTTTGTCTCATGTGGGCTGGTTGGCTGGTCCACTCCCTTCTCTCTTATCTGGCTCGGAGGTTCGTGGGGGGGAGGGAGGGGGAGGCGTTAGGCAGAGTGTTCTGGGAGTGCTATGTGTTGCTTGATTGGTGCGTTGGGGGGGGTGGGGGAAGGGGGGAACAGAAAACAAACAAAAAAAAAAACGGCCTTTTGCTGGATTTGTACTTGATGTTTGCAATTTTGGCATTGTTACCTTCTACTATTGTATTCTGCATATAGCTTATGAGTCTTTTGCTCTTGTTGATGTTTAATTGCTGCCTTTCAATAAAAAAAAAGAAAAAAAAAAGAGAAGATCATTCCAGCATACATGCCGTTTTGAAATCCTCTTGAATTCCAGTAGTAGTGCATTTCCCGAAGGTAAATTTATCATAAGCTAGGGAAAGCTTTTCATCAAGTAATATGACATTAGTGGGAAGAAAAATATGATGACACGAGGCATGTGTGCAAACTGTGAAATATCTGTATTAATAACAAGGTAGGGTGCAAGTGCCCACTCTCAAATTAACTTTTTAATCGTAGCCATTAGTATAGTGATAAGCTTCAATAAAATGATTATAAATGCAACCGAATGGAAAAATCGCTAACTCATTCATTAATCACTGGATTGTGTGCACATCTCAAAAGATGTCACATAGCTAGAAAATAAAATATGGAGGAACAGATTGAATTAAAGACTTGAGCAGCTCTCTTCAATTTACAATACAGAAGTCAGTTTAGGCACTTACTGCCAGATAAATGATTTTCAAGTTTGTAATTTTTTATAAATAATCTCCTTAACTCAATTTGTATGATAATGCATGTTTGCAATTTATATTTTTGGAATAACAATGCACGTCAGGCAGCCAGACCTTGCTTGAGAAACCCAATGAAGTATTTACCTGGAAAATGCTTTTAATTAGAGTATCTTTCTGTAAGAAACTAGCCGTTTCCTGTTCATTATGTGTGTACTATACTATTCGCACTGTGCAGGAGTTGATTATGGGTTATGCAATATTATACTGTAATAATCTCTGCACAATATGAGCTAAGCCCTTGTATTTGACTTAGGAAGAAGGTTTAATTATCGGTACGACAGCGAGGTCCTATTACAAAAGCAACTTTTCAATTGCGGAAAACACCTAGCAAGGATATAACCCAGTACCCACCAAAACATAGCTAGCAAAATGTGGCATGCTATTGTTTCAATTAAATCCATTTTTATTAGCAATAATAAAATGTGTTAGAATTAATTTTGTATAATTTATAACAGGGGCATGCATTTGTACGTGCATATTAGGTTCATTTGAGTTAATAAAAATTTAAAGGGCACATCACTTGTATGTGTCTATACTTATTAATTGGCATGAGTAAAACTACTTTAACAAAGTTCTTGTGTCTCAAATAACAAATAGGTGAAACAAACATGAAAAAATACACAGAAATCAGGATACATTCATTTTAAACAAAAACTGAATTTTTTGTGCCATGTGCATCCCTAATTTATAACAAATAAAGGGCATGGTTACTAAAGCATGCTACCAGCAAAATGAGGAGTCAATGCCCAATACTGGCATCAAGCTAGAAAGGAGTGCAGGGCCTCCTGCTAAATACATCACATGCAACATGTTTCGAGGGGGGGGGGGAAAGACTAGGTGGGAGAGGTTGTTGCCATTGTGGCATAACTAGCATGACATTTGTAAGCCACACTACCCGCACTTAAGCCAGTTACTGTGGTTGCAACTAATGCCACTACAACTGATGGTGTTTGTAGCTCCCAGGACCATTGTACTGTGGTGAAATCTGGTAAATGCAGGGGGACAGCTGTACCCATCTCCTGCAGGTAGCACACAGTTCCACATTAGCAATGTGGCCCACAGGGATCAAGATGGTATTATGGGTGGTTGCCTGAGCAGGCACAGTGCAGTTGCTTGGTGATCTAAGGCATTCGTTTGTCCTCAATGCCGTGTTCTCGGGGCAAGAGGAGGGGCAAGGCAGAGGTGCTTACCTTCATGCTGGTGCAGACAAAAGAGTCTGGGGAGCAGATCCTGGAGTGCTATGGTGTTCTGCCTGCGATTTGGGAACTTATTTCTGCTTCAGAGGTCTCAAGCTCTGGAAGGCCCAAGAGTAGCACAGACGGGGTCTCTTTGAGCCTAAATAACCGAACAGCACTGCCGAGGCCAGGAAGTGGAGTTAGCTCCCAGGAGAGTCAGGCACTGTTGGGGGCAATGCGTGAAGTGCCTCTTCCCAGTATGGAGGGTTCCTTAAGGCAGGTTTCTCCTCAGTAGAGACATGGGGAGCTTCTCCCTCCTTATGGAGTCCATCCTCAGTGTCTAAACCAGCTGTTAGCATCCCAGAGCACATCCAATTTTGAGAATCGATACCTCACTTCATACCTTGCTGGAGAAAAGATATAGGCTGAAGTTGCACAACTGTCTTCCAAGATGCTGAACTGGATCAAAAATTACAACTACAGGCAGCTAAAGTGGAAACCCTAGAAGCCGTCATGGCAAAACAGACTGTGATCAATGCTTAGATAAAAGATAGAGATTTTTTCTTTCATAAGGTTGATTTTCTTGAAAAGTGCCTTAAAAAGAATAACCTGTGATTCCCGAACTTTCATAAGTGCCCAGTGTTATCAACCGTTGAAATGCTACGTAAATATGTTAATGAAGTATTGAAAATGCCTCAGGATTCACTTCCATCTCTAGCATGGGCACAGTACATAGTATCTAAGTCTTTTCCACTGGCTGGACAAACAGGTTTTCTTCTATATTTTTCCAATTTTCTTGGCTCCTTGATTTTCCTTTTATCGTGGTCAATTTATAATTAGTTTTGGGTCCAGTGTTTCTGTATTTTCTTATGTTGTTTTTCTTTTTCCTCTCCTTTGGATTTGATATCTAGATGCTAGAATGAAAACTTTGCATACGTAAAAAATAAAAAAAATAAAAAATTAAAGGTGGACTACAAGCATATTACTGGCATGGGACTTAGTAAGCATGTCCCAAAATGAAGACATCAACACAGGTAGACACCAGAACAAATAATTAGCATAGAACTGACAAAATCTTTAGAAACTCTTAATTACAAACTATGAAGCTCATACCAAAAAATATTTCAAAATTAGTAGAAAAACATTATTTTTAAATATTTTTGTAAAAAATGGTCTTGAATAAGGTCAATCCAAATAAACAGCCTTTTTACCAAAGTGCATACAAGGGTCTGCACTTACTGCATGCTAGTTTTGCTCTCAACACGCAGTAAGTGCAATAGTCATATGCTGTCAGGGGCTCGCCCAGTATGTATCTAGCAGTTGGCACACAAAAGGGTACAGTAACAGAAAAGCAGCAGCATTCACAATTAACATGGATGGGGGCACCTAAGGGCATCCATGGAGGTATCATCAAATGCAGGCATGCTAACTGCCACATTGGCAGCGAGCAATGTTCCCGCTAACCTGCGCTGGGTTCGCCGCCAACATTCCTGCCGGCAGGGGAGGTGCAGAGCGATCAACATTCTGCCCCTCCCCCCACTAGCAGGAATGCCGGCGGAGGACCCGGCGCAGATTAAAGAGAACATTGCGAGGGTGCTGCAGCGTGCGTTAGACAGGGTATTCATAACAGTGGTTTGTAGCCCGTTTCCAATAAGTGACATTAAATGAGAATTTGAGTCTATAGTTTTTAGCATATATCAATACTTATATATACGGAGGGGGGTTAGGGAACAGGAGGGGGTAATTTGTCCTGGAGATGGTTTTCATAACAGTGGCATAGGCAGACTGATATTTTGGGGGCCCAAGGCTCACATAAATGGGTACTAGGTGGTGGATGTTGATACAACCTCTAGTTCTCCGATTGACCTGTGGTGTTGCTGCTACTGACTGGGTAGGCCAAATTGGAGCAGTTCACAACCCAGGCAAGCCCATAGAAGAACAGCTTGTTGGGCTGATGCTTTCCTGATTTCTTGTACTTCTGAATCCAAACCAGAATTAAGAATTGCAAAGGCTACCTAGAACTAACCTGAAAGACTAAATAAATAAGTAAGTTCTTCTTCTCTATTTGTTTTTTGCCTTTAGAACCGCAGCACCCTCGCAATGTTCTCTTTAATCTGCGCCGGGTCCTCCGCCGGCATTCCTGCCAGTGGGGGGAGGGGCAGAGTGTCAATCGCTCTGCACCTCCCCCCGCCGGCAGGAATGTTAGCGGCGGACCCAGCGCAGGTTAGCGGGAACATTGGCAGCGAGTATATGATATGTACTCCCATGCTAACCACAATGTATTCTCGATGCCCACATTTTGCCCCATCCTACCTCATTGCACAATGGGCAATTAACAAACATTTTAGCATGTAGTAGCTGTCATGCCCACTTAGTAATTTTTACCTTGGCCCTTGAGCTCCCACTTACCGCATGCTAAAATGCACATTAACTGCACTGTGCCTGAATGCCTGCCCTCACCAATTACTTCGAATGCACCTAACTCTACCTTTTGAAGTGGACTTAAGCGCACCCATGCTAATTAAGAACATTGACAGCATGCAATATGCTCCCCATATTTACATCTGGAACTAAGCTATCTACATGGTTCTTCATAGGCAGAGTTATCAAATCGCCATTATGAGAATGGGCACAGAAAAAAAAATCATTAGGTACATAAAAATTATCCACCTAAAAGCAGGAACAGAGTGCAAGATACAATTGCTAAATCGTGGATGCTTAATGCAGACATAAGACATTTGTTAAATAGAGGGGTGCTTCTCAAGCTTAAAGGATCAGACCACTGTAAATAGAAGTTATCTATGAACCAGCACAGACTGAAATATATTTATCGTATATCTGTGCCATAAAGTACCAATTGTCTGCATAAGGGAAATGTAAAACCTGGTTCTAAAGGCAAAAAACAAATAGAGGAGAAGAACCACCTACTATTTTATTTAGTTTTCCAGGTTAGTTCTAGGTAGCCTTTGCAATTCTTAATTCTGGTGTGGATTCAGAAGTACAAGAAATCAGGAAAGTACCAGCCCAACAAGCTGTTCTTCTATGGGCTTGCCTGGGTTGTGAACTGCTCCAATTTGGCCTACCCAGTCAGTAGCAGCAACACCACAGGTTAATCGGAGAACTAGAGGTTGTATCAACATCCACCGCCTAGTACCCATTTATGTGAGCCTTGGGCCCCCCAAAATATCAGTCTGCCTATGGCACTGTTATGAATACCATCTCCAGGACAAATTACCACCCTCATACACCCCCCTCCTGCTCTCTAACCCCCCTCCGTATATATAAGTATTGATTATTAATATGCTAAAAACTATAGATTCTAGTTCTCATTTATAGTAATACTCTTCAAAGCTGTTTAATATTTAAAAGTTCTGTGTCAACCTGTTAAGTTCGTGTTCCCTGTAAATTGCCTTGATTCCCGGTTAAGGCGGTATATAAAAAAAAAATACAGTTAAAAATAAATAAATTTAGCACAGCGAAGGCATAATTCATCAGTTGCACAGGGTGCTTTAAATGAGGGCAAAGTGCAGTTTCTTGTTAGTTGGGGAGGAAAGGAATAACAATATTGTCCTTAAGCCTGCTTTATTGTGTTGCAATGCTATTTTCTTCTAAATGAATAGGTCGGAAACTGTTACTGTGAATACGAAGCATGAAATATATTGTCAAAACAAAATGTCACTTATTGGAAACGGGCTACAAAACACTCAAGGATGCTTGTATTCAGCTAGGTTAATATCCAGGAAGAGTGAATTACTGTGCGGCATTTCAATATAATGCTTTGTGTTAACCTTCAATGTGGCCAACCACTGGAGCTAAGGAACAAAATGGAAATATTGAAGTCTATGATTACAGACAAAAAAATAAGAGGTCATTGGGGAGTAGCTCACTTGGAACCTATGTATGATACTCTTTTTTTATTATTTTTTTCTTCCCCCACAAGGTTCCAAGGAGGCCACTGTTTCATGCATACAGGCTTCCTCCAGTCTTCCAGGAGAGCTGCCAGCCTGGTATCCATTGATAAATAGAACGCAGCTGGTGTTCCAAGGATGGCTATTAATCTCTTCACAAGATGAAAGCAAGTGGAGAATCTGAGCAATGCTTTGCAATTACCGATTCATATACTTCCTCCTCTGAATAAAAGGATTATGAATCAGCCTCTACTGTAAGATGGATTAGTTTTAATTGATGCATCAATATTCAGAAAATTTAGGATACATTGTAATGAGGATGCAACTTAAGTCAGAACCACTTAGTCAGGTCAACCAGCGTTTCCCAGTACTATCCCGGAGACAAACTTTGCTAGTATGATTTTCAGGATATCAATAATGAACATGCATGAGATTTCCATACATTAGAGACCCAATATATGCAAAATCTCTCTTGTACATATTCATTGCGGGAACCCTAAAATCCTGACTGGTTAGGTATGCTGTCAAGACAGCACCGAGAAAGACGCAGGTAAACATCTATTTATAAAAGACAAACATTGACTAGTACTTCCGCTGTATTTCCTATCTTCATCAAAATAATCAGATATGGCAGCCATGAGACCCAAGCTGTATCATAGAATGGTCAGTTTTCATATAAAATCATTTTTTTGGATTCTCCTATGGCTTGACATCTACAAAATATTTGTACAGTTTCTTTTGCATTTAAAGTCCAAATTAGAAGTTCAGTTGCCCTTCCAAACAATGGCAGGTTGGCAGCATTTGTGTTTAATTGATTTGTTACTAATCAATGAGGTTGAGGCTTTTTAAATCATTCTTTTCTTTTTTAAACATTTTTCAATAACCTGTTGCAGAAAAACAAACTCTATGTTGTCTTGTTCAGTTCATTTTTAATAAATTAAAGAAAATGAAAACTGACAACTAATGAAACAAAAAATGCAAAATATAAAATGAAATAAAAATAAATAAATGCTCCGTGCTCCCCTCTGAGATCGAGAAAGTTACACTGGTCCTGCAATGGTGGCTTAGAGGACCCTGACTGCAGAGTTCGATAAGGAGCCCTTGTGCATATCCTGCCTGAGAATTCCTGCTACAACGGCAGCTCGGTGAGTTGGGAATGTAAAATAAAAACAGGGAAAAATGCTGGGGGAGCTTGAAATGGACGATCATGGCCTCAAATGAGAGTTAATTCTGATTGAGCTGAAAGCCCAAAGAAGCAGGAGGAGACTGCTGTGAACCCTACAACACTACCACCATAAAAAATTAAAGGAACCTTTTAACAAGGCCTTAAAGCCTTTTATTGTGAGAATCAGGATCTTTGTAGGGTTTCACATTTTTCTCACTCAGGCTATCTGTAAGGCTGGAAGTCGCTCTTTGATCCTAAGTTCAGTGTCTAGAGGTAGTGAAGAAAAAAGTATAATAAGAGATGTACATTCATATACAAGTTGGTGCTAAATGTCACGATTGCACTTGGGGAAAGTACCATGGCCTGCAAAGTATTTGTCTTCCCAGACAATAAACAATGTTTTGTCATAATTAGCTCAGAGAAGTCTCACTTCTCTGCTCCGTTGCTATTATCAGGGATTGTCCTTACTCCTCAGAGTAACTGGCTTTGGATATACACCATACCTATGTCTCCAACAACCTATACTCTACATTTGAGATGAATAGGTCTTTCATCAGCTGGTCAGATTAGCAAAACTACTATGCTACAAGGTGTAAGCAGGGAATGTAAGGAACAGTCCCTGCTCAACAGAGCTCAGAATCTATGAAAGACAAATACAACAAACAGGGAACAAGGTAGATCTAAAAGGAAATATAGTTAAGGAGCGCGTGAGTGGTCAATAGAAGAAGGGGGATCAGGATCCAAATGCAACCTCACAATGGTGGGCCTCCCCAGGAACTGTCAGGAGCTTGGCTAGGTTGTTCTTAGCTGTTAATACATTGATACATACCCTAACACATGGCGCAGTTATCATAAGTGCCCCCAACTCCACCTATTGAGGTGGCATTAGTTACAGCCATGCCAATTGCAATATTGACAGGTAGGATGCAATATCCCCCCCTTCCACATTAACTGAAACGTGCTCTGCACACCCACTCTCAACCCCTAACCTGCTCATTCACCACCTCAATGCATGATTGGCAGTTAGTGTGTGAATCAGCATGGTAACTATTATGCCCCCACACTAACAGTTAGCATGGGAAAATGCACGTTAACTGCTTAGTGCATGCTAATAAAATGGGCCCCTGTGGCTGTACCTGAGACATTATATTCAGTGCCATTATATATACATGTGAAGGCATAATTTTAAAAATGACGTCCAGGTGCAATCTGGGACATGTAGGTCAAAATGTATGAATTAATGCTGACAATGTGCAAGTTTCAATCCAATTTCAGAAGTTTGTATATGCCTGAAATGGACGTCAGCAATAATGGCCACAGATATCCTTGCGACAGAAATTTTAGAAAGCGAATACATTCCATGCTGCATCCACGTCCCTGACTGCTAATTTGCAAGCAGTGCTAACCAGTGTGCTAACCAGAAAACATGTGCTAACCAGTGTGCTAACCAGAAAACATGTGCTAACCAGAAAACATGCCCTTGTTTCCCTTCCATTTTCTTTGTGGTCATAAAAAGTGTCTCAAATGTGCAAGTACCTTTTCTACTCCCTCCAGGTATTTTGGTGGCAGGGCAACAGCTTTTCTGATGCAATTATCTGTGTCCTGGAGCAGGAATAGACACGGACCACACCATTGGTAGGCTTCGACGTGCTTGCTGTTTCTGAAATCGGGCACACACGTGCATCTTTTCCGGAATGCTCTGGACAAGCCTCCACCGTGCCCAATGCAACATGTATATGCTTGTTCCAAATATGTCCATATACTCTGCTTTCTAAAATGGTTCCAGGGACATCTTCAGGATTTGCACATATATGTTCCCATTTTTAGATGCCCAGCTCATGAATAGAGCTTCTAAAATGACCCCTACAGTGGCACCGAATGTAGTATTTTAATTGAAATTTATACATAACAGCTGCCATGGAATATTACCCCCTCAGGTTTAGTTTAGTTTGTTAAAAATTAGATATACCGCCTAATCGCAACAAGGCGGTTTACAAAATAACCATAAAATTAGTTAAAAATTAGGAAGCTAAAGTAACTAAAAATAAAATAGGAAAGCCAAATCACATGGACAAGGAGGAAACCAGAAGAAAGGCAGGGAATTAGAGGAAGAGTCGGGGAACTGCAGTCAGGGGAAGTAGAAAAAGCAATCCGAAACAGTCGAGGCTTTAGGGAAAACAAACTGGGAGTAGGATGGTTCAAGGCAAAGGTCAGGTTAGATCGTTCCAGAGTTTGGGAGCCAAGAAACAGATTGCAGGGTGCCAAGTAGATTCCAATCTCACCTGAGAAGCAGAGGGATGGTGGAGGTGATTGCTGTGGATTGCTGTGTGAGAGGTGCAAAGTAAGAAGGGAGACCAGAGTGAAGAATCCTGCGAATCGTATTGAATCCATACAGGGAGCCAGTGATGAGACATAAGAAGAGAACGGACGTTATCAAACTTAGTGGCATGGGCAAGCAACCGGAGTTTTGGACGATTTGAAGCTTTTTAAAGTTCATATTTCGGAAGAACAGCATAGATGATGTTGCAGTAAGCAAGGTGGGTGATGACAAGACTGAGAAGAAGGGTAGCTAGTGCCGAGGGAGAAAGGAGTGAATAGATCTGATCTGCCGAAGGGGAAAATAGGAACACTTAACAACAGGACTAATATGATCATGAAAGGTCAGGGAAGAGTCTAGAGTGACCCCAAGATAGGGAACTTGAAAGTAGGGGAGCAATGGTAGGAGGAACAGAAGAAGTAGAAAGCAAAGTCGCTGCAGTTTTCTGGAGATTAAGCAGGAGATGATCGTCGGCCAGCCAGGTAGCCACTGCAGAAAGCAGGTGCCACTGAATTGGCATTAACTTTAGTGCCAACATTTATGGTAATATTCTGTGGCACTGACCAGTGTTTTCATTTCAATGCTGGTTATGACATTTAAAATAACATGCATACTCAGAATCACTATACATATAGCAGTATGTGGTAGTTTCCATACATTAAGCCTCAAAACCTAGCGACAGAGATGGAACTGGACTCACGCTAAGGAATGGGCAGCTGCCTCCCCTACACTTCCCTGTTTGCCGCGATTACTACAGGTGCAGTTACCGCCATCCTTTGAGATGGCAGTAAGTGCGCCCATGCTAAGTGCTAAATATGCAATTAGCGCACTCTGACGTCCACGCTAACCAAACTTTGCAGTAAATGCTCATAATCTACCCCTTACCTACCCAGCCTCTGCTCAAACCCTCTTTAAGCCGTCCTAATTTTAGCATGGGGTAACAATTACTGCACCAGCAGTGTTCTTTTGTAAACATGCCCCATAGTCAATGGTGCTGAATCTACATATTGACTGCTGACTATCAGTACTGCTGTTAGTTTAGGTCGGCTATTCATCCAGCAGGCCTAAAGTAAACTATACGTATACTGGCTGAATATCACTACAGTGTGGTTAGTTTTTGATTGATGCTTTTGCTCTACCTCCTACTGCTCCTTCACTATATGGACAATGTTGGATCAGTTAGACATATTTGCCCTAGTTCTATCCGTATAGCATTTTTATATCTACAGACAGCTGAATAAGTTTACTAGCAGCTGATGAGGGTATTACTTTATTTGAAAATTAGCCCCTATGGACAACAAGCAATCAGATGGAAAAACAATTCAAATTACTTTATCTGATACCATGGAAAACTGAAATGCTCTAAAGAACACAAATATTAAAATATGTGTAAGAGCAAAAAAGTATGTATAGATACCTCTGGAGTTGTGAACTTTTTACATTAATGCAGATGTTTGCTTGTATATTATTTTGCAAGGTCTGGCATTTTGTGCATCATTATTTTCTAAATGCCGTGTTAACATGGCTATTGGTGCATTTCTTTTAATGCTACTTATTAAATAGATGTCTCAGTGTTAAGCTGCGTTACCTATGAACTAGATGGAAAATATCTGATAAGCTTTAGAATAGACTCTGCCAGTGATCAGACTCTTATGGTTAAGTTTAACAGGACAATACCAATATTATTCGGCACTCTCCAACTAAACTCCTACCACACCCCTAAAGTATCTCCAACTCCACCTCTTTGGTGGTAAGTACATTTTTTTTCCAACCAAATCATTGGCCAAGTACAATTTAAATGGTTATAGGGGGAGAATTTAACAGGCCAGGATTTGCTTTGATAGCTCTGTTACCCAGCAAATCATATCCTGAATTCCGAGATTGTTGGACGACTGACTTATTCCGATTAATTTCTTTGACAGGGTGACCAAAAAAAGCCTTTGACATGATAATGAGTTGCAAACATATACAAAGCACTTCATTATTATGCAAATCAAGTAACGCAACTTGCATTGAACTTTGCAAGCTGCATTATTCATGGAAGCATATTTTTCCTGCCTTGGAGCTGCAGCTGTTGGTGCTCCCCTCTTAAAGAAATCTCTTTTCAGCTTGGTTCATGGATTTCAGGGGATTGGAAAAACATCACCTCCGTCACTCTCCAAGAGCAATTCAGCTACTAGCTCGCGATCTCTTAGGAGCATTAACTAATTTCTCTCCTCTACTTCTACCATCATTTCCACACCTATCCCTTTCAAGCATTGTGATTTGATTACAATTGATAGTAAGCTCTAAGGAGAAGAGACTGTCTCTCTTATGTGTGTTTCTATAGCACTGTATACATCTGATAGCAGTTTAAACATAAGTACAGGCAATATTAGTAGATGACCACCTGCCTTTCTCTATCTGCCCTCTGGTTGTGGTCCTTTCATCTCTGTATTGACTATGCACTGTTCAGTCTCTCTAGCTATAAAGCCACTGAGCCGACAGGTTTTTTAATGCTCACTTTTATGTCACAGAGAAAGAAAAAATATTGCCAGTCTCTCTCTCTCTCAGAGCCTTTGCTCTGCTATTTCTCTCACTGTTCAGTCTCTCTTGGTTCTAGAGCCACTGAGCCTAGTGAGACCATGCCGGTCCTAGGCGGTTGCCTAGACCCGGATTTAGCCTTGAGTTGTGGAAATAACGGACACTGTAGTCGTGACCAGAGTGAAATTAAGGTTGGGTTTTATTCCCCTTCCCTTGAGGATGTCATAGAATAAGGACAACAGAAAAGAACGGTTGCTTCACCGATGTAGAGGATGCTTAACAAAACAATAATTATGCTTCTTTCCAGCAAACAATAGTCCAACACATTTCCAATGTGAAAATAAACTTTCTTTCTTGCTCTTTTTCTTAACAGAGAGACTCTATATTATCAGCCACACATAAAGCACATTCCATGGGCTCAGGGATGTTTTCTGTGCTATAGGTCTCCCACTGCATAGGGCCAGGACCTGGTCCTGTGTATGGACACAGAGCCCCTGTGAAGTTGCTCTCCGAGCCTTGCCCTGGGGAAACCTCAGTTGCTGCAAGTTGGAGCTGCTTTTGTGTGTCCCAGATAGCAGGAGCTGTGCTGGGGATTTCTTCCCACGGCTTAGGCCAATAAGAGTTCCCTAGCTTGTTGTAAGCCTGGCTTTTCTCACGGAGACCCCCTTCTCTCCCTTCACAAAAGATAGGGTACTTATCTTTTCCTGTGGAGAAGATAGTTTCACACTCCTCTGCTTCTAGCCAAGGCTTTCTCTCTGCCCTGCAGCCTGCTCTTCTTTGGGAACACCGGTTACTATACTTGGCTGAAGGAAACTCACTTCCTGCTTTCAGTGAGCTTCCCTGGACATGACCTCTGCCTCCTGTTGGCTGGGCTGTTTGCCTCGGTATGAGGACCCCTCTGGCTGGGAAGACTTTGCTACTGTCTTTCTTAGCTCTCCTGGGTTTATCAGCCTGCCTTTCTCCAAGGCAACGTGTCTTTCTGTAACTGCTTGGGAGTTCTGTTCTCACCTTCCCTCCAAGCCTGCCTGGAACTGCAGTCAGACTTCCTTTGGTCTCTGCTTTCCTCCTCACAATCAAACTCCTGCTACAGCCCAAATCCAGGCTCCAGCTTCCTTTCTCTCTCCTTCTCCTTCTCCTTCCACTTCTGCCAGTTCTGTTTCTGTGGGATTTCCCACCTGTTTTTATCTCTCTGCTCAACTAACGTAGAACGTGAGTCTGGGTCCAGGTGAGCCTGATTGGAACCCTCAATTCTTACTGCGTCACTAAAACCATGTGGAAAGTTTGTTTTCCTTTTCCCTGCCTTTCTGCATTGTGAATGCTGCAACTGCACATGTGGCTGCAAGGTAAGCTCTTCTTTCTTTTTACATTCTAATATCTCAGGGTCTGTGTTATCTAACTCCTGGCAGGTAAGCTCTTCCTCTGCACTACCCTTTAATATTCCAGGTTTTGTGCTGTCTACCTCATGACAGCCTGTGACATTTTTAGCATTCATTTTTCTCTGACACAAAGGGATCCTTTTACTAATGGATGCTCGAGTGTTGCACCAAAAGCCCCAAAACCATTTGAACTTAGCATGTTAAAGTACAACACCACTGTGTTAGCTGTCGAGGGTATAGAAAGCATCTCCCCAGCATTTGATGTGGAACCCTGTCCCTTAGCACACAACAAATTAGTGTGGGTGCATTTACCTTCACCTATTCAGGTGACATTAGGTCATCCTTACTAATGCAGTTAGCATGCAGTGGGAACCCAGTGCTAACTACACAGAGCACCATGCCCACTCTCCACTCCCACCCCACCCATTCATGACCCTAACACAGATTAGACAATTAGCACGGGAATTGTCCTGCACTAAATGTCATGGCCTTGTGTTAGCTGGTAACATGTGTCCCAATACACATTCAGCGCATGCCAAAACATTTATTTATTTTATTTAGTAAGGACTTATATACCGCTCCTTCCAGCGATCAGAAGCGGTTTGATTACAATTACGGGATTTGTCATAAATTACAGACAGAATTATTTGGGGATTAGATTGTCAGCCAATGCACCTTTTTAAAAGACCTCCTTAGACAGTACTGCCTGTCATTCTCTTAACCCCGTCTTCATCTTTGGATGATTTATCTATTTGTTAATCCTTTGAACTTCAGCAAATGTACTTTCTAAAGCCACCACCTTTCTCTTACCTTCTCTGTCAGAATGCAGGAGAGAAAATGGTTCTGGATTGTTGGCGATTGCTTTCAGCTTTCTGCTGAGCTGCTAACACCACTAGCCATGGCATTTGGGAGAAGGGAGGCAGGGATAGGCTTGCTTGGCTGCTTGCAAAAGAGTGTAAACATGATTTGAGAAGTGACTCGTGGTTCTTCCTTCCCCTCCTTTTAAATTGGCTCTACTGTGTCAGGCCATATAGTGGCAATGTTGCTGTAAATGAATTCCAGTTCAATGCTCATTTGGTTTGTTTAAAAGTATGTGAACCAAAAATATCCTTATTTGATGTGTTTGCTATTAGTTTTAAAAGAAATGTACCGCCATACCTTCTAATAATGAGACAATGTAAAAAGCATATATGCTATCGTTTAGAAATAATTATCTGAAATGTTAATCCAATGTTTACCTTTATCTGTTATTGTAGTTAATTAAGTTCTTGATGATAATTATGCAAATAAGCTAGTGTAATTCTTCCTATTTATGACAGATGTCTATCAATAAAATGTTAATTAGATGTGAACTGAAGTTAGCTTGAAATAAGTGATATAATGTGACTAATTTACATATTTATTTTTTTACAAGCATTTAAACTGATGACAATGAAACCTATACTTAAGACCATCTGTTTATACAAAGATAGCTTCTGACAAAATTACCAGTTGGGTTGATACTGACTCTCAATAGTTCTTCCAGCTGAAGGGTTCAAGACCCAAAAATTGAGGTTGCAACCCTACCTCCATGGTTTGTTTTGAGTCTGAGAAAGATATTTGACCTCCATGAACACCAATTTAGATTACCAAGTTCATTTTTACATAAGAATCCTACAGCAGTGCAATTAACTCTGTATTGATGATTGCATAGTAACAATGTTGAACAAAGAATAAAAAAACTGTTTGTATAACGTTCAATGTAGGGAACTATTTCTAATATGCTAGTATGCATACTGTAGAACAGGGGTGGGCAAAGCCTTTGGTCCAGGGGCCGCATCACAAGATGTGACTGGCTTAGGGAATTGGTCTTAAAAGTGAGGGGGGGGGGGAAGGGGGGAGGATCTATAGAAGAAATTATCTGTGCCATATGTATTTATTGTTGCAGTGATAGAATCATCTGGCAATTTAATTAATTACCAAATACTGACCCAATCACTGTAAAAACAAACACATATGCCATTGGGGTATCACAAGACTAACGGGGTATGTTTACTAAAAGGTTAACACGTGTTAAGTAAAGTTAATGCATGTTAAGTTCTGTCAATCCAGATGGAATGGCCCCTGTATGCCTGAAGTGTCATATCACCCCTTTCACACTAAAATAACGTCCATCCTCAGACACACTATTCCTATCTGACTTTGCTCAACCACTTGATTCCCAAGTTCATACTTGGAACACTGGACTTACCAGCTAGCACCCCTTTGTCCTATTACTGCACAAACTGAATGCGATCACTACTCCTAGTACCACTCTGGCTTCGGCCTTCTTCGCTCTCAGTTTCGTCATGCCAAGCGACTGTGGCGTAGGCATCCATCATCTAATACTGTATCCCAATTTCAACACTGTTATATGTATTGCCCTTCTGCTGTGCATGCTGCTAGACAATCTTATTACACTACGCTCATCACTTCATCCTCCAAGTCCACCAGACAGCTTTATTCTATTCTTCGCCTGCTATGTGCATCTACAGCGCCAACTGCTTCGCCACCTCTGGATGGGTTCACAGAACCCAGCGCGACTGGCTTCTTTCTTCAGAGACAAAGTTGACCAATTGTGTACCTCATTTGCTACCCACCCACCCTCCTTATTTCTCAAACTGAATTACCCTCCCCTGTTCCCTCCTCCAATCTAGCTTTGGCCCACACCTGGACCTCTTTCATTCAATTTCTACAATAGAACTACACAGAGATCTTTCCACATCCTGGAAAAAGGCTTGTCTTGTTGGACCCTATCCCATCGCAGTGGTTATCTGACCCATCCCTTGCCCTTTTACCAATTATCCTAACTATGTTTAACTCTAGTCTGTCCTCTGGTGTATTTCCTACCCCATGGAAATTGGCTGTTGTTCATCCAGTCCTCAAAAAAACAATGCTTGACCCCACAATACCTGCACACTGGTGCCCTGTCTGTCTCAAACCTGGTGCCCTGTCTGTCTTCCTGGCTAAAGTTCTAGAAAAACTGGTCTGCAATCAATTGTCGTCACACGTTGAATCTGCCAACATTCTCCACCCTCACCAATCTGGATCCCGTGCAGGCCACAGTACTGAAACTATTCTTCTTTCCTTTCTAAATGAACTTTACATCACACACAATCATGGTGATATCTTCCTGACTGTTTCCCTAGACCTCTCTTCCACCTTTGATTTAGTCGACCACACTACCCTTCTTTCACACCTTCATGATTCTGGGATTTGGGGTACTGTTTTGCGTTGGTTTCATTCTTTTCTTACTGCCCGTTCCTTCTCTATGCACCTCTGTCTCCTCAGCTGTAGTACCCCTTGTGTGTGGTGTTCCACAGGGCTCTGTTTTTTCACCTCTGCTTTTTAATATCTTCCCAGCCCTTCTGCCGCACATCGTACAGCAATACCCTGTGTCAGCATACTATTATGCTGAATACAATCTTCCTTTATCACACTAGTCCTGCTGCGACTGATCTGTCAACACTTAATGACCGTCTCAAACATATTTCTACTTGGATCTCAACTAACTATTTACACTTTAACCCCTCTAAATCGACAGCCATATGGTTCTCATTCATTGGCAGGTCTATCTCAGTATCAATTGCAGTGATTACAGCTGCTACAAAATACTGCGGCATGCATTCTCACTCATGCCAAGCATTCAGACCACATCACTCCTATTCTCGTTCACCTCCATTGGCTTCCCCTCCATTTTTGGATTCAATACAAAATTTTGATCATGACAAACAGAACTCTTAATACTTCCATATCTTGAAGGACTAGAAAAAGGGGACTGCTACTTCTGGAGAGAGATCTGCAATTGTGAGTATATACTTCTGGGAATTTTTCTGAAGGGAATTCTTTGGATTAAAGCTGATTAATCTGTGAACCCAGTGTATTGTTAAATCAGTCAGACCCTAGTGGCAGCAGTTTAAGTTTAAATTTAACACACAGAAGTGAGCTTTCTGGTTAAATTTAGAACTCAGCAGAGAGCTTCTAGTTTACCTTTCATACTGTACTGCGTCAGAGTTTAGCAGCAGCAAAGAGCTTTAATTTAAATCAAATCAGAATATAAAAAACTTAGCATAAAAGGCAAAACAGGGTCAGTACTCTTTGAGCAGCAAATAGTCTTCTAGAGACCTTTACAAGAGGCCTTCTACCTAGGGGGCAAGAGACCTGTGAAACTTTTTAAATAGGTGTTAACACCAGGTGACAGGTCAAAAGGCCATTTTGAAAGACACCTTCTATCCAAGCAAGGACTGTTAATCACCCAGGAAGTTGGTCACAGCTTACCTTAAAAGCACAGGACAGGGTACTGTGTAGCAGCCCTCTTTTAATAAGCCTTATTTCCCTCCCCACACCCACCCACCCACCCCGGGATAATCATAGTTTTATAGGTACTTACACATCTTAAAGGAAAGGAAAGGAAAGGAAAGGAAAGGAAAGGAGGTGCTCTCAGTTGCAGCTCATTATCCAAATCAGTCAAACACTAAGGATCTGAGATTAATTAAGCTTCAGGTGAACAAGGTATATTTAACGTATTAGGTACACTTTTATTAGTATAAGTATCCATAGCAACCCTTAGTAAGGGGTATGTTTACTAAACCTTCTTAATGTGTGCCCAGCGTTAGTGTGCAGGCTGCCATATAAGGAGTGGGCGTTTCAGTTTAAAGTAGCAAAACGGGATTAGCGCGCGATAATGCACGCTGCTGCGCACATTATCGGGCAAAGCGCCACTAAGTGCATTACCACGCGGTAATCTTAAGTAGGCGCACAGACATCCAAACATAGAAACAGAAGTGTAGCACAATGGTTAATACACTGACTGATGATACAGGGGTCATGAGTTCGATCCCCCAGTGTGCCTAATGCATAAGGCTAGCTGAGGCATCAGCTTTGACATGTAAGTATTGTTTCCTGAGGCATTTTATTTGTATTTTATTTATTGCTGCCAGCAAACACACCCTAAAACCTAAGGTGCCGCATAAGGCACCCTATAAGGCACCCCATAGGGCACATTATAAAGTGCACTGTCCACCATGGCAACCTAGAATGTCCCCTATAGGGCACCCTATAAGGCGCTCCATAGGACACCTTATAAGGCACCTTATACGGACTGTAACCATAAGGTGCCTCAGAAGGCCCTTGATAGGGTGCCCTATAAGGCGCCTTATAGGGCGCCTTCTGAGGCACCTTATGGTTACAGTACCCTGAGGGTGTTTTGCTGGCAGCACTAATGTACATTAAAAAGAGACAGTGCTTTGGACAGCCCTATCAAAGAACCCCTACTGTGGGTTTGAACCCATGACCTCTGGCTCCACAAGTAGTGAAGTAACCAGTGGGCTACAGCTCCATAGCTGCTAGCAAACCCCTGGCTGGCTGCAGAAGGACTGCACGTCACCACACAAACAGTCTGCTGTGGTCACCAGGATAGGGTTATCCCACCCATACCCATGATGCACTGCACATGCAAATCAGCAGTCTACAGATGATCACAAGATGGGGTATGCACCCCCACAGCACCTTGGCCTGGTAGGGGGAAATGACCGTGTGTGGTACTGGCACAGAGTAGCTACACACCGTCACATTGTGCAGGTACTGCACTCGCCCTGAGGGTGAGGTGGGGCACCCTTCACCAGGTCCACAGCAGAGATAGGCCATGCTGCAGGTCCCCAGCAGTGCTAATGTGTGAGATAGGTAGTTTCTGCAGACACACCTTGGATATATCTGTATGTCTCAGTCAGGTTTAGCCCCTATGGACCCCTAGGAGGATTATGTACCACCACCCTCCTCCTCCTCCTACTCCTCCAGGGCTGAGGGTGGTAAACAGGGTCTCCCACCAACAGATTCACATTCTACCTCCCTGCAATGGTGGCAGCAGAGGGGACCATCAACCCCAGTCCTGCTAGGGAACAGACACCCTACAGGGCAGTCAATGCAGCTCTGTACACATCCATAACGCAATAGCAGACAGACATTAGGCCTGGATATGCTAAGCTGCACCCCACCACTATCTGATATTCTCCTGCAGCAAGCCTTCAGCCGCTGCACCCTGCAAGGCGTTCCATCAAGACACATACCAGTTGCAGGCAGTCTGCTACTAGTCCATAGTGCATGTTCCTGGTGGAAATGTGTGCACCCAGAACTGGGATGTCAGCATACACACCAAGCAGATAAGTCAGTGACTGGGTCCCAAAAGGGAACCCATAAATATCACATGAGAGAAATACTATATAGCACTATGGGGGAGCCTAGCCATGCCGTGGTCACTGCTCAGTCAGGATGAGAGTGATCTCCCAGCAGAACATGCTGTGGCCACCCTGTCTGTGCAGGTGGTGGCCGGGCACTACAATGTCCCAGCCAGTGCCCTATGCCCTGTGCAGATGCATCCTGGCCAGGCCACCCTGTCCGGGCTATACCCATGGTACCTTGCTCCTCATTATGCACATTGGCAGGCCAATACTGGCAACAGTGTTGGCAGTGTGGGCTGTGGAGGGTGTTTGCAGCCACCACACACTGGATAGACAGACACACACTCCCACACCTATGCCAGCATTGTGCTACTATAGAGGTGTTTAGCAGCCCTGGCCACCACACGCATGGATATGGTATGCAATACTGTTGGGGGTCACTCCCCAGGGTGGTAAACACTGTCAGAGACCAGACCTGAAGCACACTCCACAGACATCAGAAAGGTTGCTATGATGGAGCTCAATCAGCAAACTGTGCTTAACGTAGGAATTGCTATCTGCCAGTAATCATAGCAAACGTTTGATAGCTGTGTACCATATTCCCAGGTGTAGGGTGGCATTGCTAAGGTATGCAAGTGCTAGTATTGGGAGATGCACGCAGGGCCCAATGTCCTGCCTCTCCAAGAGGCATTGGCTAATGGAGCCTGTGGGTGTGGGTGTGGATGTGTCTGCCCCTGTTGGCTGCTGCTTTACGGCAGAGGTTCCCAACTCCAGTCCTGGTGTGCCAAACACTGTTTGGGTTTTCATGCTGTCCCTCATGAATATACATGAGATACATCTGCATACCATGGGGGTGGTGCATAGATATGCAGCACAGGCATCTTTATTAGAGGCAGCATGGAACCTGAATGGTGTTTGGCCCTCCAGGACTGCATTTGGGAGACTCTGCTCTAGGTAATGCGCCTGCTTATGGTGTCTTTGCTCTGTAGGGTAAAATGTAGGTGTTTTGGGCATGTTTACGTCATCTGCAATAAAGGTTCTGTCTGTATTAGCACGTTGTAGTAGTGGGTAAAATATGGGGACTGGGTTGGCAGGCACCATAGCTGGGACTTAAACCTGTGACCTTCTGCCTCCAAACACACTGGTTGTGTGCACTGCACCACCATGTTGCCACAGAGACAGTGCATTCCCTGGTGATACCGTGACTGTTTGTCCGGCAGGGCCTGTCTGTTGCAGTGCATGGCACCCACCTACACAGGGCTAGGCCATGGTCTGCTCTGGGCAGCTGCCACTGCCCCCCTCCACCACCAGTACCCCTCTGCCACCATGCTGACATGCCCTTCTGCTGGTGGTGTGCAGTCTCAAGCCATCCAGTGTGCAGGTAGGCGGCTGCCTATGGTGCGTGTTCTGGGGTAGGGGTGCCTACATAGATGTCCACGCTTCCCCCCAACACCGCCTGCCAATGTTCTGTGCCCTTGGAGGTACCTGCTGGGTATTATCCCCTGTGACACTGTGATAAACACTCTTGTGCCCATGTTGGGCCCTCATCAGTTGCTGTCTGGCTGCTGTACAGTTTCAGCATTCCTAAGTGCCACCTAGGTATCTGCCTAGTCCGCACTGTGCCCCAGCTGCATCACAGCATGTGCCGCCTGCAGCCCTCTTTATCCCCTTTCCCAGCATCTGTCCAGTTGCCAATTCCGACATGCCCGCCCTGTTGTTGTGGAACATGTGCATGCCATAGCAAACCTGCCCAATGGAGAGGGAAACCCTGATCAGTGCTATTTCACTGTGGGATCATTCACCTTGTATGGGGACGGAGCGTAGATCCTTCCAAAATTCATATCTTTTTTTTGGGGCTTTCTTTGGAGTGTTTTTTGATGTTTCACATTACTATCACTATTGCCCAGCTTGGTTATGTTTTTTGTATATTTTGTTGGGGTCCTTTTCAATGTTTATTTGTACTTTTGTTCCGGTCACATTTATCACACTTATCACTTTTTTTGTAGGTTTCCCTGGTTTTGCTGTACATTACTGACAGAAATGGTTTCTTTTCCCCTTAAATCAGCTGTAACGCGAGGTTTTCACTTGCGTTAGTTTTGGCCTCGAATTTCACATCGTTAGTGTGCGGGGCGGGGAGCCTCTCCCCTCCCACTCTCCACCCATTGACCCCTTCTCTCCGCCCCTAGGGAGCCTTCCTCCGCCTTCCGGGAGCCTTTCCCCGCCTTCAGCGCTTGTTTGTGCTGCTGAGCACGTTAGCGCGCGCAAAGGCACATTTGTGCCCCGTAAAGCGTCATTATCGCGTGCTAAGGTACCTTAGCGCGCGATAATTGCACAGCGTGCACGTTAAGAAGGTTTAGTAAACATACCTCTAAGATGCAGATAGAAGTCCAGCAGCGGGATGGGGGCTTACCAGTCTTTTGCACTGAGTGTCACATGTATGATTTTCTCACAGTTGGTGAGAGGTCTTACGTGTGCACTAGGTGCAAGGAGCTCTTTGCTTTCAGGGAACGAGTCCATTCTCTAGAGGCTAGAGTAGCAGACTTGGAAGACATAAGAAATACAGAAAGGTACATAGATGAGACCTACAGGGATATAGTCCTGAAGTCCCACATCCAGTCTGGCAGCATCCCTGTTGCCATGGGAGGAGAGAGGTCACATGACAGGAGAGCATCACCCTGGTGTGGCAGGAAGTGATCCTGTAACTAGGACCTGTCCTCCAGGTGATGTAAAACCCTCTCGCACAGAACAAAGTTTCTCCAAGGCCATGTATCCATGAGGGAAGGGTTAGGACAGCCATTATAGTAGGCAATTCGATCATTAGGCATGTAGATAGCTGGGTGGCTGGTGGACGTGAGGATCACCTGGTAACATGCCTGCCTGGTGCGAAGGTAGCGGACCTCACGCACCACCTAGATAAGGTCTTAGATAGTGCTGGGGAGGAGTCTGCTGTCTTAGTACATGTCGATACCAATGACGTAGGAAAAAGTGGTAGGGGGGTTTCTGGAGGCTAAATTTAGGCTTTTAGGTAGAAGTTGAAATCCAGAACTTCCAGGGTAGCATTCTCTGAAATGCTTCCCGTTCCATGTGCAGGACTAAAAAAGGCAGGCAGAGCTCCAGAGTCTCAATGCGTGGATGAGATGATAGTGCAAGGATGAGGGTTTTGGATTTGTTAGAAATTGGGAAACATTTTGGGGAAAGAAGGGGCTCTTCCGAAGGGATGGGTTTCACCTTTACTGGGATGGAACCAAGCTGCTGGCATTAACCTTTAAAAAGGAGATAGAGCAGCTTTTAAACTAGATAACAGGGGAAAGCCGACAGTCGCACAAGAGCACATGGTTCGGAAGAATGTATCCTTTTTTTAAATTTTTTAATTTTTTTATTTATGCACATTATATACATTTACATCCAGGCAAATACATGAATGACAAAGAAATTGGATCAAACATGAAGTAATAAATTCAAAACAAACCTAAGTAGAGGAAAAAAAAAAAAACTACGATGTTATCCAAATATTTAGACCTCCAAACAAAGGAAAAAAAAAAGGGGGGGGGCGTATTAGGAAAAGAAACACAATGCAATACAACATCCTAGCAATTACTTAAACAGGCGAAACAGGAAAGAAGACTTAAGTGTCAGCCGTATGGGCTTTCTGAGAAACCTCCACCACAACTTCCTCCCTAGCAATTAAGAACTCATTGAGCTGCCTAGGTTCAAAGAAAACATACATCTTTTGTTTATAAACCACATATCACTTAGCAGGAAATTTCAAAAGAAAAGTTGCCCCTAGAGCCAAGACTCTGGGGCGAAAAGCCAAAAGACTTTTCCTTCTCAACTGTGTAACTCTAGATAAATCAAGAAAAATTCGAACCTTGGAACCTAGGAATTCCTCATTGATATTCTTAAAATACAAACGAAGAATAAAAAATGTATCTGATTCTAAGGCCAGAGTGACAAGTAGAGTCGATTTGTCAGTAATAACATCAAGTGAGGAGGGGGGCGTGACAAGATGGCGACGGGACGCTCTGTGAGTTGAAGCAACTCTCTCCTGGTTTCCTGACCTTGAATAGCTTACCGCTGGAGGATATGGGGCGGAGGAAGCGTAAGCAGGCTGTGGATCCTCCTGGGACAAGCACGCCGCATTCTTCGGTTCAACGAACCTTGGGGGAGTGTGGATTCCGGAGCGGTGGAGAAGCTGTGTCTTCGGCAGCGCCGGTGGTGGAAACCTCGGCGCTGAGCGTATCGGGGGTTTGGTTGTCACTGGAGATGCGTTCTCCCCCCCCCTTACCGCGACCCGGAAGTATTGGAGCACCAGATGCTGAGCCCTTTGCTTTGCTGCTAATGAGCACGCCGTTGAGGGGTTCATCGGGAGGCGCGTCTGGTCCTAGTTCTTCACCTGTGGTATTGGAGCAGCGGCAGAGAGTCCTGGAAGAGCGGGAGTTGGTGGAGATTCCTGATGTGAGTGCCGCGCAGGGAGGAGATCTTCCGGGGAAGTTTCTATTGGTGAAACCTGCGGTTATAACTTTGGAGACGCTATGGGAAGGTCTGGCTTCACTTTCATCCTCTCTTCAGATGTCGTTTGGTGTGCTGAATAATGACTTATTGGGGGTTAAGACTGTGTGTAATACTCTGGCTAATGACCAGTCTGGTCAAGTGGAGAGGCTGTCTAAACTTGAGCATGAAGTGGGGCATTTGCAGGAAGCTGTGACTGTTCAGGCAGTAGATAAGAATGTGACTGCTCGGAAAATAGAATATCTGGAAAATCAAGTTAGGAGTCGTAATTTGCGTTTCCTTAAGTTTCCACGTTCTCCCCTACTTTCTCCCCTAGAAATGGTGAGGAAGTATTTTGGGGAGGTACTCAAGCTTTCCCAGGACCAGTTTCCACCTTTGGTCCGGGCGCAATACCTCCCTGCTGGGATAGGGAAGGGTGCTGCTAGTTCCCCCCTGGTTCTTGCTGAGAGAGGTGACCTGACGGGTTTCCTAGAATGTATCCTTGAAGGATACTACTAAAAGCAGTGAGGTTCCAAAATTGAGTAAAGTAGCCCAAATGCCCTTGAGTATGGAGCAGACAGAGCTTAAAGATTCCAAAATTACCCATGCCTACCAATAGCCAAATTAATATGAATAAAATACAGTCTCTAAAATGCTTATATGAAAATGCTAGAAGTCTAAAAAAATAAAATGGGAGAGTTAGAATATATAGCACTAAATGAGAAATTAGATATGATTGAAATCTCAGAGACACGATGGAAGGAGGACAACCAGTGGGACACTGTGATACCTGGGTACAAACTATATCGTAATGATAGAGCTGATCAAATTGGTGGAGGGGTTGCGCTCTATGTTAGAGAGGGCATTGAGTCAGAAAGGATTAAAGTTTTGCAGGAAACAAAATTTGCTGTAGAATCTCTATGGATTGAATTACCATGTAAAAAGGGGAAGGCAATGGCAGTGGGGGTGTACTATCGACTGCATGGCGAGAATAAACAAATGGATGATGAAATGCTCAAAGAAACCAAGGAAGCTAACAAAAGTTACAGCACAGTAATAATAATGGGAGATTTCAATTACCCCGGTATTGACTGGGTCAGTCTCACGGCAGGACATGCTAGGGAGATAAAGTTCCTAGATGAAATAAATGACTGCTTTTTGGAGCAGTTGGTTCATGAACCGACCAGAGGGAAAGCCATATTGGACCTAATCCTTAGTGGAACACCAGATCTGGTGCAAGAGATAAGGGTGTTGGGGCCACTTGGCAATAGTGGTCATAGCATGATCATGTTTTATTTAATTAATGGAGGAGGAATGGTAAGGAAATCCACAGTACCACTTTTTAACTTTCGAAAGGGAGACTATGATAAAATGAGGAAAATAGTTAAAAAAAAAAAACCCTATAAAAAAGGAGCAGCTGCAAAGGTTAAAAACTTACATCAAGCTTGGGTGTTGTTGAAAAATACTCTCTTGGAAGCCCAGGCCAGCTGTATTCCACATTTTAAGAAAAGTGGAAGGAAGTCCAAAAAACTGCCAGGTGAGGTCAGAGAGACTGTTGCCAAAAAAGCATCTTTCAGGAAATGGAAAAAAAAAAAAAAAGAGCCAAATGACGAAACCTGGAAACAGCACAAGCACTGGCAAGTTAAATGCAAGGCATTGATAAGGCAGGCAAAGGGAGAATTTAAGAAGCTTGCTGTGGAAGCAAAAATGCGTAATAAAGAAAGACTTTTTCAAGTACATTTATAGCAAAAACCCTGTGAGACAGTCAGTTGGTCCATTAAATGATAGAGGGGTTAAAGGGCCACTAAGGGGCAACATGGTGAAAAAGGAGAGACTGAATGAATTCTTTGCTTCGGTCTTTACTGAGGAAGATGTAGGGATGTTACCCATGACTGAAGTGGTATTTAAAGGTGCGGAAGAATTGAAGGAAATATCAATACAACTATTTGATAAACTAAAGAGTAGCAAATCACCTGGACCGGATGATATTCATCCAAGGGTGTTGAAAGAACTGAAATATGAGATTACCTGAAGATTGGAGGATCGCCAATGTAACACCAATTTTTCGCCAATGTAACACCAATTTTTAAAAAGGGTTCCAGGGGTAATCCGGGAAACTACAGACCGGTGAGCCTCACGTCAGTACCGGGAAAAATGGTAGAAACCATCATAAAGAATAAAATTACTCAGCATGTAGATAGTCATGGTCTAATGGGAGACAGCCAACATGGCTTTAGACAAGGAAGATCTTGTCTTACTAATCTGTTGTGTTTTTTTGAAAGTGTGAATAAACAGGTGGACAAAGGTGAGTCGATTGATATAGTGTATCTGGACTTTCAGAAAGCCTTTGACAAGGTCTCTCATCATAGACTTTTGGCAAAACTAAAGAGTCATGGGATAGGAGGCAGTGTACTACTGTGGATCAAGAACTGGTTAAAAGATAGCAGAGGGTTGGGCTAAATGGCCAATTTTCCCAATGGAGAAAGGTGAATAGTGGAGTACCAAAGTTGTTAAAACCCAAGAGGATTGTGGAAAATTACAAGAGGATCTTGATAAATTGGAAGACTGGGCATCAAAATGGCAGATTAAATTTAATGTGGACAAATTCAAAGTTATGCACCTAGGGAAGAACAACCCAACTATGGTTACACGATGCAAGGTTCCACATTAGGAACCACAAATCCAGGAAAAAGATTTAGGCGTCATTGTGGATAACATGTTAAAACCCTCGGCCCAGTGTGCAGAGGCGGCCAAGAGAGCAAATAGAATGCTAGGTATCATAAGGAAAGGAATGGAAAATAAAACAAAAGACATTATAAAGCCTCTGTATCATTCCATGGTGAGACCGCACCTTGAATACTGTGCAATTCTGGTCGCTGTATCTTAAAAAGGATATAGCGTTATTAGAAAAGGTTCAGAGAAGAGCCACCAAAATGGTAAAGGTCTGAACATGGAATATGCTGTCATAACTTTGAATGGATATTATCCGTAATGTATAGAGTTATTCTTGCTATTTCTAGTTCAGAATTAAAAGCATAAATTAAGTGGATAGCTGTTGAAGTCATTTTAGAAGGTTTGTGTGGCTTGTACATGTGTAAACAGCCCTTGGCACGTGTAAATGGCCAACACATATAAAAAGCAATTCTAGAAACCACCGTATACATGTATAAGCTACTGGATGCATAATATGGAAGGGGACAAGTTGCAGGCATGATATGGGTGTTGGGGCATGAACATAAATTATACATGCATTGCCAATTTTACAAAGAGAATGCGCAAACACAAAAATCTGGACGTCAGCATTTACACCCTGCTCTATGGCAAGTATAAAAAAAAGTGTTGGCTTGAACCTGGGTTTTTATCATTCATTGGGGGGACCAATTATGCATGTCTTTTTGGTGTATAACACCATGTCCAAATGTCTATAAAGGCTAGCTTTTTAGCACAATTTCCTCATTAGCTACTCTTGCATCTGCAGTGTTATAAAATGGTACGTGCAAATGTTAGTGCTGACATCTATGTGTGAAGTAGCAGCAGATGATATTGTGATAAATGCAATGTCAGTCTATGCTGACCCCTGGTGACCCAGCAGCTCCTGGGTTTTCTTGGCAAGGTATGATGGAATTAGTTTGCCAGGCCTTTCTTCCAAGGCAATGGAGGGTAACGTGACTCGCCCAGAGCTACAAGGAGTGCCAATGGGAATCAAACCCTGGTCTTTTAGGCACCAGCCTGTTCTAACCACCAGGCTACTCCTCCAGTCATTGGGATAAACCATGCACTTTTGCAGGGTCATTTCAGAAATCTTTTTAGCATAAAAGTCATAATTTACATGCATAAAATGGCCATCATAAAATTGTGTGGCGTCATTTATGTGATTTTTATACTGCCATACCAAGAATTATAGCAGTTTACATAAAACAACCAAATTCAATTGAAGAAGGTAGTGATGACATATAACTAATATACATGATTCGAATACTAGAAAACTATGTTCTGTTCTTGATGACTCATGTGCTTTCCATATTATGCATTTTTGAAGAGATAATCAAAGCAATGTAATGTATTGTTGGGTTGAAAGCAAGTAGAGAAATTGTGGAGTGTAAGGTGCTTGATTCTTCTCAAGGTTATACATTAAAAAAAAAGTATGCACACTAATAGACAAGGCTAACTTTTCTGAAATTTGCATATTGGCATCCCTGGGGCATAGATGGGGCAGATCTAGGGTGAAGTATGTATATACTTTATAGAATGCATGCATGTATGTATGTGTAGAGTACGGGCATATATCTGCACTTGCCTAACAGCAAATATAAATTTGTGTGAGAATGTTTGTGTGCTATTAGGGAGCCTATTTTATAAAAGCACATATCTTGAGGTAGATGGAAGACTGATTACGACTATACATCATAAAGACATAGATCACAACAATTGTTTGAGGCTGCATTGTTTCCATCCCTTTAAACTGAAATCCAATTGCCAGTGAGTCAATTCTTGAGGCTTGGAAAAATTTGACTGACAATCAAAAGAAAGGAGAGATTATTTTCTGCAAAGGGGGTATCCTGTTGGAAGTGTTGCTTGCACAAATAAGAGAGCCAGGAATACTAATTGAGAATGGCCCCTTCAGTACTGTGAGAAAAATAGCTGGATCAATTAGTTTGTGCTCTTCCATAGATGAGTAAGCAGCTAGGCATGCATAACTGTCCCTATCTGCAGACAAAACGTCCTTGACTGTTCAAAAGAATACCGGTGAACGTAGGATTAAACTTCCTAACAAGGAGCTGTGGAGCAGAGACGGCCTTATGAAGATACGCGATTTATTGTACTTTTGCCCTGAAGCAGAACTCTTTTTTTTTTATTTTTTTTTACCTAAGCCATAACCTCTGTGACCCGATACCTTTGCCGAAAGCTCAGGGAATGGCCTGTGAGCAGTGCAGTTGCACGGGGCGCAAGTATGAAAGGGGCGCCGATATCCACTTGGCTTCCAGATTTGTTAGTCGCATAGGGCGCATTTCTAACTTGGGATGGTCCTGGGGCCCAGGCATTACAGCTGTGCACCATAGGTCATGATTTCCATGGCTAGTCTTAAGTATTTTCCCATGCAAAATGACCATTTTGTTTCGATTAATGAACCAAAAATCAGCCCCTTGTGATGTGAAAGCCTTCCATGTATCTTTCAAGGGTGTATTGTCTTCTTAGAGTTGGCTTTTCATTTGTACTTTGAACTTGAAGGAACTAAGGGGCTTGTTTATGACGGTTCACACTTTGTGCTCAGTTTAAAGGCTGAATGCAAACTAAAAGGGTGGCACGTGACTGGCACCACGCAATGGAAGCATGTTTGGCATGTCACGATGCAGCTAGAGTGGGTTTTGTGCCACTCCACATAGCACGATCAGCACAGGTGCACTTTTCTTATACACACAAGATCCACACCAAAGAGTTTCAGGCCGAAGGACTAACTGTCCAGCGGTACACCCCTAAGACTGTCTTTTCCTACAAGTGCCAGATTTTTACCTCTGAAGAGGCGTATAAATGGACCTACTGAGTTTTGCGCTCCTCCCTCTACATCAGGTGATGACATTAGCATATCATTGTGATGAGGGCCAGCCCATCCACTAGGCAAGCTAGGCGGCAAGCTAGGCAGCTACAGCTGCGGTATACATGGGTGACTGCATTACCCCCCCCCCCCAGCTGCTGCTGATTCCCCAATTTGGAAGGGGGGAGGCAGACAGCAGCAGTATTTCCAAAACTGGTGGCTCCCTATCCAGAGACATAATCGGCATCAGCTGGGTGGGGGGGGGGGGGGGCAGCGAGGCCAGGTTTTCTGCCTAGGGTGGCAGAAACTGTTGGGCCAGCCCTGCTTTTAATACATGTGGCGCTGTTGTGCACACCTCTTTCTGAACAGACAATGCACGTGCCAATCTTTTATCTGCACCAGTTGCCGGGAAGGGGGGGGGGGGTGTACTTGTCACGCTATATGCACGCTAAAGGATGTGTTAGCATTTTTGTATCGGCCTGTTAGATTGGAAGCCCTCTGGGGACAGGAAAATTTCCTGCAGTACCTGAACGTAGCTCGCCTTAACTTCTGAGAAAAGGTATGAGCTAAATGCAGTACATATATGTTCCCATTATAAAATAGATGCGAGATCTGCCTTTCCTGCCTAGGTGCCCTGGTACAAAATCCCCCTCATTATGCACATTTCTGCAAACTAAGGAGCTTAAACATATTCATAAAGACAAAAACAGGCTCTGTAAGAAAGGAATCAGTTTATTAAGGCTGGCATTTTAAAGATATTTTTTCCTGATTAAAAGAGAAGAAATATCTTTTCATTGCCCTATTCTTTTCGATTATATTGTTCCTTTGATCAGTGGATACGGTTGTCATGCCTGCAGAAAGAAAAATTCACAGCACACCACCTAATGCAGCTCGCTCCCTCCCTCCCCTTTCCCCGCTCGTGTTGAATGTCTTTGGAATACAGCCAACAGCACTATCATGCTAGCCTGGAACTTAATAAAAAAACTGTATCAGAGCCATCAGAAATGAGAGATGGAAAGAAAAAGGACTCATCTCTTTGGAATTCACTTCAAAACAGGGGCTCTGCTGCAGTGATCTTCAGACAGCATGCACCCACAGGAAGATTTTCTGTGTCACTGAAAATCCAGACAGATTTTTTTTTCATGATGGCGATGAAATCATTGTTTGTGAAGTGTAATATCCTGTTTTATCTTTCTCTCATTGTATGATAAGAGCAAAACAAATAAAAATACAACAATTTTCTTTACAATATCTGAAATTTATACCCTCCAAAATGAGATCAGCATTAAGGCATATTAACCTAAGGTTTCATTGATCTGTTAAGATGAAGTTATGATGCAGGGCAACTTTAGTGTCTTAGGGAAAAGCTATTTAATTTCTTTGGTTGATCTACACTGTGGATGAACACCACCAGAATTAACGGCATCCCTCTACTAATTATGTTACAAAGCATTCCATTAATGAATACTGTGGAAAGGACTTTGCAGTAATGATGGTTTCACTCATAAAAAATGCCAATATAGAAGTTACTGTAGGTGCTTTTTGGATTGGTCATTGCTAGAAACAGGATACTAGGAAGAATGGACCTTTGACCTGACCCAATATGGCAATTTTTATGTCATGTTAATGCATATACCATTGCAATGAAACACAAGTGTTAAGACTGAAAACACGCTTTGTACTCATGCATGCAGCTCTCTGTGGGGGAAGATCCCTTTATTGGCTGCTACATGGGTCTAGTTTTTGGCACCTATTAAGGAAGGCCTATCCACCTGCACGTCTGTTTCTCCATTATAGGAGGCTGCAGAAAAAGGAGCAAAAAGGTAGTGACAAAGACGAACCTACTCTGACATAGGAATCTCCCCATGGCACAGGAAGGAGAGGGTAGGTCATGGTTGCAAGAGAGTACAGCTGTCAAGCTGAAGAAATGAGCTTGCTTCAAAAGAAGTAAAAGTAAACTTGGAGGGAGAGGTAGAAAGGAGGGAGGGGAAGTGAATACAAGGATAAGGGAAAGGATGGAAGAGTGAGTGGGGGTAGATGGGACACCTGCGTGCAGACTGCTGCCTGCGATCATTGCAAAGACCCTTATGTCTATTCATGATCCTGGTGCGCAGGCAGGACGGGCTTTGCAATGATTGTGGCTGGCAGGTAGTAGGCTGCCCATGGGGATCTTACCCCCTGTGGGCAGACGAAGAAGAGAAACTGCGATTGCAGCAAAGACCCTGCCTATCTGCCTGTGAGGATCCGATCCAACCCTTTCCGATGCCTATGAAATAGCATCAACCAGGTAGACATGGAAATATATTAACTGAATCTGTTTGCAGACCTTAAAAACCATGGGTGTATCACTGTTTCACTTGGGGGCCAAAGTGTAGGGTAAACAGATTAGGGGAGATATACAGTATATTTGCATATATACCTCTCATACTATTTATTATAACTATCTTTAAAAAAAAAAAAAAGACATACCAGATAGGAAGCTAGTATATCAAACTGCAAGGAGTGTTACTCAAATATGACAGCACCACAAGAGGTTTCTCTCATGTATCCCTCACTTAGATTCATATGAATTAACAAAACTTCCAAGGGAAGAGTCCTTTTATGTTCTGGTACCGATGAGGGGGATGAGGGGATGATCTGTATAGGGGGAAAAAAAGGGGGATAAATTGCATGTGGGGAGTTAAGGAGGGAGGCCTAGAAAATGAGAGGGGGGTCACAGATGGGAAAGCAGAAAGAGGGAAGGAAATATAAGGATGGGGTAAATGAGCGGAAAGAGCAGGACGACGGAAGAAAAGAGAAGGGAGGTCTCCTGGCTCTAGCCCTGTTCCCACTCAGACCTTCTCCCTACTCCGTCTCCACTCCTCTTCCTCAGTTCTTTTTCTGTCCCATCTACCATCCCCAGACTCTTCTTTCATATACACCTTGATCTCCCAGCCTATCTACCTTTCACACAACTCCCCTTCACACACCACCACTATGCCTAGTTTTACTGAACACCTTTCCCCATCCTCCTCTGCTCCTGACCACACTGATCCTGTGAAAGAAGTAGAACAGAAATTCATTGGGCTGCATCTTCCTTCTCTGCCACCCACATGGGACACCAACTGGACTTTCAGAATAACAGTTGGTCCTGGGATGCAGAGGAGAAAGATGTAATCTGGCATGCTGCAGTTCCCTTCCTTCTCCTGCCATCCAGTCATCCCAGGGGAGCAGAATCTGCCAGGGCAAGAAGTCTTCACCTTTCCCCGGGTCAGCTGTAGCAATTGTACCAGAAAAGTAAGTTCTGCACATGTTCCCACAGCAGTGTGATAGCAGGAGATTCAGGGTCCTGCCAATAAGTTGTCTCACAAGGAAGAATTGTTTAGTAGCACATTAGAATATAGCACAGTTACTTACCTGTAACAGGTGATCTCTGGGAACAGCAGGAATACGTCTTCACATATGGGTATCATCGGTACCGACGGAGCCTGCGCGGGAACGCTCCCCAGCGTCCAATCAGAAAGCTTTTGGGAGCATCCCACAGCGCCTGCATGCTGCCTTCCTGCCTTTCCCAACTGTCTCTCCTCAGTTAGGTTTTAAAGCTGAGACAAAGAGAGAGAGAGAGAGGAAAAGGAAAGATAGAGAGATACAACTCCCAGGGGAAGTGGGTGGGTTGTGAAGACTTATTCCTGCTGTTCCCAGAGATCACCTGTTACAGGTAAGTAACTGTGCTATCTCCAGGAACAAGGAGGAATGAGTCTTCACATATGGGGACTCCCTAGCTTTAGATGCCAGGGAGAGACCCCAGAAGTTGTGTGTCCCTGGGATAGGGCTCCACTTTCCCCCATGGATCTCTGGAATCCCATCAGGGATGGTGGGTAGGAGTTGATTAAGTATGGAACAGGTGTTTGAGAACAGCCTGACCAAACAAGGCATCCCGGCGGGAGTCCTTGTCCAAGCAGTAATGGGCTGTGAAGGTATGAACCGAGGCCCAAGTGGCTGCTCGACAGATGTCGTCAATAGACACAGAGTTCAGATGAGCCATTGAGGCGGCCATGGCCCTCACATTGTGAGCTGTGACATGGCCCTCCAGAGAAAGGTTCTTACTCTGATAGGCGAAAGAAATACACTGGGAAATCCAGTTAGACAGTGTTCTCTTGGAGACTGGTAGTCCCAAATGAGAAGGATCAAAGGCAACAAAGAGCTCAGAGGATTTTCTATGTTGCTGTGTCCTTTGTAAATAAACCAGAGCTCTTTTACAGTCCAGGGCATGAAGATTCCTCTCTGCACTTGATGCATGAGGCCCTGGAAAAAAAAGACGGGTAGGTAAACCTCCTGGTTGAGGTGAAAGGGCGAGACCACCTTAGGCATAAAATGTGGATGAGTTCTAAGGACTACCTTGTCATGATGGAACCTTGTATAAGGTGGATTAGCTACGAGTGCTTGTAATTCACTAAAACGACGTGCTGATGTGATTGCAATAAGAAAGATGACTTTCCAAGAAAGGTATTTCAAGGAGGTGGTAGCTAAAGGTTCAAAAGGCGGCTTCATAAGCTGACCAAGAAC
Source organism: Ichthyophis bannanicus (assembly GCA_033557465.1). NCBI lineage: Eukaryota > Metazoa > Chordata > Amphibia > Gymnophiona > Ichthyophiidae > Ichthyophis > Ichthyophis bannanicus. The sequence continues at coordinate 744,048,171 of CM066031.1, read as the reverse complement.
CAGGTTTAAGTCCCATGCCACCTGAGGTGGTCTAATGGGAGGCTTTGTTAAAAGGAGGCCTCTCATGAACCTTGCTACAAGAGGATGAGAGGAAACGGGTTGTCCATTCAGAGGCTTAAGGGAAGCTGCAATAGCACTCAAATGGACCCTTACTGAGTTAGTTTTAAGGCCTGCATTAGACAGATGGAAGAGATACTCCAGCAAAGATTCCAGGGGTATAACAAGGGGGTTAAGACCCTTACCAGCACACCAGATAGTAAACCTCTTCCACTTGAAAGCATAAGAACGTCTAGTTGAAGGTTTTCTGGAAGCATAAAGAACATCTTTCATCTGTTGAGAAAGATGAAGATCTTGGAGATCTAGGCCTTCAGCAACCAAGCCCTGAGATGCAGAGACTGGGGATTGGGATGCCACAACTTCCCATCCTCTTGAGATAGGAGATCTGGAGCAGACCCTAACTCGAGGGAGGGAGCTTGAGAGAGATGTAGAAGCAGAGGGTACCACACTTGCCGTGGCCAATGAGGAGCTATGAGAATCATGTGGCCTCTGTCTCTCTGAAGCTTGAACAGGGTTTTTGGAATTAGGGGAATGGGTGGAAAGGCATACAGGAAGTCTTGACCCCAATGAAGGAGGAAAGCATCCCTTGCCTGAGCCCCCTGAGCCGGAGTTCTGGAACAGAACCAGGGAAGCTTGGCATTCCATGGACTTGCAAAGAGGTCTATGTCCGGGGTTCCCCAAATCTGAAAAATCCCAGTCACCTGGTCCACATGTAGGGACCACTCATGTGGAAGCAGAACTCGACTGAGCCTGTCTGCCCAAGAGTTTTGAACGCCTGGAAGATAAACTGCCAGAAGATGAATTTGATGCTCTCTGGCGAGGGCCCAGAGTCACAAAGCTTCGTTGCAAAGCGACAGAGAGCCAGTTCCCCCCCTGCTTGTTCACATAGAACATGGCTACCTGATTGTCCGTGTGGATAAGGACTGTCTTGCAGCTGAGCAGGGTGTGGAACACTCGCAGAGCAAGGAAGATTGCTCTGAGTTCCAAGAGACTGATATGTAGACAAGTCTCCTGTGGGGACCAGATGCCCTGGGTGGAGAGGTCTTGTAGATAAGCTCCCCACCCCATTGGAGAAGCATCTGTTCTGAGAGTTGCTTGGGGTATAGACTGCTGAAAGGGGGACCCCAGCAACAGGTTTTGAGGGGACTTCCACCACTGGAGAGACAAAATGAGGCGACTTGTGTTTGCTATTTTGTCTGACAGGCAGTCTAATGCCTGGGTCCATTGGGTGGATGAAGTCCACTGAGCTGCTCTCATGTGAAGGCAAGCATATGGGACCACATGCACGGTGGATGCCATGTGGCCTAGTAACTGTAACATCTCTCGAGCAGTTAAGTGAGGCTTCAACTCTGCTTGAGAAGCTAACTGCACCAAGCGAAGTTAACGGGCCTGGGGGAGATAGGCCCTTGCCTTTGTGGTATCTAGCAACGCCCCTATAAACTCCAGAGACTGAGTAGGGGTTAAATTGGATTTTTGGATGTTTATTATCAGCCCTAAATACTGAAGGATACTCATTGTGCAGGCTAGAGAACTCTTGGCCTCTGACTGAGTGGGAGCTCGGATGAGCCAGTCGTCCAAATAAGGGAAGACGAATATTCCCAGAGTGCGCAGAAATGCAGCTACCATTGCCATGCATTTTGTGAACACACTTGGTGCAGAGGCCAGACCAAAAGGGAGCACTCTGTATTGATAGTGCTTCTCTTGAAAAAGGAACCGAAGGAACCTTCTGTAAGTTAGATGGATGAGAAGATGGGTGTACGCAGCCTTGAGATCTAGAGAACAAAGCCAATCCTGACTCTGAAGATATGGTTCTTACATTGTATCTTCATTGCGTGTCCTCTAGTCTCTCTACTTTTTAATGGAGTAAATAACAGATCTGCATTTACCCGTTCCACTCCATTCATTAATTTATAGATCTCCATTATATCTCCCCTCATCAGTTATATTAATAGAACATGGGTAGAGCCTCACCCAATGCAGAATAAGGAACCACTAATTAGAAATAAAAGCATGAAATAAAAAACACCCAAAAGCTAGACTGTATGGGGCATGTTTACCAACATGCTCTAACCATTAGTGTAGGGTTTGCCGCACGCTAAGCATGCCATGTTAATAGTGCAGGGACCCATGCTAAATGCCCCCCCCCCCCACTAACTGTTTAGCATGTGACTGGGTGAAGTTTGGGTGGGTTAGGCGGGTAAAGCGGGTGTTGTTGGTACACCATGGTCCCTAACTATAGCCATGTTTGAAATCTGGCCCACAAATGAATAACATTGCTGACCAGATTGAAGAATCGCAATGCGTCCTACCTGGATATTCCATGCCAGAGGCCGGATATGACCCTGGCATTGAGTAGTCAGGTTGAGTTTACAGCGGCACCAGCTAGAAGCTGAACTAGCATTAGCTGCTGCCACCACGTATCCCCCCCTGAAAATATTTTTTCCCCTTTTCTGCCTTTGTAGTCTGAGAATTGTATTTTTCCAGTTGTGTTAATCCCACTGTTTCTCTTCCACTTTTATGTCAAGTCTAAGTTCTTTTCCAAGTTTTATTTCATTTCTTCTCGCCTCTTATTGTATTTCCTTCCTTCTCCATGTCTGACAATGATCTTTATTTTTTTCTCTTTCCTGCCTCTAGAGCCATTCACATCTGATTTTACTTTTCCTTCCTCCCTCTCTCACCCTCTAGTCCTTACTAGACCAGCTTCCCCTTTTCCAACCTCTCACTCCTTTCACAGACCCGTCTCTTCTGTCCTCATCTCCTCAAGAGCCCCTGAACCCTTGCCACTGCTTCTCAATACCTATCGAACCCCTCCAGATCTGTCACACTTATGCCCCCCCTTCCCAAATCCTCCAACCAGTCTCACACAATCTAGCCCATCTAACATACTCCTACCGATATCCCTCATCTAACTGCCAAGACTTTGGGTAGCTGCCAACTCTTTAAGGGGCATTAGTGTGGGTTCTGGCATGCACTAAAACCCTGCTAAGACACGTGGTAACAGTTAGCGTGGGGTTCTGACAGTGCTGCTAGATTTTGGCATTAGCAGTCCATGGTGCATTAGGGTTGCAAGTGGACAGGTTAGGGTGAGAGGATGGCGATGGTAAGTGTACCTGTGTTATTTTCATGTCGCATTAGGACAGGATGCACTAACTACCTGGAACATGGTTTCCATGCCCCCAACAATTAATGCAGTGATGTTGACCCCAGCATGCTATGGTTTGAGCATTATTGGCGCATTAGCTGCAAAACCATAGCACTCTTTAGTATAAGGTCTCCTTAGTCTTTGCTCTACTCCTCATCCAATCCCCATTTACCTACTCACTCCCCTACCCAATCCCCATGCCTTTGTTTTTCCATTGTCCCACCTAATCCCCGTTTCCCCCTACTGAGATCACTCACCTAATTCTCTTTACCCCAAGCATGTACCTAATCCCAGGTCCCCCTCAGCAAGTATTCATTATCATAAATACCTGATTACCTCTCCAGAATCAGTCATCTAATCTAAGTCTCTCCCTACTCCAAGCACTTCCCTAATCCTAAATTCCCCAAAGAAAGGAATTGTCTGGGTGCAATTTCTCAAAATGGGTTAGGGTTTGTGCATACCTTAGAACTGCCCTTTGTGCAATTCAACATGTTATTGAAATTGCATATGCTCAGTATTATACAGAGCATCCTCTGGTTCAAATGCCTCATTGAATCATTCGGAGCTGCAAAAAGGAAGTGATATCACAGTACCCAAAGGTGGGACGGGCCTGTTTGAAGTTACCATGTTAAATCCCATCCATCCTCTCACACTCTGCTCCAATTCTTTGGAACAATCTACCTGACAACATTCGCCTGCTATCTGATATAAAGGAATTTAGAAAAAAATTAAAAACTCACTTATTCATATTACACTACAATACACCCTCAGAACAGAATACTCAAATAGATACAGGCTAACATTTATACATTATTATTACATACTCTATTTTCAAAATAAATATCACTAATACACTATTAACCATACCACACTCTCATTCACATGATGATTATAGATTTAAACTAACAATGTATATATGTTCTAATGTGTTATACCTTTAATGTTACAACATTCCTTGTAAATTATAATTATCTGTTCTATGTAAACTGACTTGGTATATTACATACCAATTAACCTACTGTTCCATGTAAACCGCACTTGATACTAGGGAAAGAGCGGTATATAAATAACTGTTAAATAAATAAAATAAATAAATAAATATCCAGCATCTTCCCTCTTTCTTCCCTACCCTTTCCCCCTCTCCAGAATCTCCACTACTTTTTCCCTCTCCCCGCATACAAATCCAGCATCCCCCCCTCTCTCGCTTCTCTATCCTCCCACTGATCCAGAATTTCTCTTTTCCTTCCACCCTCACCTGAGACAGCATCTCCATCTCTATCCCCTCCCCCCAATCCTGCTCTCTTCCCCTCTCCCACCAGCATCTCTCCCTCTTTCCTCCACTCACATAATCCAGCATCTCTCTCCCCTCCCCCCTCAACATAGTCAAGCATCTCTTCTCTCTCTCCCATCCCCTCCTGCATCTTCCCGTATCTCCCGTCATCCCACAGTCCAGCATTGCATTCCGTGTAATCGTTCCTTCAGCTTACTAACCCTCAGCAACATTGGTGATAATTTAAAAAAAACCCACAAAAACACAGCAAGATACACGGCACGCAGAAGAGTCTTCTAGTCCTGTGCTGTTGAACATTTGCCATATCTCCCCCTGATGTACATTTCCTTTTGAAGGTGGGACATCAAAAAGGTTCAACAATGTAAGGCTAGAAGGCTCCACTGCAGGCCCTATACCTTACTCAATTCTTTTTCCAAATATTAATAATTGGTTAGCTGAAGGATCATTAATAATTATAAAATCAAGTAAGGTGTAGGGCCTGCAGTTGAGCCTTCCAGCCCTACATTGTTGAACCTTTTTGTTGTCCCACTTGATGCTGGACCACAGAGGAGTAAAATAAGATATCACGATGGCAGTAGCTACAGCTGAAAAGAAGTGCCCCAGACTATCATCTATAGTCAGTGTTTGAGGGGGGCATTGCTCCTCTCACCCCCCAAACTACACTCATGCTTATAGCCATAAATATAAAACAATAATGATATATTTTGTAGAAGGAATCATAATGCACAGAACTTAGAGTTTCTAGCAGCCTTTGGGGACTGGAGTAGCTCCAGAAGACTGGAAAATGGCAGACTTATGGATACACCGTGTCCTATGCAGAGAACAATGGCAAGTCTTAATGCTTGTTGGAATCCCAACCTCAAGATTTTGAATAATCTTCAAGGTCTCAGCTGCATGATACATAGAACCAAATTTTCAGACTCTCCATTGTATTTGCAGACGGAGGCATACTAGCCATGGACACACACGGCTTCCGCGAGTGTCTTGAATCTCTGGCAGCCGAAAACAGTTGCTCTGTTTACCACTCTAGCCCAAACCTTCCTTAAGCCTACAGCAAATGCCAGGAGAACCGAACATAACAATTGTTTTCTATTCTGCTATGTCCCCTCGAAAAACACACGACTTCCTCTCTTATCCTTTTGTTTCAACAGACAGAATGTGGAAGAGAACAGGATGGAGGGTGCTGGAATAGATACAGCGATACCAGAACTTGGAACTCATCTGAGTGTAAATAATGGAAGTATCATTATTAGTACTGGTCATAATATAGTGCTACTAGGTATATGCAGCACTTCATAGACACATATAGCCGACAGAAGTAGAAAACTTCCTTCCTTTTCCTTGTCCCCCCTCCCCCGGTCCTACCCTTTTTCTCATCAGGAGCAATTTTCAAAAAGTCTTCTTCATGAGAACTACTTACTTGCCCGAGTAGAAACCCTTTGAAAATTGCCCCTCCCCCAATAAAGATTGCAAATCCTGCACTAGACAAAGTACATTTCTGTAATATTCCTGTAGTACATAATAGCTAACATCAGCAGTCTTTGAATTTAGCATTCATGCATTGTATCTCTTTCCTGGTGTTGTGCGTGCATACGAGCACTTCTGCATGACCTCTGTCTCATGAGGTCACTCTACCCCTTTGGCTGGACATCAGAGGTCTACTTTCCAGCCTCCTTCCAGCTATTTAAATGCTGACTCAAAGATGTGCCAACATTGGTGTGCAACAAAGACTCTCCTCTGTGTGGGACTCAGTAGAAGGCTATGGGCAGCTTCTTAGATTTTCTGGCATTTTGAATGTTGTTTGTTTTATGCCTTTGTGTAGGACTTTAAGTGTGTGTGTGGTGGGGGGGGGGGGGGAGTTAGTATTCACTGAGGCAATGTACTCTGCTTGTTTTTAAATTGGATTTTGGTGGTGGTTAAGTTAAGCTTTAAATGCATTTAGAGTGCACCCTATTTTGACTCTGGGCAAAGAAAATATGTCCTTGATGTGCTTGGGCAGTCTTGACCCCCTCCATGACCGCATGTCTCGATATATCCTCTTACTGACTAGTGTACCTAGGAAGCAGTTTTGTAATTTAAAAGTTGGACATATCAATGCACGTTCTGTGAGGGCAAAGGCTGAGCTTGTATATGAGGAAATGAGATGTTTTCTGCATTATTGATTCTCAGATTTTAGACTCAGATGCGATGCTTTAGATGTTGTCCACAGGGTTTTTCATATTTTATTTTATTTAAAATATTTCTATTCTGCCCTATTACTCTTCAGAGCATATAAAGCGAGTTACAATTACATGAAAATTGTCAAGAACCACGTATTGGTAAAAAAACAGTGCGTTATGCTGTTATTTTCTGTCTGATGTGACACTGCATTATTTTTCTATTAAGCTAATCAGTTTTCTTGAAACACCCTGGGGGTTATTTTACAAGCCCTGTTCACGTGTAAAATCAGGCATATGCAAGTGTAAATGGACTATTTTAGAAAGGGAACTATTTACGTGTGGATGTCTTTGGTATATGGAAGTCTTGAAGGGGGGGGGGAGGTCGAGGTCATTATCTAGACAATACATGTAATAAGCCCAAAAATTCTTCACATCGGATTTACCCCTACTCCCTGGCATGTGTAGAATTGTAAAAAGTGTGTGTTTGAACCAGCCCTTTTACAGGAGAAATTAAAGGGATTATCATCCTTAATCCCCACTAATTTCCCCTTCCAAACTGAAATTAATTCAAGTCAGAGGTCTCTATAGGTTACTAGCAGCAGCTGCACATTTAAAATGGGCCTTTAACAACCACCACCAAAATCCAATTTAAAAGTGGTTCGTGCATGTTTTGGTAACCGTTAGTGAGTGGATATGACAATTACCATGTGTTGAAACACATGCTAACTGCAAATTGCACATTGGAGGCAGGAAATGGATGGGTTAGGGGTGGAGTGTGGGTATGGTTAGCACATTGCTTTTAGCATGGGGGAACAGAACATGCACCAACAATACTGCAATTGGTACAGGTTCATATAAACACAACCTCGGTGGGTGGTTAGGTGCACCTGCGGTACTTGCGCCTCGCATTAGGGTATGAATCCCCCACATTAACTGCTGTGAACATACTGACCGTGCTCCCGAGAATTATAGCAAAAGCTTTGCATTTAATGCACATTAGTTGTATTGCTAAATGCATGTTATGTGCCCAAACCTATAGTAGTTGATTGAAAGAGACTATAGTAGCTGATATAGGAGGGCAGACTAGATAGGTCATAGGGTCTCTTTCTGCCATCATGTTTCTATGTTTCACTTTAGTAAAAGAGCCCCTAGGTATGCAAAATGCATCACATGAATGTGTAAGTGCCATGATTTACACGTGCAAGCTGTGAAATACCAGCACTTGCACACGTGGATCACCGAGAGGTTCCTTCGTTGACTTTTCCCATGTGTAAATTTGTAAAATGGCACCTCCCTTCTGTGGAGGTCAAATCACATGCGTTCCTGCACTTCCTTCTATGTAGTTTAGAAACAGCCCCCCATTTAACAGAACCATTTCTAAAATAACCATCTGAGCTGAGTACATACAAACCTCAATGTCATAATTCAGATCTATGTAAAACGTGCCTTCGCATTTTTGGCCGAGTGATGTATCTGTCTTACTTATAGAGCTCTGGATGCTTCAACTCCTCCTGGCTTGACATAGTGGTATGTTTCATTACATCATGTTTGGATTACAAGAATCTTATAATATTAGGATATTTTAATGATCTTATCAATGACTTGACTGAATCAGCTGCTCTGGACTTTTTGTGAGCAATGTAGATATCTAGGTTTGTTCAGGTGATTGTGACTGCCACTCATTTAGGGAATCCTACCTTACATCTGTTTTATTTTCCCCAAGTTACTTATTCTGAGGTAGAGAGGTGCAATAACATTGCAGTGATTGCTCTACTCGAGGCCAATTTCTATGGAGTGCCACAAGGCTCTGATCACTCAGTGGTCCTTTTTTACTATCTAGCTATTTACAACCACTGAGCTTGTTTTTGTGTGTGCTTCGCATCCCATTCAAATTTACATTGATGATAGTCCTGTCTCAAAAGCTGTGTCCACGTATATGTTCTGTGTGAAACTGAATAAAATGGTCATATATTTAGAAAACTGAGTAGCTATGGATGGGATGTTCACCATCACCTCTTCTGGTTTATGCTACTCAGTTGCTTGAAAACAAGGTTCTAATTCCACTCCTCACAGAGGTCAGGAATTTGGGTTTGGTATTAGGGGTTTTTTTTATATGTTTTGTTGTGTCAGTTGCTAGGTTATCTTTTATTGAACTTTGCATGGTTTATTGAACTAAATATTTCTTACCATTAGATTGTTATCATACTTTAGATTACCGTACCTCAGCAATTTTTGGATCACTTGATTCATCAGTGTTTTACAAATTATTCAGAATAGCACTGCACATTAACTAATACTAGCTCTTATGATCACATTATTCCTTGTTTAGAGGAATTACATTGGTTTCCAATATATGGCACATTCATTTTAATGATTGGTTTCAGAGGCAGAAGTTCAAATTATGGGCTCCCAAGCAACAATTTTGAAATGGCCCTCAGATTGAGGGTGGGGGACATCCACCTCAGAAAATATAGGAACAGCTTCAACTCGGCCCCCCTTCTACCTTGAGGCCCCCCTGCACTACAAGAACCACTTGGACAGAATTTACGCCACTAATTGATTTGCTGATTTCTAAAGCTTTGAGAACTTAAGTCCCGCTTATTTGAAGGGGCATTTGTGTTTTATCTCTACCCATTCAATCAGATCTTCCGATACTCAACTTTTGTCCATACCTGTAATGAACTCCGCCGTTTTGTCTATAACATGTAACCCTGTTTTCTCTTTAGCTGGGCTATGATTTTGGAATTCTTCCTGTTCATTCTTCCTGTTGGAAGAAATTGCGAACATGCTCATTTTCCCTTGCTTATCCTTCATGATTTGTGATTTCCACAGTAAATATATCTGTTTGCATGCAATTTTTATGTATTATAATTTATACTTCGGTATTTGCTCCAATCATGTTTTAATGAAAAGGCGGAATAGAAAACCTGTTTAAAAACTTCTTTCTAGCATACGCAAGACTCTGCATCTGTGTGCTTAATTTCATCAGAAAATGAAAAAAAAAAATACAACGGGAGGCATTTTCAGCTGTTGTGGCCAGCACACTTAAAGCAGCTAGTTGTAGCTGCTTTAATTTTAATGCAGGGTGATATCCGGCCACCGGCATTGAATATATGGATTGGCCTTTGCAGTTCCATTTAAGGCGATATCCATCTGCTGACCAGGATACAGCTCTCCTAACTTTAGCCAGTTTGCATTAACACCACGCGCTTGGCATCGGGGCATTCAAACCTGCTATAAGACGATATTCAGTGGTACTGAATGATTTTGTGCCACCAATTATCCCACCAACCACAGTTTAACTGGTTTGCCTGTGTGCTAACCAGTTAAACCAATTTGAAAATACCCCTAATATATTTGCTACCAAGAACACAAATGAATCAAACAAGTTATATTTTTTTTAGCAAATGTTAATTAATAGATGTGCAGCTTTATACTACTACTATTGAACGTTTATATAGTGCTACAAGGCATTTGCAGCCTATAAAGACGGTCCGTGCTCAGAGCTTACAATCTAGTCAAGACAGACAATACAATAGCTGAGGACAAGGATACAACTAGGGAAAGATAAGGAGACAAAGGGGAAACTAAGTGGATCAGGATCGAAAAGAAGCCTCAAAGAGGAGAGCTTTTAGAATGGATTTGAAAAGGGGCAGGGATGAAACCTGACGTACAGATACAGGTAGTTTGTTCCAGGCATAAGGAGCAGCAAGGTGAAATAATTGAAGCCTGGAATTGGCAATAGAAGAAAAAGGGGACAGAGAGAAGCAATCCACCAGAAGATCGGAGTTCACAAGGAGGGGTGTAGGGAGAGAGGTCCATAGATGCGTAGATAGTAAGGTTTCAGAAATTCTAAATAGAAAAATGATAATCTTCAGTATTTCACATAGTTTTTGATACCATCAGGAAACCCTAATAATAGGGAACGGAGTCACGGTTGCCATGGTGGTCTTACATCAGAATTTCATTTTTCTACACTGATTTCCAGAACCATAACATTACTATAAAGTGGTTTTGCTCCCTTATAGATAGAAAGGTATCCATATAGACTGTTGCAGGAGAACTCGATCCTAAAACATAAATAGACACGTTAGGATAAATTACCTCGTTTTCATAGTTTAAAAACCCCTATATGTTGGCTAATGTAATGAATTACACTAAGCACAGTGCTTTTCTTAGGATTTAGTAAACGTTTTTTCTGTGCTAAAATTACTTCCCAGATAATAAGGTTTTTAGCACACAAGACTATGAGGTCCTTTGACTAATGTGTGTTAAGTAATTAGCGGATGAATAAGTGCTCAGTAACAGACAGTCTGTGCATTAATTGCACCCTGTGTTATGTGGTGGCAATGAGTGGGAAATGGCTAGGAACGGTGCTTTGCAGTCAGCAACGGTAACTTCCTGTGCACTGTCAGCAGTACAGATAGCATAGGGGAACCTACATTATCTGTAACAGCCCTTACCATGTGCTGCAATAACTATCAGAATAGGTTGGTACTTACTGTGCATCAATTTTTGCATCTAGGTGGTAATTCTACAAAGGACATGTGGATAGCTGTATGCTAGAAATGTGTATCAGTCCCTATTTTAAATGACTTGTGTGTGCTATTTGTAAGCACACATATAAGTCCCATCGCATGTACTATCAGTAAGGCAGTATGCAACGGTGAAGTTTGGGATGAGCGTAGACAGGGCTTAAATTTACTTGCATAAGGAATAGAATATTCTAACTCACACACATTTTCTCCAAAATTTAGGTGTGGACATTTTCATCTTCTCTAGAGCAGATGGAACCTTCCACGACTAGATTCAGACGCCTCAGTCCGCCCCTATACTATAAAGTATGCTTGCACAATACATTACAGAACAGGCCCTGCATTCATACATGGCAACATGCGTTAACTGTGTGTAAGTTTATAGAATGACCCTCCAAACGTTTATCACACTTTAGCAAAAGGACTCCTATGTACTAAACAGCAACCTAAAATCTGAGCAAATGTTTTTCATAGTTTCCATTCACATGAATGGTAATGACTTCCATATACAACTAAGTTTTATTACACTATTTTACTTCCCTTGTAGCATTAATTTTTTACTTCCCATCTTGAAGTAAAATTATAAATTTTCATTTACGTCATAGACATAAATGAAATTTAAAATAAAATCACTCAGACTTTATTTCACCAATTTGGGGACACCAGATCATAAGACCTTCAATTCAGGGCCCTTTGTGCCCTGGAAACTCAACCCCAGAACACTATATCTAGGAGACCAGAGTCTAGGACCCTCACACTTGGGTCTGGAAACCACACACCTGAGAGGCCAATGTGAGACCACTATATCAGGAAAGACTGAATCAGGACCTCACACTCGGGAAGCTCAAGTCTGGGCTCCTATCCCTGGGATATTCAAAAGGACCTCTGCACCTGCAAACCCACTCTCCACTATGGGTTCTCCCTACTAATGCACAACATACTCCTCTATTACCCCAACATCTAAGATCATCTATCTGCTAACTTACTCCAACTTAGCCTCCCACCAATTAACACTCTCACCCCCTACTATAATCCACCCACTAACATCTCTAATGTCCTCTAAGCTTATAAGACAGCTTCTAATATCCCAACATACTAAACATGTCTACTGACCTCTAAACCTAAAACCACAACGTACTAGCACCCATGAATCTATCCTAGAATCTTCCACCCCTCAGTCAGTCTCAGCCATTAAACAAAAACTTCAGCAGATGTTTGCTCTAACATCTGGGTACAATAAAGACAACCGGGTATCAGTTGTGGTTAATCTAGATTGACCTGAGTAAACAGAGCTGCTGCTGAATTAATTGTTGATACTGCAAGGTTGCAGTAATTTAACAGAGCAGTACAATTTTAAGCCTACCTCAGCAAAACACAACTGTGACTCACTTAAGGGAACCGAGCTGCTACTCATTCCTGTTGCTGAGGTCATTGGTTTCATCAGATACCTGAATTCTGTGATCTCAGCTGAACTTGTGCCACTTTTTAATGGACACATGAGAAGGAAATAATTGAAGTTACTCTGGTGGGGAGGCCTGAATAGTTAGTCAGTTACTGGATGGGAGGTCTAGGTTAGGAGTACGTTAGTGACTTGAGGGTTCAGTGAGGTGCATTAGTGGATTGGAGAGACAGTGGGTATGTTAATGGGTTAGGTAGGTCATTGAGGTCTGACAGTTTGTTGGATCAGGGGATTATGTTATTAGATTTAAGGGTACATGATATATGGTACTAGAATTGGGGATCAGTGAGGTATGTTACTGGATTTGTGGAATCATTGGGATTTGCTTAGTGTGTTTGAGAGAGGATTGGAGTGTGTTAGCTCAGCTGAGTGGATTAGAAGTATGTTACTGGGTTTGATATACCACTGGAATATACAGAGGTGTTTTAGTGAGATTTGGACATCAATGTGATATGTTTGTGATGTACGTTAGTGGGTTTTAGGATCATTTGGGTAAGTCAATGAGGTTGTGGGGGTTGGCAGAGTGTTAATTACTTAGCAGCAATAGTGCCTTAAATTAGTAAGTTGGAAAGTAAATGACATGTGGATACTTCATTTAGGAGTTCAACGCCATGCACATTTCTAAGTTTGGAGTGTTAGTAAGGGTAGAAGATTAGGTTTGGGGGTTTGTGGGACTCGTTAGTGAGTTAAGAACATAAGATATGCCATACTGGGTCAGACCAAGGTCCATCAAGCCCAGTATCCTGTTTCCAACAGTGGACAATCTAGGTCATACGTACCTAGCAGTTTCCCCAAAAGACACAGGTTCCACAATGCTTGTACTGGGTCAAGCATTGATATCCTGGGTCCCTTCTTAATAATGGTTTATGGACCTTTCCTCCAAGAACTTGTCCAAACCTTTTTTAAACCCAGCTACACTAACAGCCTTTACTACACCCTCCGGTAACAAATTCCAGAGTTTGATTACACAATGAGTGAAAAAATATTTTCTTTTATTAGTCTTAAATAGTTTACCCTGTAGCTTCATTGCATGTCCCCTGGTCTTTCTATATTCTGATAACGTAAACAATCGATCTACATTTGCTCGTTCCACTCCGTTCATTAATTTATAGACTTCTATCATATCTCCCCTCAGCCGTCTCTTTTCCAGGTTAAAGAGCCCTAATCTTTTTAACCTTTCTCCATAGGAGTATCCTTCCATCCCCTTTACCATTTTGGTGGCTTTTCTCTGAACCTTTTCTAATAACGCTATATCCTTTTTAAGATACGACGACCAGAAACTGCACACAATATTCAAGGTGCGGTCTCACCATGGAACGATAGAGGCATTATAATATCTTTTGTTTTATTTTCTATTCCTTTCCTTATGATACCTAGCATTCTATTTGCTCTCTTGGCCGCTGCTGCACACTGGGCCGAGGGTTTTAACATGTTATCCACAATGACGCCTACATCTTTTTCCTGGGTGGTGGTTCCTAATGTGGAAACTTGCATCGTGTAACCATAGTTTGGGTTGTTCTTCCCTAGGTGCATAACTTTGCACTTGTCCACATTAAATTTCATCTGCCAGTTTGATGCCCAGTCTTCCAATTTATCAAGATCCTCTTGCAATTTTCCACAATCCTCATGTGTTTTAACAACTTTAAATAGTTTTGTGTCATCTGCAAATTTGATAACCTCACTCGTTATTCCCTTTACCAAGTCATTTATGAATATCTCAAAAAACAGCGGACCCAGCACAGATCCCTGGGGTACACCACTATTCACCTTTCTCCATTGGGAAAATTGGCCATTTAGCCCTACCCTCTGCTTTCTATCTTTTAACCAGTTCCTGATCCACAACAGTACACTGCCTCCTATCCCATGACTCTAGTTTTGCCAAAAGTCTCTGATGAGGGACCTTGTCAAAGGCTTTCTGAAAGTCCAGATACACTATATCAGCCGACTCACCTTTGTCCACCTGTTTATTCACACCTACAAAAAAACACAACAGATTAGTAAGACAAGATCTTCCTTGTCTAAAGCCATGTTGGCTGTCTCCCATTAGGCCATGACTATCTACATGCTGAGTAATTTTGTTCTTTATGATGGTTTCTACCATTTTCCATGGTACTGATGTCAGGCTCACTGGTCTATAGCTTTCTGGATCACCCCTGGAACCCTTTTTAAAAATTGGCGTTACATTGGCGATCCTCCAATCTTCAGGTATTACAGATGATTTTAATGAAAATTCACAGATTACGAATAGCAGGTCTGCAATCTCATATTTCAGTTCTTTCAACACCCTTGGATGTATACCATCTGGCCCAGGTGATTTGCTACTCTTCAGATTAATAGTAGTAATACATCTTCCCAATGTATCGATATTTCCTTCAATTCTTCTGCACCTTTAAATACCACTTCAGTCATGGGTAACATCCCTACGTCTTCCTCAGTAAAGACCGAAGCAAAGAATTCAGTCTCTCTGCTATCGCCTTGTTGCCTCTTAGTGCCACTTTAACCCCTCTATTATCTAATGGACCAACTGACTCTCTCAGACTTTTTGCTACGAATGTACTTGAAAAAGTGTTTTTATTTCGCGATTTTGCTTCCGCAGCAAGCTTCTTCTCAAATTCTCCCTTTGCCTGCCTTATCAATGCCTTGCATTTGACTTGCCAGTGCTTGTGCTGTTTCCAGGTTTCGTCATTTGGCTTTTTTTTCCATTTCCTGAAAGATGCTTTTTTGGCAACAGCCTCTCTGACCTCACCTTTAAACCATGCTGGCAGTTTTTTGGACTTCCTTCCACTTTTCTTAAAGCATGGAATACAGCTGGTCTGGGCTTACAAGCTAGTAGTTTTCAACAACACCCAAGCTTGATGTAAGTCTAACATTTGCAACTGCTCCTTTTATGTTTTTTTCTTAACTATTTTCCTCATTTTATCATAGTCTCCCTTTCGAAAATTAAGAGGTAGTACTGTGGATTTCCTTATTATCCCTCCTCCACTAATTAAATGAAAGGCAATCATGCTATGATCACTATTGCCAAGTGGCCCCAACACTCTTATCTCTTGCACTAGATCTGGTGTTCCACTAAGGACTAGCTCTAATATGGCTTCCCCTCTGGTCAGTTCATGAACCAGCTGCTCCAAAAAGCAGTCATTTATTTCATCCAGGAACTTTATCTCCCTAGCATGTCCTGCAGTGACACTAATTGAAATCACCCATTATTATTACTGCACTTTAACTTTTGTTAGGTTCCTTGATTTCTTTGAGCATTTCTTCATCCATTTGTTCATTCTGGCAAGGCGGTCAATAGTACACCCCCACTGCCATCGCCTTCCCCTTTTCACATGGAATTTCAATCCATAGAGATTCTACAGCAAATTTTGTTTCCTGCAGAACTTTAATCCTGTCTGACTCAATGCCCTCTCTAACATAGAGCTGATCAAATTGGTGGAGGGGTTGTGCTCTATCATTATGATATAGTTTGTACCCAGGTATCAGTGTGTCCCACTGGTTGTCCTCCTTCCACCATGTCTCTGATATTCCAATCATATCTAACCTCTCATTTAGTTCTATATATTCTAACTCTCCCATCTTATTTTTTAGACTTCTAGCATTTGCATACAATCATTTTAGAGACTGTATTTTATTCATATTAATCTGGCTAGTGGTAGACATGGGTAATTTGGGATCTTTAAGCTCCATCTGCTCCATACTCAAGGGCATTTGGGCTACTTTACTCTTATTTGGAACCTCTCTGCTTTTGGTAGTATCCTTCAAGGATACTTTCTTCCGAACCTTGTGCTCTTGGGCGACTGTCGGCTTTCCCCTATTTCCTAGTTTAAAAGCTGCTCTCTCTCCTTTTTAAAGGTTAATGCCATCAGCCTGGTTCCATCCGGGTAAAGCCCCTCCTTTCCCCAGAAAGTTCCCCAGCTCCTAACAAATCCAAAACCCTCATCTCTGCACCATTGTCTCATCCACGCAATGAGACTCTGGAGCTCTGCCTGCCTTTTGGGTCCTGCATGTGGAACGGGAAGCATTTCGGAGAATGCTACCATGAAGTTCTGGATTTCAACTTCCTACCTAAAGGCCTAAAATTTATCCTCCAGAACCTCCCTACCACATTTTCCTATGTCATTGGTAGTGACATGTACCAAGACAGCAGACTCCTCCCCAGCACTATCTAAGACCTTATCTAGGTGGCGCATGACGTCCGCTACCTTCGCACCAGGCAGGCATGTTACCAGGTGATTCTCACGTCCACCAGCCACCCAGCTATCTACATGCCTAATGATCGAATCACCAACTATAACGGATGTCCTAACCCTTCCCTCATGGGCACATGGCCTTGGAGAAACTTCCTCAGTGCGAGAGGGTTTTACATTACCTGGAGGACAGGTCCTAATTACAGGATCACTTCCTGCCACACCAGGGTGATGCTCTCATGTCACGTGACCTCTGTCCTCCATGGCAACAGGGATGCTGCCAGACTGGAGGTGGGACTTCAGGACTATATCCCTGTAGGTCTCATCTATGTACCTCTCTGTCTGTCTTATGTTTTCCAAGTCTGCTACTCTAGCCTCTAGAGAATGTACTCGTTCCCTGAGAGCAAAGAGTTCCTTGCACCTAGTGCACAAGTAAGACCTCTCACCAACTGGGAGAAAATCATAGTGACACTCATTGCAAAAGACTGGAAAGCCCCCAACTCGCTGCTGGACTGCCGTCTGCATCTTAGTTTTAAGCTTATGTTTAGATCTTTAAGCTCTTTACTTTCTAAGGGTTGCTATGGATATTTATACTAATAAAACTGTACCTAATACGTTTAATATACCTTGTTCACCTAAAGCGTAATTAATCTCAGGTCCTTAGTGTATGACTGATTTGGATAACGAGCTTCACCTGAGAGTGCCTTCTTTCCTTTAAGATGTGTAAGTACCTATAAAGCTACGATTAACCCAGGAGTGGGTGGGTGTTGGGAAGGGTGGGAGGGAAATAAGACTTATTAAAAGAGGGCTGCTACACAGTACCCTGTCCTGTGCTGCTGAGGTAAGCTGTGACCAACTTCCTGGGTGATTAACAGTCCTTGCTTGGATAGAAAGTGTCTTTCAAAATGGCCTTTTGACCTGCCACCTGGTGATAAATCGTAGTTACTCACCTGTAACAGGTGATCTCCGGGAACAGACGGAACCTGTGCAGGAACGCTCCACAGCGTCCAATAGGAACGCTTTTGGGAGCATCCCTCAGCATATGTGCACTGCCTTCCTGCCTTTCCAACTGTCCCTCTTCAGTTAAGTTTGTAGCTGAAAGGATAGAGGGAGAGAGGAAAGAGACAGAGAGATAGAGAGACAACTCCTTGGGGAGGTGGGTGGGTTGTGAAGACTAAATTCCTGCTGTTCCCGGAGATCACCTGTTACAGGTGAGTAACTACGCTATCTCCAGGAACAAGCAGCAATGTAGTCTTCACATATGGAGACTCCCTAGCTGAAGATGCCAGGGAGATAGCCCCAGGAAGCTGCCACCTATAATAAAGTGGGCCATGCTTCCTCCCATGGATCTCTGGCATCCCACCAGGGTTGGTGGGTAGTTGTTGAATTGGGTCTGGAAGAAAATTTGAAGAACAGCTTGGCCAAAGAAGGCATCCCGACGGGAGGCTTTATCCAGGCAGTAGTGGGCTGTGAAGGTGTATACCGAAGCCCAGGTGGCTGCTCGACAAATGCCATCGATAGACACAGAGTGGAGATTAGCCATACAAGTTGCCATGGCTCTCATGTTATGAGCTATGACATGGTCCTGAAGAGGAAGACCCTTACTCTCATAAGCAAAGGATATGCATTGGGCAATCCATTTAGATAAAGTTCTTTTGGAGACTGGAAGTCCCAAATGACTAGGGTCAAAAGCTATAAAAAGTTGTGAGGACTTTCTATGTTGCTGTGTTCTCTGAAGGTAAAAGGCTAAGGCTCTTTTACAATCCAATGTATGAAGGCTTCTTTCTGCATTAGAGGCGTGAGGCCTCGAAAAAATACTGGAAGATAAATTGATTGATTTAGATGAAAAGGCGAAACCACCTTTGGCATAAAGTGTGGATGAGTTCTAAGAACAACCTTATCATGATGAAACCTAGTATAAGGAGGATTAGCCACTAAAGCTTGCAATTCACTAATGCGACGTGCAGAGGTGATTGCAATTAGGACGATGACTTTCCAGGTCAAAAACTTAAGGGTTGTAGTGGCTAAAGGCTCAAAAGGCAGCTTCATGAGCTGCCCGAAAACTAGATTTAGATCCCATGCCACCGGTGATGGCTTAATGGGAGGTTTGGTTAATAGAAGACCTCTCATAAATCTGGATATGAGTGGATGAGAGGAAACTGGTTGTCCATTCAGAGGCTTATAAGAAGAGGCAATTGCACTAAGATGGACTCTTACCGAATTGGTCTTTAGACCAGAATTCGATAAGTGAAGGAGATACCTTTAGAATCGATACTAGAGTACGACAAGGGGGTTTAATCCCTTCTTGGAGCACCATATAGTAAAAGGTTTCCACTTGAAGGCATAAGATCTTCTTGTGGAAAGTTTCCTAGAAGCCTGAAGGATATCCTTTACCTGTTGGGACAGGTTGAAATCCTGGAGGCCTAAGCCTTCAGCAACTAGGCCGTGAGGTGCAGGGACCAGGGATTCGGGTGCCATAGTGTCCCGTTCTCTTGGGAAAGGAGATCTGAAGCATGCCCTAACTCCAGAGGTGCAGCTTGAGAGAGATGTAGAAGCAGGGGATACCACGCTTGGCGTGGCCATTGTGGCGCTATGAGAATCATGCAACCCCTGTCTCTCTGAAGCTTGAAGAGTGTTTTGGGGATGAGGGGAATGGGTGGGAAGGCATAAAGGAAGTCCTGACCCCAGTGAAGGAGGAAGGCATCCCTTGTCTGACAATTGTGAGCCAGAATCCTGGAACAGAACCGGGGAAGTTTGGCATTCAGTGGACTTGCAAAGAGGTCTATGTCTGGAGTGCCCCAGAGATGAAATATCTTTGCCACCTGGTGTAGGTGGAGGGACCACTCCTGAGGCAGCAGTACTCGACTGAGTTTGTCTGTCCAAAGGTTTTGAATGCCTGGAAGATATACTACTAGAAGGTGAATTTGATACTCTCTGGCGAGGGCCCACTGTCGTAAAGCTTTGTTGCATAAAGGCAGAGAGCCTGTCCCACCCTGCTTGTTCACATAAAACATGGCTACTTGATTGTCAGTCTGGACTAAGACTGTCTTGTAGCTGAGCTGGCCGTGGAACACTCGAAGATCTAAATAGATTGCTCTTAATTCCAGGTTTATGTGTAGACCAGCCTCCTGTGGAGTCCAGGTTCCCTGGGTAGAGAGATGAATCAGGTGTGCTCCAACCCACCTGTGATGCATCTGTTAGGGTGGCCTGAAAAAGGGTTTGATGAAAAGGAGACCCCACTGTCAGATTTTCTAGTGATTGCCACCACTGGAGGGACAAAATTAGTCGTTGAGAGTTTATTATTTCGTCCGATAAATGACCTGTGGCCTGTGTCCACTGTGTGGATAGGGTCCACTGAGCTGCTTGCATGTGGAGGTGAGCATATGGGACTACATGAACTGTGGATGCCATATGTCCCAGCAACTGTAGTAGCTCTCGAGCAGTTAGGAGGGATTTCCCTGCTGCTTGAGAAGCTAGTTGCATCATGCGAAAACACCGGCCCTGTGGAAGGAAAGCCTTTGCCTGTCTGGTATCTAGACAGGCCCCTATGAATTCCAGGCATTGGGAAGGAACAAGTTGGGTTTTTGGGAAGTTTATTACCAACCCCAAGTATTGGAGGATTCGCATTGTGATAGACAGTGCAGAGCTGGCCTCTGCAACTGTAGGGGCTCGAATGAGCCAGTCATCTAAGTAAGGGAAGACAAATATCCCCAGGGTTTGTAGAAATGCAGCTACTACTGCCATGCATTTTGTGAATACCCTTGGTGCTGAAGCTAGACCAAAAAGGGAAGAACCCTGTACTGGAAATGTTTTCCCCTGAGAAGGAATCGTAAGAATTTCCTGTGATCTGGATGGATCAGAATGTGAGTGTATGCATCCTTTAAGTCTAGAGAGCAAAGCCAATCCTGGCATTGAAGGTATGGCAGAAGAGTTACTAGAGAAATCATTTTGAACTTCTCTCGAAACAGGTATTTGTTCAATTCTCTGAGGTCTAAAATGTGTCTGTGTCCCCCTGTTTTCTTTGGAATAAGAAAATATGGGGGAGTAGAACCCTGTACCCCGTTGAAGAATGGGTACCTCCTCTATTGCCCCTTGGGCAAGAAGTGTTGAGACCTTGTGATATAGCAGATTGTCTGCGGAGGTTTGAGAATTGAATTGTTTTAGAATTGTAGGAGGGGGCATGCTGTGAAAATGGAGCCTGTACCCTTCTCCCACAATGGACAAAATCCAATCTTCTGCTGTTATCTGATGCCATCTGTTGGCAAAGTGGCATAACCTGCCTGGGATATTGGGAAGTTGGGGACCCCTCAGAGGCAGGAAGGCTAAGCTGGTTGGGCTCTCGGGCCTTTGGGCTTCTTTTGCTGTCTAGTTTGTCCCCTTTGGGCAACTTGACCCCGAGTTTGACTCTGTTGGGTATAGGAACGATAAAATTTCCTCTTTTTACTGAAAGAGGGTTTCTTATAAGGCTTCTTTTTGGCTGGAGTGGCTGTAGACTGACAATCTGTCTATCTAGAGTAGTATTGTCAGCATCTAACTCGTTAGCCTTTTCCTGCCAGTTCTTGCCAAAGAGATTCTCTCCCATGCAAGGAATGTTGCCTAACTTGTCCTGTACCCAAGTCTCCAAGTCCGATGCCTGAAGCCAGGAAATCCGTCGTGTGCCAATGGCAATAGTAGAGGTTCTGCTGATGTATTCAAAGCAGTCAAAGGCTGCACGATTTACAAACTTGGAGACATCTTGAGCATGCTTAACTAGAGCAATGAAGTCTTGTCTCTTGTCATCTGGGAGAAAAGGGCTCATAAGCTCCAAGTCTCCTGTAACTTCCTTGAGGAACATTCCCATATAAAGTATATATGAACGCATGGAACGCATGAAAGCGTCCAGAGCCCTGCATTCACAACCTGGAGGATTGGATGCATGCCTCTTTGCACTTTTCATCCTACGCATGGCTGACTCCACCACCATTGAATGGTGTGGCAGCTGAGTCTCTTGAAACCCAGGACATGGCGGAACTCGATACATAGTATCAAGTCTCCTAGAGTCAGGAGATGTAGTCAGAGGTGTCTCCCACATTCTGATCATCAAGTTATGCAGAATTTCATGGATGGGCAGAGTGGCTGCCTCCTTTAGAGCTTTAGGATATTGGAGAATTTCCAATTCCTTTGCTGTGGGTTCCTTTTCAGGAGCTACCATGATTGAAAGGCCCTTGGTGATATCATGAATAAAATCCTGAAAAAAGACATGTCCTCTGGAGGCGACATTCTGCGTTGGGGAGAAGAGGGATCTTCTGGGAGAAACCCTCTAGTACCATCAGAATTGTCAGAGTCTTCGAAATCGGAGGATTCAAAGTATTCCTGACCATGATGCTCATGCAAAGCACGGTCCCGGTATCGATCGAAGTCGGTACCGAGTTGATCCGGTACCGATCTGTCGATTCCAGCCAAAGATGGCATGGGAAGAATTCCCACCGGGGCCGGTACCATTGGTACCGGTGTCTATACCAGTGTAGGTACCGGCATCGGTGTTGATGTCACTACCGGTGCCCGTTAGACCAGAGGTTCCTCGCTATCGAACGCAGCATCGCAGCTCATCTCTCAGCTGCGGTACCGTTGGTCCATCGATGCTGCCGATGCCTGGGTGTCGGTACCAATGAAAATGACCGGAACCCCTGAGCATGGCACAAGTAGTTCTTGGGAGGTCGGGGCCTCAAGAACATCCTGGAGCCCCATTGATGCTTTGGAAGCCGAAGCCTCCCGCCAGGGCTGCTTTGCCGGTGTGGTACCCTCAAGGGCAATGCCAATGGCCTCTCGATGCTTAGCAGGAGAGCTACCCTTTGAGGACCGGCTTTTATGTTTAGTTACCTGAGATCCGTGGGAGGAAGAGGAGGCTCTTGAAGATGTCGATGCAATGGATCTGGCATCTGAAGAAAAGAGGGTACCGAGCTTTTCAGCCCGGTTCTGTCTTTCTCTTTTAGTCATCCCCATGCAGGAGAGACATTCAGATGGAGAATGTTCAGGCCCTAAACATTTAAGACACCAATCATGGGTGTCAGTGACGGAAATGGTACCGCCACACTTAGTACATTTTTTTAAAACCACTAGTTGGTTTTTCCATGTTTTAGGAATATGGGGCCTAGTGCCCAAAATGGCGCCTAGCACCAAAAAAGAAAGGTTTCATACATTATATATAAGAAAAGAACCGGCGGTACCGGTAAACGTCATGCGGCAGGCAAACGCAACCACAAGAAAACAATTTTAAAGACGGAATTTTCTGCGGTGACAGGGTATGGATCCTGTCGGCTCCACGGAAAACGAAGAACAGTTGGAAAGGCGGGAAGGCAGCACACATGTGCTGAGGGATGCTCCCAAAAGCGTTCCTATTGGACGCTGGGGAGCGTTCCCGCGAAGGTTCCATCGGTACCGACGATACCCATATGTGAAGACTACATTCCTGCTTGTTCTTGGAGATCACCTATTGCCCCTAGATAGAAGGCCTCTTTGTAAAGGTCTCTAGAAGACTATTTGTTGCTCAAGAGTATTGACCCTGTTTTGCCTTTTATGCTAAGTTATATTCTGATTTGATTTAAATTACAGCTCTTTGCTGCTGCTAGGCTCTGACTTATTATGAATTTTAAACTACAAGCTCTCTGCTGGGTATGGAATGTAACCAGAAAGCTCTCTTATGTGTTTTAAATTTAAACTTAAACTGCTGCTACTAGGCCCTGACTGATTTAATAAAAAACACTAGGTTCACAGATTAATTAGCTTTAATACAAAGAAGTCCTTTCAGAAAATTCCCAGAAGTATATACTCACAATTGCAGATCTCTCTCCAGAAGTAGCAGTCCCTTTTTCTAGTCCTTCAAGATGTTAAAGATGCTTTAATGCATTTTAGGGGTCAGTAAGATACATGGAATGGAGGAGTAGCCTAGTGGTTAAAGCAACAGCCTATTACCCAGGAGATCTGGGTTTGGTTCCCACTGGCACTCCTTATGGCCTTGGGCAAGTCACTACACCTTCTGTTGCCTCGGAAGAAAAGGCCTGGAAATCTACTTCTGGTCATACCTTGCCAAGAAAACCCAGGGGCTACTAAGTCACCAGGAGTCAGCATTGATTTGCAGACACTAAAAAAGGTACATGAATGATTGAGGGAGTCAATAGAATTATTTCTGAGTTGGAGAGGTCATTGGGGTATGTTGAAGTCTGTCGCTGGGTTTAGGGGATCTATAAAGTACCGTATTTTTCGGACCATAAGACGCACCGGACCATAAGACGCACCTGGTTTTTTGGGGTAGAAAAATAGGAAAAAAAAAATTCTGAACCAAAATTCTTTCTACACTCAGCACCCAGTTTCTTTTTAAAAGTTGTTCCCATCTGGAACGACAGAAAAGTAAACCGAGTGGAAATGGTTAAGGTAGCCTACGCTTAGAGTTTCTACTGTCCAAAGTGGTCTTGTATCAGAGCAATCAATCAAACTTGAATGGCAACAAAAAATCCTATGCTCTACCACGTAATGTCTTACGAGTTTCTTAAAGGTACCAGATTTTAAAACATGAAAGGGCTTCTTTATCTGTGGGTCTCAGACTTACAACGGCACTATCTACGGAGATCAAGTCTCCAGTATTTGTGCTTGTTCGCATCAACGACCCATTTATTATTTTGCCCCTTTCTTCAGTTAAAAATCCATCTACAGCATGATTATGATCAATATTGCACTTAGCTTGCTGTCTGATGGCATTATGTTCTGTTGTTATGATCGCGCTGTGTTCTCTAAGTGTCCCGACGCTGTTTGTGAAGCGCCTCTGCGTTTCTCATTGCGGTTCTTCAGGAGACCTTTAAATCGCTACTGCTGTATCAAAAAACAGAAGCAAACTTAAAAATCCTGCCTTAAGAAACACTATTGTATTAAAACACCTGGTCCACTCTTTTTCCAATTTCTCTCAATGTCTATATACTCTCAAAACAGCCTACCTAGTTTCATGCTGCCCGCGTGAAAAAGCCAAACAATCTCTCTCTCAAAGAGTTTCAGTTTACTGCCAGATGCCGCGCATGCGGGCCTGAGGATCTTCTCCGTCATTTAAATCTCTCATTAGCTTATCCCCTCCCCCAGTTTCATACGTGTGTAATACGTAGATCTTATCACGGCCTTCTTGCGGTAATCGACATTACACTCCTGGTTCATTAATAGGTTCCTTAATAAGTGATTATTAAGTTCATAGAGGGGAGCAGTAATAGAAGGAACCTATTAATGAACCAGGAGTGTAATGTCGATTACCGCAAGAAGGCCGTGATAAGATCTACGTATTACACACGTATGAAACTGGGGGAGGGGATAAGCTAATGAGAGATTTAAATGACGGAGAAGATCCTCAGGCCCGCATGCGCGGCGTCTGGCAGTAAACTGAAACTCTGTGAGAGAGAGATTGTTTGGCTTTTTCACGCGGGCAGCATGAAAATATATAAGGTAGGCTGTTTTGAGAGTATATAGATATTGAGAGAAATTGGAAAAAGAGTGGACCAGGTGTTTTAATACAATAGTGCACAGCGTGAGGGACAAACTTGCTCTTTAAAGCGAAAAATTCTTCTATTCGCACCATAAGACGCAGGCACTTTTCCTCCCACTTTTTGGTGAAGAAAAAGTGCGTCTTATGGTCCGAAAAATACGGTATATTCAAATGCTAAGGAGGTCTGCAGGATGCTTTAGTTAGTTGGGGGGGGGCAATGGGGTATATTACTGGGAGGGTTGTATTAGGCAGTGTGTTAGTGGGTTGGGGGATTAGCGAGGTACGCTAAAGGCTAGGAGCATTAGTAGAATGTGATCGATGGTTAGGGGGCTCAGTGGCATGTGTAAATTGGGGGAATGAATGGGGTCCACTATTTGGATTGCATTAGTGGGTGGGGAGTTCAAATAGGATACATCAAAGGTGGGAACATTAGTATATTTTTATATATTAGTGTATATTAGTGGGTTGGGACACAGTGTGAAGTAGGACAGCGAGACTCGAACAGAAGTTAAGTCATTCACTGGCTCATGGCTCTGGGCAGGGACCCTGGAATAAGGCTTCCCAGATACATGAACTAGAGGTTCATGCTTTCTGGATGTGGGGGCCTCAGACTCTGAAATCCAAAAGGAGAAAGCTCGTTTGAATTCAAAGGTTAGAGATAAGAAATAAATTTAACTTCCTCGTCTAACTACTGAAATTATGAACAGTAGTAAAACAAGTAAACTATCATTATCTTTTTGCATCAGAAGTAAACCTTTTTAGTTAAGCAATTAAAAAAAAAAAAGTCAGTCAGTCAGATTCTAACCCTACCATGATTACCTAGGATCGTAGATGAGTGATAGAACAACAAAGTCTGCTGACCAACATCATATCAGGGGTCTCCAATTCTGGTGGGCTACAAACCAGTCATGTTTTCAGGATGTCCCTAATGAATAAACATGATTATATATTTGAATACAATGCAGATATCTCTCATGAATATTCATTAGAGACATCCTTAAAAACCTGACTGGTTTGCAGCCCTCCAGGACTGGAACTGGAAACCTCTGTTCTATAATATATTAAATAAAACCTTTCCATTGAAGAGCAAGTTAAAGTCTCAATTCTCTCAGAGGTTGTTTTGGTTTTTTATTATTTTTCTTTCCTTGGAAACACTGCTGATTTGGTTTGATTATTGATCTGTATTACAAAAGCAATACTTCCTTGGGGTTGTTCTGCTATGTGACAGATTTATTAAACCTTTAATCGCCAAATGCTACATGTATGCAAATTTCAGATTGCCTATATTTTAGACAATCTGAAATTTGAGGGCTCTCCCTGGAGCTGCAGCTAAGCCAAGTGGAACATGCAATGACACTACTAATCGCAAACAGAGGTGTAGCTTCTGTTATGGATCCTGCCATCGCCTTTATGAGAGCATCCTTCCGATGTTCTTGCTGAGTTTGTATTTTCGGACTGGATTGGACTGGTTCTGATTCAGGCTTCTGGCAAGCGTCTAGCTTAGATTTTACTAGTAGAGTCACGAGGCAGTTTAATAAATGAACCCTTTAAAGATTATACCATGTGTCTTACCCATCTCATTTGCCAGGTGAATGGTTTTAAAAAAGGTAAGGCTTTGTTCTGGCACAATGCACCCATTTGTTTCCAATCTCAACTTAATAAATGCTACTTAAAAAAAAAAGTCTTCTTTTGAAAGAAACAAAGAAAATGAAAAGTCTGTCTTAGAAATAAGCAGCTGGTACACACATTGTACGATTCTGCTCTGGCATTCTCTCTTTCAGGGGGACAGATGTTTACTTCATCGGAGATTAATGTGGGTAGATTATCAAATGTCTACTGAAGTCTTGGGTTTTTGTGTACCGTTTTCAAAGCAAATGTTTTGTCTATGGATGCAGCAGAATAAGGCTCAATTAATGCAAAGAGTTTGCTCATATCAAAGTGCTACCAGCATTGGTTTTCACAGTAGATGCATTTCATGCAGCCCTCCTTCCCTCCCCCCTACCTCCCGCTGTGTGTTGCTCACAATTTGCACAAAGCCTGCTGTTTAAAATCAGACCAGCTAAGTCTTCTCCCCACCCCAACTACACTTCAGAGGCAATCTAAAGCAGCCTAATGTAGCTGGTCAGTGCCAAATAAATTAAAGCGACCAGTCTAACCAGAGAAATCCTGAAGTTAGGCAACTAACCTCTTTGAAAATTAATTTCCAAATGCCTAGTAAAATGATAAAAATGATAAAGTAGTATACATGCCAACAGCTCTCAAAACAAGCCATCATACGACCGTTACTCAAAAATGGATCCCTCAACCTGAATGACCCAGCTGCATACAGACCAATCTCCAGCTTACCTTTCATCGCTAAAATAATAGAAAAAAAAAATAGTTCAAAGACAACTTCAGGACTACATAGACCAACATGCTCCATTAGATCTACATCAACATGGGTTCAGACTCAACCATGGTACAGAAACATTTCTATTATCATTGTTCGACAGCATCATAAGAGGAATAGACAACGCAAGAACGGGATTTATCCTCATCTTCATGGACATATCCTCAGCCTTTGACACAAGTCTCCCACAGCATCTTACTTCAACATCTATAAGAAACTGGCCTGCATAACACCACGCTAACATGGTTCAAATCCTACCTCTGCAATCGACAACTACAAGTTACATGTGTAACGGTCAAATCAAAGCCCTTCCCCATAAACCAAGGAGTGCTGCAAGGATCATCCCTCTCTGCAATCTTGTTTAACATCTACATACAGCCAATATGCAAAATTATCAAAAAACACAAAATACAATACAAACTATATGCCGATGACATCATGGTATACACTCCTGTAGAAATACACAAACCTGACCTGTCGACCATAACGGCATGTGTAGAAGGCATGATCAACTGGCTCAATATCAAACAACCTTTCCATAAATTACAAAACGACGGAGGCACTCTTTATCACTAGGGACACCTCAATTACCCCACTGAAAACAATCAAAATACTGCAAAAGCAAATAACAGTCAATAAAGAAATTAAATACCTGAGAGTCAAAGACAAAAAAACCTCACCATGCAACCCCACATAGCAAAAACCACCACAAATGCCTACTATTAAAAGAAGATAAGAATTATTAGGCAAATTCTAGAACATGATCGCTTCCACACCATCTGCCAGGCAATCATTACCCCAACGCACGACTATTGTAATTCACTTTATCAGGGGCTCCCAAAGCAAACCATCTTACCATTTCAATTAGTGCAGAACACTGCAGCATGCCTAATCACAGGAACAGACAGATATGGACCACATCACACCTATACTTAAATTACAGTGGCTCCCAATCCATTCCCGCATCAGATACAAATCAACATTAATCATATTCAAAATCATTCACCGACTATCAGCTTATATCCTTCAAGACACTATAAACAAGAGACACAAGTATCCGGTCCAGCAGAAATAAACAGTAATATAATCATCACACCTCTTGGATACCAAAAGAATATACAAGCTACATCTGGAAGAGCGCTCTCTCTCTATGCTCCATGACTTTGGAAATCTCTCCCAGATGATTTGCATGCAAATTCAGACATTAAAGGACTTTAGAAAGAAACTGAAAAAACTCTTCTCTACACATCACCTGGGACATAGTACCTAACCACCCGAACAACGACATGAGCCAAGTCACCTAGTGTTGACCCATGACTAGTAACCATTAAACATGATGCAATAAATTGTATATAGTTATGTCATACCCTCATGACTCTGTACATAGTTATTCATACTATCTTTTCCCTCTTCATAAAGTTCAATTGTTCTTTGTACAATGTTGATTACTGTTCAATTGTTCTATGTATAATGTCGAGTTACAATGTAAACTGCTCTGAGTGAAGGACAAAATGGTATAGAAAAATGATTAAATAAAATAAGTATAGCAAGTTTGAGCGAAGAACAGAATACATTTCTGTTATTCTAATGTATTTATAAAATCTAAATTAATATAAGAGAGACTATGAAACAGCATCTTGTACAGGTAGAGCGTGCGAGCCATACACGACGTCAGAAGCAGTCATTTGAGAAAGAGTCTATCACACATTGTCAAAAACGTTCTCTGTCCCTCCAATCCTCGAGCTTCCCCCAGGCACACCAGTCATGCTTACGCCATTGCTAATGCACTAAAGACTGCCTACCTTCCTCTGAGCTCTTCTTCCACTTCAGCTCAACCCAAATAAGAGAGGTTCCACCTCTGCCAACATCCGGCATTAGTGTGGGCAGAAGCCAACAGCCCTTTGACACTAACGTTTTAAGGTAAACGCCACGGGGCTGCTTGAGGTCTCAGAGAAGGGTTGCAGCAGTGGCAATGGGGGCTGGAGAGGAGGGGGGCACAAAGGACGAGGTTCATCTAGGGTGCCTCATCTCCTTGCACCGTCCCTGGGCTCACTTAGACATTAGGCTATTTGGTTTGAATCAAGAGACAATTACTTTTCAGCAAAGATTAAGACTCTTTAAAAAATATATATTTCTTGAAGAATGGTAGATTCATAAGAATTTAGGATATAAAAGTGAAATAGTCAAAGAAATAGTCCAGATATTAGGGATCTGGATTCTATTTTTGAGGGTATGGTCCATGAGTGCTTGTCAAATTTCGGAGACGTTAGATCTAGGAGTCAATATTAAAAAGTAGTGGTCATCAAAGATAAGTGGATGATTTTCTAATATTCAGTGACTGTTCATTCAGGTAAGATTGCTGAATATGACGTCCTATACCTAAATGGATGTTTCCATTTAGGGATCAATATTCAAAAGCAGTTATCCATTTGACCACAGAGGTAATCCTAATAAGAGAACGAGAGAGATTGCGCCGCTCTTATCTCCAAAGACAGCCTCAGCACTATCCAGATGGTGCAGGGGTGGTCCATAAGCAGGGTGGGAGCAGTGCAGCAGGTATTCAACCACTACCTGGATAAATTCTGCTATTTTGCAGATAGCACTTAGGACAGCAGAGAAGTTGACCTCAGTTTATGCGGATAGGCTATCTGGATATCGAATGAACATTGCAGTTATCAGAACAGTGGTCGTCACTGACAATGAATATCCAGAGAATATTTACAAGCTTCAGCTAATCATTAATGTGCAAATATCTGGAGTTTTGACTATCATCTCCTTAAAATTAGGCCTGATATTTACTATTACTACTACTATTGATCATTTATATAGCACTACAAGGCATAAGCAGCACTATACAGTACAAACATATAAAGACGACAGTACCTGCTCGTAGAGCTAACAATCTAATCAAGACAGAGAGGATGATACAAGAGAAACAAGGGGGTTCAAATAGGGAAGAAGACACAAGGAGAATAAGGAACTAGGATCCAAATGCAGCCTCAAAGAGGTAAGCCTTTAAGTGAAGGAGTGGCCTAGTGGTTGGGGCAAGGTACTTCAGGCCGGAAGGTCAGGGGTTCAAATCCCACTAAAGGACAGCAACCTTGGGCCGGAAGGACTGGGGTTTCTAGTCTCACAGGTGCTCCTTGTGTCCTTGGGCAAGCCACTTAACCCTCCATAGCCCATGTTCCCTGTAAAATAGTTATCTCCAAGTTATAATGCCCTGTTCAATGTAATTTCAGTTTGTTCAATGTAAACCGCACTGATGCAGAATAGCGCGGTATATAAGAGAATGTAAATAAATAAATAACATGGATTTGAAGATGGGGAGAGAAGAGACTGGATGCCAAGATAGAGGAAGTTTGTTCCATACATAAGGAGCAGCAAGATGAAAAAAAAAAAATCAAAGCCTGGGAGTTTGCATTAGAAGGAAAGGGCATAGAGAGAAGAAAGCCAGAGGAGGAGCAGAGTTCACAAGGAGGGGTGTAGAGAGAAAGAAGAGAGGGAAGGTAATGAGAGGCAGGG
The DNA here is from genome assembly GCA_033557465.1 of Ichthyophis bannanicus. Lineage (NCBI taxonomy): Eukaryota > Metazoa > Chordata > Amphibia > Gymnophiona > Ichthyophiidae > Ichthyophis > Ichthyophis bannanicus. Next base: position 744,016,930 of record CM066031.1, on the reverse strand, counting down.
GGGGGGGGGTGAATGCATTTATATGTTAGAAGGAAAAGTTTGAATGGTATATGAAAATGGAAGGGGAGCCAGTGAAGTGATTTTAGAAGAGGGGTTATATAAGTGTATTGGGGCTGGCGGAAAATTAGCCACACAGCAGAGTTTTAGATAGTTTGAAGAGGAGAGAATTGGCACTGAGGGAGACTAGCAAGTAGGAGGTTGCAATAGTCAAGACGGCAGGTGACTAAAGAATGGACAAGAGTCTTAATAGCGTGTTCAGAGAGGACAGGATACATTTTGTTAATGCTGTAGAGAAAGAAATGTCAGGGTTGAATATGTGTGGAGAAGGAAAGGGAGGAGTCAAAGATGACCCCAAGGTTGTGGGCTGAGGAAACAGGAAGAAGAAGAAGAAGAAGTGTTGCCAACAGTGATCAAGAAAGGAGGAAGGAGGAAAGAGGGTTTAGGGATAAAAATAAGAAGTTTAGTTTTAGTAATATTCAATTTTAGGCGATGGTAAGACATCCTGGAGGCAATGTCAGATAAGCAAGCACAGACACAAGTTTGGAGCGAAAGAGAGATGTCAGGTGTAGATTGATAGATTTGAGATTCATCAGCATAAAATGATACTGAAAGCCATGGGAAGAGATGAGGGTACCAAGGAGCTGGGTACAGAGAAAGAAAAGGAGGAGAGGGCCCAGAACAGACCCTTGAGGGGAGAGAGTGATGGCAGTAGAGGAGGAACCTCCAGAACAAACACTGAAAGAGCGACTGGAGAGAGAAGAAGAGAACCAGGATAGTACAGGGTCTCTAAAACCAAGAGGATAAAGTGTCAAATGAATAACTTATCTGGTTAAAGTTTGGCCTGAAATTTGTGCAGTCCCCCTGAAAATGGATGCATTTATTTAGATAATAGTGAAATATTACCACTTTTTGGGTCAATTTTTATAGCAATTTCCACTTCTAAGACATATTTGACATTGAAAAATGTCTCTCGTAAAACTCTGTATTCATGCATATCCCCACAATTAGGTGCACAACAATGTAGTGACTCCTTTTGCATAACCTCCACATAACTATTCCTAGGAACAAATGCGTGTGCAGCTGTGGAAGAGTTGCAATGTCCATGCACACTTTAAAAAATATGCATGTCCACATATAGAGCGGGTGTACATTTGGGTGCTACTGAAAATTATTGTAGGGGCCTATTTTAGGATGGCAAATAGGTGTCTAGGTAGTTTTCATAAAAAAGGCATATTTTTGAGCATTTTTATAGTGCCCCGTTATAAAATTACCCTCTACCCAAATACATTTTGGCCCTTTCCCAAAAACGTCTCCAGGCTCCCCTTAAATGTAAATGGCTACATTTTTGTCAGAACTTGAGTTGTCCCAACAAACAAAATTGATAGCTGAGAACACATGTCTTTCTGAATAACAAACAGCTAAATTGGTATAAATCACATACCAAAAATGTATGATTAGTCAATGAAACTTATATGACCAGTAGATACAATGTAATAACGTATGTATTACATAGTGCTCTATAAGCAAATCAATCATACCCCATTCAAAGACAAATAATACGTGTTATTGTTGAATAAATGTTAGCAATTATGAGAGGACCATGCTTATGACTAGAACAAATTGCAGCACTTAACAAAATGGTGCAATTATTTGTTATTCATTAAAATCCTATTAGTAGAATGATGTTGTTATTTATGAGGAGTAATAAGCTGCAGGCTAAAAGACAATTAATAGCACATTAAAAATTAGTGATAATATTTATTAGATAGGAAAATAAATGGAAATGAGCTGGAAATGACATGCGCTTGGGTCACCTCATGGGACTATGATAAACAAGTGCCCACTTTCCGCACTGAGTAACATATTTATTAAAACATGCCAATTGAATCAATGTATTATTCATAAAATATATGACTTTCCCCTTATAGTACAATTTGCATGATAACACTGCAAAGTGCAATGCATTGCTTTTCCAACTCTGTGCTAAACATCCACATGCAGGGTCTAAGCCATGCTTCCTAACCTTTGGGCTATTGAGAAGCTGTACAATATGGGGGGTGGCTCAACACTGCTACACTACCCCCATTGGGAATATGCCAATGTTAAAACCATGGTAGGAGGATTAAACCTATTGTCAATTTTTTTAATGCACTGGTAAAATTAAGTTGGATTTGTGCAAAACATTGACATAACCCAGCTGTAAAAACTTTAACCCTTTATTAGCATATCTTGTACAGTCACTTCAAATATCTGCTGTTTCCAATGTTTGACTATTTCTACTGTCCATTAGGGATTTCTATTGATTATACTGAAAATTTTACAAATGATGTCCAAGTGAAATCTTGGACATCCAAGCTAGAATGTTTGAAAAAAAAAAGAAAAAAAAAAGCAAATAACCAAAATTCACCCAGAATATAAAAAACTTACTATAAGATAACAGGGGATCTTAACCACAAGTGAGCTTAAAACAGACCAGCAGGCCCTCTAACATACAAGCCCATAAAGGCAGTTACTAGTTATGCTCAAAAATCATCATTGGTCCATTGTATCTTACATGTTCACCAATACATCATACCCAAATTCAAGTGTCTAAATATCTCAAAAGCAAACTCAAAAGTTTTATAAAATTAATAGTGTGATGCAAACATTCGCTACACTAAAAAATAGTATCAAAAATCAACACAATATTGTGTTTTAATAAGAAATACAGAACTTATCTGTGCCGGTGAAAAAACCCAAGCTTAGCGATAAGTCCCAAGAGCGCTACTCTGGCCAGCTTACTGGTCTCTTTAAGCTCACTTGTGATTGAGGTCCCCTCTTATCTTATAATAAGTTAGATTCTGGCTGATTTTTAGTTATTTGGTTTATATTTTTTCCCAGATATTTTGAAAGGCTTTTTTTGTTTGTTTAAATTTGGGGGAAAAAAAAAAAAACCAGGCACGTCCAAGGTCAGGTGCCCAATATAGACGTCTGCAGGGGCATCTACACAGACATCCCCAAAGCAGTATTCCAGATCATGGATGTCTAGGAATAGCTTAATCATCAGGGAAGCCAGGGTTCAAATCCCACCAATGCTATTATTGTGATTGTGCAGAGTATCGGGGATGGTGGAATGCTATCTTCTCTATATCCTCTAGAAATTTTATGGCCATACCTGGAGCAGGTATAACCTTAGACGTGACTCTAGACATCCAGGTTCATAGAACACCTCGGCCATACTTCCACTATGACCCCTTTCAGACTTGGGCATCCACAGACCCAGCTTCTAAAATGCCTCTGGAGACATCCCCATGCTTTGGACATACCTATGCTTATTTTCAGACATCCAAAACATGATTAGGGCTTCTAAAATAACCCCCATCTATCCGTTCATATTTATCCTTTGATCTACTGTAAAATCTTACTGTATTTAGACGGTCTTTGCCTCAAAGCGATTAACTTCATTTTTCATTTACTAAGTTAGCCGATATATTAATGGTCTTACCTTGAGTGGCAGACAGCTGAAGAAAGACTTTCAAATTCTACTTGCTTGAGACAAAATTTGTAGTATTTTTTATCCTCCCTTAAATATTGTGCCAAATTATCAACTTAACTGCTTAAACTGTTTGCTACTATTAATTTTTCTTAAAGAATACTTGGCAGACTGATTCCTTTTTGCTAGGATTACGTTTTCATTAGTGCCCATTGTGTTCACTAATGTGCCTTAAAAAAAATTATAGGAAAATTATTAAAACTGTGTTAAGGGAATAATGCATTTTTTTTTTACCATAATGCAAGTAACCTAATAATGAGATTTAAAAAAAAAAACACATTCAACACAACTCATTATTATGCAAAATGAATAATGCAGCTTGTTTCCTCCCCGGTAGTATCGCATTGCTAGCAGGTGGCCTTATGCCCCTTGGGAGCAGTTTAAAGGTGCCAGCGACACAACAAGACCCCTATCTCATCCTCCTTTCACCAATGGCCTCAGCCCCCTGATCTCCCATTCACGTATGGCCTCCCCACTCCTGATCCTCCTGGCAACTACTGGGAGTCTCTCTGGTGAGTAATGGGGAGGGGGAGTGTGGGGAGGAAGGCACAGGAGCGATCCTTGAATGTTCTTTCCCCTGTAACCCCCACCATCAAAATAGCAGCCTCAAAACTCTAGTTAAAATCTCACAGTACCAGAAAGTCAGGCTGTCAAATAAGAGGCCTGTGTTAAATAAATTGCATTAATGTGTAACAGCGCATGCTAATACAGGTTGGTAAATCTAGCCCTTACCTTCAAACCTTCTAAAAGATAGAGAACTATCCACCTAATGTTTCAGAATATGTCAACTTGAGCTACTCTTTAGGAACTCTATGAAATTTCTTATTAACAAAGCATAGTAACATAATAACATAGTAACAAAGTATATGGTCCATCTAGTCAGTATGGTCCATCTAGTCTGCCCAGCAAGGCGGCAAGAGTAGGTGCACCTGTCACTCTGTGCAGGTCACCCCTCCCCATGCCTTTGTTTAGAGGTGTACCCACTGCTCCGTGTAGGTCACCCCTATTTGGTCAGATATAAGAGATAATTATGTATATTTTGATTTTATCCTGTTGCTATAAAAAGGGATTCACTATGTCTGTCCCATGCCATTTTGAATTCTGTCACTGTGTTTGCCCCCACCACTTCCATCGGGAGGGTGTTCCAAGCATCCACCACCCTTTCAGTGAAGAAGTATTTCCTGACGTTGCCTTTCAATTTACCCCCTTGCAGCTTCATGTCATGCTCTCTAGTTTTACATCTTCCCCGCCTTAGGAAGAGATTTGTTTTTCCATTAAAACTCTTTTAAATATTTAAAAGTCTGAATCACATCTCCCCTCCTCTAGAGTGTACATATTTAGGTCTTCGAGTCTCTTCTCATAAGGCTTCTGACACAGGCTCCAAATCATTTTGGTTGCCTTCCTCTGACCCGTTTCCAGTCTTTTTATATCCTTTACGAGATACGGTCTCCAAAACTGAACACAATATTCAAGTGAGGCCTCACCAGCAACTTGTACAGTGGCATTAGTACCTCTTCCTTTCTGCTGTCTATTCCTCTGTATGCAACCCAGCATCCTAATGGCTTTTTTCCACTGCCTTGTGTGATGGCGCAGCTGGGTTAAACCCTAGAGAAAGGAGGGGAAACCAGTCTTTTTCCCCTGAAACAAAGAGCAGTGCAGGAAGGGAAAGGGTTAAACCTCCAGCAAATGAAAAATACTCTATGCACTGAAAGCTAGAGAGGGAGCTGATGTGGAGGCAGGTGGGCGGAGTCAAAGCCCATAGAACAGCCCCAAACACTTAAAGCAGGAAGAAACAGTTAGTGAGAGGGGTGTGGAGAGAGAGAGGAAAAACTACGGGACAAGCAGCAGAGAGAAGGAAGAAAGAAGAAATAATCCTCGAGAGGAAAGGCTGGAAAGTTTGTCCAGGAGTCAGAGGAGTTCTTCTCAGGAGTCTTCTGTGGAAGCTGTTCTGGAAGGTGGGAATACAGGCAGAAACAAAGCTCCTTTTGAAAAGCTGCATAAACACTCTTTTTGTAGGCAGCGTGTCTGTAGCTCCAGTTCTGAGAGAAGCACAGCTGATAGAAAGCAATAAGCTGACCGGAAGCTTGGGAGACAGGAGTCAGAGCCAGACCCTGCTGAGAAGCATGCCGCAAGAGACCAGGTGAAGCAGTCTGGGGACAAGTGGTTGCCTCTAGCACTACCAGAGAGGGCAAGAAGTGCTAGGAAAAAAGGTGAGCCCTTTTGAAACCCTTAAATCAGTGTTAAAGGAGACTGGTATCCTTGGTTCCTCCCCCATACCTCAGAGTAAGGAAGAGTCCCGATGGAAACAGCTTAAAACCTTATTAGAGCAATGGAAGCCTTCTGTGGAGAACCCTGTAAATAGGCAGGTTATATCAGATTCGGAGGGAGAAGCCATGCAGACTGAGGAAGCTCCTGTGGAAAGTGAATGTTCTGATATGGAGACAGACTGTGCTTATTGCCAAAGAGAGTAAAAGCTGTTAAACTTTATGCTGTTGATAAGTGCTGGAAAAAGCCTGAAACTGTGCTGGTGGGATTCACACTGGGGAAGGCAGTGAGCAGCCAGAAGTGTAAAGCCTAGCCAGTTTGGCAACTGTGAAGGATGAGAACGCTACTGTTTTATTGATGGTTATACGAAGGCACTGTTGCTGGAAGAAAAAGCAGTTAATGTTTGGTAACTGAAAGAAGGTTTGAGAAAGTATTTTGAAACAGACATGCCTGCATGTATAACACATGGACTTTGCTGTATCAGTTAACTTTATTTCGGTTTGGAGAAGAATCCTTTATTTCTGTTCAATAGGGGTAGTAGAAAAATACCTGTGCAACAATAAAACTTGTTACTCCAAAATCCTTGGCTGTTTCCGTCTTGACCACAATTACATAGGACATAAGACCCACAGCACTTATAAGGATATATAAATGTGGTCCGTCCATTCCTACTAGGCATCCGTCTATACCCAGGAGTGGACGTGACACTTGTCACACTGTTTCACCACCTTGAGATCCTCAGAAAGCAATCGGTCTCTTAGCAATAAAACGCTTGATTGGCATACCTGTGCCTTACGTCTACATCCATTTCAGTTTTGTTCTGGTTGACTCATACCTTAAAGTTATTTATGTTGTTTGAGCAGAAAATTCAAAGTATGGACTGTTTGTGTGAGAATGGTGAAGGGTATTAAAAAAAGATTTCACAATTGCACTGATCTGTGGAGAAAAGGAAAGCTCGGTGTCTAGGATAACACCAACATATCTGAAAGTAGTAAAGAGTAACAGAAGAACAATTTAGAACAAAACTGACAGTAAGGTGAGCAGAAGAGCCAGTAAGCCAAATACAGCCAGCGCAACCATTAGGTAAACTAAGCCATTGCCTAGAGCACCAATGATGAGGCCCACTCGAGGTGGCAATATATATATATTTAAAAAAAAAAAAAAAAAAAAAAAAAGACACCACATCACAGGAGTTACCTTCTCTTCTGGCATCACAGTGCCGTTTGCACTTCTGACCCTCTCTGATGTCACTTCCTTTAACAGGAAGGAAGGGGAATCGGAGGGGGCAATAGAAGTGCAAATAACACCGCGACACAGGAACAGAATTTTAAAAACCACCATGATGCTGGAGTTAGATGTATTTCATCAAGGAAAATCCCAGAAAAGGGTAGCAGGAGTGGCAATGGGAATAAGGTTGGCCTAGGGTGTTTCATACCCTTGCACTAGGCCTGAAACCAAATAGCAGGGGTTTGCTGGGGACCGAGTGCTAGACAATTACTGTGCAACCACTGCATAGATGTTGGGGGTAATTCCGGAGACTTGAATAAGAGTGGGAAGGGGGTTCAAGATGTTAAACAATCGGGCAAGAACAGGGCGCTGTGAAACTCCATAGGGAAGAGAAAAGAGAGGAGGAAAAAGTGCCAATTGAAACCTAGAAAGTGTAGTTTGACAAGAAGGAGTTAAGCCAGAAGAGAACATTGTCCTGGATGTCACTCTGGAAGAGGTGGGAGAGAAGAATGTCATGGCTTACCAGAAAGAATCCACAAGAAAGATCTAGGCAGACAACTAACACCATGTTTCCTCTGTCTAGGGCACTATGAATGTCACTGAGACAGGATGCAATGTGGAAAGGGTGAAACATGATTGATGCTGATGGAGTAGTAGGGTATTTTCAATATGATTAGATAAATAAAACCCAATGTTCGGCAATTTTGGAGATCAATTGGAGTAATTTGAAAGAGATAGTAAGTCGAGATTAGGTTTCTTGAGAAGAGGTCTAACAAGTGCCTTTTTCCAAAAGTCCAAAAAAGAGCCTGTAGATACTGCGGTTAATGATACTATAGGAAGCATAGAGATAAATATTGAAATCTCCTAGAAGCAGATGACACATGATAAAAAGATACAGTTGACGCAGTGAGGGAGGGGGGAAAGTAGAGCAAGAGGAAACAAAAAGTGGGCCATATCAATTTTAAAAAAAAGGGTTTGGAATAAAACAAAGGAATAGAATTCCTGTAAATAATGGCTACCCTACTTCTCTGAGTGAGTGAGTCAAGGATTGAGAATGCAAAAACAGGGGGGGGGGGGCAGAGAGCAACTGTAGATTTAAGACTCCTCTTCCTCCTGCAACGATGTCTCTGTAAGACATAATATAACTACTTAAATGAGAGATGAGGGCCAAGATGAGGGTAAACTTAGACTTCAGAGAGTTACAATTTTAAAGCATGGCTCACATTGACAAAGGCAAAAGGGGACGGGGCAGAGATACTACTGTGGCTACTAAGAGAGAGTGGGGTAGAAGAATCAGGTTACTCACCAAGCGAGGGCGAGATGGATAGACCAATGAACTGGAATATGGCCATGAAAGGACCTGTATCAGCAGTTGGAGCAGTTGAAAGAATAGTAGATGGCAAATCCAGCAAGAGAAACACAAAAACAACAAACATGAGCATCTGGACAAGAGCCAGAGTCATCCAAGAAGCGCGATAGGTTCTACTACTACCACCAGCATTTATCATTTGTATAGTGCTACAAGGCATATGCAGCAATGTACAGAGACAGTCCCTGCTCATAAGAGCTTCCAGTATAGTCAAGATAGACAGCGTATAACTACTGGGGACTAGGATATACCTAGGGGAATGATAAAGAAATATATACGAGGTGACGGGAGTCTAAGGGGATTTGAACACGGCTATTGATGGAGCAGCCTGATATGCCTGGAACAAACTACCTACAAGGAGCAGCAAGTCTGCAGTGGAAGAGAAGGGCACAGATAGGGATCTGCTTGAAGAGTGGAGTTCCCGAGGAGAGGTGTAGGGAGACATAAGAAAGGAAATGTAGCGAGGAGCAGCTCAACAAAGGCACTTAAAGGTCAGTAGTAGAAGTTTGAACAGGATTTATAAAATGAAGTGACTTGAGAAGACTCCTTGGGTGCAGTCCGTTGGTTAGATTTAACTGGGTGAAATCCCCCAATGTCATCTTGGGTGCTGGGCAAGAAGGCAGAGCTCGTTGGGGCCAGATGGATTCAGCAGAACTAAGCAGCGGTGACACAGAGCCAAATCATGACACAATCCAGGATAATAGGTAAACACATCAGTTATGATGTATGAGGCAGTGCAGACCACCTTCAAATGGATTGGTTGTGCAGTGGGCTCTAGTACAGCTTCAAACTGTCTCCTTGTCAAATCTGAACCTTCACACACACATTCCTCCTCTCTGAGGTCCAGGAACTGTGTCCTGGGGCTGGTATATCCTCTGTAGTTGTACCTCCTCTTCCTCTGTTGCCGCTCTCTCCTGGAGATCAGGCAACAAGGAGCCATTGCCCTACACTCATGGTTGCCAGACACACCACCAGTGGCAACCACCAACAGCCTTGGCACAGGAACACAGAGCCACACATAGGTTCAAACACTAGACTAGAGACACAGACACAAAACATTAGAACAGAGATATGCTTATACAGACACACAATGGCACAAACACTAGCACAGAGACATATACACACTGGCATACATGCTCGATCACACACAAACACATTCAGGGAAGAGGAGAGAGACAGAGAAAAGCCAATATATGTAGAGGAAGGGCAGGAGGTGGGGAGAGGGGCTTGGAGAGAGAAATCAGAGGGTACTAGAGAGGTTGAAGACAGCAGGGGGTGTTAGGGAAGAGGCAGCAGAGAGCTAAAGCTGGGTGAAAGGGTACAATAGAGATGACAGTATGAGAAGGATTTAGGATTGACTATGAAATTAAGACATCAAACAGAACCACAAGCTCCAATAACCACACTCCCTCAAGAAAGACAGCTCTCTCTTATTCTAGTCAAGACCTTTGATGACACGTGCACGTATGATGCTTAGAGAATAGGTCAGATATGCATACATTTCAGGCCCATCCAGAACATGCCCATTCTCCGCGTACTTTTGGGAGCCATCGTTCAGACACGCACATACTTTGTCACTTCATACTACCATGCTTATCGTGTCGCAGCCCATTTCTGTGAATGCTTGCCTGATCCGTGCGCATAAATGGCATATATCTCTTTTATAAAATAACCCCCTTTGTATTTTTATTTTGGATTATTTTTAATATCAACTAGTAGATAAATATTCTAGAACAATGGTGTTCAACCCTGTCCTGCTGTAGCCCTAGCCAATCAGGTTGTCAGGATAGCCACAGTTAATATGCATGAGACAGATTTTCATGTAGTGCCTCAGTGTCGAGAACCGCTGTTCTAGAATGAAGAAAAACCACGATATGCATTTCAAAAGGAAATGTAATAAAGCAAAGACCAAGAACAAATCTTACACATATTAAGGATATTCATCTGCTAGCTTCTATTCAACTCATTAGCATACCTTAAAAAGTCTAGCATACATAATATCGATTTAACACATAGTAACCTATGAATTCATGCATGTATAATTGATGTGCACACATTAAAAAGTTGCAGTCTATTAACATATTTCATTAAAATTAATGTGTGAAACAAAAAAGAAAAATCTATGAAAACGTGGATTGGGGAGGAGGGAAGGGGAAGTCGAATAGCCTGAAAATGAATTGAAAATGTTTGGGCTATGCATATCTCTAACACTTATATTACGCCACAACATGAAACATGTCCAAGGATAATCTATAGGGGGTTCAAAGAGGTTGTAAAGCTTTGTAGCTAGTGTGATGGGCAGACTGGATAGGCCAATAGGTCTTAAATGCCAACATTTTTCTCGTACTGTATAAGCATTTTTGAAATAAAAAGATCTGCAGAAATTTGGGAAACCTTCAGAGATCCTGCAGACTACCTAAGAGCTTTGGCCCGTGAACATAGAACACAGATACTATGGAGGTAATTTATGTGCTGGATATGTGTCCATTACACAAATTGTCAAATTCTTCAAATACTTTCCAATTAAAAATTGCTCGACCAAAACATTCTGAACAAAAGTTACGCCCACTATTTTGTACAGAGAATAAAAAAAACAAACAAAAAAAAACCAACACAACTTACATGCATATGTTAGAGAAGTGAAAAACATACACAGAAACTCTAACCCCCATGCAGATTTTGCCTCTGGAATGTCTCCAGGACATGTCTACCAAAGCATGATTGGCTCTTGCAGGTATCACTGGGCGTTAGTTGGAGCCACAGTAGCTGCAAACGTTGTGCATTATCTGATGGGGGGGGGGGGGGGCGCCCAGCAGATAACGCCAAGAAAATGCTGTCTCACCATGATCTCAATATCACTCCAGCAGTGAATCGCCACCCATAGAGCTGGTGCTGGCTGTATCTGCAATGTCTGCACACATGTGCCGTTACTGTGCACCGACAATGCCGGCAGTAACTGCATAGTACAGGAACGCCCACTCTCCGTCCACATCCCACCCACTTACACTGCCGATGCGCAAAATGCTGCTCCTGCAGAAAATTGCCTATGTGTTAGCACCATGCTGACAGCTAATCGCCTTTGGTCGGCACAACCCTATATGCCATGCAGGTACATAAGAGGTGAACAGTTTTATAAACGTTTATTTCCATGCAAAAAGCACCGCTATGCTGAAATGACGTTTTTGGTTGGCTCTATTAGTAATAGAGCTGAGGCAAGCACCAAGGGCATCAAACTTTGGGAAAAATAAAATGGTTGGATAGAGCAGTAAGTATAGTATGGTGGCAAGACCCTCCCGCCCTTCTTCCTGTGTAAATCAGGTGGTCATGGGGTCAGGGCTTCCTGATTTAAATCTCATGCATTGTGAGATGGGCTCCAGCAAGTCTTGGATCTGTGACAACGGCTTTTCAGCACACTTGGAGTGCCAGCCTTCAGAGCAGCAAGTCAGTCAAGCTTGGCGGAGTGTGCTCAAGGTTGATTTGCCTAGAGCTCCAAGTACACTTGGGCCATCCCTGGACTGTTATAAAAAACAAAACCACCTTATATATTGGTAGGTTATTTCTTGCAAAGGGAAAACTTGGTAGCTAAGATTTTTTTTTCTTGGAGGAAGCGTGGGGGTAGGGATGTAAAACCATGAACAGTTCATGGAATCCACGGTAATTTACCAACAGTATTCATAATGTATTAGTACCTTAACTATTCCCCACTCAGGGTACAGTGTAATGAGGCTCTTTTACTATTTACAAGTCACATTAATATGATTAAAATGCTGTGAAATTCTACTGTAGCAGTATTTCAATAAGTACTTGAATCAAAGGAATTATACCCCTGCTTTACTGAATGACTACGGAAAAGGAGGAAAAATCAAAGGTCACTTTTACTAAAGAGCACCAGAAGTTCACACTCGCTGCACGGTTAGCACAAAAATGAACACGAGGTAATTGCAACTGCCAGGAACTAAATGCTGATGCTTTGTCCAGAATGTTCCTGATAGTTATTGCAACATTTAACAGTGCATGACATATACCCCATGTACCCCGATGCTAACTGCAATGTGTTCACCACACCCACCCTCCCATTCTCCATCCCAAGGCATGAGTGGCGATGTGTGAATCAATGCAGGAGAACCGTCATGTTCCCACGAGCTCACGGTTACCACGTACCACTTAGCACACTTTAGTAAAAGGGCCTCCAAGCGTCTATCAAAAGAAGAGTTTATATAGGAATATTTACTCTCTCCTAAAGATTGCTGTTAACAAATGGCTCATTTTGTAGCGCAAGTGAGGAGGTGCATGGATGACTGTACATTATGATGTCTCATTTCAGAGGCAGGATGTTTTGCAGTATTAAATGGGTCTTAACTCACAAAGAATGCCCTTTCCAAATTTACCCTCCTCCTCCAGTGCAGGCAGAAGGAAGGAACACTAAGGATGGAGTCTCTGAAGGACAGGGGCTGCCCTGGCAAAGTGTACAGGAAGAGTTTAATTTCAAAGCGCACTGAGGCCTAGGGCAGAAACGGAGTTGCCAAGTTATGCAGTTCCAGGAGTGAGATTTATTGGCAGTGCTAGTTTAAAATGTGCATTGCAATGCTGTATGCTATTTGTAGACCCTGATTTAACCTTTGGAATCAGTGCTGCAGGTCCCATAATGCAGCAGGATGAGCTTGTCAGAAATCCAGGACTAGCTTAATCTCTCACTCCTGGAGCTGGGTAACTTGGCAACTCTGCAGAAAACTGAGAGGGGGCCCCATGGACCACCAGAAAGTTGATTAGTTTGGAAGCTCTGATGATCAGAGACCGTCTCTTACAACAGTATGTGGAGGAGAGGTAAATGCTAAAAACTGACACATTCAAATCACTAAATTGAAAATCATTTTTTTCTGTCTCCTCTGTCCCCATTATTGCAATTGGGGGACAGAAGTGTGCCAAACAGGTGGGAGTCGAGGACACAGCTCTAAAATTGGGAACAATCTCCGAAAGTCATAGACAGCTGATAGCCCAAAGTCTGCCCAATATCAATGTTTTCTGGGGCACGGGGGCCAAGGGAAAGTGATACTGGTTGCATACAGGGCCAGCACTAGCACCAGACAAACTAGGCAACCACCTAGAGTGTTGACCCTCCACGGGTGCCCAATGGTGCCCTTCTCGGGACCTGCAGCGGTGCTAATGGCCACAAAGAGCCCTGTGGCATTTACAACTTTGGCACCACAGGGCTCTTTGCTTCTGCCCCCCCTCTGATGTACCCCATTTCCTTGCACCAGCCCTGGTTGCATATCCTAACACGGGCCCTAATCTCCTTTCAGGGGCTTTGCAGCTCAACCTCTCTGAGAAAGATATTTTCAATGAGAAACGTCATTAGGAGTGTCACTTTTAAAAAAAGAATTGCCATACTGGGTCAGACCAAGGTCCATCAAGCCCAATATCCTGCTTCCAACAGTGATCAATCCAGGTCACAAGAACCTGTCAGATTCCCAAAATGGCACACAGGTTTCACAATACTTGTCCCAGGGTAAGCAGTGGATTTCCTGGTTCCTTTTTAATAATGGTTTATGGACCTCTCCTCCAGGGAACCTTGTCCAAACTTTTTAAACCCAGCTACACTAACAGCTTTTATTATATCCTCCGGTAATGAATTCCAGAGTTTGATTACACGTTGCAATTTTTCACAAACTTCTTGCATTTTAACAAATTAGAATAATTTCATGTCATTTGCAAATTTGATTACCTCACTTGTTAGTCCCATTTCCAGGTCATTTACAAATATGTTAAAAAGCAGTAGATCCCTGTGGTACTCCACTATTCACCTTTCTCCATTGAGAAAGTTGGCCATTTAGCCTTATTCTCTGCTTTCTATCTTTTAACCAGCTCCTGATCCTCAATAGTACACTGCCTCCTATCCCAGGACTTTTTAATTTGACCAAGAGTCTCTCACGAGGGAGCTTGGCAAAGGCTTTCTGAAATCCAGGTACACTATAAATCAACAGGCTCACCTTAGTCTACCTCTTTATTCACACCAACAAAAACAACCGATTAGTAAAGCAAGACTTTCCTTGGCTAAATCCACATTGACTATCTGCATGTTTAGTAATTTTATTCTTTATAATGGTTTCTATCATTTTGCCCTGGCTCATTGTTTTGTAGTTTCCCGGATCTCCCCTGGAACCCTTTTTAAGAATTGGCCATCCTCCAATCTTCAGGTGTTACAGATGATTTTAACTATAGCTTACAGATTACTAATAATAGGTCTGCAATCTCTTCTTTCAGTTCTTTCAAAATGAACCTGCAGGTCTAGTAGCAAGGCCACATTTTGAGATCTGCTTTTGAAGTATATCTGCCCTTGTTCAGGCTACTGCCTTCTTGTCTTCCAGAGCTGCTAAGTTACTCAGTTCCAGGAGTGAGAATTTTGCCAGTTCTGGTTTTAAATTTGCAATGTAATGCAGTGTGGTATCCGTAGTCCCCGATGTTACCCATTGGATTCAGTGTCACAGTTCCCATAATGCTTCAGGTTGAGATTGTCAGAAATACAGGACTGGCTTAAAATCTCACTCCTGGAACTGGGTAACTTGGCAATACTGGCCTTCATTATGGAAAATACGTACTATACAGGGTCATAAGGCTACTACTGCTTACCTTGAACGCTTGCCTCTGTAAGTAGGTTTCTAGCGAGATCTATTTTAATCTTCCCTCTGAAAAGGGTCTTAAGGCAGTAAAGGGTTATGTTTATTAAAGCAGGCTAGCATCTGGTAGCAAGGAGGTTGTATGCATTTTGCACCCTGCACCATGATGCCCCTAGCATGGGCATTTAAAAAACATACTGCCAGAGCAAGTACCACCGGCACAATGGGTGGGGGTAGTTGTTCTACATGGTGGTATTAATGTGCAGAGTCGTGCTAAATGCAGGGGGACTGTTGTTGCTGCCACTGTGCTAATATGCCCAAGCATGCCCCCCCCCCCCCCAAAAAAGACTCCCTCCTGTGATCAGAGCAAAAGTTTAGATTCACTCTCTGTTGTAGGAATGATGAAGTTTAACATGTGGCACAAGGAAAACATGCAGAACATCTCCAGCAGCAGCAAAATTGTGGAACAACTTATTCAAAGTGAGATGCTAGTCCCCTCTAGGGAGCAAGTGTCTTAAATTATTCATGGATTAGAAAAGGGTTACACTCTTATCATTGACATTTTCTTTTGTCAAAGCACATATGAATCAGGTCAGAGTTAGTAGTTATTGAATAGCAACATATATAACAATGTTTCTTACCCCAGAGGTGCATCTTTGGATAAATGAGCCATATAAGATATTCTGTTTTGTATTGTTCAAAATATTTGTTCTATAAAATAGTGTTTTGAGGAGCCTCAGTAAGAGCCAGGACTGTACCAAGCTAGAAATGTGGCCCTTCCCCCAACCACATCCAGTAACTCACTCTTTTTAAGTTTTCTGGAAGCCCAGTGATGCTATCAGCGCTCCCGCCTAAGCTTACAGCCACACCGCTCATTCAGCCATGCTATCAGCAGGTCCTGCCCCTCCAAAAGCAACATTAGTCTTACCTGGTGCTGCTATTTTCTTTCACTGGTTAAAAGCCTCACTCAGTGCTGCATTGCTGTTTGTTGGAGGGCTAAAGCAAACCCCACAAGTAGCTGCAGACAAAGCCTGCACTGGATTTATCTGCACTGTGCAGCAGGAATAAACAGGAAGCTGTTAGCCTCACTTTGAACATACAGAGTTGCCAAGTTACCCAGTGAGATTTTAAGCCAGTCCTGGATTTCTGACAAGCTCATCATGATGCATTATGGGAGCTGCAGCACTGATCCCAGGCTGCATCTCACTCCTGGAACTGGGTAAAATGGCAGCTGTGCACAGGGGACTGCTAAGCATTGTGGGATGGAGGGTGAGAGACAGCTGCAGAGATTGGCTTTGGCTGGGAGCTGAGCCATCTAGAGGCTAGATAAGATGATAAGGTCCTTTGCCCACTGGGGCTAGTGAAGCACCCCGGAAAAGGTCTTCAGCTGCTCCAGAGTGGTTGAGAAAGGGAAGAGACAGAAGGAAAACTAGATCCCTCCAGAAGCCAAGGTAAGATAAATAAAGTTTTGAAGGACATTTTAAGGATCAGAGAAGGAAATAAAAGCCCTTCCCACCTAAACAGTGCTCGGAGAGATTTGCAGCAGTGAATAAGAGAGATTGCTGTATTAGAAAAAAATTCTCTATCCCAAAAGTGAAGTTTTTCACTGTTTCTTAATGCGCTTAGGGAGCATTAAATTTGAGGAACTGTCTAGAGCTACAACAACAGCAACTAACAGACAGTTCAGTCATTTTGGTTGTAAGATTAGCTGTGCTTTTTTTTGTGACTTACCTCAGTTACTAGGCCTGGGACTGTAATTTTAGTTATTCTGCAATAGGCTAACTAGGATTCATTGTTTCTGTGTTTGTTTCACCTGATATCTAACTTGCTATTTAGAAACATAGAAACATGATGACAGAAAAAGAACACATGGCCTATCTAGTCTGTCCTTCCATGCTGACTTGTTAAATGTGGTAAACCAGTAGATACTAGTAAAGTTGTGTTTGATGTTAAATACTGGTGATCCTTCTTGTTATAGAAGGACATTTGGTCATTTGACTCCAAGGACCTTGCAGGCTTCAGGGGCTTGAAGGTGTAGGGGCCCTGTCTCCAAAAGCGGGGTTCTCATTATTGGGCACATAAGTCCCCTGATCTTAACCCCATCCTCAGGATGTCTACAATGAATATGCAGAAGAAAGATTTGGATGCCTTCCTTTTGAAAACTGCTGCAACTTCTACACGCACTTGCTGTGAAAGTTAGGCAGCCATCTGTAACATTTCTTTCCCTATGTACCTTAAGTAGGGCTGGCCTTGACACTAGATACACCTAGGGTTGCCAACTGGCTCCAGATGCGCCCGACAGGTTTGATCCAGTCCTGGGTTTACCTCATTGCATGCAGGGATATGTAGTTCTGATTTCTCCATTGCACTCCATAAGAAAATGAAAACTACAAGTAACTGCGTGCAATGGGGTAAACCCAGGACTGGAGCAAGCCTGTCGGGCGCATCTGGAGCCAGTTGGCAACCCTAGATACACCAGGCATCTGCCTAGGGCAGCAAGCTTCCTGGGAGGGGGGCTAGAGGCAGCTCGGCATTTCTTTTCCCCTCTACCACAGGTGCTGCTGCTCCTACCATCCTACTCCCCATAGAAGCCTGAAAATCGAGCTTTGTGCAGCAATAGCACAGCATTGGGAAAGCCCTTTAAAATCTCTTTCAGTGGTGGGGTTTTGAGCGTTTGTGTGCATGCTCAAGGCCTGGCGCATCCTGACATGGCAGACCTTAAGCAAGCATACATGTGTGTACACCGGTGCTCAAAAGCCTGCCCCCTAGAGTGGTTGTAAAGGGCTTTCCCAGCACCGATAGGGGGGATGTGCTGGACACCTTAGGGGAGAAGGGAATGAGAGAGTCGGTGTAGACTGAGGAGGGGGAGGGAAGGAGAAAGGTGTTGGAGAATTTAGGGGAGAGAATAGGGATGGGGTGATGCAGGACTATGGGTGGGGACTCATGGCCAATGCTTGGTGCAGCCCTGACATGAAGCTTAAGCTCATCGTAGATGGTGATGCATGTCAAACTGCCGTTATCACTGAAATGACACCATGAAGGCAAGAAGGCTCTGGCATCCCCCCTTTCATGAAGTGGTGCTCCTCTGGACTTGAGGACTTAGATCCAAAGGGGTGGATGGACGTCTTCTACATAGGCTAGAGGAGCTTCTGGGAATGCTTTGGAGGGAGGTAGTTACCCAATAATATTCGGAGGGGGGGGGTGTATTTTAGTATGTACAATACAAGCTTCTTGTATTGTGTGCTATTTTTTTGCATCCACAAAGCCCCTTTCTGTGTGCTAATCCCTGCTGTATATAACCTACTACAGTGCTTCTCAAGCCGAGGGTGAGAGATGAATGCACTGCCGGCTCTGTATGCAAATCGGTCTCATGCATATTCATTGTGGATATCCTGAAAACCAGACTGGATAGACAGGGTGCACCATGGCCCGGCTTGAGAAACATTGGCCTACTATAGCCATGCACCTTCCATCCTCACATTGTCCTGTACATAGTTTTATAGTTTTATTTTACTTGTATCCCACCTATGGTGGGTAGCAGCTAGGCGGTTAAGGAAGTTACATTCAGGTATTATAGGCATTTCCCTGTCTCCAAAGGGCTCACAGTCAGCCTGACCTTGCCTAAGACCAGGGGCCAGTCTTTAGACATGAGTCTGAGTTTTAGGAGCTTACCTTTGAGCTGCATTTCCAATAATCGATTCATCTGAAACTTAATGAAGTAACTTTAGCCCCTTGTAAAATAAGGCTCCCTGTGAAATTTAGGAACTGAGCCAATTCAGTAGCTTAGGAAAACAGTATACCAGATAAGAATATTTTTGGGAAATTAAGTTTTGAGCGTGTCGTTCCATCTCTTAGATCTAGTTAACAAAATGAGACACAATTTGGAAAGATCTGAAGCAACATTTACTTGGCAAACAATTTCCTACTTGCTGGCTGCTGTCAAAGCCTATTCAGCAGCCAAAAGTGGCATAAGTACATAAGTATGTTGGCATAAGGCTCGGTCATTAGCCATTACCAGTTTATGCAGAGAGCTAAGGGAAAGCCAAAGAATAAATGGTAAAAAAAAAAACCAAAAAAATTGAATACACAGGAAATAGGTATAAATGAGAATTGTGTGATCTTTTAAAGCATCTTGACTGTGTTATCGTCACCATAGTTGCTTGCCTTTTAGGTCTAGTCTGGAACTTGCCCTGAAGATCCCACAGTCATTCTGGTTTTCAGAGTATTCACAAAGGGCCTGATATTCAACTGGGCAGGGCTAAGCGCCATAGCCACTTAGCCTTGCCCACTCACCTCCAAACTCGGATATTCACTCCTATAGTAACAGAAATGAATATCCGGGTCTGGCCGTGCTGCCCAGAAGCCGACTAGGCTAAGATCGTGCGGCATCGATATTGGATGATGAGCAGTTAGCCTCGGTGCACTTAAGACAGGCGAGGCTTTTCCTCACCTATCTTTATAGGCACCGAGTGCTAACCGTGCAGCTTCCAATATCAGTGCTGCATGGTGAGTGCTGGTCCCCGCCTCTGTTCCACCCTGGAATGCCCACGGCTATCTGGCTAGCATCAGGGCGTGTAGGGAACTTAGTCGGGGATATTCGATGGTACTACTCATGTATGTGCCGTCGAATATCCAGTTAGCAGGCATTTACATGGTTAACTGGCTGTTAACTGTGTAAATGCCAAAGAGACCAATTTGCCTTCATCGGAGACTCTGTATGTACAAATTGACCCATGCATGTTCATTGTGGATATCTTGAAAAACTGACTGGCTATGTGGTCCCCACGATAGGTTAGGGAAGGTCTTTTTAAGTGATAGATACTCCACACTGATTCGATGGAGTCAAGCAGATCTGAACCAGAAAAATTGGGGAAGCCTGAGAGCTACTCTTAATCAGTAGTCTGCGCTATACAGCTTTGACCTAGATTCTGCTATGGCAGTAGTTCCCAACCTGTGGTCCATGGACCCCTGAGGGTCTGTAAGACCATTTACAGAGTTCCCAGAACACACAAAAAAAAGATTTGCTAGGAGGAAGAGAGGGAGATTTGTGGGGATTGGCTGGGGGGGGGGGGGGAGGGATGGAGAGGAAAGAAAGACCCAGATGGGTGAGGTCTGCTTGGGGAAGAGAGAGGTCCCCAAAAGGAATCCTAGTCAACCCAATTGACTACAATCAAAATAACAAGCTCTTCACTGCTACAGTAAATATATTTGCTAAATAAAATGTTTTGATTGGACTCCAATAATATTCCCCTGCATTGTGTTCCAAATGCTAAGTCCACCTTAGTTAATTGTATTAAATTGCACGTTCCATCTTAGCAACCCTAGAAGATGCTCGGCTTATACTGTAGGAATTGCCGCATGTTTGCATATTTTATGAAATACATGCAAAACTGCTAAACCCTACCCTCCCTCCACACATTCTCTGCCCCGGGTAATGCCTACACCTAGATCGCATAAAAGCTGGTTCTCTGTCTTGAGTGTCTACTTTTAGGCACAGATGCTGCTTGGAATGTAACACATATACTATTCAGGGATGTGTCTACTAAAGCGTGATGAGTTTTTGTTACTAATACTGGGCGTTTAGCTGCAAAGGTCGTGTGGTATCTGCAGAGAGAGTTCCCAGCAGATACCATGGAGAAAACACAGGTATCGTGGGGTGACAGTTTCACAAATGTAGCTAATGCCAGAGAGCGTTAGGTGTACTCAGTGTCTACAACTTTGACGTTGACTGTGCGATGTTAGCTGCTACTGCCGTGCAATCATCCCACATTATCGCTACAGTTGCAGCTAACGCACTTTAGTAAATATACCCCTAACTTACATTCAGGTACACTAAACAATTGTAGCAATGTTTTGGAACATAAGATTCTCCTCATAGAATATGCTGAAGTGTTAGATTTGTTTTTAGAATGATTTGAGTAGTATTTATTGGCACCATATCTTTCTAGTATAGTCTCGGTCATCAAAGAGAACCTGCTCATAGATATATCTCAGCCTCCAGTTGTTCTGATGAAGTGATATGTTTTGCTTCTTAAGCACTATAAATGAATATTAATAATATTTTGCAGTGATATCTCCCAGACATAGTCATAATATTTATTACCCCATCTAAGAGAGACAATTATTAGGAGATTAAAATACTTAATTACATATTGAACCAAAAATTTTATTCTTCACTACATAATGAGCAACGACTGCTCACTTTGCGAGCAGTGGAATTTGTTTGGATTTGAATGTGAATCCTTTTCTGCAAATGTTCAAGTCTAATTAAATAAGAGAAAACAAACTCAGCATTGCAGTTTTAATTTTTAGGAATGACAAAGTAACAAAAAGATTTTGCTCAAGAGATAAGAGGGATAGGGTCACCCTTATTCTGACTAAGTCTGGTGATTGTTGGGGTCAATTTTAACCTCCACCTTTAACTAAAGCAGCAGCATCAAACCTTTTGGAAGCTGAGAATCTTTTCTGAACTTTCATGAAAATATCAGCTTCCAGATTTGGCTTCACAGACCTCATGAAAGTTTGAGATAGGGGAGAGGAGATGAGGGGAGCAAGGATGATGGGAAGGGGAGTAAAGAAAGGGTTTATTAAAATGGGTCTTATATTGGAAGAATTTGGGATGCTTTCACTCAAACCGGTGTGTTCTATATTTAGGGATAAACATAGTGAGTCGCGTAAAGTTTTTATGCCATCCACAGGGGTAAAGCATGCATTTTCCATGACGTCCATGCATGGATAGGCACTTACACTGACACTTTAAGCAATCGCCATTCTATAAGTATGTGGATTAGCCAAAAGCATGTGAAAGCCGAGCTTGGGTGGAGTTTAAATTTACACACGTAAGTTATAAAATACTACAGCTTATGCACATTCTTTTCAAATCTGGGCATGTGCATTTATGCCAAATCTAGGGCTGGTATAAATGCTTGTGCCTAGGTTTGCTATGCACATCTTATAACTTATGCCCCTATTTTATGAAGAAGGGTAGGTGCCGCCTTTTTTTTTTAAAAATTTATAAAATAGGTTCAAATTGCAAACATTGTAGTGCGCGCAAAACTAAGTGATCCCTATAAAATTACCCTCTTAATGGAAAGCATTTCATCTCTTCTACTGGCACAGTTTGTTCAAATGCTGATAACCAAGTCATTTATTGCTGGGGGAAGACAGGCAAATATGAAAACAGGGATGTTACCTTATAAGGGCAACATTCAAAGTACACCAAAGGAACAGAGAAGGACCACAGCCAACACCAAGGATGTCTTCACAACCACAAAGCTTTATTTAAAAACCCAACTTGATGTGTTGGAATTATCTGCCATCTAACTTTGTTTGAGTGATTGTATTGTTTTCCTCTCCCCCCCCCCCTTGATGTGGGCTTGATGAATATTAAGCTCTTTGTTTTGTTTTGTATTGAAGGAATTTCTCCCTCTTCTTTCATTCTATAACTATGTTGGTATGTTACATGGTAAATCTCCCCATCCCCCCCAAAAAAAAGCAGTGACTTGGCCACGTTTTGGCATACAAGCTATGTCAGGGGTCAGTGAGTGTCTTGGTCAACTTTGACTTGACAAAAATATGTGTAGAATATCTCAAACACCAAAGACCAGGGCAACAGCTGGTCAAATAACTCTGGTCTTTGATTGTTTGGCATATTCTACACATATTTTTCGTCAATTCAGAGTTGTCTGCTGTTTGTGGCAGATTCCCTCTTTTCTGTTGTCTTTGACAACATTCAGAGTTACAAAAGTTACAGAATAAGCATCTAATTATGTTTGTGCATATGTGTCCGTATTTGCATGGTGTATGTTAGTGTTTTGTTTTGTTTTATTAGATATTGTATGTTTATGTTTATGTTTATTGATTTGATTGACCGCCCTTCAAAATAGCAGAGCGGTTTACAATAATAATAAAATATTACAGTAACAGCAAGGCACAAGGCCGGAAAAGTAGAAAGAAAGTTACAATTACTTTGTAGAGAGAAAATGGGAGAGCAGGTTGATATCAAAGGGTATAGGAAAAAAAGGTTAGGGGTGAGAGGAGGGAGGGCCAAAGGCAAGGGAGAAAAGGTGAGTCTTTAGATCCAGCTTGAAGGTAGGGTGATGATGTTCCAGGCGGAGGGCGGTGGGAAGGGAGTTCCAGAGGGCAGGGCCTTGAAAAAAAAAGCTGAGGAACGGGTAGAGTGCAGGTGGGCTAGGGAGGGAGGGGGTAGTGTGAGACGGTTGAGATGAAAGGAACGGGGAGTGTGTCTGGGAGTGTGAAAGTGGATGAGGTCAGCCAGGTATTGAGGAGTGGAGGTGTGAAGTGCTTTATGAACAAGGGTGAGTAGTTTGAACTGAATGCGGAAGGAAATTGGTAACCAGTGAAGGCGGAAAAGAAGGGGGGTGATGTGGTCTCTGGGGGAGGAGTGGGACACGAGTCGAGCGGCTGTATTTTGGATTCGTTGAAGACGTGACAGTTGGAGCTTGGTGAGACCTGTGAAAATAATGTAATGTAATTGTAATGCAGCGAGGGCTGATGAAAGCCCAGAGGAGAAAAAAGAAGCTGTTTTTCAGAGAAAAATAGATGTGCACAAGTTGCAATATTCGCAGGAACCAGCTAGAGGGAGCAGGAGGGCATTCAGAGAGACTGAAGGGCCACGCCCAGCTGGTCATGAGGAACTGACAACCAGCTCCCAATCCTCAAAGGCAGGAGTGTTTTATAAGGGGAGAGTGGAAGACTGGAGGGGAGAGAGGTTGAAGTGGAAGCCTGATTTCTCCGGAGCTAGAGGATCACCAGGAGTGAGAGGTGACTCACCAGGAGCTGAGGAAGGACCTAAGGAGGGACCAGCTCAAGCTAGAGAGAGAGCTGTTTGCCCGAAGAGGCAAAAGCACTGCACTAATTGCAGGCAGAAGACAAAGGAGAATCAGCTGGGGAAGCTAAGCCACGCTAAGCAGGAAAGCCAGGAGCTGGGCTTATGCAGAAGCAGGCGCTTACCAGGAGAATGGGTTCAAAGGCCGCAAGGTAAACCAAACTTTCAAAGAAAAGGATTTCATCAAGCTGCTGACTGAGAGGCAAGCAATTGAAGAAAGCCATTTACCTGCTTGTGGCTGCAATACAAGGTATGATAAATATATGCCTATGAAGAAAGCTATAAATGTTAAAGACTCTGGTAAAGCTGCTATTAAACCTCTAAGAAGAGAGAACACATTTAATCCTAATACAGCACGTGGCCGACGCCCTAGGCTAGGCCAAGGACATTGGCAAGTACTGCAAGAGATATACAAAACCCCTGGAGGTGTTTCCCAAGAAACTAGGGATACAGAGTCAGACATATCTGATTATGAGCCAATGCAAGTGGAACTGGCAGGAGAATTATCAGACCAGGAAATGGATTGTACTCTGGCAAAGACTCTATGCTACCAGAAACACAGACTTGTGAATTGCTTGAATTGCTAACCGAGCATTCTTTAATTGACTAAGCACTGCTATTCCTGTGAAATTCAACAGTTTTGCTTTAAACCCTGAGTTTTCTTTCTTACCTGAATTAAGGACATTTACTTTGAGTTGTAACCCAACAAATGGAACCACTGTGTAAAGGGAATAAAAGCCTTCTTTTTCCCACCACTCTGCTTTAATGGTTTCTTTAAAGATTGGAGCTAAAAACTACAAGGACCAAGTGCCTTTTGGCCCTTAAAAGACTCTCCTATCTTAATATTAAAATTTTTATGTCCCACCTGCCCTGGCGTCCACTGGCCACCAGGGAGGCGTGCCGACAATATTTAACTAAGGCAAGATCTCTTGAATATTGAGTTTTCTTTGTCGAAAGACTGCTGCTAAGTTGCTTAACTTGCAACCTTCATACATAACAAAAAGTTTGAATGATCTGATCTCCACCTTTTTAATGACCATAGAAAGATTGTCTGCGCTTTGAGGTCGAGTAGTTTCATAATAAGGGGGTCATTTTTAGAAGCTCTATTCGTGATGCGGATCCAGTCGCATCCATGGTGCAAGAGCCATTTTAGAATGGCCCAAACTTAGACGTGTATGGTGTAATCAAATGCATGCTGCATGGGGACATGGCAGAGGTGTGTTTTGAGAAAGATGCACTTCTGCACCTGATTTCAGAATGGGGCCACACATTTATAACTGTGGCAGACGTGTTGTTGGGAAATTTGAGTTAGGTCTGCTTATATATTAGCTTTATATGACTGCACCCTTGCCTGATGATACTACACAGTATATGGATGGCACAGAAGACAAGCATGTGGGTATAAAGGAGTAGATGTGGCCTGCTATGGAGGATTTGCTATGGAGAATTCTGGGTAACCATATTCTGCATAGGAGTATGCAAAAATATTGGGCCTAGCAGTATTTGAGCCTAAGCAAGAAAAAATACAGGCTAAGCCAGGAATGCAATGAATTCAAACTTATGAGCATAAACACACTCTCCTACCCTGAAGGTTTCAATTAGTGCCAGAAGAAGAAAATACACAGGAAGGGGCAGAGGTCACAGGCCATGCATAGATAAATAGACCTAAAAGCATGTCCAGATGTATAGAGGTCATAGGCCATGTATAAATAAGCAGGTCTAAGAGCAGGTCCAGATGTACACATGTAAAGAGATTCTCCCCTGGGAAAAGTGTTGCAGAACCCTGAGGTCCTGCTGACATCTACGTAGTTATGATGGATTCACTGAGGCTAATTTGAAGCTGACATTTGATACAGGGAGAAATGTATATAAGGCAGTTATTTTTCATGTAAGGGCGGGCAGTATTTTCTTCCCCTTCACAGAGAAAGAAAATGCTGTCTGCCATTTCTATAGACAGACCTTGCTGTTCTGCATGATGCTGGAAATAAAAGTCTTTGTAGATAAAGCAACTGCTGTCTAAGTAATTCTTTGATTGGTGATATTTGGGCAACCATTGTGGGAACCAGAAGCCACAGTGTCCATGAGCAGGTATAGACATTGGGGAACGTGCTCGTTTCTCCCAGCTATCAACAGTACAAGCAAGAGCACAGTTAATAAATTCAGAAAGCTTAGTAGGTACATAGTGAAGCCTTATTGTCTGCCGCTGTGCCGTTGCAAATCTCCATGTCTAAAATAGCAGGCCGGGACATGTATGTGGTAACATACATGTGTGCATCCCAATGTCTGCACTGGCATATCTATGTAACAGCACAGACATCCATATCTTGTACATGCCTGAAATCGCCCAATTATCTTTATGCATCTGGCCCCTTTCTGCACATCCTGTCCCTCTCTATATCATTGCTGGCATGTTTTATCTCTTGGGGCTGAGATTCTCAATGGCATTTACAGGTGTCCACATGCATTGCTCTCCCTCCCACAGAATTTCAGATATTTTGACACAGACATCCCAGATTTCACCTCAGCAACCTTTTACTATCCCTCTACTACTGCTTTAAGAGTCAGACTTAATCACCCAGTTCATGAGATACTGAAAGGAGATTACAATTGCAAATAAATTTTGTTGCCAGATATGAGATTTAATTTACCTACCATGCTCAGAGTTGTACCTGGTTTATTATGTTCCACTGAAAATAGGGCAGGAAATTGCTGGGCAGCTATGGGAGCATCAACTGCACTGGGACAAGGTCGGTGGATACTTTTCAGTCAGGAGTTTTCAGCTGCTTTAACAGGGAAAGTGTAAGCTTTTGAAACTTGCTGTAGGTACAAAGACTTTTGCATCAGTGCTTTGTAAATTTATTTATTTAATTTAACTAGGTGCTTTTACCGCTTTTCTACCAATCAAAACGGTGTACATTCAGGTACTGTATATATATTTTTCCCTTGTTCCCGAAGGGCTCACAATCTATCTTTTTGTACCTGAGGCAACGTAGGGTTAAGTGGCTTGCCAAGGACACAAGGAGCACCTGTGGGACTAGAAACCCCAGTCCTTCTGGCTCAAGGTTGCTGTCTTCTAGTGGGATTTGAACCCCTGGCCCTCTGGCCTGAGGTAACTTGCCCCAACCACTAGGCCACTCTTTGGAAGCTGATGTGTGTGTGTGTGTGTGTGTGTGTGTGTATATTTGAAGGTACAATCTACAAGGGTTATTTTCTAATCTGCTCAAAACATGGCCACAGGAACACCTCCTCTAAAGGCAGATAACATTTAGATGAGTTGTGGAATAATGCATATATTTTTGGCCATTTTCAGGAAGCAGAATTTTCAGACTCCTATTTTATGTGGATGAGAGAGAAGTTTCAAAAGCATTTCTGTGAATAAAGTGGTGCTTTTATATGCAGAAATGTTCATATAAGGCAGGCCTTGACAAATTTTGTTTAGATTTAGCAGCCAGGCCAAAATCTTAGGAGCCAGTGGCTGTGACCTCTTCCCCCTCTTCCCGCCCCCTTTGTTTCCATTTTCCACCAATGCTGAGGAATTCTAAGGGGAGGGAATCTCTTCTGTGAAAGTCTACCACAGCTTCTGTAGGGCCTGATTTGCTAGGGTTGTTTTCCCATTCCATGTCCAAGACAGGGAAAAAAATAGACCCTTAGTGCATTACTGCAGGCCACTGACAGAAATATACACAACCAGCAGACCCTCCCCATCCTGTTATCCTGTTGTTACCCAGTCTTACGCTCCCTAGCCTCTTCCCTTAAAATCAACCACCTCCTAGCCCCTATCCCTAAAAAGCCAGTCAGCCTCCCTCCCAGCTAACCATTCAGATCCAAGTTTCTAGACTCGCTCCTATCCCTACAGTCCAACCAGCACTTCCTCAGCTAACTAGTTGGCCCCCACCAATCTTGCAAGACAGTCATCTCCCTAGCTTCTATTCCACCACTGCAAGCCAGTCAGCCCCAGCGTCTATCCCCACCACTGGCCTGCTAGCCAGTCAGCCCCTCCAAGCAAATCTCAGCTAGCACTCCCCCCTCCCCCAGCCAGCCAGTCCCCCCACACCCTCAGAGCAGAAAGTGTCTTTATCTTTGCATCATGTAGTTTAGACTGAGCAGTGTTATGCAGTGAAAGAACGTCTTGGTTTAACAGCAGCCAGGCATCACTGTGCAAATCTCTGTGAGTCAGCACTGCTTTGCATCTGCGACTGGGGTAGCAGGTGGAAGAAAGGGAGGCAGTGTGGGAGAGCCTCCAGCTAGAGTGGGGCATGGTCGGGATTTAATTCAGAGCAGCAGAAATACTGCAAAATACTTCTCAATTGTTTTCTGACTCTGTCAGCAGATGAATTTTGCTGAATTATTTCATCTCTGAAGTTGAGGATATTTGGACCTGCTTCTTAACCTCAGTAGCATCGCCTACTAAATCTGACTACTCATTAAGACCACTTCTGATTCTTATCTATCGTCCCCTAAAGACGTTTTTGAGATCCACAATCCTCCTAGGAAATAGTGTGGAGTATAAATGTTTTTTAAATAAATAAAATAATCCTGACCACTCATTCCTTTGCTTGAGCCAATGGGGAAGGCAATCTGTGCTTAGTCTCCTTCCCATTATACTTATGATTGTTAATCATAGTTGGTCTACCGGTTACATCCCTGAGGCAGGCAGTTCTCTGACCTTTCTTGAAGAAAACTGTCCTTGATGTTTCAATTCTTTCTAGCTACCAGCCAGTATCTAACCTATCTTATCCTTCAAAATGGATTGAATAGGCTGTCTTATCAATTAAATTTTAACGTTTAATGAAACCTAATGTTCTCCATCCATGACAATCAGTAGTTTGTTGGGGGCAACCTCACTTCTAAGCCAAGGTATGTGGAGTGTGATCTCAGTCTCTCAAATTTACTGCTAATGCTCAGTGTAGTACTTGCATCATACTAAAGAGAGCCTTCCTCTGGAGTTCTTAATATGTTACATGCATGGGTAATTATCAAGATGTGCTTGGAAATTCCTCTTAATTAGGACTGTGGCACCCAACATGATGGGAAATAACACGGTATCTTTCTGCCACGTTTTCTTCGTCTTTGACTGTATTTCTTGATAACTTAAAGATTTTCTCTCTCTCAATGCGATTAACAGAGTAGTCACTCAGAACTGACACCTCTTTAATCAATGTTGTTCTGGTGTTTTTCTCCTTTTACCATTATATCCGGCTTCCTCACATCCAGGTTTTTATCGGTCGGAATGGGGATGTCCCAGGTGATCATAACCGCTTCATTCTCTGTAATTCATTTAGGGTCATGATACCAATGCTTTTCAGGCGCAGTGATGTTATAGTGCTTACAGAGTTTTTCCAATGGATGAGGGGTGCTACTTTATTGTGCCTTCCTGTATAGAAAATTTCTGTCATCAGAACTTCACAGCCAGCTGTGAGGTGAGTTGCTGTTTCCAGCTCTTCCCACAGAATCAACATATGTCAGTTTTGCCAGTTGTTGGTTTTTGGTTTTTTTTCTTTCAAATTTCACTGTAAACCATCTCATCCATAAGCCGCTATCTTGGGCAGCAACTATCAACCTCTCATCCCTTTGGTTTCAGTTCAGCTCTCCTTAACCATTCATGTGTCAGGTTTTCAAATTGTCCATATCACTGAAAGGAACAATCACTGCTCTTCTCAGCAAAATGCACAATTTTCTAGAGGCCAGCCTTTCAGCCCTTGTAGTCTCTTTAGATTTGTTAGCTCTTGATGTGGTCAATCATGTCTTGCTCTTATGTCATCTATCCACAATTGGTTGTGATGGTCAGTGTTATGTTGGTTTATGTCTATTCTCCAAACCCCCACTTATACTTTTATTTTTTTTCTGAGTCCGGAACCTTTTCTATTTACCATATGCAATCATGATGTTCCACAGGGATTAATATTAGCACTCTTGCTTTTTAATATCTTCTCCCCACTTGCCACTTTTTGTTTAGGATCATGGCATTAATGATTTTAACTGTGCTGACAAGTTCATCATCCTGTTTGTAGCTTATAGGGACAGACTCTCTTATGACCTCCAGCCATTAAATCTCTAAAATGCTATTTCATCCTGGCTTTATGATCATTGCCTTAAACTGAATCCAAGTTTCAAGCTCTTTGGATCATTGGAATATCACTTTATCCAACAGTTCCTCCATGCATCTTAAGTTCCCCATCACCCTCGCAGATTATTTTCTTTTCAAGTGCAGAGATTTATCTGTGTAAAAAGATTTGACTTGTCCAAGCTATGGATGTGAAAGTTGGATGACCAATGCAGGATGAAAATCGATGCCTTTGCATTATGGTACTGGCAAAGAATACTGTATATACCGTGGACTGCCTGAAGAGCAAATCAGTAGGTACTGGAGAAGATCAAACTTCAGATTTTCTTGGAAGCTCAAATGACTCAACATTGACTTTCATACTTT
Source organism: Ichthyophis bannanicus (assembly GCA_033557465.1). NCBI lineage: Eukaryota > Metazoa > Chordata > Amphibia > Gymnophiona > Ichthyophiidae > Ichthyophis > Ichthyophis bannanicus. The sequence goes on along the minus strand of CM066031.1, from coordinate 743,986,645 downwards.
GGGCACATCATACAAAGATAAAGACATCATGCTTGGCAAGGTTGAAGGCCAGTGCAAAAGAGTAAGACCAGCAATGTAATGGATCAGTACAATAACAGCTATAGATGCCACTCCATCAACAATTAGCTGCCTGACTGAAGGCTGAACACAGTTTAGGACAACTATCCACAGGGTCACCATGTTGACATCAGCTCGATAGCACTCAACAACAACAACATCTGAAGGCATACACATTGCATGTCAGTCTGACCAGTTCATGGAATTTTTTCTGTTTAATATATTTTTGGATGTTACTTGGTTTTTCTCTTAAGGTAATTTTAGATATGAATTATAAAGAAATATAATTTTAAAAAAATCTAAATTGGAACTCTAGCAAAGTAAATGGTTATTTACATGCCTGTGTTCTTTAATCGGCTTCTAAGTTACTAGCAGAAGATTTTTACTGCATGCCTTTTTAATAAGAGCAAATAATAATTTTCTGTTTCTACAGTCTTTGAGTCAAGAATTGATCATATTTACTTTTGATGCTCTTCCTGCAGTATCATTTCAAACTGTTAGCTTGCCTTTCTATCTGTTTCATGGACTGTATGTTTGTTTTCTTTTCTTCTGAGTATCTTAAAAGAATGCATTTGTATATTGTCTAAGCACTCCAGTGTTGTCTAAAACAGGTTCAGTAACTATTGATGACTGCATTTAAGTCCATCTTTAACCAAGGGCTTTTAGGTGTAAAAATGCTTTCCCTTTACGTTGATGGCCCGATATTGGCCTCCACTTGAACTGTTCTAAGAGCGCTATCATCCTGCAGTGTGGGAGATACAAGGTAAATCTAATAATCAAGGAACATTTGATTACTGGCAAGCTCTTGTTTTTAATCTCTTACGCTGTGATTCAGATGTCAACTTTTTCAGAAGACTCGGCACTATTGCATGGAGATCCAGCACCATTATTTAAGAAAAGTAAATTTTTCCTCCAAAAATATAAATCTGTAGTGCTGTATTTTTCTTTTATAACTGTGTCTATCGCATAATCTCATTTTATTAAAAAAAAAAAAAAAAGAGAAGTACACAAACTGTAAAAGGTCAATAGTTAACCTCCATGGTCAGTGTTTTTCTTTAAATGTCTGCCGCGATGTTGAAGATTGCCAATGCCTGTAGAAGTAGTGTGCTGAATATATGTAGAGAGCTACAGTTGTTGTCTCTACTCCATATAGCTGAGTGGTTTTGCTGGCCTAAGGCAAATGTTTTACCTGTATGGGTGGAACGTGATAGGTTGGCTAGAGGAAGAAGTCAACAGGTGTCTGTTTGCAGCCTGATGGTGCCTATGTGTCCCTCTAAAATTGCACCAGCAAAGCTGTAGAAATCGCAGCTACAGTGAGGTTGCATAGATTTCTCTGCTTGGAGCAGACATACATATAGGCTGCAGAAATGCATTCACAGTTATCTAATTTGTATAACTCAGACATGTCGCCCATGACTCTGCCGATGCCCATACCTGGGTCATGTAAAACTATGCACAACCATATTGTGCATACTTTTTGCCTAGGGTAATTTTTACGTTCTTTTATATAGGGACTGCTCCCATATCAGCTGAATATCGCCGCTTATCTGTATTGATAGTGGAGCATGCACACTCTGCGCTTACTCTGCCATGGCTCTGTTTGATTAGTGTTGGGCAGCCAAACAAAGAAACAAACATACCGATTTTATTTTTCTATATTTTTTTTTTTCCTGTAGACATCCCAATTTTTAAATCACAGTTCCAATTTCCTTACTGATGCGAACAATCACTAATGTCAGATCCTAAATCTACACTCCTCCCAGGAGCTTAGGCATCTACTAAACAGTGGTTCTCAAATTTGTTCTAAGGGTTCCCCAGTTAGTCAGGTTTTTAGAATATCCATTATGAATATTCATGGGAGAGATTCGCACACATGCTTCCACTGTATATAAATCTACCTTCTGCATATTTCATTGTGGATATCCTGAAAACCCAACTGACTTGGGACCCCCCTCCCCAGGACAGGTTTGTGAACCACTGTACTAGGAGATGAACATTTTCTTCAGTCATTATGGAACCAAGCAAACCCAACATAACATAATCCCAGATCATGACACTCAACTTGCGCCCCTAGCACCCTTCTTATCTCCAAATCTATGAAAAGGCAACATACAACACATTTATGTAAATAATCCCAAATCCCCCTTGCATTTATATGCACTCATGTAAATAAGTTACTGCCTGTTACCTTGGATCAAAGTTTTGTTAATTACTAACTTGTATATAACGCTAATTACCGTTTAATGCAAAATGTTGTCTTTTGAATTTGTTCTTTGTAAACCGCTTTGATTTCTTGATAAGGCAGTATAAAAAAAACTCTAAATAAATACCTCCAGTACAGTCCTTGGAATATACCTGGCCAGTCAGGTTTTCAAGATGCCCACAATGAGGCTGCATGGACTCCATTACATGCAAATCTCTCTCATGAATAGTCACTGCAGTTATCCTGAAAACCTGACTGGCTAGGTGTCTCTCGGGAATTGGGTTGAGAACCCCTATTCCAGTAGATTCTGTTTTTCATCTCCACTCATGGTAGCTGCCTCACATACAGAACTCGGCTGCCTCTAGGGCAATCTGATGACCTCTCTGTGGGACATCATCACTAGGGCTATACTTGGATGGGGTTCGTTTCTCTAGGGTATGCCATGTGGCATCACTGATATACATACAACAGTCAAGAATGAAGATTGCATTTCCTTCAAAATGTACAGATAAAAACTCTGCAAATTATAGGTAGTTACAGCATATGATATGCATGGCTAAACTAACAAATGTTTACAGATAACATTGCGTGCACTTTGTTTTATATTATAGTACCTTTAACCGGTTTTCTGACAATCACTAATGTCTGATCCTAAATGAATGAAAATGCAATTAAGAACAGGCAGTTATAATCAATCATCTTACTTGCAGTAATTAAAATTATTTTCATTTATGTTGAGCAGTTACCAGTTGGGAATATCACACCTTTTTATAACTACGTTCAGTCCAAGCTGGCAAACCGAGCTGGTTGCTGCCACTAAGGTCTTAGCTATTAAGAGCGCGCTTCCACATAACGAGGATTCTAGCGTTTACACTGAAGCTACTGAAAAGGATGGAAACGAGACTAAAGTAGAAAGGTGCTGGGTAAGCAGGTAAAGATGCTAATGTGAAAATTAGGCAAAACATGACTTGGCGTCAGATAACAGAGAGAGAGTTGTGGTACAGCAGGGAGGACAAATCTGCCCACTTCTGCCAACCTGCTGCCCTCTAGAGGTTTCTTCTACCACTACTACTACTAATAATTTGTATAGCGCTACAAGGCGTACACAGTGCTGTACATATAGATCATGCAAATATAATAAACAATTCCCAGTATGCAACAATAACTTACAATGAGATGTCATTTTTCATTCAGTCAGGGTTCTGAGGTATATTTAGATCACGGCACTATGAAAACAATATGATTATCGTCAAACTTCTGTTGGGTAAACTGAGGCCTGGGAAGGAGAAGTGACTTGTTCAATGTATTTTTTTTTTATTTAGATCGCACCTTTTGGTAAACTCAAGGCAAGATGCGTTCAGGCACAGTAGGTATTTCCTGTCCCCAGAGATCTTGCAGTCTAAGGGCCCCACTCTCTCTATAGAGTGGCCCATCTGGGAGAGTGAGATTTACTGCCCCAGTGAGTGAGACTGAAGGCCAATGAGTGAGAGGTGTCAGGAGTATAAATTTATGCACACAAACCCCTCTTCCCCCAAAAGGTTCTTTGTCATTAGCCTCGGTCAATCCATTCCCTCTCCCAGCAGCACTTCTTGACTTGTTAGGCCCCCTCAAGGGAGGTCAGAATCTCACCTTCTCCTCCCTTCCCCCTCCCCCAAGGTGGCCGGCATCTTTCCTTCAACTTTGTAACCCTTCAAAAGTAGCCATCAATAACCATTCTCTTCCCATCCCACCTCAAGTGTCCAGTATCTCCCCCTCCCCTTATCCCTCTCCCCTTTCCTCAGTGTGCGGCGTCTCATCCCTTTCTCGTGCCATCACGTTAACTCTTCCTCTTTCCAGTCCCCAAAGCACTATATATCAGCAGTGTGCATCACAGGCTTTCCTGCCCGAGGGGATGAGACCCAGAAGAGCCTGAGCACCTGATCTCTGAGACTTTCAGGTGTGTACTGCAGATAAACAGTGCTTCAGGAATGATGAACAGCAGTGGGAACGAGGAGAGTAGGACAGCTCAGTGTATGAGAGGACAGAGTGTGTGTGTTTGAGATCCCCCCCCCACCTCTCCTATCACGTGTGTCACATGCCTAATGTGTTTTGACTTGGTATCTCTAAAGATGTGGTAGATTAGAGCTTTTTCAAACATAACCCGAAGGAATGGACAACACCATTAGGAAGAATAGTGCTGTTGGGGCAGGAGGAAACAAAGATTACTTCTACCCTAATCCCTGTAACATCATGAATTTGTAAGTAAGTGTGGGTAGGGTGTGGGAGGGTACCTGATAGGCGGCACAGTTTCAACTGGACTTTAGCTGTCCTGAAGTGCAGAACTAATTCTCTTGCCTCTGAACCTCGCCGTCTCTTTACAACTCTCTCCTCAAGGTGCCTCCGCCTTTTACACCTCCCTTCCTTTCTGCCCAAACCCTGGCTGACTACTTTCATGACAAATTCCACAAGATCGCACTCCAATTACCTACTCCTCTGATCCCATTCCCACCCATCTCCTAAGCTCCATCTCCTCCACTGTAGTCCCTTCCATCTCTCATATTCTCAACCTATTGCTCTCCACTACAGCCTTCAAGCATGCTGTGGTCACGCCTCTCCTCAAGAAACCCTCACTAGACCCTACCCGTCCTTCTTACTATCGACCCATCTCCCTCCTCCCCTTCATTTCTAAACTACTTGAATGTGTGGTTCACCACCATTGCCTTGACTTTTTCTCTTCTCAAGTCCTTTTGGATCCTCTACAATCTGGCTTTCATCCTGTACTTTCTACTGAAACAGTTCTTGCCAAAGTCTCCAGTGACCTTTTCTGGCAAAATCCAAGGGCCTTGACGCGACCCTCATCCTTGACCTTTCTGCTGCTTTTGACACAGTTGACTACAACCTTCTCCTTGATACCTTGTCCTTACTTGGTTTTAAGGGCTCTGGGCTATCCTGGTTCTCTTCTCATCTCTCCCATTGCTCTTTCAGTGTTTGTTCTGGTGGATCCTCCTCTACTGCTATCCCACTCTCAGTTGGTGTACTCCAAGGATCAGTCTTGGGTCCACTCCTTTTCTCTATACCCAGTCCTTACATGCATTCATCTCTTCCCATGGCTTTCAGCACAATCTTTACACTGATGACTCCCAGATCTACCTCTCTACACCTGAAATCTCTCCGGCAATCCAGACCCGGATCTCTGCCTGCCTTTCTCACTGCTGCTTGAAAATGAACATGGCCAAAACTGAGCTTCTTATTTTTCCCCTAAACCTTCCTCTTCCTCCTTTCTTTGTCTCTGTGGATAACTCTCTACTCCTCCTTGTCTCCTCATCTCACAACCTTGGGGTTGTCTTTGACCCCTTCCTTTCCTTCTCCACACACATCCAACTGATAGCTTAAACCTGGTGGGGTTTTTTTCTCTACAATATCAACAAAATTCACCCATTCCTTTCAGAACACACTATTAAGACACTTATCCACTCCTTCGTCACCTCCCGTCTAGACTATTGTAACCTGCTCCTTGCTGATCTCCCTATGAGTCATCTCTTTCCCCTTCAATCTGTTCAACACTCTTCTCAAGTCTCTTCATTGGCTTCCTATCTGTTTACGCATCCAGTTCAAACTTCTCCTGCTGATCTATAAGTGCATTCACTCTGCAGCTCCCCACTACCTTTCCTCTCTTATCTCTCCCTACACCCCTCCTTGGGAACTCCTCTCTTGTGGCAAATTGCTTCTATCTCTGCTCTTCTGTTGCCAACTCCAGACTTGCCTGGAACAAACTACCTGAGTCTGTATGTCAGGCGCCTTCTCTGACCCTTTTCAAATCCAGGCTGAAAACTCACCTCTTCGCTGCTGCTTTTGCATCTTGACTCACCTAATGTTCTTTGTGTTTCCTTACCATTCCCCCTAGCGGTATCCCATGTCTACAGCTACTGTGTTGTCTGTAAGCTCCAATGAGCATGGACCATTTTTTACATGTATTTGTGCAGCGCTGCATATGCTTTGTAGTGCTATACAAATGTTCAGCACTAGTAGAAGAGGGGCTTGCAAAGAGGACTAGCCCACCGGGGATTACATGTAGATGGGGGGGGGGGGGGGGATTGGTTAATTTGTAACATTGCTGGCCCGTTAAAGGGGGAGGCCCAGAACAGGACACATCTGCTCTTACTGTGCCCTGGATATGTGTTAAAAATTCCGTCAGAAATTTAAAGTGTGGTAACTGGGCACTGGTGTATTTAGATTTAGATCTAGGAAAAATGAAATTAGTGCGGTCTGAGGCCTGGGAGGAGGGTGAGCTGGTTAGATATTGGGACTGGGAGGAAGAAAAGATGCCAGCTGAGATAAGATGGGCAATCACACACACGTATAGAGACCCCCTTACTGGTGGTTTGGTATTTTTGTTTATCTGTTTGTTAATTTTGTTGTTTTTCAATGTTTTAATTGATGTAATGTATGTTAAACTTGCTCACTGCTTTGGGTTCCTCTTACTGGAAAGGAAGTATATAAATATGTTAAACCGATTTAATAAACACTGAAAGCACAGTCACATTTACATAAAATACTGCAGTAATTTTTATATCCTTTCTCTGAGAAAATGAAAACAGGAGTAGTTTCCACTTAAGCAAGACACTGAAGATTATAATTTAACTACCTCTGCTCTCAAAATTCTGGGTTTCTCCCAGTTTATTTCAATAGTTAAAATGGTGAATGCATGCTGGTCGGCACGTTTAATTCATAAAATTGACAAAACCTCAGATTAACAGACATCTGGAATTTAGTATTATTGCAGGGTGTCACCTGTTCTAACACTGTGAGGCTTTATCCGGTGATCTTAACTCCAAACAGTAGTGTTTTCATCTGAGTCACATTACATATATATACTGTATATACACTGCATGTATTATGTATTAACATTATTATGGATATGAAGCATAGGAAAGATGTGAATATGTTGCCTAAAACATTAATCACCCATTATGCATTTTTCTCACTGTTGGTACAGTAGAAACTGGGTCCATTGATTACATTTTAGAGAGAATTTACTTTAGAGGATGAAACAAATCATTACTGAGTGTTCCATGGGCCATTTAAAATTAAAAAAAAAAAACTACAGAAACAGATTGGATTATTCTTTTTTTTTTTTTTGAGTAATTTGTAATCCACGTTCTAGAAAATGAAGATAATTGCAGAGAACTATACTTAGGACTTGTAATTATAAATGTGAGCCAATAAACATTGATAGATTGGTTCACACCTATAATTACACTCCTGATAGAAAAAAAATTGACTAAGGGTTATATTTACTAAAGGGCATTAAGGGAGCCGGTGTGCCGTTAATGCATGTTATTGGCATCCTTGTGCCCTTAAGGCAGCGAAAAAGCTGCTTTAATGGGTGTTAAAGGCTTCAGCAGCATAAAGGATGCTGTAGACAGAGTGGACGTTAAAAATAGGTGTTCCCTTTTAATACCTGTTGTGCTAACTTGTGTTAAAGCACTATAACGCTGGGAACCCTAGCAGAAAGAGCCTATTTTAACATCTGCAATGTGATGTACAGACAGGGGAGCCCAAGAAAGTGATAGTAATGCTCCATTAGCAGCAACGGCATAGTGCCCAAGTATGAAAGGGCACTATGTTGATGGTTCAAACTGAGCAAAGGAGCTGGCACACTGGTCATGCAGTGAGGGTTGCACAGGGCGGACCAGGCAGCTGCCCGGGTGGCACATAAGATCATAAAATATGCCATACTGGGTCAGACCAACAGTATCCAACAGTGGCCAATCTAGGTCACAAGTACCTAGCAGTTTCCCCAAAAAACACACCGGATCCACAATGCTTGTACTGGGTCAAGCAGTGGATATCCTGGGTCCTCTTTAATAATGGTTTATAGAAACATAGAAACATGACGACAGAAAGACCACATGGCCTATCTAGTCTGTCCTGCCATATCAACAACTACAACAGTCCCCGTTTTATAGAGATCCTCTGTGTTTGTCCCATGCTTTTTTTGAATTCAGATACTGTCCTCATCTCTACCACCTCCACTGGGAGACTATTCCACGGATCCACTACTTTTTCCGTAAAGAAATATTCCTTAGCGTTCCTCCAGTGCAGTCCTCTACGTCTGGGTAGTCAACCTCGTCCTGCAGCTAGGAGACTGGCATGTCCAAATTCGTGACATCACTGGTATATCCTGGCACCATCAGCCCTCCTACTTCCAGTGTGACCAGTCTCCTTGCAGCAGGAGGACTTGTGGAGCCCTGGATGTGGGGGCTCACTGTGAGAAAAAAATAAGGAGCTTAGTTTCATTTCATTTTATTGCTTACTTTTATTTCTAGATGGTTATTTAGGGGATTGGAGAATTTCCCTTTCTTTGGGTGCCTGTTACTTTAAATTTTAGAGTTTCTGCAGGGAGGAGGGGTCAGTGCTCATCCCTGAGGGAGCCTCCTGTCTCTCCTCGTGGCAGCCCTGCTTCTTTGCCATTATTTTCCATTTCCTTTATTTTCCTTTTTTCTCCTCTCCCTTTCTTGTAAGTTGTGGTCTGGAGATTTTTAGCAGGCTGTCTCTGTTAGTACTGAAGTTCTCTGCTCCCAGACATTACGGAGCCGAGCCCTTCACTTGCCTGTAGCTCCGGGATTCCCTGCTGTGCTGGGGATTTCCTGTTGAGTTTCAATCAGCTGTTTCCCCGTGGTGAGTGCCTTTGGAGCTGGGGTAAGTGGTTTTTAAGTATTTTCTTGTTGAAGAGAGCCTGTGGCAGGCATTTGCAGGCCTTTCTTAAGCAGTTCTGTTTGGCGCCCTTTTTAGCCTCGGGGTTTTTGCCTCGGCGGCCATTTTGACTGCAGTTTTACACTGCAGGCAGCCAAGCACATGAGGAGTTTTTGCTAGCACGTGGTGAGTGCTGCATTTTATCATTGGGGGACTTAGTGACCCTTCCTTTCAGGTTTTTTTTGGGGTTTATTTCTTTTATATCTTTTCTTTTATTTCATTTTATTTTTCTATTAGAGCTGATTCTTCCCTTTCCTTCCAGGGCATTTCTGAGGGGTGGGGGGGAGCCAGTAGTGCTTCCAGCACGGTCCCCTTGGTTTTTCTGCTTGGCCAATGCCTCAGAGGCCTCTCTGTCTAATTTGTGGTACCCACAGAGGGCCGGTGTCAGTGTTAGGAGTGTGTCGGGGCTGTGCCACCCTCTCCGCTCTAATGGAGCAGCGTATGGAGGTGCTTGAGCCCGCGGAGGTGTCTGAGCCTCCCGTATTAGACGAGGCGGTTGCAGCACGCTCCGTAGTGGCCGACCCATGGTCGGAGAGCGTCGCGGGACCCTCTGGGGCCCTGACTGGGGGGTCCTCCACTGCTCTTGGGTCCTTTTCCCCCGAGTTTGTCTTAATGCTGCATCAAGCATTTTGCTTGCGTCAGCAGGGTACCTTTCAGGCATCCGGACCTTTGGCGTCCCTGGAGGGGCAGCGAGATTCTGCCGCGGCAGCGTCTCTTCCTCCGCCGGTGGCAAAGCGGGCTAGGACGGCGCCGGACTCTGACGCCGAGGGGGAATGGCCCCTGGAGTCTGCAGACGTCTGGGACCCTGCAGAGGAGCCTCAGGATCTGGAAGAAGGGGAAATTCCAGAGCCCGAGGACCAAGCCAAGATCATCAGAGTGTTCCGCAGCGAGGAGTTGCCTTCTCTCATTTTGGAGTCGCTGCAAATTTTGAATATGGCGGCTCCGGTAGTTCCGGATGTGGCGATCGAGGATCCGGTTATTGAGGCGGAACGTCAGTCGCAGGTTGTTTTTCCTTTGCATCGCGTGGTGGATAAGATGATTACGGACGAATGGACCCGGCCGGAATCGGCCTTGAGGGGGGTTCGTACTCTCAGTAGACTTTATCCCTTAACGGATAAGGATAAGGAGCGTTTTCGAGCTCCGCGGGTAGACGCGGTGGTCTCGGCGGTTACTAAGAAGACTACCATCCCTGTAGAGGGTGGTGCAGCATTGAAAGATGCCCAAGATCGGAAGGTGGATAATCTGCTGCGGCAGACGTTTGATGCTGATTCCATCTCCTTGCAGGCGTCGCTGTGTGGCGCTTGGGTGGCCCGGGCATGCTTGCGCTGGGCTCAGCGTCTCCGCCTTTCCCCGCGGTTGGAGGAGACGGATGTCAAGGAGCTGGATCGTTTGGAATCCGGAGCAGCGTATCTGGCAGATCTGCATTACGACTTGATTCGGGCCTTGGCCAACAGTACGGCTTCGGTAGTGGCGGCCAGGCGTTCTGTGTGGCTCCGGAACTGGGCGGCGGATGGTCCCTCTAAATCCCGTCTTAGCAAGTTTCCCTTTTAAGGGCGGCTTACTCTTTGGGGATGATTTGGATAAGCTTGTTAAGGATCTCGGGGAGTCCAAGGCCGGTCGGCTTCCCGAGGATAAGCCTAAGCCGCTTCGTTCGACTCCGTACCCTCGGGGACAGCCTCGATATTCTCAGCGGTTTCGGTCCTCCCGCTATGGAGGATTTTAAAGGGGCCGCTTCCAGTCCCGTCCACAAGGGTTTCGAGGCTACCGAGGCGGCGGCCGAGGCTTCTCCGTGGCCTCCTCCTCCGTGGCTAGGAAACCGCAATGAGATACAGCGGGTCCCGGCGGTCGATATTTCGGTGGGTGGCCGCCTCCGGGAGTTTCTCCCCGCTTGGACCCTCATTACCACGGACCAATGGGTGCTCAATATCATTCAACACGGTTACGCTCTCGAGTTTGCCTGTTCCGTTCGGGATTCCTTCGTGCGGTCGCCGTGCCGGGGAGTGGTCAAGGCGGCGGCAGTAGCCTCCACCCTGCACCGCTTGTTGCAGTTGGGGGCAGTGACCGAGGTTCCCAAAAGCGACTACGGTATGGGTCGATATTCCATCTATTTCGTGGTTCCCAAAAAGGAGGGGACTTTTCGCCCTATTTTGGATCTAAAGGCGCTCAACCGTTGTCTGAGAGTGCCGCATTTCCGTATGGAGACCTTGCGGTCGGTGATCGTCGCGGTCCGCCAAGGGGAGTTTTTGACGTCTCTAGATCTAACCGAGGCGTACTTGCATGTGCCCATTCTACAGGCTCACCAGAAGTTCCTGCGCTTTGCGCTGCCGTGGGGACATTACCAGTTCCAGGCTCTTCCCTTCGGTCTCGCGACCGCGCCTCGGACCTTTACAAAGATTATGGTGGTCGTGGCAGCGGCGTTGAGGCGCGAAGGGATTTTGGTTCATCCATATCTGGACGACTTGTTGATTCGGGCCAAGTCCAAGGAGGAAAGCATTCAGGTCACGAGCAAAGTGGTATCTTTTTCTGCAGAGTCTGGGTTGGGTGATCAATTTCGGAAAGAGTCATCTGGAACCCTCTCAGAACCTGGAATACCTGGGCGTGCGCTTCAATACGTGCTCGGGTCACGTGTTTCTCCTTGCCAGGCGGGCCACCTCCTTGCGAGCTCTCGTTCGGAAGTTCAGGTCCACTCCGGCCCCTCCGGCTTGGGACTATCTGAGGGTCTTAGGTACCATGGCGGCAACCCTGGAAGCGGTGCCGTGGGCAAAGGTGCACATGCGCCCGTTACAACGGTCTCTACTCCGGCGCTGGTTGCATCAGGCGGATCCTCTCAGCAAACGTTTGCCTTGCCCTCTGTCGGTTCGCAAGTCTCTCCAGTGGTGGATTCTTCTGCACTCCTTAGCGGTCGGGATGCCGCTGGAACAACCTGATTGGATACCTCTTTTGACGGATGCCAGTCTGGGGGGCTGGGGAGCTCATTGCCAGGGGGCCTTTGCGCAGGGTCGCTGGTCTCCTCCAGAAACCTCATGGTCAATCAATCGTCTGGAGCTCCGGGCCGTGTTCCTCGCTCTTCAGGCTTTCCAGTCCTTAGTTCTGGGTCGCGCGGTGCGCGTTCTTTCCAACAACTCGGCGACCGTCGCCTACATCAATCGGCAGGGCGGCACGGGCAGCGCCCCCATGGAAGAGGAAGCGGATCAGCTGTTCGCGTGGGTGGAGACGCGATTGGTGGTGATTTCGGCAGCTCACATTGCCGGAAAGGACAACGTGACAGCCGATTATCTCAGCCGAGTGCGAGTGGATGCCGGAGAGTGGCAACTGCATCCCGACGTGTTCGCTCAGGTAGTGCAGCGCTGGGGGACACCAGTGATGGATCTGATGGCGACCTTTCTCTCCGCAAAGGTTCTTCGTTTTTACAGCAGAAGACGGGAAAGAATGTCAGAGGGAATAGATGCGCTGCTGCAGGCTTGGCCGGGGGAAGGTCTTCTGTATGTGTTTCCCCCGTGGGCGCTCATAGGTCGAGTTGTGCAGAAGATAGGGCGACATCCGGGGAGAGTTCTTCTCGTAGCTCCCGATTGGCCCCGACATCCATGGTATGCGGACTTTATTCGTCTCCTCGACGGTCATTCTTGGCGTCTCCCGGCTCGTTCGGATCTCCTGATTCAGGGTCCTCTCCTTATGCCGCAGGTGGATCGGTTCTCGCTTACGGTTTGGCCATTGAACGGGCGCGTTTGCGTAAGCGGGGTTACTCGGCAGCGGTGATTTCCACGCTGCTTGCATCTCGAAAGCGTTCTACCTCCCTTGCCTATGTCCGCGTCTGGCGCGTGTTTGAGGATTGGTGTTCTCGGCGCTGGATACGAGCGGCCACCGTGGCCATGCCCATAATTCTAGATTTTTTACAGGATGGTTTTAGCAAAGGTCTGGCGGCCAGCTCATTGCGGGTTCAGCTGGCGGCGCTGGCCTGTTATCGGGGCAAGGTCAACGGCCTTTCATTGGGTTCTCACCCGGACTTTCGGCGGTTCTTGTCAGCAGTTTCTAAGCTGCGCCCTTCCCTTAGGTCTTGTGTTCCGCCTTGGGATCTTAATCTCGTCCTCGGAGCTTTGTCCCGGTCTCCCTTTGAGCCGTTGAAACACGCCTCCCTGAAGGATTTAATTTTGAAGGTGGTGTTCTTGGTGGCGATCTGCTCGGCCAGACGTATCTCTGAGTTGCAGGCCTTGTCCTGTCGGGAACCGTTTCTGTCCTTCTCGGACGACAAGGTGGTGTTGCGGACCGTTCCTTCTTTTCTCCCTAAAGTGGTTTCGCCCTTTCTCATGAATCAGGTGGTTTCACTCCCCGTTCTCGGCGGTTCCGATCGCGACTTGCGCCGCTTGGATGTGCAGCGGGTATTGCGGCACTATTTGAGGGTTACCGAATCCTTTCGTAAGTCAGATCGTTTATTTGTCCTTTTTGGGGGCGTACATAAGGGGGAAGCCGCTGCTAAAGCTTCCATTGCCCGATGGATTAAGGAGGCGATTGCTTCGGCTTATGTGCTTCAGGGCCGCTCGGCGCCTTCGGGCTTGCGTGCTCATTCCACTAAGGCGCAGGCTTGTTCGTGGGCGGAGCATCGGTTAGTTCCGCCAGGAGATATTTGCAGGGCGGCTACTTGGTCGTCCTTGCATACCTTCAGTAAGCATTACCGCCTGGATGTGGCGGCGGCAGCGGATACCCGTTTCGGATCGGCAGTTTTGTCGGCCGGCCGGAAAGATCCCACCCGTTAAGTACTGCTCTGGTACATCCCAGACGTAGAGGACTGCACTGGAGGAACGCTAAGGAAATATTAATTACACTTACCTGGTAATTGTAGTTCCTTTAGTGACGACAGTGCAGTCCTCCATCCCGCCCTACTCATGATCTTTCCAGGTTTCCGGCGTGGAGTACGGGTCAAAGAGTCTTACAGGTGAGCCGGCTCCGATCTTTTCCTGTCTATTGCTTTCTAAGTTGTCCTATTGCTTCCGCTGCTCGGGGCGCAGGGATAGGAAGCAGAACCTGGGTCATAGCTTTTCTATGGCATTTAAAAGTGCAGTACATAACAGAATCCATTCCCACTTCTGTACCTAGTTGTAAAAAAAAAAAAAAAAAAAAAAGGAAACAGACAGGGGAAAACACATTGTTCAGTTGACGTTGTTACATTGCTACTTATTTCTTGCTCCTTTGAGTCTGCTTTGTTAGTAGTTCACACTGGAAGTAGGAGGGCTGATGGTGCCAGGATATACCAGTGATGTCACGAATTTGGACATGCCAGTCTCCTAGCTGCAGGACGAGGTTGAATACCCAGACGTAGAGGACTGCACTGTCGTCACTAAAGGAACTACAATTACCAGGTAAGTGTAATTAATATTTTCCGCATATCACTCCTGAATCTATCTCCCTTCACCCTCATCCCATGTCCCCTCGTAGCAGAGCTTGCTTTCAAATGAAAGAGGCTCTCTCCCTGAACATTTATGCCACAGAGGTATTTAAACATTTCAATCATATCACCTCTATCCCGCCTTTCCTCTAAGGTGTACATATTAAGATCCTTCAGTCTGTCCTCATATGCTTTATAATGAAGACCACTAATCATTTTAGTAGCCACCCTCTGCACTGACTCCATCCTGTTCGCATCCTTTTGGAGGTGCGGTCTCCAGAATTGCACACTATACTCCAAATGAGGTCGCACCAAAGACTTATACAGAGGCATTATCACTTCCTTTTTTCTGCTAGCCATTCCTCTCCGTATGCACCCAAGCATCCTTTTAGCTTTTGCCGTCGCCTTTTCTACCTGTTTAGCTGCTTTTAAGATCATCAGACACAACCACGCCTAGGTCCCGCTCTTCTTTAGTGGACAAAAGTACTTTACCCCCTATACTATATTGCTCCCTTGGATTGCTGCAGCCCAAATGCATGACCTTACATTTTTTTAACATTAAATCCCAGCTGCCAGATTCTAGACCATTCTTCAAGCTTAGCTAGATCCCTCCTCATGTTATCTACACCTTCCTGGGTGTCTACTCTATTGCAGATTTTGGTATCATCCGCAAAGAGGCAAACCTTACCCGACAGCCCTTCCGCTGTATCACTAACAAAGATGTTAAAAAGAATCGGACCAAGGACAGATCCCTGGGGCACACCACTGGTAACATCCTTCTCCTCAGAGTGAGCTCCATTTACTTGTACTCTTTGTCGCCTCCCACCCAACCAATTTCTAACCCAAGCAGTAACTTTAGGGTCCATCCCTAGCGTGCTCAGTTTGTTTATAAGTCACCTGTGAGGAACAGTGTCAAAGGCTTTACTGAAATCTAAATACACCACATCTAGAGCTCTATGGATCTTTTCCCCAGGAATCTGTCCAAACCTTTTTTTTTTTTTAAATTTAAACCCAGCTACACTAACGGCTTTTACTTCATCTTTCAGTAATGAATTCCAGAGTTTTTGAACATGCGTTGACTGAAATAAATATTTTCTCTTATTAGTCTTAAATGGATTACCCTGTAGCCTCATTGCATGCCCCCTAGTCTTTCTACATTTTGATGGCGTAAACAATCAATCTACATTTACCCGTTCCTCTCCAGTCATTAATTTATAGACCTCTCACATCTCCCCTCAGCCCTGATCTTTTTAGCCTCTCCTCATAGGGTAACCTGCCATCCGCATTACCATCTGTGATGTCCATCATGATCCCATAGTGACAGTGGCGGCACACAGACATGCTACTGCTGTGGAAAAGAGATGTGCCACATGGGGAGGTCCAAGGGTCCTGGCACCCCAGACAGAGATCCATGGCTGCCCCCCCCTTCCCTCTTTTGCCACTGTGGTGGAAAAGGCCAATAGTGCCATCAGCTATAGTTCTCCAGGTAGTTGCAACATGCAGGCGCCCAGGCGACTACCACAGCAGTGGTTGTCATCCTCCTCCCCGAGACGCATCATTGGCAGGTGGTAATGGGATCCCTGCAGAGGCAGATGGTTGGGGGGGGGGGCTGTGTGGTCATCGATGTATGCCTCTGCGCCCCCCTCTATCCAGACCTTGTGTCATAGGCACCAGCTAACCTGCATGTTGGATGGGCTGGGACTGCACACCACCAACATTGACAGAACATGAGCATGTTGGCATGATGTGGGGGTGTTTGGTAGAGGGGAAAGCGGCACCCATCTGCAGCAGAGCAAAGCCATGTCCTGGTCCTGTGCACATTGAAACATATGACAAGGTCTGTCTGATAGGAAGCATGTCATCCCCAGGGATTGTTGTAACCATATGGCAGCGTTGTGGCTCAGTGCACACAGTTGGTGTGTATATGAGTAGAGGGTCACAGGTTCAGGTCCCGACTGTAGATCATGCATTGCATGTCCCTGTGGCTAAACTTTAGCCTACATTGCAGGTACAACACCAGCATGTGCAACCCCCAATGAATCGACCAGCAAGGGTACAAACGCCCATCAGTCGCACAGACAGGCTCCACTATCCACAACTGGATGGAGAGTCAGGCTGATAGCACTGGCACACTGAGCAGGCATTAATATCAGAGTGTACTACTAGCTCCTGCCCAATGAGAACATTAACAATGTTTGAGCTTATATTGCGACCAAAGTGGCAGGCAGAAATGCCAACCATCCCCATTTTTGCACAGCTTGGCGATTTTTGAATGTGTGTGTTTTGTCTATTGATTTGCAGCTTTCTACACCTCACTGAGCCTCACATTGCTAAGCTGTTTCCAGCATTAGTCTGCAAATGACCATAATGAGGAGCATAGTATTGTGGGTATGTCCTGAAATGGGGCGGATTGGCCAGGATGTGTCTGCATCAGAGATAGGGTCAATGGCTGAAACATTGTAGTGCCCGTCTGCCACGTGCATGGATTGGGTTGCACAGCATGTCATGCTGGGAGGGCACTCTCACTCTGATCAAGCAGTGACCATGGCACGGTTATGTATTCACATAGTGCTATATAGTGTCTGGCTCCAGTGATGTGGTTGCACTTCTTGTCCCGGGAGTCCGATCACTGAACCAAATGCTGAATGCCCATGCCATTTATACCAAGCCTCTGTGCACATGCAATATGTGTTGACCAGCAGACTGTCCGCAGTTGGTATGTGCATGGCTGGAAAACCCAGTAGTGGGCAGCAGGTGCAGTCTGACTGTGCTTGCTGTGTGTGATTGTTAAACCTAGGTGGTTGGGACAGGAGGTGTTCCAGGCCTACTCCCTGTGGTAATGGTAGGACCAGAAGGACTCTAGTAACAATCCCATGCAAGCCTAGACGCCCTAATGGCAGTTGGCATCCATGGCATCAGCAGTTTAACACTGGGTATTGACATGCACTGTTCTCAGAAGGTACCTATCCAAGACACAGGGACAGATGTGAATGGTGTATACAGCATGCTGCAATTGTGCAGGAAACAAGGTGACTAGCATAAGACACTGCATACAATACCTGCCACACACTGGCAGTGATGGGGATCTGCAACACAGGCGGCAGAGACCATCTCTAGCACTGCAAGTTCTGGGGACCAGGTGCTGGGCGCCCATCCTCACCCTCAGGGTGACTGCAGAAACTGCCCAGGAGCACGGTTTGTAGGTGCTCTGTGCTTGTATCACACACTGTCGGTGCCTCTTACTGAGCTGAGGTGATGGATCAGTGTATTCTCCATTTGGTGATCAGCTGCAACTGCTGCTTTGCATGTGCACTGCATCATGGGTACTGAAGGAGCTAACCTATACTGGCACACGCAGCAGACATTTTAGGCAGTGACTGCAGTCTCTTTGTATCCAGCCACTGCTGTGCAGAGCAGTGCGAGAGGCATAGCCTACTGGTTAGTGCAATGTCTCCATAAGCACGGATAGGGGTTTGAGTCCTACTGTGTGCTATTCGGATCATTTTAATGCCTGTAACAGCGTGAATGGCAGACACACAGCCTTGCAGTTTGTTATGCATTCTGCCCTCAATT
Source organism: Ichthyophis bannanicus (assembly GCA_033557465.1). Classification (NCBI taxonomy): domain Eukaryota; kingdom Metazoa; phylum Chordata; class Amphibia; order Gymnophiona; family Ichthyophiidae; genus Ichthyophis; species Ichthyophis bannanicus. Next base: position 743,968,697 of record CM066031.1, on the reverse strand, counting down.
TAGGCCAACAAACAGACTATTTGTCATCATGCCCGTCTGAGAGCATGGCTTTATTGGGATGAGGGTGAAGGGAGATAGATTCAGGAGTGATATGCGGAAATATTTCTTTACGGAAAGAGTAGTGGATCCGTGGAATAGTCTCCCAGTGGAGGTGGTAGAGATGAGGACAGTAACTGAATTCAAAAAAGCATGGGACCAACACAGAGGATCTCTAAAGGTAAAAAGTGGACTGTTGTAGTTGTTGTTATGGAAGGACAGACTAGATGGGCCTTGTGGTCTTTTTCTGTCATCATGTTTCTATGTTTCTATGTTTATTGGCCGTACTACAGCACATTGCAGGGGGTCATGCATGTCCACCCTGCAGATGTCTGGCAACTGCTTGGAGGTGTGGTGTTATGGTCACGGCACAGGCTTGGGACCCAGGATACCAGGGTTCATGACCCACCAGCACTCCTTTTGTGACACTTTGGAAGGTTTTACTGTGCAGTTTAATATATGCAACACCCTTCATGGATTGCCCACACCTCCTTCTGATCTTGGGCAGGTCACCTAATCCTCCATTGCAGGTTCTTACAGTCTCTTTTTTAATCAGACATTAGAACCTTTTTGGTACAAGGTATCCCAATGTGACTGCACTGATGCAGCAGTATACTAACAGGCAGTTACATGCCTACAGCTGTAATCTACTTGGGCAACATGAGTCATATTGCCCATGACTATTACTGTACAGCTTTGGCTCCATTACATCTCTGCAGTACATGCGGAGACGCATCTTCTCCATCCTGTGCTACACACTGACATTGCACCATTTTATATTGGCAACCCTCTGTACATTGGTACAGCTGCCTCCCACATGCTCATCCAATTTACTGGCTGTCATGTAGGGTGCCCACAGATACGGCAGGTCCATCAGCTCCCACCTGTCCTTCCTTCCATCACCTTTACATTGACTTTCCTTGGTGCTACTTTATCCAACGTTACGGTTACAGCTGTTTTCGGACATTAAGGTGCATGCCGCCCAATTTCCTGTTAACGCACATTAAATGGTCCATAGTGTCCTTTACGCCAAAGCGCCCCCTACCTGCCCAGCACCCTTTATGCATGTAACACTCCTTATTGCTGCCGTTTTAACACCTGTTACCTTAACATCCTTTAGTAAACATATCCCTAAGTGTTTTTCCAGTATTTATCCAAAACGAACAGCACATGCCTAGACATCTCTCACCCCTCCCCTGGCAGATGTTGTGTCCTCCACTTGGTTCATAAGTGACACAAACACACGTTTGCATGGGAAAAGGTAGTTAGCTGCAGCAGCTGAGAAACACCCATTTTATATCCCCTCAAAGAACACTTGGGTGCAAAAACATAGTGTCTTTCAGTATAAGGGCTGAATTGTGCAAGCCATAATGCGTTATGTGCAAAGCTGCCACGTTAACTCGGGAGCAGGGACAGTATGTTCTGGCAGTTAACCTGCGCCCTTATGCAGGGCGCTGTGACCGTGGGTGCACTTAAGACCACCTAGTAAAGTGGAGGTAAGTGCAGCAATTGCACCATTAACAGCATGCGGTGTTTACCCCTGTGCTAACTGCAGTGCGCTCGCCATGGAAGTGACCGTGCGCAAATCAGCGTGTGGTAACCATCATGCCCACACACTGTTTGCAATTACCTTGCAGCAAAATACGCACTAACTGCTTGGTACGCTTTAGTGAAAAGGCCCCTTTTATATGTGGGGAAACAGACAGACATCTAAATTTAGAATTTATAAACACCTAAGAATGGAAGCCATGATGTACGCTAGATTTGATCAAATATCCCTTTAATCAGCACATTTGTTTTAGGATGCAGAAGCCTCATGCTGATATTTAAACCATTTGTTCAAATAGTAGAGGCTGCCCTTATTAGTGGTAGTGCCACAAAAATCACTGCTAAAGAGCTGAGGCCATCATTTTGAAGCAAGGAGCATCCAGGGATTTTTCCTGCTCCCCACTACCCACCAAATAGACCCCTGGTAGGTACCTGAGGTGTAGTGGGCTGAAGGGGCTCTCTGATTAGAGGATCCAGGATGGGAGTTTTAAGATAGCAGGCCCAATTTGGAACTTCTACCTTTACATTACTGCAGCTGGACTATACGTTATTCCTGGCTGTTGCGATGTAAAATTAACTAACCTGTGGTAGTGAAGGCTAGTGAATCCCACAGTAAAGTTTGCTGTGGTAGAATAGTGCATTGTGCAGTATTACGCTAAGCTTGTACCGAGGCAATAGAGAGTGAAGTGACTTGCCCAAGGACACAACGAGCACCAGTAGGATTTGAACCCGGCTTCCCTGGTTCTCAGTCTGCTGTTCTAACCACTAGACGATTTCTCCACTCTCTGCTGTTTTTACTTAGGAAAATATATTGATGTGTAGTCTTGGATATTGTGCTACTGCAGTATGATAGATTTGCTGCATAGATTCCTAGCATCTTTTTGACATTGTTTTTTAAGTGCATCACAGTGGGCCTGATAGTGGGTGGTATTTGACTTGATGTTAAGAGTTTTAGAACCCATCTCTTTCAACCCCCAATGCTTAAAAGGCTAAAGATAGCTATTTTGGGTGGAGGTTAAAATAACATCCATACAAACCTAAGGCTACTGCTTTCATGTGTCCCGTATGTGTTGTGCTTTGAAATTAAAAAAAAAAAAAAAAGTCTCCTATTTTATGGTGTTGCGTGTTATATACAGAGTGATCACATACTTTTTTTTTCACCTGACAGTACATGCCATATTGTCTAGCTAGAGTTCTGCAGGGATTTCTAAAAGTAGATGGCTTAGACGTTCCCCCGTCATAACGTTTAACTGTATGTTCTGTCCACTAACAAGGTAGTTACCCACCCTTCTTTTACTCATCCTGTGAGGGGGAAGAAATACATCAAGCAATGTGGCTTGTCCTTTCAGTTGTGTCGAAAATGAATTAAAGCACCCGCTGATTCAAGGGCAGAGAGATTTTCACGATGCAATCGTCCCTGCTAGGAAAAGTACCAGGTTTGCACTCTACAACGCCTGATCTATCATTTGACATTTTGGTGATTCAGGGTTTTGGCTGTGACCTGGCATAACTTTTTTTTTTTTTTTTTTTTTTCCTTTTCTTCCTTCCTCCCACGTAAAGGTGTGGGTGAGAGATAGACAGCGACCCTAATCTGAAACTGCTAACAGATCCAGTGTCCATGAGGGCATGGGGTCTGTGCACTTCTGTGTGACTGCTCAAGCTTTTGCTAAGAATCCCGGTGCCAGCTCATCTCCAGACTGAATACCAGAACTGTAATTAGATCTCCTGGTTTGCACTGCCACTGTTATGCCCTCCGGGTGTGTTCCAGTGGGTTTTCATGTCAGTAGGATTTCTTCAGTAGGTTGCAGCTCTGCATTCAGTCAGGCTAAAAGCAGGTCTGCTGTATTTAATTTGCTGCAAAGAGAAACAGATGGAAATGTGCGAGCCGTTGAAGGAAAGTTCTGCTTTTGTTGAGTGCATTTAGACATTATTTAATTAAGAAATATTCTTTATATAAAGGGGGGGGGCAAGAGAACATCTCACAGTTTATTCTATAATTGTGCATCTTTAAGAAGTCACCCCTTTTGTAAATTCAAATACGATCCCATTCCATTTGGAATATTTTATGCTCCGTTGTCCTCTGCATTTCGCCTGCTTAGAATGTTAAATGTTTGAGTTCATTACTATATTTAGCTGAAAGTAAAATTTCAGCCATTAAAATAGCTGTATTTTGGCTACCTCTTGGTCCATTAAACTTCTCCATGCTAAAGATCATTAAGGAGAAATTTTTCCCAGCAAAATAATTAGAAAGTGTTTTCTGGTTATTACTTTGGACTCCCAATTTTAAGATGTATCTTTTCCCCTCTGGCAGAAAAAAAAAATCACAGCTACAGTCTAATGGAAGACAGAATAATCCAAACCCCTTAGGTCCTCCATTCCTGATGATCCATGAAGATTGTTATAATGAGTTGCCATTAATTACTAAGAAAACACATAGCGAGGCAAAATGTTCATTGTAGAGCTACAGTTTTCATTATCGAACAATGAACGCAGCACTGAACTGGAGAAACTGGCTGGGAGAATGCGCTTCAGTAAATTTGCAACATTGTCTGGGAGTGTTGACCACTAACGTCTGGAATGACACATCAATGGCTATGGTATCTCCAAAGGTTTTCTAATTCTGGTATGGCATACATTTTATATTCATGGGTAGAGATTTGGAGAAAATTTGAGGTTAGGGGTAAAACCGGGTGAATATCTGCCTTGTTTGAGATCAAAGGAATTTGTACCTTTTCTTAGATTGGCTAGGGAAATACCCCATAGTATAAACCATGTCCGGAAATAAAATTTCAGTGTATGTTTACTAATCGGCAGTAGTGGCTTCCATGCGATTATCTGAGCCACGGACCCATTGACTTCAATGAAGTCACACCGCTGACATCGCAAGGAAGCCACTACCACCTTTTAGTAAACATACCCCTATGATGCAGATCTGCTGATAGGAACAACATGTATAAGACTTTTGAAAAAAAACAAAAAAATGTCTTCAGTGAAACACCAATTTTTCTTATAGGCTTAGAGATATTAGTTACCATAGGGTCTCTCGCTAAATGATCCTGATCCCTGCTAAGCATCCTGACCCATCCCATACCTCTCCACTCAGCATTCAGACCCATCGATTAGATGCCCATCAGCATCCGGACCCCACAATAACACTCAAGTATTATCAAACCCCTATCTCCATCCCATGAAGAGGCACCAAACCCCTCCCCACTTTGCTGGGGCTTTCTTTGGTGTTAAAGTTGCAGGGCAGGCACAGTCTTCTGATGTTCATACCCCATTGCTTTTTGAATGCCAAGTAGTTCTTCTAACCCTAGCAGTAGACTCACAATGATACCTTTTTAAGGGTCAAGCTATCAAATAAGTTTGACCCTTGATAACCTGACCATCAATGGAAGACTAGAGAGAGGGTGAGAGATGTGAAAAGGGATGAATCTCCGAAAGAGGAGGGAGAGGGTAGAAATGTGGCTGGGGAAATGGTGAAAGAGGGACATAGGAAGTTGAGCAGGGGGTGAGAAATGGAAGAATAAGCTGGGGACCAGGGAGGGATGCATGACAGGGAAAGGGCTAGAGTTGGTGATGGGATCAGAGAATAGATGATGGCAGATGAAGGTTGAGAGAGAATAGATGATAGAAATTGGGAGCTAGGGAGTGTGTGTGAGGCAGAGAAGGTATAGGAAGCAGGGGAAGAAGAGGGTCAATGAGGGCAATAGGAGCATTGGAGAATAAAAGCTTGTAGATAAGTGAGAGGTAAGAGTGAAATGTGTAAGAAAAAGAAGAGAAAAATAAAATCTGGAAATAGAGAGACAGAGGAGAGAGATGGAAAAAAAAGAGAGAAAAAGGAAAGATCATCAGACATGTAGAAAAGGAATAAAAGAAGACAGAGAAGAAATGGAAAGAGTCAACGAGAAGATAGACACAAGGAATATGGGAAAGAGATTGGAACCAATTCAGTCAGAAAAATAAAATGGCAAGACAACAAAGGTTGAAAATTTTAAGTTTTTATTTTCAGTGTAGTGTTTGGAATATGTCAGTTGTGGGGTTTTTTTTGTTTTTTTTTTTTTAATTAACGTGCTATCTTTTTCTGTTTCTCTGGTGTTGCAGTGCTTGGCTTCTTGGGGTTTCAGTTTTAGTTTTTGTCTACATATTTGTTTTTAGTTGGCAATCCTTTAGTTTGCACTTGGTGAGAGTCTATGTTCTAAATGTGTGATTGAGGCTAGGTATTCTTCTATATAAGGATCTATAGTAATCTGGCTTGCTCGGATTTCTGGTAGGTGTATGGATTTTCTAGGACTGGCAGAAATATCGATGATGCTGACCTTTTCTAGATAAGCTCCTAGTTGTGAGAGTTTGGGAAGTTAGTGCTGTTATGGAATGGTAGATTAGCTCTATACGTCCTTTGCTGCGGTTCTCACTCTTTTCATTTTGCTTCCTGTGTGGTGTCAACAGTAGGGTGTTGGAGGGAGAGGGGGAGAAGGAATACTAGAATATTGATTAGTCTTTTAATGTTTGCAGTTTTATTGTCTTGATGCTGCTGGACTGGTCTTAAATTACAAATATTTTGTTAGCTCAGATTCAAGGAAATCTCATACTTGAAGGGAAAATCTCCATTTAAATTTCTCTTATTGCCTGATAGCTTCACTGTTGCTGATTCCTGGGTGTTTTCAACTCTGGCACAGCCTAATCTGGCCTGAGCATTATGATTTGAATTCATAGCTACTAGGACATCTCTCATTATATATTTTCCCTCTTTATCATTAAAAAGATCTTAGCATTGACCAAATCAGTCCAGATGTTATGCAACCAAGGTCCCACAATGAGTCTCTGAACATGACCCTGTATCAAACTCGAGCCATCCCTGGTGAAACTAATGCTAGGGGTCAGAGCCCCCATTTGGAGTCCAGAAGTCAACGGGGAAAGAACATCAGGATATTGATCCTGCCCCGCCACTATACCACCAGGGAAGAACCTGGGGGAGGGTTGGGATTTAGTTAGTGCATGTGTGGATGACTGTTCCCCCTTGAGCAGCAGATAATGTTATTCATTTGCTCCTCACTGGTTGGACTCCTGCGACAGTCCCCAGTTTTCGTTTGTTTGCAGCTGCTGCTTGCAGTCATAGACCAGGTCTCTCAAAGCTGGTCAGCAGGAATTCAGGGAGTTTCTAGGTAAAATTCCTTTTGGGGCTTCTAGTGTTAAAAAGGGACCCAGGATATCACTGCTTGACCCAATACAAGCATTGAGGAACCTGTGTCTTTTGGGGAACTGCTAGGTACGTATGACCTAGATTGGCCACTGTTGGAAACAGGATATTGGGCTCCATGGACCTTGGTCTGATCCAGTATGGCATATCTTATGTTCTTATGAGTTATTTTGTTATCTGTGTGCTGTCAGGTGGTCATCAGTCCTCACTGTGTACTTCGTATGAATAAGACCTTAGCTCGTTATGTGCGTATGGGACACTCCTTTGTTAGGAATTATTACAAACTCTATGTGTTTAAAAAAAATAAAAGAAACGCGGTTTGAGTCAGACAGTTTATTTTACTACTTTATATGCTGCTTTATTTGAAAGTCAAAGCAGTTTACAGATTAACTGAAACTTCAAATCTTACATGGCAAACACAAAATACAGTTACTATACATAATGCAAGAAACATCAAACATTAGTTGAGCAAAACAATTTAACAGAGTGACAGCTAAGAGGTACTTGCTGTACTGTAATGTACTTATGTGGTAGGAAAAAGCGTTAGTCTCTACCAAAATGTTCAATGAACAGATGAGGTGGTAGGGACAAACACAGTGACGGAATTCAAAGTGGCCTGGGACAGACACTGTGGATCACTTTACAGCAACAAGATTAAATCAAAATAAACTGAACCATCTAATTTCTCAACAAATAGGGGTGTCCTACATGAAGCGATGGGGGGAAGAGCGGTGTGTTCACCCTTAAACAAACAAATAAACAAAGATATGGGGAGGGCTGCACCTGCTCCTGGTGGATGCACCACTAAGCAAAGACGTGGGTAGGGGTGCACCTACTCCCTAAAAGACATGGGAAGGGGTGCACCTACTCTTGTCATATTGCTGGGCAGACCTAGATGGACCATACTGTTCTTTATCTGCCAACATTTACTATGTTACTATGAGTTTTTAGCTTCTTACAGAACTCTGCTAGATCATGAATGGTTCAAAGGCTCTCTGAGCACATTCTAAATGCTTGGCGCATAGAGCAAGAAGACTTGGTTAGAGGCAGTTTGCCTGCTCTTCACTTTTTTCATGGGAATGGTGGATTTGTTTTGCTTGTTGGTGGCTCTTAACCTGTTTGGTGTTCTATGTAATAAATATTGCAGGTGAACTGAGGAAAGGTTGTGGGATATTTTGAAAATGGTCAGTAAGACTTTGTACTTTGTACGACTTGTTATGGGAAGCCAGTGTAGTCGCTTGAATATTACGGAATATGTTCAGCTCTGGATCCAAGCAGCGATGTTCTGAGCCATCTGTAAAGTATGGAATGCATAGTTTGGTAATTCTTGGAGGATTATATTACAGTAATCAAGATGTGGGAAGACTATGGCTTGAAAGACTGTACAGAATCATGGATGTCCAGTAAAGGTCGTAAATATTGTATTGCTTTTATCTGTGCTACAAGAGCCTGATGGTGGTGTTAATGTGTGGTTGTAGGGTTAAACACTGGTCAAGGGTTACTCCTAAGTAGCGCACTTCAAATTTCACCTCTACTTGTGATCCTGGATCACTTATAGATTTTGGTGGCTTGAAGCTTGTCTCCCTGGTGATATAGAGGACTTCAGTCTTCTTGAGGTTTACAGATAGGTGTGTTCTGATAGCCAGTGTATAACAGAATTAAAGAACTTTATTAGAGCAGTGTACATAGGCACATGAAGCTTGTATAATTGCAGAGAGGTTGAAGGTAAATGTTGAATAGAAGTGGTGATAAAGCAAAGCCTTGTGGGACTCCTTGTTGTAGGGGAGTTGACCTAGGTTCATGTCCTGGCCAAGGCAGCCCTTCCTTTGATACTACAGTACTGTACAAGCAGAAATTAGCCCAAATATTATGGATGCTACAGTTCGACATATTATAAATCTGTAAGTAAGTAGTGACATACTGTATTTGCTGTCTTAGTCCTGATCCTGGAAGCTAAGCAGGATCAGCTCTGACTGCTCTGAGTATCGACTTGTCTAGTCCTTAATTCAACTGCATATTCTTTCAGGCCTTAACAGGGTTCTAAGTTTGCTTGAGTATGAATAACTTTATTTGACATCTTTTTTTTCTGGGATGATTTTAGCTACAGATAGGCATCTTTCATTATCCCCCAGGCATTCATGGCCTTCTTTAAAAGTTTCCTACCAGGTTCCCAATGTGGATTTGTCATTGCATGGTCATCTCTCGCCTAGATTTGCACATTTCCACTCATGTTAAAGAACCGATGATAACGTCATCCCTCAGCACTCCAGTAGCACAAATCTGTTAGTGCATTGTACTGCTATGACAGTATTTGCTCAAAATACCTTATTCTTTCTCTCTGCCTCTTCTTGTGGTATGCTTGTCTGCACACAACCATTATGGCTCTCTCTTGGTAGGAGTGAGTCTACACGCAAGCCCCCCCCCCCCCCTGTTTTGAAAAACTTCCATCATTCTTTTTCCAATGCCATTAAATAGCCTGAAAAGGCGGTATAGCAAATAAACTAAGTCATAAATATAGTTCCCACGCAACACACACACATATGAAACCAAGCATGTAAATCTCATGGTACCTTTCCACGAAGAGTGACTAAGGGGTGGAGCGGAGGAGCTCCTTCCCCTGGGAATGGACTAGGGCTCACCACAGGTGGTACCTTATCACAACTCTGCCCTGTGACAAAACTCATGACACTCATATGATGCAAACCTCAGAGATTCACCACAGCTCATACCCTTGGAGATGTCTTAACCATGACACTGTTATTGAATGAGTGGGCATGGCTGCCATGATGGATCCACTCATATGTAAAAATGAGAGGTTGATTAGTGTAGGCCTTGACAAATTTTCCTGGAATCTAGGAGCTGGCCATCAAAACCTAGGTCACAGTGCAAGCCCCTGCCCCCCCCCCCCCCCAAAAAAAAGTGTATCAGTTACATTTTTAGGTTTTAGGGCCTGATTTACTAAGACTGCTTTCCGATTTTTTTTTAAGGAAAAAAGCTTAACAATTCAGGCTCTTAATGGGCCACCGCACAGTGTCAACAGATCGCTGTGGCCCCACTCCTCCTCCTTCATCTCCCACCACCATCACTTGACCTTTTAAGCTACACATGTATGTATGTGGGGAGGGCAATGGAGTACCTGCATGTACATGTGTGCTGCTGGGCTGGGGTGCGGTGCTTCACTCTCCAACCTATTGCACTCATCATCCGTCCCTACTCCAACCCCTCTCCTGCTCTCCTTCCTCCACCCCCCAACTCTTTGTTTCCATTCCCAGACTCACCCCCCCCCCCAGCCCTTGCATTCACACTCTGCTCTCCAACTCCCTTCTTTTATTAAATCAAATCTGCTGCCCCTTTAAATTTCTTTAGCTTCTGTTCTTAAGGATCAGTCATTGCAGTACTTCTGCTTGCATGGGTCCATTTTCCATAGGTAGAAGTGCTGCAGAGGGCCGTGAGACCAGCACTGTGCCTGCAAGAGATGGGATTCCCGTGAGATTGCAGACCTGCTATTAGTAATCTGTGAACTATCATTAAAATCATCTGTAATATCTGAAGACTGGAGGATGGCCAATGTAATGTCAAATTTTAAAACGGCTTCCAGGGGTGATGCGGGAAACTACAGACTGGTGAGCCTGACGTCGGTACCGGAAGAAATGGTAGAAACCATCATAAAGAACAAAATTACTCATGTAGTTAGTCATGGCTTAATTGGAGACAGCCAACATGGCTTTAGACAAGGAAGATCTTGTCTTACTAATCTGTTTTATGTTTTTTGGACGGTGTGAATAAACAGGTAGACAAAGGTGAGTCGGTTGATGATAGTGTATCTGGCCTTTCAGAAAGCCTTTGACAAGGTCCGTCATGAGAGTTGGCAAAATTAAAAAAGTAATGGGACAGGAAGCAGTGTATTATTGTGGATCAGGAACTGGTTAAAAGATAGAAAACAGAGAGTAGGGCTAAATGACCAATTTTCCCAATGGAGAAAGGTGAATAGTGGAGTACCCCAGGGATCTGTGCTGGGTCCGCTGCTTTTTAACATATTCTTAAATGACCTGGAAATGGTAATAACGAGTGAGGTAATCAAATTTGCAGCTGACACAAAACTATTCAAAGTTAAAACCCATGAGGATGGTGGAAAATTGCAAGAGGATCTTGATAAATTGAAAGACTGGTCATCCAAATGGCAGATGAAATTTAATGTGGACAACTGCAAAGTTATGCACCTAGGAAAGAACAACCCACACTATGGTTACACGATGCAAGGTTCCACATTGGGAACCACCACCCAGGAAAAGGATTTAGGAGTCATTGTGGATAACATGTTAAAATACTACGTCCAGTGTGCAGGGTCGGCCAAGAGAGCAAATAGAATGCTAGGTATCATAAGGAAAGGAATGGATAATAAAACAAAGGATGTTATAATGCCTCTTGTATCATTCCATGGTGCGACCGCACCTTGAATATTGTGTGCAATTCTGTTCGCTGTATCTTAAAAAGGACATAGTGTTAGAAAAGATATAAAGAAGAGCCACCAAAAATTGTAAAGGGGATGGAAGGATGCTCTTCAACCTGGAAAAGAGATGGCTGAGGAGAGATATGATAGAGGTCTATAAATTAATGAATGGAGTTGAACAGGTAAACGTTGATCAATTGTTTGTCATCAGAATATAGAAAGACTAGGGGGTATGCAATGAAGCTACAGGGTAACCTATTTAAAGCTAATAAGAGAGAGAAAATATTTTTTCCCGCAACGTGTAATCAAACTCTGGAATTTGTTACCGGAGGATGTAGTAAAAGCTGTTAGTGTAGCCGGGTTTAAAAAAGGTTTGGACAAGTTCCTGGAGGAAAGGTCCATAAACCATTATTAAAAGGGACCCATGATATGCGACCTGTGTCTTTTAGGGAAACTGCTAGGTACTTGTGACCTAGATTGGCCACTGTTGGAAACAGGATACTGGGCTTGATGGACCTTGGTCTGACCCAGTATGGCATTTCTTATGCTCTTATGTGGGCAGAAAGCAACGGTCTTGGGTGCAATTGTGGCCTTTTGCTGCCCTCTGCTCCTCTGCCCACACATGCTGTGAATCCCAAGCTCCAGATCAGATTTTTCGGTCACTATGGCGACCTGGTGCCTGAGGTTTGGCAAGCCCTGGATTAGTGAAATATACAGCATATGTAGAATCGTGGGCATATATGAATGCAGTTAACACCAATAGTTGTCTAGAGTTAGCATTTCTAATTTATTTTATTTATTTATTTATTTAACTGTATTTATATCCCGCTTTTCACTGGGTCAGAGCGGTTGGGGCTATTACCAGGGGGCCAACATTAATGATCTGAACAGATATTAAAGACATAGACAATGTAATCATATTCCACAAGCAGACATTACTCGCAGTGGGAGCAGAATGCCATTGAGACAAGCCAGGTGTACATGGCCCATGAAACTCTCCTGGACTGCGCCTTTATGCTGCACTCTGCTTTTCTGGCATGACAATGCTGTGGATTCAGGACATGTGAACAGCTTCTACCTAGACCAGGACTCCAGCTTCAACTCTGTGGGCCAGGTTGGCAGCTTCTACTTGGACATGGATCTGGATCAAGCCAATGTCATTTTCCACAATTAGGAGCAGCAAGCTGAGAGGAACCTGTAGTATAGGTGGGGAAGAAGTGGCTTTCCACTGTTTTGCATCTTCCGTGGGTTCCTCTCACACAGTTGACGTCCATTCAAGGGTCATTATACTTCACGTACACATCCCGTTGCACACCCACGAGGAGTTTACCAACATTTGCCACCATCTCCTGCTGCTGTTGCCTTTATTTTATTTTCAGTCACATCTTTGCAGAACCATATTGGTTTCCTTTTCCTCTTGTTCTTAAATACTTTCTTTATTGTTGCCCTTAGTGGACTAAACTGAAAGGAGCTTTACAATCTTTCCACTTCCCTTATCTCCTCCCTGCCAATTCTTCCTTCAAACACTTCCTCATTTTACTAAATCAATAAAGTTCCTACTTTTTTGGGTTTTTTTTCAAAAATGTTTTATTTTAACTTAATTTATACAGTCAGTATGTTTTGAAATCCAGGATTCTGAGTTTGGTGTATCGGAGAGTCCTGCTTTTATATCAAATACCCCTTTTGGCAGTCTGAAAACTGCATAAACATTTGTTTTCTGTCTCATGAACATCAGTCTATTAACTGTAATCAATTTTCTTCCCAAAAAACAAAATTAAAAAATTTCCAAAGATGGTTCTGCAGTTTGAACTTGCCCAGGGTTGAGCTTTTAGAATAATAGCTTTCTAGGTGACCATCTGTCCTCCTTTCCTTCTCTGTGTAGCTTCTGAAGGTACACCTACAGTTCCTGTACCAGGGTGCTAAAAAATGACTTATGGCCACTCCGAAATCAGTTGCCAGCAGAGATTCATGGGATGGAGTTAATGAGGATATTGGGGCACTGTTCTTCATATCCTGCAAAAGCGAAAAAGTGATGATGGCAGTGGAATATATTTAAGTGTTGCATCAATGGAAGTTCATCTGCACCAGTGCTGAAAGAGCAGTGTCTCCTCTAGAGATGCTTAGCTCTGCTGCTGAAGCTCATTTACTACAGAAATTTTCTAACAAGTGAGCATGTGTGACTACGAGAGATCCATATGGCTGCAAATACCCTAAGGGAAGAATGAAGCTGATCTTGGCTCTCTAGACATTGCGGCACTCTGCTGAGTGCACATCTACAGTATATTCTTCTACAACCACAGAGTCAAAAATAGATTACTGCTACTACTTAGTTTTACAGTTAGAAGTGAAAGTTCGTACTTTTGCAAACTTTCACAGACTATGTATTTTCTACAGTTGTTTGCTCCTTAATGGATAGATTTACTCAAGTGTGCTACCATTTTGCATATTCTGCTGCAGTAGATAGGACTCAAGTCATGCTTGCATGCACTATGTAATAATAATGTGCATGTATGGAGTAAGTTCATGCCAAAAAGAATGGCACATTTTAACCAGTCGAGCCCTAAGTCAGTGTAGGAATTAAGTAGAGTACTGGCCTAACAGCTCTGAAGAATAAAGGGATGACGTTTGTTTCATAGATAGGTATAGCATTGATGGTAGCAGAGCAAGCTTCATTGACACACTTGAAAATTCAAGGAATCTGATATGGATCCCTTAAGCACACAGCAGTTATAAATAGTTTATTTTACAAGCATCGCCAGCACCTGCTGTATGCCAGTAACTTGAGTTCAGCATGTGCTACCTAATATGAAGATCTGTAAAACCGAAAAATGTTAAAGCTATGTATGGTGACAAGTTTTTTTTTTATTTTTTTGATAGCCGAAATTGCTGTATTTAATCAGCTTAGGATCTTTTTTTTTTTAAATGTTTATTTTAACTTGATGTATGCAGTCAGGATAGGTAAAAACCTAAGTGCACATCAAACTTTAATAAGATGTGGGAACAGAATAAGAGCTGTATCTTCTAGGGCTTTACAAAAAGTACAGCATAGACATGTTTGATCTGAGCAATTTTTGTTTATTCTATCTTGATACTTGAATCATTCTTCACTCTTCTGTTTTTCCTTCAAAACGATAAGCAAATTTCCATTTTCTTTTCATTTTTAGAAGTGGATGCTCTTAAACTGCATGTTTCTTGTATGTGTGTGTGTATACGCGTGTATGTATACTTCTAATTACCGATTTTTAATATATATATCGGTAATTATAAGTCATTTTTGGGGCACTTTTACTAAAGGGTTGCACTTGCCACACGATTAATGGCAAAACACATACATGGTAAATACAGCCATCATGTGCTACTTGTCGGGGGCATATCCAATAATTTTCCCTCAGTGTGCGATCGAGCACCAGAACATGCAGCACAATTAACGGGGGTGCACCTAACCTCTACTCTAGAGAGATTATGTGCACTCATGCAGACTGCCATACTGTTGCTGAACATGCGCCAATTGCCCTCACATTAACAACAATGTGGGCCCTTCATACTTGCACTCTACCTAACCCGCCCACGTTCCACCTTAATGTGTGCTTTAGCAACCGGTAGCTGGCATATGAGTGTCTTAGCGTTCCCGGATGCTGGGTAGGGCACGCTAAAACGCACCTTAACCAGTAAGCAGCCTTTAGTAAAAGGGCTCCTTTATTTTGTAACCCGCCTTGCTATGCTTTCACTCTAAGGGTGGCATTTCCAATGTTTTAATAAATCATGCACATAAGGCTGCTTCTTTAACATAGAAAATCTGTGCACTCCAAATAGCAAGTGAAAATGGAATAACTTTCAGTTATATATTGTTTGTATATATTGTTGCAGTGAAAATTTGGCAAAGTGTGCACAGATAAAAGTATGTGTGTGATTTTATTTTACCCATGCATTCAATTATAAAATTACTTCCTTAGCTAATTAGGGATTAGGATTGATTCTCAGACAGTAACACAACAGGCTTTCAAAATGCAAGATCAAGGTTTCCAACAATTTGCTAGACCTGCCAAAGTGAGCACTAAGGTCGTTGATGTATATTACTAGTAAATAGGTCCCATTACGTAAGGTGGGACTACAGGAAATATTGTGCATTGATGTTTTCCTAGACATAGTAACATGGAAGAGTCTTTCAGGAAATCTAACCCAAAATCTGTTCCATATGTAGGGGGTTTTTTTTGTTTTCCACTTTAGGATGTGCTATTTAGATTTCTGTGCTGTCTGCAAACAGCATATGCTAAAACCAAATTTTAAAAAAAAAGTCGTCAATCCTGGGGGGGGGGGGGGGCAAAACCCCTCACTGCAATGAAATGAAACCAACAAAATGATAAGACAGGCTCTGTATAGTAATAGCTACATGTCATGGGGAGAGGCTAAGTCAGCCTAATTTTACCTTGTTGTGTGCAGGAAGATACCACTCTATTCTGCCATTGAGATCCATGGTAAACAGGTCTGCACCTCCATGCTTTCAAGGGCAAAACAAGGACTAACTCAGCTCACCCTTCTAACATATTGTCACCTCACTGAAAAGGTACGCCTGGCTGTTTTTACAGTAACTGACATATTTCTTGAAGAGACATGGAATCAGATGTAATAATACATAATCTTTTTCCTCGGTTATCTTGTCCATATCTACAGGGCCAATGCAAGAGTATTGGATGCCCTAGCAAACCTTCAGCCTTTCGCACCCTCCCACAACAAACCAGTAAAACTGCATAATTGTATTTTATACTTTTAAATATTAAACTTTCCTTTACCTGCAGAGAGCGTGGGCACACACATACATGCAAAGCAATGTGCTGAGGGCTCTTTAAGTTTGTGGGGTTGTCCAGGATCTATTGTTTTCCTTTATTAACATTGTTTATACCACTTTATCAATTCAGTCAAAGCAGTTTACAATGCAACTTAAACTTGGTAATGTACATTAAACAGGGACATTGATAACTTGGATTCTTCTGAGGCAATGGAGGGTTAAGTCACTTGCCCAAGGCCACAAGGAGTGCTAGTGGGAATTGAACCCTGCTCTCTTGGTTCCCAAACCAGTGCTCTAACCATTAGGCTACTCCTCCAGTCCTTTGACTGCTCTTTTAAAAACTATTGCAACAACAATTGCTCTAATTCAAATGCAAAAGATACTGTAAGTATTGAGGAAAAGGGTCTCAGAATGAATGAGGAAGGGTCGTATCAGGCTACATTGCATTGTGAGCCTGAGGACTCTCTATCCCCTTCTTTACATCAAGGACCCATGTATTCCTTATGCTATAGTAAAATATGCTTATAAATGCAGACTCTATTTCACTCTGCAACGACACCTGTTAAATGCCAACAGAACTAAGCTGAATGGGGAATCCTGACTCTATAACTTGATAATAAAAGTCAAAAAGACTTATCTGAAAAAATAATTGAGGTCAGGATAAGTCTCCCAGCTCCCAACGCAAATTCTAAGCGCTGTTGCGTTTCACCGCCGATGCGGCTTCTTTGGGGGAGTTCAGCGTACAGCATGCAGCGATTGATCTGCTTTATTCATGCTAAAAATCAAGATGAAAATTTCAGTATCATATGTGCTCACTTTTTAAATTTCACACATTCTCTATAAGCCAAGACCCACTCCAAATTTTCAAAAGGAACATACCTTAAAACGCACCTTTCTACACTCAACTGCAGCAAAAAAGCTCCGCTCATGCGTGGAGAACCAAGCAGGATTCTTTCTTATAAACTGACAATGTGACTCTACCTATGGCCAATCTGCCAATCAATCATGCCGAAAATACTAGCAGTTAAAAAAACTACCTAAATGTAGAAATTAGAAACTAAATCAAAATGGCTGATTGTGTTAATTCCATAGGATCTTCAAACACAAACTGCCCAGGACATTGGATCGCATATACGACATGTGTAGAGATACAATCTGTGTGCCTCTTTAAAATATATTTCAACCCCTGATAGAAAAATTCTGTAATTTCTAGGGTCATGTTGCAAATATTGCAGTCTCCACATTTTGTGTGGCCACACAGAACAGCTCTCTCTACAGTAGGCAATGGTCTGAGCTCTGTAGGACTCAAAAGCTCCTTTAAATTTTTGTTCCTTTGCCATATGTATTTAAAGGAGCTTTTGAGTCCTACAGAGCTCAGACCATTGCCTACTGTAGAGAGAGCTGTTCTGTGTGGCCACACAAAATGTGGAGACTGCAATATTTGCAACATGACCCTAGAAATTACAGAATTTTTCTGTCAGGGGTTGAAATATATTTTAAAGAGGCACACAGATTGTACCTCTACACATGTCGTATATGCGATCCAATGTCCTTGCCAACTGCTTTACATAGGTAAAACTATTAGATCCTTACGAACAAGAATCAATGAACATCGCAGTCGCTTACGTTGTAAGAACTTGGAAGCACCGTTAGTGGCTCATTGTCTTTCTTTCCACCATCAATTTGGCCAACTCCGTTGTTTTTGTATTGATCAAGTATTAGCTGGTTTTGCAGGCAAGACACGGGATCAAAGTCTGCTAATATGTGAACAACGCTGGATTTATCGATTACAGTCCATTCATCCAGGGGGTCTCAATTCCCAAATAGACTGGGCAGTTTGTGTTAACTCCATAGGATCTTCAAACACAATCAGCCGTTTTGATTTAGTTTCTAATTTCTACATTTAGGTAGTTTTTTAACTGCTAGTATTTTCGGCATGATTGATTGGCAGATTGTCAGTTTATAAGAAAGAACCCTGCTTGGTTCTCCATGCATGCGCGGCGTTTTTTTTTTGCTGCAGTTGAGCGTAGAAAGGTGCGTTTTAAGGTATGTTCCTTTTGAAAATTTGGAGTGGGTCTTGGCTTATAGAGAATGTGTGAAATTTAAAAAGTGAGCACATATGATACTGAAATTTTCATCTTGATTTTTAGCATGAATAAAGCAGATCAATCGCTGCATGCTGTACGCTGAACTCCCCCGAAGAAGCCGCATCGGCGGTGAAACGCAACAGCGCTTAGAATTTGCGTTGGGAGCTGGGAGACTTATCCTGACCTCAATTATTTTTTCAGATAAGTCTTTTTGACTCTTTTATTATCAAGTTATAGAGTCGGGATTCCCCATTCAGCTTAGTTCTGTTGGCATTTAACAGGTGTTGTTGCAGAGTGAAATAGAGTCTGCATTTATAAGCATATTTTACTATAGCATAAGGAATACATGGGTCCTTGATGTAAAGAAGGGGATAGAGTCCTCAGGCTCACAATGCAATGTAGCCTGATACGACCCTTCCTCATTCATTCTGAGACCCTTTTCCTCAATACTTATAGTATCTTTTGCATTTGAATTAGAGCAATTGTTGTTGCAATAGTTTCCATATTGCTCTCTTAACCCCGGTTTTGCTTTTTTGCTTTTTTAAAAAAGCAGATCCAGCCCCCACCTGCAAGAAACCACAAAACTATTCCAGACCTGCTACCAGTCTTCTCATCCCCTTCCGATCACCCCCAGACCCCTATTAGCTCTTTCATGGACCAAGTAGGTTGAGGTTTTCAGACTTTTTGCAGGCAAATTTGGGAGTCTTTATCTACAGTATGTGGGTGGGGAGGAAGGGATAGCTTAGTTTCAGGTTTGAGCAAAAAGGCATGGAGGAGGGAAGAAAAGTCATTACCTTGCCATCCCCACTCCATCCATCCCATGACCGCAACTATATCGCTTCCAAGCAGACAAATGACACAGAAACAGTGATGCATTTCCCCCATACTGTGGGTAATGAATTTAAATTTTAAAAACTAACATATTAGAAAAAAAATGTATTTTCAAATTAGTGATTTTATCTCCTTTGCCCCCATTACTGGAATTGGAAACAGGAGGCTGCCAAACAGGTGGTAGTCGGGGACACCGCTCTAAAATCAGACAATCCCTGAAGATTAGGGGCATCTGCTAACCTTTTATAGTAGATTCTTCATGGGGCCGGCATCACTTTTTTGCACGCTAAAAATTCAAAATGGCACCATTCTTGGTAGCTGTTACCATGTGCACTAGCACCTCAGTCAGGCAGGAACAGCCTATAGCTGAATGTGGGTAAAAATAGGCACATTGTTCCACCACAGCTTTCTAAAGCATATGAATATGGTTATACTTAACAGCCAAATGTTGTATTTCACTTTTATGATAGTGAAAAACCAACCAAATCTAATAGTATGGCTTCATGCAAACATGTTAATTTCATTTGGCATTGATTGAGCCTCTGACTATTATGTAAGCTGCCACAAAAATACAATACTCAGATTAGCTTAAGAACATAAGATATATCGTACTGGGTCAGACCAAGGTCCATCAAGCTCAGTATCCTTTTTCCAACAGTGGCCAATCTAAGTCACAAGTACCTAGCAGTTTCCCCAAAAGACACAGGTTCCACAATGCTTGTATTGGGACAAGCAGTTTCTCGGTACTAACGTCAGGCTCACCAGTCTGTAGTTTCCCGGATCACCCCTGGAACCCTTTTAAAAAAATTGACATTACATTTGCTATCCTCCAGTCTTCAGGTATTATAGATGATTTTAATGATAGTTCATAGTTTACTAATAGTAGGTCTGCACTGTCTTATTTTAGTTCTTTCAACACCCTCTGATGTAGACCATCCAGTCCAGGTGATTTGCTACTCTTCAGTTTATCAAATAGCGATACACCAGGAAGATGTATTACAACTATTTCTTTCAATTCTTCCGCAGCATCTCCTTTAAATCATTTCAGTCATGGGTAACATTTCTATATCTTCCTCAGTAAAGATCAAAGCAAAGAATTAATTCAGTCTCTCCACTATGGCCTTGTTTACTCTTAGTCCCCCTTTTACCCCTCTATCATCTAATGGTCCAACTGACACATTCACCGGTTTTTTGCTGTGAATGTACTTGGAAAAAGTCTTTTATGTGTGTTTGCTTCCACAGCAAGCTTCTTCTTAAATTCTCTTTGCTTGCCTCCTCTTACTTCGGTCTCAACTTCGTAGAGTCGAAAGGCATTGGCGTAAATCCCCCTAACCAGCCACCCTGTCCTTCTTCAAAGCCCGACATTCTCATTACTGATCCCAAGTTCATCTTGCTAAGTCCACTTACTTTTCCAATGCTATCGCTAATGCCCCTAACCAGACCCGCCACCTTTATTCTACTCTGAAATTTCTCACCTTCCTTTGTCCTACCACCCCTACTGCACCCGTTCATCCTGTCCCTGCCCCTTCTCTCTTAGCCTCGGCTTTCAGCAACAAAATTTCTACCCTGAGGGCCTCCTTGCCCTCCCACCCCCCACCTATTCTCTCTCCTCCTCCAGTTGCCTCCCCTCCCCCTATCTCCCAACTATCCCACACCTGGTCTTCCTTCTCTCTGACCACCACCGGTGAGCTTCACCACCTTATCTCTTCATCTAACAAAACCTTCTATTCCCTCGACCCTATCCCGTCGTCTTGGTTGCTTATCCCCTCCCTGTCCCTCCTCCCCTATCTTCAAACCATGTTGAATTCTAGTCTCTCCACAGGAACCTTTCCCTCTTCCTGGAAACACGCCCTGATCCGTCCGATTCTTAAGAAACCTTCCCTTGACCCTCTGGACCCCAACAACTATCGCCCAGTCTCCAACCTTCCTTTCCTCTCTAAACTCCTTGAAAAAATCATCTTTGCCCAACTATCTCATCACTTGGACTCTACCAATCTCCTTCACCCCCATCAGTCCGGCTTCCGCTCTGGGCACAGTATTGAAACTATCCTCCTCGCTTTCACTAACTCACTGCACGTAGCCCATGACCGTGGTGATATTTCGGTGGCGGTAGCCCTCGATCTTTCTGCTGCTTTTGATCTGGTCGATCACTCCCTTCTCCTATCCTGACTGCGTGAAGCTGGTCTCTGCAGCACTGTCTATCGGTGGTTCCACTCCTTCCTTTCTTCCCGATCTGGTGCTGTTCTCTCATCTTCCCCATCCGTCTTCCCATCTGATTCATTTCCCCTATCCTGTGGGGTTCCCCAAGGTTCTGTCCTGGCCCCTTTGCTTTTCAATCTCTTCTTAACACCTCTCACATTGCTAATACAACAATTCGGGATTTCGGCTTTCTACTATGCAGATGACATTCTTCTTCTTTATCACACCTCCCCTGTATGCCCCGACCTTGCCCGGCTCAACTCCTGTCTGGCTGCTGTCTCCAACTGGATTACCCAAAACTGTCTACACCTCAACCTATCGAAAACTACTGCTATCTGCTTTCCCCATGGTCACCAATCCCCTTCCTTGGCCCCTTCTTTCCCTGGTACACCTATCTCTCTGGTTCCCACCTTTCGTTATCTCAGGGTGCTCTTTGACTCTGATCTTTCCTTTCCTGCCCATGTCTCCCATATCTCTAAGACCTCCTCTTTTTACCTCCGTCAAATCCGTGCAATTCGCCCCTTCCTCTCTCCCTCCGCTCTTGTCACCCTGCTGCTATCTCTTGTCATCTCCCGTGTTGATTTTTTCCAACTCCATTCTCTCTGGCATTTCCAAACTACAGCTGACACGACTACAAAGAATCCAGAACACCGCCGCCCGACTTGTGTCCTACTCCTCCCCTAGAGATCACGTCACTCCCCTCCTTTTCCGTCTTCACTGGCTTCCCATATCCTTTCGTATTCAGTTTAAACTTCTCACACTTGTTCATAAGGTGCTTCATACCACTACCCCACAATATCTGGCTGACCTAATCCACTTTCATACCCCCAGGCACACCCCTCAATCCTTCCATCTCAACCGCCTCGCACTATCCCCCCCTTCACAGGCTCACCTTCAATCCACCCGCTCCTCAGTCTTTTTTTTCGTAGGTCCCGCTCTCTGGAACTCCCTTCCCACCGCCCTCCGTCTTGAACCACATCATCCCATCTTCAAACAAACCCTGAAGACCCACCTCTTTTCCCTTGCTTTCAACCTTCCCTTCTCCCAGCCTTAGCCTCTTCCCTTGTGTTTGCTGTTCTCTACCCGCTCTCTCCTCTCTGTCCTATATTGAATTGTAATTTCCTTTTCATCTTCTGGCCTTGTGCCTTACTGTACTGAAGATTTTATTGCGAACCGCTCTGTTTATCACTGAAGGGCGGTCAAGCAAATAAATGCAAGGCATTTATGTTTGTTTATTTAACTTGCCAGTGCTTGTGTTTCTAGTTTTTGTCATTTGGCTCCTTTTTCCAGTTCCTGAAAGATGCTTTTTTGGCAACAGCCTCTCTGACCTCACCTTTAAATCATCCTGGCAGTTTTTTGGACTTCCTTCCACTTTTCTTAAACCATGGAATACAACTGGTCTGGGCTTCCAAGATAGTATTTTTAAACAATGCCCAAGCTTGACATAAATCTTTAACCTTTGCAACTGCTCCTTCTAGTTTCTTCTTAACTATTTTCCTCATTTTATCATAGTCTCCTTTTTGAAAGTTAAAAGGTAATAGTGTGGATTTCCTTACAGTCTTTCCTTCATTTATTAAATCAAACACAATCATGCTATGATCACTATTGCGATGTGGCCCCAGCACCCTTATCTCTTAAGAGCTAAAGAGCAGATGAATCAATAGAAGGCATTTTCTCCATTTTGAGGATATCTAATAATTCTATTGTCAGTGTACAGAATCCAATATACCAATTAGAGAGACTATTTGGGAAGACAATTGTTAATGAGACTAACGGGATCTGATGAGCTGTTAGGATAAGAACCAACAATACATTCATGCTGTAGAAATATTTGCTTTCAATTGCATGTGCTGATGTACAATCAGATAAATTCATCTTGCCCTTTGCATTCTAGTTATTAATTTGAGGCTTTATCAACTGCTTTTTATGAAGATTCACCAAGGCCATGTACAGCAAATCTTCCCTCGCATAGACAATGACTATATATGTCCATTTTGCACCTTGTAGTTTTTTTCAGAATGGTGTTGAAAGTGGTTCTGAATTTTACCAAATCTAAGGTTTGATGCTGATTAGAATTACTAGTTCTGTAAGAAGCCTTATAAATATAAAAACACTGGACTGGTAAATCACATCTTGCTGTGTAAAGACCTACAATGCATTCATGAGGCTTCTTGATATTTTTTACGACTTGTGTTCAGATTTTGTTAACCCCACTATCTACAATCATTGTTAATTTTATAAGATGACTTTCATATGTAGAACAGTGTTTTATACACCTAAGTAGCTTCTTATCAAATCATTCTGGCATATACACACGTAAATGCAGGTATTCGGGGAAAACAGCACATCATGTTGTATGCAATATACACTTAGGTGTTTCCAAGGATAGAGCATGCATGGAGTGCAGGTGGGGGTCAAGGCGATGTATTAAACTTGCATTTTCCAGACTCCTCCTTTGGTACCATGGCCAGTAGAGATATGTGGAAAGACTAGAATGGAGGGGGTGGGGATATATTTTGGAATCAACTTTTTTTCCCTTCTGCATGATCCTGCACATGTGAAGGGGTAGTCATGAGGAGCTGATGGGAGGTCCTTTTGAGGGCCCATTGAATGGTATAATGGATCCATGCCTAAAGTCATCTATACAAAAGATTGTCACTTCGCTTGCAATATCTGTTGTGCTAGGGGGCCATTACATTGATCTTAATGGGGGTGGGTACCTGCTGGAAATGTACCATTACTGCCTGGATTGTGTTCCTAGGCTGAGGCTTTTTGTTACACTACGATGCTGGGTGTGACACACTGCAGTGGAAATAAACATGTTAGCATTTACAGTTTTGAAAGGAGCAGGCACCCTTGTTGAACCTCTTGCATATGTTATGGTTGACCAATGGCTTGTTGGGATTAGAGTATACTCGTATCTCTAGAAATTCTGTCTGTTTTGCCAACATTTTTCCTAACCACAAGCTCACATCATTTACACCCCAGGACAATGTGGTTTCGTTTCCCATTTTGTCCCAGAAATGCTCATTGTATGACAGCCAGGTGGTGCCTTTATACTCGTATGCATTGTTGGTTGTGCCCATGTATGACAACATAGGCCCTAGCTGTATGGGGTCCTTTTAGTATGTGATTCGATCATGAACATATAGGAAAGGGTCCAATTTGTGGTGATCTATGAGACAATAGGGAAAAGGCGGCTGACTTATACTTTTTTTTGTGTTATGACACAGTCTACCCTCCAGTAACTTTAAATATGTCAAAATATTCATACTTTATGACTTTTTTTTTTTTCTGACAGACCCTCCCACAGTTCTTTTATGGTGGGTGCATAGGAGAGTAGTCTACTAGCACCCCCTGGACCTCTCTGCCTCAATGGAAGAAGAGGAGGACAATGTGCTAGATGAGAAGGAGGAACAAGACCTCCGGTATGGGGGGGGGGGGGGGGTTGTGTGTTCTAACCTTTTTTTGTCTGTTCTGTGGATATGGGACCTGAAGGTAGGGATTAGGCAGCAGATCTATTCTCGCCTTGTATAACTGGCTTCAAACCACAATGTGTTGATGGAGGGTGCCACCAGTGTATCGGCATGTTGCTGGGAATCTCCCCTTCCTTTGACTGCATTAGTTGTTGATGGGTCAGCTGCCAAATTGACTCTTCTGGGAGGGGCCACTCCTATTGTGGGCTCAAGAGGAGAACAAGGATCTGCATCATACTTTCTTTGCAGATGAGTTGGACTGGTGTGTCATCTTCTCTTGTGGGACTGTCCTGCAATAAGAGTTACAAGAGGAACTGTATGTCTCCATTTCATTCCAATGCATATGCCTGTAATAAGTGTCCACACTGCTGAGGGAGCTGGAGTGACGTCTATATTTGGGGTGGTGGGTGGGTGGTGGGGGGGGTGGTGGGGGGGGGGGGGTGGGGGGGGTGGTGGGGGGGGGGGTGGGGGGGTGGTGGGGGGGGGGGGGGGGGTGGGGGTGGGGGGTGGTGGGGTGGGGTGGGGTGGGGTGGTGGTGGGGTCTCTGGAACTTGGATCTATGTGAATGATGCTCTAGGTGATGTCCTGGTGTAGATGACTCTGATGTCAAAGATCGGCCATGATGTCTCCTGCTGCCTTGAAAATGGGGAACTGCATCAGAGTCTTGACAATTGAAAGGGGGTGAAGATAAAGTGCCTGGTGCTCCGAAACTACATTTGCAGAAGAGGGAGGCTGCAGGAATGTGATGTAATCATGAGAAGTGCATGCAGTGCTGAGGTTGACTTGGTACCAGTCATGATTTGGATCAAAAGAGGGAGAGTCTCAGTATGATCTTGGCTTTAATTGAACAAACTCTGTCCACAAGCCATGTGTCAGCATTGCGCAATGTCAAAATACTCGGGAGTGGTGACAGGAAACTGCCCGCCATTTCTTTGTCTAAATTTGTCCCTTTTTATTTATTTTGTTTCTTTGGGATGGTGGGAGTACAGTCAAGAAGGAGCTTTTCTTGGTGGCTGCCACTGCATTTAAATTGTGGACCCTCTGTTATATGTATATTCCATGCCAGCATTTATTACTACTATTACTATTCATTTTAGAGAGCTACTGTGGTGGCGAAACTGTATTAGAGCCCATGGAAATAGATAAAAGACAAGCATTTACCTTCAAGCAGGGGGATAGCCCAGAGAGCACTGACTTTCAAAGTACAGCCAAAGTGAAAAAAAACACACACGGGGCTGCTGAGCTCAGACCACGCCCAAGCTCCAAGGCAATCAAGAGAGGTAATGAGAAGCACCTGGAGGAGGAGTTGGATGCTGTAGGGCAGCCCCACTCATTTAAGCCTCAGGGAACAGGAAGAAGGGAGACCACCAGGGAAACAGAGGGCGAGGAGATCACGGGGGAACCAGAAGGAAAGGAATCTTTCAGGGAAGCTGAGAGAGAAAGGTGCTCCAAAGACAGCCTCAGAAGGGATTCCCATTGCAGCCAAAACACAGGAAACTGCAGCCCTGAAAGAAGCCCGTGTTGTAGAGGAATTACAACTGGCCCTGGTTACAGGAGCGTTTGGCCTGAGGAAGCTGCAGACTATAAGCAAGGTACGGGAACAGCCCAGCAGGAGCCTGTGGGGAGAGTTTCACTTGTGAAAAGAACTGTTGCTAGAAAGAAGGTGAGCCCATTAGAAACCTTGAACAGTTTATTGAAAAACAAGGATCTCCATAGCCCATCAAAAACCCCTGAACCTAGAGAGAGGTCTCGCTGGGAAAAGGTTTTAAAATTTGTTAGAAGAAATTAAGCCTACATTCCCACAAGCTGATTCCAGTCAGGAGACAACAGATCCTGATTATGAGGGCATGCGGATAGATGATTGTGATTCTGATAATGCCTCTACAGAATCTCAAATGGATTGCTCTTTTTGTATAAAGACAAAATGAAGAAGCTATAGGGTTTAAATGTGGAAAGACCCAAAAGCTATTATACCAGTGTGTCTTGTGCCTAGAGTGCTGATAATGTTTGACATGAAGTGGCTGGTGTTTTAAAGCAGCTAGAAAATATTCAAAGGCTTGATTTGAATGTTTAAGAAAGAACTATCTGAGTGGGCAGCAGCCAGAAGTAAAAGAAGCTTTAATATGAATATTGCACAGTTTGGAAAAGCAGTTGTTTAAGCCAGAAGTAAAGGAACTATCAAGCTGCATTATGTAACAGCTGAAGAAGCAATTGCAACTTTTGTCACTGTGAAGTTCTTGATCTGAAAACTCTTTTTCTTTTGTGGGAGAAGTATCCTAATTTTGTTATTGTGTGTTTGGTGCAAAGGAAGAGAAAAATAAATTTTCCTGTGTTTTTGCCTTCAAACCCTCGGCTTACTCATCATTTCACACAACTACAAGCCCCAGAAGCCTCGGCTCTGGGAACCAATACCAAAAAGGGACAGTAGGAGGTACGCCCCTGCCTATAGACAACTGCCTAGACAAGTGGGGGCGCCACACTATATGGTGTTATGCAGCGCTGTATAAATGTAAGACACTAAGTCCCTTCTCATCAGAGCTTATAATCTAATTAAGATGAAAAACCATTACAAAACTGGGAACTAGAGTATGGCAAGATACACATAAGTAGTGGACAAGAGAATGAGGAACATCGGAATCCAAAAAAAAAAAAAAAAAAAAAAAAATATATATATATATATATATATATATATATATATATATATATATATATATATATATATATACACACACCTATCACCATGGAAAATAACTTTGCATGCATGTTATTCATACAGTCCAGATGACAATTTTACTTGATTAATCAAAATTAACTGTTTATGGTTTTGGACCCATCCTTGCGTAACATTTCTCTAAAGAAGTATGGGTAATTTGTGAATTATTTAACTTTTAGGAAAATATATAAAGCAGGACTTTAAATTAATCTCGTTGTTCTTCTGAGTATATTTTATGCATTTAATTTGCCTTGCCTAATCCAGTCAAGATTGTTCAAGGCGAGAGCAATAGAAGATAGTGAGCTGTAAAGCAAACTGTAATATATAACAAAAGGAATAGACAATATATATTGGTATTATCTTTTTTGTTTTATTTGTTTTTATTGTGTATCTGTTTCAGTTGTATTTCACATTTGTGATTACTTCATTGTATTTCATGAGTTGTATTTTGGTTGTATTTGGAGACTAAAAAAAATAAAATTAAATAAAATCCATAATTTAAAGTCATCAACTAGTTTACTCTCAAGGCCAAAATAGTTGTCTTCATCTATGCAATAGAAAACCAGTTTTATGTCAAGAATTTTAGAATGACTGACAGATTCCAAAGGAATGTTTGCCATATCGGATACAATTGACTGTGTTTTGTTCCTGCATTGGAGCAAACCCATTACTCTTTCTTCTTTTGGTTTCTGTGATATGAAAAACCCTGAATATGGATCAATTGGATGGTATCCCACTACTGATTCTGCACTATAACTTTCAGTCCTGTATGTTTTGCTTGTAAGCATTACTCTAGCAATTTCTACAGATCATTTGACTTCCAAATGTCTTCTCTGATGTTAATCAGCCTGCCATTAACTTTAACAATATCAAAGTGTTGTCACTGTGCATCTCTAGAGGTTGAAATGGAGTATAAATGGAAAAGAGCCCACTGTGCATAGAGGAGTCTAGTCACACATTATTAGCTTTGCATAAATATAGAATCTTCAAGTCGTTTTATGAGGGCTTGAGAGAGGATCTAACAACGCTGCACCAGCTACAAAAAAGTGATTTGCTTAAAGAGTTGAGATGACATAAGTGATAGTAAGTAAAATTTGGGATGAAAAGTCTTTGCCTTTACCTGCTGTTTGTTGCCCACCTGTCTTGTAATTGCTGTATGTAATGCTGTTCATTACCCCTGTCTTTTCTGCCTTGGTTAATACAACAGCTCAGTGTTTTCCCTGTGCTCTCCTATGCAGCCCCATGCAACTGTAAGTAGGTACTTCAAAGAGCGTGGGCTCCTATTTAAAGCTGTTGCCTTGGCATTTTATGTGCCGCAGGAGCAGGATGTGCTCCTTGGGCGAGCTCCTTGAGGCAACTCCGGGGACATGAGGAACCAGCCCCAATCACCTGATTCACCCCTTTGCCTTAGGTCTCATGCGGTGTTATAGAATACTGGAAAACCCTCCCAGCTCAGACTGGTTTCTTCACTCTCTGCCTTCTCTTTACCTGCCCTGTTTCTACTTTTCTGTTTGCAAATATGTCTTCCATACCTACCTTCTGGGGACGGCGCCCCTCCCGTACGCCCCCCCCCCCCCCCCGGGCATTTAAGCCGAATATCCTCAAACCTCATATTCTGTTGTCTTCTACCCTCTTTGTCCTCCCATCCCAACTACTCCACTTGATAAGCAAGTTCTCCAGACTGGTCTTCTCAACTACAGAGCTCTTCGGAGCAAAATGGTTCTAATCCAGGATCTTCTCCTTCAATCTCATTTAGACATTCTCTTCTTGACTGAGACATGGCTGCAAGAAGGTGAGGATCATATCCTTGCATGGTGCCTTCCCCCTGGCTTCTCAGTTCTTGCTACCAATCACTCTGGACGTTCCGAAGGCAGGGTGGCCACTCTATTTTGCTCGGAGTTGCCCCTCACATAACTCTCTTCCCCAGTTCTACACTACCCAGCGTCCCTTCTGCTCTGTTTGCACTCTTCCCCACCCATTCACTTTTTCCTTTATGCTCCTCCTGCTCTTCATCCTCAACTTAAGGAAGCTTTACCCTTCTATCTCTGAGGCTTCACTTCAATTTCAACACCTCTTTCTTCTGGGATATTTTAACGTTCACTTCTGTTCCCCATCCTCAGCTCATGATGTTGCTTTTGTCAAGCTACTCCAGGATCTCAGCCTGAAAAACAAATGTCGCCCTTCCCACCTGTGTAGCCCAGCATACTCTAGACCTTCTCATCACTCTGTCAGCTTCCCCTTATACACCACTAAACATTGTCACTAACCCCCTTCCCTGGACTGACCTTTTCAATTACCTTCCTCATTCAGCTCTCTCCCATTCTCTCTCTCGTGGGGCTGCTAGCCTGTACCTCCTATCAAACTCTCCCGCCAGTCCCATCATATCTCGGTCTACCCTTTTGCACTTCCCTCCAGCTAACCAGCTCTTTACTGCTGACTTTGCCTCTCTCACTGTAGAGGAGCAAGCTTCTATCTGAAACTCATGTCTCTCTTCTGCCCTGGACTCCCTTGTTCCGCTGCATTCTCACTTATGTCGGCCCACCTCCTGTCGTTCATGTTACCACCCAGGACTATGCCTGCAGCAAGCACAATGCCACCATGCAGAGCATCTTTGGAGAAAGGACAAGACCCCCTGAATCACTCCTGCATTTCACCTCCTGCCACCTACACTATCGCTCACTCATCATCAAAGCAAAATAGTCCTATTTCAGTCTCATCTCCTCTGCATCCAACTCCTCATTCCAGCTCTACTCATCTCCCAAATTTCTTACCTCCTTACATTCCCCCTCAATCAGTAGGGACCAATCTTTAGTACTGTCACGTGTCCCTATCCCCAGCCACATGCTTAGGGGATTAGGGTTGCCATTTTAGTCCTCTTTAAAGAGTTTGAAAACTATTTCCTTCAGGAGCAGTGCCCTCTGGGAGTTGTAGTTTCCCTCTTAAAAAGGATAGTTGTGGAGACATCGAGTGAAGGCAAACAAACATGACACAGTTTATTTCCCCAAAATATGCACAAATAAGGTTCAAACACAAAGTATCTGGATATTTTCTCCAGGACAAAAAGTACAGAAAATATTTACATCCTTAAGCTGAGTAACTTCTCAAAGGCATTAAACAGACGCAGACGTTTCATCAATCAAAACAGGCAAATCAAAAGTACAGCTTCTTAGGTTCAGCACAGTAAAGAATGTCTTTCTGCTTCTTTAGTGAGATAATATACAGTGTGTCACAACGCCGCCCTAGTGGTTAGTAGTAGGTAGGGCAGGTTGGGCATGAATACAATAAAGGTGGGGCTTGGCAAGTCTCTTTCTTATTAGGGCCCGAGGTTGGCGAGCCCCGGTAGCGTCCTTACAATACCAAAGGTACCCCAAGAACAAATAGGTCAACGAGTGGAGGGAATTTAAAGGCTTTATTTCCCTGATATGCACAAAAGGTTCCAACGGATCAGGTTCAAATATAAACAGAAAATGTCCTTTACTTCAGGTTAGAAACTCAACTCTGGTTCAACAGAAAAACTGTTCATTTCACAGCAAAGTTATAACAAAAATAAGTATTCAAATTTGCCCCGGCTTTCAATGCTTACTGGTCACTCAAGCATTCTAAGCTGCCTCTGGTGCAAAAGCTACAATCCATTTCTTCAATGGGGAAGACTTCTCCTTCTTCCACTTGCATTGCTTCCTCAGCTGAACTGTCTGTGTTAGGGTTAACAGCTATCGGTGAGGTACAGCTAGGTTTCTCAGTCAACTGCTGAATGAGTTTCCAATGCTGGGAGTCTAGCAGGGGCCGTCGGCCAGGAGCCTGCATATAGTGTGACTGACTCTCTCTTCTCTGGGAGTTTTCACATACCTCTTGATAAGTAGGCTTATTTAAAAGTTTCCCATTCTCTAAAAACTTTCCAAACCTTCTTTTCTGAACAGAGGAGCTTTTACCAGGAGCTTCTGACTCTTGCTTTATCCAAAGGCTGTCTACTGTGGGCTGTCTGTTACTTTGTAACTCCGGCCTAATCCATGGAGCTGAGGCTTGAGGCCTACTGCTATGTAGATTCTGCCTTGCATTCACCCTATGATCTGGGTTATGCCCACAGCAATCACAATGTAATTTCTCTGTACATCTTTTGTTGAATTGAGCAATGTTTGTAGCACCTGTGGATTCTCCGGTCTCTGCAGCTTCTGGAAGCGTAACCAGGTTTCTGCTGCCTTTCCAGTCAGGTCCTTCAAAGCTCTCACCACTCCAACTGCTCCTCCTGTATTCTCTGCCTTCTTGGTTCTTGTGGCACCTTGGATTCTGGCTGCCCCAGCTGCTTCTCCCATACTCCTTCCTCTCTCTGTCCTCCTGACTTCCTTTAAGAGGAGTTCCTGTTCTTCTTGATTGGAGGCTGGCTGGTTCCAGGCTACACCCTCCAGGGTGTGGCTCCTTAGTCATCCAGAGCTCTCTCCTGCTCCCCCTACCAGGCTCCTGTGAATATTGCAGTTTGTGCGCCTTTTTTTCTACCTTTAAAACATTTCTTTTTCTACCCTGCTGGTCTGCTGCATCACAAGTGCTGTGCAAGCTTGTCTTACTTAACCTGGTTCCTACCTTTAGCAAGGTTAAGTTTTCTTGGTAGTGCTTTTTCCAAAAGCATTTACTCAGGCTGCTACTCCTTAACCAAGGATTCAGTAGCCTCTGCACGACACAAAGAACAGTCCATTGGCAGCTCAGTAATCAAGGGGTCTGGTTCATTATACTCCACTTGCATTTCCTCCTGCTCTGGAATTATAATATCCTGCACTGAGCCCTCATGACCTGCCTCTGGTGGAATTCTTGCTGAGGATTCCTGTAACTCCCTCCAGGACTTCTCTACCCGATAAGGAATATGGAGAACTGTATTACTGGATATCTTTCTTTGGTTCTCTTGCCCCAGTTCCTCTCTGAGGTTTAACCACAGCTCTCTGTTGGAGGCTGGGTTCTTCTGCCTCCTGGTTTGAAACCTAGGGACCCACCTTTGAGTGTTGTGAACCTCTTGGTCAGGAATAGAAGTTTGGAACCTGCCCTGCTCTCTCCGTCTGAGCAGCTCTTGCCTTGTTTCCCTTGTGCCAGACTCTTTCCAGGTCCTTCTTCTTTCCTCTGCTTGGAACTTTCTTTCTGGGAACTTCCAGCTCAATTTCCAGTCCTGCTCTAAGTCCATCTCTGACTCTGTCTTCCTGGACTCTCTCCTTGAGTGTTTGCTTGCTCTGCTCTTCCCTTCTGAGCAACCTTTTCCTCCTGAGCAGCTCTTCTCCCCTCTGCCTTTCCCTAAGCAGGGTTTATAAAGGTGCTCCGTGGGTAGCGTTTTTCTCTGCCTTAACAGGTGTTCATAATCATGCTCCAAGCCTGCTACTCCGTCAGCAGAGCTTGGGTGTGGCAGCCTAGCCTCAGAAACTCTAAGCTTGCTCTGAAGCCTGTGCACTGCTGGAATGTTTTTAAAGGTACAATCACTGATTTTCTCTAACTCGGCAGGCTCACCAGTGCCTTCCTCATCACAGTACCTAGCCCTGCTGAACTGGCTTCATCTTTTTTCCTCAAAAGATTCAACATCTTCACTTCTCCTTCCTGATCAACACCTCTCCACTCAGGTCCCCTCCCTCCCCACCAACATCTCCAACGATGTCACACACCTGGTCTTGCTTTCAACCAATCTCTCCCCTGGAACTCTCCAGATCTATTTCTTCCACTCAAAAAAACATATTGTGCTCTTGACCCCCATCCCCTCCAAATGGATTCTGGAACCGTGCCTTACACTCCTTCATTTTCTGCTCTTCTTGCTCAACTCCTGTCTCTCCTCAGGTAGTTATCCAACCCCCTGGAAACCTGCACTAGTTTGCCCCCTTATTAACAAGCCCTCCCTTGACTCCAGTGACCCTGCCCACTACCATCTTGTTTCTAAACATCCCTTTATTTCCAAGATTCATGAGAGAGACGTTTTCTCCCAACTTTCTGCCCACTTGGACTCTGCCATGGGTGCAGGAACTGAATAATCTGGTTTCTGCTCTGACCCCAGCACGGAGTCTATCCTTCTGTCTTTTCTTAACGAGCTCCGCATTGCGCATGACTGGGGTGACATTTCCCTAGCTGTTTCCTTAGACCTTTCAGCCACCTTTGACCTAATCAACCACACTATTCTTCTCTCTCATCTTAGGGATGCTGGGCTTCAAGGCATTGTTCTCTGTTGGCTCCATTCTTTCCTTTACTCCGTTCTTTCACTGTGGTCTTCCTCCTGAAACATTTCCTCTCCAATGTGTTGTTCCTCAGGGCTCTGTCCTTACACCACTCCTTTTTAACATCTTTTTGGCTCCCCTGTCTCTTCTGGTGAAGCAATCTCTGCATATTACTATGTGGACGATATCATCCTTCTTTATAATATGCCCTCCACTTCCCCAGATCTCTCACCCCTCAATGCCTGTTTATCACTTGTCACCAACTTGGCTGTCCACAAACCTACTTCACCTCAACCCTACCAAGACATCGGCCATGTGGTTCACCTTCAGCGCTCCCACTCCTGCACAATCCCCTATTCTCCTCAATGATCCCATCCCCTTGGTTTCCTCATTTCACTACTTGGGAGTGACACAAGATGCAGAGCTCTCTATTCATACCCATATTTCTGCTCTCACCAAGCATTTGTTCTTTTTCCTCCACCTGATTCGTGCAGTCAGTGATGTTCTGTCCCCCTCCTCACTCATCACCCTTCTACTCTCTCTCTGGTAATGTCAAGAGTAGATTACTGTAATATCATTTTTGCTGGTCTCCCTCAATATCAACTCCATTGCCTACAGATGATCCAAAACACTGCCGCACAGATTCTTTCACATTATACCTCACCTTATTCAACTCCACTGGCTACCAGTCCCTTACCATATCGCCTTCAAAATCCTAATTCTAATCCATAGGGCTCTCTGTACACACACAGTCTTCAGAGAGAACCCATTGCAGATGTCCTGAGGCAACACATTGGCTTCCAGTTAAAGAGTGCTGCATGCTTAAAATGTTAATGTTGACATTTAAAATCATGAGAAGTGGGGACTGAGCTATCTACTGGCATTTTGCGGTGGTACCAGCCTGGTGGAGTTTTAAGGTCCAGTAAAGGGAGTCTGTTGGTGATTCCTAATCATTGAGAGGTGTGGCAGCAGAAATGGAGGAGCGTACCTCTAGAACAGCAGTGCCTGTGTGGTAGACCAAACTCCCTACTATGGTGTGGCAAGAATCAGATAAGGGTTGCTTCTGGAAGTATTTAAATACCTTTTTGTTTCCCAATTAGTCTGCTGTGGAAAGAGATCAGGGTGGGGGATGAGTGGATAGGTGGTAGTCGATGGTCTATTCAGTTGTGCTGCATTTTTTATTGTGTTTTTATATTATATGTTTAGATCGTATACCGGTTAGAATGTTTTATATGGTGTTGTTGAGTCTCTGTCCTAAACTGTGTTCAGTCTTCAGTCAGGCATCTCATTGTTGGCCTCCAAAGCTGCTGTTGTATCGATCCATCTCATTGTTGGCCTTTCTCTTTTGCGATGACCCTCTACCTTGCCAAGCATGATGTCTTTCTCTAATGATCTATCATTGCAGGATGTGTCCAAAGTATGAAAGTCAAAGTCTTGTCATCTGAGCTTCTATAGAAAGCTTAAGTTTGATTTCCTCTAGTACTGACTGGTTTGTTCTTCAGGCAGCCTATGATATACACGGTATTTGTTGCCAGCACCATAATTCAAAGGCATCAATTTTCTTCCTGTCTTTCTTTCTTTTTCACTGTCCAACTTTCACATCCATATGATATTGAAAATACCTTGGATTGAACAAGTTGAATCTTAGTATGGAGAGAGATCTCTGGTTTTGAGAATCTTGTCTAGGTCCTTCATAGCCATTCTGCCAAGAGCAATGCATCGTCTGATTTCTTGACTGCTTGTCGTTTCTTTATTGATAGTTGATCTAAGGAGATTAATGTTGTCCACTATTTTAATTTCCTGTGCATCAACTATGAACGTATTGATTTTGCCAGTTGTCAGGATCTTTGCCTTCTTTACGTTAAGGTGCAGGCCCACTTTAAGACAATGTTCCTTGATCTCAAGAAGCAAATGTTTCAGATCGTCTTCACCTTCAGTTAGTAATGTGGTATCATCAGCACAGCGAAGGTTGTTGAGTCTTCCAACAATCTTCACACCTCGGATGTCTTCATACAGTCCTGTTTCTCGGATAATTTGTTCGGCATATGAATTAAACAGGTAGGGCGAAAGATGTCACCATGTCATACAACTTGGCTGATTTTAAATAATTCTGTTTCTCCTTGTTCCGTAAAAAATGTTGCTTCTTGATCAATGTAAAGGTTGTGCAAAAAACAATCAGATGTTCTGGTATACCCATGCTTTTTAATGTGGCCCAGAGTTTCTCATGGTTTACACAGTCAAAAGCCTTGCTGTAGTCAATAAAACACATAGATATCCTTTTAGTATTCTTTCGTCTCTTCAAGGATCCATCTCACAGCCTCACCCTTTCCTGAACCCTTTTTGCACTTCAGGTAGTTATTGTTCCAGGTATAGTTATAGTATCTTCTGAATAATCTTGAAAAGAATCTTGCTGGCATATAGGATCAGAGCAATTGTGCGATAACTTCCACAGTCAATTGGATCACCTTTCTTTAGTATTGATATAAACACAGACCTTTTCCAATCACTTGGCCATGATGGTTGTCTTCCAAATTTCTTGGCAGAGCCTTGTAAGTATGGTAACAGCTGCATCAGATTTCTGTAATATTTCAATGGGAATGCCATTAATGTCTGGTGTTCTTAGTTATATACATTGAAATCCTTATCAAATAGTTATCATGTAAATAGTTCAATATTACCTTCTTATAGTTTTTTATGTTGAAAACTACTTTGTGGCAAATGGTAGTACATTTTAATTATTTACAATGTCCCTTGTAACTGGTTAGTTCAATGTAAACCACCTCTGATCTTTGGAAGGGGTGGTATAGAAAAACTGTTAAAATGCTGCTGCTTCATCTTCTATTTATTTGATTTTTCATCATCACCAATGGCTCTGGATCATAAGGTACAGATTGAAACAGTTGTTGGTCCACTTCATCTTTTATCATATAATGATTCTGTATATTCTTTCCACTTTTTCTTGATCTTCTCAGCATCATTCAACATGGATCCTTAAGGATCTTACAACATTCCAATTTGAGGCTGGAAGTTTTTCTTTAACTCTTATGGCTTTAGGAAAGCTGATCTTGTCCTTCCTCTAATAGTTTCTGCTTCTATTTCCTTGTATTTGTCATTGTAGGATTTCTCCTTGTCTTGTCTTGCTGCACGTTGGAAATCTCTGAGTTCTGTGATTGCCTTTCTTTCTCCTCTGGCTTTAGCTTCTCTGCATGTCTGGGCGATTTTCAGAGTTTCTTTGTCATATGTTTTGGCCATTTTTACTTTTTTACCTTTTGTAGAGATTTCTCACTTTATTCCAAGACAGCATTCTTAATGTCATTGCATAACTTTATTCTGGCGCTCTGTTTGTTTTTTTGTATCTAAAGCAGCAAATCGATTTTGCAGGCAATCTTCAAATTCCAGTGGTATAGTCTCAAGGTAATATTTTGCAGCATTCATGAGTGGCTTGCTCTTTTTGAACTTTAGCTTGAGTTTTGCATACTAATAGTTGATCTGTACCACAATCAGCTCCAGGTTTTGTCTTTGTTGTTATAGAGCATTTTCATTGTTGACTTCCACAGATGTAGTCAATTTGATTTTTGTACAATCCATTGGGTGAAGTCCATGTGTATAGTCGCTGCTTGTGTTGCTGAAAGAAGGTATTTGTTGGTCTTGCAGAATTCTATTCATCTCAATCTATCAGTCTTCCTCCAGCTTTATTTATGTTGCCAAGTCCATATTTTCCAACTATTTTGCCTTCTTTGTTGCCAACTTTTGAATTCCAGTCACCCATAACTATCAGGATATTCTGTTTGCATGTTCTGTAAATTTTAGCTTGTACTTGTTCATAGAACTCATCAACGTCAGCTGTTAATGGGGCATATACTTGAATTATTTTTGTGCTGATGGGCATTCCTCGTAAACGAATAAACTTAAGCATTCACTGATTACATTGTATTTCATTACGTTTCTTGCAAGTTTCTTCTTAATTTTAAATGCAACACCATTTCTTCTTTATCTTTCATTTCCAGTATAGTAGACCACGTGATCATCAGATGCAAAGTGCCTGATGCCAGTCCATTTCAGTTTGCTGACACCCGACAGATCGAATTGTGCATGTTCCATTTCATTCTTGATCACCTCCAACTTCCCTTGGTTCATGCTTCATATGTTCCATGTCCCAATATGTAAGACATCTTTGCAGCTTCTGACTCTCATTTCATGTGCAGCTACATCAGCAGTCGGACTTCCCAAGGGCTTTGATCCAACCACCTCATAAATGCTGGCTTTATTCTGAAAAGTCTTCAGCTCCTCCCCAGTAGCCAATTGAGTGCCTTCCAACCTGCTGGTCTCATCTTCCAGCACTATAGTTCAATTTGTTTTGTTGTGACTATATCCATTCAGTTTTCGTGGCAAGATATGGAAGTAAATTGCCAGGCCTTTCTTCCATGTGGTTTAATTCTAGTGGTTGTTGCTGTTATCACAGAAATGTGATCCTCTGCTGCCAACACAGTCCCATTCTGTTGCTGCCCAGATGGGTGGTTTGTCTTGGTCTGGCACCTCAACTGAAACCTTTCCATCTTGGGAGAGCCTGCCAGTAGTTTAAGCTACCGATAGCTTAGCCTTTAGCATCACAGATGTACACAAGCTCACACAGCATGACAAGCTGCAAACCAAGTGTGGTATATAAATGTTTTTAAATTAAAAATATTTTTGTTCTCTCTCTCTTTCTTAGCACTCTGCTAACCTAGTACCCCTTCCCATCCCTTCTATCTATATCTATATATAACTCCCCCCTCCCCCCTCAAATACCACTATTGTAATGTGATTTTCCTTTCTATATTCAGGTAACATCATTTTTTTGCCACGACCTGTTCATTTGATCTTAGCCTTATGAAGAGAGTACAGCTAGTCAAGAAATATATTAAGTTAGTGTAATGAAAAGGTATCTCCTTATTTCTTTTGTTGACCTTTATTTCTGCACCTTTTAATTGCACTAACACAGTGATCACATTACTTGAATAATATTGAAAAAGCCATTAAGACCTACTCTTGTAGTGAAATCATGTCATCAGAGGCCTTCAATTTTCCCATAATCTCAGAAACTCTTTTATTGTAGCTGAGAATTATTCTGGATATGAAAGAATGAGCCAGCACACTCTAGATAAGCTTCAAAGGAGCAAAACAGGGACGGAGTAAGAAGTATTTTTGAAAGTCATCGCTAGATTTAACAGACAAAAGCTGGGTATATGAGTTGTCCTTTTACCTAATACCTAATAGCTTCTTATTATGTCCCAAAAAATTGACATTTATTTAGTTCTAATTTTTTCTATGGTAAATATCTAAAAGTTTGTAAACTGAAAGATATAATACAGGAGAACTCAAGGAGCTCCAAAATACACCAAAGGGGAGAGATTAAAGCCAGAAAAAGTTAGAAAATGTGAACATCTTTTCTCGCTTCTCTTTAAAAGCAAATGTACTACTGGAATTGTGTTAAATTCTGCAGTTTTAAATGCTGGATGAATTAATATCTCTTTTTTCATATTCATTTGTGCATCAATTCACAAATCAAAGTCTCCATTTAAATAATTCTCAAGATCACATAGTTCCCTTCATCAAATGTTTGTCTATTCAAATCGGTAAGGACCTGTGTGATTTACAAATCTTGTACTTTTTATCCTGTCTCGAATTCTTGAGTGTTTTAAAAAGCATAAGATCTTGCAAACCATCAAATTTTCTTCAGGACCTATGACCAAGATGGATATAGCTCCTAGAGCTCTATGCTGTTAAAGCAGAGAAGGTCATTTTCGAAGCAACCTTAGCAATTTGTCGGAGTATGTTTATGTTTGTTTATTTAGATTTGATATACCGCTCAGGCCAGAGGCATTAGAGCGGTTTACAATACAATATCATTCGAGGAAATAGGAAAAGAACGCCATTCATATGATAGGAAAGAATAGAGGACAGAGACAGTCAAACAGATAATAGAAGGAGAGAAACATGGAACAGCAAGTCACCATAAAATAGAAGCACGTCAACCCAGTCCATGTCATCAGTGCAACCCTCAGCAACAGACGCCACGGACCAACGCCTAAGGGCCACGCCAAAGGGCCCTCTGGCGAGGCCCTCAGGCGTGGGCCCGCCTCAGAAGCAGCGGTTTTTATGCTGCTGAAGAGGGCCGCTGATAGGCAGGTAAGGGAGGTGAGGAGGAGCTCCTGCTCACTCCCTCCGAAGATGGCTGCTGCTTCCCGATCGATCCGCACGCCTCAGAAGTGGCGGTTTTTATGCTACTGAAGAGGGCCGCTGATAGGCAGGTAAGGGAGGTGTAGTCTAGTGGTTACAGCAATGGTTTGGTAAACAAGAGACCAGGGTTCAATTCCTATTGCTACTCCTTGTGGCCTTGGGCAAGCCACTTAACCATCCATTGCCTCAGAAGAAAGGCCCAGCAATCTATTTCTAGTCACACTGCCAAGAAAACCCAGGAGCTGCTGG
Organism: Ichthyophis bannanicus; assembly: GCA_033557465.1. Lineage (NCBI taxonomy): Eukaryota > Metazoa > Chordata > Amphibia > Gymnophiona > Ichthyophiidae > Ichthyophis > Ichthyophis bannanicus. The sequence continues at coordinate 743,928,730 of CM066031.1, read as the reverse complement.
GTTACCAGGAGTCAGCATTTCACTCAAAGGCACGCATTGCATTTTTTTGCATTAACAATTTGTACATCCGAAAACAAACATGCAGGCAGACAACCAAATCCATGAAGATGTCCCAGAGTCATTTTACAAGCACTGTCTAAAGATGTCCCTGGTGCAGGGATGACCAAGTAGGTGGGGTGTGTGTCTGGGGTGGAGTGAGTGACTTGGATGTCCCCGCCCGATTACAGAAACATCAGGGATGTCTATGGCCTTGTCCCAGTTTGGAACTATTCCAGGCACGAATAGGCATTGGGGAAAGTGCTCATTTTGGCCATTAAAACTTTCAGAGAGTGTAGAGAAGATGACTCTCTCCACAATCGCATTGATATTTTTTTTGCAATCGGGAAACTTATTTTGTGTTTGAACCACTGATGTCTCGTAGAATAGTATCCTAGACAGGAGATTTCTAGGGACATCTATGTATATGGCCCTATATATCGGGCACATCCATATTTGTGGAATCGAGTCTGAACTTGGGTGTGCCTGCCTTTTTTTCTGATGGTCTGGCTCAGATGTCACAGATTGCACTGGGATGTCATTTGTAAAATTCTAGAACATATCGGAGAGCAGCTGAACACACTGATGGCTATTCATATCTGCCCACACTCCTACCTGATGCAATGCAGCCAATCTATAGAATTCAGAATACAGTGAAATAAAGTGGAACTGCAGGATATGGATCGTCTTCGCTTTGGCTATACCATAGTAGGAGCACACCTATTGTAAGTAAATGTGTTTAGCCCAAAAGATTCAAGCAAGTGAACCATTTTGTATAAGATTGAAAAAGGAAAGAGCATGCTGAAAGGCAAGAATGTTTGTTTTTATTCTGAAGAATTTAATCTGCTCTCTCTTCTTAAAATATGGCGGATGACACATCACTCGGCATATAGCATTAATTTATCCACATCTTTCTTGTGGATCTCCAGCACTTTCCCAAAAGAATGAAGTACAGTATTCAGGAGTTGTGATTCTGAATTTTACTCTGGGCTTTTTCATCTCTCCAAAGTTCATTTCTGACTATGCAGCGCTAAGATAATTCAGGCATCTGTTTCCAACAAACGGAAAAACAACTGTTTCCCTGCCTACAAATTCAGTGCAATCTTTTACCAGATCAAGCAGAACAGTGTGAGCGCTTAAAAAACAGTCAAGTGCACATAGAAAGTTGTTAGAAAACTCATTAATAAATGTAGATTTGGTTTTGACAAGCTAATTAATTTGGCTGGAAAATAAATACAAGTGGAAAGGCAAAGGATCAGTTTTCAGCACGAGTCCTTTTTACAGTAGCTTTAACGAGCTCCTGTATAACAAATCACACACCGGTGGAGTTCAGTACTCGTTCCTTCAGGATATAAATTTTCCTCTCTCCTTGAGGATATGAATTCTTTTTTGTCTCATCTTAATATTTAATGCCGTCTCTGTAATACAGCACAGTGTAATGAAGTCTTTATAAAAAGAGTCATTTTTAATCTTGGCCAGTTGGATCGGGAGAAGCATGCCCGAGCTATGATAAGTATTAAAGACGGCATTGAATTGCTGTGAGATTCAAACTTAGCCGTGCAGTGCCACCTGTGGTCCAAACATTTCCATTTGAAAATGTTCCGTTTCTGAAGGTGAAACTATTTTGGTCCCAACTTAACCGGATCACTTATCTGGTATACACTGATGTCTGTCTAATTGGCTTATGCTGTTTAAGTTGAGACTGCTAAATATGTGACTCTAAAGATAACCGGATAAGTGATCTGATTAACTATAGGATAACTGTTTCTGTGCACAAAGCTAATTGCAAAAGTTAACTGAAGAGTGCTGAATATCCATCTTAACTGCTTCATTTTAATAGGTGGAAGGGAGCGTTTTTTTGTTCATACGACATTCATGTGTGCTAGAACCTTAAGCACACATTCATTGTACACACTTTAATCCATAGACAATTTGCATACACTTAAACTTTTTAGACACCCAAATAAACGGAATATATGCTCACAAATGTGCAACCCCCTAAATCTTAAGCCATGCATCTAGCATCAGGGATGTGCATTCATTTGAGATGACGTGGGAAATGTCAATATTTCCTATTTCAGTGTGTATAGTTTCCAAATGAAAATGAAAGAGAAAAAAACCCTAAAATTTTGTCACATCTCATCTCTTGTTAATGGTGCATGCTATATTTGTACATGCATGAATAAAGTGCTCTATTGCAATAATAGAGCATACTTTGGCTGAATAATATTTATTAATGATAGATTGGAAGTGGCAACATTCAAACAAAACAAAACAAAATGGAAAATTCAGCAAACAAAATGGAAAATGAACCAAATTAAACTTTTTTGGCCTATACACCCCTACCTGGCGTGCATTCAGGTCCTCCCACTTTTATTGCATATCCTTTGACCAGACATTGAGTTGGCCGGCTGAATGTTGCCCTGGTTTGCTAAAACCAACAATTTATGCAGCCAGCTCTGAAGATAAGTACAAACCATAAGAATTGTTTTCAATATCCTGCCCCCCTCCCCCGAGATTTATATTTTGCAGATTTTGAATTCAGAAATTTTAATATCATTTATTATGTTAATAAAGTAACCTAGTCTGAAAAATGGGAATTGCAGTAAGCATCACTTTCAGACTGTTAAAGGTTGTGGTGTAGAAGGTCCCTCTGATCCCTTAGAGAGAGGTAAAACGGAAGAGTTAGCTTCAGTAGCTGACAGAAAACAAAAGCACATGGCTCATGGTTTCCAGGGAAACCACAAGCAAAGTGAGTCACAAGAAAGGAAAACACGCCCCTGCTGCAGTTTAGCTCCACAGTCACGAGTTGAGGCAGAACACCTGCTGGGAGGAGGGGTCAGGTTAAGCCCTAGAAGGCAGAGATATAAAGAATGCTCATTAGAGAGAAAGTTAGAACAGCCGGGTGAACAAGGTGGAGAACAGCCACGAGAACAGCTGAGAGAACAGCTATGGGAACGGAGAGAAAGACCAAAGCCAGAACAGGAGTTAAGCTCAGGAGCAGAGGAACTGCTTAGGACTGAGGATCCAGAGGAGCTGATGGTAATAGAAGATTCTCTGAGGTTTAATTCAGAGAGGGAAACCAGCAAGAGAAATAATTGGAGAACCAGTGCCAAGAAGCCAGGTAGAAGCAGCCCAGGTTTGGTGCCATGTCTGAAAGGCAGCCAAAGGGAAAGATTACCAAGAAGGCTGACTTGGGAGCCCTCGCAAACTCCAAGGTTTGGATCTCTAGCTGACCCTGAAGTGCAGAGAGAATCTCCTGTAAGAAAGCCAAAAGGTAGGCTGAGAGATTGGTTTAAAGACCAAACAGTTTTTAAGAAGTGGTCTTGTGTTAGCCCAGAAGGGTGGGACTCTCCTCATAGTAAATACTGTGGTAATTCTCAACTGTATCTAGCAGAAGGCTGCAGAGAAAAGTCTAGAGCTGAGGAACTGGGGGTGTGCTTGGAAACACCGTGTAGCCAGTTTCAAACATTCCCAGCTGATAACCATTATGAAGCAATGGAGACAGAACCAGCTGTAGAATACATGCCAGTGGAAGAAATGGACTGTACATTATCTGTTTCTGATAATATAATACCTGTGTGCTAATACTAAGCTGTTCAGAGAGCTGCATGAGGCAGCTGGAAGAAAAGCACAAAAGGTTTGAGCAGAGAAATGCTTATATTATTTCCTGCCAGAAGATGTATGGCAATTTGTTCTTCATTTCCTGTATGTAAAGCCGCCCGGAGGGGAATTAAAATCCTGTTTATTTGCCTGAAACCATTCGTGCTCAACTACTCTCTTTTATTTGGATAGTAAATACTACAACTCCCAGGAGGCAGTGCTTTCCCCAAGCTCTGTTCTACTATCTAAAGAAGGGATCAGGCCGCTTAACTCTGCATGCTCAGGCTGTGGGGTACTAGCGTGTTACAAGGTACTGATTATAAGGAATACTGCATTAAAAGAATGTAATGACCCATAAGAGCATAAAAGTAATGTATTGTTTCACAACCCGTGTGAGCTTTCTTAAAAGAAAACCTTTCTCTGCCTTCTTAGAGGTTTATTTATTTATTTATTTATTTATTTTATAACTTTTATATACCGCGCTATTTGTTATCAGTGCGGTTTACATACAACAAGGGTGCACAGTCAGAAGTCTGTTCTGTGCTTACATTGTAACAGGAGTTTAAACTTGGAACATACATTGTAACAGGAGCATAAACTTGGAGCAACAGGGGAACTAAAAACATATGTACAAAATATAATTAGATTTGGATTGTATATACAGGAGGTCTAAGGCGGGTTCAAGATACTTGTGACAGGGTGCGGTTTGTAGATCCTCCTTTGCTTTTGCTAAATTTTTAAGTGGTCTCTTTTCATTAGCAAAAACAAGTTGTTCTTGCTGTAGGCGGGTATCATAGAAGAAATCTCATTGAGGTGCCAACAATGATTTTTCATTGAATTGACAAGTTTTAAACCAATTGAATCCTGTTTACTAAAATGTGTTAGGTATTTAACACGTTTTAGATTGCAGTAGCTGTTAACGCCACATTAACATTTGGCAAGTGCTAACTACTGCATTAAAAACCTAAATGGCAAAATTCATATTAAGGGGCGATGAATGGGCAGGGTGCCCCTTGCATATATTACAGGTGGTGTTATCTGCTAATGTAGCAGATGAGATGGAAGAATTGGTACACTTATGGTGGTACAATGAACTGTGTTCTCTTTAGCAATTGCATTGCTAACGTGCATTAATGACCATGTTCGACGTTAGCAACATGGTTGCCTTCCCCCAAGTCCTGGAAAGGCTTCCAACACTTAACTGCAAAAAATTAGCATGGTGTTTACTACATATTTTACCTTTTTACATTCCCTTTTGTATCCATTCAGTGTAAGGAGCACTATATTGAAATGCCTGCTGTTGACTAACTTTAGACCAACATAACCAAAATATTGATCGGAGCAAGCACAGCATAGTGCAGGTGTGCATACTAAAACAGACATTTCCAGAAACCCAACTTTGGAATTAACTTTCCCTAGGGGGAAAGCAAAGTGCACAACTTAAGAGTTGTAACGGGCTGTAAAGCGGGGATCAGACGAGATATATACATCTATTGTAGAGTGTTTTCGATTACTCAAAATGATGTTTTATTGCTTTACACATCTGGACATAAACTAATAATGCTGAAGTCTTACACAAGAATAAACAAATACAGAAATAACCAAGATATGTGTGCGGCTTAGGAAAGTTTTTTTCACTGTTGTGCTCAAAATGTGTGCTGGGTACTTTGCATGTAACTGAAGTCAGGTGCACGTTGCATGTTGCTAATAGGGGTATTCTGTACAGATGAAGACATGAAGGGATACCCTTTCAGTGAAGGTCTTCTCTTGTTTGGAGAGAGATTCCAAAATTTATTTTAAATGCAATTAGATAATTCCAAAATCCTAAATGGAATTTGTCAATTCCAGACATTTATAAAGGAAGACATGTAGGGGGATTGTATTAGGATGTGTGGCAATCTGTTAGTTTTCTTGTATACTTTATTTTAGCTTTGCTGCTGAAGGGTTGCACCTAATTCATGGCTGTGTTTCACGTAGGGATATGTTTACTAAAGCATGTTTTAGTGTGTGTTAATGGCCTGTCCTAATGGTTACCCTGCTCTATAAGCAGCCAGCATGGTAAGAAAGCTATGTTTCCTTTGAGGCATGTGTTAAGCAGTTGACTCTGTGGGTTATGAGTGGACAGTGGGAGTGGACTGCACGTTGTGGATAGCATATCATTTTTACCGCGCACTGCCAATTTGAAAGTTAACATGGGTGCACTCAACTCTTCCTCATCATGAAGTATTGGGTGTACCGTGTTAATTCTGAATGAAGTTAACGTGCATTAAGGAAGTTTTCAGTGTGGAACTGTAGGGGACATGGTGGCCACACCGCTGATAGTGTACAAGCCTTTGTACTTACTGCACATTAGTGTTTGCATCTGATATGCAGTAATTACAAAAATGGACCGTGCTCTGGTAAACACACCTCTTAATGTCTTCCTGCCACATTCTTTTCTTACTTAACTCGGACTATTACCACTGTAAACATAAATAAATGAGTGCATATTTTGTACATAAATACTTGGTCCGGAAAGGACTTGCTTGGCTGTCAGTGACAGTCTAGATGGGGTTTTCTCTCCTTAGGGGATCTGGTGCTGTTCCATGGCTGCTGTAAGCAGTAATGTTTTGTTTTTCCTTCCCCACAACTCTGGGGAAGACAGAAGGGCGGCAAGATTTAAAAAAAAAAAAAAAAGAAACGCTCCAGGCTCCCGAGGCTGCTGAACTCAAGTGAGCCGGCAGCTGTATTTTTCTTATATTGCTGGGGGGCGGCAGCAGAACGGGCCTCTGAGTCGCGGTGTTTCCGGCTGTCATTGGGCTCTGTGTGCTTTGGAGGCTGAGGGAGTGCCTGGGCTACGATCAGAGAGAACCACAGTGTCTGCAGCTGTCCTCTATCTAAGTGGGGCTGCCTTAGAGGCATCGGGGGAGCCACGAATGCCGGGGCTCCCCCCCCCCCCCCCCCGATGCAGGTCTCTGTCCTGCGGCTATCTCCAATGGACATGGAAGCCTATGGGACTGGGGGGCGGGACGCAGGCCTGAACAGTCTGGGGAAGGGTTTGGGGCCCTGCAAGACCCACATGAATTTGTTGGGTAGGAGGCCTTTGGGGAAAAAGGCTGTGCGGACCATGTGAGCCCTGCGATGTTTGGGGGACCATGGCAGGGGCCTTGGAATAAGGTTTCAGGCCCCGAAGGCCTAAAGGAAGAGCCCAAAAAGGAACTGGGCCTCCAAGCATTGAGCCAAAGGGGGGACCCAAGGATTAGCCAGGGATACCCCAATAATAAATTGGGCTATTGTGAAAGCCCAGGCAGGGCTGGGACAGCTTTAGGCCTACAGATGGCCTATTACAAGCGGCAGAGCTAGTCTTAAAGGGCTCGTGCTGCCCTGTTACCATGTTAAAAAAACAAACAAAAATCAAACAGGCAGTGAAAAATAATAAGAAGTACTCCAGAGTTTTGGAGGTCCAGGAGGTCTGAATCAGGAGTGGGGACTCCTGTAAAGTAATTTTAATTTTTAAAGCCTAAATCGCTGCAAATTGCAGTGTTTTGAATGAGAGGTCTAGATGGCTGGGTCCTTAGGCCGAAAATGGCCGAATTATAAAAATTAAAATTTTACAGATTTTTTGCCCCAAATGAGCAGACAGGTGCTGGGATGTCATATAAGCTCTTTTTTTTTTTTCTTTTAGAGATTTTAAAGTTTAAATTGTGCTTTACAGCATTTCAGCGAAAGACGGTGTGGCTACCGCTGAAATCAGCCCGAGTTTAAAAATAAAGGTTTTAAACTTTATTAAAGATGAAAAGAAAAGATTTAGATGGAAAAAAAGGTTTAGAAAGGAGTTTGAGGGTTAGAGAGCCCTACTTTAGTAGTTTTTCAGCTTTTTAGCCCCTGGGAGAGGTATAAATTGTGGCAATTTGCTGGTGTCCTAAATAAACACTGTAAAAGTCCAAAAATAAAACAAAAGTATGGCAAAGTAATGGAAATGTGTAATCCTATTAAAGTTTGTAAAGAAAAATGTTTTATAAGCTTAAAAATGTATATTGAAAGCTTGAGAAGCCCTGGATGGGGGGGGGGGGGGAGGGTGGAAGTTCGAGCAGGAATCCCATCAGCACCATTGTTGCAATTTGCCTCAGCTGTTTCTCACTCAACAATGACACAGTTTGGTGACAATTTCTGTTGTCACAGAGAAGAAGGATTTGACAGGTAGAGATTTTTTGTTTTGGCTCTGAATAAATACTGGTATAGATTTTATAATGAAAGGGAAGGTTTTAGGGTTTGAAGAATAAGGCTAGGATTATTTGGTGACATCAGTGCAGGTAAGGACACTTTTAGAATTTGTCTTGGAATGGGAGTAGGGTGGGAAGAGAATGGTTGGTGAGGAGTCTAGATGTATGTCTGGTGACTGGACCCTGTTCCTGAGTGGGGTTGCTTGAGATGGGCGTTGGTTTTAATGTTTTGAGTGTTTGAGTGAAGGAGAGTTTAAATGGAAGGGACTGTTTTTGTGAGGCTGTTTGAAGGTGTTGGTGGATGTGTAAGGGAAAGTATGTTTGAGAAGCTTGAATGAATAGGGAGATAGGCTGAGGGAAGAAAAGCTTGGAAAGGAAAATGGGTGTGATGGCAGGAAAATCGAACATTTTGAAGTGGATTTTGTTTTTTGTTTTTTCCAGGTTAGTGAGTTTGGATAGGAAAAGGATATAGGCTAAAGGGTATAGGTTAGGAGTAGGAGGTGAGGAACAAGGATAATTTAAGATGATGAGCAGGTGAGAGTCCCATTTAGAGGGGAGAATAAGGAAGGAGTTTAGTTGGGAAACCCTAAAGTGAAAAGGAAGTTGAGTAAGCGTGTAGAACACAGTAGAGTTTGAGAGACCAAAGGAAAGCTGAGAGTAAATGTTTATAAGTGGTGAAAAATTGAATTAATGTGAGAAGTGAGAGTGATTTGAGAGATACAATTGGGAGTATCTAATCTCCCGGAACAAGCAGGAATGAGTCTTCACATATGGGTATCGTCGGTACCGACGGAGCCTGCGCGGGAACGCTCCCCAGCGTCCAGAAAGAAAGCTTTTGGGAGCATCCCACAGCGCCTGCGCGCTTCTTTCCTGCCTTTCCCAACTGCCTCTCTCCAGTTCTTCTTTTCTGCGGAACCAGCAGGTCGTGTTTCCTGTCACCGCTGAAGAATTTCTTATTTTCTTTTATTTTTCTTTAGTCGCGTGTCTGCCTTCTCAATTCCGCACCGGTACCACCGGTTCTTTTTCTTTCTTTAAAAAAAAACAAACAAAAAAAACTTATACTCTTTTCAGTGCATTTTTCTTCTGGGGCCTTAGGCCTACAGATATATTTTTTCCCTCAAGGAAAAACCCGCCTCCGGGTTTAAAAAATGCACAAAGTGCAGTAGCACTATTTCTGTCACTGACACCCATGACTGGTGTCTAAAATGTTTAGGTCCTGACCACTCCATTGCGGATTGTGAGTCCTGTTCCATGATGTCCAAAAGAGGGTTACAAAATCGGGCAGCTAAGCTCAGTACCCTGTTTCCCTCCGATGCAGCTCCCGTGGCATCGATGTCTTCCAGGGCTGCTTCTTCATCCCATGGATCTCAGGTAACCAAACTTAAATCTGGCCAGTCCTCAAAGAGTTCATCTCCCTCTAAGTATTGAGATGCCCCCAGGCTTACTCTTGAGGATACCACACCGGCAAAATTACCCCGGCGGGAGGCTCCGGCTTCCAAAGCACTACCTATGGGGTCACAGGTTGACATTGATGGCTCGGCCTCGACCGATCACCTGTTACAATGTTCTGGGGTACCAGCAGTTTCTACCGGTACCGATATCCAGACATTGGTAGCGTCAATGGATCAGAATATTCTGACCATGCAGCGTGCCATCACGGCATTCATTCAAGCTGCAACGCCTACGGTACTGCAACAAACCCCGTTGTCGGTACCCGTACCGATTCCGGTACAGGATCCGATTCCGGTTCCGATACCAGTACCGCTTGCATCGACATCAGCATCGACGGCAGCGGTATGCTATCCAGTGATGCCTATCAGTACCAGCCCGGTACTGATTACTCCCGATGTCGATACCTCCCGGTACGCGTATCGGGCTCTACGAGAGCATCCAGACAGTCGATACTTCGATTCTTCTGAAGACTCTGATTCTTCAGAGGCCTCAATTGAAGCATCGGGGATCCTTCCTCAGGAACCCTCTTCTCCAAAAAGGAGAGTGTCTCCTTCTGAAGACTTGTCTTTTCAGGACTTTATTAGGGAGGTGGCCAAAGGCCTGTCCATCTCAGTGACCTCTGAAACTGAACCTAGAGCCAAAAAATTAGATATTCTACAATATCCTAAGGCTCCTAAAGAGGCAGCCACCTTACCAATACATGAGATTCTTTATGAACACATGTTGGGCATATGGGAGACTCCTCTTTCCACCTCCCCTCATTCCAGAAGGTTGGACACCATGTATCGTGTTCCTCCTTGTCCTGGGTTTCATAAGACTCAGCTTCCTCACCACTCCATTGTGGTAGAGTCTGCTATGAAAAATATCAAGAGTACAAAAAGGCACTCCTCTGCTCCTCCAGGAAGAGAATGCAGAACCCTAGATGCCTTTGGCAAGAAAATCTTCCAGGCCATTATGCTTGTAGCCAGAATCAACTCCTATAGTCTCTATATGGGGATGTTTCTAAAAGAAGTTACAGATCTGCAAACCTTATCTCCTTTCATGTCAGAAGATAAGAGAGAAGAATATATCACCTGGCTTAAACAGGCACAGGATGTATCCAAGTTTTCCAACCGTGCAGCCTTTGACTCTTTTGAGGGGGCCAGTAGAGCCTCGGCTATTGCCATAGGTGCACACAGAGTTGCTTGGTTGCAAGCCTCTGATTTGGAATCCTGGGTACAGGATGGTCTAGGTAACCTTCCCTGTACAGGCGAAAACCTGTTTGGCAAAGATTGGCAAGCAAAGGCCAACCAGATGGATGCTGAAAATTCTGCTTTAGATAGACTTTCAAAGTCTACTACTGCTCCTTTTAAAAAGAGGTTGTTCAAAAAGGGATCTTTCCCAAAGAAAGGGAAATTTTCTTCTTATGGTCAGGCCTCTTCTCAAGGTCGTTTTGCCACAAAGAGACAGCAACAACCAAAACAGGCCAAAACCCAGGCTGCGAGGACTGCTACGGCCCAACAGCCTCAGCCTCCTCAGGGCCTTTGACTTTCCACTAGAGAACTTAGCCTTTCTGGATCTAGAACATCCAGAGCCCCTCACCATCCAAGGAAGGTTAGCTCACTTTGCTCCCAGATGGGAACAAATCACAGCAGAGCAGTGGACCCTCTCCATCATCAGGGAAGGGTACAAACTTTATTTCTTAAACCTTCCTCCTCACACCATGGTGAAACAGTTCAATTCTCAGACATCTCTCCTCAACCTTCTAGGTCAGGAGATTGCTACCCTTCTTGCCCAAGGGGCAATAGAAGAAGTACCCCTTCTTCAACAGGGCTCACGGTTCTACTCCCCCTATTTTCTCATTCCAAAGAAAACAGGGGGCTACAGACCCATATTAGATCTCAGAGAATTGAACAAGTTTCTATGCAAGGAGAAATTCAAGATGATTTCTCTAGGAACTCTCCTTCCATACCTCCAGAGTCAGGACTGGCTTTGTTCTCTAGATCTCAAGGATGCGTACACCCATGTTCTCATCCATCCAACACACAGAAGATTCCTTCCCTTCCTGTACCAAGGAAACACTACCAATACAAAGTGCTTCCTTTCGGTCTGGCCTCTGCTCCAAGAGTGTTCACAAAATGCACGGCAGTAGTAGCTGCATTCCTACGCACTCTAGGAATATTCGTATTCCCATATCTGGACGACTGGCTCATCCGAGCTCCATCCCAGTCAGAGGCCCAGACTTCTCTAGCCTGCACAAGGCGTGTTCTTCAGTATCTGGGACTGGTAATCAACATTCCAAAATCCCATCTTACCCCTACTCAGTCTTTAGAGTTCATAGGGGTCTTACTGGATACCACAACTGCAAGGGCCTATCTTCCCCAGGCCCGTTGCCTACGCTTGGTGCAGTTAGCCTCCCAGATTCAGTTAAAATCCCATTTAACTGCTCGAGAGATGTTGCAACTTTTAGGCCACATGGCATCCACGGTGCATGTGGTTCCCTATGCTCGCCTTCACATGAGAGCAGCTCAGTGGACCCTATCCACCCAATGGACCCAGGCATCAGGTTGCCTGTCAGACAAAATAGCAACCTCCAGTCGCCTATTTTCGTCCCTCCACTGGTGGAAGTCCACTCAGAATCTGTTGCTGGGGTCCCCCTTTCAGCAGGTGTTACCCCAAGCAACCCTTACAACAGATGCCTCTCCAAAGGGTTGGGGGGCTCATCTTCAAGATCTCTCGACCCAGGGCATCTGGTCTCCACAGGAGACATCTCTTCATATCAACCTCTTAGAGCTCAGAGCAATCTTTCTGGCTCTCAGTCTTCCACACCCTGCTCAGCTACAAGACAGTCCTCATCAACACGGACAACCAGGTAGCCATGTTCTACGTGAACAAGCAGGGAGGAACTGGCTCTCTGTCGCTTTGCAACGAAGCTCTGAGATTGTGGGCCTTCACCAGAGAGCATCAAATCCATTTCATGGCAGTATATCTTCCAGGAGTTCAAAACTCTTGGGCAGACAGACTCAGTCGAATTCTGCTTCCGCACGAATGGTCCCTCCATGGGGACCAGATAGCCAGAATTTTTCGGATTTGGGGTACCCCAGACATAGACCTGTTTGCAAGTCCGTGGAATGCCAAACCTCCCCGGTTCTGTTCCAGTATTCCATGTCAGGGAGTTCAGGCCAGGGATGCCTTCCTCCTTCATTGGGGGCAAGACTTCCTCTATGCCTTTCCACCTATTCCCCTAATCCCCATGACTCTGTTCAAGCTTCAGAGAGTCAAAGGGACTATGATCCTCATAGCACCACTTTGACCACGCCAAGTGTGGTACCCTCTACTTCTGCATCTCTCTCAAGCTCCCTCCCTAGACCTGGGGTCTGCTCCAGATCTCCTCTCCCAGGAGGAGGGAACCTTGTGGCACCCAAATCCTCAGTCTCTTCATCTCAGGGCCTGGTTGCTGAAGGCCTAGACCTTCAAGATTTACAACTTTCTCAGCAAGTGAAGGATATCCTTCATGCTTCCAGAAAGCCTTCCACCAGACGTTCATATGCTTTTAAATGGAAAAGGTTTTCCATTTGGTGTGCAGAGAAGGGTCTCAACCCTCTTGCAATACCTTTGCATTCTTTACTAGACTATTTGCTGCATTTATCCCATGCAGGCCTTAAAACAAATTCAATCAGAGTCCATTTGAGTGCTATTGCAGCATCCCTTGAGCCTCTCAATGGACAACCTATTTCCTCTTATCCTCTTATAGGCCTTCTTTTGACTAAACCTCCCATTAGACCACCTCCAGTGGCCTGGGACTTGAATCTGGTTCTTGGCCAGCTTATGAAGCCACCCTTTGAACCCTTAGCCACTACTTCCTTAAAATTCCTTTCCTGGAAGGTTATTTTTCTCATTGCAGTCACCTCAGCTCGCCGTATCAGTGAGTTGCAAGCTTTAGTGGCTAATCCTCCTTATACAAGGTTCCATCATGACAAGGTAGTCCTCAGAACTAATCCACACTTTAAGCCTAAAGTGGTCTCACCTTTTCATCTAAACCAGGAGGTCTTTGTACCTGTCTTTTTTCCAGGACCTCATGCATCAAATGCAGAGAGGAATCTTCATACCCTGGATTGTAAAAGAGCACTTGCTTTCTACTTACACAGGACACAGCAACATAGAAAGTCCTCTCAACTTTTTGTTGCTTTTGATCCTTCTCATTTAGGACTTCCAGTCTCTAAGAGAACTCTGTCCAATTGGATTGCTCAGTGTATTTCCTTCGCCTACCGAAGTAAGAACCTTTCTCTGGAGGGCCATGTCACAGCTCACAATGTGAGGGCCATGGCAACCTCTATGGCTCATCTAAACTCTGTGTCCATCGTCCAAATCTGTCGAGCGGCCACTTGGGCATCGGTTCATACCTTCACAGCCCATTACTGCTTGGACAAGGACTCCTGCCGGGATGCCTTGTTTGGTCAGGCTGTTCTCAAACACCTCTTCCATACCTAATCAACTCCTACCCTCCATCCCTGAACTGGATGCCTGAGATTCATGGGTAGAGGTAGAGCCCTTCCCAGGGACTCACAATCTGGGTGATCTCCCAGGCATCTCTAGCTGGGGAGTCCCCATATGTGAAGACTCATTCCTGCTTGTTCCGGGAGATAGCACAGTTACTTACCTGTAACAGGTGATCTCTGGGATCAGCAGGAATAAGTCTTCACAACCCACCCACCTCCCCTAGGAGTTGTATCTCTCTATCTTTCCTTTCCCCTCTCTCTCTCTCTTTGTCTCAGCTTTAAAACTCAAACTGTGAAGACTTATTCCTGCTGTTCCCAGAGATCTCCTGTTACAGGTAAGTAACTGTGCTTTCCTGCGACATGGAATTCTGAAGGAGAATTAAGCAATCTTGCTGCAGTGACAAATTTTACACTTGTTGAAAGGGATTTTTTAGGGAAAGAAATTATATTAGAAGTAGATAAGGTCGGTTAGGGACAGCTTCAGCAGCATTTTCTTCTCTGAAGAGCCAAAGACATCTGGAGAGAGAAGAGCCGGGCCATACCAGAGATTGCTCCACAAGCAATCGCCCCTTGAGAGGAAAAGAGGACATGTTCCCTGTAAAATAGTTATCTCCAAGTTATAATGCCCTGTTCAATGTAATTTCAGTTTGTTCAATGTAAACCGCTTTGATATCATGAAAGGTGGTATATAAGAAATGTTAAATAAAAACATAAGAGAGAGGAGATAAATGTGTTTACAAAATTTTAATAGCACTTATTTGAGCTCAAATAACCTTAAGGACAGAGTTATAGAAACATATTACTTACTTGTAGAAAAAGTTGAGCCTTGTAAAAAGAAACAGATATTAGAAACATTGTTTTATTTAGAACATAAGAAATGCCTTACTGGGTCAGACCAAGGTCCATCAAGGCCAGTATCTTGTTTCCAACAGTGGCCAATCTAGATGATAAGTGCCTAGCAGTTTTCCCAGTTTGTTTATTATTTGTAATTTAATTAAACATTGTAATAGTAAATTATATATATAGTAAGCAAGTCAGGAAGCATCTGTGTTTAATCTAGCATACTGTATTTACCAAGGATACTCACCTGGTAATCCCGGGATCTCACATCTGAGATTTTCTTTAGTCTTATCCTTTAAATTAGTTTAAATTTTCTAAATCTGTTCCTCCTGTGGGGTAGTCCAGCTAGAACGTAGTATTATTGTACCCCTCATCACATCTGAAGTGGGTTGGACAGTAGTATCATCAAGCTGGCTACCATGAACTACTCCTACACAGGGGAAAGCCTATTTGATCTTGCCCTGGGGTGGGTGGGGTTTATGTTACTATATTCTGATTTCATTGTCCTTTTAACTTTGTCCCAGAACGCAATAATTTCAACCAGGACCAGCTCAAGGGTATCTCTTGCCCTAGGCGAGCACTAGGTCCTGTCTCCCTCCCCCCTGCAGGCCAGCCCAGAGTCCTAGGCTCCCCCACTGTGTGGTTCAGGCCCTGGCCTACCCCGCCACCCCCCCCAAAGGTATCCAGCATGTACTCTTCAATTTCCCCACACCCAGCTATCCAATCTACTCTTCCCTTTCCTATCTCGGGCATCACTGCTCTTCTCCTCGCCCTAGTCAGACCTTGGGGGAGGGGAGGAGGCAGCACCGCAGGCCCTCCACATACGTCAAAACAGCAGCAGAGCAAGCTGCAGCAGGCCTTGAAGCAGCTGCATGTACACTGTCTGTTGCTCTTCCCCCCCCCCTCCTCCTCCATGGGAAGTTTGCATTAGAGGGGGCAGGTATGGCAGGCCACTCTGCTGCTGTCTTGACGTAAGTGGAGGGGCTGCAGTGCCATCCCCAAGGTCTTCCATCCTAGGAAGATGCCTAGTCTGCCTAGTGGATTGGCCAGCCGTGATTTTAACAAATCTTGTCATTCCTGCTCTCATTGTTTGCCTTAAAGCCTGCAAAGATGGGACCTGGGGCTGAAAGCTCACAAAAGGTGAGTGAGTGGTTAACAGCATGGTTGAGTGTTGACCAGGGTGCTACAATATCAACCCAGCCACATTTCTGTGCGAGTATGAGAAACGGCTTATACTGTATAGACTTAGGTGTCATGACAATGGATACACATTTAAGGATGCAATAGCAGAAAATCTATACCAAAAAGCTGTGGCGTCCCAGTACTTAGTTCTGGGTATTTGATGATAATGCATCTTTTCAGCCTTTAATTGAACAGCCTGGAAAGTAAAGAGGAAAACGGAAACATCGTGAGAGAATGACAGGCAGGACAGTAAATAAAATTGTCAGAGTAAGCTCGGATGTCACACAGCTTGCGGGTAAGGAGAAGCGAAGAAAGGTGATGGGGAAGGTTAAAGAGAGATAATGTCCCTTCTCCTTACATTCCATCTTCTGGAGGCAGCGGAATCTAACCCAGAGTCGTTCTATAAAAAAGCAGAATGTGCTGCTTCTGTCACCTCCGTTGAGAATCATCAGAAACGTGCTCTTTTAAGCAGGCAATTTAACTGTCATTGAAACTGCTTGTACAATAAATGTAAACATCCTGATATGTAGATTAATAAGGAAAGTCAGTCTCCTGAGAACGATTAGCCTTCTAGCCTTGCCTAGCAGAAGTGTTTGTCTGGAAATATGGAAAACACTGACTCAGGAGTAACAGAATCATGACCAGGTTATTACTTATTGTGAATGGCAGTAAACAGCCTCTTTTTTTTTTTTTTTTTTCTTTCCTCGCTTAGGATTTATTCTAAGATCAACATTTGAATTAATCAAACTCCCTTGATTAATCAAAATTATATATTATCATCCTGATTGCAATCATTTATCAAAGGATCCCTGTTTCACTGTAATTTTTAAGATACTTAATCAGTGTCATAGAATGAGGAACCCAAGGTCTACGGAGCCCATCTCTGACTGCTGCTGTAATTGTATTCTCGGTAACATCGCCGGATGGGCAAGATTAGTCGGAAGTATAAGATCGCTCTCCGTACGGACCAAACTGCTTGCACCAGTCCATTTAAGACATTGATCACGGTCAAGCTGTTTGTTTAAAAAAAAAATGTGTAGACCATGTCTAATGTTATATGTAGTCAATACAGAGCATAAGTTCAAGAGAAGTCTTGAGAATAGCCACCTAGGTTTGCAGATGGATATAGTTTCTTATTTTTTCATTCTCACTGGAAAGCTAAAAATAAAACCATAATTTGTACCTGCTGATTAGAGATGAAAGTTTTAGGCGATGCTCAGGTTTCAACAGATTCCAACAAGCTTTTCAACTGATAACAACTAGGTTTTGCCCTACAGGCTTTACCTAAGCCAAATTCCTTAATGTTTTGATTCTAGTTCTCGGGTGAGAAGGTGAGGATTGAAGGTAGGTGTTTATTTCTGACATCTATGGATCAGATATTCAGAATGGAAGTGAAAGAGAGAGCATGCAGGGCCAGTGGAAGCATCAGGCAGCTGCCTAGAATGTCGGGTTTTTTTTTTTTTGGGGGGGGGTGGAGGTAGCACCTGCAACCCTCTAAATATTTGAGCCCATTGTGTGTGCCCGAGCTAGATTCTGCATTGCTATAGCAGGCGACTGGGCAGAGGTCCGTCCACAGGGAAAGCTGATGGCTTTGCCTTCATATAACGCTCTGCCACCCCCCCCCCCCCTCTTCTGAATGACTGGCCTTCTGCATCATCACATTGTGGGAGTAAAAGGGCTGAACTGCAGGGCTGCTGCAGCCGCTGGAACGTGTGGCTGGCTGGTTGCATGCCCCTACATGCCTGTGGGCCTTCCACTCTCCAGGTCTCTTATAGTACCTGGCAGCACCCATGCCATGCCGTTGTCTGTGCCATGCACAATTTTCAGCCAGGCTGCACTGAAATTTAGAGAGCATCCCCCAAGCCCTGGCCAAACGGAAGACTGGCCACAGTGAGTCGATCAGGCACAGAGATGAGAGGAAGGGGTAAGTTAATATTTACAACCCAGCTGTCTGCCTACAGTGTCCTTGTGGGAGAAGAAGAGCAGAGAAGGGAGGAGGGGATTGGGGAAGGGAGGAGGGGATTAGAGAGGGGAGGAGGGGATTGGGGAAGGGAGGAGGGGATTAGGGGAAGGGAGGAGGGGATTAGAGAGGGGAGGAGGGGATTAGGGGAGGGGAGGAGGGGATTAGAGAGGGGAGGAGGGGATTAGGGAATGCTCCTATGGTCTGTGTGAGGAGTAGAGGGGGCCCAGGGAAGAGAAAGGGAAATGCTCTTGTAGTTTTGGGATAGAGGGAGGGCGCATGGTTCAAGGTCAAATACTCTTGCACTGACCCTGAGAGTATGAAATTGGTATGTCCAGTAACATGCAGTGTAGCATTATGCCCCGGTCTCTTCTCCTCATGGTGCTGATGCTGTCCACCTCCACATTCTAGTCCTCAACCTGTCCTGCGCCCCAGAGCGGTTTGGTTTTCATGCAAACTAAGCCATACCGTAACAGAAGGACCCCTGAAAGCCCGGCTCTTTAAAAATGCCACTAAGGGGTTACTACGGTATTTTAATGATCTATTTTTTTACATGTGTAAATAGTGGCATTTAAATGTAAATTTCAAATTTAGAAGGCCACTATTGACATATATAAAAGCTGCAGTATGCATAGATTGCAAGGGAGTGTGCTGTGGGCTAGGAAACTAAATGCATGTTTTTGCAATTTTGCAATGCTAATATCTGTATGCTTTAAAACCTATAGATGCTGGCAATTATTTATGCCTACCTTGGAGCAAGCGTATCAGCTAATTGCTCATTTGAACCTGAGGTTTGCACCCGTGATTGAGGGAGCAATTTTGCTCACCTCTCTGGTGTTTAAATCCCCCTTCCAAATTCCTTACAATGAATTTTTTCTCTTAGTTCCTTAATTGGCTGATCGTGAACATCCAGTTTTGTAAAATCTTGCACTTAAATGTACAAGTTTTTAATATGCAGGGAACTAATTTCTAATCTGCAATAAAATATCTTTTTACCACAGCTTAGTTTGCTGCAGGGGTCACTAACCTGCGGTAACTCGATACTGCAGATTAGTGACTCCTGCAGTAAAGGAGTTCACCACAAGCCACATTATTGTAAGGGAAAATAGCATCGGCTCAGAGCGAGCATTATGTTTCTCATCCTGGAGCATCCCCCTGCCCTTGAAGACTCCTCTGCATATGCTGACAAATACGGGACCTACCTTTAAATCCCTGGTGGGCTACTGGTAGGCCGACAGGCGTGATCTCTTCTTGCTTCTGCCGGCACCATATAAAATCATAGTCAAGGTGAGCCAACTGTGGATTACGGTTGGCATTTTGAACCCGACATTGGAGAGAGCAAGAAGGGATCATTCCTGCTGACTACCACTAGACCAGCCAGAAACTTAGAG
Organism: Ichthyophis bannanicus; assembly: GCA_033557465.1. NCBI lineage: Eukaryota > Metazoa > Chordata > Amphibia > Gymnophiona > Ichthyophiidae > Ichthyophis > Ichthyophis bannanicus. The sequence continues at coordinate 743,909,586 of CM066031.1, read as the reverse complement.
GTAGGTCTTGGTAGTCTTCAGTGAATGTGGTTGGGGATGTTCAATTGCGATCTAGAAGGACGAGGGACTTTTGAAGGAGGAGCCTTGACAGGGATCTAGGGGCGTGCTTGAGTCTGTGGAAAGGGGGTGAAATTGGAAGTGGAGGGCCTGACTCTGTTGTGGTGCTGGGGGGAGGGAACCTCTGGACTGCCGGTTGTATTTCAATAGTGCCGTCCCTTTAATATTGAGTCTGTCTTCCTCTCTCTCTCTGATCTCTTGTATTTCATTAAGGCGTCCCTCTTTTTCTTCACCTTTTCAGCTATTTCTTTTGAAAACCATAGCGGTTCCTTTTTACCTTTCTTTACCATTTTAACAAAAAGGTTTGTTGCCCTTAAAATATCCCCTTTCAGTTTTGCCCACTATTTTTCCTCCAGCTGTTCCCATCCCGCTAACAACTCCCTGAGGTATTGGCCCATCTTGGCAAAGTTAGTTTTCTTAAAGTTTAAGATCCTCGCTTTTGAATGGATTCTAATAGTCCTAGTCCTAATACTGAACCACACCATCTGGTGATCACTGGATGCAAAATGATCTCCCACTATAACATCAGAAACACTTTAACCATTGGTAAGCACCAAATCCAGTATGGCACCAAATCCAGTATGGCCCCTTCACATGTGGGGTATGTTACCAATTGCCTGAATAGTTCTCCCTGTAGAGAATCCAGGATCTCCTTACTTCTAGATGATACTGAAGCAGGAATGTGCCAATCAACGTCTGACATATTGAAATCCCCTATCAGTAGCACTTCCCCATTCCTAACAATGCTGTGTTTGTGTCTTTAACTCTCTGTCCACCTCTTCCTTTTGTGAGGGAGGTCTGTTTATCACGCCAATGCAAATAGATTTCTCTTTCTAGTTTAACTCACAGTGCCCCTTCTCTCCCTTTTAAGTTCTGTAATTCAAAAGCTTTAATATTTATTTTTTACATATAGTGCCACTCCTCCTCCCCTTCTTCTTACCCTGTCCTTTCTGAATAAAGTATAGCCTGATATAGTTGCATCCCAGTTGTGGTTTTCTGTGAACCATGTTTCTGTAACTGCCACTAAATCCAAGTCAGCCAATCCCACCAAAGCTTCAACAGGGATCTTATTTCCCATGCTACGGGCATTTATACACACTGCTTTCCATATGTTACCCCTTTTACCCATTTCCATAAAGGTATTTGTTTCACTTACCTGGGTGCTTTCTTCACCCATCCCCAACGGATCTAGTTTAAAGACCTCTTCAGTAGATTAGCCAGTCTACTACTGAAGATGCGTTGACCTTTCTTGGACAGATGGATGCCATCTCTGCTCTGCAACCCTTGGAACAGCATCCCCTTGTCCAGAAACCAAAACACTCTCGATGGCACCATCCACACAGCCATGCATTCATCTCTAGGATGCGAGCCTCTCTGCCTTGGCCTTTACCCTCAACAAGGAGGATTGAAGAGAACACCTCCTGTGCACCTATCTGCTTCACTCTCTGTCCCAGAGCCTTGAAGTCACTTTTGATGCGCTCAGAGGGATACCTGGCAGTATCATTTGTGCTGACATGGATTAGCAACATTGGGTAATAGTCAGTGGACTTGATGAGTCTTGGCAAACTCTCCATAACATCTTGGATTTTGGCACCTGGCAGATACCTCTTTGGACATCAAGTCTGGTCGGCAAATGGACACCTCAGTACCCCTCAGAAGAGAGTCACCAACCACCACTGCCCTTTGCTTCCTTGTGGTCACTGATTCTGCAACTTTGGGGTACTTGAGCTCTGGTTCTTCCCTTTCCAGGGATGCTTTCACCTCCTCCACTTCCAGGGCTGCATAATGGTTCTTCAGTTCAAGGGCTGGAGAAGTTGGATTGGTGATTCTGTAGGCCCTGGTGACTTGTGTCCAACCTTCATCATTCTGTAGGCACCCATCTTCTCTGATGGAAAGCTTGGTTGTTGCAAGAAGCATTTCGTCAATGTACTTCTCACTGTCTTGAATGCTCCTTGGCCTCACCACCTCCTGTCCGAGTTCCTCCACTTGTTTCCTGAGAGCTTCAGCGTGCACATCCTTCAACTGGCATTGGGACCTCTGTCTGGACAGAGGCAGAAGCTGTAATGGGGGCAGTAACTTTAGCGATACGATTAGGCCTTGTGGTCTTTTTCTGTCGTCATGTTTCTATGAAGTCCGAACTAAGAGGCCTGTTTGCTAACCTGTGGTAAAACATTCTGGTTGGATATTCCAAGGCACTTACCTGGTTTGCAGATGTGCTGCTGAGCTCGACATTTCTGCCTCGAATATCTGCTTAGCAACGGAGTGTGTCAGGATGTTCCAGGGCAGAGCGGAAACAGCACCGATCACTAACCAAGCAGCGACGATATTAAACCACTACCTGGTTAGCAATATGCATCAAAAGTCAGGCGCAGGAAACCCTGGCTTAACGTTTGCCACATATCGCTAATTGGGCAGCGGCTCAGTATCGCCACTGCTCGGTTAGCAAGTGTCAAATGTGACTAACCTGGATATTCAGTGCGAAGGCTGGCCCCAGTGTTGAATATCCAGGTTTAGATGCCGCTGGTGCTGAATATCCACCCCACCCGTGTCCCTGTGGATAATCGGGATTATATGAAGGGGTTGGGGGTTACCTGTATTGTTTTGCTGGGAGGACTCTAACAAAAAGGGATGACCTAGAGGGTCATGTCATGTAGAAGAGGAAGACTGAAATTGAAGGAGTGTGTCTTTGAGTAGGGTTTGTCCTTAGCACTTGCTGCCCCTCGACAATTGCAGGGGCAAATGGAGGTGGCCAACCCCAAGAGCATCTGCAGACAAGTTAATATTTCCAGGAAACACATTGCAAGTTCTGTGCGATACCATTTTACTATTAATACGCTGCTATGTAATGCCTCTCAGAATGTCGATGAGGCTCAACAAGAGGTTACAGCTTAATTGATCAAAGAAAATGTTTCACAAGAGAGCATTAGTCTAGCTAATAGAAGGAAGAATAAAAATCTAAAGTACTGAATTACAAAATATGAATGAAAATGAAGGGTCTTCAGTCATTTTAAATAACATAAAAAGCACAATCCAAATTTCTTATGTTTACTGATTCTACAACAAAACCAAAAATAATTTCTTTTTTTTTTATACATATACGAGTAAATATAACACATCATAAGATTCCTAGTGTGTTCGCAGGCAATGCGGCCATCCACCATCTCCTCAGCTTGTCCAATACCCCAGGGCCCAAAATCTGCAGCCTCTCTCAATTACTCACCTAAGCCTTTCCTCAGCAATGAATTAGTAAACTCAATAGAGAACTCGGGGGAAATTCAGCCTTTAAAAAGTCTCTGGATTATTCTTTCCTGAATGCTATTATTAGGCAACGACTGATATTTTGTCACTGAAAAGGGACTCCAGTGATAAGTGTTCTCTTGTATTTGGAATTTAATTTGGGAATTAAAATGTCTCTGGAGCTGGTATGGGCAAATATATTTGTTTAATGAGTTGTTAAACTATTGTAACATTTTTTTTTAAATTTGGATTCCTCAGGAGCAATATTCATATTTAGTATTCGGAATAGGTTATGAAGTCATCCTCGCAGCCCTCTATCAAAAAACACTATGGGATAAACTTTCAGTTGGAAACTTAACCGGTAGCATACATTCATAAATTTCAGCATGCAAAAAAACAGCCAATTTTCAAACACAATGTAGAGTGGAGAATTAGCCTTTGAACCGGCATTGCTAGGGTTCAAATCCCACTGATGATCTTTGTGATCTTGGGCAAGCGACAATACTCTACTGTCTCAGGTATAAACATACGGGCCGATATTTGGCCCATGGTGGTCAGCGGTTTCTTTAATGCTGGCCTCTGTGGGCAATTTATCCCAGATATTCAGTGGCAGTTTTTGGATAGCGGTGATATTCAGCCACTATACATACAGCTTTGGCGGAAAAAGTTAAGGAGAACTTTCTGCTGTCCTTGATTTTACCCGAAAAACTCATCTGCAGGATAGCCAAAAAACACTGCTGCCTGGGTCATTGCTGGGTTCTCCCCAGTTCTGCCTGTGGACCGCCCTGGCACTAACCAGATAGTGCCATGGTTGTCCGAGGAAATATTTGAGTAGCACTATCTGGATGATGATCGGGCACTTAGATTATAAGGTCTCTATGGACAAGGACCTTGAATATAATATCACCCTGTTCTACTCCTTTCTGTACTTTCTGTGATTGCTAAGCACTGATATTAAATCACATTACCTGTAAATATTATCATGATGAACTTGATGTGTAGCTGAAAGTATGAGCTCATATTTAAAAGGTGTTAAACAGCGTTAGCTGTGGGGCAGGCGATGAGCACTGAGGACTCACAAGGGGCCTCACAGAGGTTTCAGCCTTTGGCCAGTGAGGAACAGTGGGCCCAGTGGGGATACAGGAGAACCTTTTTGGCTGGCAAAGACCAGCAGCTGCTGAAACCACTTCTTGGATGTCTTTGGTCTTATTTAGCTGCATGACAACCTCCCTTGCAGGGGTCTGAGGCCGCAACTTCCCCGGCAGAGGAATTGGAACCCTTGGATGGCTCTGCCACAGCTGTTTTAAGAGGCTGAACACTCCTGTCTTGCCCATTCTCCCAGGTGCTCCTCTGAGATTCCAGATTTTTCCCATATAGGGGTGGGCTGGGTTTGGAAGAAGGATCTCCTCATGTCTGAAGGTAAGCCTCAAAAGGAAAGGGAAAGTCCCTCTAGGAAGTCAATGACCTATCTGTGGTTGTATTTTTTTTCCAGCAGATGGATCTCCCAGTATTGAACCTAGGACATTACATTAGTTTGGGGGCTCAAAAAGCCTATAGCTCTCTTGCCATCTAGGGGGAGCCCTATTCTGAAGAGTATCACATGCCCATTGGCGTTCTTCCCATTGTGAGAGCCTTTGGAGAAGCTCCTGGTTTCTCAATGGGGAAAAAACAGAGCTGTCGCTCAAGAGGCCAAAAGCCCTGGTTCACTTTTATTTGCTGCATCAGGGCAAGCTGTATCAACTCTTTGGGCTTCCTTGGACAGAGGCTCTGCACAATGATCCTAATGGAAGGCATTGCAGTGTTAAAGGAGGCTCAAGATAGAGGGTGGAGACTTCCCTTAAGAATTCAACAGCTGCTGGATAATCCTGAAATGGCCTAGCTTTCATCAGGATCTGTATTTGTGGTGGATACCTTTTATGTTATCTTAATAGGAAGTCCACCAGATCTATGACAGCTGTGATGGCTGCTAGACAAGGCTCAGGATTCACATCTGGTCTGTGGAGGTGGCCTTCATGTAGTGTCTCAACAAGCTCCCCATCTGGTGTAGCTTGATGTTTGGAGAGGAGCTTGAAAAGTAGTAAATGGTCTGGGCAAGGCCCATCCTTAGATGCTGCCAGAGGAAAGGGTGCCCATTTGGGGTTTCAGAGAAATTCTCAAGGAGCCTGGAGATGCCCAAATGTATCTTAATGCTCCAATTATGTCCATTCCCCCTATAGGTCTTTCTCCAGGAAGAACCAGCCCTTTCACTGTTCCCATCAGCCTCAGGATGACTCAGCTACTTCTGGAGCTGGTAAATCCTCACAATGAGATCAGGTGGCTCCCTTCCAATAGAAAACTGGTTGGGGTGGCTCTGGCACTTTCTCTCAGAGTGAACCCATATTGCTTCAGATCAATGGGTGCTAGAAATCTTGGGTCGGGGTGCCTGTTGGCAGGGCTGTACCGAGGGCTATACGAGTGGTGCAGGCACATGGGGTGCAAATACAGAAGGGGCTTTGATGTCATTAGTAGGTTTCTACGAAGCCCAACAAAAATGAGTTTCTGTATACAGCTAGGAGGGGTGGGGAAGGAAGGTACCAGGTTCACCAGTCGCACAGGGTGTATTTCAAACTTGGTACTGTCCTGCCCATTGAAATTTGCAGTGTCTCTTGGAGATGCCTTAGTGGAGTCTCCCTGCATCTCTCTGCTCAAGCGAGCTTCCATCACGGACATGTTGCAATGCCTCCTGCAGTTGCAGGCTATCATACCCATGCTTTTCACAGGTCAGGGCCAGTATTCATTTATTTCATGGTTCCACAGAAAGTTGGGTCTTTTCAGCCCATTCTCAACCTGAAGGCAGTCAATACCAGGCTCAGGTTTTCCATTTTTGAATGAAGACCATCCGCTTGGTCATCACATCAGTTCATCTGGGAAAGCTCCTGATCTCTCTGGACCTTGCTGAGCCCTACTTTCATATCCCCATCAGAGATCAACAACAGCGGTTTCTCCATTTCTGCATCGTAAGCTAGCATTTCCTGGCTCTTCAGGACTCTTCCCATTTGGCTTAGCCATGGCTCCCCACGTTTTCTTAAGTGGTGGTGATAGTGGTGGCATTTCCATGTAGGCAGGGGATCTGAGTTTACCCTTAGCTGGACGATTGGCTGATTTAGTAATCGAAAGGAAGGCAGCCTTGGTGATTCAATGGCTGGAATGGTTGGGGCTGATGATAAATTACCCCAAGAGCAATCTCAGTTCCTCTCAGGAATTGGAGTAGTTAGGGGTGAATTTCAACACTCTACAGGGTCATGTATTCCTCATGAAGGAGAGAAGCTCAAGCTGCTGCCAGGATCTCTCTGCAATTTAATCCCTGGGCTTGGGGCTATCTTCAGTTCCTCTGCTCCATGGCTTTGACTCTGGAGTTGGTCCTGTGGGCCAGGGTGCACATGCATCTGCTTTAGAAGCATCTATTGTCCCTCTGGTCTCAGGGTCACAGTGATGGCATATGACAACAAACAAGAAGGAACTCAAAGCATGTATTTTATCTAACAGTCAAAGTGGTTTACATGGAACATCAACAACATTCAGGGCTGGTGTGACCATCGGGCAAACTAGATGGCTGCCTAGAGCACTAGTAGTCCAGGAGCAGTCCATTGCTGCCATTGCCACTGCTCTTTGGGACCTGCAGTGACAGCAATGGCTGCAAACAGCCCACTGGTACTTACCTTTTAAATTTCTCCATAAATAGTTTTTGTTAAGTGTCATGTCTACTACATATTTTGAAATGTCGTCTACAGGCTAACCATCTTTGTGGGAAAATGTTTCATTTCATTTAAATGACTGTTATAAATCAAAGAGGGTAGTTTGGAAAGGTTTACTGCATGCAAAGCCAGTTTTATGCACATTAAAACCCTTTTGCAAACTTGTACTGCGGTTTACACATATATGTATACCATTACAGTTGCTCATATATGTGCCACATATAGGCATTTCAAGGCAGTGTGGTTTGGTTGGATAGGGAAGAGAAGATATGAAGGATACCAGCAAAACAGGGAAGTTGGAGCATCCCAATAGAGAAGTTCCAATAAAGGTAAAAGTAACCCAGGTGCCTTTTCAAGTAAAAATCAGACGGAGTTGAAAGATTCCAAAGTAAATCTGTCATCAAATAGCCAGACTGTTAATATTAGCAGAAAACAAACTTTGAACTGCTAGTATGACAATTCAGTCTAAAAAAATAAGATGTGAGAGTTAGTATATAGCAGTGAATGAAAGGTTAGATATAATTGGCATTTCAGAGACCTGGTGGAAGGGGGATAACCAGAGTCAGCCTGTCCACTAGGCAAACTAAGTGGTTGCCTAAGGTGGCAGACCCTGGTGGATGGCATTGCCACCCAGCCCGGCATCCATCTTGCGTGGGGGAGAGAGGCAGCATAGCAATCCTTCTGCTGCGTTGGACCTTAAAGCGCCTGTGCTGGCGTGCTCACTTTAAAGCCCAACGCACTAGAGGTATCGTACTGCCGCCCCCCCCCCTTCCTCAAGCGAGAAGATAGATGTGTGGGGGTTGGCATTGTGAGCCAGGCAGCACTGCTGCAAACCTTGGAAGGCAGCATGGATGGTCTGCCTAGGGCTGCAGAAACCTTGGGCCAGCCCTGAGGATAATCAATAGGATATTGTGATACCAGGCTACAAACTATGACAATGATAGGGTCGACCATGTTGGTGGAGTGATGCCTATTTGTTAGAGGGCATTGAGTCAAACAGGATAAATGTTTTGCAGGAAACAAAATACCCTATGGATAGAAATTCTATGTAAAAAGGGGAAGAGAAAGGTAGTGAGGGTGTACTGCCATCCACCTGGCTAGAATGAACAGATGCATGAGAAAATGCTAACAGAAATTAGAGAAGCTAGCAAAGTTTACAACACCGTAATAATGGGAGATTTCAATTAGCCTGGTATTGACTGGATCGATGTCGCATCAGGACAAACTAGGGCGATAACGTTTTAGATAAAGTAAATAACTTGTTCATGGAGCAGCTGGTTAAGGAACCAATATGAAGGTTCACTTTTTTGATCTAGTCCTCAGTTACCTCTTGCACTAGATCCTGCATTCCACTGTTTTGGGGCCACTTGGAAATAGCAATCATAACATGATCACATTTGATTTAATAAATGGAGGGAGGATAGCGAGGAAACTGACTGTGCTAGCATTCAACTTTCAAAAAGGAAACTATAATAAAATGAGGAAAATGGTTAAGAGCAAAACTATAAGGAACAACTGCAAAGGTTAAGAGTTTATATCAGGCGTAGGCATTATTTAAAAATATTATCTTGGAAGCCCAGACTAGATATATTCCATGTTTTAAAAAAAAAAACGTGGAAGGAAGGCTAATCAATGGCCAGCATGGTGTAAAGTTGAAGCCAAAGAGGCTGTTATAGCTAAGAGAGAATCTTTCAGAAAAATGGAAAAAGAGCCAAATGACAAACAGGATAAAGCATAAGTACTGGCAAGTTAAATGCAAGGCATTGATAAGGCAGGCAAGGAGAACATTTGAAAAGAAGCTTGCCAAACTACATAATAAAAATGTTTTCAAGTATATACATAGCAAAACACTTGTGAGGGAGCCAGCTGGACCATTAGATGATGGAGGGGTATAAAATACATTTGAGAAAGGATGAGGCCATAGCAGAGATATTGACTGACTGAATTTTTTTTCTTTAGTCTTTACTGAAGAAGAGGTGGGAAACTTACCCATGCCAGAAATGATATTTAAAGGTGATTTATCAGAAGAGCTGAAACAAATCACGATAAATTGGGAAAATGTAATATAGCTAATTGATGATAAACTAAAGAGCAGAAAATTGCCTGGACCGGATGGTATACATCTGTAATCTATCATTGAAATCATCTATAGTACCCGGAGATTGGAGAGTGGCCAATGTAACACCAATTTTTTTTTTTTAAAAAAGGTTCCAGAGGTGATCTGGGAAACTACAGACCAGTGAGCCTGACATCAGCACCAAGGAAAATGGTAGAAACCATTATAAAAAACACAATTTTTAAACATGTAGATAGTCATGGTTTAATGGCAGAAAGCCAACATAGATTTAGTCAAGGACTTTGGCCAATTTTTTCAGTGGAGAAAGGTGAATAGTGGAATACCCTAGGGATCCGTGCTGGGCCCACTGCTTTTTAACATATTTATAAATGACCTAGAAATGGAAATAATGAGTGAGGTGATCAAATTTTCAGATGACACCAAATTATTCAAAGTTGTCAAAACACAAGAGGATAGTAAAAAATTGCAAGAAGACCTTGATAAATAGGGAGATTGAGCAGCCAAATTGCAGATGAAATTTAATGTGGACAAGTGCAAAGTTATGCACTTAGAAAAGAATAACTCAAACTACAGTTACACAATGCAAGGTTCCACATTAGGAACCACCATCCCGGAAAAGGATTTAGGCATCATCGTGGATAATACGTTGAAACCCTTTGTCAGTGTGCAGTAGCAGCCAAGAAAGCAATTAGAACGCTGGGAATCAAAGGAATGGAGAATAAAATGAATGATATTATAATGCCTTTGTATTGCTCCATGGTGCAGCCACACCTTGAATATTGTGTGCAATTCTCATCACCGTATCTTAAGGATATAGCAGAATTAGCAAAGGTACAGAGAAGAGCAACAAAATTGGTGAAGGGGATGGAAGGATATTCCTATGAGGAAAGGTTCTTCAAGTAGGAAAAGAGATGGTTGAGGGGAGATACAGAATAGTTCTATAAAAGAACTAATGAAGTAGAAAGGGTAAGTGTAGATTGGTTGTTTACTCCTTCAAAAAGTAGAAAGACTAGGGGACATGCAATGAAGCTACAATGTAGCACATTTACAATTAATTGGAGAAAAAATTGTTTTACTCGATGCATAATCAAACTCTGGATTTCATTACCAGAGGATGTAGTAAAAGCTGTTAGTGTAGCTGGATTTAAAAGAAGTTTGGACATGTTCCTGGAGGAAAAGTCCGTAAACCTTTTATTACAGAGGATCAGAGAAATCCACTTACTTCTAGATAAGCAGCATGGAATCTGTGTACCTTTTTTGGGAACCTGATAGGTACTTATGACCTGGATTGATGACGACTGTTACTAGGCTTGATGGACCTTTGGTCTGACCCAGGATGGCGTTTCTTTTATGTTCTTAAGATGTAAAAGGAATTTTTATCCTATATTTTCTTCTACGTTTTCAGACTTCAGAACATCTTACCCATGATGGTTAATTTGAACACCATATTTGTTTAATTTGGAGTATTTGAAAACATTATCATATTACTATGGTGATTAGTTTATAAATGCCAGATTGTATAAATGCTTTATTCCCCAAGAAAGATGTTGATTGTTTGTGTACAGTTACTATGTTCAGTTACTGCAGTGAATGTTTTCATCAAGAAGATTTTAAAGTTTTTGCAAGTGAGTGATGATGATAATAAAATAAAGAGATCAGAGTTAGTAAAGTCTGAACATTAAAGACGTTATCCACTTGTCAGATCCTTGTCCCTACTGGACTTTTAAATCATTAAGAATCTATTTGGTTGTCAAGGTCACAGCAGAGTCTACCCTCTGAGAAAACCAGGAAGCATATATCCCTATAAGAGCCCACTTTTCCTTTGGGTTAAGCCCCCCAGTACTCAAGAGGCTGCCAGAACTTGAGGGACAGGCCTGATAGGGTTGATGCCAGACATCAGGCAAGAGAAGGAGGCAAGAGACATACCAGGACAGAGAACCAAATCCAAAATAGCAAGGTCCAGGGGATAAGCAGCATGGAATCTGTCTACCTTTTGGGTAACCAGACAAGTACTTCTGAACTGGATTGGCCACTACTGGAAACAGGATATTGGGACGTTTGCGAAAAGTTAACGTGCCTTAAGTGCTGCCACTGCCCATTCATTTCTGTGGGCCATTGCAGCACTTAACGCCTGTTAACTTTACTTAACGTGCATTAACCTTTAGTAAATATGCCCCATTGAGCTTGATGAATCTTTGGTCTGGATAGCAAATCTTATGAACCTTCATAGTTATCCCTCCAGAATATATCTCATCTGCAATTAGGACATGTATTTTTCCAGGTAAGAAAACTGTATTAGATCCTTCCAAAGAAAAGCATAAAGAAGTTAACTCTTTTAAAATATTTGGAGAAACTAAGAGAAGCTGGAAAAGTAGTCTATAGCGTGAACATGAAAGAAAACAACAAAAAAAACTAATACAGGAGGGAACAAGACTTTTTTTTTTAAAAATAGGTTAGTGAATGAAAAAGTACAAAAGTGGTACTGGAAGATTTGGAGCTGAAGGGGAGTAATATGTAGAGGCTAATAAGGAAAATGCAGAATTAAGAAAATTAAAAGATGCCAAATGTATTTATTTATTTACATTCTCTTATATACCGTGCTATTCTGCATCAGTGCGGTTTACATTGAACAAACTGAAATTACATTGAACAGGACTGTGACATCTCATGTACAGACACAGAGCTGCTCTCTCCTGCATGCCACATTTGTGCACGAATCATCATCGGGTTCTTGGTTCTAGGCTGTTCACACTTTTTCATCGCAATTTGTGTTAGCTCGTCATTTTTCAACTGTTATGTTATGGCTCCGCGAAGGTGTTAATTCGCCAGACAGTTTCTGTTTCATCTGTGGTGAATATACAGTGTTGAAGCAACAGCAGAATATTACAGACTTTGTGAAAAAAGTATACTTTGCATACTTTGGACTAAAAATTGGAGATCAAGATAAAGTCTGGGCGCCTCATAAAGTGTGCAAACGGTGTGTTGAGGACCTCCGAAACTGGTTCAAGGGTAAGAAAAAATCTTTCCGTTATGGTATTCCTATGGTATGGCGAGAACAAAAGAACCATAGTGACGACTGTTACTTTTGTTCATGCGATGTGAAAGGGTTTAATTCCAAATGGAAGCATTCCATTTCATACCCCAATCTTCATTTGGCAATTCGTCCCATCCCCCATGGCACAGATATACCAGTACCCAAGCCCCCTGCTACCTTGGAAGAGATACCTAGCTCCGATGAAGGTGAAGTCATACCTGAACCAGATGACGAATCAAGTTCTGACATTGAAGATGATACAAGACCAAAATTGTTTTCTCAGGAGGAGATGAATGATTTGGTAAGAGACTTGAATCTTCCCAAAGATGCCGCTGAGTTACTCGGATCAAGGCTGAAAAGCAGGAATTTATTGTTGCCAGGAGCGTCATCTTCATGGTTCAGACATCGTGAAAAGGAGTTTGTTCCTTACTTCGCCCAGGAAGACAAGGTGGTTTATTGCATCGATGTCGAAGGTCTGATGGGTCAATTTAAAATCCAATATGATTCAGAGCAATGGCGTCTTTTTATAGATTCTTCAAAAAGAAGTCTCAAAGCAGTTTTATTCCACAACGGTTTTTACGCTTCCATACCTGTAGGTCATTCCGTACACTTGAAGGAAACCTACGAGAACTTGGAATTGGTTCTTCATAAACTTAAATATGAAGACCATGGTTGGCAAGTGTGTGGGGACTTGAAGGTCTTGTGCATGCTGCTCGGGCAACAAGCTGGGTATACCAAATATCCTTGTTTTCTGTGTCTATGGGACAGTCGAGACCGACAAAATCACTGGACCAAGAAGAGTTGGCAGCCGAGGGTGCTTACAGTCGGTGAAAAAAATGTCCTCCGAGAAACTTTGGTACCGTCCCATAAAGTTCTTCTACCACCTCTCCACATAAAATTGGGATTGATGAAGCAATTCGTAAATTCACTTCCAAGAGATGGAGAATGCTTCAGATACTTGGTCACCAAGTTTCCAGGCCTGTCGGAGGCAAAATTGAAGGAAGGTGTGTTCGTCGGACCAGACATTAGAAGGCTTATAGTTGATCAAGAGTTTGTCAATACCATGAGGGATCCTCAAAAAGAAGGGTGGATTGCATTTAAAGAAGTCGTACAGAAATTTCAGGCAATAACAAAGATCCTCACTACAAAAAGATCGTCGGACGAATGCTGAAAGCATTTCAAGCTTTAGGTTGCCTGATGAGTTTGAAAGTGCATTTCCTCCAGTCCCACCTTGACTACTTTCCTGAAAATTTGGGAGCTGTGAGTGAGGAACAAGGTGAACGATTCCAAGACATTAAAGAGATGGAAAGGAGATACCAGGGAAAATGGAGCATTACAATGATGGCAGACTACTGTTGGATGCTTCAGAGAGACATTCCAGATGCTACTCACAAGCGTAAATGCACCAAGAGGAGCCTCACAAGGAAGAAGAATCGAGTTTAGTGTGTGTAGGTGAGCTCATTTCAGTTCAAAAAAGGATTTTCATGAAAATATTGTAATAAAACTTTAATTTTATAAGTCTATTTCCATTTATTTTGAGGTATTGCCTTATTTAACATAGTTACCTAAATTGTCAGGAAACGTGATGTCCTATGACAAAATGGAGGTCATTTTCGGATTCAGCGCACCAAAAAACATAAAGATTGCGTGGAATAACCAAAACAGCTCTCGAAAAATATTTTTTTGCAGACCTGTGTAATGCAGTATAAAAGGTCACCTAAATAAATGAAATAAATAAATAAATATTCCTATACATTCTCTAAGATGTCTAAGCAGGTTAATCTTAAGAGAACTGCAATATAATAATTGTGTTAACTGTGTATTTCATCTACATTTGTTGTTTGTGTTGGTGATTTTGTTGGGTCTGTGTGCGTTTTGAGCATTACTGGAAAGGTATTTGCTAAATAGAAATAATAGTGATTTGGCATACTGGTCTTTTCTGACATATAGCAAAGGGTTACAAATGCCTAGTATTCTGGTGCATGGTTTCTAATCAAATCTGTATTCTTTGTTTAAATATATGTCAGTATGCTGTACTCTTGGCTACTTTCATTGAACGTATGAGCAGTATCGAACTCCAATCCCCTCCTCTCGACAGTATTGACCCCCCTCCCAACCTGTGTTTAGCAGAGCCTTATGTAAAATATCAGGAAACTGAACATGTTCCAACCTAGATGTCTCAATGCACTATCTAACATGGGCCTTACTTGTCATCTCCATGTATTTCAATTAGATTTTAAGCTCCTTGGAACAGTGGTTGATTCCATTTTATATGCCTGTAATGCACTAGGTGTATGCTTATTAGCACTACAGAAGTGTTAACTGCTAATAAAATTGGCTACAATGTATTTGAGTCACAAGTAAATACACTGGGGTATATCCAGCCAGTCATCGAATATACAGGTTGGCCGGATTCTGCCTGCTTAGCTTCTGTGGTGCACGTTCGGCCAGCCTTCAGTTGCTGCCTCACTTTTGCTGCTTAGCGATAAGCGGACACTCTCAATATTGAGCTGCCCAGTTATTGCCAGATGACACCTCTACACTACCTCTCAGAATGCCTCAAGCCTGGCTAGCATCCAGGCATTCAGCAGTGGCACGCATGGATATTCAGCGTCGCTAACCATGTTAATCGTGTTGAATATCACCTCATTGTATATAATATGGGCTGCATTGGACCCGCCTAGGATGGCAGAAACTCTTTGGCCAGCCCTGGATGTATGTTGTCGCCCCCACATGGCTGGGCGTATAGCCGGGCACCAGGATGGAGTCGCCTTGCTGCCCTAGAATAAGTCCTCCCAATATAGCTGCCAGGAGGGCTGCTGGGATATGTAGTTTCACTTATCCATATTAGGCAAAAGTAGTTGTGCAGACAAGTGGTCAGGCGAAACAGAGAAATATTTATTTGTTGTGTTCTGGGGTTTCCATCATATTCACAAGTAACAGGCTGAATAAACAATAATGGGATTCTTCTCCAAAGCAAAGGTATAACTTTTACAAAAGTATGCACAGGAATACTGGTATCAGCAATAGATAGCTTCTTAGGAACTTGCTTTCATAGCTCAGATTATAAAGCTTCTCATGGGCACATTAGCTTCTTATGGGAGTGTTTACTTCACAGCTCCTTTATAACAGAAACCGCTTTAAAATGTCCACTGAGCTTTCCCTTCAGTTTCAGGCCTTACAGAGCAACAGCTTGATTAACAACATTCAGCTGTTCTCTGTGCTGCGTCCTTCAATCAGGTAAGTTCCTTACTATGGCATTCACTCATTCAAACAGGTTTTAAGCTTAACACACTTCTAATTCATTAGCTTTACAATAAGAACACTGCATCTCATCGGAGCTATCTTCATAGTCTTCATAGCAGCTTCCTATATCCATTTCCTCAATGGCATCCTCACCACATTCTTCAGAGGGTACCTGGCTGTAGAGCTGACTAGTTTGTTTCTGGAGCATTTCATTCAATCTCTCTAATATAACCTTTTTCTGCTCTATTTCTTCAGAGAGCTGGGAGTGCTGACCTGCAGACAAGCTATTGTTTCTACTGCTAGAGCTTAGCTGGTTATTATAATTATTCCTTCTATCAGGAACTAATTCTCTTAACTTTCTTTCAGGCAGGAATTATGGAAGACACACTTGCCTTAGTTCAGGGCCGTTTAGTAGCTCTCCTCTTTCCTTGCCAGAGCCATGCTGCTTTCTCTCTGCAGACACTTCTCTCCGTTGTAGCAAACTTCCTTTCTGCTGAGACTGCCTTGGACCGGTTCCAAGCAGATCCCACTGCTTGTCTTTGAGCTTGAGCCCAGCATTTCTCGTGCCTCCTTGGGCCCCTTCTCCTCTAGCTCCAGTTCCTCTGGATTCTCTTCCAGGACCTCTGGGTTCACTGCCACTCCTTCTTCTCTCCTCTCCTCGTCTTCCTCCTTCACTTTCCGGTCCTCCTCTCCCTGACTTTCCAAACACAGGAGTTTTAAACTGCTCCCTCTCAGGGACCACGCCTTTTTCCCAGCACACGTGGGAGCTGCTAGGCTTCGCTCCAGCCCTGACGTGCTGAAGTGGGCGGGGCTTAATGGTGACTGTGCTATGAGTCAAAGGTTCTCGGTTGCTGGGGAAACCCTGAATGCTCTCACTCTTAAACGCACAGAGTTCATTCTCCTGGCATTCCATAGCCTCTGAACTGCCTTCATCATCACAATGTGCATCTCTGTGCTACTTTAGGCGCACCCAGCTAAACCTACTATAGGGTAGACGTAACTACCACACTTAGGGTACAGTGCGTTGGTACGCTGCTGTTTTAGAAAGTGAGGCATGCACGTTTTGTCACTTCATAAAATAGGGTTGCAATCACTGTTCCCTCTAAGCTGTGCGCGTGTGCGCGCACACATACCTCACCGAGCGAGCGCACATACTTTACAACAGAGCGCACAAAAATTACGGTTCTGATTCTGATAGAAAACAACACAGACGTCTTAAAATTTTAAAGTTGTTATGTATTTACGGTT
The DNA here is from genome assembly GCA_033557465.1 of Ichthyophis bannanicus. Taxonomy (NCBI): domain Eukaryota; kingdom Metazoa; phylum Chordata; class Amphibia; order Gymnophiona; family Ichthyophiidae; genus Ichthyophis; species Ichthyophis bannanicus. Next base: position 743,892,953 of record CM066031.1, on the reverse strand, counting down.
TTCACAAGTTCTACAATATTTTCTAGTGCAATCAATGTGGTGTACATACTGTATTCTGACGTGTAGTCAAATTTTAAAGTATATAACTCCGAGTGTCGTTATGTGGCGCACAAAAATACATAACCTTCCTTCAAAAGCTGCACAGCTGATATTTTATGCGCACACAGCCTACAGAAAATTAGAGGGAACATTGGTTGCAATGTGTGTGCTGTGACGCGTATTGCTTGTGCGGGGATTTACAAAGTTACCCTCTTGGAGGGCTATTTTATAACAGGACACCTAAGGTAAAAGGATAAGTAGGTGCCTAGTTTGTAATGATACTAGATCTCCATTTGTCTTTATAGCATACGAATTAGGGAGTGCGTCTTAAAAGCAAGCATGGACATTTACACCTGCAATATAGCAGATGTAAACATGTGTAAAGCATGCAAGTAGGTACTCAAGGTATGTTACCATCAACGCGAACTCTGCCTGCACTATGCCCTGACTACGTCTACCAGCAAAGCAATGCATTCATGCCAACACATGCACTTTCCCAGAAGTTGGTATTTTGTAAGCCCAATTAATGCGTGTATGTGTCAACTTATGCAAAAAAAGTTGACTTTCTAAAATTATTTACGCTGAAAGATAGCGAGTTCTATAAGTGGCCCCTCTAAAATACATGAAATATCTTGATAGCAGCTCAATATTACTGCTATCTTATATCTATTCCAGAATGCTTCTAGCCACTCCCATCCTTTAATGTAAGCTTTACACTGACTTCTACAGACAAAATGTATCCATTTCCTGGCGGCATACTTCTCTATGTAAATGTGCACAGCCTAGTTAATAGAATTTGCAGTGTGTTAACGCTAACAATACTATTACTACTTTTCCTTTGTATAGTAATCTCCAGGAACAAGCAGGAATGAGTCTTCACATATGGGTACATCGGTACCGACGGAGCCTGCACGGGAATGCTCCCCAGCATCCAATCAGAAAGCTTTTGGGAGCATCCCTCGCGCCTGCGCGCTGACTTCCCGCCTTTCCCACTGCCTCTCCTCAGTTTTCGTTTTTCCACGGCTTGTGGTCGCGGCTGTCTTTCCCGCCGATACCGGTACCGCCGGTGCTTTATTATTTTCTTTTTCAAACTTAGAGAAATATTTTCTCCTCAGTTTTTTGTTTTAACTTTTTGGGGCCTACCAGGCCTTTTCCAACATGGAGCCTTCTTCCCCTAAGAAGTGCCTTCACTGTGGAAACTTAGTTTTCTTTTTAGACTCCAATGCTTGGTGTCTAACCTGTTTGGATCCTGACCCTTTTTCCCCTGATACCTCAGGCTACATTATTGGGAGAAGACCTTCCCTTTTTCGAGTTTCCCTCGATGCCGTTTTTCCTCCTGAGGTGAGGACACCGGTTTATTCTTCTCTCCAGGATCAGGTAACCCACAAACAGTCTGTTAAGACTAGCCAATTCTTGAAGGGTAATTCTCATGCCCAGCATGATGACGGCTCCGGCCTTGCCCTCAAGACCCCATTGAAAATAAAACCCCGGCGGGAGTCTCCGGGCTCCAAAGCATTTACGGGGTTTCAGGTTGTTCCTGGGGCTCACCCCTCACAGAACATACCTGAGCCATGCTCGGGGATGGTATCCGCTTCGAACGGTACCGATCCCCCGGCATCGGCACCGGTGTCGAGTGTTCCACTCTTCACCAGGGATCGTCATCTGGTGTCCTCGGTACCTTCGGGGCCGATCGATATGACCCAGATTGGCTTTCCTGTATCCCAGCCATGCTCGGGGTTGGTACCGGCTTCGAGCGGTACCGATACCCCGGCATCGGCATTGGTGTCGAGTGTTCCACTCTTCACCTGGGATCGTCATCTGGTATCTTCGGTACCTTCGGGGCCGATCGATACGATCCAGATTGACTTTCCTGTATCTTCGCCATGCTCGGGGTTGGTACTGGCTTCGAGCGGTACCGATACCCCGACATTGGCGCCGGTGTCGAGTGTTCCTCTCTTCACCAGGCATCGTCTTCGGATGTCCTCGGTACCTTCGGAACCGATCGATACGACTCCGATTGACTCTCCTGTATCGGCATCGCCGATACCACCACCAACTTCGGTACCTTCTAGACATGCATCGATAGACTCGCTCCCTTCGATGCCGAGTCTTGAATCAATATCCAGTCTAGATGATTTGATACCAACGCGTTTCGGAACCGATCCATATCGGTTCCGACTATGCAGTACCGAGGATATTCACCAAGGTTCTCTGGCTACCTCGGTACCACTTCAGCAGCCCCCGATTACTGCTTCGATGACATTATCGTCTTCGATACCGGACCCGGTATTGATGTCGATTCCGGCAGTTACATCGGTGCCAACGATCCTTTCTATGCCTTTTTTGGAATCGATACCGGGCACTGACGATGCAGTACTAACTGCCTCAAATCAGAACTGTCAGTATCACTGTCCATCTAGCAGGATTCTTTTTCTGCACCAGTCCAGTATGTCTTCTGGTGCTCAAGCTGCTCCTTTAACCTCAGCTTACCCAGGAATAGTTCCTATTGGAGATCCTTCTTTTCAGAAATTTCTCCTTGACATGGCAACCTTTCTTGCCATTCCTATTCCTGGCTTTACTCTTGACCAAGATCCTGCAGAAAAGGAAAATATAATGCTTCCTTTACATCATTCTTTGCAGGATCTTCTTCTGAGGATGTGGGAATCACCCTTAAAGGTTCCTTTGCCTTCTACAGCCATTAATGTTCTGTATCAGGTGCCTCCCTCTCCAGGGTTTCAAAAGAACCAACTTCCACATCATTCCATTGTAGTGGAATCAGCAATGAGGAAGGTAAGAAGCAAGAAGAAGCATTCTTCTTATCCGCTAGGTCGTGCATCTAAAGCACTTGATGCCTTTGGACGTCAAACCTTCCAAACTTCTATGCTGGCTTCAAGAATTATTTCATATATTTTTTATGAGTCTGACACTTCAGGAGGTCACAGAGAAATTATCTCTTTTGTCCCCTTTTTTGTCAGAAACTAAGACCACTGACTATTCCTTGCTTCTTAATCACAGCAGGAATATCTCTTGGTTTCTTTCTCGTGCTTCTCTAGACTCTTTTGAGTCTGTTAGCAGATCCTCTGCAATTGCCATTGGTGCACGTCGTACTGCCTGGCAGCAAGCTTCAGACTTGAGCAGATGGGCACAACATACACTGGGTAATTCTCCCTGTACTGGAGAAAATCTCTTCAATAAAGAGGCTTTACGTCAGGTTGCTCATTGCTCCACTGACGTCCCTGGTTCTGGAAACCATCCTAAGCCTTCTTTTAACCCAGGACGTAGGAAATGTCCTGCCAAACCTTCTTTTCCTAAGAAAAGAAAGTTTCACCCTTCTCCTGCCCATCCTCCAGATGTACCCAAACAAGGGACATCTCATCCTAGTCTGAAGTCTCCAGACTCTAGCCAGTCTAATCATAACCAGCAACCATAGGTTCCGATATGTTGCTATCTACAGCTAACTTCTTCTTAGCAGAAGTTTATTCCCAAACCCTACACTGGTTTTTTCCCTTTTAGTATGCTAAGCTGTTAGGATACTTTTGTCCATGGGTTACAGAATTCTCCCCTTCTTACTACTACGAAGGGAGGTTACAACTATCCCATGATAGTTTCTGTCCCCACATGGACATCTTTTCCTTCAGCTGACTTGCCATGTGGTAAGTCACTTTCCAACCCCCTCTCTTCCAGGGTTTCCCCTGCTTGGGTTGGTACCATACTGAAACACTTCTCTTTCTTCCAGTGTAGATTTTTTGTTATCCTTCAATGCTGGCTCTGAACAACTCATCAGACAGGGACGTGAATATCTCCACTCCCTTTACCTGTTTTCTCTCTGTTTTTTACAGGAGAATCCCCTCTGCTGTTTTGTTCAGCTGCTGTGTATGCAGGAGTTCCAGTGATCACTTTAATACTCATTGCAAGCTACTTTCAACTATCTTGCATAGTGCTACTCACTGCAGGTTATCTTCTTCTAGCCATATCCTTTCCTAGGATGTGGCAACACACCTGACTTCTGTCAGTATTCTCTTATAATTCTCCTGCACAATGCTCTCTGCAATCTTCAGAGAAGCTTTCTACTATGGGCCCTTGCTACAGAGCATTGAACTTTGTCTCTGAGGGTTTTTCCCATATAGTAGAAAAAGTTTATATAATCATTCCATGGCGTGAATGTCCAAGGAGTTCCCAATCTTGCAGGAATCTACCCCTTTTTTCCTTGCAGCTTGGCTTTATGTTTTTCTGCTCCACTTGGACAACGCATACTCTTTTGCTGTACATGATACCCCTGTGTCCCTTGGCTGGGTCATCCTGGTATCTTAGTCTATGCGTTTTTTGTCCTTTGGACATGTCAGAATCCTAAGTACTCCTGACGTGCTCTTGCCAGACGGCTATTACCCTCTGTTTTTTCACGCAACCATACCGGTTATTCCACTGAACCACATTCCTGCACCGTAGAAATAGATTCTCTATATATCTTCAGGTGGTTTTTACCCCCTCATTATTAGATTAATCTTTTCCCCTCACATTCCCCATGTGAATGTTTTTGTGGGGCTCAGTTGCAGGCATGTTTACTCAGACTTATATTCATGTATGTATATGTCCTATACATGCATCTTTCTGTAGTCTGTGTGGGCATAAGTCATGCCCATATATATCTATATCTATATATCTCACACATACCTAGCTATATATATGTGCATATATGTCTAGATATGTCTCTCTCTATCTATCTCTATCTCTATCTCTATCTCTCTCTATATATATCTATATCTGTGTGTATGTATGTATATACCCATTGGGAGATGTCCATAGGACGCTAAGTATTACCTGCTATCTCCCTAACTGTCTGTGCTATACAGTTTTTCCCTTCTTAAGGGGTCCAGACAGTCCACTTGCCTACTCCCATACGGTTTAGGAAGTGGAAGCGGTTATACACACAATTACTGCAGTGATGTCAACAGCTTCTATTTTTGTGTTAGATCTCCCTGTCTATGAAGTATCAAACTTCAATGTCTTCCTATCTCTTACCAGCTAGGAAAGACAGTGTACATCTTCAGTATTTCTGAGTACACTTCTGTTCTCCCTGGGAATAGGGGCTTTTTTCCATACCCCCTCTTCCCTTCAGGACTGGGCTAATTCTCCAGATCGGTCAGTCTTCTTCTTTTAGTCCTCAATGTTAATAACTCTGTACCTAAAAGAGTTTTCAGCTTTTTCCCATAAAGCTTTCCATTGAAGACCTGCCGTTCTTCTCCTACCCCAGTTGACACCTGGGTCACCTGCCCATTCCAGGTTTGGGACTTTATCCTCACTGCTGTGAAGTTACCTTGAGGATTCCGCTACTGCATCTACAGTACACTCCATCACAGTTCTACTTCCTACAATCCAGTAGGTAAGCTCTATATTGTACTAGTTCATTAAATATTTTAATGATACTTGACATACATTCTAAAGACTCTTTTTCTCTGTAGTCTTTAGATTCGCTGTTCCTCTACAGCTCTTCTCTATTCAACTCCTACCCCCCATCCCTCAGGGGATGCCGGGGATCCAGGTTTGGGAAATGCTGTCCTGTTCCAGGGTTACGCATTTTATGGGATCTCCCCTGGCACCCACAGCTAGGGAGTCCCCATATGTGAAGACTCATTCCTGCTTGTTCCTGGAGATAGCTGGAGGGAGGAGTGGTCTAGTGGTTATGACAAGGTACTTCAGGCCGGAGGGCCAGGGGTTCAAGTCCCACCTGGGGACAGCAATCTCAGGCCAGAGGGACTGGGATTTCTAGTCCTATAGGCACTCCTTGTGGTCTTGGGCAAGCCACTTAACCCTCCATTGCCCATGTTCCCTTTAAGTATTAACGTATGTGTGTCATATCCCCTCGTGTTAAATGTATCCCCCAATTGACCGCTTTGACCCGGTGAAAAGCGGAATATAAATACAGCTAAATAAATAAATAGCACAGTTACTTACCTGTAACAGGTGATCTCTGGGAACAGCAGGAATTAGTCTTCACAACCCACCCACCTCCTCTAGGAGTTGTATCTATCTATCTCCTTTCCTCTTTCTCTCCTTCTGTCTCAGCTATGAAACTCAACTGAGGAGAGGCAGTGGGAAAGGCGGGAAGTCAGCGCACAGGCGCGAGGGATGCTCCCAAAAGCTTTCTGATTGGATGTTGGGGAGCATTCCCATGCAGGCTCCGTCGGTACCGACGTACCCATATGTGAAGACTAATTCCTGCTGTTCCCAGAGATCACCTGTTACAGGTAAGTAACTGTGCTTTACGAGGCATAAGCTGTACTGTACATATAGGTTTAAGAGGACCGTTTCTGCTCATCAGAGCTTACAAGCTAATCAAACACATTGGCCCATGTATCTACCGTTCCTTTAGATATGCCTATATGCTGTTAAACTTCCTAGTTTTAAGGCAATTTATAAATGCTGAACCAATTAAGTCAAAAATGAAAGGTTTCAGCCCACTAAGGTCTCTCTTAAATGTTAAGTGGATAACCTTCATGTTCCTAAAATGTATAAATCGATAAACATTCATTAGACTTGTGGATGCACTCTTTGCCTAATTACCTTGTGTTTTTTTATTTTAACTAATGTTGCAATAATGTCACAAACAGCAAGATGTTTCAGTTTAATGACTGGTGCTAACCGGGAACCTCTTCACATTCCCAGAACTTCAACGCCAGATGAAGATGATCTGTGGCAAATTACAAAACACTTAAATACAAGATCTTAAAATTCTCTAAAATACAATAATTTCTGTGATTACAATTCTACATGTTTGTGGCTGTTATCTTTATGATTTGTTCTTCTTGAAGGACTGCCAAAAGGGATTGCTACAGCTGGAAATAGATCTGCACTTGTAAGTATTCATCTTCTGGAATATACTCTAAATCTTGGGGAAAAAGGGAATTCCTTGGGTTAAAGCTGGACATGAGGATTGCCTGGTAACATGCCTTCCTGGTGCAAAGGTAGCGGACCTCACGCGCTATCTAGACAAAGTTTTAGTTAGCGCTGGGGAGTCGGCTGTATTGCTACATGTTGGTACCAATGACATAGCAAAGTGTGGTAGGGAGTTTCCGGAGGCCAGATTTAGTATTTTATATATGAAGTTGAAATCCAGAACGTCCAGTATAGCATTCTCGGAAAAGCTTCCAGTTCCATGCACAGGACCCAAAAGGCAGGCAGAGCTCCGGAGTCTCAATGCGTGGATGAGACAGTGGTGCAAGGAAGACAGTTTTGGATTTGTTAGGAACTGGGCAGCATTCTGGGGAAAGGAGGGACTTTTTTGAAGGGATGGGCTCCACCTTTAAAAATGGGAGAGGTGGCTTTTAAACTAGATAATAGGGGAAAGCCGACAGTCGCCCAAGAGCGCATGGTTTAGAATGATTTAATTTTATTTATTTAAGTTTTTCTATACCGCCTTTTCATTCAATCAAGGCAATTCTATCCTTGAAGGATATTAGCAAAAGATTAAAGTTAGGGCATGTCGACAGAGGTTGCAAGAAGGACAAAAGCAACCCGAATGCCCTTACATTCAGAACAGACAGAGTTTAAAGAATCTAAAATACCTCTGCCTACCATTAACCAGATTAATATCAATAAAATACAACCTCCAAAATGCTTATATGCAAATGCTAGAAGTCTAAAAAATAAGATGGGAAAGTTAGGATATATAACACTAAATGATGGTTGGTATCTCCAGAGACCTGATGGAAGGAGGAAAGCCAATGGGATGCTGTGATACCTGGGTACAAATTATATCACAATCATACAGTAAATCAAATTGGTGGAGGTGTTGCAGTCTATTAGAGTGAGCATTGAGTCACATAGAATTAAAGTTTTGCAGGAAACAAAATACACTGTAGAATTTCTATGGATTGAAATCCCATGTAAAAAAGGGACGGCGATGGTAGTGGGGCCAGAATGAACAAATGGATGATGAAATGCCCAAAGAAATCAGGGAAGCTAACAAAATTTACAACATAGTAATAATAATGGGTAATTTCAATTATCCCGATATCAACTGCATTTGTGTAAGGGCAGGACATGGTTAGAGAGAAATGTTTCTAGATGAAATAAAGGACTGCTTCTTGGAGCAGCTGGTTTATGAACCAACAAGAGAGGAAGCCATTTTGGACATACTTCTTAGTGGAATACAAGATCTGCTGCAAGAGATGAAGATGTTGGGGGCCACTTGGCAATTGTGATCATAGCATGATCATGTTTGATTTAATAAATGTAAGAAAGACAGCAAGGAAATCCACAGTACTACTTTTTAACTTTCAAAAGGGTGACTATGATAGAAACATAGATAAATGATGACAGAAAAAGACCACATGGCCTATCTAGTCTGTCCTTCCATTCCCCTACAGCATTCCCCTTTTTTCCTTTAGAGATCCTGTGTGTTTGTCCCATGCCCTTTTGAATTCAGACACTGTCTTCATCTCCACCACCTCCACTGTGAGACTGTTCCACGGATCCACCACTCTTTCCGTAAAGAAATATTTCCGCATATCACTCCTGAATCTATCCCCTTTCACCCTCATCCCATGTCCCCTCGTAGCAGTACTTGCTTTCAGCTGAAAGAGGCTCTCTTCCTGTGCATTTATGCCACGGAGGTATTTAAACGTCTCAATCATATCACCTCTATCCCGCGTTTCCTCTGTGTACCTATTAAGATTCTTAAGTCTGTCCACATATGCTTTATAAGGAAGATCACTAACCATATTAGTAGCCATCCTCTGTACTGACTCCATCTTGTTTATATCCTTTTGAAGGTGCGGTCTCCAAAATTGCACACAATACTCCAAATGAGGCCGCACCAAAGACTTATACAGAGGCACTATCATCTCCTTTTTTTTTTCTGCTAGCCATTCCTCTCCGCATGCACACAAGCATCCTTCTAGCTTTTGCTGTCACCTTTTCTACCTGTTTAGCCACTTTAAGATCATCAGACACAACCACACCGAGGTCCTGCACTTCTTTAGTGGACAAAAGTACTTCACCCCCTATACTTGTATTATATTGCTGCCTTGGATTTCTGCAGCCCAAATGCATGACCTTGCATTTTTTAACATTAAATCCCAGCTGCTAAATTCTAGAGCATTCTTCAAGCTTAGATCCCTCCTCATGTTATCTACACCTTCCTGGGTGTCTACTCTATTGCAGATTTTGGTATCATCCGCAAAGAGGCAAACCTTACCCGACAGCCCTTCCACTATATCACTAACAAAGATCTTAAAAAAGAATCAAACCAAGGACAGATCCCTGGGGTACACCACTGGTAACTTCCTTCTCCTCCGAGTGAGCTCCATTTACCTGTATTTTTTGTTGCCTCACACTCAACCAATTTCTAACCCAAGCAGTAACTTTAGGGTTCATCTCTAGGGTGCTCAGTTTTCTTATAAGTTGCCTGTGAGGAACAGTGTCAAAGGCTTTACTGAAATCTAAATACACCACATCTAGGGCTCTCCCTCAGTCCAACTCCCTGGTCACCCAGTCAAAGAAATCAATCAGATTTGTCTGACAAGACCTTCCTCTAGTGAATCCATGTTGCCCTGGATCCTGTAATCTGCTGGACTCCAGAAATCTTACTATTTTTGCTTTCAGCAGCGTTTCCAATAATTTACTCGCAACCAAAGTTAAACTAACTGGCCTGTAGTTTTCAACCACATCCTTACTTCCGCTTTTGTGTAAAGGAACCATATGAGCCTCTCTCCAGTCCTTTGGCACCACTCCCGACTCCAACGAAGCATTGAAAAGGTCAGTCAGTGGCGCGGCTAGAATGTCCCCAAGTTCCCTCAGTATTCTAGGCTGTATCCCATCCGGTCCCATCATTTTGTCTACTTTAAATTTAGCTAGTTTCTCACGAACAGTCTTCTGAAAATTGTTCAAGATGCCCCTTGCTACTGTTCCTGTTTGAGGGTGTTTTCTGAGATCCTGTTCTTGGTTCTTAATCTGTGAACACAAAACAGAAATATTTGTTAAGCAATTCTGCTTTATCTTCATCTTCTTCTACATATTCCTCCCCTTCAACCTTGAGTCTGACAATACCATTTTTGTCCTTCCTCTTCTCACTAACATATCTGAAAAATGTCTTATCCCCCCATTTTATTGCATTGGTTATTTCCTCCTCTTTTTGAATCTTTGCTTTCCTGACTACTTTTCTAGCTTCTCTAAGTTTTTCCAAATATAGTTGCCTGTCTTCCTCTCTCTTTGATCTCGTGTATTTCATGAAGGCCTCTCTCTTTTTCTTCACCTTTTCAGCTACTTCTTTTGAAAGCCATAGTGGTCTCCTTTTCCTTTTACCTTTATATACTATTTTAACAAAAAGGTTGGTTACCCTTAAAATATCCCCTTTCAATTTTGCCCACTGTTTTTCTGCATCCCCCAGCTGTTCCCATCCCGCTAATGACTCCCTCAGGTATTGGCCCATCTTGGCAAATTTATTTATTTATTTTATTATTTATTACAATCTCTTATATACTGCACTATTCGACATCAGCGCGGTTTACATGAAACAAAATGACCAGAACAAGCAGCTGTTTTGTTTTTACAGAGAGCAGGTGTACAAACTTGGATAACATAGGGGAACTATTTACATGTACTATCTACATACAGGCGTTATGACAAAACTCAATGATCTCGGATATCACACCGAGAAAGTTGATGGGGCTATCTAGTAAGGAAGGTGTAGATACTTTCATTGGTGGCGTTAGCTAGACGTATTGCTGACTGGGTAGTACTTGAGGAACAGGTGATATTTGAGTGCCTTCCTGAACTGGGCTATGTCAGTGATAGCGCGAATGTTCGATGGTAGAGCATTCCAGCATCTTGGGGCGCAAAATCTGAATGCCCTGTTTGCCGTTGTCAGGGTACATTTTGTTAAACTCTTCGGAATTATTAGTGTGTTTATTGCAAAGTTAGTTTTCCTAAAGTCTAAGACCCTCACTTTTTAAATGAATTCTAACAGCCCTTGTCATAATACTGAACCACACCATCTGGTGATCACTGGATGCCAAATGATCTCCCACTATAACATCAGAAACACTTTCACCATTGGTAAGCACCAAGTTCAATATGGCCCCTTCATGTGTGGGGTCTGTTACCAATTGCCTGAATAGTACTCCCTGTAGAGAATCCAGGATCTCCTTACTTCTAGATGATACTGCAGCAGGAATGTGCCAATCAACATCTGGCATATTGAAATCCCCTATCACTAGCACGTCCCCTTTCCTAGCAATACTGCATATCTCTTCACTTAACTCTCCATCCACTTGTTTCTCTTGTGAGGGAGGTCTGTATATCATGCCAATGCAAATAGATTTCTCTTTCCCTCTTTCTAGTTTAACCCACAGTGCCTCCTCTCTCCCTTTTAAGCTATGTAATTTCAAAGCTTTAATATTATTTTTTACATATAGTGCCACTCCTCCTCCCCTTCTTCCTACCCTGTCCTTTCTGAATAAAGTACAGCCTGGTATAGTTACATCCCAGTCATGGTTTTCTATGAACCATGTTTCTGTAACTGCCACTAAATCCAAGTCAGCCACTCCCATTAAAGCTTCAACATCAGGGATCTTATTTCCCATGCGACAGGCATTTATACACACTGCTTTCCATATTTTACCCCTTTTACCCATTTCCATAAAGGTATTTAATGTTTCACTTACCTGGAGGCTGTCTTCACCCATCCCCAATGAATCTAGTTTAAAGCCCTCTTCAGTAGATTAGCCAGTCTACTACTGAAGATGAGTCGTCCTTTCTTGGAAAGATGGACGCCATCTCTGCTCTGCAACCCTTGGAACAGCATGACAAAGTGAGAAAGATAGTTAAGAAAAAACTAAAAGAAGCAGCTGCAAAGCTTAAAGATTTACATCAAGCATGGGTGTTGCATAAAAATACTATGTTGAAGCCCATACCTGCTGTATTCCATGCTTAAAGAAAAGTGGAAGGAAGACCAAAAAACTGAAAGCATGATTTAAAGGTGAAGCCAGAGAGGCTGTTGTAGCCAAAAAAACATCTATTAGAAAATGGAAAAAGGAGCCAAATGACAAAAACTGGATAAAAATTAAACACTGACAAGTTAGAAACAAGACATTCATAAGGCAGGCAAAGACAGAATTTGAAAAACATTTGCCATGAAAGCAAAAACGTATAAAACTTTTTCAAGTACGTGTGTAGCAAAAAAAACTGTGAGAGAGTCAGTTAGACCATTAGATGATAGAGGAGTAAAAGGGGCACTCAGAGGGGACGAGGCCATATCAAGAGACTGAATGAATTGCTTGCTTCGGTCTTTACTGAAGATGCTGTATGGAAGTTGCCCATGACTGAAATGGTATTTAAAGGTGATGTATCGGAAGAAATGAAAGAAATATTGATAAATGGGGAAGATATATTGAAACTATTTGATAAAGAGTAGCAAATCACCAGGACCAGATGGTGTATATATAGTAACAATATATATGATTGCAGATAAAGTCCAGTATGATCCATCTAGTCTGCCAAGAAAGGTGGCAAGAGTAGGTGAACCTGTCGCTCTGTGCAGGTCATCCCTCCTCATGCCTTTGTTTAGGGGTGTGCCCACTGCTCTGTGTAGGTCACCCCTATTTGTTGAGATATGAGATAGTTATGGGGGGGGGGTTATTCTGTTGCTATAAAGGAATCCATTGTGTCTGTCTCATGCCATTTTGAATTCTGTCACTGTATTTGCCCCCACCACTTCCATCGGGAGGGCATTCCAAGCATCCACTGCCGTTTCGGTGAAAAAGTATTTCCTGACATTGCCTTTCAGTTTACCCTCTTACAGCTTCATGTTAATGCTGCTTTTCATCTGGTCAAAGCAGTTTACATTGAACAAATAATATGTTACATAGAACAATAAAAAATTGTTACCAGCTCAGCTTGTATATATTTCAACTATTTACAAGAGATAATTCGGGCATTGTGCCATATCTATTGCATGGGTCATTGTCGGAGGAGGAGTTGAGTAGTTGGTCTGTAGTAGTAAGTAAAAAAGGAGAGGGGTTCGTTGTTTTCAGAAGCAGAAGGGATTGGTGATGTTTCTTATGGCATCTGTTAAGTTGTTCTAGAGTGATGGCACAAAGAATTTGAATGCTCAACTGCAAGTCTGCTGGGAGGACTTTATCTTAGAGTGGGTATGGTGAGCTGCTTGTTTGGGGAGGATTTACAGGGTCTGTCTGGGGTGAGAGTTTATAGTAGGGACGGGAAATAGGTGGCTGGGTAGGTGTGTAGCGCTTTGTGCATTATGAGTAAAGATTTATATCTGATCCTGATGGAGAGTGGTAACCAGTGGAGCTGTTTGAGGATAGGGGTGATATGGTTGTGTTTGGAAGCTCCCTGGATTATTCATGTGGCAGTGTGCATGGTGGTTTGAATTGGGAGGACAGTGTCTTGTAGAAGGCCCTGATAGATTGTTACAATAGTCTACGTGTGGGAGGGTAAGAGCTTGGAGGGTTGTGTATAAGTCTGCTGGGTTGATAAATGGGCAGAGGCATTGTAAAGTTTTGTTTTTGAAAAATATTGTTTGGCTGTTGTAATCTGATCCTTGAAAGTTAACTGCTGATCAAGAATGATACCAAGGTATTTTAGCTTTGGGCGGATGTTTATCTGGATGTTGTGTAATGTTACTGAGAAGGGGGAGTGGGTGGTGAATGACATGTCTTTGGTAATAAACAGAGCTTATGTCTTCTTGTCAATTTATTGCCTGTTTATATTCTATAAGATTTGAGTGTGCCCTCAGTTCATAAAAAGTCTACTGGCCAGGAAAACTACATCCTTTATATTTGTCTACTAGGGCTTGCAGTACACATTTTATTTATTTTATTTATTTATAGTCTCTTCTATACCGCGCTATTCAGCATTTATTTTATTTATTTATTTAACGTTTTTCTATACCGCACTATTCGGCATCAGCGCGGTTTACAAAGAACAAGTTTGAACAATGTGGAACAGCCATACATTGAACTTACATAAAACAGGGAAATTAAACAGGGATAACAGGTAAACTTTATACATAATAAATAAAAGGGGAATTTAAACATGGTTAGCAGGTGAATTTTATACAATATATACAAAAGGGGTTTGCATCATAGTTGAGTTTGATACATGCCCTAAAGGGGCTGGTTGGATGAGGGGAGAGTTATCAAAGGAGATTGGTTAGGTGAAGTTGGATTGAGAGACTGTAGGGTCATGTGATACTGTCTAGGTCAGTGTTTCCCAACCCAGTCCTACGGGGCACACCGGCCAGTCAGGTTTTCGGGATATCCCTAATGACTATGCATGAGATATATATGCATTAGAGATATCCTGCCAACCTGACTGGTTTGTGGCCCTCCAGGGCTGGATTTGGAGACCCCTGCCTTACACCTCTGTCATTTAAGATTGTGAGTGGGCAAGGTGCAGATGTCCTAGACATCGAAAGGGTATATAGAATGTGACACATTCCACCTCGATTCTCACCACCACCAAAATATTGTCTATTAGACAACTTTTTGGTGGTGGTGAGAATCGAGGAGGAATGTGTCACATTCTATATACCCTTTCGATGTCTAGGACATCTGCACCTTGCCCACTCACAATCTTAAATGACAGAGGTGTAAGGCAGGGGTCTCCAAATCCAGCCCTGGAGGGCCACAAACCAGTCAGGTTGGCAGGATATCTCTAATGCATATATATCTCATGCATAGTCATTAGGGATATCCCGAAAACCTGACTGGCCGGTGTGCCCCGTAGGACTGGGTTGGGAAACACTGGTCTAGGTGATGCTGTCAGAGTTAAAAAAGTGTTGTGTAAATAGGTGCTTTTTGAGGGCTTTTCTGAACTGGGGGAGGTTGTTTATGGTCCGGATTTCTGTTGGGAGGGAGTTCCAGCATGAGGGAGCAAACAAGGCAAAGGCACGTTTTTTAGTGGAATTGTTGCATTTTGTGATGGCTTTTGGAATGAGGATGGTATTGCAGGATGTGGCTCTTCTTAATCTGTTGTCCGGTGTAGGTTGAATCAGATATGACAGGGTAGATGCGGTGATACGGTTGACTGCTTTGAAGGTCATGGTTAGGATCTTAAATGTGATCCTGTATTGGATGGGGAGCCAGTGAAGGCTCATCAGAATAGGGGTGATATGTTCTCTGAGCAAAACTCCATAGAGGGTTCTAGCTGCGGTGTTCATCGCAAGCTGCAAGGGATTTATCGAGCTCTTAGGGAGTCCAAGTAGGATGGAATTGGTGTAATCAAAGTGGGGCATGATTATGGCCTGGAAGACTGTTCTGAAGTCATTAGGTTCAAGAGTGTTCTTTATGAGGCGTACTGTCCGTAATTTATGGTAGATTGTCCTGATGGTATTGTCTATATGAGCATGCATGTCCAGGTGCTGGTCAAGTGTTACGCCTAAGTATTTGATCATTGTCTTGGAGATGAGTTCAGCGTTGTTCACCTTGATTGATGATGGGGGAGTGAATGACCGGTCTCTTCCAATGAATAAGACGTCTGTCTTTTTTAGGTTTATTCTGAGCATTTGGTTGTGTAGCCAGTCTGTGATGGCGTTGAAGCAAGAGGAGAGCTGATCAAGGTTTGGATGGTCTGTGTCTATTGGGGTGAACATTAGGACATCGTCAGCATATACTAGGCAGTTGATGTTAAAGGACCGGATAAGGCTGCAGATGGGCTGCATATAGATATTGAATAATAGGGCTGAGAGGGATGAACCTTGCGGAACGCCTTTTTCTAGTGGGAAAGGGTCTGATAATGAGGAGCCGGAGCGGACATGTTGCCATCTGTTACTCAGGTATGAGGCACACCATGCTAGAGCGTTGCCATGGATGCCCTTCTCAGCGAGGCAAGATAGGAGTATCTTGTGGTCTACCGAGTCGAAGGCGGCTGCGATGTCCAGAAAGATAAGGGTGAAACCCTTCCTGATGTTATCAAGCCCGATGGTAAGGGAGTTGAATAAAGTAGTCAGAAGGGTATCAACTCCATGTGACTCTCTGAACCCATGCTGGCAGCAATCAAGGGGAGCGTTGTTTTCGATGTGATGGGTTAGTTGCTGTTGGACTGTTTTTTCCATGATTTTAGCTAGGAGCGGGATGCTCGATATAGGCCTGTAAGAATCCATATTTGTGGGGTCGAGCTTTTTGTTCTTCAGTAGGGGTCTTATTGAGGTTTGTTTCAGGTTCTGTGGGAATATCCCTGACGCGAAGGATATTCCTATTAGTTTGGCGAGGAAAGGGCTGAGGTCAGATTTTAGGACTTTTACCCATTGTGCCGGGCACGGGTCGCTCGGAGCCGTGGTGGGGTTAATGCAAGTGATGATATCTTGGATCTCCCTTGCTGTGGGGGGGGGGGGGAGAAGGAGTTAAGAATGTGGTGATTGTATGCTGTCCCATTTAGAGGGGAGGAGTCGGGAAGTTGCGAAATTGTATGTTCTGGGGGGTGGTAGCTTGCAAGGGCAATGTGTTGGCTCGTCTTTGAACAAAGGTAGTCCGCATATTCTTGGGGGTCAGGTAAATTTGTTTGGTTGGGGGAGGGCTCCTTTGCCAGATTTTTGACCAGATTGAATAGCTCTCGTGGTTTGTTTATGGCTCTCAGTAGGACATCTGAGTGATATTGTTTCATTCTTGTGGTTACGGCTGTTCTATGAGCATCAAGGTGGGTGTTATAGGCTTCCTGGTTCTCGGTTGTCCTTGATCTGCGCCATCGTTTTTCAAGTTGACGCAACCGCCGGAGGGATGCTGTAAGTTCAGGTGAATACCAAGGTGCTTTTTTTCTACCCCTGTAGTTTTTATTGGTAGTTGTGACATTACTTACTGCGTTGAGGGACTTGTTCCATAATGTAATCATGTCATCGAGGTTGAGTTCGGGTGTTTCAAGGAGAAGGCGTACTCTCCCAATGATCTCCTGCTCGTTGAATGGGAGGTAGCGTGTCCGAGTAGTAATGGTGTTATCCACTGGGGTGGGGGGGCGGTTAGATCCATAAAGGGAAGGCAGCGAGAATCTGATTAAACTGTGGTCAGACCATGGTACTGGGCTCAGTGAGAGATTGAATTTGTGAACCGCATCAGCGCGGTTTACAATGAACAATGAATTTACACATTTCCGATTTGCTTTTAGATTTGCAAAGACCTGGTTTCCTACTAAATTTTGCAGAAAAGGTATACATCTTACAGTTCCAAGGTCCTTTCCATAGCAGACTAGTACATAGAAATTAGGATTTAATTTGAAAGTTTAACAGGGTGTGGTTAATTCAATCAGCCTCTACTGCTTGAGAGTTAATTCAGTCAGTCCCTACTACCTGAACATGAGTTCTGATCCAGCAACTGCAAAACTAATTTTCTAAATTTACTATTTTGGCTGGTTTTGTTATAAAATGTTCTTGCCTATTTATTACCTGTTTATATTCTCTTAGATCTGAGTGTGCCCTCAATTCATAGAAGGTCTACTGGCCAGGGGCACTTAAATTCCTGTCCACACTACCCCTAACCCCACCCACCCCAGGTTGCATTGCCTATATAGTCATCATGTATATTGACATCTGTCCTCTAATTAGGTATAACACCCATCTTTTTTCCTTGTTCTAGAACTGCTTTATAACCATCTTAATCAGCATGTCCTGTATTCAATGCAATAGTTGTTGTGTCTTCATTCTAAGAAGAATAATTTGGAGCCAAAAAGCTTTCCCTACATGTCTCAAGTTATCTGCCATGCATAAAGAATTGATTCTCTTAAGGGAGGAATTAGCTGCAATTAAACATACCTTTTCTAGGGTATAAACTGAAAAAAATCCACCACTACTCCCACAAAGATTCAAGCAACCCAGGAACAAATGGATCACAGTGGGCTCTGGTAGATTTCGACCTGTAACACGGAGACACCCTTGCCATCAAGAGAGATCCCTGCATTAACACCTTGTCTGCTTTGGGGAATTTGAGTGCCCGATTAGTGGAAACTGAAGTGCCCTTAAATGAGAAGGTTAATGCTCAATCTACTGATAATGTCCTAAATATGAAGAAACTGTCACAAAAGAGGAAACTACTACTACTTGGAGATTCCATCATCAGAGACACCAACTTGAGAACACAGTTCAAAGGAGAGAGGATGGTCAGATGCCTCCCAGGCTCTTCAACCAGCAGGAATACAAAGCAAATTGCTGGCATAGTTAATGCAGAAAGTGAGCACTCCAAAATTGATGTTGTCATCCACTTGGGTACAAGTGACCTGGTTAGAAACAGTGCCTATACAGTTCAGAGAGACTTCCAGATTCTGGGAGAGAAACTCCAACCCATTACTAACACTACAGCATTCTCAGACGTTCTACCTATTCTTGGTAAGGAGGCAGAAAGGCTGCATTGCATAATCAGCTTTAATACATGGCTCCAAACCTGGTGCAAATAAGGATTTAAATATGTAGGCGACTGGAGAAAAATAGGGAACAACAAGATGCTATACTGTGTTGATGGACTATCTCTCTCTGTTGCAGGGAAAAGGATCCTAAGTGAAAAATTCAGGCATTATGTAGGCAGGCATTTAAATTAGGGAAAGAGGGTGCAGGATGGAAAAGAACAAGCTCAGGATGTCACTCCCAGCAAAAACAAAATAACATTGGAAACAGCGCAATGGGCTAAACTAAAGGAGGCAATAAAAAGGGTAACAGATGCACATGTAAGGAAAGTAAATTAAATAAAACAAGAAGAAAAGGAAACCTTTTTGGTTCTCCAAAGAAGTGACTGAACAAATAAAGGCAAAACCCAAAACTTTCACAAAATTCAGAGGTTTGCAAACAGAGGAACACAGAAAAGAATACAGGACAAAACAAAAAGAGAAGTAAGGATAGCAAAATGAAAGGCAGAAGACAAGACAGAGATGCAAAGTGTGATGAACCAACTTTTTTTTTTAGGTATATTCGGGAGAGGAGGAAAATCAGAGGTGGAACTGCAGGACTCAAAAGTGCCGGAAACTGCTTTGTGGAAAGTGACATTGAAAAAGTGAAAATGCTAAACAAATACTTTTGTTTTTACTAAAGAAAATCCTGGAGAAGGGACCACCTGTGACTGGCAAATATATAAATGGGAATGGAGTAGATACCACACCATTCACAGAAGATAATATGTTAGAACAGCTTGCAAAACTGAAAGTGGACAAGGCCATGGGACTGGATGGGATACATCCTAGATATTGAAAGAGCTCAGAGAGGTTCTTGCAGGGCTGTTAAAGGATGTTTTTAATAGATCCTTGGAGAGAGAAGAAGTTCCACAGGATTGGAGAAGGGCCAATGTGATCTCTTCACAAAAATGGCTGGAAAAGTAATGGAGGCGCTCCTGAAAGAGCAAATAGTGGACTTTCTTGAAACCAACAGGTTGCATGATCTGAGGCAACATGGTTTTTACCACAGGACGATCTTGCCAAAGAAATCTGATTGACTGGGTGACCAGAGCACTAGATCAAGGGCATGTGATGGATGTGATCTATCTAGATTTCAGCAAAGCCTTTTATAGTGTTCCACATAGGAAGCTTATCAATAAACTGAATAGCCTGGAGATGGATCTCAATGTGGTGAATTGGATCTGAAACTGATTGATTGAGAGACAACATAAGGTGATGCTAAACGGAACTCACTCTGATGAAAGGAAGGTGATTAGCGGTGTACCCCAGGGTTCAGTCCCGGGACCGGTACTGTTCAATGCATTTGTGAGTGATTATTGCTGAAGGACTGAATGGAAAAGTCTGTCTTTTTGCAGATGACACAAAAATTTGCAACAGAGTGGATTCTCCTGAGGTAGTGGATAACATAAGAAAAGATCTACAAAAGCTGGAAGAATGGACTAATGCTTGGCAGTGAGGAAGTGCAGTGTCACGCACTTGGAAGCAGAAATCCAAGGGAATTGAATGCAATAGGGGGCAAGAGGTCGGTATGCATGGACCAGGAGAAGGACCTCAGAATGATTGTTTCCGAGGATCTCAAGGTGGCAAAACAGTGTGACAAAGGCAGTGACAAAAGCCATAAGGATGCTGGGTTGCACACAGAAAGGAATTACCAGCAGAAAGGTAGAAGTACTAATGCCACTATACAGTACAAGTCACTGGTGAGGCCTCACATGGAATATTGTGTTCAGTTTTGGAGACCATATTTTGCAAAGGATATAAAAGACTGGAAATGGTTCAGAGGAAGGTGACCAAAATGATTTTGAGCCTGCATCAGAAGATGTATGAGAAGAGACTTGAAGGCCTAAATATGAACACTCTGGAGGAGAGGAGGGACAGAGGAGATATGATTCAGACCTTTAAATACTTAGGGCCTGATTCTGTCCTGCACATACAGCCCCTTTGCACATCCGGTCTGAGCTGCGGGATCAGAATCGCGATCAGACCAGTACGTGCAGGCTGGGCCTGCACGTACAAGCACTGCCCGGATAGCTCAGTCTGGCATTTAAATGGAGCCGCGGCGCCATGGCACTGTGGCTCCATTTAAATGCTGCAATGCCGGCCATCAGAAACTAAAGTTTAAAGTTTATTCCCTGCAGCCCAACCACTGATCTGGGTTCCTAAGGCCAGGGTCGGGCTGTGGGGAATAAACCCTCTCCCCCCCAGCCCCTTCCACGCCCTGGGCCGTGATAACTCCCCTGGTCATGTGTTTTTTTGGGGGGTTTTTTATTCCACCTTTGAGGTGGAATAACTTCCCCTGCCAATTTGCTGGCCCTGGATGTACAGGGCTGAAATTAAAATCGGCCCTGTCTACACCCAGGGCCAGCGACCACCCACTGCCTGCCTACTCTCCGCCCCTGGGCTGCCTCTTCCCTGTCCCCGACTAACTTCCCCGCACAACTGGCTGGGAAGTTAGTTGGGGGCTACCGCCGGCACGAATAGCAAGGATGGGATGTAGATCCCCGCCAGTTGTGTCTCAGAATAACCCCCTTAGAGTATTAATTTACAAACAAACCTCTTCCAAAGATGGGGGAGCTGTAAAACTGGAGGGCATAAC
This sequence comes from Ichthyophis bannanicus, assembly GCA_033557465.1. Taxonomy (NCBI): domain Eukaryota; kingdom Metazoa; phylum Chordata; class Amphibia; order Gymnophiona; family Ichthyophiidae; genus Ichthyophis; species Ichthyophis bannanicus. The sequence goes on along the minus strand of CM066031.1, from coordinate 743,871,934 downwards.
ATGAAGCTGCAAGAGGGTAAACTGAAAGACAGTTTCAGGAAATATCTTTTCGTTGAAAGGGTGGTAGATGCTTGGAATGCCCTCCCGATGGATGTGATGGGCACAAATACAGTGACACAATTCAAAATGGCATGGGATAGATACGGTGGATCCCTTTTATAGCTACAGGATAAAATCAAAATAAACAACTATCTTTTATTTCTCAACAAATAGGGATGATCTACACGGAATAGTGGGCACACCCCTAAAGAAGCATATGGGGAGGGGTGACCTTAACACGGAGCAGCAGGTGCACCTACTCTTTCTGCCTTGCTGGACAGACTAGTTGGAACATACTGGACTTTATCTGCCATCATATACTATGTTGTAATTTATTGTAGGTTGTTTGCCATAAGCCAGCGAGAGACATCTGAGAAGCAGTTCTGTATTTGTGTGTATGATGGCTGTCTTGTATGGAGTGGATAGTATAGTATAATGCCATCTCCCTATATTTGGAAGTTGACATTGTGCTCCTTGATGATTGTACAGAAGGATTTAATATGCTCTTCTCACCCGCTGCCTCCCCCCTGGTTTTTCTGCAATTTCAGTCCCCCGTATAGGTTGCTCTGGCGGGGGGGGTGGCAGCCATCCTATCTCCAGCTTTTCCTGCTTCTCAGGTCCCTTCTCCTCTACTTTCCTACCCTGAATCCCTCCTGTTTCGTTTGCACGCTGTACCCTCACTATACATCCTTCTTATTTACTCCCCCCTTCCCTCCGTCCCGACCTGTGGGACTCTCTTTTTCGGACCCTCTCAGACCTCTCTCTGGCTTTCCCACACCTTCTCATTGCTGGAGATTTCAATCTTCATCTCGACTCACCCTCCTCCTCAAGGGAACACGCTTTTCTAGCCCTCCTCCAGGATCTCTCCCTCACTCAACATGTTTCATTTCCTACCCATTCCGCCGGTCACACTCTTGACCTCCTCATCACCCCAGCAACATCCCAGTTACTCCTTTCCGATCTAGCCGCTCTCCCTCTCCCTTGGACTGACCACGCCTGTCTCACTGTCTTATGCTCCCACCCACTCCCTCACCACTCCCCCCCCTCGTGCTCCCCGCCCCCCGACTATCTAGGTTAATCACTCCTGATACGGTCCACAGTTTTCCCCCGGCCACCACCCTTCTTCCCCCAGACTTCGCCTCTTTATCTCCCAACGCCCAAGCATCCTCATGGTTTTCCTCCCTTTCCTCCGCCTTTGATTCTATTGCCCCCCTTCGCCCCCGCCCAGCAACGTGCCGTATTTCCCAACCCTGGTTTCACCCTGGTCTCCGCCACCTCCACTCTCAACTCCGCAGAGCTGAGCGCCACTGGCGTAAGAATCCCTCTCCAACCACCCTGTCTTTCTTTAAAGCCCATCATGCCTTCTATCGTTCCCAGACCCTCCTTGCAAAACGTACATTTATTTCCGACGCCATCACCAATGCCCCAAATCAGACCCGCCACCTCCATTCTACACTCCGATCTCTTACTTCCCTCCATCCCAATTCCTCTTCTGCACCCACTCATCCTACTCCAGATCCTCCTCTGCTAGCCTCTACTTTCAGTGCGAAAGTTGCATCACTAAGAGCATCTCTGCCAGTCTGTCCTTCACCTATTTCCTCCCCTCCCCCCATTGCTTCCCCCCCTCCACTGTCCCACCTCTCCCACACATGCTCATCATTCGCGCCAACCTCATCTGCTGAAATTCAGAAACTCATCTCCACCTCCAACAAGACTTTCTGCCCCCTTGATCTCATTCTATCTTCATGGTTACTTACACCCTCTCTTGCCATCCTTCCCCCCCATCCTTTCCATATTGAACAATAGTCTCTCCACAAGAACTTTCCCCCACCCCTGGAAACATTCTCTAATCCGCCCAATCTTCAAGAAATCCTCCCTCGATCCGTGTGATCCAACCCATTACTGTCCATTCCTTTCTAAGCTTCTCGAAAAGATCGTCTTTGCGCAACTTTCTCACCATCTCGATTCCACCAACTATCTTCACCCCCGTCAATCAGGCTTCCGTCCAGGTCACAGTGTCGAAACTATCCTCCTTGCTTTCACTAATTCCCTGCATGTGGCACATGATCGTGGGGACATTTCGGTGGCGGTAGCACTTGACCTTTCAGCGGCTTTTGATCTAGTTGACCACTCCCTCCTTTAACCTGTCTTCGTGAAACTGGTCTTCATGGCACTGTCTACAGGTGGTTTCATTCTTTTCTCTATGCCCGATCAGCCTCAGTCCTTCCTGCCTCCTCTTCCATGCCACCATCTGCCCCCTTTTCTTTACCCTGTGGGGTTCCCCAGGGTTCTGTTTTGGCCCCTCTTCTGTTTAACCTTTTCCTGGTACCCCTCACACTAGTTATCCAGCAATTTGGGATCTCTGCATTCTACTACGCGGACGATATTCTCCTCTTGCACCACACATCCCCCTCCCACCCCGATCTCACTCCTTTAAATAACTGCCTCACAGCTGTCACTCATTGGTTGTCCCAGAACTGTCTCCACCTTAATCTTGCTAAAACCACCGCCATCTGGTTCCCTCACGGTCACCCTTCCCCCTCCCTAGCCCCCTCCCTTTCCAACGCCCCCATATCTTTGGTCACCTCTTTTCATTATCTCTGTGTTCTCTTCGACTTGGACCTCACATTTCACGCTCATATTTCCTACATCACCAAAACTTCTTTCTATTTTCTACGTCAAATCCGTGCCATTCGTCCTTTCCTCTCCACCTCTGCTCTTTCCACACTACTTCTCTCCCTGGTTATGTCCCGGGTCGACTTCTCTAACTCTATCCTCACCGGCCTAACCTCCTCTCAACTTCATCGCCTTCAGAGAATCCAAAACACCGCCGCTCGCCTTCTCACTCACTCATCCTCGCATCACCACATAACCCCTCTTCTCATCCATTTACACTGGCTGCCCGTTTCCTTTCGCTCCCAATATAAACTACTCACTTTGGTTCACAAGGCCCTTCACCCCAGTACCCCACAATACCTAGCTGACCTCATTCATTTTCACACCCCCAGGCACACCCCCCGCTCGTTCCATCTAAATCGTCTTACCCTTCCCCCCCCCTCTGCTGCCCATCTTCAATCCACTCGCTCCTCAGCTTTTTTCTTCATAGGCCCCGCACTCTGGAACTCCCTTCCCACTTCCCTCCGCTTAGAACCTTGCCATGCAGCATTCAAACAGCTAAAAACCCACCTTTTTTCCCTAGCCTTCAACCTCCCCACCTCCTCTCCCCTCTCATAGCTCTACTCTGCCTCCCCAACTGTTTCCCACCCCACTCTGCTTTTTAAATTGTGAATTTCTTTTCCTTTCCGGCTCTGTGCCTTGTTTTTATTGGTTTTTATTTATTGTACACCACTTTGATTTTATTGAAGGGCGGTTAATCAAGTTTTAATAAACATAAACATAAACATACAGGTTGAAGAGGGGTGTGGATAGTGTGGATCGTTTGGGTACCCCTTGGGTACCCCTTGTGTTTATTGATAGGTTTTGGAGACATTTATTCCCAATTGTATCCGGTAGTGTCTGTTGGTGAGGAAAGACTGGAATCATCTTACGACTGCATTTTGTAGGTCATATGATTGGAGGTGATGAAGGAGTGTAAAGTGGTCAACTGTGTCGAAGACTGCGAAGATATCCAAGAATATACATATCATTTCTATTTGTTTAACATTAGCAAAATTCAGCTCTTCCTCTCTGAAGACACTACTAGGACCCTTATTCACTCCTTAATTACCTCCCGTCTTGACTATTGCAACCTCCTTGCTGGTATTCTTTAGTCCCAAGAGGATTGTGAAAAATTTCAAGAGGACCTTGATAAGTTGGAAGACTGGACATTCAAATGGAAGATGAAATTTAATGTGAACAAGTGCAAAGTTATGCACCTAGGAAAGAACAACCCAGACTATTGTTAAATGATGCAAGGTTTCATATTAGGAACCACCACCCAAGAAAAAGATTTAGGCATCATCGTGGATAATACATTGAAACCATCCGCCCAGTATGCAGCGGCAGCCATGAAGGCAAATAGAATTCTAGGATTCATAAGGAATGGAGAATAAAACCAAGGATATTATAATGCCTCTGTTTTGTTCCATGGTGCGATTGCACTTTTGACTATTTTGTGCACTTCTGGTCACCGTATCTTAAAAAGGATATAGCGAATTTGAAAAGGTACAGAGAAGAGCCACCAAAATGGTAAAGGGTATGGAAGGATACCCCTGTGAGGAGAGGCTTAAAAGGTTAGGACTCTTCAACTTGGAAAAGAGATGGCTGAGGGGAGATATGATAGAGATCTATAAATTAACGAATGGAGTGGAACGGGTAAATGTAGATCGATTGTTATGCCATCAAAAAGTAGAAAGACTAGGAGACATGCAATGAAGATATAGTGTAACCCATTTAAGACTAATAAGAAAAAATATTTTTTCACTCAATGTGTAATCAAACTCTGGAATTTGTTACCGGAGAATGGAGTAAAAGCTGTTGGTGTAGCTGGGTTTAAAAGAAGTTTTGAACAAGTTCCTGGAGGAGAGGTCCATAAATTATTATTAAAGAGGACCTGGGAAATCCACTGCTTGCCCTAATACAGGCATTGCGGAACCTGTGTCTTTTTGGGGAAACTCCCGGGTACTTGTGGCCTGGATTGGTCACTGTTGGAAACAGGATTCTGAGCTTGGTGGATTTTGGTCTGACCCAGTATGGCATTTTTTATGTTCTTTTTCTTTTCTCATTCTTACCTTCCATAAGAGGCAATCCTTTGTGAGTAGTCTGGTTTATGTCGTGCTATACGTCGTTGATAAACCATACCCAAACAGCTTTTCTTTCAATCTATCTTCTTTGGTTTCACAAAACAACTAGTGGAAGGTCTCCTTCACTTAAGATGAAAGAAACTGAATATTTATAAGACACTCCACTTTTTAAATGTTACTGCTTATTTAATAGAACAAGATTGGTTACCCATTTTTAGTAGAATATATTTCAAAAGTCTAATATTTTCTCTCATCAGGCTTTTTACTCAGGATGCCAGATTCATCTTCTCTCCATTCTCATACCCTATTGCCCACAGAGGATTCTTCGATCCTCACCAGCAAACATATTAGTCATTCCCGCACACCGACAATTCATGTTAGAATGGACTTGAGGTTCTGCTTTTGCATGTTCAGCTCATATTTATGGACCTTCCTATTACTTGACCTGCACTTAGAAAGATTGCAGATGTTTTTAACTCCTCAAAACATGGTTTTATTGCTAGCCATATGCTGATTATTTGCCTGAATGATAATGTAAACCAGATGGAAATAGGATAACCTGCCTACTTTTAATTTCTTGGCTGCTTATCTACCTCTTTTAAGCTCGGTAAGTTTTAAAATGCTCCTTCCTTGTGTGTCTTATATATATATTTGTCGTCTTAGGAAAAATTGTGCTATTCAAGTCCCTCTAAGGTTGTACTTGGCTTGTTATGTTTATGATTGTATGTATTTCTCTCTCCATATATTTTTTATTAATTGTAAACCACTGCTTGACATATAGTATACCAGATATTCCTAAATTAAATAAATATTTTCCCTTTTTGATGTAAAAACAATGGTGTGACCTTAGGGAACCTACTACAACAGAACTTTAACAAAATCTAGAGATGCTGCCTACTAGTTACATGCAGTAGTACCATTGACCATGTTGATGCACGGGATCTTTGCACTGAAATGAATTTTAAAGCGTTAATGTGCATAATAAAATGCTACTTAAATGTCCCTATTTACTAACATACGGTAAAGGTTTTAGCACTTATTGTGCTTCAATTGCAAAAATTAATGTACAGTAAGTAAAATCTGTGCTGATTGTTGGAGCATATCCAGTATGTCACTGTGCAGCCCCTGAACAAAAAAGTTCTTTACCATGTGTTACATGTATTCACAATTAGTACAGTAGCCCCTATGCTTAACTGCACAAGTGACGGTGTGCAGTGAAGTACCATGTGCCTTCCCCCCCACTCCATGATCCCCAACCCCCAAGCTTACCAGAGGTCATTGCTGGACAGTGGAAGCAAGAGTGATGCTCATTTTCTCCTGCTTAGCATGTGCTCTTATCCAACATGTTGCCAATTACCCTTAGCAAGGGAGGCAGTAAGGGGGGGGGGGTTATAGTGGGTGGTCTGCTGGGTGCCACTTAGGGGGATGGTTGTTGGTTGGTCTGGGCAGAAGGTATTTGTGTGTGTGTGTGTGTGTGTGTGTGTGTGTGTGTGTGTTTGAGGGCCTTGGCAGGGCGGGAGATCGAAGCAGCTTGGGGAGGGGGACTTGGCTCCTGTGCTTCTGGGGGGAGATAAGGGGATCAGTGCTGTTTTGGTGGGGGTGTGGGGATTGAGGCTGCTTCGGGGGGGAGAGGGGTGGGCTTGGATGCTGGGAGGAGGTACGTCTGGGGCCAGCATGGAGGGGGTACCAGAGGTCAGGACAGTAATTTAGGGTGGGGGAGGGCACCTGTGATGCTGAACAGAGTATGCTCTCTGTACCAGAGCAATGATTTTAAGGATTTTAAGAGGCTGCTACCACATCTGGTATGGAGAGGTTTCATGGCTTTTTTTTTTTTTTTTTAAATCCCATGCAGCTTTTTAAAACATGGCTTTACCTTCCAAATGTGGAGCGGCATACCCATGCAGTAAAATACTATGGGAATCCTCCACATCCTGACATTCCACTCTCTACATCTTTTGTGAAAGATGCCTTCACCTGCTTAGCACACTGTAGTAAACGGGTTCCAAAATTGTATATGTGGAGCAAAGGGTAGCTTCCCTTTGAAGATTAACTTGCTGTTCTGTGGGTAAAAAAAACTGCCAGCCTGTTTTGATATGGAAGTCTTATTTATTCTTTGAGTTTGGTATTGGAACTCGAAAAAGAATTCTGGGAAGGGAAAAGTTATGAAGACTAAGGGCTAGCGTTACTAAGATGTATTACCATTGGTGTGCTTTATTTAACTCCGGTCCTGTTTTTTTTCAGTAGGACCTAGTTAAGAACATAAGATATGCCATACTGGGTCAGACCAAGGTCCATCAAGCCCAGTATAAAGTTTCCAACAGTGGCCAATCTAGGTCATACGTACCTAGCAGTTTCCCCAAAAGACACAGGTTCCACAATGCTTGTACTGGGTCAAGCATTGATATCCTGGGTCCCTTCTTAATAAATGGTTTATGGACTTTTCCTCCAGGAACTTGTCCAAACCTTTTTTAAACCCAGCTACACTAACAGCCTTTACTACATCCTCCGGTAACAAATTCCAGAGTTTGATTACGCGTTGAGTGAACAAATATTTTCTTTTATTAGTCTTAAATAGTTTACCCTGTAGCTTCATTGCATGTCCCCGAGTCTTTCTATATTCTGATAACGTAAACAATCGATCTATTTTTACCCGTTCGATTCCATTCATTAATTTATAGACTTCTATCATATCTCCCCTCAGCCGTCTCTTTTCCAGGTTAAAGAGCCCTAACCTTTTTAGCCTTTCTTCATATGAGTATCCTTCCATCCCCTTTACCATTTTGGTGGCTCTTCTCTGAACCTTTTTTAATAACACTTATTAAAAGAGGGCTGCTGCACAGTACTCTGTCCCGTGCTGCTGAGGTAAGCTATATTCTGATTTGATTTAAATTATAGCTCTTTGCTGCTGCTAGGCTTTAACTTATTATGAAATTTAAACTACAAGCTCTCTACTGGATTCCAAATTTAACCAGAAAGTTCTCTTCTGTGTTTTAAATTTAAACTTAAACTGCTGCTACTAGGCCCTGACTGATTTAACAAAAAACAGTGGGTTCACAGTTTAATTAGCTTATGGTTATTATGGTGCTGGCGGCGAATACTGTGTATACCATGGACTGCCCGAAGAACAAACCAGTCGGTACTAGAGGAGATCAAACCTAAGCTTTCTTTAGAAGCTCAGATGACAAGACTTCGACTTTCATACTTCGGACACATCATGCGAAGAGAGAGATCATTAGAGAAAGACATCATGCTTGGCAAGATAGAAGGTCAACGCAAAAGAGGAAGGCCAGCAATGAGATGGATCGCTACAATAACAGCAGCTACGGGTACCAGTCTGTCAACAATGAGCCGCCTGACTGAAGACCGAACACAATTTAGGATAGCTATCCAGAGGGTCGCCATGAGTCGACTCCGACTCGACGGCACTTAACAACAACAACAATACAAAGAATTCCTTTCAGAAAATTCCCAGAAGCATATACTCACAATTGTAGATCTCTCTCCAGAAGTAACAGTCCCCTTTTCTAGTCCTTCAAGACTGAGGATCACAGAGCTCTGGTTGAGCTATTTATGCCTGTGCTGCTGAGGTAAGCTGTGACCAACTTCCTGGGTGATTAACAGTCCTTGCTTGGATAGAAGGAGTCTTTCAAAATGGCCTTTTGACCTGCCACCTGGTGTTAACACCTATTGAAAATGTTTCACAGGTCTCTTGCCCCCTAGGTAGAAGGCCTCTTTGTAAAGGTCTCTAGAAGACTTTATTTGTTGCTCAAAGAGTACTGACCCTGTTTTGCCTTTTATGCTAAGCTATATTCTGATTTGATTTAAATTATAGCTCTTTGCTGCTGCTAGGCTCTAACTTATTATGAAATTTAAACTACAAGCTCTCTGCTGGGTTCCAAATTTAACCATAAAGCTCTCTTCTGTGTTTTAAATTTAAACTAAAAGTACTTTGCTGATGCTAGGCCCTGTTATTATTGAGATGCATTTTTATATATTTAAATATTGTTCAGCAAAGCCCTTTTTTCTTGGACATCCACGTGAATAGTTATACTTCTAATTATGGTTCTAAATTAACATGAGATGCATCATTACTTTGGTAACAAATTGCTTCTAGCAATAAGACTAAAACATAAGATGCAGTATTTCATAAACCTATGGGAAGTCTACCTTTATGCGTAAGACCTACCTAATGCTGAATGTCTTTCCCCTGGAGAGCAGTGTTGGGCTCATAGAAGTTACCGTGACAATGTACCAAACTGCTGCAAATGATTTTAATGTGGTATCAAGCAAAGGTGAAATTTTTGTTGTTCTGTTTGATACAGTCCTAACCTTTTGCCTACAGTTATTAAAAGGATATGTCTCATTGTTCCATAACCTCTAAATGTCAGCTGCTTTTGTGAGTAGATAATGTCTTCAAGCACAGAATAGGAGCAAACAAGGGCATCTACAGTATGATCAAATTTTCAACAGGCTAATGAGCAATTTTGTCTCTATTCCAGTGCTCATCTGTTTCCGCAACATATGACGCTACACCCTTGTAGTTGCAAAGTAGCAGTAAGGGTCCCTGCTGATCAACTGGTTGTGTGGGCAGTAATAATCTTTGCAATGTTCACTTGTCAAGTTTCACCTGTATGGGTTGATGGTACCTACTTTTTTTTTTCATTTTTTCATTTTACGTACTTGTCAACCTTCCCCAAACTGAAGATTATTCCTTATAAATGTATTTTCAAGATTTCTAGTTTTATCTTCCTTCTCAGGGTGATTCTTATGGAGGTGAACCTTGCAAATTGCTTGTTATCATATTGAAATGAGGCATTAATGTGATTGACGTGCAGGCAAGCATTTTTATCTCCTTGCCTTTAGTTAAATCTGACATGGGAGGGGCGTGCTTAATTGTGCTGTTCCTGCTCAATTTTAATGTTGGTGACATCAGGGAAGGTATAGTTCATATCCACAAAGAGTCAAGAAGGTCATGCATGCTATATTAAAGCTAATAATGTCTTGTAAAATTTGGAGAAGAGGTTAAACTAAAAATTCCAAAGATAACTTATTAGTTTATAAAACACATTTTCCCATCAAAAATCGCATTAAGGCAGTATACAAAGGTCCCTGTTTGCTATAGTGTATGGAAAGGTTTTGCAGTTGCTGCATGATGAGTACTAAAACTAAAATGTGGTAACCACAAAATCTCTGCATTGAAGAAATTCCAATCATTCTAGGAGGGCTGTCATGCAGTTAACTCAGAAAAGTCAACTATTTTGCATTAGTTGCACAGCAGCCCTTCCATAAGTGCTTTGAACATGCCAGTGCAGTTAGCTACATCTCTGGAAGTGCAATTAACCTCTCTGTTAATTATTATGTTTTTACGGTTAACATGCAGTAATGACCTCTGTGTAAACCATAGGGCACAGTCCCCACCATTCATTTCCTCTTTCCCATGTTTGCATTTTCCATGTTAGTTCACAGCTTAGTAAATATTATAGGGCAAAAAAAATCACAATCACACATTTATAGCAGATACAAGTACAAAAATAAACATAATAAACAATATAGGGGTCATTTTACTAAAAATATGCACTTAGCTGTTAGCGGCAATATTAATGCATGGTAAGTGCACCCCTCACGTGCTAACTGTTGGGATCATGCCCACAAGTATTCTGGCAGTTAGCACATGATCACAAACCCTAACATGTAGTGCCGTTAATGCAAGTGCACATAAAAACCCAGAGAGATGATATGTGCACTCGTGCTAGTAGTCATGCCAACACTCTACCCCTAGCTGACCAGCTCCACCCTAGCATGCATCGGCCGAGTTCTGTATTTTAGTGGTTGGTAGCTGGCATGAATGCGCATTAGCATTCATTGCTTCTAGTTACCACATGCTAAAACATGCGTTCTCTGGTTAGTGGAATTTAGTAAAAGGGCCCCTTTATAATCAAATCACATAAAAGGACAAAAATATAAAAAGAATACTCAGAAGAAGAATGATAGAATAAAATGATGACACATTACTTCATTTCAATATGGCCTGACACTAAGGGGGTTAATGTAGAAGCCTTATTTGCAATATCCATGTAGAAAACAAGTGGAAATGGGGTCCATATGCAAATGGTGACTTTAGAAAGAGCGAAATTTACCTTTGGAAGTCCATAAGACATATAAATTGCATGTTAGGGATGTGGTTAGCATATGGCCTGGGTGGGTCAACAATCTACATGTGTATTCTCCATTTCGTATATGAATAAAGTGCCCATGTTTGCATGTTCAGCGGCTCCCTGTGAGATATAAGTTTTTTAAAAAGCATTTGATTCAGCAAGCCTTTTACAAGAGGGATTATGAGATTATCCTCCTTATACACTATTGTTTAATACCCCCTCCAAATTTAAATGATGAAAAGATAAGGACCTTTGTAGTTCATGGGTGGCATTTTGACATGTAGGTCTGCAATAGGGCTTACATATGTTTGTAAGTAACTTAAATATATAAGTTGTAAAATACCAGTCCAGATGTCTACGTGCCTACTTACACAAGTTGCTGTATGCCCTCCTTTGATTTTTCTCATGTATAGATTTATAAAATGGTTCTGCCTGCTTCAGCGGCTTTCCACATTTGGCAGAGCCTTTTCTTATATTCCACCGCAATTGTGTATATCCCAATAGTCTCCATGTACTATCTAAGAATGTGCCTTCATATTTTAGTAAAAAGCTAGGTTCTTAAACCTTTTCTAAACAAGGCATAATTCAATTCTAATCTCACTTCTCGTAGAAATTGATTCAAGAGCACTGGAGCTATTGACACAAAGATCTGGCTCTTTTAGGCAGCCTTGTTCTAAAAAGATGTCTGTAAAAGGGCTTTCTAGCTTGATCACAAATGACATATAAGCTGATACCTATATAGCCTTTCATGCAAATAAAGAGGACAGGCATCTCGTAGATTTAAACCTAATATTTTTAATTCTATCCTAGTTGACACCAGTACTTGATGTGATTTTCTTGATAAGGTGGCTCTCTTCCTTCATGGCCTACCCAGAATCAAACAGGTGAATTCTCTATCATCTGCAGTCTTCATTACCACTGTATTGGTAACAGCTTTACCTCTAAGATGTTGAGTCCATTATCTACATTCCTACCATTGGAATGGTACCGTAATAGCCCATTTCAATCATAGACTAGGCAGGTCCTTGAGGAGTCCAGTATTACAATAATTCACTAACTTAACCTTCTTTTTTTTAGAGAACAATTAAGATGTGCTATAGCAAGGTAGCAAAATGACATCATTTGCTAAAGAAATATATTCAGTTTCTACCCGGGGGTCTCTATGATATGCGTCTAATGAGCTTTCTGGTCACAAGGTGGTAGAAAGGTTACCGCCAAGTACAAACACATCACACCCGTACTTCAACAGCTACACTGGCTACTGATAATCGCACAGGCGAGATTCAAAGCAACACTAAACATATATTCAAAATCATATATCATTGCTCAGCAGATGTACTACAAGCCGAACACATGGTAGCAACAGACTCCACACACCTGCAGGATATCATAAGACAAAGCAAGCAACGTCCAAAAGAGCTATCAAACACTACAACTCTGCCACATGCGACCAACCAACAGCCGGCTCACCCAACTGAGAACCAGCTGCCGATAGTCTATATGTATGTCCTGTCATCCCCTTCTCCTGTTGAATGTAGACCCACAAGTTATGTTGCCAATCACTTTGATTTAAGGATAAAAGGTGATATACAAAACTGGTTAAACAAATATATATATCTACTTTTTGGCCTAATCCTGTGTTCAAGAAGTGAGGATAGCCTTGCCACCACACTGCTCCATAATTTTTCTCAGATAAAGAAGGCTGGTCTATAATTGTAAACTAGCTAAGTAACACAATATTCAAAAAAGATTTTTAAGAAAATAGGTTGGATTAATACTATTTTAAGTTCCCTTGGTAAATAATCATATGTATAGACTCAAAAAGCCTCTTCACACATGCTCTTAAACAGGGAGGATGGAAAAGAATAGTGACTCATATGCTATGGCCTTAATCTTCCCAAAGATAAGTTACTGTTCCTCCAATGATAAAAGTTAAACTGATTGCGGCACTATGCCTCTTTATGCCGTTGACCTTTAGAATAGAATCAAGATCTAGGTTTTAACTGTCATTTCTTAGCCACATCATAACTAATAGCAATGACCTTAGTAGCAAAAAATAAATAAATCAAACGTACACACTGAGAAAGCAAAACCATTAAGGGGGGTGCCTAATTTTAGGCAGTAATATGTGTAAATGCCAGCATTTTAGTCATTTATGCGTGCAAGTGGTCTCTTATAAAATACCAACCAGAAGCTCTACAATATGGTGGAGGGATTTACATAGGGCACGCATTATCTGTTTATTTTCAGAGTTAATCAGTCTCTGATTGCTTTCTTAGAATGATCCTTTCAGAATATTTTTTTATCTAGTCTTCCTGCACATGTGAAAGAAATTCTAAGACATCCAAGCTTAGTTCAGTAGCAGGGCAAGTTAATGTGTGCTCTTGTCTGATGGAGCCGATGGACAATAGACAAGACACACAGAGGCCAGTGAGATTGGCTCACTGAAGACCTTTTTTACATACTGTGATCCTGTGCAGATTGTTAAAAAGCTCCAGATGACAATGCATTATTCCATAGAATGTGTTTTCTAAGCAGCGATACCTGTTAAGGTGACAGCGCATACTCTCTGGACTCGTTAACAGATAACACAAGGAAATTTCAGAGAATGCAGAGATATTTGTGCTATCTGCAGATCCCACGCTAACCAGGTCTGTAGATTTCCCCAGCATGAGGACATTCAAGCCAGAATGGGAATGTGATGTAGATGTGGATGGGACATTCCCAAGAACTTGGACTTCCTCACTTCAGTTCAGAGATGTCTTGGACATCCCAAGCCGAGTCAGATTATACCTGCTCCAGGCACAACTAGGCATCTGAGAAGTTCTCCTTTTGACAGGCAAACATCTGGAGAGTGTGGAGACAAATGTACATATGAGGTGTGACAAAAAAGAAATTAGACTGTCCCATAAATGTTTTATTACAAAATCTACAGAGAAAATTATGCATTGTCCCCTTCAAAGTAATCCCCCTTCCCCCCCCCCCCAGAGTTAATGCACTTCTGCATTTGCTTCTGCCACATACAGAAGCACTTGGTAAAGTCCTCCTCCTTGAGGTCCCTCAGCTCCCTCATCACAGCGGCCTTGATCTCTTCTACAGAGGCAAAACGAGTTCCTTTGAGCACAGTCTTCAGCCTGGGGAAGAGCCAGAAATTGCACGGTGTGAGATCTGGGAAATAAGGAGGGTGGTCGAGAGCTGTGATCTGTTTGTTGGCCAAGAACTGCCTCACACTGAGCGCAGTGTGTGTGGGCGCGTTGTCGTGGTGGAGCAGCCAGGACTTGTCTCTCCACAGAGCCTGCCTGCTGTGCCAAACCCGGTCATGGAGGCGATTGAGGACCTGCTGGTAGAAGTGCTGGTTGACTGACCCTCAGGCACAAACTCATGATGGACCAATCCCTTCTGGTTGAAGAATGCAATCAGCATGACCTTGATCCTTGATTTGGACATGCGTGCCTTCTTGGGTCTGGGTGACAGTTGAGTCTTCCACTGCAGGCTCTGTCTCTTGCTTTCAGGGTCATACTGGAAGACCAAGTCTTGTCTCCTGTGATGACTCGGCCAATGAACTTTGGATCTTAAGTTGATTCTTTGCTCCATATTTCTGCCACCTCAAGTTGAGTGACAAAGCAATGAAGCAGTGTGGTACAAAAAAACCTGAAAAAGAAAAACAGAGTGAGAAAGATGAAAAATATTATAGCAGAGCAGTGGTGAGAGATTGCGCAACACAGTGATATAATCAGTTAGCTAATTGGCATTGAGTCATGGGCGTGGTTGCCACAGTCTCGTTTCTTTTTTGTCACACCTCGTACACTTATATCCCCTTTGTTATTTAACAACAAACACTGACAGGGAATAGGGGCTCATATTTTTATTTTGCCAGGCCACTGGATGTTGGACATCCACTTCAGGGCATCTGTCTCTAAAATCAGGCCAAAGCATAGATGTCCCTGGTCTTTTTCTGCACATTCTGCCTTGGATGCCCCAGATTGCATTTGGACACCCTTTCTAAAATGCCACCTCATGCGCATGGTAACCAGCAAAGTTGCAGACAGCATGAGTGCTCATAACACCACCTCAGGATGGCATTGGTTGCATCTACAATGCTGCTTTGGTGCATCATTTGCAGGGAAAATTCTGTGCACATCCCAAACAGACAGCAAAAGTCAGGCATTATCTGTGCTTTTTTTGCTGCATTAGCTGCAAAAGCCTAATGTCCTTTAGTAAACGGACAAATGTGAGTATGAGCCTGGAACCTTTTGCCTTCTGCTCAATTGAAAGTAGTAACAACTCGAGTCTGCTCTTTATCGGTAGTGTAATTAGGAACAAAAGCTCCATTTATTCAATATTTCTTTTTGGGTTTTTTCCCAATTGGTGAAGTGTCTTACATGTGCACTAGGCATAAGGAGCTCTTTGCCCCCAGGGAACAAGTCCAATCTCTGGAGGTTAGAGTAACAGACCTGGAGGACATAAGGAAGACAAAGATGAGACCTACAGGGATGTAGCACTTCAGTCCTACCTCCAATCTGGCAGCCTCTCAGGTGCCATGGAGGAGAGGTCATGTGATCCTGTAGCTAGGACTTATCCAGGAGGAGATATAAAACCCTCTCGCACTGAGGAGGTTTCACCAGGGCAATGTACCAATGACAGAAAGGTTAGGACACCTTTTATAGTTAGCAATTTGATCATTAGGCATGTAGATAGCAGGGTAGCTGGTGGAACTGATGACCGTCTGGTAACATGTCTGTCGGGCACGAAGGTAGTGGACCTTTAGACAAGGAAAGAGTCTGCTGTCTTGGTACATGTTGGCACCAATGATATAGGAAAGTGTGGGAAGGAGGTTCTGGAGGCCAAATTTTAGGCTTTTAAGTAGGAAGTTGAAATCCAGAACTTCCAGGGTAGCATTCTCTGAAATGCTTCCCATTCCACATGCAGGACCCAAAAGGCAGGCAGGGCTCTGGAGTCCCAATGAGATGATGGTGCAAGAATTAGGGTTTTGGATTTGTTAGGAACTGGGGAACATTCTAGAGAAGGGATGGGCTTCACCTTTAACTGGGATGGAACCAGGCTGCTGGCATTAACCTTTAGAAAGGAGAGAGAGCAGCTTTTAAACTAGATAGTAGGGGAAAGCTGGCAGGAGTGTATGGTTCAGAAGGATGTATCCTTGAAGGAAACTAGTAAAACAGGGAAGTTAAGGCATCCAAAAAGAGTGTTCCAACAAAGGTAAACGCAACCAAGATGTCCTTCAGTACACAGTCGAAATTACATCTATCAACTGATAACCAGATAAATATAAATAAAATACAACCTCTAAAATGCCTGCATGTAAATGCTAGATATCTAAAAAAAATGAGATGGGAGAGCTAAATGAAAGGTTAGATATGATTGGCATCTCAGAGACCTGGTGGAAGAGGACAACTAATGGGACACCTATATCTGGGTACAAATTATATCACAGTGATAGAGCATAACTCCTCCACCAGTTTGATCTACTCTGTTGGAGAGGGCATTGATTCACATAGGATTAAAATATCTATGGATAGAAACTCTATGTAAAAAGTGGAAGGCGATGGCAGTGGGTATGTGTACTACTGAGTGCCTGGCCAGGATGAACAGATGGATGATGAAATGCTAAAATAAATCA
This sequence comes from Ichthyophis bannanicus, assembly GCA_033557465.1. Taxonomy (NCBI): domain Eukaryota; kingdom Metazoa; phylum Chordata; class Amphibia; order Gymnophiona; family Ichthyophiidae; genus Ichthyophis; species Ichthyophis bannanicus. The sequence continues at coordinate 743,855,360 of CM066031.1, read as the reverse complement.
GGGAAGCTAACAAAAGTTACAACACAGTAATGATGGGCGATTTCAATTACCCCGGTATCGACTAGGTCAATGTCACAGCAGGACATGTGAGAGATGAAGTTTCTGGATGACACAAATGACTGCTTCTTGGAGCAGCTGGTTCATGAACTGACCAGAGGAGAAGCCATTTTGGATCCAGACCTTAGTGGAACACAAATTCTGGTGCAAGAGAGAAGGATTCTGGGGCCTCTTGGCAATAGTGATCATAGCATGATCACATTTAACTAGATAAATGGAAATCCACAGTACTACCTTTTTAACTTTCAAAAGAGAGTCTATGATAAAGTGAGGAAAATAGTTAAGAAAAAACTAAAAGGAGCAGCTGCAAAGGCTAAAGCTTCACTTTGCAGTCTATTGAAATTTCCCCCTCCTTTTTCATGGATTGACCCTCATTCCTTAGATCTGAGTCCTCTAAAGTCCTGTCTTACAGCTGTTTCCCAATGGCTTAAGACCAACCAGTTAAGACTAGACCCATACAAATATCAAGGCTATGTGGATCTCGGATGCTGCCTCTCCCATAACTGTAGCACCCACCCTGGACGGCGTTTCTTTACTCCTAGTTACCAGGTTAAAAATCCTGGGTTGTTCCTTTAACCCTTAGTTGACTTTTGTTCTTCACATATCAGATATTGCAAATCCTGCTTTTGATGTTCTTTGTACCCTTTGGGCCCTCTGGTCATTTCATGATAAACCGGCACTTACTATACAAATCTTCTCTTAATCAATAAACTAAATTAAGGCAACTCCCTTTACAATGTCTTGCCAATTCACTCTATTAAAGGCCTTCAGAGAGTCCAAAGTGCTACTATCAAACGTCCTTACTTATTCCAAGATAACCGATCAGATTACTGCTCTACTAAGATCCCACCACTGGCTTCCACTATCTTATCAAATTACATTTAAAGTTCTGTGTTTGACTCATAAAGCATACTACTCAGGTCTCCCTCATTATCTGTCAGATTCTGTCATCCTATATGTACCAACTCAAACCCTCTGGTCTGAAGGCCACAACCATCTAGTGGTTCCAGCAAATACTGTTGCTCGCCATGAGTCCACATGGCAAGCGGCATTCTATTTTCTGGCCCCTGCTCTTTGTAATTCATTACCCTTCTATATACGGCAAGACTGTTCATTGACATCATTTAAGAAGAGTCTAAAACCTATTTTTTTTTAACAAGCCTTTGGTACTTTGTAGGGAGATGGGTACTTGAGATGCTGGTCTGCACTGTTCTCCTCTGTTAATCTCCTCTGGTATTCTGCGTCGTCTTTTATTTCTTCTTCTTTCATTTTATTTCTAATTTTGTTATTAATTTGTGAACTGTTTTGCTACCACTGGTTAAAGGTAGAATATCAAATAAAATATAAACCATAACCTGCAAGTGCATTTAATGGCCTAACCTACCCAGTCATTATCTCATCCTGCACTAAGCAGTTAGCATGGCGTAACAGCTAACGCAACATGATTAGTGCGCAGTAAACCACCTACCAACCACTAGTGTACTTTAGTGAACACGCCTCTGTATAAGCAAACTAACTTACAGAGGTTTATCTTATTTTATTACATTTTTTCTCTAATTTCCTCTGGAACCTAAATTTGACTTTTATATTAATTTGATACAATGGGCCCAATAATGAATTATGATGGCTATGTGCCGCTATGGTGCATAGTCGTCTGCGCCGACCCTTAACCCCGGATTTTCAAAGTTGGGGTCATAGGTGCCCCCAGTATTGAATATCCAGATTTGCTTCACAGCCTCACAGCCGCAGTAGCTAACCAGGCAGCGGGCAATATTGCATGCTGCCCAGTTAGCCCCTATGGCTAAAAGATAGACAAGCTTTTGCTATTCCTGTCTCTTAGCTGCAGGTCGCTAACCGGGCAGCATGAAATATTGCCACTGCCCAGTTAGCGACTATTGCCGCCTCCGCCCCTCCCTGGAATGCCCACGACATGCCCCAATAGTAAGCGGTTAGCATCGGGCATGTAGGGAAGAAGATTGGGGATATTCAGCAGCACTAACTGGGTAAGAGCTCTTCAATATCCCACTGAGCGTCATTTATATGGTTTACAGGGCTGTAAACATGTAAATGCCTTTCGAATATCGGGCCCAATGGTTTTAAGAAATTAAACTGCTCCTTATACTACTATTACTTACTGTATCATTTGTATAGTGCTACAAGGCAATACAGAGCACTGTACAGATGCATGTAAGAGACAGTCCCTGCTCATCAAAGCTTATTATCTAGACAGACAGCACAACAACTGGGAACTAGAGTAATACTGGAGGAACGGTAAAGATATACATAGATGATGCGCAGGAGACTGAGGGGGTCAGGATCCAAAAGCAGCCTTGAAGATGTGCAACATAAAAACTGTAAAAACATGAGTATAAGAAAAGCACTGGGTGTTACCTTCGGGAGTCCGTCCCTCCTGATTCCATACATACGACCAGGAAAATCTGTTAGTAGTTCCGCCCTATAGGGTTCTGTGTTTCGAACTGTCACGTAGGTCTCGTTTTGTCTTGCTCCGTCTCTCTAGAACTTTGCTCCAGACTACCTACACTTCGAGTAGTCTTTGTCAAAGTTTCAGTTGGACTTAAAACATGCTTATTTGAGCAGACATTTGCAACAGGATAGTTTTATAGTTGTCCTTATTCCTTTCCTTCCTAATGTGTAATGCATTATGATAGTCTTCGAAAATTATTGTTATACTCCATTCCTCGTTCTAGTGAGGCCACCACCAGATTGCTGTTTTTGTCTTTTCTTTTTTTTTTTATAATTATTGGGTCATTCCAGAACACGAATAAGCCCTTTGGATGTGCGGCATAGGTATTTTTCCAGCGAAAACGTCTACGACTGTATTCTGAAATCCCTTTGGTCCTGCACGTACACGGCGCTAGCATGGGAATCTCAGGACATGGGTGGGGGAGGTGAAACAGGGGCGTGGTCAGTAGCAGAGACATGCAATGCGTATTCAGGAAAGGCCCATGTACGTTCTGTGTGTTTCCCATGGATGTCCACGTTATACCGGCAGAAACATAGAATAAGGCCAGGACTTTAGAAACTTTTCTGCTCTGCTCTGCAATGCATCCCATAGAGATGAATGGCTGTGACAGAGATGTTGTGAACCGGTGTGTCTGCAGTCTGGAAGACCACAAGATGCAGTTGTAAAGATCAGAATGCAGAGGTGTGAGAAGGTTGTATGGTAAAGACACATTACTAAACACCCCTACAGAAATATTCAGAGGTGCAACAGTGATTTATTCCGGCTATGCTGACGCTAGGTGAGCTAGAGGAGATGATCTAGGACACTAACAATTCCTGTCATCTGAGAAATGGGACTGTCGATGTAGGGGATTGTATGTGGGTGAGTATAGGATGGATGCATGTGTGGGTGAGAAATGCAGATCAGATTAGTAGTCCTAGGACTCCATGTCATCCTGTTATACCAGCTGTTTTCTAGAGGTGCAGGGCATCTGTACTGCAGATGAATGTTGTGTGCCTGCAAGTGAGAGTGTGTGTGTGTGTGTGGTTAGAGGGATGCATGGGGGGACCTGGTGTGTGCAACTGCAATTTTGGGGGGACATCAGTGCCTGGCTAGCACCTGGTCTGTAGGGCTGACCGCAGCATGACCAGGTGCCAGTGTGATAGGCCAGGATACAGCAGGATGGGATCTCTATGGCGAAATGTAAAAAGCATATCACTGTCTGCAATAGGAGACCCTCAGAATGAGTGCATGCTACCGGGCACACAGCGCCATCAGCGGTTTCACAAATGTGCACATTTGTCTTGACAGATGCTGGTGCTCTTGGTGCATGCACTCAATCTGAGGGTCCCTGTTTAGTGTTGGAGATGTGCTCTGACTTTTAGCTGTAGAGGACCATTTCTGATTTCTTCTAGCATTGTACAGTGTCAGAGATGACCAATGCAAGCACAACTAAAATGTTTACTTACTGCAATGTATGTTGTGCTGCAAGGTATGTCAGGACAATCGTATCATGCTGTACTTGCTGTATTATCTCGAGTGTACAGCGATCACTTTGCAGTGTCTTAATCATGCAAAGGACTAACTTATATGGTCTGTTTTGCATAAGCACATCTGTATCATCCATTTTCATGGGTTGTTAGCATGAGCTCCACACTGTCAGTGCGAGGAGCAGTTTCGGGGATGCACATTTTAACTGAGGAGGTGTGGCCACATGGAGATGGGCAGCAGCGGAGCTGTACATCCTTTTTTGAAATTGCCAAGAGCAGGGACATCCAGGCTGCTTGCTACATATACCTATGTCTCGGGGTTTGTGTGTGCCATGCCATACACATCTACAGTATGTCCCCGATTCCAGACCCATGGGCATGTCCAGACCCATGCATGCAGAATAAGGGTTAAACGGGTCTTATTTTTAATTTAGATGTATCCGAAGGCTGAATGTGCACATTATGGAGTCATGCTCTTAGTGTTTTAAATTATGTCTTTTTTACTGCTGAATGTACAGTGGTTTTGTAAACTGCCTTGATGGAGTCCCTTGTAGAAGGTGGTATATCAAATATCATTGAGCCTGTATCCGATGGTGGCCAATCTAAATAACAAGTACCTGGCAGGTCCCAAAAACTAGATTTATTATAGCTCATTTCCAGGGATAAATGATGACTTTCCCACATCTACCTAGCTAAAAAGTTTTTTTTTTTTTTAATTTTTTCCTCCAGGAACTTGTCTGAACCTATCTTGAATCCATGCTCAATTGATTCTATGCAAATATTTATATTTTATCTTTGTTTGTCTTATGGCCAAGTGAGATTGGCAAGTTCTGCAGAAGACTCGTATGAGATTTTCCTCTCGAATGTCCAAAAGGTGCCATCTATCAGTCCACGAGTGCTTTAGTGCATGTAGATAGCTGGGATACTTTGCTGTATATTTTCCATCCTTTGGAAGTATTTCTGCCAAGTTGTAAATAAACAGTATTGACAAGCTAGTAGGAAATGTATAAAACAATAAATTCATTCTTTTGAGATCAATTTGTTTATTGATTAAAAAGTTTAAACATAGCGAGAGAAGGATTAAACAAACATTGGCCCACTTCCATGAATTCTCCTTGCTCTTAACAGTTTTGCAGAGGGTTTTTTTTTTTTTTTGTGTGTGTTTAATTCATCAACCCTGTTGCCTTTCTGACATTTCAACGCTTTTGATTTTTTTTCCTGTTGGATTAACTTGGCAGAAGGGATGCAAATTCAGCGGCTGCTTCTATATAGAGTGTGTGGACCGTTACGTGCTAGATACATACATAAGTCCTGATTCACATGGACCTATGCATGTGAATGGGCATTTACATGGGTTCTTCGGCAGTTGCATGCATATGTCCCAATGCGTGCACTTTCTGTCAGGGTGTACAATGTACATGCAAGTAGAGCTTGGGCGGAGCTGAACGTCGCACGCATATACGTTTCCTCACCAATCTAATCACATGCAGTTAAACCTGCTGTAGACCTTGCCTCCACCTTGACCCCCCCACTCCTCTCTTCATGTACCCCTCCACTGATTTCTAGCCACATGAATGGAGGAGGGGAATGGAACTATTTCTGACTTTTCCACAACTGTTGGTCTGTATTTACATTTCAATTATTCTCTGACCTCAAGGAGTTTTGAGGCATGTTTACGAACGTGCTGTTAATGCACAACCCCATGTTAAAAATCTGGCACTAACTGGGTAGCATGTGATTGGTCAGGGGGTGGGCAAGTTAGAAGCAGAATGTGGGTATTGACAGTGCATCATAGTTAGTATGGGTATTTTGGGTGCCTACTAACTGTGAATGTTGCAGATAGGATGGGTACAGTTAATGCACCTCAGGGGGTGATGGCAAGTGCACCCATATGCCAGATAGTGTGGGGTATTAGCAACACAATAATTGCAGAGGAACAGACGCATATGCCCCCTAGAGATAACATGGACCTCCACACTAGTTTTGTGGCTCAAGAACGTGTTGACAGCGTGCCCTTTAGTAAACGTGCCCTTTTTGTCCTAGGGAACCTTCCCTTTCTCCCATCCCCAGTCAGGCCTGAATTACAGATCTGATTAAAACTTGTGAAGCAGCAGATAGAGATCTCTTTGTCAGGTCTCTCAGTTGGAGAGCAAATTTGGCGGTATAAAAACAAAGTTTTGGCAAGCTTTGAAAAAGGCTTGAAAATGAATTCCATAAATTTTTATACATTTTCAAAGTGTCTTGCCAACCTTTTCTGAAGATAAGGAGCAGTTACTAGCAAGATCCTCAATAGATCCAAGAACACGTGTGGCAGATTGGCCATAGCGTGGCCGATTTTTAGCAGATTTTTCTGAAAACTGTAGATCATTTTCATACTTGGACCAGACTGACATCTATCTAGTGAGAGTTTAAATCAAGTTTTCTCCAATGTTCTTAATATAATCTATGAGGAATATTTTTATAGCTGGACAAAAAAACCCTGCAGTGAATAAGATATGCTTACAAATAACTAAATGATATACCAAAAGCAAAATTTATGGGAATAAAGTTTTCAGAAATCAATTAATAAACATTTTAAAAACATTGAAATGGAGGAGGAAAACTGAAATTTCAATGGAACATATACAAAGTCTTTAAAAGTTGAAGATCCTCGCCCATCTCCTCATCGCTCGCCTATCCACCATCCTCTTAGTTGAGCTGGAACAAATGAAGAATCATTTTCTTGCATGGATAATGCTCTAATTTGTTTGACTATGTTCAATGTCAATAAAAAGTTATAATTTAAAAAAAAGGTCCAAATTAATATTGTCACAAATGATCATAGAGCTCTTTCAGAATCTCCAGGATGATGCAAAGGAATTATCTAGCAGCAATGATAACTAATAGTCCAAAGTTCATGATACATCCAGTAGCTATTCCATCAATATATAATGTGTAATATCAGACCCAATGTTTCCTGAAACAAAGACTAGACATAAATCACAGGATAGGAGCTAAGCTTTTCCCATAAGCAATGCGATTCTGGGAGAAATCACTTTCCTTGCAGATCTAGATTCCACTCTCACTTTATATTTATGCTTTGCATGTTGACTTAGAGAGATTTTTTTATTTGCCTGTTCCAACACATCATTGCATGATGCCAAAATGTAAATAAGTGCACATCATTTTTTGAACTGGATACTTACCGTCTGTTGATAACCAATGCAAATGTATGGTGGCGGATGGAAACAGAGTGGAGCTCTGCACCCTGCTGCTTTGATAGGAAACACGCTTGCTGGGTTGTTTGAAGGGTTTTTAGATAGTCTGACACATCTGTGGGTGAAACTGAACTTATAAACAAGTCAATTGAAATTTACTTTCCATGGGACTGAGCCATCTCAGTAAAACAAATGTCTGTTCTGCTGCTTGGTAATTGCTTTGCTTAAACAAGACAAGCTTTTTCTGCTTTTGCAAGGAAGATGAAAGGAGAGACAACTTTTAATAACCACAGTGGTAGATGAAGGGTCACCCTTTCTTTTGGTCATCGGAAACCAGATGTTTGTGAGATTATTTCCTTGACTTTAAACATTGAAAAGCAGATCTAGTGCACCTGTCAAGAATTTAATATATGCATTTGATTTCTTAGCAAGACCCAAATATAGTAACTTAACAAGCAGGAATCTGTACTCAAGGGATTAAAATACCCATTCCAGCACACAACATCCTCACTATGGCTACCGATACCAACTTATATCTACAAGAGCAGAAAGAAAATGTACGAGTATGCACAAATAAAACGTGGAAAAGCACAGATAATCCATGCCACTCTTTTATTTTATGATCTATCTTAAGGAAAACCAATTCTCTGCATAAAATTAGTTTTGTTGGTCACCCATTGCATTTTATAGCTGCTGCTTTCTGACATATACTAGATGTCAGTCTTACTTAAAGCCCCAGAGGAAGTTATCAGATGAGAACAGAACCTGTCAAATTCCTGGTTTGGGAATTAACATCTTGGGAAGTTGCATTGTCTTGAATTTTGTAAATGGACATGTAACAAAGGCCTAAGGGGGTAGTTACTATGCTGCAGTGCAATCCAAGATTTTATTGCAACTTGGTTTACCGTGGGGGTCGCTAATTTGTGGTAACTCGGTAGTGCAGGCTAGCAGCTCCCGTGGTAAAGGAATCTCAGCATTCTCCTTCAACACCTCCAGTATACTGGAATTCAAAATACAGTTCACCAAGGGTTCCGTTCATACCTAACCAAGAGATATCAACAGATAAAGTTGGGAACAAACGTATCCACTTCCTACCGCCAAACACAAGGCATTCCCCAAGGATCCACCTCATCGGCACTACTCTTTAACATTTACCTATAGCCTCTGCTTGATCATCAAATCCCACAAAATAAGCTTCCACATATATGTTGATGACAACATGCTTTATGGACCAGTTAACAGGAAACAACCCTCATATATGGATCTCCAATAATGCTTCACTGATGTCTCACAATGGCTGGCAAACAACAATCTAGTAATCAATTACAAGAAGACCAAAGCTCTATTTATTACAAAAGACTCTTCATTCACCTCCTCACCTCCCTAACCTTAAACACCACCCAAATTAAAGTTCAGACTGAAGTGAAATACCTTGTCATCACCCTCGACCAACACCTCTCCTTTAAACCACAAATAAACCAACCAAAACAATCTGATGGATCATGCTGGTCTTTATCTGCTGTCATTTACTATGTTACTACAAAACCAAAACCCTGCAATGCTTCTGCCCACATCAGACTTCCACTCAGCTCTCCGAGCCTTTATCATACCACAACTCAACTACTGTAACTCCATCTATCAGGGCCTCTCAAATTCCAACCTTACTCCTGCTTCAAATTACTCTACACAAAACAGAGCGCATCCTCCAGGGAGCTACAAAGCACAATCACATTACACCCATCCTCAAGCAACTCCACTGGCTACCTCTCTCCAGCCGCATCAAATACAAAACCCTCTTTCTGACTCGCAGGGCCATCCTCTGCCGCCCCACCACACATCTCCACACCTTGCTCAAAACCCTTCAACCTAACAGACCCAGAAGATCATCCACAGGGGACAAACTTGCCATCCCCCACGCCAAAGTGAAATACAACCAACAAACATGTAGAAGAACCTTTGAGCTCTACGCACCATCCATATGGAACACACTACCAAATACAGCACAAAGCATCATTGACCTTCACGCCTTTCGCAAACATCTAAAGACTCACTTATTCACTGAACATTTCAGCTCAACAAACTAACCCCCGCCAATCCATGACCTCACTTGTCCTCCATTAACCTCCCTGCAAGCATACCAGATGCATACACATCTACCAATACCCTTTCTCATGGAACAACCCAACACCTGTTAATACATCAAAGCCATCCTCTAAGCCATTCTTTGTATATATTTAACTATATACAAAGGATATTATAATATAGTTAACTGTATGATGCTTCTGTACATAGTTAATTGTTTTATTCAACCACTGTTCTTTTGTTATATGTACACCACTTTGACCTGGTGAAAACCATTATATAAACCCTGCAAAATAAATATTACAGCTTGCAGTGATCACTGTCCACAGGCCACATTAATCAGGGGAAAATAATCCCAGCTCAAAGCTGTTGTTTTTTCCAGCCAGGAGCATCAGGTCTCTAGCACATGGCCCAGTGTTCTTGGCCTAGCTTTAAAGGGGCCGTGCTGCATATAGAACACTGGTGTTCTGGGGGTCCCCATCCCTTGCATCACCATGCATTCATAGTACTCGCACAAGTAACCTTCCACACACATAGCCTCAACTCACCCCCCAAATTTTCAGTCAAGTCCTACCCCTTCCTTACAGCTCTTCAGTCTCAGACCCCAATCCAAAAACCCCTGCCCCTAATGTTCTCCATACCCTCCTTTAATAACACCAGGAGGTCTAGTAGGCCTAGATGGGAGTCGCACCAGATTCAAAATGGTGCCCATGATCCCTCTAGCTATAGTCTCATGGTACTATTGCTAGAGACCAACCATACCATAGAGGATTGTTGGTGCCATTTTGAACTTGGCACCAGCTCCAATGAGAGCTAGAAGGGGTCACTCCCATCTAGGCCCACTATAGTGCTAGTTGGTATTAAAGATAGGTCCAGGGAGGCCTTACAGGTGGGAAGGTGAATAGGGGTCTTGGGGGGTGGGGAAGGACTTTGATTAGATCTTTTGAAGGGTAGTTCGAGATCATGTGTATGAAGGGGATGTTACCTGAGGGGGGCACGTGACTCATGGATCATCAGTGCTGTATTTACAGGTAGCCCTTTAAAACTAGACTAGAAGCATCAGACCATGTGTCCGCTTCCTGACCGACAGCATCGAGCCTCTAATGCCAGCTTTGAGCTAGTGTTGTTGTTCTGTGAATAATGCAACGTGCCATAAATTACCACCAACCATGCTATTTATTTGAATACTAATGAGATGTGTTGCATCTTATTAATATTCAATGCATGTTGCAATGTCACTTTGTATGTTAAAGGCCAATAATGTGCATTATTTTATCTTAACGTATGTTAAGGGACAAACAATGTGTGATATTGCAGTAATGCACTTAAGTAACTACCTCCTGAATATTTGGTAGCTTCTCTGTGTGGTGTAGGGCCAGAGCAAGGGTTGGTGGGCCCCTCCATCCTAACGCCTCCTGCTATTCCCCTGCCCCCATTGCAGCAGCGTCATTGGCTCAGAGAACACAGGGCAGCCCTGCAGGCCCTGGAGGACCGTCGCTTTAGATGTCTTCCTAGTTCGCCTGATGGTGGCACTGATCCTGGTGTGGTAAGTGCCTTGAGCTACGTCTGAAAAAGGCATTAGTTAAATCCCCCTCCTGCCCCCCAAAATCCCCTAATTTGATCTTTCTTTTAAAACTGGTGCAAAAAATTGCCTTGTTCTCATTGCACAATCTCTATGGATTTGTTTTGTTGTCTTTGGTCCTGGGTTCTAACTGCTCCAAAGGAAATGAAGAAAAATCACTCGTCCTGTGGCTGTAGTTTTCAATCAAGGTCCTGATTTCTTTTTAGATCAAGTCCAGCAGTTTAATGAGCAACTGAGAAATATCTGGGGAGTTTGTGAAGAATCTAAGGACTTTGTGTTGAGTAAGTAAATGAAAGGCTGGATAAATTTTAATATCATTTCTAACAGCTCTAGTGACAGGTATTGATTCTGTGAGTTTATTGAAATGTAGAGAAGGCCCAGTTACTGCTAATAAGAAGCATTTCATAAGAGATGTTAACGCATCAATGTTTCATCAGGTTTAAAATGTGTGGTTCTAAGAACTGACATAAAATTAGGACACCATGCCGTTTACAAAGCTTGGCCCATATATTTCCCTTGCCATTATGGAAGAAATAGATTTTTTTTTCTGAATGACTCTGAGCTGTAATGAACCCTCTGTCTGAGAGACCCTCTTCTCTCACTAATTTCCATTAATCAATTAAATCTAAGCGTAAATCTAGTGACTGTGGATATGGCACTATAAATCAGTGAACTCGCTTTGCCTCTTCTCTTTGCTTTTTCATTCACTACGTTTTTTTGTACCTTTATGATAAGGTCCCTGAAAAGGCATCTGGAAAGCTCTCTATCTGCTTTAATTTTCCTCTGTTATTCAGATGGTATCGGGGTCACCAGACTCGTATATCAGAGGTTAGTCCAGGTATTTGTCTAACAGATCCTGAGGATGAGAACATAAACTCACTGTTTCTACTTTTAAAATAGCTTGTTTTAGTGGGTATAGAGCTAGTTTATTGTTCTTCCTTTGTCAGGTTGGCGCCTGAGGAGAATGCACCCTCTATTTACCAATTCAGCACAGAGCTTTATTCATACTGCTCAGTCCTTCAGATTGTATATGGAGGACTTGCTTTCTTCCAGGAACTTACAGGTCTCTCTTATGGGTTCTTAACATTTTGCTTTCTGCTCTCAAGTTGTTGAGAAGCTTTCAAAAACAATCTTGTTCCTCTGGGCAGGATACCTGCCTTTGCCAACAGGCTCCCTCTAGGATTTCTAAGAGGCATGTTTAGTAAGCTGGACTAATAGCATGTGCTACTTGTAACTAGATCTCACTGAATAACGTGGGACCTGGTTATAAACGGCACGTGCTAACCATTAGCCCAGCTTAGTAAACATGCCCCTAAGTAACTTCTGCTGCAGGTCACCGGTCCCCAAACTGGCCAGGTCCCTGGATTAAAGCTTGCCACAGCCACCTATTTCTTGTCCTTATTCCCACTGTTTGCCATGGAAATTTCCAGTTTTGTTTCCACTGAAAGCAAACCCTACTATTGTCAATATCTGTTTGGGTCAAACTAAGCTAGACTTGCTGCCTCACCAGTTTTCCATATTGACTGAAATTGTGGATTCTCAATCACAATCCATACAAATCATTTCATATAAATCAAATATCAAAACCCCTGATGCATCAACTCAAAAGACATAGAGAGATGATGGAACCTTAGGATACTGGTACACACACCTGCAGCGGGAGGAGCAGCAGCCATCCCTGCCCAATTGGGGCAATCACCCGGATTCAAAAGCTCAGCGCCATTGGGCGCTTAACAAAGGACTCTCCCACCACCATCCTCAGCTCTCCCCATCGGGGGATCGAGCCTCCTGCAGCGGGAGGAGCAGCAGCCATCCCTGCCCAATCGGGGCAGTCACCCGGATTCAAAAGCTCAGTGCCATCGGGCGTGCCCGTGCCTGGCGGGCCCGCGCCTGAGGGCCTTGCCAGAGGGCCCTTTGGCGTGGGCCCGAGGGGAAGGGCACACGAAACTCCTGCTCCTGCTAGCCCATCTACACCCATCAACTACCCAGCTCCAGACGGCAAGCACTATTAAGAGGCACATTCCAGGGGCAATGTGCACCTACAACAAAGAGACATAACAGCACCTCTAATCTACCCTGCCTATAGACGACAACCCAACTATTGAACTGCCGACAGACCTACAAGGTGAATTGACTTAGTCATGTTTATAAGACCAATGCTTACTTACTGATCCTAATCTGTGTTTTAAAAGTCACTACCATATTAATCTCGCATCTAATAATATCTAGCAGTATCTCACTTTAGCAGTGAACTGAGTTGTTATATAATCACAGTATAGTGACAAGCATAGAGACCAATAGTATCCATAGAAAGATTTTATATAATTGAAAATCTATACTCAATCCTTTGACCTCACCAAACGCTCTCAGAAGCAAACACACTGACCTTAACTATTAAGGTACCCAGACATAACTAACACATCACAAATATGGCTATATCTCTCCTTACTCTCACTCTAATTTACACCCTGACCGGTACTTTTCACGAAGCTAATGCTCTTACACAGGGCTGTAACCCTATCCCACTACTTTTCAGCACCAGTAGGAAATATTACCATAACCAACACAAACTACCCCCAAACCCCTACTACAAAAGACAGCCACACTTACTCTATGCCACTCTCGAACCCACAGCAACAACAAACCTTAAGGTAAAACAAAATCAACAAACCCTCAAATGCACACTCATCAATGCACGTTCGGCCCGCAACAAATGGCCTGCCATCACAGACCTACTTTCAAGTCTAAACCTAGACATCCTACTGGTACCTGAAACATGGTTGTCAGATGCTGATAATGCTCTTCTAAACCAAATCACTCCGACCAATTTCTCAATCTACACATGCAACAGAGAAAACAAAAGAGGAGGTGGTGTACTCATCCTAGCCAAAACCGCACTTCATTACCAGATTAACTTCACTAAGAGCACACAACACCTGAATATGTTGACTATCACCAACAAATTCAACACTATAAACCACATCTACAGGGCACCTGACGCTTCATCAGAAGAACTCTCCGATGTGATCGACCTAGCCTGTAATCCCCAAAGCACACACAAAGCTAATTGGTTGATGGGAGACTTCAGTCTTGCCTCCACCCAGCAAGAATTAGCTATCACCTTCCTCGAGGCAATGTCAAACCTAGGCTATAAACAAGCCGTGAAAGATCCCACCCACCAACAAGGTAACTTCCTAGATCTAGTCTTTATCCCACCTTGCGACACCAGCAGACCAAACCAAATCAAATTAGCTGTCACCCCCATCCCCTGGTCCGACCATAACCTAATAACATTTCAGATACCACCACCACCAACAGCAGACCGCCACCCAATCGCACGTAGACCAGAGAAACCATCCCGATTCAAACAGCTGGACAGAGACATCATCACCCAGCATGTAATCCCTAAGCTATCTAAACCATCCTCCAGCCTCAACGAAATGCTCACAAACTGGAACATCACCCTCACTCAAGCTGCCCAACATCCAAATAGCGACAAGAAACATACAGCTGCTAATCAAGCCCCAAAAAAGCATAATGCACCATGGTTCTCCTCAAAACTACGATCCTCATTACTACACCTGAAAAAACTTGAGAGAAAGTGGCGACGGACCCGCAGCCCAGCAGACCAAAGTACATATTTAGAACACCTGAAAAATCATAGGGACTCAATGTGGGCAGAAAGGAAAATATTCCATACTGAGCTCCTCAATCGCTTATTAAGTAAGCCTCGTGACCTTTTCAATTTAGTAAAGTCACTGACCAACCAACCACCCCAACCACAACAGGAGTGTATCCAACCTCAGACATACACTAACTACATCCAGTCCAAAGCAATAAAGGTGACTACTACCACACCTCGTGAATCCTATCTGGACCCGAACACTCAACCCCTACTTACTAAGCTCTCACCCCCATCAGTGAAAACCATCGAGGAAACAATTGCCAACATCAACACCATGACAGCTCCAAACGACCCTTGCCCAGCCCACTGGATCAAAACAATGCGCTGAGAACTAAGTCCATTCATAGCTGATCTCGCAAAGCAATCTTTCATAACTGGAGTCTTCCCGGAAGACCTTAAGAAAACATCCATACGACCATTACTGAAGAACAACCAACTCGACCCGAATAAAGAAGACTCTTACCGACCAATCGCCAGTATCCCTTTCTTAGCCAAAATACTTGAGAAAACAACCCAAAGACAGATTCAACAGCATATAGACACAACATCTCCGCTAGACCCGTGCCAACATGGTTTCAGAGAGGCGCATGGCGCAGAAACCCTTTTGACCTCATTAACAAACACACTCACCAATGGGATAGACAACATCAAGAAAGGCTTTGCATTGATCTTCCTAGATATCTCCGCGGCATTCGATTCAGTAGATCATGAACAACTCCTGATGAGACTCCATGCAAAGGGAATTTGTGAACGCGCATGGGAGTGGTGCAAGTCTTACCTTCAAGGCAGATGGCAGCAAGTTAGGATTAGCAACAAAACATCAGAATCATTCCAGCAAAGACGGGGAGTACCACAAGGATCGTCATTGTCCGCACTATTTTTCAATATTTATATGCAGCCAATCTGTGACATAACCCGCTCCTTCGGCATATCCTGCCTCATGTATGCAGACGACGTTCTGTTATTCACACCTATAACGGTCACATGCCCAGATCTCACAATGCTAATTAAGTGCTTTGATGCAATAACAGATTGGCTCTTCAGTCAGAATCTACGTATAAATTTCAAGAAGACAGAAGTGCTATTTATCACATGGAACAAAGATTTCTCCCCGCCATCAACACTTAAAGTTAGAGACGCAGAACTTCCTGTCAAATCCAACATATGCTATCTAGGAGTAATATTAGACCAACACTTGGACTTCAAAGACCACATCAAACGAACAGTACAAACTATCTACTTCAAAATTAAAACCCTCCGCCACCTGAGACCCATGATAGAAACCGACGACTTTCGAACAGTATTCCAAGCCCTATTAACACCTCACTTCGACTATGCTAATATAATACTACATGGCCTCCCAAAGAATACCCTCAATCCACTACAGTTAGCCATGAATGCAGCAGCTCATGTTCTCTGCGGAGCATCCAGGAAGGACCAAATCTCACCCATACTGAAGGAACTTCATTGGCTCCCAATAAACTGTAGAATCTTATACAAAGCCCTCCTCATTATCTTCAAAGCATTCAATAAGACATCACCCTCTTCAATTGTTGATCTAATCACTCACACCCCCAATAACAGAGCCAGAAGAGCTTTTGCGGAAAACACTCTAGTCATTCCAAACAAATCTATAAAACTTAACAAATCAACCATCAACAGGGCATTTACAAGCTATGCCCCCAGATGTTGGAACAAACTACCTGCTGACATAAGAGTAATCAAAGACCTCATGCAGTATAGAAAAGCCATCAAACATCGCCTGTTCCTCATGCACTTTACACAGCTGGGTGATCCCTCCCCCCCCCCACCCACACACTCACTCATATATGGCAAGTGAAACCATATTTACAATAAAATATAATCTAATTCTATCCCATACTATATCACAGCTCTCTAATTTCTCTTTACCAACAGAGTACAAACACGATGTAAGCTAAACTGACAGCAAAACCTTGTTATGAATCCAATCTGTTAATTACCAGTAGCTAAATCTCAAATGTATATAGTTCCTCCAGTTCTCCCATGTTCAAATCCCTGTTCTCGGTAAACGTAGGACTAGTTATATGTCCAAGGGTTTATTGTTTCGATGTAAACCGCACTGATGAAAAATAGCGCGGTATATAAGAATTGTTAAATAAATAAATACTCTAGTGGCCACTGGAAATTACTGATAGAGGAAACTGCTGATCAAAACACATTGGGGGTCATTCCAGACAGCGTTTAGCGGGGGCTGATTCAGTACTGAGGAGAAGTGCAGGGAGCTCTGGATGAGAGGGGGAGGGCCAAAGGAGGAGTCTGGGCTGAGCGGAGGCAGGACCAGGGCCCCAGACGTACAGAGCCAATTCCGGTTGTGGACCTGTAGTCCAGAGAGGCAGAGATGTACGGGGGACTTATTCCTACTCCGAGGTGGAGTAAGTGTCCCCCCCCCCCCTCCCCGAGAAGGAGGATCTACGCCTGTGGACCCATGGACCCAGATGAGGAGCAGCAGGGATTCCCACTGCCTGAACCTGGCCTTGGCAGGCCACTCCAGGAGTCGGGCAGCAGGGAAAAGCAGTTTTACCTAGTTGCGGTGCATCAGGGCATCCTGCATGGCGTCCCAGTGCCATGGCAACAGGATTCCACAGCATTGAGGCTCCATGCAGGAGCATAGGGCGGCCTAGAAAGGGGGGGGGGGATTTTCTGGACTGGCAGTGGGCATGAATCAGGGCACATCTGGGCAGTCCAAGTGCCCCGGTTCTGCTCCTGTGGGAATTAGGGCCATATCCAGGCCATCCAGATTTTTGACATCCGGAAGGCTCGGGTGTCCCTGGTTCAGAACTGGCCTCATTGTGAATGGTTAGACGGAAAATGAAAAGCACTAAAACTGTTATTCCTATGCAAAGGGATTTCAGTATTTCAAGCAAGATAGAGTAGTCAACCTTATCTAAAGGATCAGCAAGTTGTCACAGTTCAAGCACAGGGCCAACAAGCGTTTCTCAGTGTCATAATCCTGTCTGGATAAAGCCGATGACGATCAAGACAGTAGTTCTTTCACAACTCACAAAAATGGATTTACTACAGGTTTTTTTATAGTATTTGCTACCATTCTTTATTTTTTCCTGTATTCAAATTGGTCTTTTTTAATAGAGCACATATAGTGGCTGATATAAGAGCTCAGGAGGGCCTCCTACATAAGAAAATGAGATATTCGATACTGGGTCAGACCAAGGTCCATCAAGCCCAGTATCCTGTTTCTGACGGTGACCAATCAGGTCACAAGCACCTAGCACAGTGATGGCTAACCTTTTTGAGCCCGA
The DNA here is from genome assembly GCA_033557465.1 of Ichthyophis bannanicus. Classification (NCBI taxonomy): domain Eukaryota; kingdom Metazoa; phylum Chordata; class Amphibia; order Gymnophiona; family Ichthyophiidae; genus Ichthyophis; species Ichthyophis bannanicus. The sequence goes on along the minus strand of CM066031.1, from coordinate 743,837,504 downwards.
GTGCCCAAACTGCCGCACAAAACCAAAGAATTTCCTCAAAGTGCCAGCACGTCATTTGCATAAGTGGTCTTATTTGCATAAATATTTGCATAATGTTACCATACACTAACTTTTAGTAAACATGTCTCTTAATGAGTGTATGGATAAAGAAAGACTAAAAGATTTCTACATTACTATAATCCAGTGCCAACCGCCAGGCACATTAGGAACTACTACAAACGCTGCCCATTTAGAACCCATAGCAAACCCGCCGTATCCTGACAGCATTACCAGGACTCACAAAGCACCATACCCTACCTATCAAAAGGCAACACTGCAAATATTAAACCAATACATTTCAGTGAATACTGGGGAAGAGAACAAGTGGCAACGTCAAATAGGAATTTCCTCTTGTACCAAACAAAGCGCAGATGTTAATGATGCACATTTCCCAGAGCTGACATATTCCAGTTAATAAATTCAAAATAAAGAGATATCGTTCTACCTTTTGTGCATTTTTTTCAGTTGCAATTGGTCCAGCCATTTTCTTCTGGTTTCTTCATGTTTTCTGCTAACTCTCCATCGTCTGCTGTCCATTTGTCCTTTCTTCTCTCATCTAGTATTTTTTCCATGCTCTCTCTCTCTACATCTGCTTTAACATACTAATCTTTCTCCTTTTGCTCTTTCCTCATTCCTATTTCATCCACACAAATTTTACCCCTCCATCCTCAATCCCCAATTACTCTCCCAATACCTGGCCAATTGTAGATTTTTCATCCCTCCTACACAAAATATTTTCCCCTCTCCATTTTACTCTCCCAGCCCCATCCCATTCTAATCCTCCCCCAACATCAGCTCCCTTCTAGTTCCAGTCTCACCCAGCATCCATTCCCTTCTTCAAGCCCCCCACTTCCCCTCAGCCCATTTCCATTCCAAGCCCCGTCCCCATCAGCTATTTGCAGTTCAAGCCCCCCACTTCCCCTCAGCCCATTTCCATTCCAAGCCCCATCCCCAACAGCTATTTGCAGTTCAAGCCCCCTTCCACTCAGCCCATTTCCAGTCCTAGCAACCCCCCAACCCATTACCAGTCCTAGCCCCCCATAGCCCACTCCCAGTCCTAATCCCACCAGCCCATTTCCAGTCCTAACCTCCCCATCAGCCCACTCCCAGTCCTAATCCCCATCACTCAATTTTTAGTTTAAGCCCCCCCAGAGCCTATCACCACTCCTAACCCCCCCCAGCGCCCATCACCACTCCTACCCCCCCAGCCCAGCGCCCATCACCACTCCTACCCCCCCCAGCCAGCCCAGTGCCCATCACCACTCCTAACCCCCCCCAGCCAGCCCAGTGTCCATCACCACTCCTAACCCCCCAGCCCAGTGCCCATCACCACTCCTAACCCCCCCACCCCAGCCCATCACTACTCCTAACACCCCCCAGCCCAGCCCGGCCCATCACTACTCCTAACCCCCCCCATCCCAGCCCAGCCTCTCACCACTCCTAACACCCCACAGCCCAGCCCAGCCCTGCCCTTCACCCCTCCTAAGCCCCCCAGCCCAGCCCAGCCCAGCCCATCACCACTCCTAACCCCCACCCCCCACCCCCAGCCCAGCCCAGCCCAGCCCAGGGAAAATTAAAAAAAAAAAGAAAACCTGTCTGCTGCCGCTGTCGGGGCCGCCGCGGCAGAATCGAGCGTGCGCGGGGCCCCCCTGTCCCCGGCACAGCCTCGCCTCCCTGTCGCCGCTCGCCCGTTGGAGCTGCAGTCAGACGCGCCGGCTTGCAGCGCGCGCGGGAAGAGTTTTTCCCTCGCTGCTCTGTTAAGCCCGCGGGGGCTGATGGGAAGTTCCCATCAGCCCCCGCGGGCTTAACAGAGTCGCGAAAGGGAAACTCTTCCCTTCGCGCTCTGCAAGCCGGCGAGTCTGACTGCAGCTCCAACGAGAGAGCTGCTACAGGGAGGAGAGGCTGTGCCGGGTACAGGGGGGCCCCGCGGCACGCTCGATTCTGCCGCGGCGGCCCCGACAACGGCAGCAGACAGGGTTGTTGTTGTTTTTTCGATGGCGGACCTTCCCGCGTGCCAGCTGCAAGGCCTTCGCGTGCCACAGCTGGCACGCGTGCCATAGGTTCGCCATCGCTGACCTAGCAGGTTCCACAATGCTGGTCTCAAGGCAAGCGGTGGATTTTGCGTCCTCTTTAATAGTGTTTATGGACCTTTCCTCCAGGAGCTTGTCCAAACTTTTTTTTTAAACCCAGCTACACTAACAACTTTTACTACATCCTCTGGTAACAAATTCCAGAGTTTCATTACACATTGAGTGAAAAAATATTTCCTCTTATTAGTCTTAAATTGGTTACACTTTAATTTCATTGCATGCTCCCTAGTCTTTTTATAGTCTGACGTAAACAATCAATCTACGTTTACCCATTCCACTCCATTCATTAATTTATAGACTTCTATCATATCTCCCCTCAGCCGTCTCTTTTTTGAGTTAAAGAGCCCTAACCTTTTAAGTCTTTTCTCATAGGAGTATCCTTCCATCCCCTTTACCATTTTGGTGGCTCTTCTCTGTACCTTGTCTAATTCCACTATATCCTATTAAAGATATAGCAACCAGAATTGCACACAATATTCAAGATGTGGTTGTAGCATGGAATGATAAAGAGGAATTATTATATCCTTTATTTTATTTTCCATTCCTTTCCTTATGAATCCTAACATTCTATTTGCTTTCTTGGCCGCCGCTGCACAATGGATGGAGGATTTCAATGCCATATCACAATGATGCCTAAATCTTTTTCCTGGGTGGTGATTCCTAATGTTGAACCTTGCATCGTGTAACCGTAGTTTGTGGTGTTCTGTCCTAGGTGCATAACTTTGCACTTGTCCACATTAGATTTCATCTGCCATTTGAATGTCCAGTCTTCCAATTTATCATGGTCTTCTTGCAATTTTTCACAATCCTCTTGGGTTTTAACAACTTTGAATAATTTTGTGTCAACTGAAAATTTGATCACCTCACTCATTATTCCCATTTTTAGGTCATTTATGTATATGTTAAAAAGCAGCGGACCCAGCACAGATCCCTGGGGTAGTCCACTATTCACCTTTTTCCATTTGAGAAAGTTGGCTATGTATCCCTACCCTCTATTTTCTATCTTTTAACCAGTTCCTGATCCACAATAGCAGGGTCAGCCCAAGGGGGGTTTTTTTGCCGCCTTAAGCAGCCACCTAGCTCCCCTAGTGAATGGGCCGGCCCTGCATAAAAGTAAACTTTGTCCCATCACATGACTTTTTAATTTCACCAAGTGCCTTTCATAAGGGACCTTGTCAAAAACTTTCTGAAAATCCAGATACCCTATATCAACCATCTTACCTTAAGGTTTGTGAGGCTGGGTCAAGGTTGGTAGGGAGGCGGCTTTGCTGAAGAAATCATTTCAGGTGGTGTTGATCAGTAATTTTGTTACTTATAATGGTTTCTAGCATTTTGCCTAGTACTGACATCAGGCTCACCGGTCTGTAGTATCCTGGATCGCGCTTTTCAGAAATTCACCAATCTACAGATGGTTTTAATGATATTAGGTCTGCACAGGACCATACCGAGCCCTGTGCGAGCGGTGCGGCCGCACAGGGTGCAAAGACTTAAAGGGTGCATTTCGGCACTCTGCCATTGCCTGTCGCCACCACTTTTTCAGCGGCAGGCAGCAGCAGAGAGAGAGGAAATGCGCCCCTTAAGTCTTTGCGCCGGCACACTAAGCAGGTCTGGTCTCTCCGGGAGGGACCAGACCTGCTTAGCGTGCCGGTGACAGATCGGGTGCGCGCCCCCCCCCCATAAAGTGTCTAAATGGAGGTGCGGGGGGGGGGGTGCGCACCTGATATGCAAGTCGCACAGGGCGCATTTCAGTATCGGTACGGCCCTGGGTCTTCAATCTTATATTTCAGTTCTTTCAACACTCTTGGATATATGATATACCATCCGGAGCAAGGGGAACATTCTTCCTGCAGCGTTAGCAAGCACAGAAAAAGCAGGACAAAGGATCAACCATGGAAAGAAATCTTTATTCAAACCAATGAGGTCAATCCAAATGGACCTCATTGGTTTGAATAAAGATTTCTTTCCATGGTTAATCTTTTTTGTCCTGCTTTTTCTGTGCTTGCTTATATACCATCTGGTCCAGTTGAAATCATCTTACCAGTTTATCGATACATCAGAAGAATTAAAAGAAATATCATCTTTAAATACCATTTCGGGCATCTTCCTCAGTAAAGACCAAAGAATTTATTCATTCTCTTTGCTATGCCCTTGTCTCTTCTTAGTGCCCGTTTTATCCCTCTATCATCTAATGGTCCAACTGACTCTCTCACAGGTTTTTTTTTTTTTTTAAAACGTTTATTTTCATTTTACAACAAACAAAAGTAACAACACACCAAAAGATACAAATACACACATACAATAAGGAAAACAACCCCAATTACCCCCCACCCCTATGCTTCTTCTCTAAGCTAATAAGAGTCATCACATAAGCGCTTACACACAACAGTTATTGTACAGCAAACAAGCAGAAATGGTATTGATGATACAGGCTGATCCTGTGGCAGAAATGTATACAAAATTAAACAGTCAAATGAGAGCATTTAGCAGTTAGAACATAATCATGGAACACCTTCCTTTTAAACAAGTAGTGAAAGGCTTGAGTGGAAGAGATTGACATACAAGATAGTTGCTCATAATTACAGTAAAAATGGACATAATTCCACCAATCATTGAGGCTCAGATGGGAGCCAATTTCCAGTATTTCGTAATGAAGGAGATAGGAAATAGCTATGCCCAGTAAATGGGCCTCCTGAAGAAACACTAACTCAGAATAATCATGATTAAGAGAGCTAAGGATTGTCCTTCTTTGGAATAGACTATTGATGCCTTTTACAGTCAGTAATGATAACTTACATAAAGCCATGCAAAATAGGTAAACAATCTGAAAAAGAAACATAATAGCGCACAGAGGTACACAATGTCGCTCATAGTACCAGTAAATGACTGCAGAAACAACATGATAGAAATTAAACTAAGGAAAACCATGAAGCGCCCCATATAACAAAATAAGCACCGAAGTGCCTTAGAGAAGAAGCAAAACCCCAGAAATTACTGGCGGCCTGATGTCTGCGGGGAGAAACCCCAGAGAAGGCCTGAATTGAAACATAAATCCTACAGAGCTATACGGGCTCCGAAACTAACCAAGGATCTCATCGTGGAAAGAAAGGAGACCAATAAGGTATATATAAAGAGAAAGAAAAGTCCAGGCAGTCTCCGTTTCAGGCAGCGATCACCGCATCGGGCCATTCAAAATGGCGGACAGTTCCAGCGGATTCCATCCAAGCTGTTGGATTAGCGCATCTGGTCTGCTTCTTTGGAAGCTAGAAATGTTGCTAGCAGATCAGGATCTTCGAAGGTACGAGTTTGGTTATGGAGAGTCACTCTGAGCTTCGCTGGATATAAGATGCTGAAGCGAGCCTGTAACTGTTGAAGTCTAGGTCGAAAAGCAAGGAGTCTCTTCCGACGGTCAACTGTGGGCTTAGCCAAGTCAGGGAAGAAGGAGACTTTATGATTTTCAAACTCCAAATGACGATTCGCCCGGGCAGCATTTAGAATTTGCTCAACTTGCTGATATCTCAGTAGACGAAAAATGATGGGCCGGGGGGTCGTCCGATTGAGCGCCATGCTGGCAGGAACACGATGTGCTCGGTCAATTTCCAGATCTCTGTGAAAAGTAATCTTCAGCAAGGAGGGAAGAGTTTTGACCAGGAATTCTCTCATATCTCCTGCTTCCGCGCCCTCCGGTACACCGATGAGCCTTACATTGTTGCGACGGGCTCGATTATTGCCATCCTCTAACTCTTTTTGTAGATTCTGTATCTGACGCTCAGCCTCATCCAGTTTCACCAAGCGCACCGCGTGCAAGTCGAGGACCCCCGCCATATTGTCCTGCCGTAATGAAAGACCTTCAAGTCGATCCTGAAGCACACCAAAATCTTCTCTCATGGCTCGGAGCGCTTCTCCGTTGGACTGCACCAGTTCCTTCACACCACGTATTTCCTCCAAGATCTCCTGTTGCATTTCGGGGTTATCCCGAAATGGCACCATCTTTTGTGGGGAAGGCAGCTCTGTCTTGGAACGTTTTCCGTGTGAAGAAGAGGGAGATCCGAAGTCTAAGCGCGCTGGTTTATGGGCCGCCATCCCCCCCGAGGCACCCCGGTAAGTTCGGAGCAAAATATTAAGTTAATGTAGGTATTAAGTCAGGATTCTGAGTAGGCCCCTCGGGAGCTTCAGCGCAAAGCGTCTAACCCGCTAGACATCAGGCTCCGCCCCCCCTCTCTCACAGGTTTTTTGCTATGAATGTGTTTTGAAAAAGTTTCTATTATGTGTTTTTGCTTCCATGGCGAGCTTTTTTTCAAATTCTCTCTTTGCCTGCCTTATCAATGCCTTGCCAGTGCCTATGTTTCCAGTTTTCGTCATTTGACTCCTTTTTCCATTTCCTGAATTATGCTTTTTTTGACTATAGAAGCCTCTCTGACCTCATCTTTAAACCATGCTGGCAGTTTTTTAGCCTTTTATTAAAGCATGGAATATATCTGATCTGGGCTTCCAAGACAGTATTTTTAAGCAATGCCCATGCTTGATGTAAATCTTTAAACTTTGCAGTTGCTTCTTTTAATTGTTTCTACTGTTTTCCTTATTTTATCATAGTTTCTGTTTTGAAAGTTAAAAGGTAGTACTGTGGATTTCCTTGCATTCCTTCCTCCATTTATTAAATCAAATTTGATCATGCTGTGATCACTGTTGCCAAGTGGCCTCAATACCCTTATCTCTTGCACCAGATCCTGTGTTCCACTAAGGATTAGGTCCAAAATAGCTTCCCCTCTTGTTTCATGAACCAGGTGCTCCAAGAAACCGTCTCGTATGTCCTGCTTCAGGAATGGCCCCAAGAGGGACTTCTGTATATCTTCCCTCAGTGACCTTGGTGAGGTGTCTTCTGTGCTGTTTTTAGGCACAACAGGGCTTGATTCTGGTGGCTGTGGACTGACCTTGTAGACCATGATACATGGAACCATCTTAATACAGTGCCCTATATTCTGATTGACTGGAGGTGTTGTAGGAGGGTATTGTGGTTGATGGTGTTGAAGGCAGCGGAGATGTCGAGGGATAACATGATGAATCCTTGTGGATGTTCTGGGTTCCCTTCATTAGGTTGTTGAGGAGAGAGGTTAGGAGAGTTTCCACTCTGTGTTGAGGTCAGAAGCCATGCTGTTGTGGGTCGAGGGGTACATGTTGTCACGGCTTAGACTAGACTGTGGCCTAGGCGAGCAGCTAGACTGCCGGATGACCCTCTTCGTTGAAAGGAGTAGTTGTGACACGAATGGGTCAGGTATTCAAATGAGGATTTATTCCCCTCCCGGGGTTGGACTTTCAAAAGTATAATAATACAAACATAAGGACAAAAGCCATACACTCTGGCAGGTAAATAGAAGAAATTAAATACAGCTTCTTGCTTCTTTAGAATCACAGGCAACTATATTATTCAGCATACAGTTCCTTGTCTTATATGTTACTTCTGTGCTTTTCACAGCTTCTTTTAAACAGTGCTTTAACTCTGGCTTCAGCACAAAGAAGTGATTTTATCAGATATTATTAATGTACAATCCATTGCTTCATCAATAGGCAATTCACTAGCAGTATCTGTTAGCATTGGTTCCTGCTGTGCTTTATCTAGACAAACATCTTCCTTATAACCAAATGTTTGTAGAGTTTTCAGTGCCGTGTCCTCACCAGGCTTATCTGACACACCCTCTCCAAAGTAAGGCAAACTGCTACCGTCTAGCTCAGAGTAGAAGAGAGACACACTTCTTAGAATAGCTTTTCCTCTAAAGCCTCTTTGTGTCCTACCTTTTATACTTTGTTGTGGACAGTGGAACTGCTCTGCTCTGCTATGGAAGGATTTTTCCCTGGGAAGTTTCCTTCAGGGTTTGGCTTCTTTAAATTCTTCCCCTTCAGACATACAGATATCCTCCACACAGTATTTCTCCCTCTCTAGGGCTTGCAACTGTTCCCAAAGGTCACACTCTTCAGATACATACGGTTTCTCTCTCTCTTCCTGCCATCCACTCTGCACATCATGTAGCTTCTGAGAATCAAACTGCGTCACAGGTGACTGATTCTCACAGCTGATTTCTCCTCTGAATCTCTCCCTTGGTTCTTTCCTGTTCCTCCAACTTGAAGTGGAATTCTCACAAGCTCTCTCGTGGACTCTATCATGAGTTTTCCCAACAGCTCTATGACGTCCTCCCTGTGAGTCTTGTTGCAGTTCTGCTGAACCTCCTTGCAGTTCTGCTGAACCTCCTTGCAGTTCTGCTGAACCTCTTTGCAGTTCTGCTGAACCTCCTTGCAGTTCTGCCCTCTCTAACTGTTCTGAGTACTTCTTATACTGCTGATAAGGCGTTCTCTTGCTCAGGTGAAAGCTATTTGAATCAAGAGCTGGGAAATGTTTGCTAGTTGGGCGGGGCTGTAGACCTCGTGTCTGAGTCTGTTTACGTTGCTCCTGGCAACTAGGGATAATGTGGCTTGCCTGCCTGTCAGAATCTGATCTGCATCTAACAGATTCCTGTGCTTTCAAGGCAAGGGACAGATCTTCCTCATTACAATGTGTGTCGAGGTGGTCCTGTAGCTAGGTTAGGACTGTTTTCTCTGTTTTGGATGAGAACGGCAAGCTAGCAATAGGTCTGTAAGAGGATGGGTCTGAGGGATCGAGATGGGGCTTTTTTAGGAGAAGGCGAATTGAGGAGGTTTTTAGGCAGGCCAGTAGTAGCCATGTAGCAGTGAGCATTGGGTGAGTTTGGCTAGGAGATGTGTGAGTTTGTGCAGGGTGGCTTTGATCCAGTTGGGTGGACAGAGGTCGAGGGGGGAGGTGGTGTTTAAATGATGAAATGATGACCTGGATGTTTTCAGGTCAGATTGTTTCAAAGGTGGTCCATGATGATGGAGGTGGGTCAAGTTGGGCACGCAGCTAGGTGTGGCGAGTGGAGAAGAAGTCTGCCAACTGTTGAGGGGTGATGGGGTAGTTTATTGCATTGTTGGTGGGTGTTGAAGTGAGTTTTTTTTTTATTACAACGGTGAATAGTTCACGTGGATGGTTGAGGGATTTTTGTATTAGTTTTGTATGGTAACTTTGTTTTGTGAGGTTGGTAGCTTGGTTGTACTCTTAGTAGGGTCATGTACTGAGTTTGATTTGCAGGTAGTTGTGATTTTCTCCATTTGTGTTCTTATTTTCTTAGATGGGATTTGAGCTTGTGAAGGTTGGGGGTGTACCATGGGATCCGTTTGTGGGCAGGGTTGTGAGACTGGGTCGAGGTTGGTAGGGAGGTAGCTTTACTGAGGAGATCATTCCAGGTGTAGATGGCAGGGTCAAGGTATTAGGGTTCTGTGGGTGGTAATTGGGGAGATATTGGTGAGGAAGGAGTCTTTGTGGAATTGTCTGAATTTGTTCTTGTGCAGGTTGGGGGTTCTGGACTTGCAGAGGCTTTTGAGGGGCTTTTGAAAGGCTACTATCTTGTGGTCTGACCAGGGAACTGGGATGGTTTGAACTGTAGGTGAGGAGGCGATGTGGGTGGGGTTGTCGCTGGTAAAGATGAGGTCTAGGGTATTACCTTTGCAGTGGGTGGGGGAGTTCACTATTTGCAAGAGGTCCATTGTCGCCATTGCTTCCATGAAAGCTGTCAATTGTTTGGGTGGGACAGATTGGAGGTTGAGGTCTCCCATTAGGATGAGGTCCTTGTGTTTTGTGATGTTCTCGAGGGTTGCGTGGATCAGGTCGGAGAGGTCACTGGCTGGTGCTGACGGGGCACTGTAGACAAGGCAGATGGTGATTGTGATAGTGAGTGTGTCGAGGTTAGTGGTGGATTTAGCAGTTTTCTTTGTGAAGTTTAGGTCATCTTTGGCCAGTATGAGAATGCTGCCTCCTCTTTTTTTTTTTTTACGAATGTGTGGGGAGTGGAAAAGACTGTGGTTTGGAGGTCAAATTTGGTTTAAGAAGATTGTGTCTGTTTCAGCGATCCATGACTCTGTGATGGAGAGGATGTCCAGGTTGTAGGTGAAAAGGAGATCCCTTATGGGTGTTGTCTTGCTCTTTACTGAGAGTGCATTGATAAGGGCACAGTTCAGGGGTATTGGGATAGCAGGTTTGGTTCCAATAGGTTTTGTGCAATGTTGTGTGTTGAGATGGTAATGAGGTGTTTTGAGTTGTGGGAGTGGGGTGGAGGGGTGTTAGCTATTATGTAATAGGGGGAGGGGGTGGTGGATGATGAGGATAGGAGGAGTTTGGGTGGGGGTATAGGAGGGATTTTGTAGTGTAAGGTAGGATAAGTAGGGCTAGCAGAGAATAGATGAGGGAGTGTAGTTGTAACATGTTGATTGGTAACAAGAGGGGTTTATTCCCAACAGAAGCAGGTAGAGCTGTGAGAAGGTATGTCTGCTTACCCTGGGTCTGCTTACCCTGGGTTTCTGGGTCTGCTTACCCTGGGTTTCTGGGCTGTTAGAGTGTTGGGAGGTTGCTAATCTGGTGGTTGAGGGGTGTAATGGGGGCATATGCTGTTGAACTTGTATGTGGTTGAAGATTATGAGTGTAGGAAAATACAGAGTACATAGCGCAGAGACATTTATGGCTGAGTGTTCAGGTGTCCGAGTAGTTTTTCTTTCAGGCTATGAGGCTTGGAGTGCTGTGTTGCTTGGTTATCTTCTTGTTGGAAGACTGGCCTTCAGTTCCTGCCTAAGGGCCAAGCCAAAGGGCTCTCTAGTGAGGCCCTCAGGCATGGGCGCGTCTAGGCGCAGCTCTGAGTTTTAAACGGAGCAGGTTGGCTGGAACAGGTTGAGAGCGACGGGCTGATTGGAGGTCTTGGTGGGGAGCGGGGAGGAGCTTACCTCCTTACTCCCTGCAGGGCTCCTGATCAGATTTACTCTATTTTACTTTCTATGCTAAGCTATATTCCGATTTGATTTAAATAAAAAGCTCTCCTGTGGTATAAGACTTGATGGACTCAACAAAAATATTGAATTCTAAAATACATAGATTTGAGTTTTAACCCAAAATTCCCTTTTCCACAAGATTTAGAGTATTTCCCAGAAGATAAATACACTTGCAGATCTTTTTCCAGCTGTAGCCCTGTTCAAGGGAAGTGTCTTCTAGTTGAGTCAATGGCGTTATCAGTCCTCTAGAAACTATTCAAAGAGAAGAGTCACAAATCCTGTAAGCCATAGCTGGCCACACAGAGATTGCTAGAACTTATTCCAAATAATCTCACTGCCATCCTATACTGTGTTTTGTGTAGTTACTTGCACTTGTTTAAGCTTCAGTTCCTTTCTGATCTAATTGCTTGATTCTTGATTTTATTGCGGCATTTAAATTTAAATTTGCGGCAGCTTCCCCTGATCGGGGCTGAAAGTCTCCACCGGCCGGTCTGCCCTCCTGAGCAGCAACTCCGGCCCATTCGGGGCTGTGGGAGGGGAGGAGCAGCAGGCCCGGCTTTAAATAGAGCCGCCGCCGGCGGGAAATTTAAATTTGCGGCAGCTTCCCCTGATCGGGGCTGAAAGTCTCCACCGGCCGGTCTGCCCTCCCGAGCAGCAACTCCGGCCCATTCGGGGCTGTGGGAGGGGAGGAGCAGCAGGCCCGGCTTTAAATAGAGCCGCCGCCGGCGGGAAATTTAAATTTGCGGCAGCTTCCCCTGATCGGGGCTGAAAGTCTCCACCGGCCGGTCTGCCCTCCCGAGCAGCAACTCCGGCCCATTCGGGGCTGTGGGAGGGGAGGAGCAGCAGGCCCGGCTTTAAATAGAGCCGCCGCCGGCGGGAAATTTAAATTTGCGGCAGCTTCCCTGATCGGGGCTGAAAGTCTCCACCGGCCGGTCTGCCCTCCCGAGCAGCAACTCCGGCCCATTCGGGGCTGTGGGAGGGGAGGAGCAGCAGGCCCGGCTTTAAATAGAGCCGCCGCCGGCGGGAAATTTAAATTTGCGGCAGCTTCCCCTGATCGGGGCTGAAAGTCTCCACCGGCCGGTCTGCCCTCCCGAGCAGCAACTCCGGCCCATTCGGGGCTGTGGGAGGGGAGGAGCAGCAGGCCCGGCTTTAAATAGAGCCGCCGCCGGCGGGAAATTTAAATTTGCGGCAGCTTCCCCTGATCGGGGCTGAAAGTCTCCACCAGCCGGTCTGCCCTCCCGAGCAGCAACTCCGGCCCATTCGGGGCTGTGGGAGGGGAGGAGCAGCAGGCCCGGCTTTAAATAGAGCCGCCGCCGGCGGGAAATTTAAATTTGCGGCAGCTTCCCCTGATCGGGGCTGAAAGTCTCCACCGGCCGGTCTGCCCTCCCGAGCAGCAACTCCGGCCCATTCGGGGCTGTGGGAGGGGAGGAGCAGCAGGCCCGGCTTTAAATAGAGCCGCCGCCAGGCGGGCCCGCGCCTGGTCGGGCCCGCGCCTGAGGGCCTCGCCAGAGGGCCCTTTGGCGTGGCCCTTAGGCGGGGCACTGGTTGGGCCTGAGCACAGAGCTTGAAGCAACTTCGCGGGAAGACACAAAGACTCCCATAAAGAACTGCCGCTAACCGAGACAGCCCTTCTCCTTGATTACAACCTTCATTACAATCCCCCCAGTTGGAGCTGAGCACAATCCGCGATGAAAAATGAGACCTAATGAAAAGTAACCGCCACTTCCATGAACTGCTCTCTACTAAATAACCTGTAATGTATACTATCAACTGTTAAGAAACTTGAAATGTAAGTCATGAAATGTTTTAATATTTAAACCATCATATCCTCTGCATAGTAAATTTACCTGGAGGTTTTGCTGTTTCTTACGGCTAAGGACATACCTATGTTTCACATCTTTGTGCACAATGTTTCCAATATTACAATGTTGCTATCTCACCACTGTGTCTGCTAATACCTTACCGCTTATTGTTACTAGCATCCTCTCAAGCAACAGTTTGTCTCAAGTATGACTAGTACATTTCATACATTGTTACACTGTATCAACCTGTAGACACTCTTCTCAGTACTTGCTCATCTGATAAGCAATTTTCTCTCCCTCTTTAAATTCCAGTAAAGATCATTGCCTAATCAAATCGCAACTATCTCTTGGTAAGCTTTGTAACAATTTTCTTGCATCTAACTAATTCCCAGTGAACTTTTTTCCCCTAGTCAAAGACTAAACACTTCACCACATAAATTACAAACCCTATCCTTTATTTCCTCCTCTTAAACGACATTCAGCTCAGCCTCACAATGGCCCTCCACTGCAAAATTACTCTAGGCCTATACCTCCTCCTCATAGGTCTGATACCAGAGATACTGGCTCTAATTTCCTCAGGCAATTCCATACCTATCTTACATAACAACTGGCAAAAATGGTCACGCACCAATTACCACAATGTAAACTGGGACCAACGTTCTCATCACCATTATTTATTATACATACCTCTTCAACATACTACAAAGTCAAACTCAGAAAACTACAATCAACCATGCCCCCTCAAATGTGCCCTCATTAATGCTCGCTCCCTTCGTAAGAAATGGCCAGCTGTCACAGATATAATAACATCTAATAACCTTGACATACTTATGGTTACCGAAACATGGCTTTCTCCAGAAGACAATATAATTCTCAACCAGCTCCTACCCAATAACTATGAGGTTTTCACCAGCTGCAGACAAGGCAAAAGAGGTGGAGGAGTTCTTATCATCGCTAAGAACGGACTCCAACTTAAAATGGTCGACTCTTTTAGCAACAATCAACTAGAAACAGTCTCTATCTCTAACAACCTTTACTCTATAAACTTAGTCTACAGAGCGCCATCACCTTCCCCAGATGATCTCTCAACCATTATAAATCTTGCCTCCAATTCACAGAATCCAAACAGACCCAATTGGATCTTAGGAGACTTTAACCTACCATCTCTACAAGACAACCAATCTGACGCCTTCATAGATGCCCTAGAAACACTAGGCTACAAGCAAGTCATACAACAATCCACACATATAAAAGGCAACATCCTTGATCTCATATTTGCCCCTCTATCCGCTCTCAACCAACTTCAGAATATTATTCTAGCAATTACAGAGGTTCCATGGTCAGATCATAACCTCATTATGTTCCAGATTCCCATTCAAAAGAAGCAATATTCCGATGACAAGAACATAAACAAATATGCAAATACCACATCCAGAAGCTTCCAACCTTTTAACAGGGAACAAATCCTTGAGGAAACCGATGCTCTCTTTAATGATTCTACCCTAAACCTGGAAGAGATCATCACTTCTTGGAACAACAGACTTAACCGCATCTCATCTTGTCCCACCAGAAATAAGTCATTAAGAAGAAAAGCTACAGCACCTTGGTTTACATCTGATCTGAAAGAATCCCTAAAACATTTGCGAAAACTTGAGAAGAAATGGAGGAGATCACGCAACGATACTAATCAGTCTGCATACATGCAACATCTTGAAACCCACCGCAAAGCTATTTCTGAAAAAATGAGACTATATCATACAGACATCCTTAAACGTGCTATAAACAAACCTCACGACCTATTTACCCTTGTCAAGAAATTATCCAAAGAACCCTCACAGGAGCACCAGTGTGAAATCAACCCACAAGCTTATGCCCTTTACATACAATCTAAGTTATGCTGCACAAATAAAATTACAATACCCACTATCCCGAATGATCATGCACTCCCAGCCCCTTTAGCTTCTTTCTCCACCCCCTCTTTGAAGCTAATTGAAGATATTATCTCATCTCTCAACTTATCCACAGCACACACCGATCCGTGTCCAGCTTTTTGGATAAAGGACCTCCGCAAAGAACTTGCTCCAACAATATCCAAAATCATAAGCCTATCATTTGACACTGGCTCATTCCCTTCTGCCCTCAAGCAGACTTCCATCCGACCTCTACTAAAAAACCTCAAATTAGATCCGCAAAAAACAGACTCTTACCGACCCATCTCCAGCATACCCACCCTTGCGAAAATAATCGAAAAGATAGTCTACAGACAATTGCAAGACCATATCGACACTGAAGCGCCTCTTGATACCTGTCAACATGGATTCCGGGAATCTTACGGGGTCGAAACGCTCCTCACCTCACTTCTCAACAGCTTAAACTCTGGCATCGACAACATCAAACAAGGCTTTGTTCTCATCTTCTTAGATATTGCGGCTGCTTTTGACTCGGTCTGTCACGACATTCTTATTGTCCGCCTAAGAGAGAAGGGCCTCTGTGGAAATGCTATTGAATGGTGCAACTCTTACCTCTCAGAAAGATGGCAGCAAGTTCGCTCAAATGGTGAAACATCAGAGCCATTTCACCAAGGTCAAGGAGTCCCACAAGGTTCCTCTTTGTCATCATTATTATTCAACATCTACATGCAACCCCTATGCAACATTATCAGGTCCTTCAAAGTCAATTATATGATCTATGCTGATGATGTCCTATTATATATGCCGTTTTGCATTGATAAGATGAATCTCACCAACATAACCAACTGTTTTAACGCCATCTCAGACTGGCTACTGACTCAAAATCTCAGAATCCAGAACAAGAAAACAGAGGTACTTTTCATTTCAAGAAACCCCAAGTTCACACCACCTTCATTCCTTGAAGTCCGAGATGCTAAGTTGCAAGTAAAACCCCACATCCGTTATCTTGGTGTTACCCTGGATCAGAATCTAGACATGAAGACCCACATAGCCAACACTGTAAAGGCAATTTATTTCAAGATTCGCTCCCTTAGAAACCTTCGCCAACTAATTGATCCAGATGATTTCCGTACTGTCTACCAGGCTTTAATTATCCCACATTTTGACTTCGCAAATTGTATACTACAGGGGCTCCCCCAATCAACCCTCAACCCGCTTCAACTCGCATTAAACAGTGCTGCAAGAGTGCTCTTCGGGGCACCAAAAAGAGAACATGTAACACCTCTCCTGAAACAATTACACTGGCTCCCTATCCAAGCGAGAATCACCTTCAAGACCCTGCTACTAGTCTTCAAAGCTCACAAAGGACCTGCTCCCTCCTCTCTATCAGAGTTGATCCAACCTATCCCCTCCAACAGGCTTAGAAGAATCTCGGAACTAAACATGCTTAAAGTTCCAAAAGAATCCTTAAAATACATCTCTGCAACTGTGAACCGATCATTCAGCTTATGTGCTCCAAAATTGTGGAATACCCTCCCACCACACATTAGGGCCATCTCTGATATCCCCCAGTTCAAAAAGGCCTTGAAGCATCACCTTTTCATCATATACTTTCCAGAGAACACAATAACACAAGTTCATCTAAACAGCTCCAATCCCATCCCTATCTAACATGATACTTTTTCAAGTAATATTACTATCATATGTATATAGTTCAAGTTCTATTATCCTTTGTTACAATTACCCCTGTTTTCCAAGTTTTTCTTCCTGTTCCATGTAAAAACAGATATATGTATCTTATCTTATCTGATGTTTTGTAGTTCTATGTAAACCGCGCTGATAATAAATAGTGCGGTATATAAAAATGTTAAATAAATAAATAAATAAATAAATTGCCGTCTTTTGGATTAGATCTACTAAAAGGTGCTGTCATGTTACCACATGCTACAAGCACATCATTAACAACAGTTCCCGTTTTATGCAGTAAGGGTGTGCAAGCCCAGAATGTTAGTTTTTGTTTAGTTTCCTGTGTTCGTGGGATTTTTCATTTCTCTTTAAGTTTTCGTTTTGGGGAAAATATCATCGCACAACTGTACATGCTATTGATCAATAGTGTGCACTGTCACTCAACGCTTTATTCACATATATATGTGCACTATTGATCGGTGTGCACTATCCTTCAAGAGTGCACACTATTCACTCATAGCGTGCACTATTCCTCAATTGTGCACATCAGGGAGAAAGTGATTTTTTACTTCTGTTTAAAATCAAAAACAACATGAAACAATATAGAAAATGTCATTACAAATGAATACATCTCTCTACTCTTTACTAACAATGTGTCTTAATATCATTAGCATGTGCTCCCTCAGTAGTGCACTTTAATAAATCTAGCCCTTTATTTGATTATATAAAACCATGCAAATTAAATATTTGTATATGTTTTTGGAATAAAAGGATAAATTAGAACTCCACATCCTATTTTCAAAATAATCTGATTTCATGAGTCTACTTATGCCTTACCAGTGGCCTGTCTGCAGGTGTTTCTGCTAAGGGCCAGACAGCAGCGCCCTCCTTTACTTAGCTTTCTAACAGTAGAAGCAATTAAATATGAAGCACTTTCAAAATCTTAGGTGCTAATATCTCATTAGAAGCAAAATTCATGATGAATAAAAGGATCTTAATGAGTTTGTTTGAGCTGCAGTACAGAGATCTCATAGCCATATTTGTTGTCATTTTTCTAGTAAGGAGAGGATAGGTCTGTATTTTGGCCTTTTATTATTGGGTTTACGACTTATGCTATAACGATAGATTATATTTTTAATATAACTGCTTTAGCTCCCCATTTTGGGGAACAAAGTGTTTAAAAAAATTATAAGAATAGAATTGAGAAGACTCTAAACATTTAAAGATGTGATTTCTTATGGAGCATTGACATAGGTGACCTGTTTGGTAGTCCACCAAAACCTTTCTTCTGTCACATAGCTGAAAAGCCTGAGATGCTCATCTTCAAGTTGGTGGGACACATGATGTGATGTGATCGTGCTGTGGAGAGGAATTTTATAACAGGCCCTACATAGGCATTATTTTGTAAAGAAAAAGTAGATGCTTACTTGCCTCCATAAAATACTCCTATATGTGGCAAAAAACACGCCTTCAGTGTAGGGGTGATTACTAATGACTGCTTATGAGGAAGTCTAAATGTAGCACAGGTAACCGATATACCTGGGCCCCCCCGCCCCCAATCTCAAAGACCCCTCCAAAATTCACACCGACAGATTGAATGTTACAATCAATTATGGTAAAACTCTGGTTGAAGTTTTATTAAACATATTGCAAATGTAATCAGCATCCACAGCCTGAGCCGACAAAAACAATATCTTGAACCAGTTGCTTGACCATTCTTATTACTATTTCTGGACATATTTATTTATTTATTTTATTTAACAGGTTTTATATACCGCTTTATCATTTCAATCAAAGAGGTTTACACTGAAACTTAGTAATGTACAAAATATTACTAGCAGGGTGGAACACTATCCCCATCCTCTGCCCACTTCCCCTCCCCCCCCCCAAACAACAGTGGCACTCCTTCGACCAACCGTTGGCCTCACCATTTTACTAGCAAAGGTTTGCACCACCAGGTGAGGTCCCCAAGCTGGGTTTTCCCGCTCCCCCTTTTTTTCTGAACTGAGATCTCTTGATCCTGTCCACTGGCATAAAGTCCAGGCTTCTTCATAACCAATTGGAACAGGCAGCCACCACCCCCCTCCCCCACCAGCTGTAACATTTATAACCTCCTACACAACATCCCCTATAGATGAGTGGGAAAGACTCTTGGACGTCCTGCACCCATGTTGCCAGGCAGGGGGGAGGGGGAGGAACAGGCCCCTGCGGTAAAGTACCCCTGCCCCAGCTGTTTGTCCCATGCCTTCCCAGTCCCACGTTACCAGTTTTCCTAGAGAGACGAGATCTCAAATGCAAACTGCTCCTTGACCCTCCCCCCTTTATCCCCTAACCCCTTCACCTCTCCATGCCCTAACTGCCACCAGCCATCCCCCCTCCCAACCTACCTAATCTAGCTAGTTGCTTCCTGACAAGAATCCCTGCAACTATGTAGGTCTTAGGACCCCAGCACTGAGCACCTGGTTACATTTTGTTGCTGGGACCCCAGCCCAGCAGCCTCTATTATTTTTGTCTGTACCTGACACCCGTATTCACCTAGCCTAAAGTATTTTATTATTTGCATGCCTACATGTGAGCTCTATGTACCCGGGCAGTGCACTTGGCTATGCTTATCAGCAAAGTGTATGTGTCTTTATGCAGAAGCTTTAATGCCAGTCTGTATTTTACACGAGGTCATTTATGCACGTATGTAGCCACATATGTGTTGGAATGACTTTACAGCATTACCTTCTTACTGCTCAAACCCCCCCCCCCCCCATAAAATACTGTAATATCTAAGTCATCGATCTGTGGAGCAAGCTTTTTCAGGCTGAGTGACTATAAATGTTAGAAAATAAATAAATATGATAAATCTCTATTTTAAATGGGACTATATTAATTATTTTCTCAATTTTCTACTCCAAAACTATACATTGCATTTGCAATTTTCAACATATAGAAGAGAACCCAGAGTAGACTGTGGCGTCTAGCAAATAACGACATGGCACAGCCTGTAGCACTTGTACTAATAAAAATTATAGCATAGATTTCTTTCCTCAAGACCCCCCTACCTCCTTCCCTCTCAAGACCAGCCACGTTTTCAAACCACTAAACTAAGCTCTGAGATGTATTTATATAGGTTAACAGTGACATGTAATGACAGAGTAAATAGATTATAGCTGAGCACAGTAGACCAAAGAATCTCACTGTCAGGCCTTCTTTCTTATTAAACCATTTTGAATTACATTTAAGTAATTGACATTAGCCTACTGTGATGAAAAGAGGTTCATGGTTCGTCCAGTGCATCATTTACTACTCAATAATGAGATCCTATGAAAGCTTTAATTTATTCCTCTCACCTTGTGTTTTTGCAGCTCTCAGACCTTGAAATTGCTGTGTCTCTTGGTTGCTTCTTCCAAATGCCAGTAATTCTTTATACAAAGTGGTATCCCTTCAGGTTTTGTAGTTCTTCTATACCTTGTCAACTTATTTAGATGATCTTTCGGAATTCCATCCTTCCTAAGGGAAAACCACATGAATCACACACTTGAGTACCTTCTGATGCAGTAGCATATGTGAAGCCTGCAGTTGCATAGGGTGTCTAAGTAGAAAACAAGGACCTCCAGTCAGAATGTTTGTTCTTAGCAGGGTATTTTACAAAAGGCTTGCTGAACATCAGGCCTTTTTGTGAAATACTTGTAAGCCCACAGCTAATACACATGTATCTGGCAGCATACAAAGTGGGAGCAGCTATTTTACAAGGAATCATATTCAATTGAATGTAAGAAATTAAGAAATATTATAGTACACATTTATAATTCAGCAGAATGCCCAGATCAGAGTATGGAGATCCAATAAGGTAGATTACAGCTTGGGGGTCATTTCTGCCATTTTCAACCTGGGCAGAAATAGGAAGGGGTGAAAGGGGGATCCTTCCTACCTCATTCACTAAACACCATGGATAACTTGGGGTAAGTGCCGGGGAGGGTTCAGAGAAGAGGAAGGTGGGGTATTAAAGTGAGGGGGTGGAAAAGTATAAGCTTGGGATTGTGAAAGAATGGGTAGGAGAGTATGGAACTGCATTTGGGGTGTGATTAGGTGGGTTGAAGGGTATGGAACTGCATTTGGGTTGTGATCAGGTGGGTTGAAGGCTATGGAACTGCATTTGGGTTGTGATCAGGTGGGTTGAAGGCTATGGATCTGCATTGGCATTGTAACCGGTGAGTGGGAGGTTTGGAATCTGCATTGATGTGATGGGGGTGAGAGGGATGCCTGTCTTTGGCACTTAGCACTATTAGATCTTTTGGGAGGGAGTTGGAGCAGCATGGGGGCCCATATTCCACGCCTCAATAGAGAACACTGGTACATCTAATGTAAACGTCTGCCCTGTGTGCTGACTGCAGGGTTAATGCTGGGCATGCTCTTGACAGCACACAGGCCTTGTTATTTTTTGGATATAATATATGGAAAAGGTAAACACATACCACACTTTAATAAAAATGCCTTTTAGAGTAGTCATGCATGCTTACGTTATCCCTTCTTTAGATTAATGTATCAGCATATATGTGGAATTACCAAGTAGGGTTGATCACTGCATGCAAGAGGTTCAGAATATGGCTGCTGGAATAACTGATGGATGTCTGAAAAGGCAGCTTGGTAAATCTGTTACAAGCTCAACATTGGCTTCCTATGGGTGCTCAATTACAATTTAAGTATTTGATCCTGCTTCATCAGGCTCTGAGAAGGGTGGCCCTGGTTATTTGGAAGAAAGAATTCAGTGTATGATCCAGGGAGCCCTTTAAGGTCATGACAGATTCCATTGTTGGTATTATCTGAAGAAAAAGCTATTGCCCAAGGCTTTCCCAGTGTGAGGCCCTGAGTTGTGGACTTTGATGCCTTTGGAACTGAGAGAGAGAATTCCATGACCTGCAAAACTGAAACCTATTTCTTTGGGAAGGGCTAACTATGGGGATGAGAGATTTGTAGCATGATGGTGGAGCACTGTGAAGATATTAAGCTGTAGGAATTTGTAGGGGGTGCTGTTGTACTAGTCTCAGTGTAGGGTTTGCTGGGTGGGGGGGGGGGCGTGGTATGGTGCGGGGATGCGGATAGTAATATTTCTTTTTGAGGGGCAGAAATTTCACACTCTATATGTGTTATGGGAATTGTAGTTTTTGGGAGTAGTATGGCGTGTATTTTGAGTGTGTGAGGGGACAAAAATGTATTCTACAGCTTTTATGTGTGAATTAATTTAATATTTTATTTTCTGAAAGCTGCAAAGGGTAAGTAGTTAGACTGGGGATGTGGTATATATGTAGTAAATGAAATGAAATCAAATGAAATAAATTTACAGACAAGATCATATATGACTGATACTTTTAGTTTTGCAAATGCCATAGGTCATGGTGCCCTGTCCCTGCAGCCACCAGTTACTGGGTGCTGGCTTAGGGGTCAAGGCCTCTTGGCCTGGGGCCACTGTAGGTTCTGGGGGTTTCAGCATTCCTCCCCTCAATGCCTTTAACACACGAGCTTATGTTTGTTCTGGGTCAGCCGTTCGGCACAGCCGGGAGTGGGGGCAGAGTCAGGCAGTGGAAAAATGGCCGAATTTGAATCCAGCCAGAGGGAATAATGCTTGGCAAGGTAGAAGGTCACCATAAAAGAGGAAGGCCAGCAATGAGATTTTATTTTATTTTTATTTATTTAATATTTCTTATATACCGCCTTTCATGATATCAAGGCGGTTTACATTGAACAAACTGAAATTACATTGAACAGGGCATTATAACTTGACGATAACTATTTGCAGGGAACATGGGCAATGGAGTGTTAAGTGGTTTGCCGAAGACCACAAGGAGCACCTGTGGGACTAGAAACCCCAGTCCTTCAGGCCCAAGGTTGCTGTCCTCTAGTGGGATTTGAACCCCTGACCTTCCGGCCTGAGGTAACTTGCCCCAACCACTAGGCCACTAGTGTATGGATCAATACAACAGCAGCAGCTATGGATACCACTCTATCAATAATGAGCCGCTTGGCTGAAGACCGAACAAAGTTTAGGTTAACTATCCAGAAGGTCACCAGGAGTCGACACCGACTCGACGGTACTTAACAACAAGAGGGAATAGGCAATTAGCTGAGGTAGTGGGTGAGTGGGGAGGACAGGCTGATCCCTCTTTTAATGCAGGCATGGGCACAGTCCCCTTCCTTCTGCAACAGGAACCTGTGGTGCCAGGGTTGCGCCTGTTTCCCACCCATCCCTCCCTTATTGTAAGGTAATGTAAGTTGAGTTCATATGTTGACGGTGCAGCTGGTGGTGGGTGTGAGCGGTTACCTGTGGCATCAGGTAGCTGAAACAGGTGGTTCGACATGGTTGGGTGTGGATCAGGTAATCTTAGCACAGACATTACTGTGGGTGTTTGGGTGGAACTCAATGGTTGTGGGTTTTCATCCAATGAGGTCAGCCTTTGCTAATAATACGGCGAGACTGGCGATTTGGGGTGGATATGGCCAGTGGATGCGGTGGGCGAGATGCCGCTTTGCTTCTTATATGGCTAATGGCAACCTTGTCTGGTGGAGGAGGGGTTGGTATAAATTGTATATTGTCGAGGCATGACCTGTTTGGTCGCAGCTTTATTGACAAACCTCTTACATGTTGAAAGCCATACATACCATAACAAATGTATTTGTTCCAATAATTGAATGTTGTGTTTTTGTGGTTATGGTAGGAGGAAGGAGGGTGATGGTGGGGGGGGGGGGGGAGGGTGTCTGTGCAGGGACCCTGACATATAGGTCCGAATGCCCTGGCTACATACTTCTGTAATGGCAGGGTGGTTGTGTAAAACAGCCTTTCAGTGGCCAATATGTCTGTGGTCAGCAAATATTAATTTTGCTTTACAAAAATTGTAACCATTGTCTGTAGACATATCATCAGCTTCTACCTAGGTGACACAAGATTAAGCTTTCTGTTGAAGACTATCTATAAAATGCATTTTGAATAATATGTGCTGTAATCAAATTGCCTTTGTTGCTAATTGCAAGTGGGAAAGTAAACTTAATCAACTAGATCTGAGATGGTCATCCTGTGCATGTTCTTTGGAGAGAAGTTCTAGATGACAAAGAGAGAGAATAATTTAGTGATTTGCCTGTATTTATGTAAATTATTTTGACATTGCAGATATGTTAAAGTAAATCAGCAATTTTTAAAGGGTTGCCAGGTCTCATGTTGATTAAAAAAAATCTAGCTTTTTTTTTATTATTACAACCATTCTATTTCATTTTTATAACTTTAAGCCCATAAATGTTTAATTTGAATGCCGCAAGAACAAGTGCTTTTAATGTGGTTATGCCGCTAATGTTGGAAACAATATGCTTAATCAAAGAGACAAACGAGTGTTTTAGAAATGCCTTATACTAGTAGAAGTTTGCATCCGTCAAAATACTTGAAGATTATCTAGCCAATAAACACAGAAGTCTGCTTCCTATTACATCATTAAGAGATTTGAAACTTAATAAAACTATTTAAAATGCAAGTATTAAGGAGATATACAGTTTTAATTGTGTTCTGTATGAAACAAAATTAAATCTGCTAATATAGGCACAATTGTGGGACTGAACATGATGTCCTTAAAAGCAAATGATTCTGATAGGAATTTCATTTGTGCACTGATGTTATAAATAAAGATCTCCCAGCATGCCTAACACCCGTAGGAAGCACCATATTCATACTTGGAAAAGATGTGATTATAAGAAAATTGTTATAACTAGAGTTCATTTATAAGAACATTCTATTTTTATAATGAATGCTTAAAAAGTAAGTTGAAGGCACTGTGAAAGCCACTGGTGAAAGACGTTATCTTGGAGATGAAAATAAAGTACTATGTAGCTATTATGGGGATCATTCCAGAACAAAAGGGGTTGGTATGTATAGCAGAGACATTTATGTGCCAAAAGCATCCCTGACCAATGCCATATTCTGAAGCCCTGCTGGCATGCACGCCCACTGCTACACACACTGCACGTCCACATTCTAAGATCCCACATGCTAGCACGGGGATCTCAGAATGTGGGTGGGAGAGGACAGAACGGGGGCGTAGAAACGTAGAAAGCATATTCAGGAAAGGTTCGTGTATGTATTGTGTGTCCCGGAAATGTCCACATTATTCCTGCTGAAACGTGCTATAAGGCTAGGACTTAGAAAATATTCTGCTGTGCTCTGCACCACGTGCCGTAGAGAGCAATGGTTGTGACAAGTATGTTTTGAACTGGTGTGACTGCAGTCTGGAAAAATACAAGATGCAGTCATAAGGTATAGGGAGCAGAGGTGAGAGAACGTTGTAAGGTAAAGAAACATTTCTGCACACCCTTACAGAAATATTAGAGTAATAGTATTTATTTAGACTATGCACCTATGTACTGTTTGTGCTAACTGAGCCAATCTATGGGAACATAACAATTCCCATGTTCAAAAAAATGGGACTGATGATGCAGGGATAGTATGGGCGTGAGCAGGGAAAGGATTCCTTTTTGTGAGAGAAATGGACATCATATCTGTAGGCCTGGTACCCCATGCAATTGTTATTTTATAGCTGTTATGTATAGGTTCAGGGCATCTTTTGGGCAGAAAGTGATAGTGCGCTCGTGTCTGTGGTTTGAGAGCTGCATGGGGGCATCTGGTGTGCTCATCTGCAATTCAGGGGGTACATGAAAGCCTAGCCAGTATCTGAACTATATGGATGGCTGCAGGAAGGGTGGAGACCAGATAGTGCACAAGGACTGTGATCAGGCTTCCTGGGCATAGGAAAAATTTCTGTGGATAGACTATTATTAAAGACTGATAGGATGAGGGGCAGTAGAGTCAAAGATGGGGAGGGGAGCTAGGCAGAGAGAATAGGATTAGCAGGGCAAGTAGTTTTGTGGAATGAGGTAATGGCCTTAAATTGCAGAGGCAACTGGAGAAAGAGGACCACGAGAGAGAGAGAGAGCGAGAGAGGGGGGTTAGGTGAGGGTGGAAAGGCAGTCGGGCCAGAGAAGGACGATGATGGGGAAACAAGGGGATAAGGGAGAAGGGCAGCTTCGAAAAGAGGACCGGAGAGAAAGGACCTTGCTCTGGAAAAAATCTGCCAAAAGATGTCGAGCAGGTGTATTCTCAGAACTGAAGGGCCTCAGCAGTGGAAGTACTAGAAAGGACCTTTAGGATGAAGAAGAGCTGTCTAGTGGAACTGGGCAAAGGGGAAATCAGATGGGAGTAGTAGGGTTTCTTAGTGGAGTGAAGTAACTGATGGTACAGACTATTAAGACACTTGAAGCAATGAAGGGAATCTGGTGAAGGATGCCTCGTCCAGTAACGCTCCACCTGGCGGAGTCCAGGATGGAACTGGAGGTGTCTGTGCTTAGAGGGCAGGTGCGGGGGCAAAGGGGAACAATGTTATCAAGGGTAGCGGATAGGGCAGAAAACCAAAGTTGGGCATGAGTATCAACTGGAAGAGAGGGAAAATCCGATGGAAAATTGACATCTGATGGGTGGAAAAAGCTTGAGGGTATGAGAAAAAATGTTCTGACTGTAAGAAGTCAGAAAGTGACCAGAAGAAGAGTTAGAAGAGGGCAAGACAGTGGGAGAACATATCTGAGCTGTGAAGAAGATGCACAAATGGTTCGACTAGGGGACCGAAAGAGAGGAGAAGGAGGAGAGAGTTCTGTGTAGGGAAGGATAAGAGAGAAAGAGATCAAAGATATGTCCTGCAAAGTAAGTGGAAAAAGCTTCTTTAGACTCTGGAGTGGTCCCAGAGAACTGAAGAAAGGCACATGCAGTCCCTTTACATAAAAGCGGAAGTATGTGGTTGAGAACTACACTCCAGTTAGTCTGACCTCTGTGGTAAGTAAATTAATGGAAACACTGCTAAAACAGAGGATAGTGAGGTTTCTGGCATCCAATAGATTGCAGGATCTGAGGCAGCATGGGTTTAGTAGAGGTAGGTCTTGTCAGACAAATCTGATTTTCTTTGACTGGGAGACCAGAGAGTTGGACCAAGGGACTGGATCTTGACTCACCCGATCTCCTTTGTGTTTCTTTACCTTTCCCCCTAGAAGTATCCCATGTCTACAGTTATTGTATTGTCTCTCTTGACTAGAATGTAAACTCTGATGAGCAGTGACTGTCTTTTACAAGTGCCTGTGCAGTGCTGCTTACGTCTTGTAGCACGATACAAATGTTCAGTAGTAGTAGGCGAGCCCTAGATGTGGTGTACTTAAATTTCAGTAAAGCCTTTGACATCGTTCCTCAGAGGCAACTTTTAAATAAATTAATTGAGCACCCTAGGGATGGACCCTAAAGTGACCGACTGGGTTAGAAGTTGGCTGAGTGGAAGGCAACAAAGGATAAATTGAACTCACTCTGAGGAGAAGGATGTTACCAGTGGTGTGCCACAGGGATCTATCCATTGTCTGATTCTTTTTAACATTTTTGTTAATGATATTGTGGAAGGGCTATTGGGTAAAGTTTGCCTCTTTTTGGATGATAGCAAAATCTGCAATAGAGTAGATACCCAGGAAGGTGTGGATAACATGAGGCGGGATCTAGCTAAGCTTGAAGAATGGTCTAGAATTTGGCAGCTGAGATTTAATGCTAAAAAATGCAGTGTCATGCATTTGGGCTGTAAAAATTAAGGGAGTGATACAGTGTAGGAGGAGAAGTTCTTCTGTCCACAAAAGAAGAGCGGGATCTAAGCATGATTGTTTCTGCTGATCTTAAAGTTGCTAAACAGGTAGAAAAGGTGACAGCAAAAGCGAGAAGGATGCTTGGCTGCATTGGGAGAGGAATGACCAACAAAAAAAAGGAGGTGATAGTGCCTCTGTATAAGTCTTTGATGAGACCTCACTTGCAGTATTATGTGCAATTCTGCAGGCTACACCTTCATAAGGATATAAACAGCAGGATGGGGTCTGTGCAGAGGGTGGCTACCAAAATGGTCAGTGGTCTTCATTATAAACCAAATGGGGACAGACTTAAAGATCTCAATATCTATACTTTAGAGGAAAGGTGGTATAGAGGAGATATGATAGAGACATATTAATACCTCTGTGGTGCTAAATACATAGGAGGAGGAACAATTTATTGAGCTCCTTGTTCATCTTGTTTTATTTGAGTAAATCTAGGGAACTCTGTGTAGGAGATATTTATTTGGAAAATAAGTCTAGCCATGGGTATGTAATGCTGGATTCCATATTAGGAATCACCACCCTATTACTACTACTACTGCTTCTACTGAACATTTGTATAGCACTACAAGATACATGTAGCGCTGCACAGACACATGTAAAAGACAGTCCCTGCTCATCAGAGCTTATAATCTAGTCAAGACAGTCAACACAGTAGCTGCGGACATAGAATACATCTAGGGGGAACGGTAAGGAAACCCAAAGGAGATTAGGTGAGTCAAGATCCAAAAGCAGCAGCAAAGAGATGAGTTTTCAGCCTGGATTTGAAAAGGGCCAGAGATGAAGCCTGAGGTACAGACTCCGGTAGTTTGTTCCAGGCATAAGGAGCAGCAAGGTGAAAAGAGCAAAGTCTAGAGTCAGCAGTAGAAGAGAAGGGCATCTGGTTAATGGGTGTCATTATTGTCCAATAGTTGGCATTTATGGGGCCTGTGTTGCATTTCATGGTCCATCTACGAAACATACCTGGGTTTTATGCTCTAAATCGAGATGGAATCGCCCTGTTCCTTGCTTCCAAGTGAGGCATTCATGTTGGTGCTGTATGATCCTGACAGGGAATGTGAGAGAGGGTAGAATGAAGCAGTTTCCTTTAGGCTCAGGAGGACTGAAAAACCTTTAGTAAGAAAAAAAGTGAGGAGTGTTTTCAGGAGGGTCACTGGAAACATGTAGGACGATGAAGAGCTGCAGAAGTGTACCCCAGTGGAGCTATTGGTTATCTTAATTCAACTTTCTTTTGTTTCAGTTCTAGTAATTTGTTTTTTTTTTCTCACCTGCGGTCTGTAGATTGAGCACAGCTCCTGTAGATATATCCCTCGGGGTAATGTCTCCAAATGGGTTTCTTGTACAAATACCCACTTGTAAACCAGGTTATATGCTCTTCTTAATAATTGCATTTTCAAAGCATAGGATCAGTAGAGATGTTTCGTTGCTGCATTTAGAAATCCTGCTAAGTCCTGCAGTTGTGCTCAAGAAGGGATCAAGGAACTGACACATGGGTGCTGCGGAGACATTGAGATAATTGCCTTATTGATTTGACTCTTTTGTATTTGGAGTGTGATTATTTTTAAATTGACCGTAAGAATTTGTGCTGGTGATCTTCTCTTTTGGTTGAATGGACTGTAAGAAACTGTGATTCTTGTCTGATGCTGCTTAACCTCCGAAACCTCAACACCTGCTTATGGACTGATTTGTTCAAAGCACAGGTGTGTGTGTGTGTGTGTGTGTGTGTGTGTGTTACATACTTTTAGTGGCGCTATCCATACAAGGGCAAGTATTGAAAATCCATTTATAATTTTAAATGGATAGTATGGGGACATTTTCAAAATGAGCGGGATATTCAGCAGTGTATAACCATTTTGTACCACTAAATATCCCCTGGTGCTAACTGTGTCTCATCAGAGTGTTCCATTGGGTCACGCTCATGTTAATTGGTCAGCAGCAATATTTAGTCACTGGTTGGTCAATGCAAACTGGTTAAGGCTAGGCACACAAGAGGTTGGCTTAACTTTAGGAAGACTGTATAGTCAATGCTGAGGGCCAGATAAGACCCTGGCATTGAATTTAAAACAGCTGTGGCCGGCCACCTTACTCAGGCTGGCTGCTGCCACCGTTGAGTATCGACCCTTATATGTTTAAAGTTAGACCTGGATGGGTCACCACTTGGTCGAACAAGTTATGGGCTCGATTCCAAGTTGTGGCTTGAGGGGCTGCATGTCCTGGCCGCACGTGGAGCCTCGGAAGCTGACCTGCCCCATTCCCCTTCCGGCTCTCCCCGCACGTCTAGAGCAGTAGTACAGGGAGAGCCAGCGGGAGGTGGCAGGCTGAGCCGGCAGGACATACAGGGCCAATTCAGGTCGCAGCCCCTGTACTTCCTGCGGGGTCAGAGGGGACGTGCTGATTATTCCACCTTGTAGGGCTGGGGGCGGGTACAGGAGGGGGGGGTCTCCGCCGCCTGATCCAGGCCCCAGCTGGCCAGCTGTGGGTCAGGCAGCAGGGAAGAGGGGGTCTGAGCCATGGAAGCCAGGGGGAGCCTGCAGGCAGGACATCCCCACAGGTATTCAGGGACACGCAGGGCCATTCTCGGGCCTGTCCTTCTCAGGGCTGTCCAGATGGCCCAGATGTGCCCCTTTCAGAATTAGGCTCTATGTGTTTGGTATCTGCATTTTCCTGCTTAACATAACCACTTTTTCTTCATCCCTATCTCCTCTCAAAACTTCGCTCCCTTTCTAAATGTGTAACTTTACTGATTTTATTTGCAAAATGGTCAGTGATACATTCAATGTGCTGGGAATTTTTTTAAACAAGCACTTATGTGGTTGCTGCTGCTACTGACCACATTCGGGCTTTTATATATATCTACACATGCATGTCTATAATTTTTTTTTAAATTTATCTTTTATTGAAGCTTTACTTTACACATCCAAATATTCACATGAATGAAAAGACAATGGAATATAGAATATGCGCATAACTCTTCACTTCAGTATACGAGAGCTTGGTCTGCAAAGACTTAACCTGGCTACTTTTCTTCCAGTGTTCACCATCATGGCAATTTGGCTTCTAGATAATTTTTTTTTTGAATAGAAGTGCCAAGTTTGCCAAGAACCCAGTAAGTATTAGGAAGCTTAGAAGTTCCAGGATTTTAATATATGTATGGCCTTATCTGATGATCATAAGCATTTAGCTAAGAGTTAAGGTGACTTTTCCAACTTTGGCTTATTTAATCACTGTTTCCTATATGTTTGTGATTCTAAAATTGCTTAATTTATAAGACAATAGGAAGGTAACTCTGAATCATGAAATTTTAGTGATGTAACCACGTAAATGATCGCTTACACGTGGAGATCAATTGATTGCCGTTCTGAAAGTAATTGCCGTGGAACCATGGCACATATTTTCATTGTGGATGTGCACAGGGGTGGAGTTGGGCAACTCGAACACAGAGCACAAATTTATGTGTATGTCGTAGGGAGTATTAGCAGTCAAAAAAAATAAGGTATGCTCTTATATCCAGGGGATCCTGCTGCTGCTTCCCTGTCCCTGGTTTCGGTGAGACTTTCCGGCAAATGAGCCACGAAAGAGAGACAAGTGTACGTATGTATATATGTATGTGTATGTTTAAATTGAATAGAAAAATAAGAAATATATTGACTATACTAGAGATATGAAGTAATGAGTTGTAGCAGGGCTAGGATTACAATTATGCAATAATAATAATAAATCACTGCTTAGCAACCAGAGGCAACAGCTCACTCTGCACTTAGGAAAAGCACAGAAAAGAGGTAGCTGGCTAGTTACCACACTCCTGGGTGAAGACATAAGACCGGTATCTTAGCTCTGGCAAATGGACGAATGCAGATGGAGTCCGAGGGAGTCGCCAGAAGAACATGATCCAAAGGGTGTAGCTAGGCTAGATAATGCTGCTCTAGCCGTTCATAGGTCATTATTGTGCTTATAGAAGCAGCAAGGAAGGCAAAAGATATAAAATGGCATGTAAGTTCTGTGCATACTCTTCTTTGCGACGAGCCTTATCACATTTTGGTGACTGGTTGGCATGAGAAACCGTGAGGCATCCTGGCAAATCAGGAGGTAGTCATCAGGCGGTCATCTTGCAGACAAAGTGTCCATGGTGAGATATGAAATGCAGAAGATGATCGTATGCAGTCTCATACATTGTTGCAAGTGTCCAAGGCTAGCATAACAGTCTAAGGGTGAGAGAGACCTGAGAAGCAGGTTCTCTTGCATATAGTCATGACCAGGAACAATAGTTTTCTGTGTGCACACATACAAACATTTGGCAGGCAGTTGCTTGGAGGTCGGCAGGTCTGGGACTTAGTTCACAGCAGAAGTTTCTGTAGCAAGAATCCCATTTTGTTTGGATCAGAGCAGGCCATGGTACCAGTCCTACAGTGTCTTATGGAATACACCCCAATGCATATAACAGACATGCAGCCATTTACACCTGCTCTAGAGCTGGTGGAAGAGGCTGTGGCTTCATTTACGCACATTTACAGCCACTGATGCTAGTATCCTACAGTATAATGTCAAGCACTATTAATGTGCATAAATACATTAAAAAATCTATCTGCTACTTATAGGATTGCCTCCTATATAACTGAGCGACTGTCCTAGAGTATCGATGCATGATCTTTGTGGTCGTTATTAAATAGAATGCCATTTCCCATAGGCGGGGCAATTTTATAACAAGGTGCCTAGCAGGCAAAGTATGTAGGCCCATATGTTGCACTTTTTTGATAAAGGGAACATGCACCCATGTGTCTTCATAAAGCAGATCACTGGAAAGATGCCCCACAAACGTACACCTTCTACAAGGTAGGAATAGCAGAGTATATATAGAGTGTGTGATGCAGCAAGGGGTACACAGCTCATGGAAGGGCAGGTAAAAGAAAAACTTACCTCAGATTCAGCATTGGAAAAGAGCACTAGGCACTCTGAATCAGTTGAGCAAAGGAAATGGTTACTGCGTAACAAACAGAAAACTCATCAGGAGCACCTGATTGAAAATCCACAGGTCACGTGCAGGGCTAGGGATTACTTAAGACAGGGTTCCAGTCAGTGGAGGAGAGTACTGGCAGGAAGAGTTGCAGAGGGAGCAGCAGATGCAGTTGCACCAGCAGATGCAGATGAAGGCAGAGAGAGTAGCAGGAGGTGTGGCTCTCATCAGCTGAGCAGAAACCCCAGGGGAGTGCTGGGAGGAAACTTTTCTCACGGAGAACCAGGAAGTGAATCTGGCTCCAGCACTCAGGAAGAGAGGTTCAAGGCAAGCTGTACTAGGAGAAAACCTGCTACCAGAGATAGCCTTGAAGGGAAGCCAGGAGTGTCCCACTACACAAGAGACCGGTATGTGCCAGCTCTAAGCACAGCCGGAGCAGTTACTTGTCTTATAAACCCTAGGCAACCGCCTATACAGGGCTAAAAGGGCTCTAACCACGGGCCCCATCACAAGTTGGCGTAGTTTTATCGGATCCAGTCAAGGAGACAAGGAACTACGGTGTGGAGCAACAACGCGGGAAGAGCGAAGTTGGCACGCCCGGAGGAGGATCCAGGTTCCAAGAGTGCGACGACAAGCACCTTCTCAAAATAAGAACCTCCACCTTGCTCAGGTAACGGGTATTTGGGCACAGGTTGGGAGGATCTCTGGTGAGAAGGAAAAGGCTTGGGAGGAAGAAATTTTTTTTTCCTTGTTATTATTGTGCCACACTTGGTGTTCGTGTTTCTGATTTATTCCAGGAAAAGAGATGACGACGATGGATGCACAGGAGGTCCTAAGATGGATGAGCATGCAGTTTGAGAAGCAGGGAGAGCTAGCTCGAAAGAACCAGGAGCAGGCCATCGCTGCCCTGATGGATCAACAGAAGCCCCTGACTGACTTGGTGCATACTCTCCTGAAGGAGCCAAAGAAAGAAGAGTCACCAGCAGCAGTACCTATCTGTGGGGTAGGCCCACAGAGTTGTGGGATATGGACACTGGGACAAATGCATGCTAATGACAATTTTGATGATTTTGTGCAAACTTTTGAAAGGATAGCTCTTAATGCTAAGTGGCCAGAAGAGCAATGGGCCGTTAGGCTGGCCTCAGCGCTAACCGGCGAGGCTCAGGCAGCCTACAGGTCCATGCCTGCAGCTCTAGCAGCTGATTACCAGGAGGTTAAGAGAGCTGTGCGTGATAGGTTGGGCTTAACCCCTACCATGTATAGACGCATGCTCCGGTCTACCCGGATTCAACTCGATGAAACCCCAAAGGCACTATATCACAGAGTGCATGGGCTGGTTTTAAAGTGGCTTGAACCCGAAGGTAAACCGATTGAAGAGGTAATTGACCTAATTGTATTAGAGCAATTCTTTGAGGCAGTGCCGGAAGAGGTTAGAACATTTCTGACCCTACAGAATTGTAGAACCTCTGCTGAAGCAGCGCGCCTAACCGAAAGGTTCTTTGAGGCTGAAGTAATGAAAGAAGCCAGCGCTGGCAGCAGGTTAGGGTTAGCCAACTCTGTAAAAAGTACCAATGTTTCTCCAAGGAACATAGTGGGTTCAAAGGAATCCATGTATAGGAAAGTGGAAGGTAACAAAATGTTAAAGTGCTTTAAGTGTGGAAGAAGTGGGCACTTGAAGAGAGAATGTATGTCTCGTACAGCACTTGTCACTAGCCATGATCACCACACAGCTGCAGGTTTCCGTGTAGATGTGGAGGTACAGGGAGTCCCAGCTAAGGCCTTGCTTGACTCGGGGGCCGACCAAAGTATGGTCTCCCGCCAGTTTTGGAAAACCATACAGGCCCAGAGGGGTTTTCCCCCGAGTCAGCAAGAAGGAACAGCGAAAATACAATGTGTGCATGGAGCAACAACTTGGTATCCTTTATTTAGGGTAAAAGTTAGGGGTTTAGGCACACGAAGGGAAGTCTTAGTAGCCATCATTCCCAAACTACCATATGATATAGTGTTGGGAAGGGATTGGCCACCCTTCTATAAAGGCATAGAGGGCAGTACGTGCATAAAGGGAGGATTAGTTTCCACCAGATCTCAGGCGAAGGGACTGAGGACCCCTAGTGAAACTTTAGTGGAGGAAAATCCTGCCCCTGTAGTAGAAGAAGGAGAGATAGAACCGGAAGAGGGGGAAGAGGTGATGGCAGATGAAGGCCTACACGAGCTTCCCAGACATGAGGATTTAATTGCTACCCCCAGCGAGGGTAAAAAGAAAAGTAAGGGTGAAAAGCGCCGGGAGAGACATCACCGAGCCCAGTTGAGAGCCGGAGTAGCCGATGGGCAAGGGTTACCCTGGGTACCGGCAGACCTAGTAAAAATGTTTCCATCTTTTGCCAAAGAGCAGAAAGCAGACCCTGTATTAAAATACGCCTTCGAGTTCGCAAAGGCAGATAAAGATGTGCTCCCCAGGTTCCTATTAGAGGATGATATCTTATATAGGGAGAGTAGTAATCCCCAAAATGATGCCATTAGGAAACAGTTGGTAGTTCCTACCACCTTTAAGGCAGTTGTCATGAGGCTCGCTCACGACCACCCCATTGGAGGGCATAAAGGGGTGCAGGCCACACTCGACCAAATTCTCGAGCATTTTTATTGGCCGGGGGTATTTCGGGAGACAAAGAAATTCTGTGAGGCTTGTCCGGCTTGTCAGCGAGTAAGCGCTGCTAAGCCTGTAGGAGTTCCCCTGATCCAAACGCCTACCATAACAGAACCGGTTAGGAGAATGGCAATGGATATTGTAGGGCCCCTGGTGAGAACCCCTAGGGGATTTCAATACATCCTGGTTATCATGGATGTAGCCACTAGATTCCCCTCGGCAATTCCTTTACGGAACATTTCCGCCAGGTTTATAGCCACAGAATTAATAAAATTATTTTGTGAGGTGGGTTTCCCGAGGGAAATGCTCACAGACAGAGGAAGCAATTTTGTTTCAAGATATTTAGCGCAAGTATGGGATGCTTTTGGCATCACCCATATAAAAACAGCGGCGTATCATCCACAGACAAACGGTCTGGTGGAACACTTTAACCAAACCCTTAAGCAGTTGCTGAGGAGGGGGTTAGAAGGGCAAATGGCGGACTGGGACGTTATGCTCCCATTTGTCCTATACGCTAGCAGGGAGCGAACGCAAACCTCCCTAGGAACATCCCCCTATGAACTTATGTTCGGACGGGCACCACGAGGGGTCTTGGACATTTTGAGAGACCAGTGGGTGGAACCGGGTGAGGAAGAAATAGGAGTTCCCCAATTTCTTTGCGGGCTACGGAGTCGCCTCCAGAGGGCATCTCAAGCCGCAGATAAGAATTTACAGGATAGTAGGAAAACACAGAAAAAATATTATGACAGGGGTAAAAAACCGCGACAGCTGGCCACAGGCGATAAGGTCGTGGTAATGGTTACTGATCCAGGGCCAAAATTTGAGGCCCAGTGGAAGGGTCCCTATACGGTAATGGACCGCAAGGGTCCGGTGTCATATGTGGTCAAGAATGATAGGGGACGCCTTCAGACGTTCCACATAAATGTATTGAAACCATGGCATGAAAGGATGGCCACTGTTAGCCGTTTCAGCATACTACCCAAGTACCGGGCAGCACGCACATGTCCACAGAAACCCTGGGAGGAGGGTAACCCATTATACAGCAGGTATGAGGGAACACTCATGAAACCAGGGCAGATTCCGGGCTGTGTGCACGAAAGTTCACCATCCCGGAATATCTTAAGAGGGGGGATATGTGATGCAGCAAGGGGTACACAGCTCAGGGAAGGGCAGGTAAAAGAAAGACTTACCTCAGATTCAGCATTGGAAAAGAGCACTAGGCACTCTGAATCAGTTGAGCAAAGGAAATGGTTACTGCGTAACAAACAGAAAACTCATCAGGAGCACCTGATTGAAAATCCCCAGGTCACGTGCAGGGCTAGGGATTACTTAAGACAGGGTTCCAGTCAGTGGAGGAGAGTTCTGGCAGGAAGAGTTGCAGAGGGAGCAGCAGATGCAGTTGCACCAGTAGTTGCAGATGAAGGCAGAGAGAGTAGCAGGAGGTGTGGCTCTCATCAGCTGAGCAGAAACCCCAGGGGAGTGCTGGGAGGAAACTTTTCTCACGGAGAACCAGGAAGTGAATCTGGCTCCAGCACTCAGGAAGAGAGGTTCAAGGCAAGCTGTACTAGGAGAAAACCTGCTACCAGAGATAGCCTTGAAGGGAAGCCAGGAGTGTCCCACTACACAAGAGACCGGTATGTGCCAGCTCTAAGCACAGCCGGAGCAGTTACTTGTCTTATAAACCCTAGGCAACCGCCGATACAGGGCTAAAAGGGCTCTAACCACGGGCCCCATCACAAGTGACATACTAAATGATGGCAGATAAAGACCATCAACTGAATATTCCTACATAAAAAGTTGTTCTATCAAATCACATGGGAGCTTATCATCAGTCCTCCAAAACATTATCTAAGTGCTTGTGGTCAAAAATATAAAAATGCTTCATAATATCAAACAATTCATAGAGCCCATACAAAGTCCACTTATCTTTCATCAAGCATGATCCATGTTTAGTTCATCTCTCAAAACACATGATCAAACATTATATCCTATTTAATTTCCTGCATCACGGATCCACTCGACGACCTAACAGCTCTCTTCTCTTCAGTTCCTAATGCAGTTAGACCAGCATGGTCCATCTTCAGTAGTCTATGTACCAGTAGGAATTTTGCTAAGTTGGTTTTTATTTGATGTTAGGTTTAGCCTAATGGTTGTTATGTTTGGCCTAATAGTTAGAGCACTGGCTTGGGAACCCAGAGACCAGGGTTCAGTTCCCACAAGCACTCCTTGTGGCCGTGGGCAAGTCACTTAACCCTCCATTGCCTCAGAAAAATTCCAAGTTATCAATGTCCCTGTTTAATGTACATTACCAAGTTTAAGTTACAATGTAAACTGCTTTGATTGTGAGCCTACTCTTTGAAAGTATTGATTATACAAGCTTATAAAACTTACTTGTTCAATAGAAAGTGATGCATATGTGTGTATTTTCAGAAAATGCATGTAGACGTGCAGACCCCACCCTTGTTCTCCATCTTTGAGAACACACACGTATATCTCATAAAAGTGGGCAATATAGTTTCTGAGTGTCTACTTTTATGTTATATATCCTGGGAAATTTTTAAAGCATCTAATTTAGTATACAAAACACTTTACTGTACACTTAATCTGCTAATAACATTTCTCCAGAAATGTGCGGCATGTTCGAAAGATTTCTGGCCGAGCCCATTGCATGATCTCAAACTAAAATTTGCACTTCTATGGACTGAATTTGTATTTGAGTAAGCTGCTGTTTTCCATTTCTCCATTCTGTCAAAGCAGCCATAATTGCAGATTATCCTTGTGAAAAAAACGGCATTTTCTCTATTTCTATGCCACTGAAACAAAAAAACATCTATATTGAATAAGGTTCTATATCTTATCCACTTAATCTGATTTAATACAAATCTGGGTTGGTTCCTTTACTTCATACCACTGAAGCTCTTCAGGGATCAGTCTTGCTTAATAAGAAAACTTAACTATGGTGACAAACCCGAGTCTCATCTCCAGAATAATGCTAATATTCTTTCTGATGGTCGTACTCTTATGCTGCAGCAAGATTCCTGCGTTAGAAATCCATTTATTGATTTGCTCTGTATATGTTATGCGTTGGGCTGTTCATTTTGGCCCTCATTCTCGATCGCAGGTTGCGTGGCTGCACAATTCTGCCGGGACATGTAGCCTCGCAATCCTTCTAGACCAGAGGTTCCCAACTCCAGTCCCGGAGGGCCAAACACCATTGAGGTTTTCAGGCCATCCCTAATGAATATGCATGAGATACATTTGAATACAATGAGGGCAGTGCATGCAAATGCATCTCATGCATATTTATTAGTGACAGCCTGAATGCTTGATTGGTGTTTGGCCCTCCAGGACTGGAGTTGGGAACCTCTGATCTAGACCCTACTCCCCCTCCGGCTCTCTCCATAGGTCCTGTGCTTCAGGAAGGGGAGAGCTGACAGGGGGCGGGAGGAGACGGAACAGGATCAGGCCGCCTGGCAGCACGTACAGGACTGATTCCGATCACGGCCCTGTACCACCTCAGAGGTGGTATAAGCAGCAATTTGTGACTGATTGGAGCAGGGGAGCCACCACCAGGGCCGGGTGCAGGGGGTCCCTGCCACCCAATTCAGGCTGTGGGAGGTCAGCCTTGGGTCGGGCGGTGGGGGAAAAAAGGGGTCAAGAACGTGGATGTCTGGAGCGCCCGTGGGGAGGATGTCCCCACAGGTGGAGGGGGCACACCAGGCCGTCCTTGGGCCCGATTCTGGCTCCAGCGGGAAAGTTTGTTTCTGTGGACCAGAATCAAGTCCTAATGGCCCCGTCTTCAGTGGAGACATCCCCCTCCTGGAATGGGGCTCTTTGGGTTTTAACCAACAAACACAGGTTTTCTTTTTTTTATTCTTTTTTTTTTTGCATTAGGAGTGCTTAACATAGATGTTAGATAAACACCAGGAAAACGCTGCTTTCCCAGTATCCTTTCCTCTCCTAGCTTGCCTTGTACCCTTCACTCAGTTTTTGTCTTTTCTGTGCTGACTTCTCCACATTTAATTCCACTGGAAAAGGTACCCAGCAATAATACCTGTGGTGTGGAAACCCTGAAACAATGCTTTTTGTATCTCTAATCAACTGGAAAATAAACATCTAAATTTGCAGTTTATGAACACAAGAATAGAAGAGGTAGTTATAAATAGGATCACTCTAGAATTTTTCTCAATTTTCTTTTAATTCTATTGCACCCTCATTTGGTTGTATTCTGCTATTCTTTCTTGCTTATATTAATGTGTTCTTGGGATTCTAATGAGGGTCAGCACAGCAACCCCTCCATTTACATTATGATCGGCATGAAAAGTGGGTGGAACTTTCAAAAATGTTAGACTAATATTTCCTCAAGGCGAACATAGAAATCAGCATGAAAAAAAATCTTCATTTTGTTTTGTCAGCTTAATGATCTACATCTTTTTGCTAGTTCGGCTTTCTTGTAAGCATGCTTGTGTCATAAAAAATATTAACAGTGGGATTCAGAAACTGCAAATCCTAGCCTTCAAAATGATTGTGCTGACACAGCTCCCATCTATAATCAAGTCAACAGATAAGCGTGGGATGTGGCATCTTGCAAAATGTTTAAAAAAAAAAAAAGAATTAAGTTGTGCTGTTGTAACAGTGTACCCAGGGACTTCCCTTGCAACTTTTCTTAACATGACAAGGGGGAAGATCTCCCAACAACATGGAAGAGAGGATTCCTAGAAAGGGAGAAGCTGCATGAGATCCTGAGATTTATACTAGCCAATAGGTTTTGAGAGTAGAGGTCTTCTGGCACTATGGTGCCTACTGTTCTCATTCAGGTCAGAAGCGGCATATGTAAAATTGTGTTTTCTGCAGTTTGGTTGGGGGGGGGGGAATGAGGTAAAAGAAGCTGAGCTCTGACAGTTTGATCTTGCATGTTGATTATCTGCTGGTCTTTTGTATAGATGGTTTAACTCTGACCATGCTTTATATGGGCCACTCCCACCTGATGGGAATTGACCTAAAAGAAATCTCCACACATTAGGTGTCAATTAGGTTCCTTACAATTTGAGAAATAAAATAGTGACAGAGTTGTTTAACGATTAGGTAGATGAACCAAATGCATGCTCAGAAAGGCAGCCTCCCAGCTCCTGGCGAGCAGCATTGTACAGCCGCAGCCCAAGCAAAACGGTAGTTCTTGGAAGCCAGACGAACTCAAAGAACTATTTGTGCCTGAATTTTCAAATAGCTCATTTCCTGGGTAAATGGTTTTTGAAAATTGCCTTCATTACATATATTCCGTTCATTTTGACCTAACAGAAAAGGTGCCAATACTTATAAGCAGGGCTCTTTCATTAAGACATGAGGACCATGGGTCAGTTTTAGCAGGCAATGAAAAAGATGAAGGTATTTCATACCGCCATGTACCCTCTCAACACCCTAAGCACAACCTTCAGTCATGTGCCTCCCTCCCTTACCCCCTGAGATTTAGATAATTAAAGACCAATCATAATCACTTCAGCAAACCCCTTCAGGAATGATGCTGTAAAAATGCAAAATTTCTCTTCAATATTAAACTCCTGTATATATGAAGAATAATATTAAATTCGTATGTATGAAAACGCTTAATACTGAAGGCCAGTTATGCATTTTTAGAGTCATTCTGACACTGTCTGTTGGAGGTCAGGAACAATCATCCTTCACTCCTGCCCCAGCAACTCCATTCTCAAAAATAGTGCCATCAGGCCCCCTAGCTATAGTCTCTTGGGACTACCACCAGGGGTCAGGCTGCCAAATGAGTGGGCCTAAACCTCGCTCACATTGAGCTACAAATGAAGAGGCACGAGCTAAATCCAGATCAATAAATGTGACTTTAAAATCCATGTCATTACCTTAAGTGACACTACAAACAATGAGAACTTAAGATGTTGCATATGCCTTGTAGCACTATGCAAATAAAAAGTAGTTAATAGTAGTAGTGAAATGGTAGATATTCATCTGTCTATCTTGGAGTAACCATAATGCTACAGTCACACCCAGAATAAATGACCTTAAAATGATCCCTTTTCAAGGATTCTCTGCCTGGTTTTTAATTGAGCCTTGTTTGCATTTACAATTAGTAGACTTTGTTTAGTTTCTCATAGCATTAGAAAACTTATTAAAAAGGGGTTACAAATAAACTTTGTGCCAATTACAGAAGGGAATAATTGGATTTTATTAATCCTGGTACTCAGATGATCAATTAATGTATGAGCACTCTGGTCCTAGTCACCTCATTATTCTTTAAACTATTTAATCACAAATACTAATGGATTGCTTTGAAATGGCTTTCTTTTTATTCATGCAGACTGGATTTAGGAATTCTTAAAGGGGACGCACAAAATTTATCTTGCGGCCAGTGGCATAAATACCACCCTAACAGTCCCTGTAATGCAGTAGGGAGTACAGGCAATAAGGGGGCTCTCTCAGCCCTATGATCCCTGCTCTGTAGTGGCAAATATTATACTTTCATTAAAAACCTTCTGCTGCCTCTCTGCTTGTAAAATACGTTTCCGTGGCAGCCCAGAGCCTGGAATAACATCTTCGACTGTGGGGCTGAAGTCTTGCAATACTAGATACGTAGACCCGGCAGTGGGATCAGCTTCTCCTGCTGTTGTAGAACAGTCCCTTTATTGCAGAGAGGCAGCGGGAGGTGGCGTGGAAAACTTCTTCTTTATTGTAAGTATAATTTTTGCTGGCTGCCCATTTTTCTTTTAAAGTTTTAGTTTTTAGTAGGGGGAAATAGGAGGGAAAATGTTTCCCCCCTCCCTTCTTGAGGCCGCCGCTGTCATCATGAGGGTCCTCAACACATTTTGCTTGGAGGCCCCTCATTTGAACTTGCGCTACTGCTTACTGCAGTAAAAATAATGAAGGCAGTGTTCATATCCAGTTCCGCTCATAAAGTAGAAACAGACTTTTATAAAATTTGTCTTCCTGCTTTTTCTTCTTGTACTCGTTGCTCAACTATGCCACTGAATAGCAGGATCGGATATGGTGTGTCACCCTACAAGACAATCGGGTAGATATGTAAGAGGGAATGTGTTGGCAATGTGCTCTATTGTTTGTCTGATTGTCCTCACAAGGACAGTGGGATCACCTTGCAGGTCACAGTGCCATTCATCATATATGCACTGTCCATAGCCAGACCAAAACCAGTTTAGTGGTGACCACAAACTATGAGGAAGGTTTAAGCCTGTTGCATAAGTTTGTGGTCAACCATTTCTTATTCCACAGACATTCTATAGTCAGGCATGAGCCTGGAAGGTGAATCCAGATTGGATTCCCCATAAGTGTCTTGGAGGGAGGGTGTTCTTAAATGTCCTGATGGCGTGATAGCTCTGGAATTTCTTGGATCTCAGTGAGTAAACTTGCTGTGACAATCCAATGTCCAAGGTCCAGTGGAGTGATATCGTGCACTGGTCTGGGCCCATTCTGCACATGTGCATTCGGTGACACAGTGAAATTCCACAATGCAAACCATTAGTGGTACATTGCGATCCATCCAATATCTAGTGCAGAGGTTCCCAACTCCAGTCCCGGAGGGCCAAACACCATTCAGGTTTTCAGGCTGTCCCTAAT
The DNA here is from genome assembly GCA_033557465.1 of Ichthyophis bannanicus. Taxonomy (NCBI): domain Eukaryota; kingdom Metazoa; phylum Chordata; class Amphibia; order Gymnophiona; family Ichthyophiidae; genus Ichthyophis; species Ichthyophis bannanicus. Next base: position 743,795,238 of record CM066031.1, on the reverse strand, counting down.
GAATATGCTTGACTGGTGGAGTGTGATATAAACCAATATAAAGGGGCGGGCCTATGCATATGACATCATTTTCAGTTCCCTATTTGAGTAGCAAGAAGTTCTTGGGCATATTATTCAGATGGAGGAATGCTTGACGAAGGGCTAAAAGAACTGTGAAGCCTGAAAGTTGGCGCTATGTTGCGTATTATTTACTTAATGAGATAGGATGAGCTCGCTATGGAAGTGGCTTTGAGCACCCTACTCTAAATATAAACAGCACGGATACCGCGTGGACATTCACTGAGCAACAGAGGATTGAAAAGAAAAAGATAAGTCCCCGTTATTGCTTGAACTTGTATGGCAGTTTTTGCCGAAGTGAAATAGTTTGCTACAATAGAAGGGGTTTGCTCCTAGCACTTCCCTTGTTTGAACTGCTACAATTTTAAAGCATGTTGAGCTAGTGGTTGTTAGCTCATTAAAACGAATAAATAGTTACCACAAGAGTGTTTCCCTCATCGTAACGGTTCCAACAAAAAATATTGTTCACGGTGAATAGGGTCTTAGGGACCAAAAGGCTATAATTTTTGTATGTGTTCTATATAATCAGTTTGGCATTATCTGTTGCCGACATGTGCCTGGCTTGTTCTGACATAATGAAATGGTATATCTCCACATATCATATAGGAGTCACAAGTACCTAGTAGGTAAGCACTGTTGTAGCTATTGTAGGAAAGAGGAAGTCTCCAGCAAGTGAGAAGCGGCAGGCTGCCTGGCTGAAACTATTAGGATGTGATGAGGGGACTGGAATTTATTTTCAGCCTCTCATCATGTATCCTCATTGGGAAGGAAAGGAGTTCTGTCCGTTCTTCAAATCCTACATTTACTCATTTTATTTCCGTTATTAAGAGATATTCCAATAATCAAAGTTCTAGGCAGATTGCAGCAAAACATAAACCTTCAAAAATAGCAGAGCACATGAGCATTATATCACAATTAAAATGCATTCTCTTAAAAATGATGGCATAATCTTAACCCATTTCACAGCACTGCATACGTCTTGTAGCAACTATACAATTAAGTAGTAGTTTCTAGGGATTGTATTGAGATGACTCATTAAAGAGACATCCTTTATTTATTTTTTACAGAGTCTTCAGTGGACTGGAACAGGTAGATGTGAATCAGTTGTTTACTCTTCCAAAAAACACAAAGGGTAGGGGACAGGCCATGAAATTACAAAGCAGTGTGTTTTAAACAATTAGGAAAAAAATATTTTTTTTCTCAGTGTATAATTAATTAGTCTTTGGAACTCATTGTCAGCAGATATGGTAAAAACAGGTAATGTAGCTTGATTTAAAAAAAAGGTGTGGACACATTTCTGGAGAAAAAGTCCATAAACTGTTCTGCTTATTCCTTGGGATACATAGCATGGAACTGGCTACTTTTGGGATATGTCAGGTACTTGTGACCTGAATTGGACACTGTTGGAAATAGGATACTGGGCTTGATGGACCTTTGGTCTGATCCAGAATGGCAGTATGTTCTTACAGTATATCCCTCACAGAACAGATCTCCAGTGCCAACTGATTTCATAAGCATTGACCAATAATGGAGCAAGTACAAACTCAAATACAAGTTCTTCTGGATATACCAGAACGTGATAAAAGGCTGTACCATAAGAAGTTTGGGCAGCTCTCCTTTTTAACAGACAATGATAAGTCTCCATCTAGCTGATGCTGAATTTTGGGATGACAGAGACAAGTGAAGTGACTTTGATGGATACTCAACATTGGAACATCAGATAGGGTTGAGTTCATCTTACCCCCTTCTGCGAACAATTCCTTTCAAAGATGTGTAGTATTCTTGAACATGTAAATGTTTTTTAAAGATTCATCAATAGCTGTATTCTGTAAGAACATGGTATTCATATGTTCTAGTATAATTTTAGAAGTCTGTTTTATGCTGCAGCCATAAATTTCTAAATAAATGCCAGCATTTTTGGAAATTCTTTCGGCTATGATTACTTAGGGAAGGATGAGACTCGGGCAAGTAAAAGGGTGTATCTAAGGTAGAAACAAAAACCATTCCATAGCCAAAAAATATTTGCCACTGGGGCAGCCATGAACTTTGCTACAGGAAAGTTTTTATTTTTCTTGGCAATGTATCATCGGGAGTAGATTGCCAGCCTTTTCTTCCAAGGCAATGGGAGGGTAAAGTGACTTGCGCAAGGTCACAAGGAGTGCCAGTGGGCATCAAACCCTTGATCTTCTGGCTACTAGGCAGTTGCTCTAACCACTAGGCTGCTCCTCCACTCTACAGGAAGGTACAGTATGAAATATACACGCTCTTCAATTTCCACTTATGTACAGAGTAGATCAAAGCTGTTTGTCAATTTTCTTTGACTGCATTTGAAATAAAAAGCATATCTAGTGCCATTTCATTCCGAAGTTAAATTTTGGCATTGTCAGTATGCAAGAAGATGTTAAAGAAATTTGATCGAGCTTGGGTTGGGTTAGATTCAAGTTCTCACTCGTATAAAGCTGAAGATTGTAGTTGTTCTGAAAAGTCTTTTGGGATCTGGTTTACATACAGTATGAGAAAAAAGCCTTAGTAAATCAGGCCTTTACTTATGCTTAGTTTAGCAGAAGACCAATATTTTATCTTTAAGTCCTATCTGCCATAAAAAGTTACTCAAGTTTCATAAACTATGTGTATAGTTGAAATGCTGGAAAGCAGCCTCAATTCAATTTTCTACTTCAATATATAGTAAGAGAATATTTTCCAGTGCCATTTATGCATTGTATAGCAAATTGTGTTTAAATGGACTTCCTCAACTTGGCAAAACGTATGTATGTTCCATAACACGCATTCTTTTAACAACATTGAGAGGACGTTTTCCAGGAAACATGGTAAAGAGCATGAATTCATTATCAGGTCAGTATTCAAATGTCATGGTTGGTTGGTTGTTTTTTTTAAACACCAGCCATGGTATTACTGTATATAAAATTTTACATATATTTAGCACCACTATTTGCAGAAGTGGTGCTGGATATATAGGGGCATGTTTAGTAAACACTGCTTCAGTAATGCACATGTGGGGGGGCTGCAGCAGCAGTGTGGGGGATCAACGGTAACTGCAGGGGTGGGGGTACATTTCCATCTCCCTGCAGTTAACATGGGTCCAAGACATAGCATGTGCAAGCCGCCATGGGGGTACGACTAACTCCATCCATTGAGCTGGCATTAGTTCCACCCATGTTACTGGCATAAAGGGTGGTTAGTGCGGGCCCCCAATGCCACTCACTAGCTGTGACATGCCAGAGTAGCGCAGGGGTTTTAGCATGTGGGCCCACACTACCTTTTAGTAAACATGCCCCATAGAGTGGTGAGTGTTGCCATCATAAGGATAGCTAGTATTATTCAGCAAGTATCCACATAGTTCTGAATAAATCTAGGACACTCTTTGCTATCCTAAATTTGTCCACATAGCTATATAGATAGTGCACTGAATATTGCCACGTCCCACATAGTTAGTTGGAATGTCTACGCTCCACCCCAGCAATGGATAGTGGCAGTCTGTAATAAGAGCCGGTGGCACCATTACCCAGATAGGGCTGCTGAAAATTGATGGATAGGGAACTTATTCTTATAGTGACTACCACTAGATGGGTACGTCTATATTTTCATGTCGACAGGTTATTTTCTGTAAAAAAAAAAAAAGAAAATCTATCCAACAAAAAAGCATGTAGATGAGCCAAAGAGAAAGTAAACCCACGCTTTCTTTGCCTTCTCTCGGAAATATGATGCACTTCCATCGCTAATAAGTACAGAGACTTTGTTCCAAGGCAGATAGTTCTTGAAGTGTAATTTTAGAGCAGTGCCTTAAGGTTTCAAAATATCTCTGTATTTGAACACCTCTGCAGTGAATATTCATGCATCCCCTTGGCATATATATAACATCTGATTTGTTTGGGGACTTAAGAGAGAGCAGAATAGGAACAAATGGGTCAACATTCAGACACGGCGGTTGGCATTTTTTTAAAACACCTGTTGCATCAGCCCTAAAAAAAAAAATTTCATATTAGCACCAATATTTGGAAAGTGGTCAACACTGAATATCCAGATAAAATGGTGACTGGCTCCACTATCTGGAGAGTGGTGACATTCAGTGGCTATTTTGCTCTCCTAAGTTATCTGGATAGTTTATTTGTATAGCAGACTGAATATTGCTGATACCTGGATAGCTCCAGGCAATGTTCCCTCTGGGTGAGACCGAGGTGGGGAGTGATGAAGGATGAAGCTTAGGAGGGAAGAACTGAGGTAAAGAAATTAGAGGGTAAACAGAGAAGAAAACCAAGTCATGGCAGTGACCACACTGATGAGTGGGAGCAGAAGAGCAAAGTTAGAGGTTGAATGAGGAGGTAAGCGAAGTGAATTTAGCAGCACAAGGGTCAAATGGATATTCACCCATCATGGTACTAGCTGAACAACCCTTCAAGGTCTACCACACTACTGACACCTCTGGCAGAATTCTGACACCCCCTCCCTAACCCTGCCATTAGCTAGGGACTCATCCAGCAAGCCTTGTACTCCACTATGCCCACATGTTACAAAAAACAATTGGTTCCACCCCCCCCCCCAAGCTTGTCACCAACCAGGCAATGGCTTGAAGTCTATTCCAAATCCTCATCCTTTGAACCAAAATACCAGTTGGCTCAGGTGACCCACTGAGACAAAGCAACCTCCTATAACCAAACCATATAACAAATGTCATTAAGTCTTGTATTCTTTCAGTAAGTCTATTTTGGAGATGAGCAAGTAAGCAGTGATCTATTTTGTGTTGATCTGGTTTATCTCCAAAACAGTTTTGGGTCAATATTCAGAAGTGCTTATCTGGATAGCAGTACCTGCTAGCCTGATAATCTGCCACTAACCAGAGCTATCCATTGATGTTCCCTCTAAGCTGCGCTGGGTCCGCCCCCAATATTCCTGCCGGCGGGGAGGTGCAGTGCAATCGATCACTCTGCCCCTCCCCCCACAAGCGGGAATGCCGGCGGAGGACCTGGCGCAGATGAAAGGGAAGATTGCGAAGGTGCTACAGCATGTGACACTCGCCGTTACCGGCCTGGTAGGTCAGCACCTCCTTCTTTGTCTAATCGCCACAGCACCCTCGCAATGTTCCCTTTCATCTGTGCCAGGTCCTCCGCCGGCATTCCCGCTTACAATCTGTTCAAGAGGAAGTGGAAAGCGCATCCACACTATCGGCAGTGACAGTATATGTCTTCTGCGATAACTATGTAGGCAGATATTGGGCACACCCCCAACCATTAAGACATGAGCTTTGCAGTTATTGAGTGTTAATATTTGCAACTAATGTGTGGTAACTGCAAAACGTCACTGCATCTTAGTAAATAGCCTAGTACAAAGCCCCTACTTTTCTCTCATGCCTTGGAATTGTAGCAACCTATGGTGTTCGGATTTGATTCTTGCTCTTCCTGCTGATCCTGTTACTCCAGCCTTTCTCCAAGTGCTCATGGCTGCTGTTGTCCTCTTCTTGTCCTTGTCCTTTCCTCTACCTTATCACTCGACTTTTAATCACAATTATTATGTTGCTAGGTTATACAGTTTCCCAAAAGGCTTCTTGCTGGATATGCTGTGGTGGGTAACCGTAAACTTTCTTACAAGTATAAATAAATACACTAAATTATTTAAATACATTAAATTATTTAAATAAATATAGCTTCAAAACAACCGAAATGATGCTGATAATTCCTGCAAGACTCATCAAGTGGGGCTGGCTCATCTATTAGGCCGGAATCGGTGATCACCTAGGGTGGCAGATTCTGCGGGGTGGGAAAGAGCAGCAGAAGTCGAAGCAACAGCCAGATGCACTCAAAGAGCCATCAGCAGTACAGATTAACGCTTAGAAATATGCTGTGCGATTATACATTCTTACAGGATTATTGTGGGAAGGTTGGTATTGAAATAATCAGAGTTGTTGAGCTTAATTATCAAAACCTTTGGGGGGAGGGGGAGCCTAAGGGTGAAAGTTTGCCTAGGATATCCTGCACCTTGCAACTGCCTTTGTTATCATCTACAGGTTCCTTGAATACAAACAGATTGCAAGCCCTCCAGGGACAGGGGGATAACTACTGTACCTGGATATAACTCACCTTCAATGTCTGCCGGACAGGTGTCAGCTAAATACTAATAAATGACAATAAAATAAATAAAACTTTTCTCCTCCTATTACAGTAGTGTAAATGTTACCTGATCTCTAGTTTTTTCCTCATTAATGCTTAGCCTATGCTTTCTCGGCTTTTGATTTTTGTGGGGGTTTTTTTTGCTTTCTGAACCTCTAAAAAAGGCTATTGCAAATGTACAGCATCATTTTTGTGAACAAACATTTCCCTCGGGGCATTTCCATGTGTGAAGCCTGGATCTCTGTTTTCTAAGCCTCACTTGTACAACTTTTTTCCGTAGTCGTGCATCAGGAAAACCAGACTTAAAACATCAGTATGTACTGTATCACTTAAAGGTTGATCCATAATCTCTCTTCCATATAATCCACTGGCATAAATTGCTCCTTGGTTGCATTTCTGCGGTGCCAAGAAACTGCTTAAATCAGTGGATTATGTGGAAGACAGATTTTAGATCAAGCTTTAAGTGATGCGTACTGATGTTTTAAGTCATTGTTTTCCCTAATGCTGGACTATTGAGTTCAATATAGAATATGTGAGCAACTTAGTATCAAATATAGACAGATGTATGACTTTTCTAGGATTTCCATGGTTTTGATTTAAAGGACAGAGAATGTTGCTTTTACAATATCTACTTTATTTCTGAATAGAGACGTGCTCAGGTGCCTGTAGGTGGGCGTTATCTATGCTTTGTGCTCTTTTGTTGCAGTTACTGTTTCTATTTTTTGGTTAAGTAATTATACTAAACACAGTAGAAAGAGCAGTCAAGACACACAGCAACTACCGATCAAAGTACTGTTCAGAGACACTTCTTTAATTTATAAAAGCTGAAAAAGAATTTTAAATGCTAACAAAAAAATAAAAAATAAATACTAATTACAAAGAAAAATGTTTTGACATGGCAGAAATTAACTTTCAGGGAAAGTTACTAATGTGCATAAAGGAAATTATTTTAGAAACTTGATTTGCAATTTCCCCCTATAGGACGTCATTCTGGAACACGAATAACGGGTTTATACATGCGGCGGGGATGTTTCTATGCTGAAAACCTCCCCAATTCCTGAAAGGCTCTTGTACATTCTGCAATATCCCCATAGACATCCCCATTATTCTAGCTAAAACCTGGAATAAGGCCAGGACTTAGAAAATATTCTGCTGTTCCCTTCAATTCGTCCCATATTGAAGAATGGTTGTGACAAGTATGTGCTGAACTGGTGTGACTGCATTCTGGAAAAATGCAAGATGCATTTATAAAGAACAGAAAGCAGAGGAGAGGGAATGTTGTAAAAACAGTGCAAAGGCAACTTCAAGACCATATTGACATGAATGCCCCATTGGACATCCATCAACATGGCTTTAAACCCCAGCAAGGTGTGGAAACACTACTCGTTTCCCTCTTTGACAATCTCCTAAAAGGCATGGATAACATAAAGAACGGATTCCTGCTAGTGTTCATGGACATCTCGGCAGCCTTTGACATTGTGTCCCACGCCAAGTTACTGCAATGCCTGCAGCAGATAGGAGTATGCAAGAATAATCTGAAGTGGTTTACTTTCTACTTGGAAGATCAAACGCAACAAGTCAAATGCGCCCAAAAGAAATCACTGCAGTTCCTTGTCATGCAGGGAATACCACAAGGTTCAGCCCTGCCATCAATGCTCTTTAAGATTTACATCCAACCCATATGCAACATCATCAAACGACACAAACTCCACTATCACCTCTATGCTGACGACATCATGGTGTATGCTCCAATCAACCTACTAGCACTTAACACCACAACAATAACAGATGCCTTGAAGACATGAATGCCTGGCTCAAAGCCAATAACCTGATCAACTACGATAAAAATGAGGCAGTGTTCATCACCAGGAACCCCACTTTCATTCCACCACAAACTATCAGCATTCTAGACAAACTCATAGTAGTCAAAGATGAAGTTAAGTACCTGGGCATTACAATGGACAGAGCTCTGAACCAGAAATCCCACATCACCAAAACCGCAAACAAGGCCTATCAACGTTTGAGGACCATCAGAAAGATCAAGCCAATACTCCACCAGGACCACTTCCGCACAGTGTGCCAAGCACTCATCACACCTCTGCTTGATTATGGAAACTCATTTTATCAAGGCCTCCCTCAGCAGACCTTACACCCACTCCAAATGGTGCAAAACACTGCAGCACGCATCATTACAGACACTCCAAGAACTGAGCACATCACCCCCATCTTACAGCAACTGCACTGGCTCCCAATGATGGCCAGAGCAAAATTTAAAACAGTCCTGATCATCTTTAAAATCATTCATCATCTCTCGGCAGATGCACTCCAAGATATCATAATAAGGGATATCAGCAATAGACCAAGAAGGACCAATAATGACAACATAATCGGCACACCTGCAGGATATCACAAGACTAAACAAACAACTTCAAGAAGAGCTCCTTCTCTACTGGCATCCACACTTTGGAACTCCCTCCCAACGAGCCTGAGGGCATTAAATGACATCATAGACTTTCGCAAAGCCCTTAAAACCCTGCTCTTTACAGAAGCCTATGAGCAGACAGACAACAGTCTCCACCCAAACGGTAATGCAACTACCTCCACCAACTCGATTCCCACTCATCCCAACTAGACATACGAGTTCATTGTATAATGTTGTGAAGTACCGTCATGTTAAATGTAACCCTCCAATTGTGAAGTGACCACTTTGATTGTAGGATAAGGTGGTATAAAAATCTGTCTAAAATAAATAAATAAATTTATGCCTAGTGTTCACGAACAAACTATTTTCAGTGTGAAGACAGCTTAAGAGATGCACGTTTTTACCGAGAAGGCGTGACATCCTCGGGTACATCATGGAGATGTGCAGGATCCGAAACCTGAAACTTTTCAGAATATAGCAAGTGTGGGGACATCCAAAACGTTTACCTGTGTCCCATAATATTGATGGAGGATGTGTTTCTCCATTATATTGCATAGCCCATGCCCGCACCCATGTGCGGGCCACTTGTCGGATGCATGCATGGGCCAGCTGAATAGTGCTTTGCCCATGCTGTGACACACGTCTATCTCCCCAATTCTGGACCCGCGGGTATGATTAGATACATGGATGTGGAATTAGGTTCAAACGGGGCTTGTTTTCATTTTAGACGTGTCCATGGGCCAGATGTGCATGCTATCGAATCTGCCTCATACTGTACAATCAGGTGTATACATGTGCAAATCACACCCACATATAAATGGCCATTATAGGAAGTGTCTCATTTATTCATGGATGTCTTTAGTACATAGAAATTCCAAGACATAGTCTCAGCATGGCTTAGGTGGGATAAAATCTATACTTTGTATAGTTTTCCCCATTTCATATAGGAAATGCACATGTAAGTTCAAAATTGCCCATGTGCAGATTTACACCTGCTATCTATAGGTCCCACTGCTGTCTGCTGGCCAAGATAGAGCTCCTTAAATTCCTCCTACACCCATCTCCTCCCTTCTTCCTTTCTCTCTCTCCATGAATAACACTATCGTCCTCCCTGTTTCTTCAGTTTGCAACCTTGGAGTCATCTTTTATTCCTCTTTCTTTCTCTGCACACATCCAGCATATAGTATAATCTGGCATTTCTTTCTCTATAACATCAGAAAACGTTGCTTCTTCCTTTCTGAACACACTACCAAGCCCCTTTTCCATCCTCTATTCACCTCCCTGTTAGACCATTACCGTTACTACTATTAATCATTTATATAGCGCTCAAGGTATACACAGCACAGTACAAACATATAAAGAAGACAGTCCCTGCTGGTAGAGCTGACAATCTAATCAAGACAAACAGAACAATACAAGAGAAACAAGTGGGTTCAAATAGGGAAGGAGACAGAAGGAGAACAAGGGACTAGGATCCAAATGCTGCCTCAAAAGAGGTAAGCCATTAGCATTGAATTTGAAAAGGGGGAGAGACTAGACTTGATAGAGGAAGTTTGTTCCATGCGTAAGGAGCAGCAAGGTGAAAAGATCGAAGTCTGGAGTTTGCAGAAGAAAAGGGCATAGAGAGAAGAAAGCCAGAGGAGGAGCAGAGTTCACGAGGAGGGGTATAGGGAGAGAGAAGAGAGGAAAGGTAATGAGGGGCAGTAGAGTGAATGCATTTATATGTTAGAAGGAGAAGTTTCAATTGGATACGGAAATGGAAGGGGAGCCAATGAGGTGATTTTAGAAAACGGAATTATTTGTGTATCGGAGCTGGCAGAAGATTAGCTGCACACCAGAGTTCTGGTTAGATTGAAGAGGAGAGAGATGACACTGAGGGAGACCAACAAGGAGAAGGTTGCAATAGTCAAGATAGGAGGTGAACAAAGTGGACAAGAGCCTTAGTAGCGTATTCAGAGAATAAGGGACACATTTTGTTAATGTTGTAGAGAAAGAAACAACAGGTTTTGGCTATATGTCGAATATGTGTGGAGAAGGTAAGGGAGGAGTCAAAGATGACCCCAAGGTTGCAGACCGAGGAAACAGAAAGAAGAAGAGTGTTGTCAAAGGTGATAGAGAAAGGAGGAAGGGGGGAAGGAGGGTTTGGGGGAGGGGAGGAACACCTACTCCTCGCTGGTCTTCCACCGAATCATCTCTCTCCCCTTCAATCCATTAAAAAATCAATCGCATGACTAATCTTCCAACAGTGCCGTTAAGTGCACATAACCCCTCCTCTAAAGTTACTTCACTGGCCCCCTATCCATTTCCACACTCAATTCAAATTTCTCCTCCTGACATTTTAGTTCATTCACTCTTCAACTCATCTCTTATCTCTCCCTACATTTCTCCTCAGGAACTCCACTCATCAGGTAAATTGCTTTTATCTGTGCCCTTCTCTTCCACTGTCAAATCCAGACTCTGTTCATTCCATCTTGCTGCATCATATGCCTGGAATAGACTGAGCTAGTATACTGGCTCCATCTCCAGTCCAGACTAAAAACTCATCTCTTTGATACTGCCATTTGGATCCCATTACTTCTACTCATCATTTGTATAGTGCTACAAAGCATATTCAGCACTGTACTGAAACAAGTCAGAGATGGTCCTTGTTCATAAGAGCTTACAGTCTAGTCAAGACAGAGAAGACAACAACTGGGGATTAGGCTATATTGAGGGGAATGGTAAGGAAACAGATAGAAGGTGAACAGGAGACTAAGGGGTCAGGATCCAAAAGCCACATTGAAGAGGTGATGTGTTTTTTAAGCCTGGATTTGAATAAGGCCAGAGTTGGAGCCTGTTGTAGTGACCTGGGTTCCAGGCATAAGGAGCAGCAAGGTGAAGGGATCTGCCAGAAGTGCGGAGTTCCTGAGGAGTGGTGTAGGGAGAGATGAGGAGAAAGGTAGCGAGGAGCAGAGGAATGAATGCACTTATAGGTCAGTAAAACTTTGAACTTGACTTGAAAAAAGGGTTTACATGCAGGGCTGTCATGTGGTGTGGCAAACAGGGCAATAGCCCTGGGCCCCCATGCCATAGGGCAGCGATGGCGAACCTATGGCACGCGTGCCAGCTGTGGCACGCGAAGGCCTTGCAGCTGGCACGCGGGAAGGTCCGCCATCGAAAAAAAAACAACAACCCTGTCTGCTGCCGTTGTCGGGGCCGCCGCGGCAGAATCGAGCGTGCCGCGGGGCCCCCCTGTACCCACCGGCAGAGCCTGTCCTCCCCGTAGCAGCTCTCTCTTTGGAGCTGCAGTCAGACTCGCCGGCTTGCAGAGCGCGAAGGGAAGAGTTTCCCTTTCGCGACTCTGTTAAGCCCGCGGGGGCTGATGGGAACTTCCCATCTTCCCATCAGCCCCCGCGGGCTTAACAGAGCAGCGAGGGAACTCTTCCCTCGCGCTCTGCAAGCCGGCGCGTCTGACTGCAGCTCCAAAGAGAGAGCTGCTACGGGGAGGACAGGCTCTGCCGGTGGGTACAGGGGGGCCCCGCGGCACGCTCGATTCTGCCGCGGCGGCCCCGACAGCGGCAGCAGACAGGTTTTCTTTTTTTTTTTAATTTTCACTTGGCTGGGCTGGGCTGGGGGTGGGGGTGGGGGTTAGGAGTGGTGATGGGCTGGGCTGGGGGGCTTAGGAGTGGTGATGGGCTGGGCTGGGGGGGGGGTTAGGAGTGGTGATTGGCTGGGCTGGGCTGGGGGGGGTTAGGAGTAGTGATGGGCTGGGCTGGGCTGGGGGGTGTTAGGAGTAGTGATGGGCTGGGGTGGGGGGGTTAGGAGTGGTGATGGGCACTGGGCTGGGGGGTTAGGAGTGGTGATGGACACTGGGCTGGCTGGGGGGGTATAGGAGTGGTGATGGGCACTGGGCTGGGGGGGGTTAGGAGTAGTGATGGGCTGGGCTGGGCTGGGGGGGTAGGAGTGGTGATGGGCGCTGGGGGGGTTAGGAGTGGTGATAGGCGCTGGGGGGGCTTAAACTAAAAATTGAGTGATGGGGGATTAGGACTGGGAGTGGGCTGATGGGGAGGTTAGGACTGGAAATGGGCTGGTGGGATTAGGACTGGGAGTGGGCTATGGGGGGCTAGGACTGGTAATGGGTTGGGGGGGTTGCTAGGACTGGAAATGGGCTGAGTGGAAGGGGGCTTGAACTGCAAATAGCTGTTGGGGATGGGGCTTGGAATGGAAATGGGCTGAGGGGAAGTGGGGGGCTTGAACTGCAAATAGCTGATGGGGACGGGGCTTGGAATGGAAATGGGCTGAGGGGAAGTGGGGGGCTTGAAGAAGGGAATGGATGCTGGGTGAGACTGGAACTAGAAGGGAGCTGATGTTGGGGGAGGATTAGAATGGGATGGGGCTGGGAGAGTAAAATGGAGAGGGGAAAAATATTTTGTGTAGGAGGGATGAAAAATCTACAATTGGCCAGGTATTGGGAGAGTAATTGGGGATTGAGGATGGAGGGGTAAAATTTGTGTGGATGAAATAGGAATGAGGAAAGAGCAAAAGGAGAAAGATTAGTATGTTAAAGCAGATGTAGAGAGAGAGAGAATGGAAAAAAAACTAGAAGAGAGAAGAAAGGACAAATGGACAGCAGACGATGGAGAGTTAGCAGAAAACATGAAGAAACCAGAAGAAAATGGCTGGACCAATTGCAACTGAAAAAAAATGCACAAAAGGTAGAACGATATCTCTTTATTTTGAATTTATTAACTGGAATATGTCAGCTCTGGGAAATGTGCATCATTAACATCTGCGCTTTGTTTGGTACAAGAGGAAATTCCTATTTGACGTTGCCACTTGTTCTCTTTCCCCAGTATTCACTGAAATGTATTGGTTTAATATTTGCAGTGTTGCCTTTTGATAGGTAGGGTATGGTGCTTTGTGAGTCCTGGTAATGCTGTCAGGATATGGCGGGTTTGCTATGGGTTCTAAATGGGCAGCGTTTGTAGTAGTTCCTAATGTGCCTGGCGGTTGGCACTGGATTATAGTAATGTAGAAATCTTTTAGTCTTTCTTTATCCATACACTCATTAAGAGACATGTTTACTAAAAGTTAGTGTATGGTAACATTATGCAAATATTTATGCAAATAAGACCACTTATGCAAATGACGTGCTGGCACTTTGAGGAAATTCTTTGGTTTTGTGCGGCAGTTTGGGCACTCGGGCTCAAAAAGGTTAGCCATCACTGCCATAGGGAGTCCCAGAGTCTGCCTCAAAAGGCATAGCCTGCAAGCCTACTTGGGGGAGGGGAGGGTTTTTTTGCCATTTTCTGCCCTGAGCCCCTGCATGTCTCACAGAACTGTATTTTCCCTGCTGCAGCAAAGCAAATCTCAGTTTATTGCATGAGTCACTAACCAATGGTATTGAAGTACTGCAGGTTATTGACTCCCGAGACTCATGATAAATTTTACCGCTATGATAATATACTGTTTTCTGTTACCATTTCCTACTGAGCATATTTTTCTCAGCCTTTGCATCTAGCTTCCATACTAATGCGTTCTAGTATCTGCAGCAGTGGTGGTGATGGTAGGTGTGGGAGAGGTTAAAAGGTAACATCAAGACTATAAGGCCCTAATGCATTGAAATAAGTATTATAAAGCCAGGTAAATCGCAAATGCATTAAACAAGGTAAATTGAGAACTATAATCTTGTCCTACATATGTTTCTTTGACATAGAGAAATTACCATTAGGAATTGTGGGTACCAAAGTAATGTGAAGACTAAATAACTTGTAATAATTCAGCCTGATTTGACCTGAGGAAAAGGTCCACCTAGCTCAGTTGTGTTAAACTGTACTTCTGGAAAACTGTAAACCCATGTTCAGAAAGCCTTTGATAAAATACATGCAAATTGTGAACATTCTGACTTGGAAGTCCACTTTCCTATTTGCACGTCCTATGTAAAATTGCCCTTATGACTGTTTTAAGGCCACCAGCTATGCAGTTCTCTTTCTGAACATACAAGCTTTTCATTTAGGTCCATCAAATCTACTTCAGACTTCCACATTTTTGTCCAGTCTTCTTATCCTCTCTATTACTTGATGAGCAGTGTTCAAGTCAACAAAACATACTGGTCATTCCATCTCATCATAGGTACATTTGGAAATGACAGCACTTGTTACCTTCTATCCTTGGGGTAATAGTGCCATAGTTAAGGACTGCACTGCCCCTTGGTATTCACCTTGAGTCATCCTATGCCCAACTTAAAACAGCTCTCAAAACATATCATTTTTTCCTTACCTTTCTTAAGTTCTTCCAAATTTCTGGGCAGTTCTTATAACTATAATTTAAGGTACCCCCTCCTTATTGCTTGGTCCTCGATAGGCTAGGAGGGGATAGGATTTCTGCAGACCACAGAGTGATTTAGCGATATTTTTCCAACTATCTTTATTTTCTATCTTTACTTTTATTTTATTATTTTATTAACTGGTTTTGTTGGAATTTTTTGGGGTATATTAAGAATATGTACTATGATCTGTTATGTATACTTTCATTTTCTGGGTTGTAAACTACCCAGATAACGTTATGATAGGTAGTCTTTCAAATAGACTGAACCTTGAAACCTAAATGCTATTTTTAGCAAGGTAAGAAAAGTTCCCTTCTAGACATATTGAAACAATTCAAAATTAAACTTGAATGGATTTTTTGGCTTGTCCTATAGATCTTCTGGGGACGTACACTGGACTTTTATCAGTGAATTTGCTAGAAATTTAGAATAAATGATTACAAATCTGAAGCATATCTAGCGAAATCCATATAGAAGTTTACAATGCTCCAATTAATCTGTTTTAAGTAAATGTACACATCTCCTACTACTTTCCTCTGAAGATGGGTGTATGTGCTGCTTTAGTATTTGAAACCTGGAATAGTGCATAAGATGAACTATGGAGCAAATTTGAGAAGGCATGAATTCTAATCAAATGGAGAATTCAGAGAGGCATTAATGGGAGAATAAACAACTGAATTGTCTTTCTAGATTGGCAGAAAATCAGTACAGCATAAAGAGAGTGGCTTTCTTCTTTCTCTTTCCTGTTAAAAATAATGGAAGAACTCAGTAGAACAATTGTATTACCCAGCGTCAACACAAACTCATCTGATTGTTGACCTGTACCTTGCGTCCAGACAATAGCCTAATTTTAACACTGCCAGCTTTCATTTTTCTTCTTACAGGGCAATTTTGTTTTAATGACCTCTGTTACTTTGAATGGCTCTCATGTTATATAATTAACGTTTTCCTCATGAGGTGTATTTTACCTATCTAATGTATTATAATGGAAGCTAATGAGGTAGTGCCACTAATTAGGATGGTCAAAACTCATTCATGAAAAAGACAATTCACCATACCGGGAAAATATATCAGGAGAGAGTAATTTGCTCAGTAAGAAACATGAGAAAAACATGTTGGGTTATCGATTGCACATTCATGCTCTAGGACTTCTGTTTCTTAGTAAGATAATAGACGATGGCATAAAATAACCTGTTGGCTTATTATTCCGCTTCACATTACAAGGATAGATGCCAGCTGCCTGCCAAAGGGGTGATTACCTGCAAAATATGCACCGTCAACATTTCTTCAGTTCATTTTGATTCACTTATTTTTGTTAAGCTTCCTAGCTTATTTTGTTTTTGTAACCACATAAATTTATTTTTCATGAGGGTAATTTTTGTAATGGGGCACCAATAAGGAATTTAAAGCTGCACCTATTTGATGTCTGGTTTACAAATATGTGCTACTTTATAAATGAGATCCTAGACCAGTGATGGCTAACCTTTTTGAGCCCGAGTGCCCAAACTGCCGCACAAAACCAAAGAATTTCCTCAAAGTGCCAGCACGTCATTTGCATAAGTGGTCTTATTTGCATAAATATTTGCATAATGTTACCATACACTAACTTTTAGTAAACATGTCTCTTAATGAGTGTATGGATAAAGAAAGACTAAAAGATTTCTACATTACTATAATCCAGTGCCAACCGCCAGGCACATTAGGAACTACTACAAACGCTGCCCATTTAGAACCCATAGCAAACCCGCCATATCCTGACAGCATTACCAGGACTCACAAAGCACCATACCCTACCTATCAAAAGGCAACACTGCAAATATTAAACCAATACATTTCAGTGAATACTGGGGAAAGAGAACAAGTGGCAACGTCAAATAGGAATTTCCTCTTGTACCAAACAAAGCGCAGATGTTAATGATGCACATTTCCCAGAGCTGACATATTCCAGTTAATAAATTCAAAATAAAGAGATATCGTTCTACCTTTTGTGCATTTTTTTTCAGTTGCAATTGGTCCAGCCATTTTCTTCTGGTTTCTTCATGTTTTCTGCTAACTCTCCATCGTCTGCTGTCCATTTGTCCTTTCTTCTCTCTTCTAGTTTTTTTTCCATTCTCTCTCTCTACATCTGCTTTAACATACTAATCTTTCTCCTTTTGCTCTTTCCTCATTCCTATTTCATCCACACAAATTTTACCCCTCCATCCTCAATCCCCAATTACTCTCCCAATACCTGGCCAATTGTAGATTTTTCATCCCTCCTACACAAAATATTTTGCCCCTCTCCATTTTACTCTCCCAGCCCCATCCCATTCTAATCCTCCCCCCACATCAGCTCCCTTCTAGTTCCAGTCTCACCCAGCATCCATTCCCTTCTTCAAGCCCCCCACTTCCCCTCAGCCCATTTCCATTCCAAGCCCTGTCCCCATCAGCTATTTGCAGTTCAAGCCCCCCACTTCCCCTCAGCCCATTTCCATTCCAAGCCCCATCCCCAACAGCTATTTGCAGTTCAAGCCCCCTTCCACTCAGCCCATTTCCAGTCCTAGCAACCCCCCCAACCCATTACCAGTCCTAGCCCCCCATAGCCCACTCCCAGTCCTAATCCCACCAGCCCATTTCCAGTCCTAACCTCCCCATCAGCCCACTCCCAGTCCTAATCCCCCATCACTCAATTTTTAGTTTAAGCCCCCCCAGCGCCTATCACCACTCCTAACCCCCCCCAGCGCCCATCACCACTCCTACCCCCCCAGCCCAGCGCCCATCACCACTCCTAACCCCCCCCCAGCCAGCCCAGTGCCCATCACCACTCCTAACCCCCCCCAGCCAGCCCAGTGTCCATCACCACTCCTAACCCCCCAGCCCAGTGCCCATCACCACTCCTAACCCCCCCACCCCAGCCCATCACTACTCCTAACACCCCCCAGCCCAGCCCAGCCCATCACCACTACTAACCCCCCCCCAGCCCAGCCCAGCCAATCACCACTCCTAACCCCCCCCCAGCCCAGCCCATCACCACTCCTAAGCCCCCCAGCCCAGCCCATCACCACTCCTAACCCCCACCCCCCACCCCCAGCCCAGCCCAGCCCAGGGAAAATTAAAAAAAAAAAAGAAAACCTGTCTGCTGCCGCTGTCGGGGCCGCCGCGGCAGAATCGAGCGTGCCGCGGGGCCCCCCTGTACCCACCGGCAGAGCCTGTCCTCCCCGTAGCAGCTCTCTCTTTGGAGCTGCAGTCAGACGCGCCGGCTTGCAGAGCGCAAGGGAAGAGTTCCCTCGCTGCTCTGTTAAGCCCGCGGGGGCTGATGGGAAGATGGGAAGTTCCCATCAGCCCCCGCGGGCTTAACAGAGTCGCGAAAGGGAAACTCTTCCCTTCGCGCTCTGCAAGCCGGCGAGTCTGACTGCAGCTCCAAAGAGAGAGCTGCTACGGGGAGGACAGGCTCTGCCGGTGGGTACAGGGGGGCCCCGCGGCACGCTCGATTCTGCCGCGGCGGCCCCGACAACGGCAGCAGACAGGGTTGTTGTTTTTTTTTCGATGGCGGACCTTCCCGCGTGCCAGCTGCAAGGCCTTCGCGTGCCACAGCTGGCACGCGTGCCATAGGTTCGCCATCGCTGTCCTAGACTATTCCTCTGTAAGGCATAAATGCTCCCATGCAAAATTATGCTGCCTCCAAAACAGGCGCCAATTTACGCATGCACTTTGTGTAAGTATACACGTATTTTACAACATATGCCCAAGTCTGACTACTGTGCCGCAGATCTACTCGGACATCACTCCCAGCAATGCCTATGCATGGTCATCTTTAATGTGCACTTGCTCCTGCTGACATGCATGGCTGTTGTGTGCATAGACCAGTATAGTCTTATAACTGCCATTTCCCACATGTAAGATTGTGCACGCAAAATCAAATTTATGTGGGTAAAAATCTTAGATACTTCAATAAAATGAAATAAAACAAATGCATATTCTTACTGCAGGGTCAGCGATTAAACCATAGCACACATGGAACAGACACAAAGGGGGGAGGGGAGGTCATTTTTAAAAGGCTTAGCTGTGATTTAGGACATATGAAGATTGGCACATGGATGCTGCAATCACAGAGATGTCTTGAAATCATTCCATAGATCTCTCCAGTGCAGGTAGGTGGAGGCGTGTCTGAGGTGGTGCAATGGACTTATATGTCTCTGTTCAATTTCAGGATGACGTGGACTTCTGCAGGCACCTCTATGTTTAGACCAGCTGCAGGCACGAATAGGTGTCAGGACAGTGCTTGTTTTGGCCTTAAAACATCCAGAGGGCAGAAGATGGAGAGTTGAGTGACTAGTCTAAGATCACAAAGACCCACACTGGGATTTGAACCCTAGTCATCCTGCTCCTAACCCACTATCTTAACCATTATGCTGTTAGATGTCCGTGTTCTGAGATACTTTTCTGGGACATCTATGTAGACTTCTCTATAAACATCCATGTCCCTTTATAGTAAGAGGATGGAATTGAAGCAAAATTAAATAACTTTTACACCTCAAAAAATAAAGAGATAATTTGCGTGAAGTAGCTGGTACAACCCTAAACACAGGCATGGGGAGTTAACCTGCATGGAGTTATAGGTACAACCCTAAATAAGGCATATGGGGGATAACTTGCTTGTGGCGGCCTTTGGGCAGGCTAGATGAGCCATTTGTTATGTTAGATTTTATCTATAGACATGCATTAGAATTGTCAGGGAAATGCCGCTTCTATAATTCTTCTTAGGATAACTAATACTGTTCCCATGTACTATCACAACCCCGATGCAATATAATGTGTGTCAAGTCAATGCCGTATTGGAAAATAAAATAGCTGTGTATGTGCACTGCTAATTAATTTCATCAGAGCTTTTATGTATCATCCTTTGATAAAAATGTGAAATGGACTCAGGATTATAAAAAACTAAAAACGGGCAAATGATTTGTCTACCTTAACAAGAATAAAGCTTAGCATCATTTGGTGATATACTTTTTAAGATTTCAAAGTCAAAAAATGGATGCAAGGACACTTAAGCTTCCACACATTATTCTACTCATAAAAATAATACGGCTTAAAATAAATAGCAAATAAATAAATTATAAACACTACTAATAATCATTTATAAAGTGCTACAAGGCGTACACAGCACTGTACAAACATAGAGGTGGTCCCTGCTCATGAGAGCTTACAATCGAATTAAGACAGACAAGACAAAAGGATAGGTATAAGGGGAAAAGGAGGGTAAGAAGCAAGGTGAAAGGACCGAAATCTGGAGTTGGCAGTGGAAGAAAATGGCAAAGAGAGAAGCAAGCCAGTAGAAGAGCGGAGTTCACGAGGAGGGGTGTAAGGAGAGAGAAGAGAGGAAAGGAGCAGAAGAGTGAATGAGCTTACAGGTCAAAAGGTGAAGCTTGAATTGGATACGGAAACGGAAGGGAAGTCAATGATTTGAGAAGAGGTGTTATATGAGAATATCGAGGCTGGCAAAAAATTAGTCAGTCAGAGTTATGAACAGATTAAAGGGGAAAAAGGTAACTAAAAGGGAGATCAGCAAGAAGGAGGTTGCAATAGTTGAGACGGAAAGTAATTAGAGAGTGGACAAGAGCTTTAGTAGTGTGTTTAGAAAGGAAGGGGCACATTTTGTTATTGTTATAAACAGGGGCGTCTCAAGGCAATCTGCTGCCTGAGGCGAAGAATGAGATGGTGCCCCCCCCCCCCCACCTTAGAGGGGGGCGGGGCTTTTTCAGAAATCCAATCAGAGACTGAACCAAATCAAAAAGCCAGTTAGATTATGGAGGAAATGCAAGATGTTTGCACACAGGGCCATAACGAGCTGCAATTGTGCCCTGTGTGACTGGCAGCTTGGGCGCATGCCACCCCTCTCCCCCTGTACCTCCGTCCAGCGCTGCCTGCTCTTTCCCTGCTGCTGCCACCCTCTGCTTTTTTCAAGGTTGTGCCAGCAGCAGGGAAAGAGCAGGCAGCGCTGAATGAAGGTATGGAGAGGAGGAGGGGGGCATGCGCCCAATCTGAAAGGCGCTGGCACTTTAAGCAAATCTGTCCCTCCCTGCTCTGACATTGAGTCGGAGGAGGGAGGTTCCAGAACTGCTTAAAGTGCTGCGAAAAGGCTTAGGGGGCACATTTTGGCTGCCTGCTATTGTCCTGACAGCGCTGGCAGGGCAACAGCAGACAGCCGAAATGCACCCCCCCCCCCCAAACCTTTGCTCCCTGTGTGGCTGCACCGCTTGCACAGGGTTCTGGCAGCAGCTTTTGCAGCCAGGTTTTTTCTTGTTGGTTTTTTTTTTAAAATTATTTTGAAGGCCGAGTGAGGCAGTCTTTTTGAGGGCAATTTTTGCCGCCTTCACTCGGCCTCATTATAGAGCCGCCCCTGGTCATAAAGAAAGAAACAACAGGTTTTAACTATCCGTTGGATATGTGAGGAAAAGGAAAGGGAGGAGTCAAAGTTGAACAAGGTTGCGAGCTGAGGAAACAGGAAGAGAAATTTCACAATGGTAATTATGGAATAAGCTGTTTTTAGCAGCAAAATTAAGAAAACTTTTATGATATCCAAAGTATTACTGTTCTGGACTGTTTAACAATTCTTTTCAAGAGACATTGGATTTTTTCTATGAACATTAGTAATAGAAGCCTTCCTATTTGCAATGTTCTGTCACCAATTCTCCAGCTAAATCTTTCCAGTTAACTTATGCATAAGAACATAAGAGATGCCATTCTGGGTCCGACCAAGGTCTCTAGTACTGTTCACCGCTGGTTTCACTCTTTCCTCTCCTCTCGATTTTGTGCAGTCCTTTCCTCTTCCTCTTCTGCCCCCCCCTTCGGATTCCTTCCCCCTCCCTTGTAGGGTTGCCAACTGGCCGGTCTTCAGCCGGCCTGGCCGGTTTTTCCATGGCCAGGCCGGCTGCCGGCGCAGAGGCAAAACCGGCCCTTGAAAAGCCGGATTTTTTTGCTCTGGCCGCAAGATCGGGAGCGGCCAGAGCAAAAAACCGGCTTTTCTCACAACCCGGAGGGCTTCAGAGGGAGCCGGGGAAGCCCGCGCGAGGCCCCGGCTCCCTCTGAACAGTCGCCAGCGTGAAGAGCCTTTACCTTCACGCTGACGGCTGTTCCTGTGAAGCCGCGATTGGTGGGAAAGGTTAAAGGCAATGCCCTTTAACCTTTCCCAGCATTCGCGGCTTCACAGGAACAGCCGCCAGCGTGAAGGAAAAGGCTCTTCACGCTGGCGGCTGTTTAGAGGGAGCCGGGGCCTCGCGCGGGCTTCCCCGACTCCCTCTAAAGCCTCAGACAGCCGCGGTTTTGGGGGGGAGGCCAAGGACTGCCTGGGCTGTGATGGGGGGAGGGGGCCTGGACTGGAAAAGGGCTAGGAGGGGGGAATTTGACTGGAAATGGGTTGTGATGGGGGGGGGGACCTGGACCGGAAAAGGGCTATGGGGGGGGGGGACTTGGACTGGAAAGAAATGGGCTGTGATGGGAGGGGACCTGGACTGTAAAAGGGCTATGGGGGGGGGGGGGACATGGACTGGAAATGGGTTTTGATGGGGAGGGGGACCTGGACTGGAAAAGGGCTGGGGGAGGGGAACTTGGACTGGAAATGGGCTATGGTGGGGGGGGGAACTTGGACTGGAAATGGGCTATGGTGGAGGGAGGGGGAACTTGGACTGGAAATAGGCTGTGATTAGGGGGGCTAGGACTGCAAATGGACTGTGATGGTGGGGGGGGGGTTAGGACTGAAAATGGGCTGTGATGGTGCAGAGGGACTCCGACTGCAAATGGGATGTGATGGGGGGGCCTAGGACTGGAAATAGGCTGTGATGGGGGACTTGGACTGGAAATGGGCTGTGATGGGGGGGGGGGCTAGGACTGGAAATGGTCTGTGATGTGAGGGCTAGCACTGGAAATGGGCTGATGAAGAGCTGGAATAGTACTGGAAATGGGCTGATGTGGGGCATGGGAGAATGGGATTGGGATTAGAAGGGAGTGGATGCTGGGTGGGTCTAGAACTATAAGGGAACTGATTTTGGGGGAGGACTAGAATAGATGGGGAATGAGTGGAGAGGGGAAAAATATTTTGTGTGGAAGAAAAGTCTGATGGGCTGGGTATTGGGAGAGTGAGGGGCTTGAGAATGGAAGGGTGAAATTTAAAAATGGATGATAAAGGAATAAGGAAAGAATTGGGGGAAAGAGCAAAAGGGAAACAATCAGTATGTTAAAGCAGAAATAGAGAGAGAATGGAAAACATCTAAAAGAGAAGAAAGGACAAATGGATAGCTCGCAGAAGACACGAAGAAACCAGAAGAAAGTGACTGGAGCAATTGCAACTGAAAAATAAAACGCCCAAACAGAAGGTAGAAAAATACTTTTTATTTTGAATTTATTAGCTGGAATATGTTTGGTCTGGGAAGTGTGTATTGATAACATCTTTGCGTTTTTGTTTAGTGCAAGAGGAAATTACTTTATAGTTTTATTTCTCCAGTGTTGTACATTTCATGTTTGGATTTTGGGGTTCCCAGTTTAATTATCTGACCAAGGAAGTTAGCCTACACGTATCCTCTGTAATTTTTGTGGGTGGGGCTGGGGGCGGGGCAGGGGTGGGACTAGGGGCGGAGAATGGGTGGAGCATGGCGAGCCACAGGTGTCGGGTTTTTCTCGGTGAAAAAGTTGGTAACCCTACTCCCTTGTGGGGTTCCTCAAGGTTCTATCTTGGCTCCCCTTCTTTTCAACCTCTTTCTGGCCCCCCTAGCCCTCTTAATCCAACAGTCTGGAATATCTGCCTTTTTCTACGCAGATTTATTTATTTATTTATTTAACATTTCTTCTATACCGCGCTATTAAAATCAGCGCGGTGTACATTGAACAAAACATACTGCAATGCATACAGGCAACATTGAGTTTACAAAGAACAGGGAAAAATAACACATGGGGTAACCGGGAGAACTATGTACAGGTTAACTTTATACTCTATACTTTAAACTATATACAATACTCTAATACAGATGACATTGTTCTGCTTCATCATACTTCCCCCTCTTGCCCAGACCTTTCTGCACTAAATTCCTGTCTCTCTGATGTGGCTAACTGGTTGACACTTAACTCTCTCCACCTTAATCTTGCTAAAACTATCGATATCTGGTTTTCTCATGGCAGTCCACCTCCCCTTCTGGCCCCTTCTTTCTCCGGTTCCCCTGTCCCTTTAGTCTCCACCTTCTGTTATCTTGATGTTCACTTTGATTCTGACCTATCATTTCATGCCCATATTTCACACGTCAATAAAACATCCTTTTTCTTCCTTCGTGAAATTTGTGCAGTTCGTCCTTTTCTATCTCCATCAGCCCTCACCACTTTGTTGTTGTCTTTGGTCATGTCACGTGTGGATTTTGCTAATTCAGTTTTCACTGGTCTCCCTAAATCTCAGTTGTCTCGGTTGCAACGGATCCAAAACACTGCTGCCCGCCTTGTCACCCATACCTCTCCCCGGGATCACATAACACCTCTGCTATTCCGCCTTCACTGGCTACCCTTTCCCTATCGCTCTCAATTCAAGCTGCTTACCTTGGTTCACAAAGCTCTCTACACTGGCACCCCTCAATACCTAACAGACGTCCTCTGTTTTCACTCTCCCAGGTACACTCCTCGTTCCTTCCACCTCAACCGCCTCACCCTACCCTTCCCTCCCCTTCCCGTGCTCACTTACAATCCACTCGTTCCTCTGCCTTCTTTTTTGCCGGCCCCGCTCTTTGGAACTCCCTCCCTCTTCCCTTCTTCTGGAACCTCATCACACCACATTCAAACAAAATTTGAAGACTCACCTTTTTTCTCTGGCTTTTGATGTCTCCTCCCCTTTCGTGTAAACTCTACCCCCCCCCCCCCACCCTCTACTTACCTTTTTGTTCTCTCCCTACTTATGTTTGGTCTTGTCTCTCTTGTCTCTACTGCTTTCCTATCAAGAAATTGTATATTCCTTTTTCCATTTCGCTGGCTTTGGCCTTCTTTTAAATTTGGTTTTATTTATACACTGCTTTGCTTGTTGTAGAAAGGCGGTTTTTATCAAATGTAATAAACATAAACATATCAAGCCCAGTATCCTGTTTAAAACAGTGGCCAATCTAGGTCATACGTACCTAGTAGTTTCCCCAAAGGACACAGGTTCCACAATGTTTGTACTGGGGCAAGCAGTGGATTTCCCGGGTCCCCTTTAATAGTGGCTTATGGATCTTTCCTCCAGGAACTTGTCCAAACTTTTTTTAAACAGAGCTACACTAACAGCCTTTACTATATCCTCCGGTAACAAATTCCAGAGTTTGTTTGTTTATTTATTTATTTAATTTACATTCTTTTATATACCGCGCTATTCTGCATCAGTGTGATTTACATTGAACAAAACTGAAATTACATTGAACAGGGCGTTATAACTTGGAGATAACTATTTTACAGGGAACATGGGCTATGGAGGGTTGAGTGGCTTGCCCAAGACCACAAGGAGCACCTGTGGGACTAGAAACCTCAGTCCTTCCGGCCCAAGTTTGCTGTCCTCTAGTGGAATTTGAACCCCCGACCTTCCAGCCTGAAGTACCTTGCCCCAACCACTAGGCCACTCCTCCACTCCAACACATTGAGTGAAAAAATATTTTCTCTTATTAGTCTTAAATAGGTTACACTGTAGCTTCAATGTATGTCACCTAGTCTTTCTATATTTTGATGGTGTAAACAATCGATCTACGTTTACCTGTTCCACTCCATTCATTAATTTATAGGCCCCTATCATATCTCCCCTCAGCCGTCTCTTTTCCAGGTTGAAGAGCCCTATCTTTTTAGCCTCCCTTCATAGGGGTATCCTTCCATCCCCTTTACCATTTTGGTGGTTCTTCTCTGTACCTTCTCTGTACCAGTCGCACCATGGAACGATACAGAGGCATTATAATATCCTTAGTTTTATTTTCCATTCTTTTCCTTATGATACCTAGCATTCTGTTTGCTCTTTTGGCTGCCGCTGCACACTGGGCCGAGGGTTTTAACATGCTATCCACGATGATGCCTAAATCTTTTTCCTGTTTGGTGGTTCCTAATGTGGAACCTTGCATCGTGTAACCACAGTTTGGGTGGTTCTTCCCTAGGTGCATAACTTTGCACTTGTCCACATTAAATTTCATCTGCCATTTGGATGCCCAGTCTTCCAACTTATCAAGATCCTCTTGCAATTTTCCATAATCCTCACTGGGTTTTAACAACTTTAAAAAGTTTCCTGTCATCTGCAAATTTGATAACCTCACTCGTTCCCATTTCCATGTCATTTATGAATAGGCAAGTATTATGGTGTTGTGGAGTGTATGTTCTTGGAAAGATTCCATTAATGTCCTCTGAAAATTCCTTCTGAAACACAATGGAAAAGAGAATGGAATTCTTTTATTTATGATATCCAGTTTCCAAAACATGTAGTGACCAATATTCAAAGCCATTATTGACATGAGAAAATAACAAATTATCTGGAAATTATCCTTGGTCAAAATAGTTAAAAGTATGTGCACACTTTTAGGAGTGGAGTGACGTGGAGGAGTAGCCTAGTGGTTAGAGCACTGGCTTTGTAACCAAGAGACCAGGGTTTGATTCCCAGTAGCACTCCTTGTGGCTTTGGGCAAATCACTTAGGCCTGTCTTCCGAGGCAAAAGAGGGTTAACAATCTACTTCTGGTCACACCGCCAAGAAAACCCAAGAGCTGCTGGGTTGCCAGGAGTCAGCATTGACTTGAAGGCATTTGCAGGAGAGTAATTTCCAGAAACATGTTCTAGGCAGGATCGGAAAATAGCATGCTTAGGGTCTACTTTCAAGTGGTCTTAGGTTATTTTACGTAGGAACTCTACCCACTTGAAAAAGAAGGTATAAATAGTCCACAAGTACTTTGTACTCAAAGCAGGTTTCAGTTTGTCTATGTGTATTTTCTTTTTCAGGTTTGGTGCAAGAGTACTTTGGATTTGGCACCAAATTTGAACATGAACTATATGTTCCCGAGTTGATAGTGTTAAATGGGAGGGGCCCACATGGAGAGGAGGCCGCCAAATGAGGGGGTCACATGGGGGGGAACCACCACCACAGCACTGTGCTTGGGGGCCTTTCATTGGAACTTAATGTGACTGATACGTATGATAGGATTTATATATAATGGGAGCAGTGCATGCAAATTTATCTCATGCATATTCACTATGATTATCCTGAAAACCTGACTGGCTAGGTGTCTCCTGCAGAATGTGGTTGAGAACCTCTGGTCTAGGTACATTTCTGTTGAATATGTGCTAGTGTTTAATAAAGACACCCTTTGTATCTTGATTAAAAAAAATAGATACTTTCCTGCCCTATTAACCTAGGCGCCCTATTATTACATAATCCCCCAAATCTGCATCTGCTAAAAATAGCCTTAATTAGAAAGATATGGCAATTTTCAAAATGATTCCAATTGGAAAAAAAATTACTCATATAAACTGGTTGTGCCGGTTGTCCTTCTTCCCCACATGTGGGTAAATGTGTGTAATTCCACAGTGAGCCGACTCGTACCTGAATCTGAGGGTGGAATAGGGCAGGGGTTGCACTAATATGTTCATGTTTTCATTTTCAAATGTATGCAGGTTGTCTTAGTTGAAAAAAGTTCCCCACAAAAAGGATGTACAAATGTGTGTGGGAACGTTTTTCTTAGGTAACTGTCAGAGTATGCGTGTAAGGAGGAGTGGCCTAGTGGTTGGGGCAAGTTACCTCAGGCCGGAAGGTCGGGGGTTCTAAATCCCACTAGAGGACAGCAACCTCGGGCAGGAAGGACTGGAGTTTCTAGTCCCACCAGTGCTCCTTGTGGTCTTGAGCAAGCCTCTTAACCCTCCATTGCCCATGTTCCCTGTAAACTAGTTATCTCCAAGTTATAATGCCCTGTTCAATGTAATTTCAGTTTGTTCAATGTAAACCGCCTTGATATCATGAAAGACAGTATATAAGAAATGTAAAATAAATAAATAAATAAGCATTCCGACTTTTACTTTGAAAATTACTGCAAAGTCTGTGGGTAAAATGAACCCACAAACTCTGAAGTAATGCAGGTAGTATGAAAGTTTACCTCCTAGATACTTAGAGCCTGATATTCGAAAGGCATTTGCACGGTTTGCAGTCCTGTAAACCATGTAAATGTCGCTCAGCAGGATATTCAATGGCACTAAGATGGTTAGGGCTGCTGACTGTCCCTGATCTTCTCCCCTACATATCTCATTGCTAACCGCTTAGCATTGGAGCGTGTTGTGGGTATTCTGGGGAGAAGCAGAGGCAGCGACGGTCACTAATTGGGCAGCGGCTATCTCGCCGCTGCCCAGTTAGCGGCCTGCAGTTAAAAAGATAGGGGAGATTTGCAATATTGCTGCTGCCCGGTTAACTACTGTGGCTGGGAGGCGCTGCGGTAAACCCAGATATCCAAAGCCGGGCCGCATATGACCCCAGCATTGAATATCTGGGTTTAAGGGCCATCATAATTCAGTATTGGACTCTTTGTGTATATGTCAAAATAATGTCTCAACATGATAGCAAGTATGCAATGAAATTACCATGTATCAAAATGTAAATAAAGGAACATCTCATCATAAATCACCTGATACGCTGTCATTCACCAGCTACTTACCAAGGTTCAGGTAAATCTAAAAATTAACACCTGCCTCAGATCAGGTGTAAATATTTTTAATGCTCACACCCTAGTGTTAACCACCTCAAACTAAAAGGACCAGTTAGTAGAGGGCCCCTATCCCCCCAGACTCTCACTGCCTCTTGAGTCTTGGTCCCTGCAAAAGCCGTCTCCAAGACTTCCCTCCTGTTGTCCCATTCAGGAATATAGGACTAGGGCTACCCATGTACCCCACCCAGCCCTCTGAAATGCATTCATTCTTTTTTCCTCAGCAGAAGGGGGGAAAGGAGTTCATGTCATTGGCAACTTGGCATCACTACTGAACAGACATAGGGTTCACATTAGCTGCTTAGGATATGCACAGGGCAAAACCAGGGCAAACGTAGGGATTGTTTTTGGTTTGTTTGGGCTTTTTCTACCCCAGTCTGTTTCACACATGGCTTTAATTACAGTAAACATTTTTAGCCAGTGTTGGAACTTTTAATGCTTGCTAATTGACATAACACATGTAAATTCATAGACTAATGTTCATTAATTCAAATCAGTGTACACTACATTTTTTAAGTCACACTAATAAACCGAATGTGCTGTGAGTGCTTCTTTTTTTCTTTTGTTTTATTTGGACAGCCGGCAGTCATTAACAAAATTACACTGAAACAAACATTTATAAAAAGAAAAAAAACCCACAAATGCATGTTCCAATTAGCTGTTTCCAGAAGGCACTGTTGCTTGTGATTCCCAGTTGAGGCCTTCCATTGTGATGCTTGGGCTTAGTTGAAAACTCATTGCACTCTACCCAATAAAGGCCAATACCAATTAACCTGGCAGCCCAAAGGAACCGGAAGGATACTACTCTACTGAAACAAAACTCACTAATATGTCTATTTCAACGTAGTAGACAGGGCAGAAAGAAAAAAAATGGTGTCTAAACAATTTATTTAAAACAATCGCTTGACCTCCCAATCTTAACCCAATCTCCCTGTGAAACTGGAGAACAAAGGTTCTCTGAAGAGGGAATGCAAAAGAATGGCATGACTGGAATGTCATTTCCAATCCGTATTGAGTACCTCTCCGATTGCATTCCTAAAATCAATAGAGCAAAGGAATAGGCAACTAGATGACTCCTGCTGGAATTCTGAAAACAAAATTCCAACTTCTATATCAAAAGGTCTGAATTATGCAAAATTCTGCTTGCGCTGTTTCTAATAACAGAGCATATTGCTTTTGAGCGATATTTAATTTAAAATACAATGCAGAAAACAAGTATCTCAAAAAAAGTGCAAATTGTTGAATTATTGTGTACAAAATTCCAGCAGGAGTACTAGATATGGTATTATGCAGACTATATTGCCTGAAGGCTCGCTTTACCAGGTTCTGCTTTTCTAATTTCATAATTAATGTCATGTAAAGGTCTACTTAAATGTGTGTAAAGAAGTATTTTTAGTTGTCTGACTGACTTATTTCCCACTGGTATCTCCAAATGAAATGTTGTCTATATAGAACCTAAAGCAAAATGAGCATTCAGTTAAATGAATTATCAAAAGGGCCTAGCAACTGTGAATGTCTTTTAAGCGACTTATTAAAGCGAGATCTCTTCTTTCTCATGAAGAGGACAACCCATTAACCCCCCACCTGTGTTTTCTAAATGCATATCTAAGCTTCAAAAAAACATAACAGCCTCGGGCCAAAGACAAAGCTTTGGAATTGTAATAGCTTCTCAGCAATAATGCAGAAAAAAGAAAGATGAAATTAAATATAAAATACCAAATCACAAAGCGGGAAGCAAAGGTTTTCTCTTCTATTTGTCATCAGACCAAAATTACATAAAGCCCCTGTAGTATTTATGTTAATGTTTAATAACTGTTTTGCTCTCAATTATAGGAGGCATTTCCAAGCTTTATTTTCAGTATGCTAAGGAGCAATGAGAGCCTCTATCCATATATTTAAGCTACTGTTATGAGCTCCAATAATATTAAAAAGGACTTGCAATATATTTTAACCTATTGTGTGCCATGCATAATAATGTCTCCCAAATCAGGATGTTTAATGTGGTTTTGTTACAATTGATGTACTGTTACAATTCAGGAAATCTTATTACTAAATCCATATGGCTCTAGCCTAGCTCATCTGTTCATTAACCATATGTTATTTATCCTGATACACTGCTCATGGAGTTAATTACATGGCGGATTAGGAAATGATGCTATCAGTCTGGCTTGCCAGGGGTGTGTTTCCCATAGGCGAAAAAAAAAAAAAAGATAAACCCCTTGCTATTCTCTTCTTATTTATAGAAACATGATGACAGAAAAAGACCACATGGCCTATCTAGTCAGTCCTTCCATAACAACAACTACAACAGTCCACTTTTTATCCTCTGTGTTGGTCCCATGCTTTTTTGAATTCAGTTACTGTCCTCATCTCTACCACCTCCACTGGGAGACTATTCCATGGATCCACTACTCTTTCTGTAAAGAAATATTTCCGCATATCACTCCTGAATCTATCTCCCTTCACCCTCATCCCATGTCCCCTCGTAGCAGAACTTGCTTTCAATTGAAAGAGGCTCTCTCCCTGAACATTTATGCCACGGAGGTATTTAAACATCTCAATCATATCACCTCTATCCCGCCTTTCCTCTAAGGTGTACATATTAAGATCCTTAAGTCTGTCCTCATATGCTTTATAATGAAGCCCATTAATCATTTTAGTAGCAACCCTCTGCACCGACTCCATCCTGTTCACATCCTTTTGAAGGTGCAGTCTCCAGAATTGCACACCATACTCCAAATGAGGTCGCACCAAAGACTTATACAGAGGCATTATCACCTCCTTTTTTCTGCTAGCCATTCCTCTCTGTATGCACCCAAGCATCCTTCTAGCTTTTGCCGTCGCCTTTTCTACCTGTTTAGCTACTTTAAGATCATCAGACACAATCATGCCTAGGTCCCGCTCTTCTTTATTGGACAAAAGTACTTCACCTCCTATACTGTATTGCTCCCTTGGATTGCTGCAGCCCAAATGCATGACCTTACATTTTTTAACATTAAATCCCAGCTGCCAAATTCTAGACCATTCTTAAAGCTTAGCTAGATCCCTCCTCATGTTATCTGCACCTTCCTGGGTGTCTACTCTATTGCAGATTTTGGTATCATCTGCAAAGAGGCAAACCTTATCCGACAGCCCTTCCGCTATATCACCAACAAAGATGTTAAAAAGAATTGGACCAAGGACAGATCCCTGGGGCATACCACTGGTAACATCCTTCTCCTCAGAGTGAGCTCCATTTACTTGTACTCTTTGTCGCCTCCCACCCAACCAATTTCTAACCCAAGCAGTAACTTTAGGGTCCATCCTATCTATCTATATCTAGACACATCCACACACAGTGTATCGCATTGGGATTGCTGGACTAAGCACCCATTGCAAATATAATACACAAACACCTGAAGGCCTAGATCTGCACCATTGTTGGCTTCATTGCTTTGGAGGGGCGTGTTTCAAACTCTTCACATTGGTCCTCAGTGAATATGCATGTGATCGAGTTGCATGCACAGCCTCCATTGTTTGCAAATCTGTTTCATGCATATACATTGTGTACTAAAAACCAGACGGGCCTAGGGGATACTACTACTATCAAAAGGGCCTAGCAACTGATCATTTTTATAGTGCTTACAAGGTGTACACAGAGGTGTACAGATGCATCTAAAGATGGTCCAGGATTGACTTTAGGAACATTGGCATATTAGGTCCTGTCAAGGATGCATTAGCCTATTGATGCTATACATTTTTTACACACAAGAAACATGCTATACTGGGGAAGTGAGCCAAAAATTGAGGACTTGACAACCTTCACAGACACACTATACAGTAAATTGTTACAGAGAACATTAGCTCAGTAGGTGAGCACATCTCAAAGGAAACCCACTCCCGTAATGACCTCATAATTGTGAAAATTAACGAACATTTGAAATTAAAATGGTCAAATGTTTCAACACTGACAAAAAAAAGACTGAAAAGAGACATAGGTTTTCTTAGCCATTACCAGACATAAAACATTCAAATGCAGAAGGTTACAGTCTCCTCACTTATGTCTTTCATTGTAATTTAATGACAAACGCAGATGCAGGCAGGTCCGTTTTATCTTATACTTTGCTTTGATATGTAATGACACGTGCAGAGGAGTTTGCACTACTTAAGTCCAGATTAGCAGCATTATCCATTAACCTGATAAAGAGAGAACAGCTCTCGAAAGCTTGTCAAAAATACTTTTTTATTGAATTAACTTAGTATCACCTACAGCTTGTTTGTCAGCCTTTATTTGCAGATATTTAAGTGGACTAACACAGCAACTACAATTTTCTGCATATTGAAACCATAAATGATTTTCTAGGCATGAAGACGTTTCTTTTTGCTCATGCTAATGCTTAACTACCTTCAGTTTGTATGGAAGTTTGACTTACTGTAAGATTTCACAGATCTGTCCTGGTGACCTCTGTTAGTTGGGCTTGTAGGACATCCACACTGAATATGCAAAAAGTCAATTTATATCTATTGGCAACCCAATATTTATTTACTTGGATTTAGCGTGCACCTTTTTTTAGTAGTAGATTAAGGTACACTAGTTATTTCCCTATCTGTGGAGAGTTTACATTCCAAGGGCCTTATTTATTAAACCGTGGTAACATAGCATGTTGTGCTGCTTTACTATATGAAAATTGACCCTGGGGCTCACTAACTTAAGGTACTGCAAGTTAGTGAATCCCACAATATTTGTTAGAATTATTTTTGCATTGCTGCAGCAGAGAATATCTCATATATCCCTGACTGCAGCAATGCAAAAAAGAGGGTTCCAAGTCTAGACTGGGTTGGAATGACAAAGACGAATTGCTCTGCCCCGCCCCAATCCCTTGTCAAAATTCCCCACCCCCAAGTCCCCTATTGCTCAATCACCTCTCAAAAGTAACCTACATAAGAGATGCCATACTGGGTCCGACCAAGGCCCATCAAGCCCAGTATCCTGTTTCCAACAGTGGCCAATCTAGGTCATAAGTACCTAGCAGTTTTTCCAAAAGAAACAGGTTCCACAGTGTGTGTATTGGGTCAAGCAGTGATATCCTGGGTCCCCTTTAATAATGGTTTATGGACCTTTTCTCCAGGAACTTGCCCAAACCTTTTTTTTAAACACAGCTACGCTAACAGCTTTTACTACATCCTCCGGTAACAAATTCCAGAGTTTGATTACACGTTGAGTGAAAAAATATTTTCTCTTATTAGTCTTAAATAGGTTACACTGTAGCTTCATTGCATGTCCCCTAGTCTTTCTATATTTTGATAGCATAAACAATCGTTTTTTTTTTTTTTGGGGGGGGGGTTTAATTTATGAAATTTTACAATATAATCAAGAAAGAAACATAGTTCTTTCCTGCGGAAACAGGTTGACACTCAGAAAAACAAAACATATAACAAAATAGGAAAATACGCACGGCTCCACTACATCTCCCGTGGCAAATTTAAGAAATTATACATACAATAAACAGTCGTTCTACATTTACCCGTTCCACTCCATTCATTAATTTATAGATCTCACCTAATAAACCTCACCTAATTCTCTGGACCTCCAACCCCTCTGAGCTTATTTCCCACCCTCTGATCCCCTTTCAGAAATAACCACCGATCTTCACATATCCTACATCCTTCCCTGGTACCAATCCCTTATTTGGCACTCTGACCTCCTAGCGGTACTGCCACTAGACTATCACAAGGAGGCCAACATAATCATTGCAAATTGGGAAGCTCTAGTTAGGAGCAGGAGTGATCCCCAGTCGCCCCTGCTCCTTACAGTGTTGGGTTCAAAATGGTGCCCTTGATCCTTAGCAGTAATCTTCTGGTTCTACTGCTAGGGGTCAAGCTGCCAAATTAGGGGTGATGATCAGAGGGAAGGTAGGGTTGGGGTACTTTGCCGTGTTTCTATGTTTATTTTGTTTGGGAGTCAGTAGTCAATAACAAAACTACACCGAAGCAGACATTTAAAAAAAAAAAAAGCAAATGGAACAGGAAACGGAACCAAATGTGAATATTTTGCCTGCACACCCCTGTTGGAGAGGGAATGAGTGGGAAAATAATTTGAATATGAGAGAGCAATTTTGGCTTTCAGCTTAATGCAGCTTGTCCCCATGGACTTAATGGTGAAAGTGAACGGAAGGGTGATTCTATAAGACATAATTTTTTTTTAACTATTTCTGTTTTGGGAGTTCTCTTTGGTAGATTTTCATAACATCATTTTTTTGTCCATAGAGTAGAATGCAAAAAGAAGAATCTGTGGGGCTCTCCAAGTTTCATTTGTATGGACTGATTTATGATCACAACACCATTCTCCCCTGATGTAGAAGTTTGAAACATGATGCCGTGTCGTTTGATGGATTCTTTGCAGTCTGGCAGCAGTGAAGTTAAGTCGGAATTTTTTTATTAAAATCTTTCTCAAAAGTTTTACATAAAATATAGTGATCCAAATGTAAAAGTTCTATATAAAGCATAGTGAGTGAAATTTAAACATTTTTTGGACCGATGATGATTGTTGAAAAGTAGGGGGGCTGTTGTATGTGGTCCATATGATATATAAAAAAAGAAAATCTGTGTTTTGGGAAAAGTGAATTTTTGTAACGGGCTTTGATATTTAGTATACTGTGGGGTTTTGTTTATGAATCTAGTTGGATCGTGATTTTTTTATTTTTAGGTTAATCATATGACCGGAGGAACTTCTGTAAACAAGGTACAACATATGAGCTTGGTGCCTTTTCCTGCCTACCTGCCCTGTTCTATAATGTTTTACCCAATGAAATAGGCTTAAATTTGTATATCCTATAAGTGAGACTTTTATCTAAAGTGGACAGAGACATTCCTAAGGACAGGGTTGGTTTATAGCATATTTTACAAAAATCTCTTGTATGACCATAAAATATGAGCGAAATGTCCTGCATACTGAAAAGCAGCTGTGAAAGGTATGAAAGTTCTTTCCATGGGATACACCTACCTTCCTTTGGAAAATTACCCTTCCGATGAATCATGGAAATGTGGTGGAAAATTGAATTCATCAAGTCAAGCTTACAGTTGATTTTTAGGCAACATGTTCAAATGACTATTTATCAAAACAGAAATCGGCAGTTCATTCGAACATCTATCATCACCAAAAGCTGCTGTCAAAAAAATGTAATGGTGATCAATTTCTAAGAAATGAGTTGGAGGAAAAAGACCTCAGATTATATCCTGTGCATTATTCTTCTGTGCACTATAAGAACATAAGAAATGCCATACTGGGTCAGACCGAGGTCCATCAAGCCCAGTATCCTGTTTCCAACAGTGGCCAATCTAGGTCATACGTACCTAGCAGTTTCCCCAAAAGACACAGGTTCTGCAGTGCTTGTACTAGGCCAAGCATTGATATCCTGGGTCCCTTTTTAATAGTGGTTTATGGACCTTTCCTCCAGGAACTTGTCCAAACCTTTTTTAAACCCAGCTATACTAACAGCCCTTACTACATCCTCCGGTAACAGATTCCAGAGTTTGATTACACGTTGAGAGAAGAAATATTTTCTCCTATTTGTCTTAAATAGTTTACCCTGTAGCTTCATTACATGCCCCCTAGTCCTTCTATATTCTGATAGCGTAAACAATTTATCCACGTTTATCCGTTCCACTCCATTCATTAATTTATACACCTCTATCATTATCAAAGTACTTATTTAGATGAACCAGGATAAAGCCTCCTAGGTCATTAGAAATCTCCAAATGCTACTATTACTTATGACACATTAATTCATTTTTACT
Source organism: Ichthyophis bannanicus (assembly GCA_033557465.1). Classification (NCBI taxonomy): domain Eukaryota; kingdom Metazoa; phylum Chordata; class Amphibia; order Gymnophiona; family Ichthyophiidae; genus Ichthyophis; species Ichthyophis bannanicus. Next base: position 743,758,861 of record CM066031.1, on the reverse strand, counting down.
TATCTTAATCTAAATTTTTTCTTTCTTAATATAAGCACCCAACGGTGACCAGTGTGTTTCATCTTCTGTTTCATCAAAGGTGCAATGGCTTTCTAAAATCCAATTTAAAAACTTTATTAATGACTATTATCTTTACAAATCAACTATACACTGGATACTTTTCATCATCTCTCTGCCCTTCAAGCTGTTCAACACTCTGCTGTGTGGCTAATCTTCCGCCAGCCTCGTCATGCTCATAATACTCCTCTTCTCAAGTCACTTCATTGGCTCCCTATCCATTTCCGCATCCATTTCAAACTTCTGTTGATCTATAAGTGCATTTACTCTGCAGCTCCTTACTACCTTTCTTCTCTTATCTCTCCCTACACCCTTCCTCCCCCCTCCCCCCGGAAATTCTGCTCTTCTGGCAAATTGGTTCTAGTTGTGCCCTTCTCTTCTACTGCTAACTCCAGACTTCGCTCCTTTCACCTTACTGCACCTTACGCCTGGAACAAACTACCTGAGTCTGTACGCCAGGCACCTTCTCTAACCCTCTTCAAATCCAGTCTGAAAACTCATCTCTTCGCTGTTGCTTTCGGATCTTGACTCACCTGAGCTCCTTTGTGTTTCCTTACCATTCCCCCTAGATGTATTCCTGTCTACACCTACTGTGTTTGTCTTGACTAGATTGTAAGCTCTGATGAGCAGGGACTGTCTCTTACATGTCTGTGCTGCTCTGCGTAAGTCTTGTAGCGCTATACAAATGCTCAGTAGTAGTAGTAATATTTTCTGGAATTATCTTTAATTTCGTTTTACTTTATATACACTAAAGCGTGGCAAATCCCCAGGTTAGCATGGGGTTTGCTGCATGTTAAGTGCACTACTCTAAAAGCACAGGATCCCACACAGAATGGTACCAAGCTAGCAATGCACCTTGTGTGAATGGTGAACAAGATAAGGCCCCCCCCCCCCGCTCCCACACACACACATACACACAGCTGCATACAGGAACCTCGTGCTGGGCTTCCTGGAAGCCCAATGATGACATGAATGCCCCTTCTGTACTTGCATCCTGTGCAGCCACACTGCTCAAACTGCCCTTGGTATGGCCCTGGCCCCATGGTAAAAATCCTGCATAAACTGGTCAGCATGTGACTGGCCAGGGATGGCGGGTTAGGGACAGAATGTAGGTGATGATAGAGCAGTGCAGTTAGCACAGGTATCTCGGGCATGCACTGACTGCAACTGTTGCAGTGGGTGACGCTAAGTCCATTCGCCTGCCAGTTAGCACCATGCCTTGTGGTTGCAACATGCTAACGGCAGCAGGATGGATGTACGCACCCTCTGTGTTTAGGGCAGGCCTCTATGCTAGATTCACTGCTCAGTCGTGCACAAACTTGCTGCACTTTAGTAAACATGCTCCTAATTGTTTAAAAAGGAACCCACCCTGGATGATCTTAAAATTAAAGGGCCCGATGTTCAGCGAAGAACTAGCCGATCTGATGCAGCTAGGCACCACCGCTGCATTTTAAACCCGGATATTCAATGCCGGTGTCATGTACAGCCCCGGCATTGGCTATAGGTATTGCTCACATTTGCAGGATGTTACCCGGGCAGCGGCAATATTCGGTCATTGGCCAGTTAGCTTCTGCGGCAAAAGATAAGCAAGCCTTTGCTGCATCTTGCTTTTGCCACATAGCCATAACCTTTCCATATTCTCTTGATTGCACAGCGCTGCATCTCGAGGATATGTTTTAATTCAATAATATATGGTATTGTTCCATTAATTACCAGTGGCAACATGCGTGTGTTGATGAATCAATGCTGACTCCTGGTGACCCAGCCCCTGGGTTTTTTTGGCGAGGTGCAACTGGAAGTAGATTGTCAGGCCTTTCTCTCTGCATTGCAAGTCTACAACATCTTGAAGTGAGGCTAAAAACCCACCTCTGAGACTGCTTTTGGATTCTGATTTGCTTAGTGTCCTGCTTTCCAACTATGTGTTTCCTCACCATTCCTCTAGACATATCCTAGTCCATTGTTGTGTTGTCTTTCTTGACTAGATTGTAAGCTCTGATGTGGAGGAGGACTGTCTCTTACATGCCTCTATACAACATTGCGTATGCCTTGTCGTGCTATACAAATGATTAGTAGTAATAGTAGCACCTGATATTCCAAGGTGGTCTTTCAACCCTGCTTAGCTTCTGAGATCAGCCAAGATCAAGCTCATTCAGGACAGCAAAGCTGTATTATCCTGACTTATTTTCCATTGTGACAAAATGCACAATAAAGTTATTTAAACTAGGATATATTACAAGCTAAAGTGTTTGTGCCCATAGCTTTCCTTGGGAAGCCTAAATTCTCCTCAGAGTAGTGAGAGTGCATCAACATCTTTGTTTATTAAAATTTCATATACTACCCTTCAAAAAGATGGCAGAGCGGTTTACAATAAAAACATTTTAAAAGAGAGAAAGGAACTCCCATAAAATTATAGTAAAGAGGAACGCAAACAGGCTGTGTGAGGAGGGAGAGGGAGACTAGGGGGAAATAGGAGGAGTCAACGGGGGAACCAGTGCATTATGTGACGGGGATATTGTAGGCGGCATGCAACATATGAATTTTGAGTTGGGATTTGAAAGCGATGTATGAGGGTTCCATTCTGAGGTCAGAGAGGAGGGAATTCAAAAGGTAAGGGCCAAGAAATTAGAAGGCAGAGTGTCAGGTGGATTCATATCTGGCCTGAGAAACAAAGGGAAGGTGAGTCTCTTAGAGATCACGGAGAGAGTGATGTGGGCTGTGGAAGATAATGGATAAGTAAAGGTATGAAAGAATACCTATGTGGAGGGTCTTGTGTACCAGTGTGAGAATCTTGAACCAAATTCTGTACTGTATGGGGAGCCAGTGGAAGTGTACCAAGAGGGATGTAACATGATCGTAGCGGGAGGATTGAGTGAGAAGGTGGACGGCAGTGTTCTGAATGAGCTGAAGTCTTTGGAGTTGGTATTGAAGTCCTGCATTGATGGCGTTGCACTAATCAAGTCGGGAAATTACAAAGGAGAGAATCAAGGTGGTCAAGGCTGAGGAAGATAGGAGGGGGCGACCGGCTCTGATTTGGTAGAGAGAGTAGAGGGATTTGCGTATGGTAGTGGTGATGTGATCATGGAAGATCATGGCTGAATCCAGTATGAGTCCAAGATAACAGAGGGAGAAGACCAAGGAAAGGGGTACCAAGAATAAGTGCCATGGTGGCTAGAGGGGTGCGCCCAGCTAGCCAGATAGCTGAGATTGTGCTGGAGTTCAGCACAAGCTGGTTCTCATGGCCGCATGAGAGAGACAGGAGTTGAGTGCAGAAAGATCAGGTGAAAGTGACTTGGTATGAAGGAGAAGCAAGATGTCATCAGTATAATAGTATGCCGAAAGCACTGATTGCTGGATAAGGAGCGCAAGAGTTGAGAGAAAACTGTTGAAGAGAAGTAGCAGTAGTAGCTGCTTTATGCTATTCATCACATGGTCAGTATTCAGCTGATGACAGTCATTAAGCGCTTTTCTTTATTTCTCATGGCAAAATGTTAAGAAATTTTACAGTGACATGTTATTGGCTAATTTAAGAGTCTTTTCTCCTCTTCCCGCATTCTGTTTTGTAGGTAAAACCAGGATGGCAATGAAAACATAACAAGCCCAGGATCTCGTTATATTGAGTCAGGGTGGGATGAGGGAGGGTCATATTTTAATAGAACAGCCGCTTCTTGTGGAAAGGAAAAACAAATTAGAAAAAATGGGGCCATAGGGGTGAAAGAAAACAAAACAAAACAAATAAAAAAAACAGAAAAAAGTCAATTCAGTTTTACAACGCCAACGTTAGCATTGTGGCTTTCCATAGTTGTGACAAAAATACGATACTACTGGCTACTCAAAAACCTATGATGGATGTAGTAGGCATTGTCAACATAGGCGCCTGCCTAGGTTGCCACGCTTATTTTGGGGCCACGCACATGTGCTGCTTCAGAGGGGCACCACTGGTGCTACACGGCCTTCCTCTGCTCCTCCTCTAGCTCTCCATTGTTTCAGAGACCTGACGCTTGCGCTCCCTGTGCTCTCTCAGATCCACTGTCTGGCATAGGCTGTGGAAACCGAAATCTTATATTTGGAGGGCAAAAGCAGGAACAGCACCACTGTGCCAACGGTGAAGGGAAGTGCTATGGCGCCATTCTAAAAGCATCGCTGTCACTGTACAACCCAGAGGGGAGTGGCAGCGGTGTCAAGGAGGACAGGGGGCACAAGGCATGAGGTTCATATCCTTGTGCTGGCCCTGCCTATATGAGTCACTAGGAACAGCTGCATAATAACTTAGAGATCGCAGCAGTTAAATAGATCCTCATGAATCTTAGGCACACAGACATCATAAAAAGGTTTCCTTAACCCTTAATTATTGTCCCCAACACAAATAAGATCCGCCAGATCTGATCAGCCACTCCCCCATTTCATTAAGCCTAAACAAAATGGTCCCATCTCTTCTAAAACTCACTTTCATGTCCATTTGAAATCTCATGCATTTAGAATTACTTAAATGTATTTTATAAATGCATCATTTGACAAAATTTTGAAAATGTTGTATAGCAGTTTTGCTAAATTATGAATATCACAATTGGAATCATGTCTAAGATTTATAGGACCGGGGTTAAGGGAGAGGGGCTGCATCGGTTTTTTGAGATGGAAGATATAAAAGAACAAGGGTTAAAATAAAACAGATGGCGCACATAGGAAGACATGCGAAGCACAACCCAACCCTTTGGATATTTGATGCGCACAATTAAAAAAAACTCCAGGGGACCTCCGGATTTGATTTGCAATATATCACTAGTGTGGCAAAGATGGGGGGTGCATATGAAGATGAATAAACTAAGAGAAATTAGCCGCTCCGATATTTTACAAGAATTACCACATGCAGATTTTGCTATTCACCAGCTGTTAATAATCACAACTTAAGGCCACTAGATGTCAGAGGCACAACTTTAACTCCATAAATAAATATACCGCGTGGTACTAATTAGCTGATAAGATATTAAAGAATGATTTTGTGAATGTAACCAGACTATAATGGTGTCACAGGTTAACAGATCGTTCAGTACAAATTGCTGCACTCTGTTAATTTGAACATCATGCGATTTTTCGAATCATTTAGTAGACCAGCTTGATGAAGGGGTTTACAAATCCTGTGCCAAAAGAACCAAACTGGAAGCAAAGTAGATCTAACAAGGTCTAATTATGTTATATGACCATCCAGCCCACAGGGAAGGAAGGAATATTTTTCAAACATCGGTGACAGGACTGTGGGCTGCATAATAAGGCACCAAGCAAAAATGTCGCAGCCCAAACCCGTGCATGGCAAATCCCACCATGACATACTATATTCCAGTATAGATTTTTAAAAATTGTAAAATCTATAAAGGAGAAATAAATAACTAGCCCCACCCAAAACTTATGCTATACAAGCATATTGACTTCTGTACCACTTGAAGTGAAGGAGCAGCCTAATAGCTGATAACAAGAGAAGACTGGTTCAGATCCCATTGTTTCTCCTTGTAGTCTTGAGCAAGTCAAACTTAGATTGTAAGCCCCAGGGACTGGAAAATAGCTATAGCCTGAATGCAGCATGCCCTGATCTTCTGAGAAAGGTGTGATTTAAAACCAGTCCCCCTTTCCCCATCTGTTCATTCCATTGTGAATCTTCATCAGAGTAATATAAGCAAGTTATATCACCAAATGCCCAAGAAATAGCACTTGCAAGTCCACAAGTGCTTTCATGACGTGCTCCCATTGATCTTCTGTTACTAACAGTCATGCAAAGAGATGAAAATATGAGGAAGTATTGGTGCCAGTACAGCCGTGTTTATACATCGGTGACTCCATTGAATGCACGGAAATTTTAAATACTGCTTGTATCTCTATTTCTGCTGCATCCATTAATTTTATTAATCACGTCGAAGGGCAGCTATACGACAGAGTATACATTTGCTCTTTGCTTGGTTCTTTAAAATGCCAAGATGAAGTATTTAGTTTAATAGTTACACTGTTTTTTGCCTGTTTGCCTCAGGAAAACCTTGTGTCTTGGAAGCCTTAAAGACTACAGGAACAGCACTGACAGAAATGCTGAGCGTTTACAAATCACGCGTTCATGCTGATCATCTCCAAATATTTCCTGTTGGTACCTAGTGGTGGACTGAAGGACAGAAAGTTGCACACACATGGTTAATAGTCCCTGCAAGACACCCAGGAGTTGTATTTGAATTTGTCCATTTTTATTTTGCAGTATAGCCAAGGGATGTACAGGACACAAAAAAAGTTTGGTTAGTCCTCATTTAAAATGAAATTTTTAGTAATTTCCTGTTTTCCTCACAAATCTGTCTTAATCGCATGTCTTCTATGCGCCCTACAGCTTTTTTGATTGTGCAAATCCACTGTATGTGCACTAATTCATAGGTATACATATATAGGAGTGATTTGTACACACTTTAAATTTTTAGCACCCAGAACAAATGCTTAAATGAGTCTGACATGCGTATCCCTAGTTTAGCCTAACGTTGTTGCAAGATTCAGAACATTGGATGTATAAGCATCACATTCTACAGCTGTTCTTTTATTCTTCAGCATCCTGCCAGCGCTGTTCTCTTTTGCTCTCAATCAGACGGTTTTCAAGAAACGGCAGGAACCTTAAACAGCTCAGCAACTCAGTGTGAGTCGTGGTGGCTGCTGCAGAACACCAAGGTCCGGAGCTCTATATGTAGCCTCTATAGCTCTTTCCGCAGAAGCAAAGCGGTAACTCTAGTGGATCCTGCTAAACATGGAGCTGCTTCTAAAACTCATCGAAGCAGGGCCAGCAAGACTACAGGCAAACTAGGCAGTGGCTTAGAGTTCCCAACTTTGGAGGACAGGACTGCAGCAACCAATCTCCCGCCCTCACTCTTAGCTGTGCTGCCACTGCGCAGCCGGCCTGCCCCACTGCACACAGGAAGCCTGCACTGGAGGGGGGCGGGACCTGCTGCATAAGGTTCCGAAACTTCACCGTGCTTTTGCTTTCTTAGTTGTACTGCCATTGCCACTGTACCCAGGAGATATGGCGTGGCAGCGGTAAAGACGGCAGCTAGTGCCCTTGTGTTGGCCCTGAGTAGAAGAGCATGCAGGAACCTACGTGGACTGACAGTGCAACCGGAGGAGCCATTTTCCAGTTCGTTTTTTTTTTTCTGGTAGCTAGGAAGATCCCACCAATATTCCTTGTGTCCGTGGAAAGTTTACTTAACTTTCCATTGCCTTGGGTGCAACCATAGTAACATAATAAATGACGGCAGATAAAGACCAGTATGGTCCATCTAGTCTGCCCAGTACGGTGTCAAGAGTAGGTACACCTGCCGCTCTGTGCAGGCCACCCCTTCCCATGCCTTTGTTTAGGGGTGATCCCACCACTCCTTGTAGTACACCCCTATTTGTTAAGGAATTAGATGGTTCAGATTATTTTGATATTTTCTTGTTCCTGTAAAGGTATCCACTGTGTCTGTCCCATGCCCTTTTGAACTCTGTCACCGTATTTGCCCCCACCACTTCCATCGGGAGGGCGTTCCAAGCATCCACCATCCTTTCAGTGAAAAAGTATTTCCTGACATTGCCTTTCAACTTACCACCTTGTAGGTTCATGTTATGTTATAGGAGCCGATGCAGAAGCCCTGTACTAGAGCCCAGTGCTCAGAGCTGTTAGCACAGGATTCCATTGCACAAGTTTAGCGCTGATGTATTTAGTCCTATAGCCGCCTGATCATATTCTTATTAAATAGGCTGATAAAATGACCCATAGTAGCACACAAATGCTCTTGAAAAAAATGTACACCTGCTCCAACGAAGATGCCAATTTGCATTTGTTCTCTCTGTGCATTTTAAACAATATGCCCTTATTCCACCCAAACTACACTTGCATACAAATTGCATAAAAGTAGGCACCCAGGTTGTATGCACATGTACCCATGCACAGTTTACAACTGCTAGTTTCTGCATGTAAAGCATAATTTACCTTTAGAAAGCACTTCATAAAATGATCATAAAAATTCATAAAATATGTATATAAACCAACAGGACAAGATTTAATGGTGGCGATAGTGTTTTTTTCCAAATGCCAGCTGACGCATTAAATAAAATTCAGATATTAAAATAACACCCTTAATACCCTTGTGTCTTGGTGCCCTGTTTGCAAGTGTTATCCCTGACACAGGTGGGTTCACCGAAACCTGGCCATGTCAGGCTCTCTTGTGACTAATAAAGGTTTTCCTACAAGGCACTGCTTTGTCCTCTTGTCCTCTGCTGCTATTCTGTGATTGCCTCAGTTCTGTTTTTACCAGATAAAACTCTGCTTTGAAGATAAATCATGGCTGGGAAAGATTATCTGAAAAGTCATGATTCAGACCAGTAGCTGAGACATATAGAAGTAAGCAACATGCACAGACAATTTGGAAGACTGAACATTTTCTGGACGGCACCTAAACACTACAACAATTTGAATCAGACTTTATATGAACATAAGAAATCCCATTTTGAGATTTACATGTGCAGGTTTCATTTTGAAAGTATTTTATTTATTTTATTTATTTATTTATTTATTTAACAGCTTTTATATACCGCACTTTTATCATCAGCGCGGTTTACATTTTAACAACTTTGTACTTACTTGTAAACTTGACATATGTTTTATGATTAACAGGATATGAAAAACATGGATAACTGGGGTTAAAATAAAATAAATAACAGATATTCACAACTATGGGTAACTCTAATCTCTCCCAGGAGTGCCCACTTAAGCAAGATTTTAAATGATCAGTGCCTGCCCATACATTTAGATGTACTGGAGAAAGTCATTCCACTTCTCAATGCAATGGCCCCTAACCTCGAGGAAATGATCACTAGTTGGGACAGTAGCCTCAGCACCAGCGCTCAGCTTCCAACCACAAACAAACCCCCAAGGAGACACGAGCCAGCACCATGGTACTCCACCGAACTGCGATCATCACTCCTCCACCTACTCAAGCTGGAGAGACGGCGGTGCCGATCTAGATCCACTGAAGCACAGAGTGCATATAACTTACACCTAGGAAAGCACAGTGAAGCAATAATAGAAAGAAGGAAGCAATTCCACACAGACATCCTAAAGCGCTCACTGAGCAAACCACACGACCTCTTCAATATAGTGAAGTCATTAACAAAGGAACCAGCCCCGGAGCAGCCACTCATGCCGCAACCTCAGGACTATGCAGAATACCTCCAATCAAAGATGCAACAGACCGACAAGACCAGAATCCCCACAAACATACCCTTACACAAACCACCCCACCCAAAACCATTGACCAAATTCACCACCTTGTCAAAGAGAGAAATAGAAGACACCATCACCTCCATCAACACCACCACCGCTCCAAATGACCCCTGCCCCTCGTTTTGGGTCAAAGAACTACGTCACAACCTCAGCCAATTCCTCAACAAACTCATGGATGAATCCTTTTCAACCGGTTCATTTCCACAAAAGCTGAAGCATACATCCATCAGACCCCTGCTGAAAAATAACAAACTGGACCCTCTGAAGGTCGAATCCTTCAGACCAATATTGAGCATCCCACTGCTCGCCAAGATAATTGAAAAGGTAGTCCAACGCCAATTACAACAACATATAGAGACTCATGCCCCCTTGGACTCAAGGCAGCACGGTTTCAGGGAGGCACATGGTGTGGTAACCCTCCTCACCACCTTATTCAATGCAATAATCTCTGGAATCGACAACATCCGACAAGGGTTCGCTCTGATCTTCTTGGATATCGCAGCGGCTTTTGACTCCGTAAGTCACGAAATACTCCTGGAACAACTCAAGGAAAATGGAATACAAGACTCAGCACTAGGTTGGTGCAAATCCTACCTGACCAACAGATGACAACATGTAAGAGCTGGCACCACGAGCTCGGAACCGTTCCCACAGAAACAGGGTGTTCCACAAGGGTCCTCGTTATCAGCGCTGATGTTCAACATATATATGCAGCCCATATGCTCCTTGATTCGCTCATTCAACGTCAACTGCCTAGTCTACGCAGATGATGTCCTACTTTACATGCCATTTGCAACCGATCAGCCAGACTTTTCCCCACTGATTGGATGCTTCGACGCAATAGCCGAATGGCTCCATACTCAAAATCTCTGAATAAACCACTACAAGACAGATGTCCTCTTCATCACGAGGCATCAAGGCTTCACCCCCCCCCTGCCTCCTTAAAGGTGAAAAACGCCGAGCTGATAGCAAAACCCACAATCCGATATCTAGGTGTCACCCTAGACCAACGGCTAGACATGAAAACCCACATAAAAAACACAGTAAAGAAAATATACCACAAAATTCGGACATTACGACACCTACGACCCTTGCTGGACCCCGAAGATTTCCGAACAATCTACCAAGCACTAATAATCCCACATTTCGATTATGCCAATGCAATACTATACGGCCTCCCGCAAACATCACTGAACCCCTTTCAGCTGGCAATGAATGCAGCTGCCAGGATTCTATACAGAGTCTCAAGAACGGACCACATCACACCAACCCTAAAGAAACTCCACTGGCTACCAGTCCAAGGCAGACTATGTTTCAAGATACTAGTAATGGCCTTCAAGGCCATAAACAATCAACCCTCCATCACCGAGCTAATCCACCTCACACCCCCTAACAGGTCTAGAAGATCCACAGCTATTAACACACTGATTATCCCTAAGAAAACAACGAAATGCGCCCACATGACATCTAATAGAGCTTTCATGCTCTACGCACCTAGATGCTGGAATGTCCTCCCTACGGCCATCCGAACAATCACTGATCTGACCCAATTCAGGAAGGCGCTGAAGCACCACCTATTCATACGGCATTACCCAGACAACAGCCCCATAGGTCAACAAACAAACATGTCCACCAAGCACCAAGACCCCCACACCAGCACACCTAGCACACCTGAGTGCAGCCAGCCCAAGGCTGCAACCTCAAGTAAGAAGCACTGCGCACAGCACAGCTATTAATATATATTAATGTAGATAATGTAAATATGTATGTGACATTTATCCCAGTTTCTAGCCAAGTTATATTTCCTGTTTTATTGTAAATACAATACAGTTATGACTGCATTGTATAAGCCACAGTTGGATGTACACCGCACAGATATTGAATAGCGTGGTATAGAAGAGAAATTTAAATAAATAAATGTGTATCTGATAGAGATATTCATTCCTTTGAATGGGCATGGAAAATATCAGATGTTTACTTTGACATTTCATATCCTTTTTAATTTGAAGATAATGTGAAAAAGTCCCAAAGTCTCTAACCTTGATCAGAGTGGCAGTACCATCTGCTTTTTAATGTATCTTCCTCTTTGTTTATTACTTGATTTTTATATGCATTGGTACTTTTTATTATGTTTTGGTTTTAGTGTATTTTTGGTTGTAACATCTTAGCTGTTAAGATTTGTGGGGGTTTTTTAATGTTGTAGGTTTTTTCTTGCCCTGTGTGAATGGGGACCTTTTACTAACATGTGCTAAAGTGTTGCACTTAGCACGTATTTGGAGCAAAAACCGATGTGCGATAAGTGCAGCAGCTCTGCAGTAATGGTTGGGGGTGTGCCCAGCACGTCCCTCTGCAGTTACCACATGGAAAAGTACTTTAACACGCTAACACTTCATTTGCAATTAACGCACATTGAGGTGGCGTTAGGATTGCCCTCACTAACTGCAGCATTTACAATTAGCACACTCATTACCTCTGTGCCAGCTGGATGTGCAGTCAATGCCTAGCCTCGACCCCTCACCTGCCCAGTCCCTACACCATCATGTGCTAAGTAATTAACACAGTGATGAGGGAGGAATGGCCTAGAGGTTGGCGCAAGTTACCTTGGGCCAGATGGCCAGAGGTTTGAATCCCACTAGAGGACAGCAACCTTGGGCCAGAAGGACTGGGGGTTTTAGTCTCACAGGTGCTCCTTTTGTTAACTCTGGTACAAAAATATAGATTGTGAGCCCTTCGGGTTCAAAGGAAAATTATATCTATATCTATCTATCTATCTAGTACCTGGATGTACACCTCTTTGGTAGAAAAGCAGTATATAAGCCTAGTTAAATAAATAAAATAAATAAATGTTACCATACCTGCTGGTAATTACCATGGTCCCATGCTAACTGCTCAGTGTTCACTAAACTCTACAGGAAACGTTACTGCAGTTCAATAAATGGACCCCAATATATAATATACCCTACAAAGAATATTTAAATAATATTAATAATCAAGACAGAACAAACAACTAAAAGTAACAGATTTTGTTGGTTGACAAATTTTCTTTTTTTTTTAAGCATTTTAACGTTAATTACTGAAAAACAGCAGAGAAATATTCCATACAAGCAAAAAGGAAACATAACAACAAGTGTTACAATAGAATATAAAATATAGGAATAGTAGACCACATCAAGAGATCTATTTTTGAGTTAAGGAACAAAAACATAATGATAGCAAAAAGAATTAGGCTAAAGCCATACAGGAGGTACAAAATCAAATCAATCCATTACCCACCATATTTCCCACCTCCCTGTCAGCTATAATTTTTTCTAGATGGGAAGCATCTAAGAAGGAAAAAATATTCCCATGCCAGGTAACCAAGCACCGGCAGGGGAAACGGAGAAAGAAAGTAGCACCCAATGCCAAAACTTTGGGTTTTAATTTAAGAAATTGCTTCCTCCTAAACTGCATGCTACGAAAAACTTTAGGAAAATATTTATACACTGCCCACAGAATTGGGCATCCTTCCTTGGTAAAAAGGCCTTAAGAACTTTAAGCTTAGTGGATTCTGAAAGAAAAGTGACCAACAGCATGGAGCAAAGAGCTATATTGTCAGTGGAATTTTCCAGGAAAGTGGTGAAACTCTGAGTCATTGAAGGAGACAAACGTCAAGGCCCCCCTCTGAGGGATTTATCATCTTTTGATGGGTGGGTAAGTAATGCGCAATAGAGTAATCAATAGGCTCAGAAAAACACAAAACCTCCGAAAAATATTTCTTTACTAATATATCCGAGGACAATAAATGTGTCTGGGGAAAATTCAAAAACCTCAGGTTACGAGCCCAGGTGGAGTTCTCCAGGGCCTCCAATTTAGCATGCAACACTAGAGAATCCGAAACATGTGCAGCGTACAATTCCTGAATAGGAGGAAGCTGAGACTCCGCTCTAGACACTATCTGATTAGTTAAGGTAAATTTTTTTATCGAGGGCTTGCAAACAAGTAGAAGTGTCTTGGGGAAAAAACACACAATGAAGCAACAGATGAACCCATTTTAAGATCTAAGGCCCGAATAGCGACCCAGATATCCTTAAGAGTGATCTCCCCCTCAAAGGGAGGAAGGGTCTGAAACTCACCACCAAGTTCAGACCCACCTTGAGCCACAGGAGTAGGAAAAGAAATTTCCGCAGAGTCTAACGACTGATTACCTGGAGATGCCACATTAGACAAAGTAGAAAACATCACAGGAAGTGGGCGGTGTGTGTGTGTGTGGGGGGGGGGGGTCCTACCACCAGAACTAAGTGAGACCACATTAGGAGAAGACTGCATAGGAACAGGAACTAGATAGCGGTCCATCGGACCAGTTACCTTCATAGCACTGCCGACGACACCACTCACCAAAGCTCCTTCCTTCTTCTTATGCTTCCCCATTAAAGAAAACAAAAAACCCCCAAAAAACAATATAAGAGACAAGCTAACACACTATCAGCCCCTTTATATGTGCCCCTTCAGATTGCGCCCTGCGGTCACGAAACAGAGGAGCATGAACTTAAACAATCCCAAATGGGGTCCTTCTACCAAGGCTGCCCCCCCCCCCATATGCCGGTACAGAGATCCCCGGAAGCCTCCCTCCTCAGCACACCAGTGTGAAGCAGGCAGTCCAAATGCCAATGGTTGGGTTAACGAGCACACCTCCTCTCACCCTCAGAACAGGACCTCTGGTTGACTCATTTCTATTGTACTCTATTTATAGGGAACAGAATACATACATCAATATGTGATGTAGTATTTCGCAGAGGTGAATTATAACTGTCTGGGACCAATGTAAGTTTCATTCAAAATGAACCTAAAAATGACTATGGATTAGAGTCCGCTCTGATGTTATGAAACGGTCTTACCTCCTCATATGCTTTCTGCTTTGTAGCCACACTGTTGTATTAGTTTTCTCAAGAACGGAAGTTCACGTCCTATGGGTACGAGAGTTTAGAAAAAGTTGCCAAGAGAGTTTAGAAAAAGTTGCCAAGAGAGTAAAGGGGAAGGGAGGCTTCAAAAGCAACTTTTGTCCCTCGGTAGCTTGTGGTCTAAGTATCTATCGAAACCATTGAGAACTAAGATGCAAATAAAGGGCGGCACTGAATTGGTGTTAGTAGATATGGAAATAATCTGACTTTTTCTCTGGTCTTAGAGCTACCCATTAAGATACACTAAGGGGCTTGTTTACAAAGCCGCGGTAGCGGTTTGCGATCGTAATCGGAGCCGCGGCCCCATTGATTTCAATGGGGCCGCGGCTGCGATCGCGATCGCGAACCACTACCGCGGCTTTGTAAACAAGCCCTTAAGTAAATACTTGCCCCATACACCTGTACCACTATCCCAGTAGAAGAAAAGCATGAATCAGTGTTTACTCCACTAACAAGTACAAAGACCAGGGGACATGCAATGAAACTAAGAGAAATTTATTTATTTATACAATTTTTTTCTATACCGCCACTTCCAGAGATCAGTAGCGGTTTACGTGTAACAAAAGTTAATAATAGAGAAGCTATTATTTTATAGCGAACAATTTTTCAGAGAACAATTTTAGAACAGAGTTAACATAGAACTCAAAACCATATAGAAACTGTTGATAACAAACAATGAACTTGGAGTAACATTTGGTAATGCTTCAAATAAAAATTAACAATAGCCTTAAAAGGTGATTGTTACATAAATGATGATAATATTGTATTCAAAAGTTAGGTGATCTATGAGATGGAATGATTATGAGAGATGTAGTAGTGGTCATTGTCTAGGTAGGGTCTGAGTATGATTGTTGAGCATTGCTTTTCTGTGAGTTCGGAACAATATCATGCTGAAGATTATGGTAATGCATAGTAAAAAGATGGGTTTTTAGTTCTTTTCTGAATGATAGAAGGTCTTTGATTTCTCTAATTTCAATTGGGAGGTTATTCCATAATGTGGGAGCGAAGAATGAAAAAGCTGTTGTACTTGTCTTCTGGTTAGTCTTTCTAACGGAATCTGGGACTTGGATCATATGTAGATTAATTATTCTTCTTGCCCTGTTTTCATGAGGGATGTTGATGAGCGTTGAAAGGAAAGATGGTGCTAGATTGTTAAGGATCTTGAATGTAGTAACTAAAGATTTGTAAATGATTCTGCATGATACAGGTAGCCAGTGTAGAGCGTAAAGAATAGGAGATATATGGTCTGCTATTTTCGCTTTATAGATGATACTTGCTGTAACATTTTGGGCTAATTGAAGTGTGTGTAGATTTTTCTTAGAGGTTCCCTGAAGAATACCATTACAGTAGTCTAGATGGGGTGTTATTAGTATTTGGGCCACAGATCTGAAATCAGTGCTGTCAATTAATGGTCTTAGTTGTTGGATTGTCCGTATCTTGAAGTATATTGCTTTAACAGTTTGTTTTATGTGCTGAGTGAGACTGAAGGTCCTATCCAGTGTGACTACCAGGTATTTGATCTCATCTTTAACAGGAAGGGTAGCTTTTCCAATGTTGATTTCTGACGGTGGAGTGAAATTCGTGTTTCTTGTTACAAATAGAACTTCTGTTTTTTAGGACTAATACATTTAGGACTAATCGGAGAAACATTTTTTTCACTCAGTAAGTAAGTAAACTCTGGAATTCGTTGCCAGAGGATGTAATAAAAACTGTTAGTGTCGTTGAGTTCTAAAAAAAAGGTTTGGACACGTCCATGCACCATTATTAGAGTGGACTGGGGAAAATCCCTGGGATGAATAGCACAGAATCTATCTACCTTTTGGGATCCTGCCAGATACTTGTGATCTGCATTTTCCACTGCTGGAAACAGGATAATGCGCTTGATAGATCTTTAGTCTGACCCAGTGCAACAATTCTTATGTATACATTTGAAAATGTTTCTCCAAATGGCAATGGGAGGACGACTTTGACTCAATTAGAATTCAACTTGGGATCTGTTTATAGTTTACATAGATGGGCCAGTTTTGATCCTTTTTAAATCTAAGGGCTTTATACTCTGTTTTTCAAAGATCGCTATGTCTGTATGTGTGAATTGATATGCAGGACCAGCCCTAGGGACCAGTAAAGCAAGCGCGCACTTGGAGGGGTCATTCTGATACGTAAAGGCTAAGGTTACACATTTGTTAGTACATGTTAGTGTGCACAAAATTCATTTAACACATGTTAACCCAGGAATTAACCTGTGTGCAATCAATTTATACATGTAAAAATGTTACCATCTGCAAAGTGCAGGCATAGGTAAAAGCGAACAAATATTCATAGACTAGTGCTTCCAAAAATTGATTGCTTGGGGCAGCAGGAAATCTAAGGCTGTTCCTGTGCAAATGTTTGTCTCCCTTTAATATCATTTAGTATTTGCTGCCTTCTCCCCACTAGATTTTCAGGACATATAAGGGGGGACGTGAAGATACCGATATGGATTTTTCTTTCGTATCCTTAAAACCACACATTTTACAAACGTGCAAGCACAATTTTCCCCCTGTGTTTCTTGGCTATCAGGAAACTCTCTGCACACCCTTTTTAGATCACATGCCCTCTGCTAGGAATATTTTTTTTCTACCTAAAAAGCAAAGGTGAATCTGACAGCGGGGAAATAGGAAATGATTTGGAACAACTTAGTAACCCTTGAAAGCAGGGGGCTTTTAAGGTGTTTGAGCTGCCACTCCAGTGTGTACAACGGCTGCAGACAAGGTAAATGGGAAGAGTGGAGAATCAGCGTGGCCTTTGGTTCTGCATGAATAATGAACACAGTGGATTTGGCTAGGGATGGCAGAAGGGAAACTACAGAGCTTTGCTTTGCCATGCAAGAGAGAAGGATGCCATCGCAGCTTATAGTTGCAGCTATCCTGCAATGTTGTACTGCTGGCATTGCAGTCGTTTGTACTAGTAGGGCCAATGTTGCGTTATGTGATGGCAAATTCCTTTGTAGACAATACTATTTAGAAGCATGGGTGGGCCAGATTAAATTGCAAAGTGGAATGGAATATGGCTGTTGGGTTAGTTCCTGTAGGAACCGGTTGTTCTTTGCGTTAAGTACAGTGGCAGTGCCGGCATCTTGCACTTGCTCTCCTGTCATCACTGCCGCCTTCTGGGCTATGAGCCTTTTTCTTTCTTGCATGAATAATCCAAGCTTAAGGATGGCTCAATAAGAGGAGCATAAACTTGTGGTTTCCTATGCAGTTCTGTGTCATTCTGCATCTTATATGTTGCATCCCCTCAAACATGACCCACACACTAGATTCAAAGTATTGCAGTCCGTATCAATCTAAGACCAGGTTATGCGGCAGGAATGGAAGGGTCAAGGTTCAGGACAATAATAGGTCAATTGGTCCTCAAATGTTATTTTAAAAAGCAGCAACCACTCAGCATTAGAACAGTCGACCCTTCTGGATTTTGTTCCGGGGTGGGTTGGCTATGGGAAGGTAGGGTATGATTGAGTTAGCTTTTTGGATGATTTGTTTGTTCCGTATCCGTTGTTATTTTTCTAATATATTCAGATCATTATTGCAAATTATTTTGGGGTCATTTTAGAAGCCTTATTCGTGATTTGGATGTCCAAAACTGTGTATGCGGACATCCAAATCATGAAGACATTCCCAGAGCCATTTTAAAAGACTGGTCTAGAGACATCCCCAGTGCATGCATGTCTAAATATGGTGGTGGCATTTCTAGGGCAGTATGCCAAAGTTAGACGCACATGCCCGATTTCAGAAAGGGCCAGCTTGTCTAGGCCCATTTCCAAATTTGTACCTGTTCCAGGGCACAACAAAGCACCTGCTTGTTTTGCCAGTATACCCCCGCCCCCCCCCCCCGGAAGGTGTTGAGGAGACAGTACTCTAGTATTCCCAGTATTGTCCACAACCAAAATGACCTTTAACGAGAACTGGGGACACCTGTGTTGCAGTTCCCTCTCTGCCATTTGCAGAATGGTCATCTGAGACACATCCTCTCTCTGGATTACTACTATGGGGATCTTTATGTAGACATCCTCAAAGACATACATATCGGGTGTGTCCGCATTTCTGAAATCGTGCCTGAACTTGGACGTGACTGGCCTTTTTGGGCACGTTTTCACATTGATGTCCCCAACTGCACCCGGATGTAATTTCTAAAATGTGTCTTCATTTATCTATTAGGAGCAAGGCAATATAGAATAAAGAAAATCTCAGCTTTGAGAAATTTAATCATAAGAATAATTACAATGCATTAAATGTTCTCTGTAGACCCAAGAAGTGAACAAAACTTGATTTTTTTTAAGCATACCAAATGTGACTTTTCTGTTTGCTCACCTGCTGATCATCCTTTTTCTTTGAATTTTACCTGTGGGAAACGCTACCCTTTAAGTACAGTAGAATTTATCAATAATAAATTATGGCTCATGAGAAATTAATTTAGAGAGCCATGGAAGGGAATTCTCCTTGACTCAGGCCTTCTTTATTTCCTAGTGTTTAAGTTCGGGCAGCAGGATTGCCGTTAAAATACCACAGCAGTGATATTTTCATTTTGTTTAATCTTTTAGAACGGTATCATAAAGTTCACATACACACTGCAGTTTGCCAGTACACGGGTTGGGGAGAGCCGTGGTAGCTGCCTGAAGCCTCATGGGTTTATGAACTTCTTTGCAAAGTTAATGCAGCGCTGATGCAGTTTAAACAGTCTTAAGGCAGCACAATCTTGGTGGATCATATGCACGTAAAACAGCAGCTGTTCACTAGGCATTTTTACTATAGCCTGTACGACACTTTTGTTAAACTAGTAAAATGCTAGGAGTGTGCATTTGATTGATTTGAGTGCCTAAAAGTTTTAAGTATGTGCATATCACTTGTTTGCATGTATACCTACAAATTAATGATTGTGCAATTGATTTGCACACACACACACAAAACAAAAAAGTCCTAATGTACATACAAAGTGCACATTTAAAAGGGATATATAAAAAAACATGAAAGAAGTGCCCAAAAATCAGGGGGAAAGTTACAAATGGATCAAACCTTTTTTTTTCTTACAGTGCTTCTAGTTTAGCAAAGGGTTATATTAATTGCTTGCTGTACAGTATTTATGATACAATTACTGTGTAGTGTATTTTGTAAATGAGCATGGTCAATTACTCTGTAATTACTATCTAGTAATCTTGTGATTAACAGCTTCTCTCTCTGTCTTCAGAACACAATGTACCCCAGAATGAGTGCTACTGAAAGTTCATCTGAGTACAGTTTCAGAACCTGGAGAATACCATTGCACTACCTTTTAGACGTGTTTCACATCAGTCAGTGATATCTGTTGTGAAGGCTCAGTCTGTCTGCCTCTCTGTCCATAGTTTTGTTTGTACAAGTAAAGTTATGTGTAGGGGCTTCTAATGGGCAGTCACTTAAGTGTGCTCACTGATAAGTCAAGTGTGTCGTTAGGAAAGAGACACCAGCAGCTTAACATTAATTCCAGAATGTGAACCATAGTAAGCGGACAGCCCAGGTCCCACCTATTAGGAAAGGCCAGGAATATGTGAATGTCTTGGCAGACAGAGACACAAATGGAGTTGAGCAGGATGGGAAAGGAAGGAGGGACTGTGGGAGGGTTGCCTGAACCCCTTAGTAGTCAAACCCTTTCTCTAAGGGTCTCAAATCACACCAAAACATCGCCTGCCTCCCACTTCCACAGATGTATTTGTACTTCATTGCCGTTCTCCTTCATCACCCCTTGAACCTTCTCACTCTTTTGACACTCATAACCTCGATCCACTTGCTCATGGAGTACTTCCTGACACAATAATCCCTCATCCACTCACTGACTCACTCATTACCACCAATCTTGCAGCCCTGTTCAACTCATAAATCTTCACACACACTCACTCTGCTTCTCCATCACTCTGAACCCTACCATCTCACTCGCTTAAACTCTTGCCACTCATCGCCTCCACAACACCAACCCTAAGCCCCCTGCCACTATAATTCATCAATTCCCTTACCCACTTGCTCCCACCATCCACTCATTCAGCCGCAATTACTAATAGAGGACAATTTTAGAACTGGATAGGTCCAGTGTATGTGTAAATAGTGGCAATTTTAGAAAGGAAAAGTATGTATTACACTTACTTATACACACATCTATGCATATGTCTGCTCCGCAATTCTATACAGGATAAAGTGCAGCGAGTCTAACCCTTTTTAGACTGTTTCACTATTACTGCAATCTGCAAATCCAAAAAAGTTTAAAGAATAGGAATGCAAACTGCCCCGCTGTGGGGAACACAGTGAGTAAAAAGGATGGGACTGAAACCTGAGGTTCCCAAGTAACTAGCCTGCCATCCCTGCCTTTCTCGTTTATGCAGGAACTGTAGTTTGCTGACACATGGCATATGCTAGCAAATGTTGCCCTAACTGCCAGTAGTGGTGTGAATGTTTGCATCAAGGACGCCGTAATCCTGAAATCGTACAGTTGCACACCAATACACAAAGTTCAGGAAACTAAAGCACATATATCCCAGTAATAGCTAGCTATAGGAGAACATTGGCCCTTTGGCCTCTCTCATGTTATTACCCGGCATTAGTACCACCAGATTTCTTTTTGCCACTTAGATTTAATGTACCTGAAAAGATTTCCGAGAAATTTTAGATTGTCTTTTGTGCAAAAGGCTGGGAACAGTAGAACAAATCTGCCCTTCAGCTACTTTCAGATTCCTTATTTTTATCTCTCCTCTGTGCAACCTTGCTCTATTACTTCTGCTTTGTCTTCTCTTCCCTTCCCCCTGCTCCACATTTTTATGATCACTGTCCCTTGCAAATGTTTTTTTTTTTTTAGTTGTCTTTTGACAAATGCACCCATAGCTTAGATTGTGGACACCTGGTCTGCAGGATCATTTCATTTGAATAGCTTCTGACCTCACATCTAATACTGGGGCAATGGAACGCTAAATAATCACTCTACACCTCAGGAAATGTACAGTATGTCATGCATTATATAAGTCAAAGGTATGCAGCAAACGAATTACGGGTAGGTCCTAAGTAGTTCATTTTGCCTGAGGCAAGCACAAAGATTTACTGCAAAAAAATGTTTTAAATAAAAATGTTCCCTTCTAAAGTTGATGCTTACACGTCTCTCTAGCAGTGGCAGCAAGTCTGATGGGTCAAATGATGAGATCAGATTAACATCCATTGTGATGCATTCAATTATGGTATTATTCTGTTTTCATAACTTGCTTTGGGTTGAACTCTTGTTCAATGAAGACAGTATATAATAAAATGTAGGCCACAAAGAGGCCAGCGTGCTAATTTTAAAGAAAAATTCAAGAAGATTTTTTGTGCAATTTTGTTCCTTTCCGGAAGATGGAGGAAATTGTGCAAGCAAACCGATCCGAGGGGTTTTATAGCAGGGTGACTGTGTGAAGGTCAAGTAGGCATCCATTTTGGGTCTATTTTATAAAATTGTCCCAGATAACTACAGAAATTGTGGCTGTATTGAAACCTTGTGACCGTGTGCCATGGGAAGACAGGGGTTTGTTACCTATCCCTCCACCGGCCCCTTTAAGGGAAAGCTGGCCTTATATTGTTCTGGCTACAGCGACAGAAACAGGAAAAACTTCCGACATTCTTTATGAGCATCTGAGTTTCTCCAATAGCTCCTCCTGCTGGATGTATCGAAAAATACCCATACATTTGTGTGTCGTCCTAGGTATTTTACAAAAGGCTTCACATTTGTCAGAGCCTTTTGTATAATACAGGGAGAACAGAGCATGTCCTGACTAGGATGTCTTGGTTCCAGTCTCTATGGCCTATGTAAAATGGACCCTTCTAGTCTGCTATGCAGAAAAGATTATGTAAATGCCTCATTAAAGAGTTATGATGCAAAATTTGTAAAGCAGCTCATTAGTGAGAAAGCTAGCAAGTTTAATCCAATTGCATGGCAGCAGCGGATACTACTTCGTTGATGACAGGACTGGTAGCTTGCATAAGTTCCCTTAAACAAGATCCCACCCTGCTGAACAACTTCTTGGCTGCTCTCTCCATTTGTCTTAAAAATATCTGAGGTTCAATCATTCGAAATCCCAGGCTATGTGGGTTACAGATCTTTCATTAACCTCCAATTTTGCGCTCACTGTTTTTAGACTTTCTAAATTCTGTCCTCCGAGTTCCAGGCTGTTCCTTAGATTCTTACTTAACCTTTGACCAGCATTTCTCACTGGTCATGAAAGCCTGCTTTTACTTGCTGAGACACATTCAATTGATTATACTATTCCTGACAAAAGAGGCTGTAATATTTACGGTCCATTCTCTAAGATCAGTAACGTAGGATTATTGTAATTCACTATATGATAGACTCAATTATATTAATATGAAACTCACCCAAATCATCCAAAATATGTTAGTTCAAGTAATTACACATGCAAAGCACGTTGACCAAGTCCATTCCCATACTCCTCAATGAACATTGGCTGCCTATTACATATAGAGTTAAATTTAAGATTATGCTATTGATTTTCAAAACTTTGTGATAAGGCTTCCCATTTCACCTCTTTGATCTCTTAATGCCTTATACTTCCACCGGGTCCTTCAGATCTCAGTCTCCACACATTACTCTGCATTCAACTTTTTTGGCTCGTCTGTGGAATACGTTACTCAGACATATTCGTCTGGAGCCTTCATTGGCTAAGATCAAGGCATCTCTCAAAGCTTATTTCTTTTCCCACCAAAGAACAGCTGCTACAGTACATAGTATCAGTGTGTTGATTAAAGTGACTATGCATATATGTTTTAACCAATCAATGTAGAAAAAATGGTTGACCTCGGTGTTTTTCTTACAAGATCTGTACAGCCAAAGGCCTGTCATCTGAGTTATTTCTTAAATCAGTGCCCCAAAGTTGACAGCACTAGTCAAAACTGTTTCTCAGTCATTTAAAAATCCAAAAAATGATGACTTATCTTTCTAAATGTCACCACACATATCAGATATTATTATCTGCAATGCCTCGACGCTGGCAGCGTTTCGCTGTGTTGCTGCTTCAGGAGGCAAGAAATCAAAAGCGACATATTAACTCTCCTTCGATACCATGCTTGAAAAAAGGAGTATAAATGACAGGCAAGGTCCACTGAAGACTGCTTCCCCATCACACTTCACGGACACGCCATCTTGGGCCAAATTGCCAACACACAGCACTCCGAGAGTTAAGGTATTGGCATTTTGGCCCAAGATGGTGTGTTTGTGAAGTGTGATGGGGAAGCAGCCTTCAGTGGACCTTGCCTATGTCATTTATAATCTTCGGTGACTGAATTATTTACTGCTATTTTTGAGGATTTTGGGACATTGTCTAGTGACATATTTCTTTTCCCAAGCCTTCCCTGGAAATTAGGCTCAGTGTTGGAAACTGGTGGCTGGAAGAAGGCCTTGTGGACTACATAACTCTTCATGTCCATTGTGTGTTTGCTCCTTTGGTTAGGTGATGCAAGTATGTCTTAGTCACTGTTCTTTTCTTTTTCCTTCTTTCTGGCTGTCTCTTTGTCTATTACTAATTTTTGAATATCATCTTAAATATTGGATGTAAACTGCCTTGATGTCATGTGAAGGATGGTAGAGCAAATGTGAAATTAAACATAAACAGCTTTGTGGAGCTATTTCTACCAAAAAAAATGAGTAGATCTCATATAGTTGTGGTTTTTTTTTTGGGGGGGGGGGTTGTCACAGTCAGGAGCCCCTTTTAACATACCATGAGGGGTCAACCATTGCCATTTTTCAAGATGCAGTACAGGGGAAGGAACCCATGGAGATATCTCCTGCCCACTACTAGATTTGCCACCATGTTGGTAAGCCTTCGATCTTTTGAATTAGCAAATGGCAGGACTTGACATAAGCGGCAGGGATTAGCAGGAGTGGCATAGTTTTCATCTTGTTCCCTGGAGTGGGGCTAGGATTCAGTGCCAGCAGCCCACCATGGATTTGAGGTCCCAGAAGGATCTCTGACATGGGGCCAGTGGCTTTTAAGAGCCTGTTGCTGCTGCACAAAAAGGAATTCTTAAAAAAAACAAAACGGGAAGTTACCACAGTTGGGACAGTATAAAGTTCCCAGCCTTGGCAAATGTGAAACCTTTCTTAGGCTATTTAGTTGTAGGGTGCAGATGATCTATGAACTCCTACTCATCCCATCACTAAATAGCACAAAATTGGCACTAATTGTCAAAAGAAAATAGGAGTTGGTACATAAATCAGAGGACCAGCCAGCCCCAATTCCAGTCAAAGTCTAGAGGAAATCTTCATTATAGATCATTCTCAGAATTATTGAAGATGTACTTTTGCTTTAACTACTTTCCACTTTTTTCCAACCTAATCTCCCAATTTATGCAACCTTTGTGGGGTGAGTTACACAGTTCCGTTATATCCAGATTTTTAGATTCAGATGAGAAGTAACCCAAACATCCCATATGCCGGTGATCTCACATACGATGGGCTTTCTCTGTCTACCTGCAGATGAAATATCAAATTCTTTATCCTTCAAGAAGTGAACATGATTAGACTGTGTAATCCTTTTCTTGAGTCGAGCTCCTAAGGTTTTCACTGGTCCCTTAGCTATCACTTGTATCACCCTGCTTTCCAGTTAAAGAAAATGATGCCCAAGCACTGCAAGGGGTTAAGGAGGTCACATCAAACCTGACCTAGGATATGGATTTTGAATGATTTTTCTAAAACTGTGAAAAGGACTTTACAGCTACCTAGCAGCTATTAAAAACCAATACTTTTTCTGCTCAGTTAATTCTGTCTGGAAAGCATATGGCAGCAGTTTAATATATGTGCATAAACCTCATTGCTTTGCTGTGCAAATTGCAGGACAAGACTTGCATCTTAAAACACTTTGATGAGTGAGCCTAAAAGGGGGTAATTTTATAAGTGCTCGCATTGGTGAAAAGCACTCATGTACTTGCCACTTTACACACACATGCATGTTATCACCTTGAAATCTTTCACTCAGGGGAAAAATATCCACCTGCCTTTACATTTGCTAAATCGTGAGGACACTGTTTGTGGTAAAGGTATGCATAAAATGATGCTACACATGGACTTCTGCCCACAAACAAGGCAGATATTTTATAAAAGCCCATTTATGCTGGCAAAGCCCCACAATACCTGTGAAAATGGCTTTGAAAATTATCCACAGTGCAACTAGGAGTGAAAATCTTGCCTGAAAACTCAGTCATTTAAGCACAGATTTTGAGTCCTCTGTTGTACTTGAGAAAGAGTGAAATGTTTGTCATTTCTGGGTTCCTGCATACAGTTCAAACGTATTTATTTTATTTATTTATTTAGCTGTATTTATATCCCGCTTTTCACCGGGTCAAAGCGGCGTTACATATAAAAGGGTGGGGGGAATTTAAGTATAGGGCAGGGCCATCACCGGGGAGACGACATTGTTGATTTCAACATAGGATAGACTTTGGACATGAGACAGAGTTTGGACATGGACAGGTTAGTGCAGGTTTGCGTTGGGGGGTCATGGTGGGTGAGATCAAAGGTTAGTTCGCTTTTTTGGTGGGGGTCGTGTTAAGGTATTCCTGGAACAGGATAGTTTTCAGCTGTTTCCTGAAAGATAGTAGATTGGCATTATTGCGGAGACAACTCGGTAGAGAGTTCCATAAGGAGGGAGCATAGAGTTCAAAGGCTCGGTTGCAGATCCGTTGTGAGCATTTGGTTCTTTTGTGAGGGACGGTGAGGGAATTGCTGGAGGCTTGTCTGGTAGTTCTGCCGTGGGCTGGTCGAGACAGTAGGGTGTGAAGTTGGGAGTTCTGTGTTTGATGGATGGCTTTGTGGGTGAGTAGGATGGCTTTGTATTTAGTCCTTGCTTCGAGGGGGAGTATGTGAAGGTCTTTCAGAATTGGGGTGATGTGGTCGGTTTTCTTTGCTCTCTGGATGATTCTCGCTGTGGTGTTCAGAGCTGTTCGGAGGGGGTTGGTCTGCGTGGCTGGAAAGCCATGGTATATTATGTTACAGTAGTCCAGATGTGGGAGCGTCGTGGCTTGCATCACAGTTCGGAAGTCTTGATGTTCTAGAAGGGGTCTGAGACGTTGCACTGTTCTTGCCTTGTGGAATATAGTTCCGGAGGTTTTGGCAATTTGCTGCTTTAATGTGAGGGCTTGGTCAATAATAATGCCCAGGTATCTTATTTGTGGTTGTATTTGGATGCTTGTGGTACCTATGTTGAGGTGTGTAGGTGGTGTGAAGTCCGGGTCTTTTGTGACTATGAGGGCTTCTGTTTTCTTTATGTTGATGGATAGGTTATTTGCTTGTAGCCAGTTGGACACCTTGGTGAAGCATGATGATAGATGGGTGTTTGTTGGGTTCGTGGTTGTGATGGGAGCATAGAGCATGATATCATCAGCGTATATGTGGAAGCTGATGTTGTGAGTGCGTATGACTGAGCAGAGTGGTTGAAGGTAAATGTTGAAGAGCATGGCTGACAGTGTGGATCCTTGGGGAACTCCTTGGTGTTGCTGGAATGGGGGGGATGTCAAGGTGCTGGTAAGGTGCTGGTATGGTGCTTCTACTACTAATCTGGGCCTTCATTCGGCTGCTCCTACTATCTTTCCTCTGAACTCTCCCTATACTGGAATCACTCCTGCCCCATCCGCTAGACCAATAGCTCTGAGTTTATCCCTTTTCACCTTCATCCTATGCTCCCTCATTTCTGAGTTTCCTTTAAATTTAAAGAGCCACCCTGCTGTGCATTCATTCCATGCAGGTGTTTAAACATCTCTGTCATATTTCCCCTCTCCTGCCTTCCTTCCATAGTGTACATATTGACATCATTAAGTCTCTACTGCAGGGATCTGTCCTTGGTCCAATTCTTTTTGTTAGTGATATTGCAGAAGGACTATCAGGTAAGGTTTGCTTCTTTGCAGATACCAAAATCTGCAATATGGAAAGAGTGGTACATGCATAGTCTCCTGCTGGAGGTAGTAGGGACCAGCATGGTATCTAAATTCAAGAAAGCATGTGGTCAACACAGAAGATCTCTAAAGGAAAAAAAAGGGACTACAGTAATTGGTATGGAAGGACAATTTTAGTAGCTGTCCTTCACTGACTCCATTCTGTTTATATTCTTTTGAAGGTTTAGTGTACACAGCACTCCAAACAAGGTCTCACCAAAGACGTATACAGAGGCACTATTGCCACCTCCTTCCTGCTGACCATTCCTCTCCCTATGCACCCAAGCACCCTTTAGATTTACTGTCACCTCTTCTACCTTTTTGGCCATCTTAACATCAGATATGATCAGCTGCGAGTCCCATTCATGAATGGGGTGGAGCAGGTAAACGTAGATCGGTTGTTTACACCACCATAAAGTTGAAAGACTAGGAGACATGCAGTGAAGCTACAACATGACTCATTTAAAACTAATAAGAGAAAATATTTTTTCACTCGACACATAATCAAAATCTGGAATTCATTACTGGAGGATGTAGTAAAAGCTGTTAGTGCAGCTGGGTTTAAAAAAGGTTTGGACAAGTTCCTGGAGGAAAAGTCCATAAACCATTATTAAAGAGGACCCAGGAAATCCACTGCTTGCCCCAGGATAAGCACTGTGGAATCTGTGTACCTTTTTGTGAATGTGCCACATATTTCTGACCTGGATTGGCCACTGTTTGAAACAGAGTACTGGGCTTGATGAACCTTGGTCTGACCCAGTATGCCATTTCTTATGTCTTAAGTACTTCACTACCTATGCTATACTTCTCCCTTGGGTTTTTGCAGCCCAAATTCATGACGTTGCATTTTTAGCATTACATTTCAGCTGCCAAACTCTAAACCATTCTTCAAGCTCCACTAAATCCCTCTTCTTGTTTATACTTTCCAGGGTGTCTACCCTATTGAATATTTTAGTATCATCTGTAAAGAGGCAAACCTTACCCGACAGCCCTACAGCAATGTGACTTTCTAAAATGTTAAAGAGAACTTAGCCAAGGACCAATTCCTGTACATAAGAGCTTAAGATATGCCATACTGGGTCAGAACAAGGTCCATCAAGCCCAGTATCCTGTTTCAAACAGTGGCCAATCTAGGTCATACGTACCTAGCAGTTTCCCCAAAAGATACAGGTTCCGCAATGCTTGTACTGGGTCAAGCAATGATATCCTGAGTCCCTTCTTAATAATGGTTTATGGACCTTTCCTCCAGGAACTTGTCAAAACCTTTTTTAAACCCACCTACACTAACAGCCTTTACTACATCCTCCGGTAACAAATTCCAGAGTTTGATTACACGTTGAGTGAAAAAATATTTTCTTTTATTAGTCTTAAATAGTTTACCCTGTAGCTTCATTGCATGTCCCCTAGTCTTTCTGTATTCTGGTAACATAAACAATCGATCTACGTTTACCCGTTCCACTCCGTTCATTAATTTATAGACTTCTATCATATCTCCCCTCAGCCTTCTCTTTTCCAGGTTAAAGAGCCCTAACCTTTTTAACCTTTCTTCATAGGTGCATCCTTCCATCCCCTTAACCATTTTGGTGGCTCTTCTCTGAACTTTTTCTAATAACGCTATATCCTTTTTAAGATATGGCGACCAGAATTGCACACAATATTCAAGGTGCGGTCTCACCATGGAACGATATAGAGGCATTATAATATCTTTTGTTTTTATTTTTCATTCCTTTCCTTATGATACTTAGCATTCTATTTGCTCTCTTGGCCGCCGCTGCACACTGGGCCGAGGGTTTTAACATGTTATCCACAATGACGCCTAAATCTTTTTCCTGGGTAGTGGTTCCTAATGTGGAACCTTGCATTGTGTAACCATAGTTTGGGTTGTTCTTCCCTAGGTGCATAACTTTGCACTTGTCCACATTAAATTTCATCTGCCATTGTGATGCCCAGTCTTCCAATTTATCAAGATCCTCTTGCAATTTTCCACAATCCTTTTGGGTTTTAACAACTTTAAATAGTTTTGTGTCATCTGCAAATTTGATAACCTCACTCGTTATTCCACTGTCCAGGTCATTTATGAATATGTCAAAAAGCAGTGGACCCAGCACAGATCCCTGGGGTACACCACTATTCACATTTCTCCATTGGGAAAATTGGCCATATAGCCCAACCCTCTGCTTTCTATCTTTTAACCAGTTCCTGATCAACAGTAGTACACTGCCTCCTATCCCATGACTCTTTTAGTTTTGCCAAAGGTCTCTGATGAGGGACCTTGTCAAAGGCTTTCTGAAAGACCAGATAAACTATATCAACCGACTCACCTTTGTCCACCTGTTTATTCACACCTTCAAAAAAACATAACAGATTAGTAAGACAAGATCTTCCTTGTCTAAAGCCATGTTGGCTGTCTCCCATTAGGCCATGACTATCTACATGCTGAGTAATTTTATTCTTTATGATGGTTTCTACCATTTTTCCCGGTACTGACGTAAGGCTCACCGGTCTGTAGTTTCCCGGATCACCCCTGGAACCCTTTTTAAAAATTGGTGTTACATTGGCGATCCTCCAATCTTCAGGTATTAGAGATGATTTTAATGATAGCTCACAGATTACTAATAGCAGGTCTGCAATCTCATATTTCAGTTCTTTCAACACCCTTGGATGTATACCATCTGGCCCAGGTGATTTGCTACTCTTCAGTTTATCTAATGGTTGTAATACATCTTCCCGATGTATCGATATTTCCTTCAATTCTTCTGCACCTTTAAATACCACTTCAGTCATGGGTGACATCCCTACATCTTCCTCAGTAAAGACCGAAGCAAAGAATTCATTCAGTCTCTCCGCTATCGCTTTGTCGCCTCTTAGTGCCCCTTTAATTCCTCTATCATCTAATGGACAAACTGACTCTCTCACAGGTTTTTGTGAGAGGTAGCCTTTGTTGCCTCCCACTCAACCAGTTTCTAAACCAGTCAGTCAATTTAGAACCCATCTCAAGGATGCACAGTTTATTTATAAGTCACCTATGTGGAACGATGTCAGAAGCTTTGCTGAAATGAATGTACATAACATCTAGAACTTTCCTTCAATGCAATTCATTGGATACCAAAAAGTGCACTGTCTTATTTTATTTATTTGCTTTTATATACCGCGCTATTTGGTATCAGAACGCTTTACAAGAAATGATAAACATTCAAGCAACTTTACATAGAACAGGCATAGAACAAGCGTAACAAAACAGGTAACTTGAACAGCAACTATACATTAATAGGTATGAGCAGCAGCTTGGTGTTAACATACCAAGGCATCAATGAAAGGGAAGGGTGAGAGGGAGGGAGGGTGAGGGGAAGGGACAGAGGTGGGATAGGGCAGGGGAAGAAGGGAGAGGACATTATGTAGCCAGCATTATGGGAGTCCTTAGTAAAGAGAAACCAACTTTGAGTTACGTAATCAGCGTATGAGAGTCCTATATTACGTTATGTAATCATTAGCCAGCTGGAAAAGGTGCATCTTTAAAGCCTTCCTGAATGTAGATATGTCCATGATGACTTGGACTGAGGCAGGGAGAGCATTCCAGAGGGTAGGAGCGTATAAAGAAAAGGCGCGGTTCTTGACGGCTTTAGTGCAAGTCCTTATGATGGAAGGAGTAACCAGGGTATTTACCATGTTGGCTCTTCATGTTCTATTGTCTGGGGTTAGTTGAACCATTCTTGACAGGGAGGATGCGGATGATTTGTGAATAATCTTAAATGTCAGGAGAAGAGCTTTATAGGTCAGCCAGCTAGAAATGGGGAGCCAATGAAGATGCATCAGAATGGGCGAGATATGCTCATACCTGGAGACACCCTGGAGTGAACAGGCAGCTGTGTTCATGGCCAGCTGGAGAAGTTGGAGGATGCATTTTGGGATGCCATGAAGAATGTTTGCGTAGTCAAAGTGCGGGAGGATGAAGGCTTTGAAGACAGATCGAAAATCTGAGGGGTCGAGTAGTGGGTGTAAATGATAAAGGGTCCTTATCTTCTGGTAGACAGCCTTGGTCATGTTATGTATCTGTGCAGTCATGGTCAGTTGTTGGTCTAGGGTTACCCCCAGGTAGCGAACGTCCGACTTAATAGTGAGTTCTGCATCTCTCACCCGCAAGTAGGATGGTGAGGTAAAAGATTGGTCTCTAGAGATAAATAAGACCTCGGTCTTCCTACAATTGACCTTCAGGTTATGTGCAGCAAGCCAATCAGAGACGGCACTGAAGCATTCTAAGAGACTGAAAAGTCAGGGCTGTCAGTGGAGAAAGGGGTGTAGAGTAAAACGTCATCTGCGTAGATGTGACATAGAATGTTGAAGGACTTGATTATTATACAGACTGGCTGTATGTAGACGTTGAAAAGCAAGGCTGAGAGCGATGAATCTTGAGGGACTCCATGCATTTGCTGAAAGGTGTTTGAAGATTGAATTCTCAAGTGGACCTGTTTCTGGTGATCCGTCAAGTATGATCTAAACCAGTTGAGGGCAGAGTCCCGAATACCTTTTTGTTGAAGGCGGCCAAGGAGAAGGCTGTGGCTGACGGAGTCGAAGGCAGAGGCGATATCCAATAAGATTAGGATGAATCACTGCCTCTTTTTGTCAATGCCGGTACAGAGCCTATCTAGGAGAGTTACGAAAAGGGTTTCCACTCCATGCTGCTGGCAGAAACCATGCTGTTGTGGGTCAAGAGGGGCATGGGAGTCGATGTGGTCTTGCACCTGTTGCTGGACAATCTTTTCGATGATCTCAGTCAGGAAGGGTAAGATGGAGATTGGTTGGTATGAGCTGATCTCTGATGGGTTCAATTTATTGTTTTTAATAGAGGTTTGATGGAGGCAGATCTAAGGGACATTGGTTGAGAACCAGTGGAAAAAGACAGGCGTACTATTCTGGAGATGGCTGAACTTAGGTTGGATCTTGCCTGCTTAATTCAGAATGCAGAGCAGGGATTGGCTGGAAAGTTAGAGGTGTTTATGATGATGATTTCAATTTGTTCAGAGGAGTATGGGTAGAAAGAGTCAAGATCAGGTCTTCTGTTTTATAAGCATTTCCTGTAATTTAAGTTATAGACATGATAAAGATGGTTGCTCTCTTTTCTAGATTGGTAGTTTATTTAAACAATTTGCTCTCTGGATGGTTTCTATCAGGAAGTGGCAGGATGAGGGGAGGAGGCAAGGAAAGGCCTATTGTACATTACATTATGGTGACAGCAATGAAATAGCAAGTGCCCAAATATCACTACAGCAGCTGGATCTACTTGAATAAATACTGGAGAAATTTGTAGGACAGGATGGCCATTTTCAGATGCATCGTCATATTCTGCCTTTAGAGTAAAACAGAGACCTGAAACATGAGAAATATTTATTTGTGTGTATATTTGCATAGAGAAAGACACTGTAAACTAGGCTAGAATGAAATTCTGCAGCCACTGCTGTTTACCTAACCAAAAAATAAAAAAAATCAAACAGAAGCAATTTAGATATTAAAGAAGTCTTTTTTTTTTTTTTGATAAGCATTTCTTGTCAGAAAAAAAATGTGTGTATAATAGCAGAAATTCAGAAAACAATTGCTCTATACTATATGTAACACACAGGGGCAGCTCTATAATGAGGCCGAGTGAGGCGGTGGCCTCAGGTGGCATCTTTTTGGAGGTGGCGAAAATTGTCCCAAAAAGCCCACCTCACTCAGCCTTCAAAAAAAATCCCTGATCGGAAGAGCCGCCGCCGCTGCTGCTGCTGCTGCCACCACAGCAGCGGAAGAAGAGAATGCCCTGCGGCTGCCCCAGCAGAGCCCTTCTAGTTCTAACCCCCCCATCAACCCATTTCCAGTTCTTAGCAGAGCCACAAGAAAGGGGAACTCTCTCTTCGTGGCTCTGTAAAGCCGGCACTGAGGGAAAGAAGAGGGCTCTGCCGGGCAGCTGCGGCACCATGGCAGCGGCTTCAGCTTCAGCAGCGTTTCTTCAAGTGGGTTGATGGGGGGGGGGGTTAGGACTGGTAATGGGCTATGGGGGGCTAGAACTGGAAATGGGTTGATGGGGGGGGGTTAGAACTAGAAGTGAGCTGATGGGGGGTTAGGACAGAAAGTGGGCTGATGGGTGGTGGTTTAGGACTGTTAATGGGCTGTGGGGGGCTAGGACTGGAAATTGACTGATGGGGGGACTAGAACTGGAAGTGGGCTGATGGAGGGGTTAGGACTGGTAATGAGCTATGGGGAGGGGCTAGGACTGGAAATGGGCTGATCAGGAGGGGGGCTAGGGCTGGTAATGGGCTATCGGGGGTGGCTAGGACTGGAAATGGGCTGGTGGGGTTAGAACTGGAAGTGAGCTGATGGAGGTGTTAGGCCTGGAACTGGGCTGATGGGGGGGGGTTAGGACTGGTAATGGGCTATGGGGGGTTAGGACTGGAAGTGGGCTGATGGGTGGGGGTTAGGACTGGTAATGAGCTATGGGGGGGGCGAGTACTGGAAATGGGCTGATCGAAAGGGGGGCTAGGGTTGGTAATGGGCTATCGGGGGTGGCTAGGACTGGAAATGGGCTGATTGGGGGGTTAGGACTGGTAATGAGCTATGGGGGGTTAGAACAGGAAATGGGCTGATTGTGAGGGGGCTAGGGCTGGTAATGGGCTATTGGGGGTGGCTAGGACTGGAAATGGGCTGATGGGGGGATAGAACTGGAAATGGGCTATGGGGGGTTAGGACTGGAAATGGTCTGATTGGGAGGGGGCTAGGGCTGGTAATGGGCTATTAGGGGTGGCTAGGACTGGAAATGGGCTGATGAAGGGAGGTAGAACTGGGAATGGGCTGATCGGGAGGGGGGCCAGGACTGGAAATGGGTTGATGGGGGGGGGGGTTAAGAATGGAAATAGGCTGATTGGGAGGGGGGTTAGAACTGGAAATGGGCTGATTGGGAGGGGGGGCTAGGACTGGTAATGGGCTGATTGGTGGGGTTAGGCCTAGAAATGGGCTGATTGGGGGGCTAGGACTGGAAATTGACTTATTGGGTGGGGGGGGCAGATGGGGGGGCTAGCACCGGAAATGAGCTAGGACT
Source organism: Ichthyophis bannanicus (assembly GCA_033557465.1). Lineage (NCBI taxonomy): Eukaryota > Metazoa > Chordata > Amphibia > Gymnophiona > Ichthyophiidae > Ichthyophis > Ichthyophis bannanicus. The sequence goes on along the minus strand of CM066031.1, from coordinate 743,724,568 downwards.
GTTAATGGGCTGATTGGGGGGGCTAAGACTAGAGTGGGCTGATAAGGGGATAGGACTGGAAATGGGCTGGGACTGGAAATGGACTAATGGGGGAGGGGAGGAGAGTGCTGCTGGCCCTGGAAGAAAACTAGGGGCTAGGGCTACAAATGGGCAGATGTGGGAGGATGGTAGAATAGGACTGGAGGGGAGCGGATAATGAGAGGGTTTGCCAGGGTAAGGAGGGGGCTGGAAAGGTGCTGACACCTGGGATATACTGAAGGGGACTGGAAGGGAGCTGACACTTGGGGATGGGAGTGGTAAATGGTTGGGTAATGGGGAGGGGGCTGGAAGGGAGCTGACATGCAAATGGCACTGGAAGGGGGATGGACAGAGGGTAGGGCGACTGGAAGGGAGCTGACTGGAGGGGGTGGCACTGAGAGTGGACGTAAGCTGATATCTGGGATGGTATTTAGACTAGAAGGGGCTGGACAGTGGGGAAGGAGGGGGACTGAAAGGGAATGGACACCAGTGGCAGTTGTGGGAATGCAAGGCGGTTGACATTGGAAGGTACTGGGAGGGGGGGACTGGAAAGGGGGCTGTTACTGGGGAGGGTTATTGGAACTGGAAATGGGCTGATGGAAGGAAGTGAAGAAAACAAAAGAAGAGATAAGAAATGGCAGATGGGCCATAGACCACAGAAAGAGAGCTAAGAGAAGACAGGAAAGCAGAAGCCTCAGATCGGGACCAGCATGATCAGAGAATAAAATGGTCAGACAACAAAGGTAGAAAAATAATTTTATTTAATTTTAGTGATTGGACTTTGTGCTATTTTTATATTTTATACAGTTTTGGGGAACTGCATTTCTTATTTATCTGATGTTGCACTCATGTGGACTCTGGCTTCTTGGGGTTTCAATTTAAATTTTGTCTACATATTTTTATTTTTACTTTAGATTGTGGTTACATATTCTGTACTTGGTGGGGGTCGATGTTGTGAGTGTGTGACTGAGGTCAGGTGTTCTTTTAACATGGAGCTGGTACATAAAGATCTATATTGTACTGTAGTAATTTGACTTGTTCAGCTTTTCAAATAGGTGTATGGATGTTTCAGGGCCCACTGTAGTATTTACAGTGATGCTTTTTTTGGATGGGCTCCTTATGTGAGTTTTGGAAGTTTGTGCTGATATGGTATGGTTTGGTAGGTTTGCTCTTTGTGATAGGGTTTTGTATTAGTTCACCATATGCCTGGTACTGGAAAATAATGGTGGTTGTTGTTGTTAGTGAGATGATCAGAATCAGATTTTTTTTTTTTTAATATTGAGTTCTGTGGGTGAATGTCCTGGTTCTGCTCTGCACCCACTGTGGATGCAAAATATATGTTGAAAAAGAAAAAGCAAGAACCCTAATTTCAAGGAGTGGCCTAGTGGTTGGGGCAAGGTACTTCAGGCTGGAAGGTCGGGGGTTCAAATCCCACTAGAGGACAGCAACCTTGGGCCGGAAGGACTGGGGTTTCTAGTCCCACAGGTGCTCCTTGTGGTCTTGGGCAAGCCACTTAACCCTCCATAGCCCATGTTCCCTGTAAAGTAGTTATCTCCAAGTTATAATGCCCTGTTCAATGTAATTTCAGTTTGTTCAATGTAAACCGCACTGATGCAGAATAGCGCGGTATATAAGAGAATGTAAATAAATAAAATAAAAATAAATAAAATAAACGTTCTACTTCTCCTGTTATCTTATTGTATTCGAGTTACATTTAATAGTTGAATGTTCTTTGTTCTAAATCTGTTCTATGTAAAATAATATTATTTTTACTATTAAAGTTTATGTTACCTGTAAACCGCCACTGATCTCTGGAAGTGGCGGTATAGAAAAGATGTATAAATAAATAAATAAAATAAATAAATAACGTAGTTTATAACAACAACATAAAAATGAGTTATAATTTAGTTTTATAAACTGTGCTGTTGGTTCTTGCTGTCTTTTAGTTCCTTGATGTGCAAACGGGACCGTACCTAGACCTGTGCAAGCATTGCAGCCGCACAGGGCGGAAAGACATGGGGGGTACATTTCAGCTGTCTGCTGCTGCCCTGCCGCCGCTGGCAGGACAATAGCAGGCAGCCAAAATGTGCCCCTAAGCCTTTTCGCAGCACTTTAAGCAGGTCTGGTCCCTCCCTCCTCCGACGCAGTGTCAGAGTAGGGAGGGACAGATCTGCTTAAAGTGCCGGTGCCTTTCAGATCGGGCGCATGCCCCCTCCTCCCCATACCTCCGTCCAGCGCTGCCTGCTCTTTCCCTGCTGCTGGTGCCACCATGAAAAAAACAGAGGGTGGCAGCAGCAGGAAAAGAGCAGGCAGTGCTGGATGGAGGTATGGGGGAGGGGGGCATGCGCCCGAGCTGCAAGTTGCACAGGGTGCGATTGCAGCTCGATACGGCCCTGTGTGCAAACATCTTGCATTTCCTCCATATAATCTAATCGGCTTTTTGGTTTGGTTCAGTCTCTGATTGGATTTCTGAAAAAGCCCGCCCCCTCTAGGGCACCATTTCATGCTTCGCCTCAGGCAGCAAATTACCTTGAGCCGTCCCTGGTAACACGTCCATCAGTAAAATTCCCTTTGTTGCTCAGGTGCAAATAGCAGTCTCTAGTATGGGTGCAGTGTAATTCCGAGAAGTTATTCTTGATTATTCGATAACTGGGAGTGGGGGGAGGGATGTTCATAAACAGAAAAGGGAGGAAGGCCCATTCTGAATGTAGCCTGAAGGATATATGCAAACCAATGGTGCTGCCCTTGTAATATAAAGACATTAGAAATGAAAACGAATGAGTAGACAGCAGAGATGGATATTTATATTCACTGAAGTATGTCACAATAATGCATAATGTTAGCCTTTGTATTGACAGCATCTGTTGCTTGTTGTGGCCCAGGAGTGTCAACCTAAACATAAATTCTAAAATGCTAATGTAACAGCAGCTTCTAATGCAAAATCACTTTTTCCCGCATACCTGGCAGCAGCCAGGAAGTCATTGAAAAGATGTGTTCAACATGCTAAAATATGAGGCATCGCAGTGCTCTGCATTACATTTAAGAAGTCTCTGGAAAGTAAACCAAAATCGGATTTCCAATGGTCAAAATGAGTGTTTGTATATGGCAAAAAGCCCTTTGGAAAATTGTTTTTTTTTCTCCTCCCCAGTACAAGGAAAAGCTAACAACCTGTCCTTGGTACACACATTTTTGGTAGTGGGGAAAAAGAGATACTTGAAGAGGAGGGGCTGGTGAAGAACTCATGGGGGTTTCATTTTGAAATCCCCATGCCCGCTTTGCATTGGCAGTGTACATGAGATAAAGTCTCCTTGCAGTGTCTGACCCACTGTGGGATTTTTGAAGCAAAGTTCTGCAGGAAATTTGAAACTTGCTGAATGACTAAATGAAAAAAGCCCCTGCCTAGGTGCAGCCCCCAGGGTTCATGTTTCCCTAAGCAAGCCCGATGTGCCACCCCCACCGCACCGCTGCTTCGCCCCAACATCCAGCCTCTCTCTGGGGGTTGATGGGTGGGATGGCAATCACTTCTTTCAATCTGCAGCAGGCCTTAAAGGGCATGCGCCAATCATGACTTGCCACTCCCATCTACTCCTCAAGTGCATTCACGCGCATACTTTAAAGATTGCTGTGGCTTCAAAGGGCTAACATAGTAACATAGTAAATGACTGCAGATAAAGACCAGTATGGTCCATCTAGTTTGCCCACCAAGATGGCAAGAGTAGGTGCACCTGCCACTCCATGCATACCTCTCCTCCCCATGTCTTTGTTTATGTTTATGTTTATTGTTTCTTGATAAAATCGCCCTTCTCCAAAAATCAGAGCGATGTACAATTAAAAATCAATATTAAAATGGCCAAAGCCATGGAAAGGAAAGGGAAAAGGAAATTACAATTTCATTATAGACAGGAGAGACAGAAAAAGAATAGAAAAGAGGACAATTATAATTTCTTTATAAAAACCATAGTATAGACAGAAGAGACAGAAAAGGGATAGGAAAGGGAACAAAAGGAGGGTAGGGGCAAGGGGAGTGGAGGTCATACAAAAGGGGAGGGCACATCAAAAGCAAGGGAGAAGAGGTGAGTTTTCAAGTGTTTTTTGAAAGTAGGGTGGTGAGGTTCTAAGCGGAGGGGGGAGGGTAGAGAATTCCAGAGGGCAGGGCCAATGAAGAAGAAAGCAGAGGAGCGTGTGGATTGAAGGTGGGCACGGGAAGAGGAAGGAAGAGTGAAACGGTTGAGGTGAAAAGAACGAGGGGTGTACCGGGGAGAGTGAAAAGAAAGAAGGTCAGCAAGATATTGAGGGGTGCCAGTATGGAGAGCCTTGTGAACCAGAGTGAGCAGCTTGAATTGAGAGCGGTAAGGAAAGGGCAACCAGTGAAGATGAAAGAGCAAGGGTGTGATGTGATCCCGAAGAGAGGCATGACAAGCAAGACGAGCAGCAGTGTTCTGTATCCGTTGTAGTTGAGATAGTCGATACTTGGGGAGTCCAATGAGAGTAGAGTTGGCGAAATCTACACGAGACATAACTAGAGACATTAACAAGGTGGAAAGGGCTGAGGGGGACAGAAAAGGGCGCACCGCACGAATTTGACGACGAAGGAAGAAGAAAGATGATTTAGTGACGTGAGAAAGGTGTGACTGAAAGGAGAGATCTGAGTCAAAGTGAACACCGAGGTAACGAAAAGAGGAGACTAGAGGAACAGCAGAACCAGAAAATGAGGGAGTCAGCTGAGGGGGTGGACAGCCGTGAGAGAACCAAATGGCCACAGTTTTAGTGAGATTGAGGTGAAGACAGTGAAGAGTCAACCAATTAGCTACTTCAGAAAGACAGGAATTGAGTGCAGAAAGGTCAGGACAGGAGGGGGAAGTGTGATGCAGTAGAACGATATCATCAGCATAAAGAAAAGCAGAGACTCCAGACTGTTGAATTAAGAGAGCAAGAGGAGATAGAAACAGATTGAAAAGAAGAGGTGCTAAGACGGAACCCTGGGGGACTCCACAAGAGAGAGAGAAGGGGTCAGAAGGGGGAATAGAGGGAGAGGGGGAAAGAACCGCACAGGAACGAGAAGAAAGGAAAGAGTGAAACCAGTGATAAACAGTACTACATAAACCAGCTTCCCATAGACGCTGGAGAAGAAGGGAGTGGTCAACAAGATCGAAAGCTGCAGAAAGATCAAGAGCAACCACCACCGAAATATCCCCACGATCGTGTGCCACGTGTAGTGCATTAGTGAAAGCGAGTAGAATAGTGTCAACACTGTGACCCTGACGAAATCCAGACTGACGAGGGTGAAGAAAGTTAATAGAATCCAGATAGTGGGAGAGTTGTGCAAAAACAAATTTTTTGAGGAGTTTAGAGAGGAAAGGAAGATTAGAAACAGGACGGTAGTGAGCAGGAACCAATGGGTCGAGTGAAGGATTTTTTAGGATAAGGTGGATTAGGGCATGTTTCCAAACAGAGGGGAAGGAACCTGTGGACAAGCTGAAATTAAACATAGTAAGGATGTGAGGTAGAAGCGCCAGAGAGGGATCTAGAAGCCAAGAGGAGGGAATGGGATCAAGAGGACAAGTTGTCTTCCTGGAAGAAGAGATAAGGTGATGAAGTTCCGGGGACGTAATTAAGGAGAAAGAAGCCCAAGAGTGAGAGAGACAGGCCAATGGAGGGGGAGAGGCGACCGGATGAGGGGAAAGTATTGGGGCAGGACAAGAGGGTAATGATGTTCTTAGGGTGGAAATCTTTGTTTAGGGGTGAACCCACCGCTCTGTGTAGGACACCCCTGTTTGTTGAGAATTTAGATAGTTCAGTTTATTTTGATTTTATCCTGTTGCTGTAAAGGGATACACTGTGTCTGTCCCATGCCATTTTGAATTCTGTCACTGTATTTGCCCCCAACACTTCCATCAGGAGGGCATTCCAAGCATCCACCACCCTTTCAGTGAAAAATTATTTCCTGACATTGCCTTTCAATTTACCCCCTTACAGCTTCATGTTATTCCCTCCAGTTTTACAGCTTCCCCGTCTTTGGAAGAGGTTTGTTTGTTATTTCTCTAAGTATTAAAGGTCTGAATCATATCTCCCCTATCCCTCCTCTCCTCCAGAGTGTACATATTTAGGTCTTCAAGTCTCTTCTCATAAGGCTTCTGACGCAGGCTCCAAATCATTTTGGTTGCCTTCCTCTGAACAGTTTCCAGTCTTTTTACATCCTTTGCAAGATATGGTCTCCAAAACTGAACACAGTATTCCAAGTGAGGCCTCACCAGTGACTTATACAGTGGCATTAGTACCTCTTCCTTTCTGCTGGTAATTCTTCTTTGTATGCAACCCAACATCCTCCTGGCTTTTGCCACCACCTTGTCACACTGTTTTACCACCTTGAGATCCGCAGAAATAATCACACCAAAGTCCTTCGGGTCAACTCAGATGAGGCAGAAGGTCTCATTCTGTTTTCATTTCCTATGTAACTATATAAAATATACTATTTCAATTTAATATATCTACCAGTGCTTACAGTCTGTCACATTATCTAGTAATTTTGATGTTTTCTTTCTATATATGAAACTTGCAATGTAAAGTGAAAAGACTTCAAATATTCTCTCAACCTTTTAGAGGGCTCAGCCTAATGCCTTGGTAATGTGATGCCTTGGTTCGAAGTCAGAAGGTTGCTGGTTCACATACTAAGAAATCTTGATGGTGGAAAGTGAAGAAAACAATGAGCACAAGTCAAATTTTATACCGAGGGTTCTGGAAGGAATGAGGGGATAGGGGATGGATATGAATAGGATTTATTTTTGGTACAATAACAGAGATAACTGGCAGACTGGTGAGCAAGCGGTTCTCTTTTCCAACAATACCAGCTTTTGGAGCTGCAAGCCATATCTGCAAAATGATGGATGTTGCTAGCTGTTTATGAAAGGATTAAAAATAGCTCACTCATACTGCCCCCATGTTTCATAGCACTAGAAAGTTCAGGCCAGATAACAGCTGCTGTACCTGGATTGATAGTAGCTACTTTTTTATTTTTAACATTACACGCTCTGTCAGCAGCTTTGCCACAACCATAATTTGGTGTAACCTGTCATCAAGTGAAAATTGATTGCAACAATACAAGTTGCAAATGATCTTGGGCGTTCCCTGAGTAGAGTACCAAAGCAGTTCTTGCAGGCTTGGGCCAAGCTTGTCTATGAATTTACTGGATAATCTGGCTTGCCTCAAGCATATTTCATGAATGTAGTGCTTGTTCCTGCATTGTGCAGTATGGGGTCAATCTTAAAATCCCACAGGCAGCTTGCAAATTTGTAAGCGCTAAGAAATGTGCACCTGAGTTTGCAAAAGAACTTCAAAATAAAATCCCTGCCCCTTTCAGCCATGCACCTTTAGCTGCTGAGGGCAAGGACATTTTCAGCTTGCGAAATTTCTTTTAGATTCAGCTCATATCTTTTCATTAAGAGCACAAAGTGAGCTACATTCAAGTACTGTAGGTATTATCTGGCTAATCCATTATTTTCTTTCAGGAAAATTCCTTTGAATATTGTCCTTCCCATGAGTCAGTGGCACAGCAAATGGTTCAAAAGACTGTCATGAATTCAAAATATTTGTCAGAGCAAAAAGAAAGTGAGGCCTATATATAACCGAGTTATACCTGAGAAACAGATTACTGGATGTATCATACAATATTAGATAGAGGAGGTCATGTTAGAAGACTTGCCCCTACATTTGCATGTGGATATGGTACATATCTCGATAACTATTATAGGAAAGACATTATTTGCATGTGTAACAATCATGCACATTTTGAAGGGGGCATGTTCCAAGTGGCCCTGAAAGTAGGCATGTATTTCCCATTTTTCAAACCTTTACTCCCAGACATGAGTCGGCTAACTGCTCGTTTGACCGTAGGTCTGCAGCAGTGATTGTGGAGGAACTGTGCTTACCTCTCTGGTGTTTAAAACCACTTTCTAACATCTAAACAATTAGTTTATTCTAGCATTGTTCCTTAATTGGCATTTTAACAAGTCAATTCTGCAACTTAAATGAGTAGGTTGCAAAATCACAGCTTACATGCGTAAGCACCCACGTGCGCACATTCAATAACTCAAGTGACACTCTTCTGTTGCGAATGTGTTACTCCTGCTGTGTGTGTGTGTTATAGAATACAGGATATTTCCTGCATCACCACAGGTATTTTAGAGAGAGCACAGTGTTCAGCAAGCATTTTGCAGAATTCTTGGGAAATTATGCATTTCCAGATTTGCACGAACCTTTTCCTACCTGGATCACCTATGCAAATCAGGCTTCTCACTCTTTATCTCAACCAAGCAGCTCTTGAGATTCACATCCTTCTGATCCCAGGGCAATGAGTACTGAAGGTGTAATTTCATAACAGGGTACTTAACCCTGGAATTACCGAGATTTTTTGCACACACTGAATACCGTTGGGGTCATAAATGACCCCACAACGAATTTTAATTGTTAACCATGAAAATGTTAAACTAACCAGACAAAATATTATTCCGAATTAATTATTTATTATATGAAGGTTAAATGTTTTGAAATTTAATGCTTTATCATAAAATTACATGAAGAAGAGTTGCCATGAAAGCAGTTTTTGCATACACTTGATGAACACAGTAAAGTACTACAGTCATTTGCATGAGACACAGACAATTTCTGAATGTTCTTTGCAAACATTGCGCTTGCAGGAGGTGCAAACTATGTTGCTTTTCTTGTCTTTTTCTCTGGAACAGCAGTGACACCGTGCCCTTTTCTTTAGGATCCGACATTGCAAACAGCATCAGTGGCTTCTGCAATGCTGGAAGAAGTCTCGCTGCAATTACTCTGAAGCAGCTGCTTTCCTAATTCCAAGAAGAATAGACGACGTCTGTGCTTTTGACTTGGACTGCCATTCTGGATTTAGTCACATCCAAACAATGAAGGCGTTCAAAGCACTGATGTCCAACATGTTGTAGAAGATTGTCACTGGCCAGCGTCTTGTCATTCGTTTTGTGGTATACGTGTGCAACATTTGATCTGCCGTATCTACTCAACCTTTACTAGAATTATAGTCCAAGATCATGCGTGGTCTTTTGTCTGGATGTGTGTTATCTACTTCTTCTTGATCATGCAAACTTCTCAGAAGAACAACCACTTTTCCTTTCTTCGGGCAATAGGAAACCAGAGTGGCGTCATCGCGAAAGGCAAACATTGAAGTGAATACCTCTCGGCCCTTTGCTGTTACAAATTCTGGAGGTAATTCTTTTCTGTTCTTTCGAATTGTTCCCAAACATGTCATTTGTTTTTCTAGCAATTTCCATGACAGGGATAAACTGCAGAAGAAATTGTCAACAGTAACATTTTTGCCAGATCGCGTCAATCCTTCAGTGAGTTGCAGCACAACCCTTTCACCCTGATTCTGTTCTCTGTTTTGTCCAAGTTCCCTTCCTGTATGTACTTGAAGACGCAGAACATATGACGTTGCACTGTCACACAACATCCATAGCGTTATGCCATATTTCCCAGGTTTGCTGGGAATACATTGTCTGAACGGAATACAGCCACGAAATGTAAGCAGTTGCTCATCCACGGTAACATTTTCACCAGGAGCAAAGGCGTCACTTAGAGTTGCTTCCCAGATATCAAAAACGTGTCTGATTGGAGCAAGCTTATCCACACCTCGTTGTTCACGTCTGTTGTTTGCATCATCAAATCTGAGAGCACAAGAAATTTGCTGAAAACGGTTACGGGCCATATTTTTCTGAAAACAGAACGACCATCTTCAAGGTTCCACAACTGAACTATGGATTCATTTCGTGACTTGTACACGCCTGAGAGGATCAAAAGTCCAAGAAAACGTTGAAATTCTCCATCTGTCAAATCTTTCCAGGTGTCGTCATAAATGTGTCTTCCTTGTTTGCTCGTCCACATCATGATTTCATTCAATAAGTTCTTCCTCATGAACAAGTGGAATGCTGCGAGAGGGCCATCAACATTTCGTATAGCATACCTTGTAGGACCTTGTTGTACGGCCATGACATTAGCTCTGGCGTATCTTCCAGCAGCTTGCTTTATAGGTTTCCCGTTCCATGATGTGGCATCCTTAGATACATAGGCTTCAATGGCAACATTTGTGCTTATAGTTGACCTCTTAGCTCCTCTACGACCACAACTAAGATTCCTCACAGATGATACTGACACCGAGGACTCCTGCCGCCTTCCACGTCCAGCACAACCTCGACCTTTGCCTCGACCTGTAGCTTGACTCTTTGCTGCAGGCGATGTTACCGGCTCAACATCAGTCTCACATTCACTTGGCGACCCACTGCTGTCGCCTTCTGAATCATGACTGTCATCAGATTTATCGCCCGAACTTGGCTGATATGCTTCTTCGCTTGCTGAATATGCTGCATCATCAGACAACTCAGAGCCGTCACTGTCAGCATCTTGTTGCAATATTTCTCTTACTTGGGCAGCTTAATACTTTTGTTTTGACATCATAAACAATAACCTAAAATAAATAAACAAAGATAAAGTTGAATAAAATGCAAAGCAGTTTTACTATAGGTGTACAATAAACGTGATGAATGAGCTGAAAGCCTTTAGATTTTATTGGAAATAATGAGAGAACGTATGATATCAATTACAGAAAATGTGTAATTTTCATAAAATAAGAGCACAAAAAATAAATGATACATAATTAATGATAAATACCTTTGTCAGATCAAACAATTCACAAAACTGCAAATTGTATCATGATCCAAACCGGACGTAAGCAACTGGGGTCAAAAATGACCCCACTGGAACTCTGTGCTGTAATTCATCACTAGCGTCACCTAGCGGATGAAAATTAGTCCTCTCATGGCGCAATATAAAGAGAATATTGACATGTGAAAAGTCATAAAAAGATTGCATTCTTGAACAACTAGTTTCCGAGATACGTGTTGAAACTTGCAATGGGGGTCACTTTTGACCCCATCGGTACTCCCAGGGTTAAAGATTAAGAGAAGAAATCTATTTATAAAAGCATACAAAATAATCATAGGCTTACAGGTATAAAATAATAATAGTCCTATAGATATAACTCATTGATATGCAAAAGAACCATCAAAATGGGAACACACCAATATTATCAAGGTGTAACTACACCATATATTTCATCATTTGTCCAGAGGGTAATTTTTCAAGACTTTTAAATATGAAACAAATGACTTCATTTGTAAATCGGTTTCAAAAAATAATCATCTTATCTTTAATTGCATAAAAAGCCATCATTTCTCCTGTATATTCATGGCTCATGCCACTGTGATATCACATTTTGAAATAAGCACACTCTATATCAAGGAAATAAATCTTCATTTGGTTCTTCAAATCAATCATTCTTTTGAAAAACGTTGTAACAGCTTTCTTCACTTCCACTAGCTAAAAACATGGGGTTATTGTCTTTAACATAAGCCAGTAAGATGAAAGCTTAATACTGACCTATCACAGCTTTAGCCAGATTTAAAAGTCCCACTACTAAAATCAGACATCCTTTCTAGCAAAGCTGATTCCAATCATGAACGAGTTTTAAACAGATGGGAGGAGTCTTCAATAAAAGATTGTACGTTATTGCAGCAGACTTTTAAAACAAATACAAAAATTGAGACAACAGTTCAAAGACTGAGTTACGAATAGAGACAATCAGGCATCCTGTTCATTCCCAAAAGAATTTGAATTGGGAAACAATGGAAGAATCAGCTTTGATAGTGACCGTGGATGTCTCCAATCTAAATAAATCTATTCCTCAGGCTGGAGCTTTAGAGGTTATTAAATAAACTTAGATGAATCAAGAACTTCTAGCTAGATTTTCTCTTGTTGTTTTTTTGTTTTGTTTTGTTTGTTTGTTTGTTTTTTTGGTATCATTAGCTGAATCGGTGCTTTTTAAAAATGATTTCCATTTCAGTGGTACATTTTTCTTGTAAAAGCATGTAATTGCTATGAGTGCTGCATTGACCCCCTTCAGAAGCAATATTATTTCAGAGAGATGGCTTTGTTTCAAAATGGATAAATAGTATTTCTTTAGAAACAAGTTTTGGATGATGTCTTTATGACATGCAGGAGTGGAATTTTGGAATTCCAAAATTAGTTGACTATATTGGATGCTAATCCTCAATTTACCATTATGTGTGATCAGATGAGAACTGACTTTCTTGGACATGATTATTTTTAACGGCCATAGCAAGCTTATCCCCTCACTCTCTTTTCATCTTCCGTGCTGTAATTGTCCCACTACTCCTACTTCTTTTTTCCTTGTACACTTCAGCTTATTGATCATAGCAACTTTCTACCCTTTCATAATTTTCATTCACTGCGACTAAATCTGAATTTACTGGTAAGTCATTTTTTGAGGATATGTTGGATATGTGCTACTCAAAGACTTTTTTTTGCTATCATAAGATTTAAAAAAAAAATTTACAGAGAGGTTACCCCTTAGGGAGCCGTTCAGAAGGCTTATAAAAGAGCAAAAAATGTATATCAAGAATAGCTTTTGGACTATCATGGGAAGGAATCTGCTGCTCGTTAGGGGGGGGGGGGTGTTGCTTTACACTATTTTTCTATCCATTTGGTTGCTTTGTTTTTTTAAATACTGGCATATCTTGGAAATTCTTAGGGTATTTACAGACCCTCATTGATAACATATATCCATGGTAAAAATATTGGAAAAATGATTACTTTAAGGGAGCAGAAAGTTGAAGAGACAATAATGAATCCTGAAAATAAGCTTGTGGCCGATTAACATGGTGTTCAATGATTATTGAAAGTAGCGAGTGGAGGCATCCAGTGGCTAGGGGAATCCTATAAAACATTCAGCTACATATGATTCTGTATATCTTATTATATGATTTCCCAACGTCCACTGATTTATATAGGAAGAACTAAGAGCATGATTCATCTGCATTTTAATGAACATCAAAACCTGATTTCCACGATCTGTCAGTCCTACTGAAGAGCTGAATTAGTGCATTATTGAGCATGTACCCACTGACTGGAGAAGAAGTGACAGAGACCGTCTGCTGAGTTCTCATGAATAATATTGGATTTTTATCTTGATTCTAGGTTTCTGAATGGTCTACATATAGAAATAGAATAGATGGCTTTGATTTGAGTAGCTGGATATTAAAATATGGCTAGTGGCCAATCAGATGGACCACCAAGGATAGCCTAGTAAATGTTAGAGGAGTCAGAAGTAGTGGGGAGAGGGTTGCATGATGGTCTTAGGGATGGGGGGGGGGAAGGGATTGTGATCAGAGGATATCTGAAAGGGAAGGGAATGTGTATGAAGGGGCTCTTACCTGGCAGATATTTGCTTGGGGGTAGGGCTTTGTGCTTGGGGCGGGTAGTATCAGGGCTGTGACTGTATGTGTGGGGGTTTTTGGACAGCAGCTGCACTACCTGCCTGCTGATAGCACGTAAATACCATCACTTGAGATGGTGCTAAGCACACGCGAACTATCAGCAGCAGCGCAGTAATGTACCTCTCATTGTCGCTGCTGCCCAGTTAGACTTTAAGCGGTTTGCCCTAGATTGTTAATGCACTGTAGCCATTACACTAATGGTTACCACACACTAAAATGAATGTTAACTACTTAATGCACATTTGTAAACGCCCCCCCCCCTTTGATATGCGCTAATTGATAAAGTAATGTGTGCGCTAAAGTTTTTTTAAGGCACAGTAATGAACCGAATGTGCACTTCTACCAGACGTAACAGTGTCAGTATTTTTTCTCAGAACCTTTGGTAGGTAACATTCTGAAGGGGAAAAATAGGCCGGAAAATATGTAATTGGTCTTTACTTCTTAGCCAGTAGAGTACGATATGTGTGTCCACCTGAGAAAAGTGCAGTATTTTATTCTGACATCTACAAACTTGAAAGATGTGCACAGAGAAATGGAATCTCCATGGGAGGGATACAAGTTGTGCACAGTCGCTTCCAAGTGCAGCTTAGAGGGATCATTGGACCCAGGCAGAGAACAGTACATCTGGATACCAAACGCATGCAAGCAAATTGCATGAGAGAGGGCTATAGAAGAGGCCACAAATTCATCTCTCTATGGCCAATTCTTTCAGAAACTCAGATCTGCGAGGGAAACATTTTCTTCATTTGTTTTAAAACATCTTTGCTTATGCATGAGTGCAGAACAGCTGGGACAAATCTTCCATTGCATTGGTCCAAATAAATTCAAATCCAATAAGTATTAGAAATGAGTTATTGAAGCAAGGCTGCATTTGCATAATAATCTACCTAAGTGTGCGACTATATTTCTTTTCGGTCCTCTGAAGATGAATGAACACTGATAGAACTGAGATACCCTGGAGAATAGCAAAGCAGTGCTAAAAAAACCAATCCTCCAAAAGCCCTTTATTCTTCGCCTGCAACTTTTATTTATAGAAACAGCCAGGCTTTTCCAATATAAGGTAATTTCCTTATTCTAGGTTCAGGTTTCGACTTAAACCGGGAAATTTTAGTGCTCAAACTCTTTATTGAGTATATAACAAGAATTTTTAATGCCTAAAACATTAAATGCTGAGAGGTAAAGTAATTAGGTAAGTATCATAAATACAGTTGTGCACAGTAATACCCAGCAGATAGATATAAACATGCATATCAGCTGCAGAAACAGAAAAGTACTACTAAGGGGGGCAGTAAGGCGTGAATGTGCATTTCATTATGATTCGTACTTGAGCTATACTCTACGTTATTTGTTCTGAGCAATTATTTTGCCCATGGAAAAGGCCAAATGTAAAAACAGCAACTCTACTTTATAAGGTAAACAAATGGCTTGAGAACGGAGAATAGTGTAAGCTGGTTTGCGTCCCCCCTCCCCCCAAAGGAGACATCAATTTAATAGGCGATAGATTAAAAAGAAAAATTGCACCTATCCTAACATATTTATTGCAAATTTCTCAGACCTTCCCTTTTCCTTCTATGGACCAGTTATCAAATTGTAATAAAATCATTAAATCTAATCGCCCAAAGTCCACAGTTGGCTTTCTGCTGCAGAGTAGGCCATCATAGGAACATATATAGTGGCAGAGTGAATGACTGCAGATAAAAGACCAGCATGGTCCATCCAGTGCCCATAACTAGGCCTGTGCAAGTGGTGCAGCCACATAGGACCCAAGAAACATAGGGGCACATCTAGGGTTGCCGACCCCTGGCTTCAGCTCCTCCCCTTCTGGACTACCCGGCCTGACTTCGCCCTGCCACCGCTTTTCTTGTTCTGGGGATGGTAACGGACCTCCAATTTAAAAAAAATAATGGGTCTTTCCGACTCCATGTATGCATGGCTGGTTTGGTCAAGCCCTCCTCTGATATGAGCATATGTCAGAAGATAGAGGGATCAGACCAAATATGCAATCCTGGAGTAGGAAAGACCCATGTTTGTTTTTTTTAAATAGGAGGTTCACTGCAACCGCTGCTACCAAGGGAACAGGAAAAGCATCAGGGGCACAAGGGCAGCCAGGCAGGCAGGTTTTGCCTCTCTATGCCTTTGCTTAAAGTTGTACCTGCAACTCCAGGCCGCTTACCTCTCTCTATTTATGAACTTATTTAGGTTTGCTTTGATTGTATCCTCTTGCTATGTACTGATCCTCTCTGTCTGTCCCATGTCTTTTTGAATTCCGTTACTCTTTTTTTTTTTGCCCCCACCAGCTCAATAGGGAGAGGTATCCACCTTCTTTAGGATTCAGGCTAAATTCATATCCCAAAGAGGTGATGAGAGTACTCATTGGATTAAGCGCCATACAAAACAGAAGTAGTACAGGGAATCTTCTTGAAATATTCTTCGCTGGATCTTAATGTTAGAAAGGATGTACTGGCCATCTTCATACTCTAGAAAACCCGGATTTATTTTATACATTTCAAGGAAATTTATTATTCAAGAGTGTGAGACACTGTCATAAGAACATAAGATATGCCATACTGGGTCAGACCAAGGTCCATCAAGCCCAATATTCTGTTTCCAACAGGGGCCAATCTAGGTCACAAGTACCTAGCAGTTTCTCCAAAACCTGGGTCCCCTTTAATTATGGCTTATGGACCTTTCCTGCAGGAACTTGTCCAGACCTTTTTTTAAACCCATCTGCACTAACAGCTTTTACTGTATCCTCCGATAACGAACTCCAGAGTTTGATTACACGTTGAGTGAAAAAACATTTTCTCTTATTAATCTTAAATAGGTTACCCTGTAGCTTCATTGCATGTCCCTTAGTCTTACTATATTTTGATGGCGTAAACAATCGATCTACGTTTACCCTTTCCTCTCCATTCATTAACTTATAGACCTCTATCGTATCTCTCCTAAGCTGTCTTTTTTCCAGGTTGAAGAGCCCCAACCTTTTTAACCTCTCTTCTTAGGGGTATCCTTCCATCCCCTTTACCATTTTCTAATAATGCTATATCCTTTTTAAGATACTGTGACCAGAACTGCACACAATATTCAAGGTGCAGTTGTACCATGGAACGATACAGAGGCATTATAATATCCTTTGTTTTATTCTCCATTCCTTTCCTTATGATTCCTAGTACTCTATTTGCTCTCCGCTGCTGCACACTGGGTGGAGGGTTTCAACATGTTATCCATTATGACGCCTAATATGATTATATATTCTGTCTGCATCTATCTTAGTGAACAGCTTATAGACTGTAGATAAACAAGTTATTGGTCTGTAATTTTGGGGAATGTTACATGGGTCCCCCTTTGGAAGGAGAAACATTCTTCCTGTTGAAAGCCATTGTGGTTTTAAGTCCGACTGCTTGATCAATTATTTTTTACAGTTTGCCGGGTCTTGGTGGAGTCATGTTAACTGTTTGAGCCAAATGTTGGTTACTCCACCTGGGCCAGGGCTTTTCCAGTTTGGGGCTCATTTTAACCTGTTTTCTGTCTCTCTTGTTGTTGTTACAGGCCATTCCATAGGTTTGATTTTTGATTTTCCTATATGCTCCCATATGCAGAGTAACCACTCAGCTTCCTTATTATGGTCTGTAGGGTGCTCATATACTTTTCTCCAAAAGGTTACTGTTTCTGGTTTGGTAGATGATGTTTTTACCATATTAATGCTCTTTCCCAATCCCCTATAGAATTGGTTTGTGCTCTCTCTAAATAGTTTAAATTGATACTGTTAAGGAATATCACAATGTAGCCTATAGTGGCTTGTGCACGTCACTAGTAATAATTTATGTAGCTAAATATAAATGTAAAACTGGGCAGAGGTCTATGCAAAAATACCATTACCTCAGATTTATCTTATTTTCTTATCTGACTGCTTTGGACTGAAGAAAAACAGTCCTCTGGATGAACTCTCTATGAACTCATGGCCCGGTGAGAGGGAATGCACATGATTTTACTTTCTATTTTATAGTCGCACAGCTTTGATTATAAGTGTGTTTAGTAGTAGCCCCCACCATAGGGGATATTTATTTTTGTTTATGAATTTTACCAATTGCTAAGCATTATACAACTTATACAGAAATACAAAGAGCTGTTGGAAAATAAAAATGGCAAATGGGGAAAAACCTAAATAGGCAAAACTAACCAAGTGTTCTACTGCTCTTAAACTCTAGCCTACAAGAGACCCTTATGCAAAGAGAGAGGAAAAATAAGCAGGCACAATCAACCAGCACTACATTTTTTATGGAATAATAGAGCAGGAAATCCCCAGAACAATGGATCTACGTGCATCAATAAAGGATAATAACTGAGATGGTTTGAAAAAAATAGAGGAAACGGATTGTAATTTAACTAAACAGTTGCATGGAAATTTAAGAGACAATAAAGCTCCCAGCTATAATACACCAGGACACAGCAAGAGGAACCCCCTTCTTCTCCACTGGGTTTCCCTGGCCAAGTCAAGGAAGATTTGCACCAGAAGACACTTGAATAAAACATCCCTTTTCTTGAAATACATTTTTAATAATCACTCATGATCAGTAGTCAAAGCAAATGTGACCAACAGTGTAGATGGAGTTACTCTCTCTATATCAGAGTTTTCTAATATAGCAGACACATTCAACAAATCCACCTGTTGCAAACCAGGCACTTCCTCCTGGAACCTTTTTAGCAGATGGTAAATAATAAACTCCCGTCATTGGAGAATGCAACTCTGGGGAGAACCCCAAAACCTCAGACAAATACATCTTGAACATATCTTTGACGGAAACCAAAGAAGACTTGTGGAAATTATTAAATCTCAGATTAGCTGATCAAGAATGATTCTCCAATTGCTCAATCTTAGCTTTAATCATAGTCGTGTCTTTAACAAAGGATTCAGAACACTCTTGCAGAGGTGTGATTCATCTTGTAATCTCTGTCACAGAAGCTTGCATAGATGAAATATCTTCAATGTTCTTATTAATGGCAACCATATTACTACTACTACTATTAAACATGTATAAAGCACTTCAAGGTGTACGCAGCGTTGTACAAACACAGATAAAGACAGTCCCTACTTGTTAGAATTTACAATCCAATCAAGACAGTCAAGGCAAAAGTTAGGAATAAGGATAGCATAGGGAATGGTAAGGAGCCACAACGAACCAGGGATCAGGATCCAAAGGCAGCCTCAAATAGGTGAGCCTTTAGCATAGCTTGTACTTGGGGCACTGATGCTTCTCCCAACTTCACAATCACAGACCAAATAATTTCCAGTGTAAATTCTTCTGGGTAATCCAGTGAAAAGTCAAATCTGATGGAATGGGAAGTCCCCCGCTGCTCCTTCCCCACCAACTGTGGGTCGTTCTTCATTGACTGGGTTCTGCACCATGGCCAAAGGCAGAGCCACCTCTGATTCATCGCCATCAACAAACCGCCCCCGCAGGACCAAAACAGCTTCAGCGTCGTGACCGAGAGTCAACCCTCATTGGGGCACTGACACACCACATTCTGGCAACACACTGCCCCGCTGGCTCTCCGGACTAGTTACAAAGGGAGGCAGTTTCAGAGGTCTCCACAGCTTGGGAGAGGATATATGCACACCCAAACAAGATGCTGAGCCACTCGACTCTGGTATCAAGGAAGCCAGGCTCTCTCCTGCTCTCACTGATTGCTGCGCCGATCAGACCAGGAAGGAATCCAGAGTATCAGACCCTGAAGGTAAAGCAGAGGGGGCCGTTCGAGCAGCAGAGGGCTTCTTGCCCGATCTGGTCTTCATCTAGACCAGTGGTTCTCATCCCAGTCCCTCCGGGACCCCTAGTCCAGTCAGGTTTTCAGAGTATCCACAATGAATATGCATGAGATAGATCTGCATGCACTGCTTCCATTGTATGCAGATCTATCTCATGCATATTCATTGGGGATATCCTGAAAACCTGACTGCCTTGGGGGTGTCAGAGGACTGGGTTGAGAACCACTGCTCTAGACCATTATGAAAAGTGTCACAAAGCAAAGTGCCTGCCAGCCACCATCTTGAATCCATTGGAGATAATTTTGTTGACTCTCATATTTGCTTGTGCACAACGGCAACTTTATTGCCTTGTATGTCTTGGATAAAGTATACCTGAGTGTTTTACTTAGCAAACTGCTGGAGATGTGTAGGGTGGACAGAGAATCATTGTTACTGAGAGCTCTGTTCCAGAGCTGTGACGAAAATGAATAAAGTTTTATTTCTGCAGCATTGTTTAATTACTGTAACATTATCTTTTTTTCCTGTTTTCTTCATATCTTTGCAGTTTTTGTGCTTCTGCTGCTATTTCTAATTTATTGTTGGAACATATAAATTTCAGGTCGTCTTCTGTTAATGCAGTATGCTTCAGCTTGATGTCTTGGATCTTCCTCGATATCTTTGATGATCTTAAGCCTTTTAGATACCAGTTTATCAGGGATACCTCCACACACAATGATTTTATTTTTCCTTTAATGTGCTTTTTCCAAGGAGGAACTGTTATTGTTCCCTTTTTCTTCTGACACTGCATTTTAGTTGGTAGTATTCTTTCAGTAATATAAGAGAGAGTTATGTTTGATTTTATCTCATTGCTATAAATGGATCCACTGCGTCTGTCCCATGCTATTTTGAATTCTGTCCCTTTCTCCAGGACCAAGCAGGAAGTCAGTCCTCACTTATGGGTGACGTCGGCGCCGACGGAGCCCTCGCGGAGCAATTTTCCCCAGCTTTCAAAGAAAGCCTTTGGGAATTGCAGCGCGCATGCGCGGTAGTCTTCCCGCCCGAAGGTGCCATCTTAGCCAGTCTTCTTTTTTCCGCGGAGCCCTACAGACGTCCCCGTCTTGTCCCCGCGAAAAAGTTGATTTTCCTCTGTATTTATCCTTTTTTCTTTCGGTTCGACGCCGGTCGTTTTCCCGCCCGGACTCGCGACGCCGGTCTCGAGTCCTCTAACGGTTTTTCGGTTTTTCTGACTTAGTCAGCTTTCGTTTTCGTTTTTTCCCTGGCAGCCCGGTCCTTTGACCTCGCAGGGGCCCTTTTTCCCCCGATGGCTGCCAGTGGCTTTAAGCGGTGTGGTCGGTGTGACCGAAATATGTCACTCACCGACTCACACGACCTTTGCCTCCGCTGCCTGGGCCCAGATCACGAGGAACTGATCTGTGGGCCCTGCAGCAAACTGTCCTCGAAGGCGTTAAGAAGTCGGCGGCATCAGCGCGAAAGAATCTTCGCTGACCCCAGCCGTACCCGGACCTCGTCGGAGGCCTCACTGTCGAAAGGCTCCAGTTCGGACCGTCGACGGAGCTCCTCCGACCGGGGTTCTCCCTCCGGGGACCATCGACGGAAGGAAAAACCCGGGAGGGCGGCGTCGGTGGACGCTCCTGGCTCCGCGAGGGCCAGGTCGCATAGCCCCGACAGCCGCCCCGGGTCCTTGGAGAAGGAACACCTCCCGAAGCGACCTCGCCTGGAGTCGGAGATGCCTGCCCGGGTAAGTCCTGTTGTCCTTCTGGACTCGCCTCCGCGTCAGCCGACGTCGGGCCCGACGCCGTCGGGGCCCGAGTCGGGGGCTGCTGGGTCGCCTGAGCTCGGACTCAGGTTGACGGCCTTGGAGAGCAGATTGTCTGCCTTCATGGACCAGCAGCGGGCACTGCTCGCTGGCTTCGCTGGCGTCGCTGCCCCGACCGCCGGGACGTCGACGTCCAAGTCGACCCCGGAGACCGAGCCGATCCTCGAGTCGATGAGAACTCGAGTCGATCCTCGGTCGAGGTCGCCCTCGGCCTCCCGTTCGGGACCGAGGTCGCCGACGCCGACTCCCTCGGCGTCGGGGCGGCTGGCGCCGCACCCTGCCCGAGCCGACCCCACCGAGTCCTCGTCGGAGTCGGTCTGGGAGTCTGAGGAGGAAGAGTCACCTGATTCTCCAGGACCAAGCAGGAAGTCAGTCCTCACTTATGGGTGACGTCGGCGCCGACGGAGCCCTCGCGGAGCAATTTTCCCCGGCTTTCAAAGAAAGCCTTTGGGAATTGCAGCGCGCATGCGCGGTAGTCTTCCCGCCCGAAGGTGCCATCTTAGCCAGTCTTCTTTTTTCCGCGGAGCCCTACAGACGTCCCCGTCTTGTCCCCGCGAAAAAGTTGATTTTCCTCTGTATTTATCCTTTTTTCTTTCGGTTCGACGCCGGTCGTTTTCCCGCCCGGACTCGCGACGCCGGTCTCGAGTCCTCTAACGGTTTTTCGGTTTTTCTGACTTAGTCAGCTTTCGTTTTCGTTTTTTCCCTGGCAGCCCGGTCCTTTGACCTCGCAGGGGCCCTTTTTCCCCCGATGGCTGCCAGTGGCTTTAAGCGGTGTGGTCGGTGTGACCGAAATATGTCACTCACCGACTCACACGACCTTTGCCTCCGCTGCCTGGGCCCAGATCACGAGGAACTGATCTGTGGGCCCTGCAGCAAACTGTCCTCGAAGGCGTTGAGAAGTCGGCGGCATCAGCGCGAAAGAATCTTCGCTGACCCCA
Source organism: Ichthyophis bannanicus (assembly GCA_033557465.1). Taxonomy (NCBI): domain Eukaryota; kingdom Metazoa; phylum Chordata; class Amphibia; order Gymnophiona; family Ichthyophiidae; genus Ichthyophis; species Ichthyophis bannanicus. Next base: position 743,702,647 of record CM066031.1, on the reverse strand, counting down.
GCCGTACCCGGACCTCGTCGGAGGCCTCACTGTCGAAAGGCTCCAGTTCGGACCGTCGACGGAGCTCCTCCGACCGGGGTTCTCCCTCCGGGGACCATCGACGGAAGGAAAAACCCGCGAGGGCGGCGTCGGTGGACGCTCCTGGCTCCGCGAGGGCCAGGTCGCATAGCCCCGACAGCCGCCCCGGGTCCTTGGAGAAGGAACATGCCTGCCCGGGTAAGTCCTGTTGTCCTTCTGGACTCGCCTCCGCGTCAGCCGACGTCGGGCCCGACGCCGTCGGGGCCCGAGTCGGGGGCTGCTGGGTCGCCTGAGCTCGGACTCAGGTTGACGGCCTTGGAGAGCAGATTGTCTGCCTTCATGGACCAGCAGCGGGCACTGCTCGCTGGCTTCGCTGGCGTCGCTGCCCCGACCGCCGGGACGTCGACGTCCAAGTCGACCCCGGAGACCGAGCCGATCCTCGAGTCGATGAGAACTCGAGTCGATCCTCGGTCGAGGTCGCCCTCGGCCTCCCGTTCGGGACCGAGGTCGCCGACGCCGACTCCCTCGGCGTCGGGGCGGCTGGCGCCGCACCCTGCCCGAGCAGACCCCACCGAGTCCTCGTCGGAGTCGGTCTGGGAGTCTGAGGAGGAAGAGTCACCTGATTCTTTCCGGACTCGGTGTGTCCCATCGGACTCTCCGGAGTCCGAGCCTCGGAAGCAGTCCCCCCCGGAGGATGCCCGGTTCTCGGATTTCGTTAGGGATATGGCCAAGGCTTTGGCCTTCCCTGCGGACCCCGAGGAGGAGCCTCGAGCCGAAGAGCTCGACGCCCTCCAGTATGACTCTCCCGCGAGGGAGCACTTTACTGTGCCGGTTCCTCCTATGCTGGAACGACTACTCTTCCGCATGTGGGAGAGTCCGGCCTCCTCGCCGGTCCTGAGCAAGCGGGTCGCTTCTATCTATCGAGTCCGCAAGAGCCCTGGCTTTCAAAAGGCGCAGTTGCCACACCATTCCATGGTAGTGGAATCGGCCATGCATCGTCTTAAGAGCCAGAAGATGCACTCCTCGGTGCCTCCTGGAAGGGAGGCCCGTAACCTGGATGGCCTTGGCAAAAAGTGCTTCCAGGGCTCTATGCTCGCCTGTCGTGTCCAGACTTACCAGCTCTACATGGGCATGTATCTCAGGGATCTGGCTAAAGAGCTAGCCGGCTTCTCCGCTGGTTTGTCCGAGGAACCCTTGCGGAGGTTCCTAGCCTTGTCCACAGGTATTCGGGAATGCTCAAAGTTCATGTCCCGAGCAGCCTATGATGGCTTTGAAGCCTCGGCTCGAGTAGCCGCAGCCGGCATCGGTGCCCGCCGACAGGCTTGGCTTCAGTCGTCCGACCTTGAGCCCTGGGTACAGGACAAGTTGGTCGATGTCCCCTGCCGAGGCGAAAACCTCTTTGGCAAGCCCATGGCGGAAAAGGCTGCACAAATTGAGACTGAGACTCTCACCAGGACCAGGCTTTCTAGGAAGACCTCCGCCCCTTCCCAGAAAAAGAAGGGCTCGGGAAAAAAGACCTTTTACCCGAGGAAGGCGGCTGCCTACAAACAATACCCCCATTATCAGGCCCCTGCAGCTCCCCAACAGGGCCAGCAGGCCAAGGGACGGGGTAACGGGTCCCGTAGGCAGCAAGCCCCCAAGCCTGCGCCACCAGCCCCTGCTCAGCAGGGTGGGGGTTTTTGACTCGCTCAGCATAGCCTCTCCCCCCCGCTGGTTCCCCCCAGCACCGGAGGCCGGCTGGTTCACTTCGCCGACAGGTGGTCCAGCATCACCGCAGATGCCTGGGTGCTTCAGGTCGTGCGAGAGGGCTACCTTCTCCACTTCCATCAGGTCCCTCCCTCCTATTTTCCGGGAGAGCCTCCGCGCCCCCCTCTGCACAGGGAGTTGCTCCTTCAGGAGTTAGCAGGTCTTCTGCAGGATCAGGCGGTGGAACCGGTGCCACACCACCTGAGAGGTCAGGGCTTCTATTCAAGGTATTTTCTGATACCAAAGAGAACAGGAGGCCTCCGACCCATCCTGGACTTGCGCAACCTCAACAAGTTCCTTGTGCGGGAGAAGTTCAAAATGCTTACCCTTGGAATCCTTCTGCCCTACCTCCAGCAGGGAGATTGGCTATGCTCCTTGGATCTAAAGGATGCTTACACGCACATCCTCATCCACCCAAGCCACCGCCAATACCTAAGGTTTGTGGTGGCAGGAAATCATTACCAGTACAGAGTACTGCCCTTCGGCCTGTCCTCCGCACCGCGAGTCTTCACAAAATGTCTCGCGGTCGTGGCGGCCCATCTCCGGCTTCACGGCCTCTATGTTTTTCCGTACCTCGACGACTGGCTCATCAGAGCAGCATCCGCTCAGGAGGTCACCACCGCCACGTGCCGCACGGTGACTCTGCTGCAGCACTTGGGCTTTGTCATCAACTTCGCAAAGTCCACTTTGCTCCCCTCACAGGATCTCGAGTTCATCGGCGCAAGGCTGTACACCCCTCAGGCGCGAGCGTACCTACCGCTCGACAGGGCTCAGCGGCTCATGGACCTAGCCGACCGCTTTCGCAGCCAGCCCCTGGTCTCCGCCAGGCGCTTCCTGAGACTGCTCGGCCATATGGCTTCCACCGTCCATGTGACCCCCAATGCCCGCCTGAATATGCGGCCTGCTCAGTGGTGTCTCCGCCAGCAGTGGCGACAGGCCACGGGCGGCCTAGCAGACCTGGTGCGCGTCTCCGAGCCGCTGGTCTCGTCTATCCGGTGGTGGCTCCGGCAGCCGAACCTGGTATTGGGAATGCCTTTCCAGTCACCTCAGCCGACCCGGGTGCTGACCACCGATGCATCCCTCCTGGGCTGGGGAGCCCATTGCCAAGAGGCACGTACTCAGGGCCTCTGGACCAAGTGGGAGTCTGCTCAGCAGATCAACTTCCTGGAGCTCAGGGCGATCCGCCTAGCTCTCAAGGCCTTCTCCCACCTGACCTCCCAACAGTCCGTCCTTGTCCAGACGGACAATCAAGTTGCCATGTTCTACGTGAACAAGCAGGGGGGCACGGGCTCCTTCCTCCTCTGCCGGGAGGCACAGAAGCTCTGCTCTTGGGCCGTCAGTCACGGCATTCTCCTCAAGGCAGTTTATCTCCCGGGCCAAGAAAATTGCCTGGCGGACAAACTCAGCAGGGTCCTCCAGCCGCACGAGTGGCGTCTGGACCCCTTGATCGTTCAGAAGCTCTTCCTCAGGTGGGGCCTCCCCACAGTGGATCTCTTTGCCAGTCCTCACAACCGGCAGCTTCCTCGCTTCTGCTCTCGTCAGCCTCACCCCCTTCGGGTGGCGGCGGACGCCTTTCTGATCTCATGGTCGGGGAGCCTTCTGTACGCTTTCCCTCCCATCCCGTTAGTCTCTCGGACCCTTTTCAAGGTTCTCCGAGACAAAGCTTTCATGATCCTGGTGGCCCCTCGCTGGCCCAGGCAGCCGTGGTTTCCGCTCTTGCTGCAACTGGCGGTGGAGGATCCAATCCCTCTGGGGGTGCAACCGGATCTCCTCACCCAGGATCAGGGGTCCCTACTGCACCCCAACCTCAGGTCTCTCAACCTCATGGCCTGGCTGCTGAGAGGGTAGTCCTTGCTCCTCTCCTCTTGCCGGCAGAGGTGGAGGAGGTCGTCTTGGCTTCGCGACGGCCTTCTACCCGCAAATGCTACGCCCTTAAATGGCGTCGCTTTGCAGTCTGGTGTACCCAACAGTCTCAGGATCCCTTCTCCTGCCCGGTGTCGGTGATCTTACAGTACTTGCTACACCTCTCTAATCTGGGACTTAAGTCCAACTCCGTCAAAGTTCACCTCAGTGCTCTTTCCGCACATCATGTGCCGGTGGACGGCAGACCTCTCTCCAACGACCCTCTCGTAGCGAGGTTTCTCCGAGGTCTCCTACTACTTAAACCACCTCTGCGCCCGCCAGCGCCTGACTGGGACCTGAATGTGGTTTTACAGCGGATCACCTGTCCGCCTTTTGAACCTATGGCTACCTGCTCTCTCCGTTTTCTGTCTTGGAAAACGCTGTTCTTGATAGCCCTCACTTCCGCTAGGCGCGTAAGTGAATTACAGGCCCTCGTGTCTGATCCCCCCTACACTCGGTTCTACAAGAATAGGGTAGTCCTACGGACTCACCCAAAGTTTCTGCCTAAAGTGGTCTCCCCTTTTCACTTGAATCAGGAGGTGGTACTTCCAACCTTCTTTCCCAGACCACACTCCAGCCGAGCTGAGACGGTCCTCCATACCCTGGACTGTAGAAGGGCGTTGAACTTCTACCTTGACCGTACGCGGGAGCACCGTAAAGCTGCGCAGCTTTTTGTGTCCTTTGACCCCAATAAATTGGGGCTCCCGGTCTCCAAGCGTACTCTGTCCATCTGGGTTGCGGACTGTATCTCTTGGGCTTATGGGGCAGCCGGACTCGCCTTAGAAAGTCGAGTCACGGCTCATTGCGTTCGGGCAAAGGCCACGTCAGTGGCTTACCTCCGCTCTGTTCCGCTGGCAGACATCTGCCGGGCCGCTACTTGGTCTTCGAGCCAGACTTTTGCGGTCCATTACTGTCTCGAGAGGGAGTCCCGCAGGGACAGTGCTTTCGGACAGGCAGTCCTCCGTAATCTCTTTGAGGTCTGAGCAACTCCTACCCTCCATCCCGGATGTGGGCTACCGGTGGGTGATAATTCAGCGAAGATTCTATCCTTCTGTGCTGCTGAGCTAGAGGGAGCTCATTTTTGTGCTTAGGGTCTCCGGTAGCCTTGAGCTTGGGAGTCCCATAAGTGAGGACTGACTTCCTGCTTGGTCCTGGAGAAAGCGTAGTTACTCACCTGTAACAGGTGTTCTCCAGGAGCAGCAGGAATCAGTCCTCACTACCCTCCCTCCTCCCCTTGGAGTTGCAATCGTCTGCTTATGTTCTTTTTGCAAATTTTTATGCTGTCTTTTTAGCTATGTCATCTGACTGGCTAAGATGGCACCTTCGGGCGGGAAGACTACCGCGCATGCGCGCTGCAATTCCCAAAGGCTTTCTTTGAAAGCTGGGGAAAATTGCTCCGCGAGGGCTCCGTCGGCGCCGACGTCACCCATAAGTGAGGACTGATTCCTGCTGCTCCTGGAGAACACCTGTTACAGGTGAGTAACTACGCTTTCTTTCCGGACTCGGTGTGTCCCATCGGACTCTCCGGAGTCCGAGCCTCGGAAGCAGTCCCCCCCGGAGGATGCCCGGTTCTCGGATTTCGTTAGGGATATGGCCAAGGCTTTGGCCTTCCCTGCGGACCCCGAGGAGGAGCCTCGAGCCGAAGAGCTCGACGCCCTCCAGTATGACTCTCCCGCGAGGGAGCACTTTACTGTGCCGGTTCCTCCTATGCTGGAACGACTACTCTTCCGCATGTGGGAGAGTCCGGCCTCCTCGCCGGTCCTGAGCAAGCGGGTCGATTCTATCTATCGAGTCCGCAAGAGCCCTGGCTTTCAAAAGGCGCAGTTGCCACACCATTCCATGGTAGTGGAATCGGCCATGCATCGTCTTAAGAGCCAGAAGATGCACTCCTCGGTGCCTCCTGGAAGGGAGGCCCGTAACCTGGATGGCCTTGGCAAAAAGTGCTTCCAGGGCTCTATGCTCGCCTGTCGTGTCCAGACTTACCAGCTCTACATGGGCATGTATCTCAGGGATCTGGCTAAAGAGCTAGCCGGCTTCTCCGCTGGTTTGTCCGAGGAACCCTTGCGGAGGTTCCTAGCCTTGTCCACAGGTATTCGGGAATGCTCAAAGTTCATGTCCCGAGCAGCCTATGATGGCTTTGAAGCCTCGGCTCGAGTAGCCGCAGCCGGCATCGGTGCCCGCCGACAGGCTTGGCTTCAGTCGTCCGACCTTGAGCCCTGGGTACAGGACAAGTTGGTCGATGTCCCCTGCCGAGGCGAAAACCTCTTTGGCAAGCCCATGGCGGAAAAGGCTGCACAAATTGAGACTGAGACTCTCACCAGGACCAGGCTTTCTAGGAAGACCTCCGCCCCTTCCCAGAAAAAGAAGGGCTCGGGAAAAAAGACCTTTTACCCGAGGAAGGCGGCTGCCTACAAACAATACCCCCATTATCAGGCCCCTGCAGCTCCCCAACAGGGCCAGCAGGCCAAGGGACGGGGTAACGGGTCCCGTAGGCAGCAAGCCCCCAAGCCTGCGCCACCAGCCCCTGCTCAGCAGGGTGGGGGTTTTTGACTCGCTCAGCATAGCCTCTCCCCCCCCGCTGGTTCCCCCCAGCACCGGAGGCCGGCTGGTTCACTTCGCCGACAGGTGGTCCAGCATCACCGCAGATGCCTGGGTGCTTCAGGTCGTGCGAGAGGGCTACCTTCTCCACTTCCATCAGGTCCCTCCCTCCTATTTTCCGGGAGAGCCTCCGCGCCCCCCTCTGCACAGGGAGTTGCTCCTTCAGGAGTTAGCAGGTCTTCTGCAGGATCAGGCGGTGGAACCGGTGCCACACCACCTGAGAGGTCAGGGCTTCTATTCAAGGTATTTTCTGATACCAAAGAGAACAGGAGGCCTCCGACCCATCCTGGACTTGCGCAACCTCAACAAGTTCCTTGTGCGGGAGAAGTTCAAAATGCTTACCCTTGGAATCCTTCTGCCCTACCTCCAGCAGGGAGATTGGCTATGCTCCTTGGATCTAAAGGATGCTTACACGCACATCCTCATCCACCCAAGCCACCGCCAATACCTAAGGTTTGTGGTGGCAGGAAATCATTACCAGTACAGAGTACTGCCCTTCGGCCTGTCCTCCGCACCGCGAGTCTTCACAAAATGTCTCGCGGTCGTGGCGGCCCATCTCCGGCTTCACGGCCTCTATGTTTTTCCGTACCTCGACGACTGGCTCATCAGAGCAGCATCCGCTCAGGAGGTCACCACCGCCACGTGCCGCACGGTGACTCTGCTGCAGCACTTGGGCTTTGTCATCAACTTCGCAAAGTCCACTTTGCTCCCCTCACAGGATCTCGAGTTCATCGGCGCAAGGCTGTACACCCCTCAGGCGCGAGCGTACCTACCGCTCGACAGGGCTCAGCGGCTCATGGACCTAGCCGACCGCTTTCGCAGCCAGCCCCTGGTCTCCGCCAGGCGCTTCCTGAGACTGCTCGGCCATATGGCTTCCACCGTCCATGTGACCCCCAATGCCCGCCTGAATATGCGGCCTGCTCAGTGGTGTCTCCGCCAGCAGTGGCGACAGGCCACGGGCGGCCTAGCAGACCTGGTGCGCGTCTCCGAGCCGCTGGTCTCGTCTATCCGGTGGTGGCTCCGGCAGCCGAACCTGGTATTGGGAATGCCTTTCCAGTCACCTCAGCCGACCCGGGTGCTGACCACCGATGCATCCCTCCTGGGCTGGGGAGCCCATTGCCAAGAGGCACGTACTCAGGGCCTCTGGACCAAGTGGGAGTCTGCTCAGCAGATCAACTTCCTGGAGCTCAGGGCGATCCGCCTAGCTCTCAAGGCCTTCTCCCACCTGACCTCCCAACAGTCCGTCCTTGTCCAGACGGACAATCAAGTTGCCATGTTCTACGTGAACAAGCAGGGGGGCACGGGCTCCTTCCTCCTCTGCCGGGAGGCACAGAAGCTCTGCTCTTGGGCCGTCAGTCACGGCATTCTCCTCAAGGCAGTTTATCTCCCGGGCCAAGAAAATTGCCTGGCGGACAAACTCAGCAGGGTCCTCCAGCCGCACGAGTGGCGTCTGGACCCCTTGATCGTTCAGAAGCTCTTCCTCAGGTGGGGCCTCCCCACAGTGGATCTCTTTGCCAGTCCTCACAACCGGCAGCTTCCTCGCTTCTGCTCTCGTCAGCCTCACCCCCTTCGGGTGGCGGCGGACGCCTTTCTGATCTCATGGTCGGGGAGCCTTCTGTACGCTTTCCCTCCCATCCCGTTAGTCTCTCGGACCCTTTTCAAGGTTCTCCGAGACAAAGCTTTCATGATCCTGGTGGCCCCTCGCTGGCCCAGGCAGCCGTGGTTTCCGCTCTTGCTGCAACTGGCGGTGGAGGATCCAATCCCTCTGGGGGTGCAACCGGATCTCCTCACCCAGGATCAGGGGTCCCTACTGCACCCCAACCTCAGGTCTCTCAACCTCATGGCCTGGCTGCTGAGAGGGTAGTCCTTGCTCCTCTCCTCTTGCCGGCAGAGGTGGAGGAGGTCGTCTTGGCTTCGCGACGGCCTTCTACCCGCAAATGCTACGCCCTTAAATGGCGTCGCTTTGCAGTCTGGTGTACCCAACAGTCTCAGGATCCCTTCTCCTGCCCGGTGTCGGTGATCTTACAGTACTTGCTACACCTCTCTAATCTGGGACTTAAGTCCAACTCCGTCAAAGTTCACCTCAGTGCTCTTTCCGCACATCATGTGCCGGTGGACGGCAGACCTCTCTCCAACGACCCTCTCGTAGCGAGGTTTCTCCGAGGTCTCCTACTACTTAAACCACCTCTGCGCCCGCCAGCGCCTGACTGGGACCTGAATGTGGTTTTACAGCGGATCACCTGTCCGCCTTTTGAACCTATGGCTACCTGCTCTCTCCGTTTTCTGTCTTGGAAAACGCTGTTCTTGATAGCCCTCACTTCCGCTAGGCGCGTAAGTGAATTACAGGCCCTCGTGTCTGATCCCCCCTACACTCGGTTCTACAAGAATAGGGTAGTCCTACGGACTCACCCAAAGTTTCTGCCTAAAGTGGTCTCCCCTTTTCACTTGAATCAGGAGGTGGTACTTCCAACCTTCTTTCCCAGACCACACTCCAGCCGAGCTGAGACGGTCCTCCATACCCTGGACTGTAGAAGGGCGTTGAACTTCTACCTTGACCGTACGCGGGAGCACCGTAAAGCTGCGCAGCTTTTTGTGTCCTTTGACCCCAATAAATTGGGGCTCCCGGTCTCCAAGCGTACTCTGTCCATCTGGGTTGCGGACTGTATCTCTTGGGCTTATGGGGCAGCCGGACTCGCCTTAGAAAGTCGAGTCACGGCTCATTGCGTTCGGGCAAAGGCCACGTCAGTGGCTTACCTCCGCTCTGTTCCGCTGGCAGACATCTGCCGGGCCGCTACTTGGTCTTCGAGCCAGACTTTTGCGGTCCATTACTGTCTCGAGAGGGAGTCCCGCAGGGACAGTGCTTTCGGACAGGCAGTCCTCCGTAATCTCTTTGAGGTCTGAGCAACTCCTACCCTCCATCCCGGATGTGGGCTACCGGTGGGTGATAATTCAGCGAAGATTCTATCCTTCTGTGCTGCTGAGCTAGAGGGAGCTCATTTTTGTGCTTAGGGTCTCCGGTAGCCTTGAGCTTGGGAGTCCCATAAGTGAGGACTGACTTCCTGCTTGGTCCTGGAGAAAGCGTAGTTACTCACCTGTAACAGGTGTTCTCCAGGAGCAGCAGGAATCAGTCCTCACTACCCTCCCTCCTCCCCTTGGAGTTGCAATCGTCTGCTTATGTTCTTTTTGCAAATTTTTATGCTGTCTTTTTAGCTATGTCATCTGACTGGCTAAGATGGCACCTTCGGGCGGGAAGACTACCGCGCATGCGCGCTGCAATTCCCAAAGGCTTTCTTTGAAAGCTGGGGAAAATTGCTCCGCGAGGGCTCCGTCGGCGCCGACGTCACCCATAAGTGAGGACTGATTCCTGCTGCTCCTGGAGAACACCTGTTACAGGTGAGTAACTACGCTGTATTTGCCCCCACCACTTCCATCGGGATGGCATTCCAAGCATCCACCACACTTTCAGTGAAAAAGTATTTCCTGACATTGCCTTTCAATTTACCCTCTTGCAGCTTCATGTTATGCCCTCTAGTTTTACAGCTTCCCCGTCTTTGGAAGAGGTTTGTTTGTTCATTAATACTCTTTAGGTATTTAAAGGTCTGAATCATATCTCCTCTGTCCCTCCTCTCCTCCAGAGTGTACATATTTAGGTATCCAAGTCTGTTCTCATAAATCTTCTGACACAAGCTCCAAATCATTTTGGTCGCCTTCTTCTGAACTGTTTCCAGTCTTTTTATATCCTTTGCGAGATATGATAATTCTAGCTGTACAATATTGTATTCAATTTATTTCTGTGATGTCAGTAAATGGTCCCTTTATACAGGTTATGGCCTTATTCATCTTGTTTATCATACTTTTAACCTTAAGTATTTAACTTGCGTAATCTTTCCCTTGCCTGTAGCCCAGCATATCCATCTCTTTTCCATATGGATTAGGAGTCTGATTATTAATTCTTCCACCTCTGGGTCTTTCTCCTCCCCTTCTGCTTCACCCTCAGTTGAGTTCTTCACTTGTGCTTTGTTGATCTCGCTCTCCTGAAGTTCTGTTTCTCTATCTTCCATCTCCGTCACACTGCTTTTTCTTTTTCCGTGTATACATTTCTTCTTATTCCACCTAGGTCTCCTCCTCATCCCTGTATTCCTTGTTGCACAGAAGCCTTTAGTTGATTCAAGATGTTAGCATTGACAAACATATTTAATTTGATCTGTGAAATTAAATATCTTACGTTTGCATCAGTTGCTTTCTGTAGTTTTTCTTTCAACAATATCCCTCTTCCAGTTTTTGGCAGATTCTCTTTGTATACCCTCTTGATTTAAATATAGGGTTTATAGCATAAAAATAGCAGTACATTATCTCTTCTTTATCTGCAGAATTCCACTTAACTGTAGTTAATCCTCTTAACTTTTTCATTAATTTCCGTGGTTTGTCTCCTGCCACAGTGGGTCAATAAACACATCCACCATGGCCTTTATCTGTGGTAGAGATGTTATCTACTTCTACAGGGTTTGCACTATCGCAACCACCACCATTAGCCCTAACTATCGTTAGTGAATTGTTATGTTGCACAACCTTTCAGCCTCTTTTTTGCTCTGTGGTAACTGATGGGAAGATGCTGGGCTCACTCCTGAGTTACCACAGAGGTTTTACCGCACATTGATTTTTGCAGCTAATCCTTGCTAGGAGGAAATCATTACTGCACTTTCATAAAAGGGCTCTTAGACAACTCTAAGTGATGTCTATATGGCCAAAAGACAAGTAACAATCCTAACTGATTTCCTTTTTTTTTTAAGGGACAAGTTCTCTTCCCTCCCTCCCCAGCCCCCACTGTATCCATGGATTTATAGTTCCTTTTTAGGGAAATCTGAACTACGGGTCCACGAAAAGGAGGGAATTTGGGATTGGATTAATTTGACCTGGGAAAAGGAAGTAGTTGACAATGCTAAGGGGAATATTTACTAAAGGATAAGTGCATAAAGGCACATTAAACACCACTGCACCCATAGAAATAAAAGGGCCGTGAGTACTTATCGCACATAAACATGCACCTAAGATTCATGCGCATTGCAATCTTTTCAACGCAAATAGACACAGAAAGGAAAAATGACATTTCTGACCCCAAGGGGTTTCAAGAATGGATCAGCTATTTATTTATTTTCTTTTTTATTTTATTTAACAGGTTTTCTATACCGCTTTATCATTTCAATCAAAGCGGTTTACATTGAAACTTAAACTTGATAATGTACATTAAACAGGGACAATGATAACTTGGATTTTTCTGAGGCAATGGAGGGTTAATTTATGTATTTATTTAAAAATATTTCTATACCACCTATCATAGAATTCTAAGCAGCTTACAAAAAAAAACCATGAAATAAACAAAAGAAAAATATCCTGTCTCGAAAACGCAGAGAATTTGCAGAAATGCCAGCTATGTTGGATCTGAAGCTGGATTGCATTAAGAGCACACCTACATCTGGCTGACTCTATGCATTCTTCATCATAGATGCTTCAGTACTCTACTGGGTGCCATAGTTCCCTAAAAATGATAATTTGCCTCTTTTTGGCTGAATTCCTAGTTTCTCTTCTGCCTGTAGTACTTTTTCTTTTCCTGTAATACCTTAAGGTTAGGTTTTGTGAAGAGAAATAGCACAATAATACTGTATGTGAAATATTAGCTGTAATGTTGTTAATGTTTAACTCATGTTTTCATAAACACTGCCTATTAGAGGTAGACCTAAGAATAGGAAAGTAATATTTAGGTAAGAAACAAATCTATTGGCCAAGTCAGGTATTTGCTACAGGAATTTTAAATATATAAACATGACAGCACAAAAAGACCATATGGCCTATCTAGTCTGCCCATGCATGTCAACTACTATAGTTCTTGAATAACTACTGAATATCACTCTCAGTTTTTATAGGATGGCTGCCTTAGCAGTATATAGTGATGGCTTTTTTGGTTTGTATTGCTGGGACCACAGAAGGCCAAACAAGGCACAAGCATAACATTTTGGTTCAATTTATTAAGTAAAATCTTTCCTTGATCTTCCCTTTGAGTTTGAAGCTGAAATCAGATGCATTTGAACTGATTTGAGGGGAAGTCTAATGAGGACCGTTCTGTACGTAATAATGTAGCTACAGTATGTAATTGGTAACAGCAGCATTATAATAGTCTGATGGAGAAGAATTCCTCTGTGCATTGAATTGGAAATGAAGGCGTAAGCATTGCCGCACCCCACGCAGTCAGTCAGTATACTCCAGAATATTTCCATCTACCCAGTCATACTCCCAGGGTATGATTGGGTAGATGGAAATGACCCTGCAGGCCAGGGACTGGACATAGAAGTTTCCAAATTCAGGAGAGAAGAAGAGCAAAGAAAGATTAGATAAAATGTTGGGGGGAAAGATCTAGGTATTGGTATAGTAGTAGCAGTCCACATAGCAGCCCAGTTTAAGATCGCCTCTTGGAATCTAAGGTCAGTGGGAGCAGCATATTCCAGTAATTTGTTGTTCATGATACAGTGTCTTTAACCTACTCAACTTTAACCCAATGTTGATTTTCCTGACTTGTGGACGATTATTTTTATCCCTTATTTTTGCTGTATGCCTTTGTATTCCCCATGTTAAACTTCCTATTTTCAATTAAACAAGCAGCAAATTTCAGTTACTAGACAAGCCAAGTCAGGATTTTAGTTTTTGTACATGAAGTGTTCTGTTTATTTTTTAGAATATGGACATATTTAACATGTTATCAGAAAAAAGACCATATTATCTATCCAGTCTGCTCACCCAAAACAACTTCCCAGTCTTGACGACCCTTCTCCTTGTGCCATGCTGTTTTGAGTTCTGATACGATCCTTGTCTCCACCACCTCCACTGGGACACTGTGCCGCCTGGCGACTACCCTTTCTGTAAAGAAATATTTCCTTATAGGACAACTTGATGAAACTCTGGCATTCCTTTTTGTGGGATGATATTTTATTGGACAAAGGAGACACACTATTTAATCTGTGGTGTGTGGATGCAAGCTACTGTTACATCCACTTATAAATAAAAAAAACAAGTATATATAAAAACCACTGTAGACTCAATACTTTTCCTGAATTGCACACCGAGTATGTTTTTTTTGGTAAATCAATATTTTTCTTGGATACAATTGCAACACTCTATTAAGCATTGTAAAATTGATCTTACACTTCTTTCAGAAGAACGGGAACTGGAAGACGTAGCTGAAAGTGCAAGTATGTTCATACATCTAAACTCAGCCCCAACTCTGCTCTCAGGAATGTCTCTGCTCTGCTGCACGGAAAAGTATGTTCAAAATGGCTACTTCTCCAATTCATAGTGAACAAGCATGGCATGTTTATTCATTATGAATATCCTGAAACCCGATCATCTTGCGGCACTTGAGGACCAGCGTTGCCTATCCCTGATAAAGCCTAAAATAACTATGAAAAGTCTATCTGTTATATACTTCTCTTCAGGAGGGAGAGGGAACACAAACATTTCCTCCAGCCTGACTCGTGGTATTCTTCTCTCATGGGCCAAAGCAAAGAATCCCTTTAAGTCAGCTTGCTGTCAGCGGGAACAGTCAGTCAGGTTTTCAGGCTATCCAAAATCAATATGCTGAAAGGTGGACTTTAATTTCATATCACATTTCTATTCCACTTTTTCCAGAAAGTTCAAAGTGGATTACAAATGTGTGGAGTTGATTTACAGCATTTGACATAACTGAAAAAAACTAAAACCAAGCAATTGCACAAGTTAATCAGATGAGGAACACAATAGAATGATCAATAGGTAAAATTTAATACAAATAAAATATAAAGTGAAAACTAAAATCTATCCATCCATAAAATTTCCAAGAACATTGGATGTATTAAATATAATTATACATTCAAATCTTTATGCAATAAAAATGTTTTTAGAGAACACCGAAATGCTATATAATTAACTTGTCATCTAAGATCCTTTGGTAAAACGTTGCACTCTATTGTGGCTTGAAACAAAATTAATCTGTCTACACTGAATTTGTATGAAATATAGCTGCATGCACTGCCTCAATCCTAAGCAAATCTCCTTAAAATCTGGCTGACTGACTGGTTCCCCCCAAGATAGGTTTAGGAACTAATTCTAGACTAAGCCAGACTAAAAATGGTTCCCCTGGTAATACGCACTCACCTATGTGTGGACCCTGCGGAATCCCTCTCATGAACAGTTTCCACCTTGCACATTACAGTTAATGCAAAGTTTGTGATCTGGAAAATGATTCACGGTCTTTGGAGATTTGTTTATTGTGAGCAATTAAAAGGGGATTTAGTGGCCCTGTCTCATAAGCTTCTCCAGGCTTTTATATGACAGAGGCCAGGACATAAGCATAAAGGCCCCACACTGTTCACTCATTCTGTAATTCCAGGAAGCCATACTCTATTTTCCACCTGGCAGTCTGGGAATGGTAACTCGCAATAGCCCTGTTGAAACCTCTACCGCTGAGTTAAAGAAGCAAACTCTCCGGTTCAGCTGCTAGAAGAATCCTGTATACTTTAGCCAGTTTGATTCCTCCCCTCCCCCTTATCACTCTATGACAACTGGCCACACATTTAATTTATGAGATGTCCCATTACTTTAGTCACAGTTTTCATATCACAATAGTATAGATGGCTCCTTATGCATTGTCAGGTCAGGTCTCTCTCATTCTCTCTTCAATAACTTTCTATCCATCCATCTATCTAATCTCTATGGCCTTCCTCAGAGGTAATATTTTTCCACGCTGAGTTGTATTATCAGTATACATTTATCATATTTCATTTTATTTCCCACAGCAGCATTGTCAGTGCTTCTTACCACGTTAAAGCACCTTAGGCATATTTTGCAGCATATTTTTTTATCTGTCCTATTTAAATGTTATCGGAAATGTATGTTAACCTTGTCTATCCAATCAAACATGAATCGCACACTGGTTATACCTGTAAAAATTAGCTCTAAATGTTTCCAAGTGTGAAATAATCTGGTTTGATCACTAAAATTAGATTCCGTTTCTCACTCCTCTTATTAATGGTATCCCACTTTGTGTTAATTCTCCAGACTTCCATTTATATTGCTATGTTTTGTTCTGTAACTTGGCTTTAACTGTTTTAATGCCATTGATGACTGGGATAATTTATTTATTTATTTAGCTGCATTTATATCCCGCTTTTCACCGGGTCAAAGAGGTTGGGGGATACATTTAACACGAGGGGATATGAGACACATACACTAATACAGGGAACATGGGCAATGGAGGGTTAAGTGGCTTGCCCAAGACCACAAGGAGCACCTGTGGGACTAGAAACCCCAGTCCTTCCGGCCCAAGGTTGCTGTCCTCTAGTGGGATTTGAACCACCGACCTTCCGGCCTGTAGTACCTTGCCCCAACCACTAGGCCACTGCTCCCTAGTGAGGCATGGAACTCCCCTTCCAACCTGATTCAGGTTGGAAGGGGAGTTCCATGCCCCACTACCAATTCCTCTAGCCCATGGAATGAATCTCTCTGACAAGTTTGAAGGTAGGGTTGTTTTCAAAATGATGAAAACTGCATAAGAACATAAGAAATGCCATACTGAGTCAGACCAAGGTCCATCAAGCCCAGTATCTTGTTTCTAACAGTGGCCAATCCAGGTCTAAAGTACCTGCAGATTCTCAAAAAGGTACAAAACTTCCACAATGCTTGTCTCAGGGTAAGCAGTGGATTTCCTGGGTCCTCTTTAATAATGGTTTATAGACCTTTCCTCCAGGAACTTGTCAAAATCCTTTCTAAACCCAGCTACACTATCAGCTTTTACTACATCCTTCAGTAATGAACTCCAGAGTTTGATTAGGTGTAGAGTGAAAAAATATTTTCTCTTATTAATCTTAAAAGGGCTACATTATAGCTTCATTGAGTGTCCCCTAATCTTTCTACTTTTTGATGGAGTAAACAACCTACCTATCTATGTTTACCTGTTCTACTCCATTCATTAATTTATAGACCTCTATCATATCTCCCCTTAGCCGCCTGTTTTTCAAGTTGAAGAGCCCTAATCTTTTAAGCCTTTCCTCATGGGCTATTCTGCTATCCCCTTTAACATTTTGGTGGCTCTTTCTGTACCTTTTCTAATTCTACTATATCCTTTTTACGATATGGTGACCAGAATTGTATACAATATTCAAGGTGTAGTTGCACCTAGGAATGATACAGAGACATTATAATTTATTTTATTTATTTATTTATTAAACAGCTCTTTTATACCACTCCTTCCAGCGATCAGTTTACATTGAACAATAACATGAAGTTACATAGAACATTTAATAGCTTGAAACTAGAGAACTAGTTAAAACAAACTATATACAAGCTAGATGGATCCATAACTATGTACATCCCAGTATACTCTAAAGAAAGGTATAGAGGGGGCTGTGTTTCTTAGCTATTTACATAAGCTAATTTTTCGGATGGGAGGGATTATGATATTTGGGTGGTGTGTTGTGAGGTAGATAAATTGTTAGTATTGTTGGGGGAAGATGTGTTGTAATCTGAGAACAGGAAAGATTTTAATTCCTTGTGGAATGTTAGAAGGTCTTTGGTTACTCTAAGCTTATCAGGTAGAGCATTCCATAATATATAATATAATATCCTTAGTTTTATTCTCCATTCCTTTCCTTATGATTCCTAATGTTCTATTTACTTTCTTGGCAAAAGCTGCACACTGGGCAGAGGGTTTCAACGTTTTATCCACAATGACACCTAAATTCTTTTCCTGGGTGGTAGTTCCTAATGTGCATTGTGAAACCGTAGTTTGGGTTGTTCTTTCCTAGGTGCATAACTTTGCATTTGTCCACATTAAATTTCATCTGCCATTTGGATGCCCAGTCTTCTAATTTAGCAAGGTTCTTTTGCAATTTTTCACAATCCTCATGGGTTTTAATAACTTTGAATAATTTTGTGTCATCTGCAAATTTGATCACCTCACTCATTATTCCCATTTCCAGTTCATTTATATATGTTAAACAGTAGTGGACCCAGCACAGATCCCTGGGGTACTCTACTATTCATCTTTCTCCATTGGAAAAACTGGCCATTTAGCCCTACTCTCTGCTTTCTGTTTTTTAACCAGTTCCTGATCCACAATAGTACACTGACTTCTATCCCATGATTTTTTAATTTTGCCAAAAGTATCTCATGAGGGACCTTGTCAAAGGCTTTCTGAAAATCCAGGTGCACTATACCAGCCAGCTCATCTTTGTCTACCTGTTTATTCACACCTTCAAAATAATATAATAAGTTAGTAAGACAAGACTTTCCTCTGCCAAATCCATGTTTGCTTTCTCCCATTAAACCATGACTTATCTACATGTTCAGTAATTTTGTTCTTTATAATGGTTTCTACCATTTTGCCTGATACCAACGTCAGGTTCACCAGTCTGTAGTTTCCCAGATCACATTCCCGGATGACATTAAGGGAAATAGAGAATATTGAGGGTTTGGACAGAGAATTCTCAGAGAAAAATGCTTATCTGATGTAATGGTCTTATTAAAATTCAAAATTGAGTAATAAATTGCATCTCCTGGCAGACGTTTGTTCGGAGCTTCGGTCAGGTGTTGACCAGTAATTGGTTGCAAACCAATTATGACATTCTTCAAGCAGGCTGCAGGGCCACAGTCCCGAGGAGGGAGGGGTAGGAGGAAAGCACTGATTCAAATTACCTTGCCTGGTGATGTGGGGCGATATGATTGGTGGCCAGACGGGAGTCAGGAGAGGGAGCTGGGCAGGCTGAGACAAGGCCTCGCTGGCCTAGTTCCCTTCTATTCTGCGTGAGGATGGGTGAGTGGGCAGTGGCGTTCCCACCCTCCTGTCCAGAATTGGGGATGTGGTGGGACGGTCTTCTTGCAGATGGCAGGGCGAGGTCCTGAGCCAACAGACGTGGGGTCAACAGGGCCTAACAGCCAGAGTGAAGGAGTTAGGGAGCTCAACTCTCGAATTGGGGGTGGGCAGAGATCCCAGTGGGGGATCCTCACAAGGTCTGGGTGGGGTTGAGGGGCCGGCCTATGCTAATAATATGGCAAAGTCGGCAGTAGATGGGGGGGGGGGGTTATGTTAACTGTAATTGCAAAGTTTACTACGTAAAATGTTATACCACCATTCTATGTAAAAAGTTCTACTTTATTTATTTTTTTAACCAGTTTTCTATACCACCTTATCCTTCAATCAAAGCGGTTTACATTATGTAATCACTACAAACAGGTACTGGATACATTCCCTTGTCCCCATAGGGCTCACAATCTGTATACCTGAGGCAATGGAAGGTTAAGTGGCTTGACTAGAAACCCCAGTCCCTCTAGCCTGAGATTGCTGTCTCCAGGTGGGACTTGAATCCCCAGCCCTCCAGCCTGAGGTACTATGTCCTAACCACTAAGCCACTCTTTGTAAACCGCCCCTGATCTTTGGAAGGGGCGGTATAGAAGAATCAAATAAATAAATGGCTGGTGGAGGGGCATCCTCTGGTATGGGGTGAGGTTTGAATACATTTACTGTTCTGAGTTGTTGGCTCGGGTCAAATACCAGGTGAAATGCATTAATAAAGCTGTGACCTTGTTTGTACCAATTACATGCGTTTTGCTGCTGTTTGTGGGAAAGGGGGAAGATGTTGACAAGGGGGGAGGGGTACAGGGAATCCTCTGAGTGGCTAGGTGTCCGGGCTACCTCAGGTTACTACAAACTTTACTCTCTGAGGCTTCAGTAGTCTAGTAGAGATCTGGCACTTGGAGTTAGATGGGTGTCTCCATTGGCGTCTCTGCCATCAACAAGCGTGCATGCTAGTTTTATGGTTTGCTGTGGTTGCCCACAAGCCTTTCCTTATGGTTTGCTGTGGTTGCCCACAAGCCTTTCCTTATGGTTTGCTGTGGTTGCCCACAAGCCTTTCCTTATTGTTAAATTCACCACTTTGACCCGGTGAAAAGCGGTATATAAATACAGCTAAATAAATAAATAAAATAAATAAATGTCCCAAGTCTCTCATATAGTATCGATTATGCAATCCATATACTTAACACAAAAGGCCATTTGGACCCCGGTAAAAACCGCTAAACGTACCCAAGGATCCACAACTATCTGTGGATCCTGTGAAGGTAGGTCAGGCATTTTTCTGAGCACTCGTGTGGGAGCGTGTCTGTGACTTATTTGATATTCGTGAGCAATTGACTTTTAAAAACCTTTTGTGGTAATCTCTGGGAGTGTGAATCCTGTTGCCAAATGAAAAAGCTTTTTTGCTAGAATTCTTGCTCTCATTGGCTTTAAAATGAATTCTCTATAATAAGGAAAGATAATTTGACTCCAAGTCTTAACAAGAAATTTGGTATGCCAGATATATAAGAAAGAAAGGTTTGCTGCTGAAATAGCTAATAACTTAGATGGAATAAGAAATGGGCTCTGTTGAAATGCTATATGAAGAAACTAGCCAATGGAAAGTCTGACTCTGTCACACGATGTTGTTTTATATTTATTAAGTTGCACTTAATTTTCCTAAACTTTGCTTAATAAATAAACTTTGAGAGCAAGTTAGACTGTTCAATATGTCATCCTAAATTTAAATGTTAGGACTGCTATTTATGCAGTCCACCTACATGGATACCATCTGCCTATCTCTGCTATCTGCATAACTTTGGACTCCAGACCCAGAATTCCTTCCTCTACGTAAACAAATCCATTTGGCCGTATATCAACTTGTACAGATGAAATTTATCTGTGGGCTGGCAAGAAATTTCTATAACAAAGCTATTTTTGTGTGTTATATTTTAGCTTTGTGAACCACCTAGGTGAGCTTTTTTTATGCTGGATTGGCAGTATAGCAAATCTCTGAAATTAATACATTTAGCACCCAACACTAACCACATACATGCTTTTGAATACTGATCCAATAAACTACAGTCTACTCTTCGATGCACCGGAAACTGTGCAGATAAAGCCTTATGAAAGTTATCCAGAAATGCCTGTCCTGTGTGCATCCAGTGACAGTAACATATGTGAAGGCACATTTTAGATGTGGATGGATGTGTAGTTTCGGCAGTATTTTAGAAAAAACTGCTAAATCTGGAGCTTTTTTTTTAAAATACCACAGGAGTACATGTGCATTTGCCAATATATGAAGCCAAAGGAACCATTCTTCAAATCTACATGTGAGAAAAATCATCTAGAGAAATGCGGCAACTTACATATATGGGCAATTGCATCCCCAACATGGACAGTTGCAGTCACGCATGTGTATTAAACAGGGAGTGCACAGTTAAATTTTTGACCTGTCCAGGCCACTTCCTGGCAACATCACTGACATGCCCCTTGCAATTTCTAGATAATGAAGGCATCAGAGAAGCCGGACTGTATGAAGACAATCTAGGTGTGAAGATTGGTGGAAGACTCATCAACAACCTTTGCTATGCTGATGATACTACATTACTGTATGAAAGTGAAGATGATCTGAAACATTTGCTTCTCAAGATCAATGAACATAGTCTTAAAAAGGGCCTGAACCTTAATGTGAAGATGACAAAGATCCTGACAACTGGCAAAATTAATAAGTTCATCATCGATGAAGAAGAAATAGAAATAGTGGACACCTTTAATGGGCATGGGTCAATAATCAATAAAGAAATGACAAACAGTCAAAAAATCCAATGGTGCAAGATTCTGAAGAGCAGAGATATCTCTCCATACAAAAATTCAACTTGTCGAAGCCATGATATTTTCAATAATGTCATATACAGGTGTGGTCAACATTATTGGCACCCTTGCATTTTAGGTATGTTGTGCAACTTAGATGTAGTAATTTCTGAGAAAATAGCCAATATAAGAGCAGTACCTGCATTTATTTTGCTGCATATTGGTAGGATTCATTGAACTGCAAGAGGATCAATATTAAAATCTACTTATACAGTCAGCTGCAGCACTGACTATAAAAACATTTTTTAAAAATCCATGCCCTTATACATGAAGAAGATAATTTTACAGATGTGGTCAACATTATTGGCACCCTTCCATTTTAGGTATGTTGTGTACAATATCTTGAGAAATAATTGGATATAAGTGAGGAAGCGGGCAGGGTCCCGGCGCCCGAGAGTAACCGGGTGCGCGGCCCGGTGCAGGACCCTGCTCGCATTGGTGTGGGGGAGGAGGGGAGCGTGGGGGAAGGGAGATGCCAGAGGCATTGTTTAAATTGATTGATTGGCTCCACCCGTGGGGACAGCCAATCGATGTGCAGGCGTGTGCTCGGGCACTGGCGGCGGTGGCCCAAGCACATGTGAGGAGGTCGGCAGCTGGCTTGGTCGTGTCAGAAGTCCAGAGGAGCAGGCCTTGTAGAAACACAAAGTCGGCGAAGGCCTTGAGGAGTGCGGAGCCTGTTGATTCAGGCTGAGGCTGCGGGGGAGCAGAGTGCTGGACTGCGGGACCGGCCGAGGTCGAGGACCTGTGAGGAGAGGGAAGGCGGTGACTGAGGCTTGGCGCTTCCGGCAGTACCAGCAGGCGAGTGGGGGCTAGACTTCGCGGGGCGGTTCAGGCAGCGGTAATAAAAAAAAAAAAAAAAGAAGAAAGGGCTGTGTGGGCTCTGAGTGGGGGAAGGATGACGGGGGGCAAAGGAAGGCAGCACAAGGGGCTGGCCAGGGGACAGAGAGGCAGAGGGGGGGCATGAGGAGGCATGGAGGTCAGCCGGAGGGGTTGAGGAGTGAATCTGCTGGTTGGGTTGTGGAGAGCCATAGGGGAGCAGCAGGGGGGTGCAAGGGGTCCTTGGCTGTGAGTAGGGGGAGAGGGGCTGGTCACAGAGCTCGAGGGCGGGGAGGGGGGCAGCGGTCACGGGGGGACCATTGGTAGGGGAGCCCATTCTGGGAGGGGGTGGAGGTAGTCAGGGTGGTACGGATGGGGCAGACCTGGTTGCGGGGGGGATGAACACAGACACGGCTGGAGGGGTGCAGGCGGATATGGCTGAGGGGGTCGGAGCAGTCATGGGAAGGGGGCCTGGGGTGGAGACAGCTGGGGGGGCAGGGATGGATTCTGTGGGGGAGGACCGCGGGCGAGGGGCTGGAACTTGGGGGACAGGGATCATGCCCAGATATGGTGGCTGGGCTGAAAGGGGTAGGGGAGCTTTTTTTCTGGGGGGGGGGCGGCTGTTCAGATGGGTTATGGACCCATAGGACAAGCAGCCTGGAAGCAGTGGATCGGGGGAGGGCAAGGTCCCTCTAGGGCCGAGTGGGCGGGGGCTTGGAAACCGGGATGGTCTGCGTTGTTCCCTCCTCCGGTTTTTCCTTTTGTGTCTCCACAGGTGCCGTATACGATGTCGCCAGGAGCAGTGCACGGGATGCAGGGGCATGCAAGGGCAGAGAATATGGACCAGTATCTTCGGCTACGCGACGAGTAGTGATAGAGGGCTCATCGGAGCGGGGAGCTGATGTACAACAGTTGGTGGCGGATCCTCTGGCGGTGGTGCTTCGCTCGACGGTCATGGGGGCGGTGTCCATCGCAGAGATAGGTGAGTTACTAGGGGAGCAGGGGGGGGAGGGCAGGGCGTGACTGCCGAATGGACGGGGAAAGTGAGCCGGAAGAGGAAGCATGCTTGTAGGCGAAGGTGTAGTTCTGAGTCATCGTCCTCCTCCTACTCCTCGAGTTCAGCAGCAGCGTCCATGAGGGGTGAAGGGGAGGGAGCGAAGGGTGGTATGAGGATGGAGGGCAAGGCGGGGGACGGGACTCCCGCGTTTACAACTTTATTGGAGTTGTGGGAGGAGGTTCCAAAGAAGTTGCGACAAAAATATGGAAGCGGAGATACATCGATATCTTCTGCTTTCTGGAAAGTTGGAAGCGTTCCATGGAAAGTAGAAAAAAGCACAAGGAGGATGAGAAAGGTCTCTAGGAATGTGGTGAACTGGGTGCGAGCTTTTTTGCGTTAGGCAAGTGTTTGGGGTCAGCGCTATCCGGAGCAGCAGGGGATGATGCTTGCATATGCGGACTCGATTTTGGAAGCATCGCAGACCCATGAGGGGTGGTCGTGGCTAAATTATGACAAACAATTTTGTGATAAAATGGAGGGGAACGAGTTATTGATGTGGGGTGTGCAGGATATTAATTTGTGGCTCACGCAGATGTCGGGCAGAGCGAATGCCGGTGGCGGAGGGGGGAGGAGGAGGTAAGTCAGGGGAGGCGGCAAATGCAGGGGTGAACTGTTCCTTCCGTGGGGGAGGGGCACCAGCACAGCCAAAGCAGGCAGCTATTGGGATTGGGGATGAGTGTTGGAAGTTCAATAGATCCTCCTGCCCATTCCCGGACTGCAAGTTTCGGCATGTTTGTTCGGTCTGTGGCGGTGGGTATGCGGCTTCGAAATGTCTTAAAAAATGTTTTCAATTATCCCCCTTGTTGGCCCCCAAGCAGTAGGGTGGCGTGGGGATTGGCCCCCTCGCCGATCCGGATGGAGGTGTTAAGCATCTGGTTGCGCCACTACCCACGGGCAGGGGATAGGAATGTTTTGTTATGGGGGTTCCAGTTGGGTTTTGTTATTCCGGTTCAAGGTGTGGTAGCAGTTGTGAGGGCAAGGAACTCTCCATCGGTGTGACGCTTTGAGTCGGTAGCGCGGGAGATGTTGGCGGTTGAGTTGTCGTTGGGGAGAATAGAAGGTCCGTTTGCGAAGCCCCCGTTTAAGGATTTTGTGGTGTCCCCATTCGGCATAATACCGAAGAAAGACCCCGGAAAGTTTTGGCTGATACATAATCTGTCCTTCCCATTAAGAGCATCAGTTAATGACCACATCCCACACGAGTGTTGTTCAGTGCGGTATGCCTCATTTGATAAGGCAGTAGAGTTAGTCAAGAAAGCTGGCCGAGGGGCGTTGATGGCAAAAGTGGATATTGAATCCGCGTTTTTCTTGTTGCTGGTGCACCCCTCGACCTTTCGCTTGTTGGGTTTCCAATTTGGGGGGGGAATTTTAATTTGATAAATGCATGCCCATGGGTTTTGCGGTTTTGTGCGCCTACTTTGAGAAATTTAGTACCTTTTTGCAGTGGGCGGAGGAGCCGAGGATGGATTGCCCGAATGTGGTGCACTACCTGGATGATTTTCTGTTCGTGGGCGCAGCGCAGGATGGGCAGTGTAGGGCGCTGTTGGATAGTTTTACGACTTTGGCAGCAGAGTTGGGAGTGCCGTTGGCAGAAAGGAAGACGGAGGGCCCGACGACACGGATCACCTTCTTAGGGGTTGAGTTGGATTACGAGGTCATGGTAGCCCACTTGCTGAGCGAGAAGATGGTGAAGTTGCGGGTTGTAGTGACGAGTGTGTTAGTCTCCGCTAAGTTGACGGCTGAAATGCGGGCATTGATAGGGTCGTTGAACTTTGCATGTAGAGTGATACCAATGGGGCGAGTATTCATTCGACGGCTGGCGGCAGCGACTGTGGGGGTAGTGAGGCCACATCACCGCATTCGGATTTCAAAGTCTATCCGAGAGGACTTTCGGGTGTGGGACAAATTTTTGAGAAACTTTAATGGGACATCGGTGTTAATGGAAGCTGTGGTGTCTAGCGAGGATTTGCAGCTGTACACGGATGCGGCTGGAGGTGTGGGTCTCGGAATCTATTTTGGAGGTGCTTGGTGTGCGGATAGCTGGCTACAGGCTTGGCGGGATGCGGGATTGTTGAGTAATATCACTTTCTTGGAACTGTTTCCCATATTAGTGGCGCTAGAGTTGTGGCCCGATAGGTTGAACAATCGGAGGGTGGTATGGTGGTGTGATAATGAGGCGGTAGTGAGTGTCATCAATTATTACACTCCACGATGTGTGCAAGTAGCGTCATTGATGAGAAATGTGGTATTGTCCTGTTTGCGTTTGAATGTTGCGCTGAGGACTCGCCATATTCCGGGACATACTAATTCCATTGCTGATGCTCTTTCCCGCTTACAGTTGGACTGTTTTCGCGAGTTGGCCCCGGAGGCGGAAGCGGAGGGGCGAAGGGTCCCTTGGAGATTATGGAGCTGTGGCCTGCAGACATGACGAACCTGCTGCGGAGCTCGGTGGCGGAGCGGACATGGGATGCTTATCGCAGAGGTTGTGAGAGAGTGATGGAATTCTTGCGAGAGCGGGGGTGGAATGAGGGAGCAGTGTCGGATCAGGTGTTAGGGCAGTATGTAATTGGGGCTAAAGGGCAGGGGGTGGCACGGTCATCGGTGCGTGTGCATCTGGCGGGTTTTGCCTTTTTTGCAAGGGTGGTGGGATGGGGTTCTGCGGGGAGGGGGGGTTCCTGGTGCGTAGGTTGCTGCAGGGGTGGGAGCGCTTGCAGCCGACACCACAGGATCAGCGGAGGCCGATTACACATGAATTACTCTGCAGATTATGCTAGGGCTTAGCGGAGGTCGCGGAGTCGCCATATGAAGCGACACTCTTCAGGGCCGTATTCACATTTGGCCTTCTTCGGGGCATTTAGGGTGGGGGAATTGGTGGCGAATTCGAGGAAGATGGGTGTGAGGAATAGTTTGCGGTTCCAGCACATTTGGATAGATGGTAGGCAGTTGCGGGTACTGCTGCAAAGATCTAAAACAGACCAGCAAGGAAGGGGCTTATGGGTGGTCCTGCAGGGGATCGGGGGCATTACGTGCCCGGTGGCTGCTATGCGCATCTACTTGCGCTGTCGCTCGATGGTGGAGGGTGGGCTCTTTGTCCAGAAGGATGCAAGGGTGTTGACCCATTTCTAGGTGGCGGCAGTTTTGAGGATGGCTGTGTGTAGAATGGGTGAGGACACAAACTTTTTCTCTACGCACTCTTTTAGCATCGGTGCAGCGACAAGTGTGGCCGGGGTGGGGCTATCGGGCTTGCAGATTTAAATGATAGGTAGATGGCGGTGCGATTATGAGAGGGGCACACACGTGATATTTACAGAATTTTTTCTTTTACAGATGGGGGAAGGTGTGCGCAGGGATGTTGGATGCTGGGGCATTCCTTTGTGTTCTGGGCCGGCCAGCGAGCAGCAGTGCGGCCGATCGGGCGGCACTTGGGTCCGGATCCTGCTGTGGTGTCGATTTCATGGCTGGGCGAGCGGGGTCTATGGTGGATGCAGCTGCTGCCTTTGCTTCAATATCATGAGTGTTTAAGGATGCCGTCATCGTTTCTGCTGTTGCACTTAGGGGGCAACAATTTAACTTGCTGGACATGCAAGCAGTTGATTAATGCTGCAAAGAGGGACTTTGCTGTGGTGCTTCAGATGTTCCGGGGGGTGGTCTTGCTATGGTCAGACATTATTCCGAGGCCAGCGTGCTGGGGGCAGCAGTGTTGGTCTCGGGGGCTGATGAAAATTAATTGACAGATTGGGAAATGGTTAGGTGAGCACGGCGGGCTTCAGATACAGCATGCATGGGCGGAGGTGGCGTATGCTGGCTTGTATAGGAGCGACGGAGTACATCTATCCCCGGTGGGGGTGGATTTACTCTTGAATGATTGGCAGGAAGCATTGGAACGAGTGGTGCAGGAAGACACTGGCAGGTCACAGCTTGAGCTTGGGGAGGGGGGGTGGCACAGGTACCTCATCAAACCTGCGCCAGTGGCGGGATCCCGGAGGTTTCCGGGGTCTGGAGCCTTAGGCTACTTGGGGCAGGGGCGGGGTGCCCCCGACCCGGACAACTCCTAGCAGATTTTTGATAGTGATATGGCGAAGTCGGGCAGGGGTGGTAGTCATTTGACGGTGGTTTGACCATGGCAGGGGCGGAGCGAGGTCACCTTGCTAATAGCATGGCTGGTGGGGTATCACTCTGCTCGGGTTGGTTTCAAGATTGTAAGTTCAGAATGTTCAATATGTTAATTGGCAATAAAGCTGCGACCTGTTACTTCCAATAACTGTGTGTGTGAAATTTGTGGGAAGGAGGGGTTGGTGTGGAGGAGGAGAAGGGGGATAAAAGGGAGGGGTAGAGCTACCTGGTTAAATTGAGGAAGCGGGCAGGGTCCCAGCGCCCGAGAGTAACCGGGTGCACGGTCCGGTGTGGGACCCTACTCTCATTGGTGTGGGGGAGGAGGGGGGTACGGGGGGAGGGAGGCGCCGGAGGCATTGTTTAAATTGATTGGCTCCGCCTGCGGGGGGGAGCCAATCAGTGATGTGCAGGCGTGTGCTCGGGCACTGGTGGCGGTGGCTCGAGCACATGTGAGGAGGTCGGCGGCTGGCTTCCCACCACTCCCACCCTTTGTACTTTGGGGGACTTGGGTTGTCGCAGCGGAGGGGGAGGGGGCGGGATCCCAGAGGTTTCCGGGGTCCGGAGCCTCAGGGTACTTGGGGCGGGGGTGCGGTGCCCCCAACCTGGACAACCCCTAGCAGACTTTTGCTAGTGATATGGCGAAGTCGGGCAGGGGTGGTAGTCATTTGATAGTGGTTTGACCACAGCAGGGGCGGAGCGATGTCACCTTGCTAATAGCATGGCTGGTGGGGTATCGCTCTGCTCTGCTCGGGTTGGTTTCAAGATTGTAAGTTCAGAATGTTCAATATGTTAATTGGCAATAAAGCTGTGACCTGTTACTTCTAATAACTGTGTGTGTGAAATCTGTGGAAAGGAGGGGTTGGTGTGGAGGAGGAGAAGGGGATAAAAGGGAGGGGTAGAGCACCGGGTCCGGCTACCCGGTTAATTCCAACTGTATATCATCATATTTTAATAGTATGTTCGAAGGTATATAACAAAAAAAAAATGAAGTCTGTGCAATATAGAGATAATAATTTCTGAGAAAGAAACCAAAATATGTCCTGGACAGGATTAATGGCACTCTTTACTGATATTTGGTTGTACAACCTTGATAGTCATGACAGCCTCCAAATGTTTCTTGTAGCCATCTATAAGTTTCCTACATCTATCTGCTAGTAGTTTCTCCCACTCTCCAACTGCAATTTGTTCCAGCTCATGAATGTTTCCAGGATTCATTTTACCAATGGCAGATTTCAGCTCTTTCCAAAGGTTCTCGATTGGATTGAGATCCGAATTTAGGCCAGTTTGAAACAGCCCATTTTTTTTCCTTTTTAATCATTCTTTTGTACTTTTGGATGTCTGTTTTGGGTCATTGTCCTGCTGGAGGACCCACTTCCTGAGGCAGCAAAACAGCCCCACAACATTATGGAACCTCCACCATGTTTAACTGTAGGAAGAGTGTATTTTTTTTCCTCATAAGATTCATTTTGTCACCTGTAAATGTATTGCTGGTCCACATTGCCAGAGAACTCAAATTTGGTTTCAACTGTCCAGAGAACATTTTCCCAGAAGGATTGTGTTTTTCAAGGTGGGTTTGGGCAAAGATCAGGTGTGCCTTCTTATGTCTGTCTTTGGGCAGTGGGGTCCTGCTTGGCCTTTGCCCATAAAGTCCTCCTTTGTTTAGTACACGGTATATGGTATGGATTGAAACCATCACTCCAGATTGTTGCAGGTCAGCTTTAAGTTCTTTGGATGCTGTATGTGGTATTTTTCCAACAGTTCATATTAACCTTCAAAAACTTCCCTCTTCCCATCACATCCTGTGAGGTTTTTGACAGCTCCATGAGCAGAAAACTTCTTAACATTACAAATTAGACATATAAACACCCAAGGTCTTTGGAGATGGCCTTGTATTCCTTTGAAGTTTTACGTTTGGTGATAATGGCTTTTCTGATGGTCTCAGGCAGCTCTCTTGTCTTCACCATTGTGGAAATGGAACAAGGGCGTGAATGTGCCCATTTTAATCATTGGAACCATAATTCATTGGTTGATTCAAGTCAAGTGAGTACTGACAATTGATCAGAAGTGAGTCTAATTTTACTGCAATGGGAATGTGATTCTTCTGTTCAAACTGATTTGAATTGTTTATAAGAATGGCAATAATCGTGACCTTAAATATATCAAAAAGGCCCACCCTAAATCAGAGTGATCCTAAACACTTTTCTTGTAGGGCTTAGCAAAGTGAGGAACAAACCTCTACATATGAACAGTCCATTTTACTCAATTTTTGCAGTAAAAGCAGCAAAGTTAACTTAAGCCAAAAGTAAAATTAAACTTGGCTTGATCTACCGTGGACAACACCACATACGCATTCAATCATGAATGTACACGACACAGTACCGTGTTTCTGAGTCTATTCCACATTTTCACACCCTGCTTCAGGTGTTGACTTTATTCCGTGAGCAGTGTGAAACAGCAAAAGATACTAGTGAGGGTTAGAGCAGAGTTGGCCTTTTTGATATATATTTACAGTTATTGGCTGGAAACCTTTATTCATTTGGGTTCTGTGTGTGCTGAATAATCATGTCCTGCAATGTCTCAGTTTTTTATACTATTTCCTTTTTTAATTGGTCTTATTTTATTTGATTCTTTTATGTGTCAGATATGTGTGCATATATAGTTCAAAGCCATTTTACTGGCCACTTTTCTTTAGGAAATATTGGACATTAAGGGGTTGATCACAACTGTAGATGCAAAAGTCGGACAGTTAAAACGATTGACAGGAAGAAAATTGTTGCATTCAGAATTATAATGCTGATAAAAAAAAAATGTGTGTACCATGGGCTGCCCAAAGAACAAGCTAATCTGTTCTAAAGGAGATCAAACCTAAGCTTTCTTTAGAAGCTCAGTTGATAAGACTTCAACTTTCAAACTTTGGACACATCATGTGAAGAGAGATCATTAGACAAAAACTTCATGCTTGGAAAGATTGAAGGTCAATGTAAAAGAGGAAGGCCAGCAACGCAATGGATTGATACATTAACAGCAGCTATGGATTTATTTATTTAACAAAATTTCTATACTACTGTATCTACAATTTGCAGCAGTATACATAGAACAAAAAATGTTAAGAACTTTACATGGAACATGTTTGATAATTATACATAACATATTTGAGAACAGGTTAAACTATTTTAAACAATAGAAAAACGTGATACTTAACATTGTAAGGAACAGGGAGGGGGAGATTATTGTGCATGAAGTGAGGTGAACATAGAGTAGCTAGGGTATGAGACTATGTTACAGGTCCAAAATGATCTAGGAATAATGAAGTCTTTAGTTTGACCCAAAACTCTTTGTGAGGGAGCTCCAAATGATGGGGGCATAGAATGCAAAGGCTCTGCAGGAGGTAGATAGGTTAGAATGAGAGAATGTGGTTGGGACAGCTAGGTGGTTGTGGCTGGGCTTTCTCCTGGATCTGTTGTAGAGCGGTTCAAGAATGAGGTGTTGTAGGCTGTTTGCAGAGGGACTGTGAAGGGTCTTGAAGATGATGAGGGCAACTTTATATTTGATTCTCAAGTATACGGGGAGCCAGTGTAGTTGCTTCAGGACTGGGGTGATATGTGCTCATTGAGTGGTACTTGTGATGATTCTGACTGCTGTATTCTGTGCAAGTTGGAGGGGGGAGTAAAGTTGATTTTGGGAGCTCCCTGATATATAATGTTGGCATAATCCAAAAATTTGGGGGAGGGGGTGATGGCGTGAAAGACGGCCTGGATGCCACTCTGTCATCAATTAGCTGCCTGACTGAAGACCAAACAGTTTAGGACAACTATCCAGAGGATCTCCATGAGTTGGCACTGATTTGACGGCACTTAAGAACAACAAAGACAACCATGCATAAATTCCACCCTTGTTAAAATCACCATTTCCATGTGGATGCAATTTCCTTTTCCTGATTTAGCATGTTGAAATTACAAATGGCTTCTAAAATAACCCCCCATAAAATGCCATATAACCTTGCTCTGTTTGACCTTGTTTAAAAAGAGTGATGCTATGGTGGACAGAATTTTCAAGATGTACTCACTTGTGTTAACCAAAATTATCACATTTCTTCACTGAAAGAAACATATTGTTTGATTTAATAGGTGTAAATCATTACTGAAGGAAATACAGAAAGTTGTGACCTTTAATAAAAAAATACATCAAATGTAATTTAATATTGATTTTTTTTTAAGTACCTTTCAAAACAAAAAAAATTATGGATCATAGCAGTAGAAGAATGAACATGTAATGTCTGGTGTCAGGAGCTGGCAATGTTTTGCTTTAATACTGACATGTCTGTTGACGCGAGACACCCTGAATTATTTCCATTCATTAATTCCAGTACCAATTTCCTAAAGCATGAAAGTTTAAAGGACACGCAGATGTAGATTTCTGGACAAGTTAAAAGTAAGGAGGCCTTTTTACTAAAGGTCGCTAACCAGTTAACATGCAGTAGGTGGCGACTGAGAACATCAATGTGCACGCATGCCAGTAACTACCTGCTAAACCACACCGTGAGAGGCCTTCATGTGCTAGGGAGGAAGGTGGGCAGATTAGGAACAGAATATGAGGTAGGAGAGCACAGTATGACTACTGTGAGGGCAATTGCCACATGTCAGAGACCATGTGACAATTAGTGTGAATGCACCTAGCGATACCTTTATGGGTGGTCCTAGGTGTACCTGCATTACTCACGCTGCACGTTCTGGTGCTCGATCATACACTGACTGCTGTGAACTTGTTGGGCATTTCCCTAACAGGTAGCACATGACCGTCGCACTTCCTGTGCGTTATTGCACAATTTGTGGTAAAACTAAGTTCAAACCTTTTGTGAAAAGGCTGATAAATGTGGTTGTTTTTGTGAGTGAAGAATCCATTCTGTCTTTCTGTCCAGGAGAAATGTCTGGTTTTGAGGATATGGACCATTCATTTCACTTCTCTGCCTGGCTGTTGTCTGAGTTTCTTCTTATTTAAGAAGGAATCATGCAAAGAAATCTCAGTCTTGCTCAAAGAAACTGTTTCCTCCTGGAATCTGCCGTTCCTGAAAATGAGTAGTGTTACCTCCAGTGCTCATACAATTTCTTAATTTTTTTTCATCTGCTCCAAATAGTACATAGCTCACCAGACCACTGTTTTGTTTGAGAAAGAGGACATGTCTACGACTTTTCCTGTTTTGTTTCGTGTTGTTTGGAGACAAAAGGAAAGAAAAACAAACAAAATCACATTCCTTTCTTTTCCAAAATCCTCTTTCCCCCTGCCCTCCCCCGGTTCCATGGCCAAACTTTTAGAAACATTCTCCCCAAGCTTTCATCCATCCTCGCAGCCCAAAGTAGACATCTCCAGCCTTTTTCCAACTTCCCAGAATCGCCCAGCTTGCCCGTTATGCCCAGCGTTCAAATGACCTTCCGTTTTGTAACAATACAATCTTCTTTTTTTGGTCCTTTTCAGAGCAAAATAAAATGACTCTATAGTACTAATTGCTCTATAATAACTTACATCCAACGTGGTACATACATGTCTGGTGGGAAAAATTACTTTTTAAACGAGAAATAGAAATGCTAAGTATGCCCAGAATGTCTCAGACTAAGCGGCGCTTTAACAAATGATGTATTGCATATCGTACTTTAGTGCCTAATAGCATCAAGGACTGTTCTGGCAATCTTGCATATATTTTTTGTTTTTGTAGAACATTTCCACCACCAAGACCTCCAACTCAAAACAGAATAAAATAATGCTTAGCTTCAAATGTTCGGCTCTAAGTATTCCCCAACGCCTCCCTCCGGCGCCAATCATGCGTTTCACTCAAAAAAGAGTTTCCTCAGAGGGATCTAAAAATAAGAACAATCATTTAAGTCTAAACAGCAACTCAACATTAATTTTCCACGTTGATGTCACAAAAATCTACAATCTACGTATACGTTGGTTTCACATACCAGTAAAAACTTTCATGCCACGATGCTGCCGTCTATTTCTAAAGAGGTTCTCAAGTAGTATAACTTCCAAAATATGCCACGCATGCGGAAAAGTAGAGCTTGCTTCACTCTTATATTTCCCTACCATGACATCATACATTTAATAAAATTTCTTACGTTTACACCTGGAACTTCAAACTCTTTCATTTATTCATTCAAAAACACCCCCCGCCCCCAATCAATAGTAGAGTTTAAACCTTCTGGTGACAGGGTTTTCAGGTTAAAAAATCCTTTGAGACTAAAAAATAGTCTACCTTTTTCTCAATTCCTACGTTTCCGTAGAAACTGTTCAGATGTGCACGAATTTAAGAGACAATCATTATTTTTACTGAAGAATTTTAGTGACCGGGGGATATCCCCCTCAGGTTTCTCGACAAGCATATAATCGAGCATTGTTTAATGACAGGTCCTGGTTGTTAGGGACCTCTCGGCGTAATGTGAGAGAGGCCGATACAGAGAATGTAAACATGATGATAAAATTTTCACCATTAAGTTATAAAATCCAGCGTATATTATCAAAACACACTAACGTGTTACTCAGTGTTCCAGGTCTTGAGGAGAAATACATCCGCTGTGTTTGGCAGAGAAATAGAAATTTAAAGGAGCATTTGGGTCCGGCGGTGTTACCGCCTATAGAAGAAGAAGACTCTCATATGAGGGGACATCGGAAATGTGGTCAGTGTGGGATTTGTGAGATCACAGAAGAAATTAAAGAATTTACACATCGGGGCAAACTGTATAGTTTGTGTAATAATACATCTTGTGACACAACAGCAGTGATTTACGCCATGAGATGCCCCTGTAATTGGCAGTGCATTTGGACACACATTGCCAGCTAGCATGGGGCCAAACAGCGCATGACGATTTTCACACTAGCTGCTCAACATGCGTTAAGGGCATGAGTGGGTGGGATTAAGGTGGAAAGTGGGTGTGGTGTGCTCTGCACTGTTAGTGCGGGATCACTTAGTGCCATCTCATTAAGAGGCTGTAGGTGCACCCATGCTAACACCGCGGCAACACGGGACAGAGCTTCACGTTAACTGGCAGGGAAATGCTTTTCATGCTCTTGACAGTTAACATGGCATTGTTGAACCTAACACACTATCATTTCAGTGCTTTTGCTGCCTTAGTTGCAACGCCATAGCAGCCTTTAGTAAAAGTGTCCTTAAGTCCTAAAAGGGTCATTCAGGTTTTCGCAGGTATTCGACAAAAGGTTCACTAAATGTAGTCTCTTTTATCAAAACTGCATAAGGAAGCACATGTGTATTTTCTGACACATACAACAGGAATAGCCATTTTATTAAAAAAGCACACACAAACGAGCAATTTTACATGTGTAGGAGGTGGTTCTTGCAAGACTACATATACAAGAGGAGCCAAGTTGTAAGTCTAAAATTTTTGACTTTTAGAGGCTGTTTTTAAGACCAAAGAGATAAGTACAGTCAGGGCTGGCCCAGGAGTTTCTGCCACCCCAAGCAGAAATCCCGGCCGTGCCACCACCATGCCAAGCCACATCATATACTGCCGCCGTCCACTGTAGGCATCAGCTTTTCAACAATTTCCTGTTTCATTTCATTTGTTTTGGTGAAAAAAATACAGTTGTTTTTCATTTACTTCAGTTTCAGATGGAGTTAGCCCAGGTAGCTAAATGTAATTCCTTCTCATGCAAGCCTATGGTCAGACCCTTCTGCACTCCCTACTCGCCCTGTGCTTTACCCCTTGCCTTCCCTCCCCTCCCCTCATGCTGTCTCTTAGTGACCTCCCATTGAATCATCTCTCTCCCATCTGATCTATTGAAAACTTAGCTGCATGACTGATCTTTCACCACTGTCGCTACACCACGTCACTGGCTCCCTATTCGTTTCTGCACAGCTCAAACTTCTCTTACTGACCTACGAGTGTATTCACTCCACGGCTCCTTATTACCTCGCACTTATCTTTTCCCTTCTCTTCTACTGCACTGTTTGCCTGGAATAGACGACCTGAGTCAATAGATCAGGCACTATCTCTAGTCCTATTAAAGTCCTGGCTAAAAATGCATCTTTTTGAGGTTGCTTTTGGATCCTGACCCCCCTTCTCCTGTTTTGCACCACTGTGTTGTTTAATCATTTCCCTCAAGAACTATCCTACCCCCTGCTTCTTCGTCTTGCATAGTTTGGAAGTTCTGTAAACAACTGTCTGTTGCGCGTTTATATACAGTACTGCATATGTCTTATAGTGCTATATAAATGATAAATACTACTAGTAGTGCCTATGTGGTTGCCTTCTCTTTTGGGCAAAGGTGATCGCAAGCCACTCTTGCATCACTCAAGCTCCTTTTCAAAATGGCGCCAGCTGTCCTGAAATCAGAGCTAATTGTGTTCTATAGGAAGGTTGCTAAAATTTGAATTAAAAATACAAACAAAACATTTAGAAATTCATCTACTAGAAACATTCATCTGCTAGTTCATTTTGTCATATATTAGAGCTGGTGTTAAGTTATATGGCTGCAAAATTTGCGCTGGATCTGATACAGACACTTTCAGTGGGTGTTCCTTGTGGTAAGGATATGTTTGGCAGTAAGAGATGAAAATCCAGCTTGGTTATTTTTCCAGTGAATATCTTCCCTTTCTGTGAGACATCTGCCAGCAACAAGAGTTGGCATCTGGCACTCTAAAATATCATTTGATTTTCCTTATGAAATCTTAGCCGAAAGGATGCATTATTTAAAGATTTACAGATTATTCACCATACGGCAGAGGTACTCAAATCCAGACCTGGAGGGCCGCAAACCAGTCAGGTTTTCGGGATATCCCTAATGAATATGCATGAGATATATTTGTATGCACTGCCTCCATTGTATTTGAATCTATCTCATGTGTATTCATTAGGGATATCCCGAAAACCTGACTGGTTTGCGGCCCTCCAGGACTGGATTTGAGTACCTCTGCCATACGGTGATCTTCACAGCTCAGAATAGTTACATAGTAACATAAGAATTGATATATCAGCTGATCAAGTCTGTCCAAGCTGCTGAGGACACCTCCCACCTGAGAGGAGGAGATGTTTTGTGGTTAGAAAAGCAGATTTCACACTGGGGAAACTATGATTCAAATCCCTCATCTTCCAATGACAGTCATGGTGACCTTTGGCAAGTAATTTCAGCCTCCTTTGCCTTATGTACAACTGTGAGTGTGAGCCCATTGGGGCAGCCATCAGAATATAACTTGACTTGAGCACACATTTTGAAAAGATGAGTTAAATATGCCTTTCTCCTTTGTTTAGGGCAGAGGTTCCCAACTCCAGTCCCGGAGGGCCAAAACCATTCAGGTTTTCAGGCTGTCCCTAATAAATATGCATGAGATGCCTTTGCATGCACTGCCCCCATTGTATTCAAATGCATCTCATGCATATTCATTAGGGACAGCCTGAAAACCTGAATGGTGTTTGACCCTCCAGGACTGGAGTTGGGAACCTCTGGTCTAGGTCATATGATCATACAAGGTCTCCATTTAGTTCCCTCCAACTCCCATTTTCCCTGTGCCTAACCTCCAGAGCCAGCTCAAGTGTATCTACACCCTAGGGGGACCACTGGCCATAGGCCCCTCTCCCCACCCCATGCGTGATCCAGCATCCACATTCCAAGCATCACCTGGGTCATCAACATCTTGCCTTCTCTACACCCTCCCCTCAGGTCCTCCAGCATCTCTCACCTCCCTCCCCCCCCCCCAAGGTATCCCTTACTGAGAATCTCTCTCCTTCCCCTCCCCTCCCCTCCATCCCCAAAGTATCCATCATGTCCCCCTTCTTTCCTTACCCACCCAGCATCTCCATTCCTTGTTGCCTTCCCTCTATCACTGCTACTGCCTTATCTCTTGTGGGAATACAAAACATCAGGGGGATGGCAGCGCAGCACGGCCTAGCTCTTTAACGACTCTTTCAGCAGAGGGTCTTTGAGTAGTGTCAGACGGCTGCCTGGGTGAGAATCTTCACAGTTTTGACAATGCATATATTTATATGATTTTTGCAAGGTATTGTGGGTAATGTAGTTCATTCACACCAGATACAGCTGCTGACAATAATTTAGTTGTGCACAAGTGTTAAAGCCAATAAAATACTTCTTTATTTATGGGGTTATTTCTCCCAGAACAGATATGCTTGGTAGCACATAAATTAGGTTACTTGCTTGCAGTGTTTAACTTGGTAAAACAAAGTCAAAAATCAAAATCAGGAAAACAACCTTCAAACTTGTCAGGCAATTAGCTAATGTTTTCTTAGCATATTTCTAACAAACGAAAAGCCACAAAGAAAGAAATAAACTGTTCTTGTAAGGTTAACTTCTGATTACTTTCCACACAGATCCAGAAGTAATTCTCTCCTAGCTCACAAGCAATTAGGTGCAGCTCAATTGCTATCAGTTATCCAGCTGAAACCCCTTAGCTGGCTTGCCTTCCACTGAGCTGGGTCAAATCCTGCTTCAGGAGCTTTTCTGAGTAGATTAAAGAACAAATTTATATTTCTTTGTGATGGCTGCTGTGCTTTATCACAGAAAGTTACCAACAGAGTTTGGATAGAGAGCAGTCCATATAAACAATATCTTGATCTGCTATTATTTCCCCTTCATCAACAAGCATAGGGTCACTATCATGAATTGGCACAGATGAATCTTTCAATGGGGCACTTTCAGGAGAACACTTATTTCCCTGCTGTCTTTCAAGGTTATAGCTAGGGCATAGATCAGTGTTCATACCTGAGCTTCCATTGTTGCTATAGTTCCTCTCTATATAGCCTGGCCAGTATGTAGTCCAGTTCTTATGTCCAGCCTTCCAGTCCTGATCCCTGGACACTGGATCTCTCTTCACATACCTTCTGGCATAGGTCTTAGAGTCCCTTCCACGTGCAGCCGTCTCCCTCACAGGTAGCCTCTGGTGATTCCTTGTTCTGCAGCACCATTCCTCTGGCTTTCCCCAGTCCAATGGTCTATGCTGGCCCTTGGAATACCTCCCAGTATACGTACTGCCTTGGACTCTTCTAGACCTCTCAAAGGCTTTTCTCCTCTTCCTTCCAGAGGGTTTCTTTCCTTCTCTATCCGTCCGCTTTGGCTTCTGCTTCTGCTGATTCTTCAGATGAAACTGATGATCCTTCTCTGCATATCCAAGGTGATCATGAAGCTGGTCATCTGTTGAATAAACTCTACTCTTATTCTGCTTAGATGAGTGATCCTCCCTAACACAGCGCAGCTGTGCTGAATCAGGCCCTGCCCTTTGAGATGAGTGCTTAGGGATTACCTCATAGCCCTTTTGATTGAACACATGTTTTCTCACTTCAGCTCCTCTCATGGCTGTTGGAAACCTGGTGCATTCTGGGACTGGTAGTCTTTTATGGCAAAATTCTGTTTTCTCATTTCTACCAGCACTGACAGGTTGCTTGTTCAGAGACACTTCACCTTTTCTATAGCCCCTTCCTGAGCTATGATAAGCTTCCTTATCACAGTAGCTGAATGCATACACCTGCATGTGTGCAAGGCCTGCCATCTCCCACCCATTCTGATTCTGAGGCATGCACAGATGCTGAACGTCCCCCCACTGAGAGCAGTTTTAAAGGACTGTGCCATGCCGTGCTGTCGCTACTCTGGAACACAATTTTTGTTTGTTGATGTTTCCCTGCTTTCCAGGATAGTAAAGAGGAGAGAGATGCTGTACTGCTGCTGCTTGATGTTTGCCCACCTAGGCAGGTGCCTGGCCCACCTTGTGTCAGGGCACCTCTGCTTTTGGATCCTGACCTTTTGTCCTCCTTTTATCACCCATGTGAGACAAAACCATCTCTAGCTCCCTCTCTGTATTTTTGTCTTGCTTGGACTGAAAGCTCTGTTGAGCAGGGACTTTCTCCTATGTGTATCTGTAGAGTATTGCATATGCCTTGTAGTGCTATACCTATGATACATAGTAGTAGTAGTAGTAGAGGATCTACTAGTAATAACCTAAACAACCCAGTACTGGCTAGTGTGGCAACTGTCTGCAAATCTGGCTTCCTAGGTCCCTGCTTATCTTCCAGACACAGCTGAATATGTGAGCACCTGTGTAGAATTTCTAGTTATTATCTTGCAGCCTGCCGGACAAACTCAGCTACTAGTTTGATTCTATTATTAATAGTGCTGATACGCATTTGGGTTCACTACATGCCTGCCCCAAAGAACTTAAAATCTGAGAGGACACCTAAAGTGACCAAGGTTATTAGGACTGTCGTGGCACAAACAGGATATGACCCCGGGTTCTCTGGCTCCCATCCTATTGTTCTAAACTCTAGGCCACGTCTCCTCCTCTTGGGAGCAGTATCTCTAAATGTGTTAATTTTGTGTATATCATGACAGCAGGAGTTCGATTCCCACTAGCACAGCTTGTGGCCTTTGGCAAGTCACTTAACCCTCCATTGCCTCGGAAGAGCCTGGCAATCTACTTCCAGTCACACCTCCAAAAAAACTCAGGGGCCTCTGGGTCACCAGGAGTCAGCATTGACTTGAAGGCACACATTGCATTGCATTGCATGACAGCAGTAAACCTCACACAGACCAGAATGTGTGGAATATGATCTGTGTTTCAGATTTACACATTGTAACACTTGCATTGGGCCAGAGAGAGCTTTCGTCTGGAGTTCACAGCATGTAACTTCCCAAACACTATTTCCATCAGGCTGTGATGCTTCTATTATCACAACTTCATCTAAATAATTAAATATTACAGAGTGAATGGGACATGTGCAAGAAGAGAGGAGATAGATTTTTCTATGCTAAAGTACACGAAGATGACCAAACACAACACGCAAAGGACTGATGAGAACATAAGATATGCCATACTGGGTCAGACCAAGGTCCATCAAGCCCAGTATCCTATTTCCAACAGTGGCCAATCTAGGTCACAAGTACCTAGCAGTTTCCCCAGAAGACACAGGTTCCACAATGCTTGTATTGGGACAAGCAATGGATTTCCTGGTACCCTTTAATAATGGTTTATGGACCTTTCCTCCAGGAACTTGCCCAAACCTTTTTTAAACCCAACTGCACTAACAGCTTTTACATCCTCCGGTAATGAATTCCAGAGTTTGATTACACGTTGAGTGAAAAAAGTTTTTTTTATTACTCTTAAATGGGTTACTTTGTAACTTCATTGCATGTCCCCTAGTCTTTCTACATTTTGATGGTGTAAAGAATTGATCTACATTTACTTATTCCACCCCATTCATTAATTAATAGACCTCTATCATATCTCTCTTCAGCCGTCCCTTTTCCAGGTTGAAGATCCCTAACTTTTTTAGCCTCTCCTCATAGGGGTATCCTTCCATCCCCTTTACCATTTTGGTAGTTCTTCTCTGTACCTTTTCTAATTCTGTTATATCCTTTATAAGATATGGCAACCTGAATTGCACACAATATTCAAGGTGTGGTCACACCATGGAACGATAGAGGCATTATAATATCCTTTATTTTATTCTCCATTCCTTTCCTTAGGAATCTTAGCATTCTATTTGCCTTCATGGCCACTGCTGCACACAGGGCGGAGTGTTTCAATGTATTATCCACAATGACTCCTAAATCTTTTTCCTGGGTGGTGGTTTCTAATGTGGAACCTTGCATCATGTAACCATAGTTTGGGTTGCTCTTTCCTAGGTGTGTAACTTTGCACTTGTCCACATCAAATTTCATCTGCATTTGAACATCCAGTCTTCCAATTTGTTAAGGTCCTTTTGCAATTTTTCACAATTCTCTTGGGTTTTAACAACATTGAATAATTTTGTGTCATCTGCAAATTTGATAACCTCACCTGTTATTCCCATTTCCAGGTCATTTACTGATGGCAGACTGTGCTACAAATTTCATATGTACGAGCTCTAATTCATTTAGCGATTCTTTGTTTCATCAAATAATTTAAGGAGAGAGTTAAAACAGGGGAGGAATAGCCTAACAGAGCAGCAGACTGCGAGCCAGGGAAGACAGGTTCAAATCCCGCTGCTGTTCCTTGTGATCTTGGGCAAGTCACAGTCTTCTATTTCCTCAGGTACAAATTTAGACTGTAAGTTCTCTGGGGACTGCTGAACCTGAATGTAACTTGCCTTGACCTGCTGAGAATGCTATGAGCTAAATCTAATTCACTTGAACAGAAGGCTCCTAGGACTTACAGCTTGCAATGCGCTAGAAGGAACAGGCCTCAACAGGATGGCTATTGAGATGTAATGTTCTGTCAAACTTGATGCCGGAGAGAAAGAAACTAGTCAAAAAGATATTCCCATATTAATGTAGATCAGCTTTACAAGAAGCAGTCAGGCTTTATTCCAGAATGCAAGGAGAGCTTTCTGATAAGAGGAGTGAAAGAATAAGGACTGAATGAGATATATCACAGACCCCACAAACTTCCGCAGGGTACTGAAGAACGACTTATTCCAACAAAACTATGAAAACATACAATAGCAACTACCTACCCAGTATTATATGAGACTTATTCACTGCCTGTCACCACCCCCCCTATCAAGAATTAATTTTGTTCCAAATTAATTCGTTATGATTTAAGTTATATCTATGTTAACCCTTCCTGTTAACATTCAATACCAATAAAGTATTATAGATTTATCTGTCAGCCGCTCTGACTGTAAAATAGAGCGGTATATAAAACCAGTTAAATAAAATAAATTAAAATTATAAGCGGCAGTGTAGAATGACAGACAGTGGTGGAGACATTTGATGTTTAGTATTTATTTATTATTTTATTAGCATTTCCAAAAATTATTACAAAAAGTAATAAAGATTACAAAACCAAAGCAAACCCAGAAATTCTGTACAAGTCCACATTACGGAAGAGTGATAACAATTAGATAGAGCACCAATTATAATCAGTTACACACAAGAATTTCAGCAGTATTAGCCCAGTTTCCTCCTATCCCAATCATACTAAGCTATCCAACAAATATATTAACTCCATACCACTAAGATATAATTAAGACAAATGAGACTTCAAAAATTCTTCCAATTGTAAAGACTCAAGGAAAACATATGAATCCTTTCCTGATGTAACCAGGCATTTACAGGGAAATTTCCAAAAGAGTTGCCCCCATTTCCAGAACATGCACTTTCAGAGTCAAAAAAGCCTTATGCCTTGCCTGTGTCTGCCTGGAAACGTCCGGGAAGATATTTATTTCTTTTATACTGCCTTTCAATGTATCAAAACGGTTTATATTTAACAATTGGGAATACTCGTAACTTGTTTATACTGAGCGTTAACTTATATACATTATTACTTACCATTGGCATTTCTTATTACTTAATGAATATGTTTGCGAAGGAGACAAGGGTAATAGATAATTTAATGCAAAGAGATGTCAGTGCTTGGGGAAGAATGATCACTGGGGGTACTGGAGAATGCAACATGCATGTGATCTATAGCCACTTCCAAGCAAAGGCGAATTGGGGATTCCAAGTGCTGTTCCACTTCCAGTTTCATGAAGAGACAGGAACCACAGAGACTGGTGGCATCTCGCAGCAAGTAGAGGAGATCCCTGTGCCGGTAAAGGAAATGTCCCAGAGAAAATGAAATGTTTTCTCTGTTTTATGGTCAGAAGGAAACATCAGGGATTCTGTTTTCACAGAGGTTCATTTTTGTCTGCATGAAGATGACAAAATGCTTTCAAAAAGCAGATGTTTATTTCCATTGCACTTATTTAGATACTCCTATGAATGTGGGCTCATTACAGTCTCCAACTTTTTTTCAAATGGTTTATTTTTCTACCGGGAATAACACAATCCATTAGACTTCAGCTGAAAATAATTAGAATTCCTTTATCCCAATAAAATATTCTCAGTATTCATTACTCAAAAATCTTATTGCTAAGAAATGTAATTTCATGTTATCTATCCTGAAAGAAAGTTTATACAGCAAATGAATAATAGGAGTTCTCAGTTACATGGGGTATAACTTAGCTAAAACATTGGTGGAGTGATTACTTTGACCCAGTTCATTAAATATGCCGCATCACCGGCAGAAAGAAAATAGTTCTTGTTTGTAAGAAAA
Organism: Ichthyophis bannanicus; assembly: GCA_033557465.1. NCBI lineage: Eukaryota > Metazoa > Chordata > Amphibia > Gymnophiona > Ichthyophiidae > Ichthyophis > Ichthyophis bannanicus. Next base: position 743,659,639 of record CM066031.1, on the reverse strand, counting down.
CGGAGCCTCGTTTCCTAATATGCACTAAAATGCATGAATACATTAATTAAGGGACCCTTTTAGTCAAGTGCACTAAGTGGTTAATGAACATTGTAGCACGTGATAATGTTACCATGCTAGCGTGAGATTAACACAGCTAATTCTCGTAGTAATCATTCATTGATTAATAGGGCGGACATGGACATGTTATAACCAGAGACTAAGCCAATAAAGATATATTACTCTAGTAGCATATACTGAAATTCCAGAATCTACTTAATATTATCTCATATTTAAATGTAAAAATGTGGAAATTATCACTGGCCTTACTTGCACACCTAATATTGTTTATAGAGCGGGTCTCAGACTACCAGGGAGCTCTCGCGTTGACTTTTTTTGCCAGTAACTGCTCCTTTTTTGCATCAACGACCCATTTTTTGAAAAACTTTTGTAAAACCCTGGTGCTATCAGTCCAAGTGATTAAACATAGATTTCCCAATCATCAACAATAAAATGCATAAAGTCAGGCTTATCTTGATGTATTATGTCCCAACGCCAAACTCAGCGCTGCCGCGTTTCACGAACTGATTTCGTTTCTTCAGGGGCTCATAAGCCTCTTCTTTATGTTACTTGTCATTCTGGAAAAATAAAGTCAGCAAATCTCAAACAAAATAATTCCAAAAATTTTTTTTTTAACGATAGACATATCATATGGCTATTCCTATTTAGAGAAAACAAATCTCACCGCATGTGTTAACCATGGACCTTTTCTCTACAGAATGTCAAAAATGCCGCGCATGCGGTTTATGGAATGGGAGGGTGTAATTAAATAGTGGAAGCAATCAAAACGTTTAATGAATGACGTAAACACGCCATTCAAATACAAAGAGTCCAATCTATTTGAGTGTTGAGCCCTCCAGGAGTGACAGTTTTCAAATCGAAAATCCAACGTTGTTCTCTACCACCCGTCGCCTTGCTGACTCTCTCAATGCAAAAACAGCGGAGATCTCTAAAAGTGTGATGAAATGTGAGGCAATGAGCAACTATGGGAGCTGTGATGTTTTTACAGTTCAATCTACTTCGATGCTCCACCAGTCGAGTCTTGAAAGAACAGGTAGTCTTTCCGATATATAACAATTGACAGGGGCATTGGATAGCATACACCACCTGTGTGGTTTGACAATTGGTTGAATGTTTTAAATTATATCGTTTGCCTCCATATTCAAAAGACTGAATGGTTTGATTAACCTCACACAACGCACACTCTCCACAGCAAGAATGCCCCACTGATTCACCTGAAACAAACGTTGTTGGAGAATGCAGGACGGTGGGGCTGACCAATTCCTTTAGATTTCTATTTCGAGTCCACACGCATCTAATGGATTTCTCCCGGAGTTCTGGAATAGAAATCTAAAGGAATTGGTCAGCCCCACCGTCCTGCATTCTCCAACAACGTTTGTTTCAGGTGAATCAGTGGGGCATTCTACCCGCTCTTTCAAGACTCGATTGGTGGAGCATCGAAGTAGATTGAACTGTAAAAACATCACAGCTCCGGGGGGCGGAGCCTGATGTCCAGCGGGGTAGACGCTTCGCGCTGAAGCTCCCGAGGGGCCTACTTAGAATCCTGACTAAACATCTGCATAAACTTAATATTTTATACCGAACTTACCGGGGTGCCTTGGAGGGAATGGCGACCCACAAACCAGTGCGCTTGGACTTCGGGTCTCCCTCTTCTTCACATGGAAAACGCTCCAAAACAGAGTTGTCTTCCCCACCTAAGATGGTTCCACCTCGGGTAAGCCCTGAACTGCAACAGGAGATCTTGGAGGAACTACGTGGTGTGAAGGAACTGGTACAGTCCAACGGAGAGGCGCTCCGAGCCATGCGAGAAGACTTCGGTATGCTTCAGGACCGGCTTGAAGGTCTTTCACTACGGCTGGACAACATGGCGGGGGTCCTCGATTCGCACGCGGTGCGTTTGGTAAACCTGGACCAGGCTGAACGTCACATACAGAATCTTCAAAAAGAGTTAGAGGATTGCAATAATCGTGCTCGTCGCAACAATGTCAGGCTCATAGGAGTTCCAGAAGGGGCGGAAGCAGGAGATATCAGAGAATTTCTGGTCAAAACTCTCCCTTCCTTGCTGAAGATTACCTTTTGCAGAGATCTGGAAATTGACCGAGCATATCGTGCTCCTACCAACATCGCACTCAATCGGACGACCCCCCGGCCCATTATATTCCGTTTACTGAGGTATCAGCAAGTTGAGCAAATTCTCAAAGCCGCCCGGGTGATGCCACATCTGCAGTTTGACGATCATAAAGTCTCTTTCTTCCCCGACTTGGCAAAGCCCACAGCTGACCGGCGGAAGGGACTTCTTGCTTTTCGTCCTAGACTTCAACAGTTACAGGCTCGCTTTGGCCTCTTATATCCAGCGAAGCTCAGAGTGACTCTTCATAACCAAACTAGAACCTTCGAAGATCCTGCTCTGCTAGCAACATTTTTAGATTCCAAAGAGGCAGACCTGATGCGCTAAGTCAACAATTCGGATGGTCTCCGCTGGAACCGCCCGCCATTTTGAATGGCCCGGCGCGGTGATTATTGCCTGGAATAGAGACTGCCTGGACCCTCCTTTCTTTTATATCTACCTCTCTTGGTCTCCTTTTCCTCCATGATGTGCACCTCGGTTGGATTCGGAGCACGCACAGACATACCGGTTATATGTTTCAATTTGGGCCTTCTCTGGGGTTTCACCCCGCAGACATCAGGTCGCCTGTAATTTCTGGGGTTATGCTTCTTCTCTAAGGCACTTTGGTGCTTCTACTGTTATATAGGGCGCTTCATGATTTTCATTGGCTTATTTTCTATCATATTGTGTGTACAGTCATTTATAGTTGATATGAGGGACATTGCGCAACTCGGTGCGCCATCATGTTCCTTTCTCAGAATGTTTGACTTTGTTGTATGGCCTTATGTATGCTCTTAGTATTGAACGTAAGAGGCATCAATAGTCCAATCAATAGAATGACCATTCTTAGTTATTTTAATCATGATCATACTGATTTAGTGTTTCTTCAGGAAATCCATTTCACTTCTGTCGAACCACTGAAACTTGCTGCCAAACCTTATATGGTGGCTGCCTATTCTCCCGCCGTTTCTGAGCGTGGTGAGGTAGCCATCTTAGTTGAGAAATTTTGCCAATCACTGTAATGGATACTAGCTCTGATGGGGAGGGTAGCTGGACCTGTGTATACTTTAAGGTTAGAGATAGTGCATCTGCGTGTATCGGTATTTATGCTCCGAATGTGGATGACCCTGTTATTGTTACTCGGCGGTGACTTCTACCAAGTATTTGTTCCTTTGATAGATAGTCTGCCGCCTAGAACGAGTGGTCCGCCCAAGAGTCTCCACACCCTGCCAGCCCTGATGACAGATTTTGCGTGAATTGCTATATGGAAGTTGCTTCACCCCTCAGACTTAGAGCTCACCTTTTCTCAGCCCCCCCATCACTCACATTCTAGATCAGATTTTTCCTATCTCCTCAGTACTGCTATCTCATGTAGACAAATACTCCTGATAGGTTAGCCAATTGGAATGCCATCCAGTGCGCTTGATGCGGGACATGCTATGTGGCCTTTGGTCTACTACACTCCTGTTACGCATGATTGTCCCGCATTACAGTATTACTGGAGTCGGGTCTGAGGTCGTCTTCATTCTATTTTATATATTTCGGATCCCCTCTTTGGGGAGTTTGTGGGGCTCCGCTTAGCTGCGGGGATCCCCTCTCTTCCTAAATTGGCTTACTTCTTTTAGTCTTTATGCTGGGTATTGCTGTCCCCTATTTCCTCAATCACGAAATATTGGGAAACATATCTGTCTTTATTGTAAATGTGCGCACATACCCAGTATGTCTGCCTCTTCCGTTCAAACTATTCACTATTGGTCTAGCTAGAAGACGCTCAACGATTATGTTCAAAATTTCGATGCTCTTCGTTGACTGTTTGATTCTGTATTAATCTTTGTCACATGCTCCTCCGGTATCATAGATTCTCCTTCTGTTTGTTTGATGTACAATAATTGTTGTATGTAGGCGCTCATCTGATGATTCTAATCAGCTTAGAGAAGAAGCCTTGGGGTGGGGGGTAATTGGGGTTGCTTTCTTTATTGTATGTGTGTATTTGTTTCTTTTGATGTGTTGTTACTTTGTTTGTTGTAAAATGAAAATAAACGTTTAAAAAAAAAAAAAAACATCACAGCTCCCATAGTTGCTCATTGCCTCACATTTCATCACACTTTTAGAGATCTCCGCTGTTTTTGCATTGAGAGAGTCAGCAAGGCGAAGGGTGGTCGATCATTAGATCAAACCCTTACATATAGAGAACAACGTTGGATTTTCAATTTGCAAACTGTCACTCCTGGAGGGCTCAACACTCAAATAGATTGGACTCTTTGTATTTGAATGGCGTGTTTACGTCATTCATTAAACGTTTTGATTGCTTCCACTATTTAATTACACCCTCCCATTCCATAAACCGCATGCGCGGCGTTTTTGACATTCTGTAGAGAAAAGGTCCATGGTTAACACATGCGGTGAGATTTGTTTTCTCTAAATAGGAATAGCCATATGATATGTCTATCGTTAAAAACAATTTTGTTAAAAAAAAATTTTTTGGAATTATTTTGTTTGAGATTTGCTGACTTTATTTTTCCAGAATGACAAGTAACATAAAGAAGAGGCTTATGAGCCCCTGAAGAAACGAAATCAGTTCCTGAAACGCGGCAGTGCTGAGTTTGGCGTTGGGACATAATACATCAAGATAAGCCTGACTTTATGCATTTTATTGTTGATGATTGGAAAATCTATGTTTAATCACTTGGACTGATAGCACCAGGGTTTTACAAAAGTTTTTCAAAAAATGGGTCGTTGATGCAAAAAAGGAGCAGTTACTGGCAAAAAAAGTCAATGCGAGAGCTCCCTGGTAGTCTGAGACCCGCTCTATAAACAATATTAGGTGTTCAAGTAAGGCCAGTGATAATTTCCACATTTTTACTTTTAAATATGAGATAATATTAAGTAGATTCTGGAATTTCAGTATATGCTACTAGAGTAATATATCTTTATTGGCTCATTTGCAATATTACTCATAAGTTTCAAGACCATATAAGATTGTTTCATAACCAGAGACTAGGCATGGATTGCACATTGCACTTAGCGCATAATACGTACTATGTGCCGTCAATGTTGCGGTTAGCGGGCACTCACTTATCACCACAGCAGGTGGCATGAAGTGTGATTAGGGACTTTTAGTGCAGTAACTGCTCCCAACAGTTACCACATGACTTCTGCAGTCAAAGTGTGTGGTAAGGGTAAAAACTAACCACACTTTAGCAAAAGAGTTCCAAAGTATGACCTACATTTCTTATTCATTGTTTGTTTTATTTCACTGATGTATTTATTAATATTTCATTTTATGGTGGATGCATTTCTATAAAGCTGGTATATCAATAAGTGAAATGAAAAATGAATTAATGTGTTAATACAGATAAATGCATGATAATGGGATTTCACACACACTAACTCACTCGAGCAAAATGGGGCCTAATTACAAACTACATCCATAACTTGAATTAATGCCTGTTAATGTGCATTAACATTAGTTAACTCGTTACGCATATTAGTAAATGAGGTCTCAAAGCTGCATCTGCTCTGAGGCTTTCAGCATCTGTTGAAGTCACATTCTGTATCACAATAAAGTGCATCAGAAACCAATATTTTACATTGTAGAATGTTACATGAAAGTCGGCCACAAGCATCTACGTTATGTGGCATTGGTAATGTTACTTGTATCATTACCACATGCTGACCAATTTGATCCAATATGTTTGTGAATTATTTCTATTGGCGCAGTGGCACTTAGGGGCATGTTTACTAAATATTAATGTGCGTTAAGTCATTGTCAGGAAAGAAAGAGACTTGTGAACAGCTCCTTTGAAAGCCACCTATACTTTTAGATGGGCAACATATACATTTTAAAATAAAATAAATTACATTTATGCAAATCACGTCCAGTGGTTTTGCAAATGAGGCCCCACAATGAGTCCCCGCATCACCCTTGGGCCGCCCCTGCTGGCAGATAAACAGAAAGACACACAGGATCCACAATGCTCGTACGGGGGCAAGCAGTGGCTTTCCCAGGTCTCCTTTGGTTTATGGACCTTTCCTTTAGGAATTTGTCCAAACCTTTCTTAAACCCAGCTATACTAATGACTTTTATTATATTCTCCAGTAACGAATTCCAGAGTTTGATTATGTGTCAGTAAAAAAAAATCTCTTCTCTTATTAGTCTTAAATGGGTTACATTGTAGCTTCATTGCATGTTCTCTAGTCTTTCTACTTTTCAATGGTGTAAACAACCAATCTCCGTTTAACCGCTTTACGCCATTCATTAATTTCGTTAGTTCCTGTTCTCTGTACAACAGCTGCATTCTACACTGTTACACGTTCTGTTTCATGTAAGCCGTCTTGAATCGCAAAAAGACAGTATATAAATAAGTTTAAATAAATAAATACATATATAATTTATAAACCACTATCACAGCCGCGCAACCGGCATGATGGCCTCGGGTTCGTCCCACCCTCACCCCATCCCTTCCCCCCCTAGTTGGTCAAACATTTCACCACGCATTTCTTTTAACAACACATTTTGTTTATTTATTATTAACATTGATAATTAACAGAACAAAAACTGTTGGCCACAGAATGCCTATAGCAATCGTCAAACCACTGTCCGTCCTCCTCTAGGAAGTGGGGGGGAGCGGCGAAAGAGGCCGGGCCAGCGCCGCACACGCTATTTATCCTCGGCCTGCGGCCCGCCTTCGCCATCCCCCCACCCTCTCCACCCTCCTAGCCCTCGGCCTGCCAGTGAGTGGGCGCCTGTGCCCAGCCGCGTTAATTCGCAGCTGGGTCTTTTCTCCCATCAACCGTCTTTTCCAGGTTGAAGATTCCTAACCTTTTTAGCCTCTCCTCATAGGGGTATCCTTTCATTCCCTTTACCATTTTGGTGGCTCTTTGTACGTTTTCTAATTCTTCTATATCCTTTTTAAGATACAGTGACCAGAACTGCGCACAATATTCAAGGTGCAGTCGCACCATGGAACGATACAGAGGCATTATGATGTCATCCTTTGTTTTATTCTCCATTTCTTTCCTTATGATTGTTAACATTCTATTTGCTTTCTTGGCTGCTACCGCACACTGGGCAGAGGGTTTTGATGTGTTATCCACAATGATGCTTTTATCTTTTTTCCTGGGTGGTAGTTTCTAAGGTGGGGTACCTTGCATCGTGTAACCATATTTTGGGTTCTTCTTTCCTAGGTGCATAACTTTGCAGTTGTCCATATTAAATTTCATCTGCTATTTGGACATCCAATCTTCCAATTTATCAGGATCCTCTTGCAGTTTTTCACAATCCTCTCATAAAACGTATGGAGCTATTACTTCTATCTAGCTACTCTGTTAGTTTTACTTTACCTCATTGTCAATTGATACCACATTAAGTACAATACTTATAAAATACTGCATGGTATTAGGTAAAGCTTGCTTTCTGTAAGGGATTCTGAATAATCTTATTCCTGCTCATCAAAACATTTGGGATGCTATGTTCCATTTAATGCAGGCTATCTTCTCTCCTCCCCCTGCCCCCCATCCTCAGTGGGATTTTCAGTTTTTTGTTTTGCTTGCTGAAATAACCAGTCCCTAAACTTCCAGTCTGTGAAGAAAAGGATAAATAGGTCATTGAAATATGTCACTATGAACACTGACCTCTCTCTGGCTTAGAAGAAAATGTTGAAAAGTCCATTGGAGTATAGTGTAGTAGAGAACACCCCAAGATAGACATTTCCTTTACAAAGGACCTTGATCTTTATGCAACTAGTAAGCCTCCAGCCATTGGTATTGTATCTATGCACCAAAATAGAAAAAGCAAGGAGAGATGGCAAAAAATGCACCTTTCTAGAAATCTAGAAACCTGCTGCAGTTGTTCCATATAACCACAGCCTGAAGCTGGTATCCCAGAAGTAATCATATCTCGTTGATCGGTCATAGATCTGAACTCGCTGCAGTGCATTCTGCTGCAGATAAGAGTTGAATATCAAGCTCCCCATATCATTTGAATGAAATTCTCAGTTGGATAACAATCACCCTCCAAGCTGCAGGGGGTGGGCAACTTTATTTGTTTATTTAACCTTTTTTTATACCTCCTTATCCTTAAATCAAAGTGGTTTAGATTAAACTCGGAACATGAACATGATAAATTATAATTAAAATTGAGGTAAACAGAGGGAGAAACTATTTACAACTTGATCAACATATTTACATAATAACATGTGGTTGTGGTGGTTTGGAGAGATTATGTATTTGTGTCCATGTGGGTTTGTCCATGATTCTTTAATCATTTGTGTCTATATGGGTCAGTCTGGATCAGTCAGGTTGGGGCGAAGAAATTGTATGTTTAGGTTATGTGACCATAGTGTTCTGTGAACAGGAAGGTTTTAAGTTTTTTACGGAAGTCTTTAATGTCTCCAATTCCACGTATGTCTTCAGGGAAGGAGTTCCAGAGTTGTGGTGCAGCAAGGGAGAATGTTCTTTTGGAGGTTGATTGTTTGCTCTTTCTGTAATCAGGAGGAATGTTGATCGTGTGTTTGTTTCTGGTTCTTTTAGAGCAGGGGGAGGCTTCTTTTATGATTAGTGGGTCGAGCACATCTGCTGAAAGGTGATGAATGATTTTAAAGATATTTAGTATGGTCTTGAATTTGGTCCGTGATTGAATTGGTAGCCAGTGTAGTTGATACAGTACTGGTGTGATGTGGTCGGTTTTGCTGATTCCGTTGATTTTATTTATTTTTATTTATTTGCAAAACTTTTATATACCGCCAATTCCAAAGATCAGTGGCGGTTTACATCAAACATTATCAAAATACATGGAACAATGAAGTATTATGAAACTGATACATAGAACTGAGATCAACTATATATAGGTAGTATAACAGTGTCTAGAACTATTTACAAGTAATTACATAGATTTTACAAATTATATAATGATTCATCATAAGTTCAGTTATCGAAGATGAGGAGTATCTATTTGAGAGGTTGTAAACATACTGAGTTATGGAGGATGAGAGGACTTATCCAGGCTACAATCTGTATTGGAGTAGTGTTGCGTGAAAAGATAAGTTTTTAGATCTTTTCGGAATTTTTGTAGATCTTTTATCTCTCTAAGATGATCAGGGAGGTTATTCCATAATGTTGGTGCTACAAATGAGAAAGCGCTGACACTTGTTGTATGTTTTGTCTTTCTTATACAGTCAGGTACTAAGATTGTATTAAGGTTCCTTCTTTATCTTATTCTATTTTCGGGGGAGTTATGAATCAGTTTGGATAGATACGATGGGGCAATCTCATTAATTAATTTGAAGGTGATCAATAAGATTCGTGCTGTTGTATTTTGAACCATCTGCAGTGGGTGTATGACTTGCTTTGTTACACCCTGATATATTGAGTTTCCATAGTCCAGGATCGGTGTGATGATGGTTTGGTCTTGTTGTAGGAGTGGTTTGAGTCGTCTTATAAGGTTCAATTTGCGGTATGCTTTTGTTGCAGCTAGGTTTATGTGTGACTGAAGGTTGATGTTTTTGTCTATTATAATGCCAAGATAGCGCACTTATTCCTTTACAGGAATGGTTTGGTTTAAAATTTGGATTTGTTGAGGAGGGTTGAAGTTTGCTTTACCACTGATGTATAATGCTTCTGTTTTTTTTATAATTCGGTGATAGGTTGTTTGTGTTGAGCCAGAGGGTTACATCTTCTATGCATTTTGTTATGGCTATACGGTTTGGTTCTCCAAGATCAATTGGGGTGTATATCATGAGGTCATCAGCATATAGGTGAAATAATATTCTATGTTTTTCGATGATGTTACAAATAAGGTGTATGTACTGTATATGTTGATGATAGTGCTGATCCTTGTGGGACGCCTTGTGGTATATTGAAGGGTTGTGAGAAGTTTATTCCACATCTAACTTATATTCTATTGGTTAGATATGAAGTGAATCATTTTAATGTGGTTTTGCAAATGCCAATTTCTTGGAGGTGTCTGATTAGGATGAGATGTGAAACAGAGTCAAATGCAGAGGATATATCCATGAAGATGAGGAGAGAGACATTTTTTGTTGCCAGTTCCTTTTAGGATGTTATCGAAGAGTGATGTTAGGAGAGTCTAGAAGTGGCGTGGTTTGAAACCATGTTGCTGTGGGTTGAGTGGTGCGTTGAAGTCTATATGTTGTTGGAGTTGTAATTGTACTGTTTTCTCTATGATCTTGGCAAGGAAAGGTAGACTGGAGATTGGCCTATAAGTTTCAGGATCGGTTTTGCAGAGTGTGGTGTTTTTTAGGGTTGGTCGTATGGAGGCCTGTTTCAGATGAGGAGGCATGTATCCTTAAGATAGGGATAGTTTGACTATTTTTTTGCATGTAAGGGCTGAGTTGTTCTTTTGTGGGTTTTATCCATTGCACTGGACATGGATCGTTAGGAGAAGTGGTGGTATGAGTGAGGAGATTTTGTTCTATTTCTTTATAGGATGGAATGCTGAATTCCTTCCATGGTTGTGTGGATGATTGGGTTTCCATGCTGACATATTTTATATTTGTAGTAGTTGGGTGCTTGAATTCATCATATTTTTTGGTCAAATGGTCTGCCATATGTGTTATCTTTGGTGAGAGTCCGTACAATGTTGAACGGTTCTTTTGGTTTATTTATTGACCGCATGATTGTTGGTGTGATGCTGTTTGCTCTTGTTAATGAGGGTGTTGTAGTCTTTTAGTTTAGAATAGAATAGTTGTTGCATGTCTGGGTCTTTGGTTCGTCTCCATTTTCTTTCTATTTTTCTTAATTCCCTTTTTGCATCTCTGATTGTTGTAGAGTACCAGGGTGTGGAAGGTTTGGTATGTGCATGAGGGTGCAATTTGGGAAGAGGAGTAGCTGCAGTAGATAGTGTTTTAGTCCAGTTTTCAATGATCTTGTCAAGGTCGTCTGTTGTAGGTTGGGGAGTACTTCATTCAGGAAGGTTTCTTTGTTGAAGGATTTGAATCTTCTTTTGGTTTTGTGTTTTCTCTGGGTGTAAATTTTCTGTGCGATCTGAATTTTGATGGTTATTATGTGGTGATCAGACAGGTGGGTGAGTTGGCTGGGAGTGAATATGAGTTGGGTGTGTTAGGTGGGTGAGTTGTTGTGGGAGTGAATATGAGGTCCGGTGGTGTTCCGTGTCTGTGGGTAGGTTCTTTAATAATCTTTTGGTAGTGAAGTGCTTCCATTGCTTAAGGAAGGCTTTGGAATTTTTATCGGGTGTTTGTCCGAGGTTGAAGTCTCCTAGGATGAAGAGAGGCTTGTTTGATGTGTCGTGTGCACATACCATTTATAGTACTTATAGTCCCTGTGGATACCAATCTGTTCATGTCTTCAGAATGGATATGCATGAAATAAATGTGCACATTATCAAAGCAGTGTGCATGCAAACATATCTCACGCATGTTATTGCAGGTATCTTGAAAACCTGCGGTCTGGTGTCCATGGGGACTGCCAACCCTGCCAAGCTGCATCATTCATCTCTAGAGACCTCAGGAGAACCATTGTTGGAAACATTGTAATAATCTCACTTACTGCCTCAGCAGGTTGAGAGGTATAAATGGGTCCAGATACTAGTCCCTGATGTAACGGTATCTTTCAATGTAAAACTACAGGCATGAGAAACTGGCAATTGAATCCTTAATAAGGAAGAACCTCTAAGTCATAGATCTGGTTTGACCACTTTTTTCGCATCTTTTAGATAATTGACATTTTTTTTTTGTGCCTTCGAGTCAGTGCTAGCTCCTGGCGACCCAGCTGCCTCTAGGTTTTCTTGGCAATGTATCACCGGAAGTAGATTGCCAGGCCTTTTCTTCCGAATCAATGGAGGGTAAAGTGACTTGCCCAAGGTCACAAGAAGTGCCAGTAGGAATTCAACCCTTGATCTCCTGGGTACTAGGCAGTTACTCTAACCACTAGGCTGCTCCTCCACTCCATTGACATAATTGACATACATACATTGAAACATTGGTATAACCTACAAAGTCTATTTACCTAAGAAGTTTCTATATTGTCTCTTCACTCAATTTGGCTGTGTGGAGTGCAATAACTGGAAAATTATTTCTTCTGATGATATATTTGATAAAACTGGAGGAACCTTTTGTTGCTGCAAAGAAGAAAAAAGTTATTAAATCTGTCCTCCTGACAGCTGCTGTCTAATGCACTTTCCCGCCTGCCTCAGACATTGACCTATAGTTCTTTTGAGCTTTAATTGATTTCAAATTGTAATATGTTACTCATCTCATTCCACATTCCCTTCCCAGTAGCTTTCTGTTAAAGATTCAAGCAACACTATGGAACTAAGAAGAAACCACTCTACTCTTAGTGCAAGATAAATTGTTATTATTAAGCTTCCATCAGAGTATGCACATAGCTAAGGAAAATTATGCATTTGTTAGACAGAAGTCTACATGTTTCCTCTATTAAAAGGAATGACTGTGTACTCATTTAAAATACGGCACAGATTGAACCAAGCAAATCTCATATACAAGATACTCATATGGAAGCACAATCAGTTCTATCACATATTATTTCAGGCTGGAGAAGTACATGCATCCATCAGATTCAAGTACCTTCTGGTTCTCTTGAGTAATTGACCCTGCTCTATGCGGAAATTATCATTGTGTTCATTAATAATCCATTTATTTATGAAGACACTGAATTTTCAGGCTGCCAAAGCTAGAAGGAGTGGGAGGTAGTTCTAGATACTGTGTAACGGTGACACCAAGTGGTCAGAGTCAGGGTGCATGTGCACTGGATTCTTGAGGAGGTCATGGTCTATGATTTCCAGCCTTGGGCTGTTCCTGTGTTAAAAGGAGAGGGGTGGAAGGAGAATAAAAATAGGTAAACATGCTGGGTGATTGTAGATGAAGGAACATGACACTGTTATTCCAGTAGGGGCTGGTTTCCATCACACACACACATCCACCCACGAGACAGGGTTTGATTCCCAGTAGCACTTCTTGTGTCCTTGGCCAAGTCATTTAACCCTCCATTGCCTTGAAATAAAGGTCTGGCGATCTACTTCTAGTCACACTGCCAAGAAAACCCAGGAGCTGCTGATTCTCCAGGAGTTTCGAAGGCACATATTGCATTGCATCACTATGGTAGTTATAAAATTCCAGTAGGCATTCACCTTAATGATAAAAACATGCTTTGGCCATCCTCTCTTTAAAATAATGGCCGCAGAAGGAAAAAGATTCCAGATATTCAGTGGCAGTACCTGGATTTCGGTCACTGCTGAATATCCAAATAGGATCTGGATTGCAGTTATATTCCATTGGCTATCCACATGAAGTCCGGACAGTCTTTTTATTATCCTAACTATGCAGTTATCAGATAGTGGACTAAGTATCACTGCTATCCAGACAATTCACTGTTCCATCCATGGATCACACCAGCACTATCAAAATAGCACCAAGGTGGTATATAAGATATTCAGGAGGGTAGTTTTTAAAGTGTTTACAGAAATAATGCACAGTTTGCTCCTTAATGAGTCCCTGCAAGGCACAATTTTGTGCCATAATTTGTTTTAAATACTAATGAGATGCAAAGCATGCAAATACATGCAAGCTATGTTATTCTTGTAAAAATAATGCCAGCTTTGATCTGGTTATTTTTCCCAGCCAGGAGCACTGGGCCTCTAACACACAGCAGGAGCAGGTCTTATAGGGACCGGAAGTGTTAAAAATAAGTTCAGTAGAGTGAGGTCCCCTCCATGGCACCAGGAAAAAGTCAGAGCCCCCCAAAAAAGTACTCCCAACCCCAGCAGTAGTACCACAGGACTACCATTAGAGGATCATGGGTGCCATTTGAACCCAGTGCTAACTTGGATGGAAGCAAGTGGGGGTCAGCCAGGTCCCACTAGACCATCAGACTTTACCAAAGGGAGGTCTGGGGGGGGGGGGGGAGTTGGACTTGGGGTGTGGGGGAAGCAGGTTATAAGGGGAGGGACTTGGATTGTATATTGGGTGGTCAGAGGCATGTGTGGGGGAGGGTGCATTTTTTTGGGGAGGCTAGTGCTGGGGGGAGAGGAATCCTTCACCAGTGAACTTTTGTATTTATTTATTTATTTTTAGCACCTATGGTCTCTATCATATCTCCTCTATCCCGCCTTTCCTCTAATATATACATATTAAGATATTTACTACTGTCCCTGTTTGATTTAGTGGCCTAGTGGTTGGGGCAAGGTACTTCAGGCCGGAAGGTCAGTGGTTCAAATCCCACTAGAGGACAGCAACCTTGGGCCGGAAGGACTGGGGTTTCTAGTCCCACAGGTGCTCCTTGTGGTCTTGGGCAAGCCACTTAACCCTCCATAGCCCATGTTCCCTGTAAAATAGTTATCTCCAAGTTATAATGCCCTGTTCAATGTAATTTCAGTTTGTTCAATGTAAACCGCACTGATGCAGAATAGCGCGGTATATAAGAGAATGTAAATAAATAAAAAATAAATAAAATAAAAATTTATAATGAAGACCACAGACCATTTTAGTAGTCACCCTCTGCACCAACTCCATTTTATTTATATCCTTTCAAAAAAGCGTGGTCTCCAGAATTGCAGATAATACTCCAAATGAGGTCAGAGCAGAGACTTATGCAGAGGTATTATCGCCTCCCTTTTTTCTGCTGGCCATTCCTCTCCCTGTGCACCCAGGCATCTTTCTAGCTTTCACCATCACCTTTTCTGCCTGTTTAGCCACTTTGAGATAGTCAGACACAATCATGCCTAGGTCTTGTTCTTTCGTGGACAGAAGTATGTCACCCCCTACACTGTACCGCTCTCTTGGATTTTTGCAGCCGAAATGCATGACCCTGCATTTTTTAGCATTAAATCTCTGCTGCCAAATTTTCAACCATTCTTCAAGCTGAGCTAGATCACTCCTCACGTTATCTACACCTTCCTAGGTGTCTAATCAATGGCAGATTTTGGTATCATCTGCAAACAGGCAAAACGTACTTGACAGCCCTTCCGCAATATCACTAATAAAGTTGTAAAAAGAATTGGACCAAGGACAGATCCCTGTAGCACACCACTGGTAACATCTCCTCAGAGTGAGCTCCATTTACCCTGTATGCTTTGTCGCCTCCCGCTCAACCAGTTTTTAACCCAGTCATTTTAGGGTCCATCCCTAGGATGCTCAATTTATTGATAACTTGCTTGTGCAGAATGGTGTCAAAAGCTTTACTGAAGTTCAAGTACACCACATCTAGGGCTCTACATCTAGGTCTCTCCCTCGGTCCTACTCTCTGGTCACCCACTCAAAGAAATCAATCAGATGTCTAACCAAGACCTACCTCTAGTAAACCCATCTTGGTGCATTCAGATATTTTCTTTTTCATTATTTGGTTTCTTGTGGTGAGATGTTGCCCTCAAAGCTCGACTAATTAGCCGATATTTCTAATCATATATAAACCACTACACAGCCCTTTGAGGAAGCGTGATCTATAAAATTCATAAATAATGATATATGTGCATTTGTTTCATGTATCATATATGGTCCTAGGGTTGCACACCAGCCGTTTTTTCCTTGGAGAGGCAGGCTGCTGGCAGAGATCAAAGACCGGCTCTTGAAAAGCCATTTTTTTTCTCTGGCCGCAGGACTGAGAGCGGCCAGAGCAGAAAAATGGCGTTTTATTTGCGTTCCCAACCCCCACCCCCGTGCAGCCTCACCTTCCCCTTGCAGCCACTGTTTCTGTTACTTACAGAGCAGCAGCTGTAATAAAGCTAATTTAAAAACAAAAGGAAACCTCTGGCCCTATGAAACAACTGCTGCAGCGTCCTGCCCCATATAGGGTCACTTCCTTTTGAGCGCAGGCGCTGCAGCAGGGGTATCATAGCCGGAGGGCTCCACACAGATTTTATTTTGTTTTTAAATTAGTTTTGTTGCAGCCACCACTCTGTAAGAAGCAGGAGCTACGGCTGCAAGGGGAAGGAGGTGGTAGAAGGGACTGACACAGGGAAGGAGGGCTGGAATGGATCTGAAAGAGGGGGAAAGGGATGGCTGGAAGAGAGCTGAAAAAGGGGAGAAGGAGGTGGCTGGAAGGCAGCTGAAAGAGGGGGGGAAGGAGGTGGCTGGAAGGGAGATTAAAGAGGGGGGGAGGGGGTTGCAGGAAGGGACTGACAGGGAAGGTGGAGGCAGAAAGGCAGCTGAAAGAGGTGGGAAGGAGGTGGCTGGAAGGGAGCTTAAAGAGGGGGGAAAGGAGGTTGCAGGAAGGGACTGACAGGGGGAAGGTGGAGGCAGGAAGGCAGCTGAAAGGGGGGTGAAGGAGGTGGCTGCAAGGCAGCTGATGCACTGAGGAGAAAGGAGGTGGCAGAAGAGAGCTAACAGAGGGGGCAAGGAGGGGGCTCGAAGGGAGCTGATAACTGGGGTTGATACGTGACCGGGTAATGAGGAGGAGGCTGGAAGGGAGGGAGCACTGGGACTGGAAGGAAGCAGACACATGGGGATGGCACTGGAAGGGAGATGGACAAAGGGTAGAGTGACTGGAAAGGAGCTGCCACGGGGATGGCACTGGGAGTGGAAGTGAGCTGATATCCGGGATGGTATTTGGACTAGAAGAGGCTGGACAGTGAGGAAAGAGGGGAACTAGAAGGGAGTGGACACCGCTGGCAGTCCTGGGAACACAAGATGGTTGACATTGGAATATAATGGGAGGGGAGGACTAGAAAGGGGGCTAATGGAGGGTTACTCGGACTGGAAATAGGCTGATGGAAGGAAGTGAAGAAAAGAAGAGACAAGAAATGGCAGATGGACTATAGACCATAGAAAACGAGCTAAGAGAAGACGGGAAAATGGAAGCCTCAGATCGGAAGCAGTATGATCAGAGAATAAAATGGTCAGACAACAAAGGTAGAAAAAATAGTCGTATTTTCAATTTAATGAATGGACTTTGTACTATCTTTATATTTTACACAGTATGGGGAACTGCATCTTTTACTTATCTGATATTGCACTGCATGCAGAGTGTGTCGTCTTGGGGTTTCAGTTTAATTTTTGTCTATATATTTCTCTTTTTGGTTTGTGCTCGTTTATTGATGAAGACCTGTCTGTATTGTGTGTGTGTGTGTGTGTGTGTGTGTACAGCCAATGCTGCTTGTTCTGTCAGTATAGAATTTCTGTTTAAGAATATGTAGCAATCTTGCTTGTTCGGTTTGCGCATTGCCCTCTCTGCAATATTTTTGGGGACAAGAGGTGGAGCAAGGCTAGGGGGGTGGGCATGGGCGGCTCATGACTAGCCACAAATGATGGGTTTTTTCTTTCAAGAAGTTAGTAGCCCTATGTGGTCCCATAACCTATAACGCAATGATTTGGAACAGAGTTATTCAAGTTTGCCTGGTCCTATTGCACAGGGGCTATAGATATCCCCCTCCCCCCCCCCAGCACCACCACCACCGCTCGATTCATTCAACTGCTTTAGTGACTGTCCTTTGTAAAATTCTACAGATCGTGATGACCTACAACACTATATGAGTGCTCTGTTTAATCTGGTCACTAGATGTCACCATTATATGATAGCTCAGACTCCCCCCCCCCCCCAAGGCTATAATGCTGTCCCCATGGCATCCTCAGCTCTGGTTAGTCCATGGAATAAGTAGCTGGGTTTGTAACTCTGACACAATTTTCCAGTGCTGTACACGACCCCCAATTTCTGTATTAAATTTTCTGTATTTATATTTTTAAATAAATAAAAGATCACAAACTGCACAATCTGTACTATCCTCTGAACCCATGGCAAACAGATATTTCATCTCAGATTGTTCAGTTTCTCTGCAAGACATCAACTAAATTGACCTATTTTTATATATAAGCAAATTAAGTGTTTGCAAATGTTGAGGGCTGTGGATGAATAGAGTACAAAAAAAAACATTAGTTTCAAATCTCTGTGTGAAAACCTAATTCTATTAAACAAATTTAGATTTCCATTCGGAAATGTCTTTCCCTGAGCTAAGCTGCAGGTGCAGTGTGTCAACAGCCTTCTGAGGTAAGAGATTATTGATTAGAATTTTACTTACAGGCAATGACATTTAACGCCTTTGAAATGAGGCTGCCAAAAGCGACGAGTAATGGAATGGGTCACATGGGAATTTCCTTATTTATTTTAAAGAACTTATAACTTAAAACAATACTTGGGATAACATTATCATTTGTAGTGCAACCTACAGTATGCATCTCTTAATCTACCAATGTATAAATCTAGTTCTTTATATACATGTTGGTATTTTAAATAAGGTTTCAGTGCTTATGGGCTGACTCAAGATTTTGTCCTGCTGAGTTTCTGAGCTTAGGCAGATATCTTCCATACATACCAAAACTGAAGTTCCCAATGCTGAGAACAAATATGCCATGAGACTCGCACACGACGAAGCCGGGAACGGCAAAACACAGGTCTTTGTTGGGTGACCGTGGGTGATCGTTCTGCCTGAAGAGCTGACTGTTGCAAGCTAAGTACTTTTGAGCAATTGTTTGTGGCCATTTGTTGCCCCCTCCACTTAAGTTTGTTGTTTTCTTTTGCAGGAGAATTGGTACCGTTGAGTGGTGGTGAAGTGACTGTGTTCACTCTCTTTTGTAGAAACACTTTATTTTTATGAAGTTTACTTATTTTATTGAAGTATAATTGCTAAAGATTTGGTCTCTAAATTCAATAATAAAAATTATATTGGCGAGTTTTTCTGGCTGGTGATGGTGAACAAATGGTGATAGTAAACCTTCGGACAGGTTTCTGCCATATAAAGGGAATATGATAGAACTACTAAGGCCTTTTCTCTCTGTTTAACTTTTTCAAAAGTTTTTAGTCATATATTTTAAATTAAGGTGGCTGTTCAGGCAGAACAATGAAGTTGCTTAGAGTTTAGAAGTATTAGGTTTGACCCTGATAATTTACTTTAGTTAGAAACAGAGAAAAATGATGACAGAAAAAGATCACATGGCCTATCTAGCCTGTTCTTTCATATCAACAACTACAACAGTCCCTTTTTTTTCCTTGAGAGATCCTCTGTTTGTCCCATGCTTTTTTTGAATTCAGATACCGTCCTCATCTCTACCACCTCCACTGGGAGACTATTCCACGGATCCACCACTCTTTCCATAAAGAAATATTTCCGCATATCACTCCTGAATCTATCCCCTTTTACCCTCATCCCATGTCCCCTCGTAGCAGAACTTGCTTTCAATTGAAAGAGGCTCTCCCCCTGTGCATTTATGCCACGGAGGTATTTAAACATCTCAATCATATTACCTCTATCCCGCCTTTCCTCTAAGGTGTACATATTAAGATCCTTAAGTCTGTCCTCATATGCTTTATAATGAAGACCACTAACCATTTTAGTAGCCACCCTCTGCACTGACTCCATCCTGTTTATATCCTTTTGAAGGTGCGGTCTCCAGAATTGCACACAATACTCCAAATGAGGTTGCACCAACCACTTATACAGAGGCACAATCACCTCCTTTTTTCTGCAGGTCATTCCTCTCCGTATGCACCCAAGCATCCTTCTAGCTTTTGCTGTCGCCTTTTCTACCTGTTTAGCTACTTTAAGATCATCAGACACAACCACACCGAGGTCCCGCTCTTCTTTAGTGGACAAAAGTACTTCATCCCCTAAACTAGTTGACTGTTAAAGTTATAATTTATGTGTATGTGACCCAGGGTTTTTTTGTTGGTGGGTTTTAGTACTAATAGGGTGGGATTTGTTTTGTTTGCATTAGTTTTGCACATACCATGACAGTCATGAACCTCACTTCTAAGCCAGTGTATGTGGAGTATGATCTCAGTCTCCCAAATTTACTGCTAATGCTCGGCATAGTACTTGCATCGTGCCAAAGAGAGCCTCCTGCTGGAGTTTGTAAGATGTAACAGGCATGGGTAATTTGTCAAGATGTGCTTGGAAATTCTTCTTGGATTCTTGCCTGTGGCTCCCAATACAATGGGAAATATTTCTGTATCTTTGTGCCACATTTTCTTGGTCTCTGACTGCATTTCTTGGTACTTTAGTATCTTCTGCCTCTCCAAGCTATTCACAGAATAATCACTCAGAACCGACACTTCTATTATCAATGCTGTTCTTGTGGGGTTTTTTCCTTTACTGCTTTGTCGAGCTTCCTCGCATCCAGTTTCTTATCTGTCAGAAAGGGAATATTCCAAGTGATCATAACCTCTTCATTCTCTGCAATTCTCTTTAAGGTCATGATTCCAGGGCTTTTCAGGCACAATGATGTTGTAGTGATTACAGAGTTTCCAATCGCTGAGGCGTGCTACTTTGTTGTGCCTGTTCATTGTGTGGACTCCATATTAACCTCCTAAAAGTTCAGGAACCCCAAATTCATCCCCACACTTTCTGGCTCCCCTCCACTCAGCACCAGTTTTACCTCCACTAGCCCTCTTTATCCCCCTTCCTCTTCATGCCTCCACCAGTCTCTCTCCCTCCAGCCAATTCTCACCAGTGTGCCTCTTTCTCTCCTCCTCTCCAGCCAGTTCCTCCGGTCTCTCTCCCCCAGCCATCTCCATTAGGGGTGTGCATGGAAAAAAAATGTTTTGTCTTGTTTTACATTTACTGTGCAAAAATTTTCATTTTGTTTGCTTGTGCATTATATTTGTCACTTTCTGGGTTTTGTTAACAGTATGCACAATTGAGCAACAGACATACTATGGGCAACATAGAACATAAGATATGCCATACTGGGACAGACCAAGGTCCTTCAAGCCCAGTATTCTGTTTCCAACAGTGGCCAATCTAGGTCATATGTACCTAGCAGTTTCCCCAAGGGACACAGGTTCCACAATGCTTGTATTGGTTCAAGCATTGATATCCTGGTCCCTTCTTAATAATGGTTTATGGACCTTTCCTCCAGGAACTTGTCCAAACCTTTTTTAAACCCAGCTACACTAACAGCCTTTACTACATCCTCCGGTAACAAAGTCCAGAGTTTGATTACACGTTGAGTGAAAAAATATTTCTTTTATTAGTCTTAAATAGTTTACCCTGGAGCTTCATTGCATGTCCCCTAGTCTTTCTATATTCTGATAAGGTAAACAATCGATCTACGTTTACCCGTTCCACTCCATTCATTAATTTATAGACTTCTATCATATCTCCCCTCAGCCGTCTCTTTTCCAGGTTAAAGAGCCCTAACCTTTTAAGCCTTTCTTCATAGTGTGCACTAATAATGAAACCTGGAAGTGATGAAATTCTGGCACTTCCTATTTTGTTTTCATTCAAAAGCGATACAAAACAAAATGGGAAATATTGGCATTTCCTAATTCATTTCAAACAAATGCGCATCCCTAATCCCCACTGTCCTCTCTTTTCTATGTCTTGTTGTTGTTGTTAAGTGCCGTCGAGTCGGAGTCGACTCATGGCGACCCTCTGAATAGTTATCCTAAATTGTGTTCGGTCTTCAGTCAGGCGGCTCATTGTTGACAGACTGGTACCTGTAGCTGCTGTTATTGTATCGATCCATCTCATTGCTGGCCTTCCTCTTTTGCGTTGACCTTCTATCTTGCCAAGCACGATGTCTTTCTCTAATGATCTCTCTCTCCGCATGATGTGTCCAAAGTATGAAAGTCGAAGTCTTGTCATCTGAGCTTCTAAAGAAAGCTTAGGTTTGATCTCCTCTAGTACAGACTGGTTTGTTCCTCGGGCAGTCCATGGTATACACAGTATTCGCCGCCAGCACCATAATTCAAAGGCATCAATTTTCTTCCTGTCTATCTTTTTCACTGTCCAGCTTTCACATCCATATGATGTTATTGAAAATACCATGGCTTGAACAAGTTGAATCTTTGTATGGAGAGAGACATCTCTGCTCTTGAGAATCTTATCTAGGTCTTTCATAGCCATTCTGCCAAGAGCAATGCGTCGTCTGATTTCTTGACTGCTTGTTGCTTCTTTATTGATAGTTGATCCAAGTAGGTTAAAGTTATTCACGATTTCAATTTCTTATCCTTCGACAATGAACCTGTTGATTATGCCAGTTGTCATGATCTTTGTCTTCTTTACATTAAGGTGCAGGCCCATTTTGAGACTATGTTCTTTGATTGTGAGAAGCAAATGTTTCAGATCATCTTCACTTTCCGCCAGTAATGTGGTATCATCAGCATAGCGAAGGTTGTTGATAAGTCTTCCACCAATCTTCACACCTCTGTTGTCTTCATACAATCCTGCTTCTCTAATGATTTGTTCTGCATATAAATTAAACAGGAAGGGGGAAAGTATGCAGCCTTGTCTTACACCTTTGCTTATTTTAAACCATTCTGTTAATACAAGGGGTTTAACCATGTCTTGTTAAACCCCCTGTATTAGTCTCACAGCCCCTAGGAATCTATGAACTACAGGATAGGAAACTACTGTACTAAAAGATTAGTCAATGTTGTCAATTATTTGTCATCACTTCAGTCAGTAACAGTTCTCTAAATGATCTTTTACCTTTTATATTCCATGAGGGCAGAAAGTCTATGGCTGGTGTAAGTCATTATGTGTGTCGTTTGCCTACCAAGCGCCAACTCTTTAGAACTCTCTTCTTCTAGATATTAGGATCAAAATCTCTTATAATAGGTTGAAAATGAATGTAAAACCCTGGCTTTTCCCATGCTCTTATGCTGATATCTATAAAATGTTTCCCTTACCCTTTTATTTCTCTGCTCCGTACAGCTGTCTGTGGTTATAAATGTTGCTCTGTACAATCGCTTTCCCTTTCCCTATTATATTCTTTCTTGGTGAGAAGATGTCTTATTTTGTGTTTATGTAATTTACACCTTGTTTGTTTTCAATTCTGTTAACCTACTGTTGGTTTTGCCAAGTTATTATAAACCACAATGATAATGTTTACCTAAGGAATTGAAGTCTCACATATTCATTCATAAAAAATAAATCCATTTGGCACACATGTCTTAATATTACACCTCTATTTTAAAAAGTACAGGCATAGTTTACTTTATAAAATAGGCGCAAAGTATGCGCATGAGAGCACGTGTTTTACTAGGCGACCTTTATAAATTTACCTCCATTTTGATGATTCATTCTAATGGCAAGAAACATGTGTCAAACTTGAAGTTGAACTGATTGACAGATTGCAGGGACACTAAAAAGGTTGAACCTCCAGTGACATGCTGCCCACAATTAGCAGAGCCATCCAAGGCAACATCTGATGGTCTACAAAACCGTGCATTCAGCCGACATGTCCTTTCCCATTGAGGGGCCTGAACTTATCAGAGAGGAATAACTGTTAATCAATTTTCATTTATAGGACATATCTTTCTTCATAAACTGATCTTAATGTCGATGAAAGGAGACAGATTGACAGTGCTAGGAAAACTAATGGCCTGTCCTCTTCATTCACAGAACAGATTTAACAAGGGTAGCAGGAGTTCCATGTTTTAGCACTCTTCTACTATTTATTTATTTCCATTTCTTATATACCGCCTTTCATGATATCAAGGCGGTTTACATTGAACAAACTGAAATTACATTGAACAGGGCATTATAACTACCAGAGCAGGCCCAGGCAACTACCCGGAGTGCCAACTTTTGAAGGCACAAAATATCCAACACAAAGAAGAGCCCATTGCCACTTAGTTTAGGGCTCACGCTGCTTCAGAAGGGTGCCCCTGTAATGCTATGGCCATCCTTGCTCTTTACACTCTTTGAGATCTGATTCCTCCCTCTCCCTGCTCTCTGGAATCTGCTGTTTGATATTGTCATTGGACGCCAAAGTCTTAAATCTGGCTCTGCACTGGACCTATGCTTTGGAGAGAACATCTATTAGAGTAAACATTTCAAATGTCAATGTAACCATTGGCCTATTTATTAAGCTTAAATTACCACAAGTAATTAGCATCAGATTTGCTGTGTATATATCAAGGACGGTCCTCATCATTTTATAAACCTGAGTCTAGAAACCATTTTCCAATTGGTTCTAAACTGCAAAAATAGGTTCAAATTTTTGTCTATTTCAAATGCCTTTTGAGAAGATTAAATGAGGATTCTCATTGTATTTTATAAAATCAAAGATCCCCACTGCATAGTTATTCTTCAAGTTATGTATTATATATTGGTCTGAAAATGACAATGAACCAGACTGAGATCAAAAAACCTTAGATGTGAAGGTATACAATATTTTTTTTTGAACGACAGAGATTTTTGCATTCAATATTGCACATAAAAGAAAGAAAGGAAATAAGCCATAGCGCCAACTCCCTAGCCAATACTGATCACTCTCATTCTGAAGACTTCACAGAAAGTTACTATTAGAAATTTAGCATGTTTTCAAATTTCATCTATTTTGTTTTTGAGTTATTTATGAAACGGAGCTCTTATGGAATAGGCTATTAGATCTGAGCAGATAGCAAACAATCACAGTATGCCCTCAGCGGGCACTGCTAATATTTTATAATTCACTACTAGAAAATGGTATTGCACATGATAGATTGAGGTTACCAAGCAGGCATACAACAGTTGTTAGTATTATACAATTAGGTTCTGTCAGCATGATATGGGGACTGTATAAATTTTGGTTGAGAGGGGTTTGTTAGCTGCTAAGCAAATCCCCGTTGCTTTTTGATTTGTGGACAATGTAGTTTTGTTATAATTTTGCATCACTGTAAATGTAAATCAAAATAGAGCGATGGAAACAGGCTATTTTTGCATGTTTTTTTACAAGTGATGCTTTTGAAACAGGATTAGCTCTTTTGTCTCACTACTAACCACTAGACCGAGCAGCAGCATCACTGTGACTGCATAATAACGGGGTCCCGTTGGGAGGAACTTTAGGAATCAGTATAAAGGTTGAGCTAGGGTGGGTGGAAAGGTTTGAATTAGGTGGTTTATCAGTCATGTTATTAAGTTATTGTAATGTTAAGCCTGAGTGTGCTTGGTGGGAGGGGTCTTTATTTAAAGTTTTGGCATGTGTTGATCTCTGGCACAGACATCGGCTGTATTGTTTTGGTAAGGGTAGCTAGGAGTGTGGTGTAGTAGGATTTGCTGGTGGGGTAGACAATCTGTTGGAATTGCATTAGATGTGATAAAAGGAAGGGTCTGTTTATACCCGCTCGGGCATTTTCTTACCATTGACTGAGGAGTAATTAGTACAAGCACAGGCAGGAAGAATGCAGGATTTGGGAGCCCACCCCAAATAACATTCTCCTCGTACCTTTTGCTGGGTTGGCTCAGCTTCTTCTGGCAAGGGTAGCATGCTACCGTGGCAACATGGACTTTCAGGGCAGCACCGCAGAGACAATGATGGTGAGTGCTGTGGCAGCAGGAGGTGTGTCACTAGGGGGCAGGCAGAACAAGACAGCTGGATCTGTGGGGTCGGATGGTACTACTGTCACATCACTGATGTAGCAAAAGGGCAGTCAGTGATGGAGGCAGCGGAAGCAGGGCAAACATAGTGAGGCGGTAAAGGGAAGTCCAAAACAAAGTCGCCATGGGGGTGGCCTCCAGATCATGGGCATAGGGGAATGTCATGGCAGATGGTTGCAATCGACAAAATGCATGCACAGAGGAAGGAAGTGGGGTGGAGCTAGGATCGGAGGGCAGGGATCAGGTGGGCGGAGTGTTGGTGGATCAATGCCTCAGGGTGCACAGGTCACATCAAGCCAGCAATGGACCGGGCACAAGTAGGGCTGGGCTGAAGGGGATGTGTACAATAATACTAGAGCAACCTCTGGTAACTGTAGAGGCGGGCATGTGGCATTGCTGGGTGCCCAGTACAGGAGTCATGTGCTGGGCAGTGCAAATTTAACAGAATCGGTACTTTGCTCTTTAGCAGCATCAAGCAATAGCAGCCGGGGAGGGTATCTTAGGTGGGATTTTCCTGAATAGAGCAGGAGGTGTAATGGGTACTGGTCCGGCCAGGTGGCAGCCTTGAAATCTCAAGCTTTAATTTTCAGGGGGACTTCTGTGTTCAACAAGGTTCACCAGATGAAACCTGAATGAGTCCTGGATGAACCAGGTTTCCAGAGTTGATGCAAGACATGGATAGCGTAAACAGTCAAAGGCAACTCATTGGGCAGAAACAAGGAACTGTTGTAGGGAGAGTTTCTGCTCCTCTTGCTATTGTTTTTGCAGATGACCGGTGGTATCTCCAGGAACAAGCAGGAATGAGTCTTCACATATGGGTATCGTCGGTACCGACGGAGCCTGCGCGGGAACGCTCCCCAGCGTCCAAAAGGAAAGCTTTTGGGAGCATCCCACAGCACCTGTGCGCTGCCTTCCCGTCTTTCCTAACCGCCTCTCTCCAGTTCTTCTTTTCCGCAGAGCCAGCAGGTCGTGTTCCTGTCACCGCTGAAGAATTTCTTTATTTTATTTTATTTCTTTGGTCGCGCGTCTGCCTTCTCGACGCTGGACCAGTACCGCCGGTCTTTTCTTTCTTTATAATACAAAAAAAAAAACTACTGTTTTTTCTCACTTCAGTGCATTTTCGTCTTGGACGTAGGCCTAGCAAATTTTTCCTCATGGAAAAGCCCGCCTCTGGGTTTAAAAAAAGCACGAAGTGCTGCGGCACTATTTCTGTCACCGACACCCATGAATGGTGTCTAAAATGTTTAGGTCCTGACCACTCCATTGCGGATTGTGAGTCCTGCTCCATGATGTCTAAAAGAGGTCTACAGAATTGAGCAGCTAAGCTCAGTACCCTGTTTCCCTCGGATGCAGCTTCGGTTGCATCGACGTCTTCCAGGGCTGCTTCTTCCTCACATGGATCTCAGGTAACCAAACTTAAATCCAGCCGGTCCTCGAAGGGTAGATCTCCCTCTAAGTATCGAGATACCTCCGGGCTTGCCCTCAAAGAATCCGCACCGGCAAAATTACCCCGGCGGGAGGCTCCGGCTTCCAAAGCTTTATCTATGGGGTCACAGGTTGACATCGATGGCTCGGCCTCGACCGATCACCTTTTGCCATATTCTGGGGTACCGGTGGTTCCCACTGGTACTGACATCCAGACATTGGTTGCGTCAATGGATCAGAATATCCTGACCAGGCAGCATGCCATCACGGCATTCATACAAGCTGCGACACCTTCGGTACCGCAACAAACTCCGTTGCTGATACCGACTCCGGCACAGGTACCGACATCGGTTCCGGTGCCGGTACCGATTGCATCGACATCCGCTCCGGGGTCGACTGCAGCGGTACACTGTTCTGTGATGCCCATCGGTACCGAATCGGTACCGATCACTCCCAATGTCGATACCACCCGGTACGCGTATCGGGCTCTGCAGGAGCATCCAGACAGGTGATACTTCGATTCCTCTGAAGACTCTGATGAATCAGAGGTCTCTGTCGAAGCATCGGTGATCCATCCTCAGGAGCCCTCTTCTCCAAAAAGGAGAATGTCTCCTCCAGAAGACTTGTCTTTTCAAGACTTCATTAGGGAAGTGGCCAAGGGCCTTTCCATCTCAGTGGCACCTGAGACAGAGCCTAGAGCCAAAAGGCTAGATATTTTACAATATCCTAAGGCTCCTAAAGAGGCAGCCACTTTACCAATACATAAGATTCTTTATGATCACATGTTGGGCATATGGGAGACTCCTCTCACCACTTCCCCTCATTCTCGCAGGTTGGACACCATGTATCATGTTCCTCCTTGTCCTGGCTTCCATAAGACTCGGCTGCCTCACCACTCCATTGTGGTAGAGTCTGCTATGAAGAAGATAAAGAGTACAAAGAGACACTCTTCTGCTCCTCCAGGAAGAGAATGCAGAACCTTAGATGCCTTTGGCAGGAGAATTTTCCAGGCCAGTATGCTTGTTGCCAGAATCAACTCCTATAGTCTCTATATGGGGATGTTCTAAAAGAAATTACAGATCACCTGCAAACTTTATCTCCTTTTATTTCAGAAGATAAAAGGGAAGAGTTCCTCACGTGGCTCAAACATGCCCAGGATATTTCCAAGTTTTCCAACCGTGCAGCCTTTGACTCTTTTGAAGGTGCCAGCAGAGCCTCGGCCATTGCCATAGGTGCACGCAGAGTTGCTTGGTTACAAGCTTCTGATTTGGAACCCTGGGTTCAAGATGGACTAGGAAACCTTCCTTGTACAGGTGAAAACCTTTTTGGCAAAGATTGGCAAGCAAAGGCCACCCAAATGGATGCTGAAAATTCTGCTTTAGATAGACTTTCGAAGTCTACTTCTGCTCCTTTTAAGAAAAGGTTGTTCAAAAAGGGTTTTTTTCCCAAAAAAGGGAAATATTATTCTGCTTATGCTCAGCAGTCATCTTCTGCAGGTCGTTTTGCTACAAAGAGACAGCAACAACCGAAACAGGCCAAGCCTAAGGCTGCTAGGACTGCTACGGCCCAACAGCCTCAGCCTCCTCAGGGCCTTTGACTTACAAATAGAGAGCTTAGCCTTTCTGGCTCTAGAACATCCAGAGCCTCTCACCATTCCAGGAAGGTTGGCTTACTTTGCTCCCAGGTGGGAACAAATCACAGCAGAGCAATGGACCCTCTCCATCATAAGGGAGGGGTACA
This sequence comes from Ichthyophis bannanicus, assembly GCA_033557465.1. NCBI lineage: Eukaryota > Metazoa > Chordata > Amphibia > Gymnophiona > Ichthyophiidae > Ichthyophis > Ichthyophis bannanicus. The sequence continues at coordinate 743,631,020 of CM066031.1, read as the reverse complement.
AGCTTCATTTCTTAAACCTTCCTCCTCACACCATGGTGAGATAGTTCAATTCTCAGACATCTCTCCTCGACCTTCTGGGTCAGGAGATTGCTACCCTCCTTGCCCAAGGGGCAATAGAAGAGGTACCCCTTCTTCAACAGGGCTCAGGGTTCTACTCCCCCTACTTTCTTATCCCAAAGAAAACAGGGGGTTACAGACCCATTTTAGATCTCAGAGAATTGAACAAGTGTCTATGCAAGGAGAAATTCAAGATGATTTCTCTCGGTACTGTCCTTCCATACCTTCAGAGTCAGGATTGGCTTTGCTCTCTAGACCTCAAGGATGCGTACACCCATGTCCTCATCCATCCAACACACAGAAGGTTCCTTCGGTTCCTTTATCAAGGGAAGCACTACCAATACAGAGTGCTTCCTTTCGGCCTGGCCATTGCACCAAGGGTGTTCACAAAATGCATGGCAGTAGTAGCTGCATTTCTACGCACTCTAGGGATATTCGTATTCCCATATCTGGACGACTGGCTCATCCGAGCTCCATCCCAGTCAGAGGCCCAGACTTCTCTAACCTGCACAAGGCGTATCCTTCAGTATCTGGGACTGGTAATAAACTTTCCAAAATCCCATCTCACCCCTACTCAGTCTCTAGAGTTCATAGGGGCCTTGCTGGATACCACAACTGCAAGGGCCTATCTTCCCCAGGCCTGTTGCCTACGCTTGGTGCAGTTAGCCTCACAAATTCAGTTAAAATCCCATTTAACTGCTCGAGAGATGTTTCAACTGTTAGGCCACATGGCATCCACTGTGCATGTGGTTCCTTATGCTTGCATTCACATGAGGGCAGCTCAGTGGACTCTGTCCACCCAGTGGACCCAGGCATCAGGTTGCCTGTCAGACAAAACATCAACCTCCAGTCGCCTCTTTTGGTCCCTCCAGTGGTGGACGTCCACTCAAAATCTGTTGCTGGGGTCTCCCTTTCAACAGGTGTTACCCCAAGCAACCCTTAGAACAGATGCCTCTCCAAAAGGATGGGGAGCTCATCTTCAAGATCTCTCCACTCAAGGCATCTGGTCTTTACAGGAGACATCTCTACATATCAACCTCTTAGAGCTCAGAGCAATTTTTCTAGCTCTCATAGTCTTCCACACCCTGCTCAGCTACAAGACAGTCCTCATCCACACGGACAACCAAGTAGCCATGTTCTACTTGAACAAGCAGGTCAGGACTGGCTCTCTGTCGCTTCGCAATGAAGCTCTGAGATTGTGGGCCTTCGCCAGAGAGCATCAAGTTCATCTCATGGCAGTGTATCTCCAGGGGTTCAAAACTCTTGGGCAGACAGACTCAGTCGAGTTCTGCTTCCACACGAATGGTCCCTCCATGGGGACCAGATAATCAGGATCTTCCGAATTTGGGGAACACCGGACATAGACCTGTTTGCAAGTCCGTGGAATGCCACTCTTCCCCGGTTCTGTTCCAGGATTCCGTGTCAGGGAGTTCAGGCCAGGGATGCCTTCCTCCTTCATTGGGGGCAGGACTTCCTCTGCCTTTCCACCAATTCCCCTGATTCCCAAGACACTCTTCAAACTTCAGAGAGACAAGGGGTCTATGATCCTCATAGCACCACATTGGCCACGCCAACTGTGGTACCCTCTACTTCTGCATCTCTCCCAAGCTCCCTCCCTGGACTTGGGATCTGCTCCAGACCACCTGTCCCAGGAGGAAGGAACGTTGTGGCACCCAAATCCCCAGTCTCTTCACCTCGGAGCCTGGTTGCTGAAGGCCTAGACCTTCAAGATTTGCATCTTTCTCAGCAAGTGAGGAATATCCTTCATGCTTCCAGAAAGCCTTCGACTTGACGTTCCTATGCTTTTAAATGGAAAAGGTTTACCATTTGGTGTGCAGAGAAGGGTCTTAACCCTCTTGCAATACCTCTGAATTCTTTACTAGAGTATTTGCTGCATTTATCCCATGCAGGCCTTAAAACGAATTCAGTAAGAGTCCATTTGAGTGCTATTGCAGCATCCCTTAAACCTCTCAATGGACAGCCTATTTCCTCTCATCCTCTTATAGCAAGATTCATGAGAGGCCTTCTTTTGACTAAACCTCCCATCAGATCACTTCCAGTGGCATGGGACTTGAATCTGGTTCTTGGCCAGCTTATGCAGCCACCTTTTGAACCTTTAGCCACTACCTCCTTGAAATTTCTTTCCTGGAAGGTAATTTTTCTCATTGCAGTCACTTCAGCTCGCCGCATCAGTGAGCTGCAAGCCTTGGTGCCTAATCCTCCTTATACAAGGTTCCATCATGACAAGGTAGTCCTCAGGACTAATCCACACTTTATGCCGAAAGTGGTCTCACCTTTTCATCTGAACCAGGAGGTTTATTTACCTTTCTTTTTTCCAGGACCTCATGCTTCAAGTGCAGAGAGGAATCTTCATACCCTGGATTGTAAAAGAGCTCTTGCTTTTTACTTACAAAGGACACAGCAACATAGAAAGTCCTCTCAACTCTGTTGCTTTTGATCCTTCTCATTTAGGACTTCCAGTCTCTAAGAGAACTCTGTCCAATTGGATTGCTCAGTGTATTTCTTTCACCTACCAGAGTAAGAACCTTTCTCTGGAGGGCCATATCACACCTCACAATGTGAGGGCCATGGCAGCCTCTATGGCTCATCTAAATTCTGTGTCCATCGACCAGATCTGTCGAGCGGCCACCTGGGCCTCAGTTCATACCTTCACAGCCCATTACTGCTTGGACAAGGACTCCCGCCGGGATGCCTTGTTTGGTCAGGCTGTTCTCAAACACCTGTTCCATACCTAACCAACTCCTACCCTCCATCCCTGGCTGGATGCCTGAGATTCATGGGTGGAGGTAGAATCCTTCCCAGGGGCTCACAACCTGGGTGATCTCCCAGGCATCTCTAGCTGGGGAGTCCCCATATGTGAAGACTCATTCCTGCTTGTTCCTGGAGATAGCACAGTTACTTACCTGTAACAGGTGATCTCTGGGAACAGCAGGAATAAGTCTTCACAACCCACCCACCTCCCCTAGGAGTTGTATCTCTCTATCTTTCTTTCCTTTCCTCACTCTTTCTTTGTCTCAGCTTTAAAACTCGAACTGGAGAGAGGCGGTTAGGAAAGGCGGGAAGGCAGCGCGCAGGCGCTGTGGGATGCTCCCAAAAGCTTTCCTTTTGGATGCTGGGGAGCGTTCCCGCGCAGGCTCCGTCGGTACTGACGATACCCATATGTGAAGACTTATTCCTGCTGTTCCCAGAGATCACCTGTTACAGGTAAGTAACTGTGCTTTACTGAGTTGTGATTGGCTGCAGCACTCCAGCTCGCAAATGTTAAGAACAACTCAATTACCCAGTGCTCAGATATTGAGAGCAGTGGAATTGCAGCAAGAAATGACTGTGGAACAACAGATGGCTGATCAGCGTGACATAATTCTTGTGCAGTTGCAGCCTACAGCAGCAGGTGTACCAAATACTACAGGTGATGATTTGGTTGTGCAATGGGGAGGTGCCACATCAGGGGAAAAGAGGAAGAAGAACAAGGGTGCAGCTAAGAAGAAGAAAAGCTCAGTTAGTCAAAGTGGAAGCAGAACAGGTAGCAAGGACATCTGGTGTTCTGATAAGTCCTGTTGATCCCTGACTGCAAATTTAAGCATATATTCTCCTTGTGCTGGGCAAATCACTCATCAGTTAAGTGTGTTAAAAAAGGACCCACTGAGGAAAGTAGTACCAACTTGTTGCAAATGGCATCGACACTAATCAAAGTGAATATGTTTAGACCCTGAATTTGCTTGTATAAGAAAAAATAGCCAGCAGTTTAGAGGACGTTTTTTTTTAGTTTGGTTTTAAAATTCCATTTCAGGGTATAGCTTTTAATGATGTGATAGTGAATGTACCATCCATTTCATGCCTGCAAGAGGTGGTCACTGTGAAGCTCGAAGTAGAAATCGAGTTGGGTTGTATTGTGGGGCCTTTTTCAGATAGGCCCTTTCTGGTCTTATTCCTGTTGGGGATTATCCCAAAGAAGGTGCCTGGAAAATGTTAGATCATCTATAATTTGTCATATCCTCTAGGTGCTTAATTTAATGACAATTTGCCACGAGAATAGTGCTTGGTTCAGCATGCTTATTTCGATAATGCCTTGTCACTGGTGAGATTGTGTGGTCCTTTGGGCATTGTTGGTAAAAGTTGATATTGTCTGCCTTTTGTCTGTTGCATCCGTCAGCATTACAGTTGTCAGGCTTTACTTTTGAAGGGCAATTTTATGTTGACAAATGTATGCCGATGGGCTGCTTGATTTCCATCGCGTATTTAGAGATGTTCAGCACATTTTTTCATTGGGTACTGGTGCATCAGACAGGACTATCTAGTGTAACCCATTATCTAGATCAGGGATAATCACAATGAATATGCATGAGAGAGATTTGCATGCACTGACTCCATTGTATGCAAATCTTTCTCAAGAATAATCATTGTGGAAATCCTGAAATGGCTAAGTGCATTCCAAGGACTGGGTTGAGAACTCCTGATCTAGATGATTTCCTTTTTATGTAGGTCCTCTAAAGGTGAACATTTGTGCCCAATTGATGGCAGCATTCAGTCCCACAGTGCTGGAATTTGTGATCCTTTTGGCATCCAGAAAAACTGAGGGATCAGTACCAGTATTAACCTTCTTGGGAATCAAGATAGTTAAAATAGTGATGGTGGCACATTTACTGAGTGATAAAGTGACACATTACTACCTTTTAACTTTAGAAAGGGAGACTATGATAAAATGAGGAAAATAGTTAAGAAAAAACTAAAAGGAGCAGTTGAAAAGGTTAAAGACTGACATCAAGCTTGGGTGTTGTTAAATACTATCTTGGAAGCACAGACCCAGCTGTATTCCATACTTTAAGAAAAGTGGAAGGAAGTCCAAAAATCTGCCAGCATGGTTTAAAGGTGAGGTCAGAGAGGCTGTTGCCAAAAAAGCATCTTTCAGGAAATGGAAAAAAGAGCCAAATGACACAAACTGGAAACGGCACAAGCACTGGCAAGTTAAATGCAAGGCATTGATAAAGCAGGCAAAGAGAATTTGAGAAGACACTTGCTACGGAAGCAAAAATGCGTAATAAAGTTTTTTCAAGTACATTCGTAGCAAAAAACCTGTGAGAGAGTCAGTTGGACCATTAGAGATGATAGAGGGGTAGAAGGGGCAATAGGAGGGGACAAGGCTATAGCGGAGAGACTGAATGAATTCTTTGCTTCGGTCTTTACTGAGGAAGATGTAGGGATGTTACCCATGACTGAAGTGGTGTTTAAAGGTGCGGAAGAATTGAAGGAAATATCGATACATCGGGAAGATGTATTACAACTATTAGCTAAACTGAAGAGTAGCAAATCACCTGGGCCAGATGGTATACATCCAAGGGTGTTGAAAGAACTGAAATATGAGATTGCAGACCAGCTATTTGTAATCTGTGAATTTTCATTAAAATCATCTGTAATACCTGAAGATTGGAGGATCGCCAATGTAACGCCAATTTTTAAAAAGGTTCCAGGGGTGATCTAGGAAACTACAGACCGGTGAGCCTGACATCAGTACTGGGAAAAATTGTAGAAACCATCATAAAGAACAAAATTACTCAGTATGTAGATAGTCATGGCCTAATGGGAGACAGCCAACATGGCTTTAGAGAAGGAAGATCTTGCCTTACTAAACGGTTATGTTTTTTTGAAGGTGTGAATAAACAGGTAGACAAAGGTGAGTCGGTTGATATAGTGTATCTGGACTTTCAGAAAGCCTTTGACAAGGTCCCCATCAGAGACTTTTGGCAAAACTAAAAAGTCATGGGATAGGAGGCAGTATGCTATTGTGGATCAAGAACTTGTTAAAAGATAGGAAGCAGAGGGTAGGGCTAAATGGCCAATTTTCCCAATGGAAAAAGGTGAATAGTGGAGTACCCCAGGGATCTGTGCTGGGTCTGCTGCTTTTTGACATATTATTCCCTTTTCAAGGTCATTTATGAATGAGTGAGGTTACAAACTTGCAGATGACACAAAACTATTTAAAGTTGTTAAAACCCAAGAGAATTGTGGAAAATTGCAAGATAATCTTGATAAATTGGAAGACTGGGCATCCAAATGGCAGATGTAATTTAATGTGGACAAGTGCAAAGTTATGCACCTAGGGAAGAACAACCCAAACTATGATTACACAATGCAAGGTTCCATTTTGGGATCCACCATCCAAGAAAAAGATTTAGTCGTCATCGTGGATAACATGTTAAAACCCTCTGCCCAGTGTGCAGCGGCGGCCAAGAGAGCAAATAGAATGCTAGGTATCATAAGGAAAGGAATGGAAAATAAAACAAAGGATATAATACATCTGTATCGTTCCATGGTGTATCCGCACCTTGAATAATGTGTGCAATTCTGGTTGCCGTATCTTAAAAAGCATATAGCATTATTAGAAAAGGTACAGAGAAGAGCCACCAAAATGGTAAAGCGGATGGAAGGCTGCTACTCTGAAGAGAGGCTAAAAAGGTTAGGGCTTTTCAACCTGGAAAAGAGACAGCTGAGGCGAGATATGATAGAGGTTTATAAACTAATGAATGAAGTGGAATGGGTAAATGTAGATCTATTGTTTACGTTATCAGAATATAGAAAGATTAGGGGACATGCAATGATGCTACAGGGTAAACTATTTAAGACAAATAAGAGAAAATATCTTTTTCACTCAACGTGTAATCAAACTCTGGAATTTGTTACCAGAGGATGTAGTAAAGGCTGTTAGTGTAGCTGGGTTTAAAAAAGGGTTGGACAAGTTCCTGGAGGAAAGGTCCATATACCATTATTAAAAAGGGACCCAGGATATCAATACTTGACCCAGTACAAGCATTGTGGAACCTGTGTCTTTTGGGTAAACTGCTAGGTACTTGTGACCTAGATTGGCCACTTTTGGAAACAGGATACTGGGCTTGATGGACCTTGGTCTGACCCACTATACCATATCTTATGGTCTTATGTACATTTGAAGGAGCGGATTGCAGTGGTAGGTTCAGCTAAAAGCTTACTCTAAGGGTGATGCAATCATTGTTGGGTTTTCTGAATTTTCTATGCAGAATTATAAAATGGTTGGCAGTATCTGCAGCTGGAGTTCAGAAGCCCCATCACTTTATTAGGGTTTCAGCAGGGAATGAGGTAGCATTTATGAGTTTGGAATAGATTTCTGTCTGAATTCAGTGGTATTGCTGCATGTCAGTTCAAGGAGGTTACCAGTGTGATTTGCAGCTTTTCTCAGATTCAGCAAGTGGTCTTGGTTTTGGCCTTTTCTCTAGAGGCTCTTGGTGTGCTGGGATGTTAAACAGAGGTTCTGTCTATTCTGTGCCCAATAAACATCACATGATGATTTCTGCATGTGCAGAAATATTGATCCTGACATTATGGCTAAAATGATAACCCATAACTTGTAGCTTAACCTGATATAATGAAAAATTCCATTGAAAAATAAAGAAGATTGAGAAAACGTTCTAGGCCTTTGTGATATATGGCTCCATTAATAAATTTATTTTGCAGAACATTCAGTGAAAGCACCATAGGAATGCATGGTAAGTATAATTCTTCAAATATAATTATTTTCCATTTTAAATAAAACAATTGTATTCTATAACTTATTTATATCAATGGTACTGATAAATCTATCAACAAATCCTATATATTTCATCAAATATTGATTGATATGATTCTATTATTTTTGACTGGGGATATTTCTCCTCCTCCTCTTCCTCCTTGATTCAGTCATATCTAGGGACGGGATTCTATCACCATGAGTCTTTAGTTGCAACTAATAGTAATTATGCTATGTGTTGTAGTTCTAATTCTTCAAACTTACCTAGATTAGTCATTTTAGCAATAGTCCTATTCCAGGGATTATGCCAGATCTCCTTCCAAGCTCTGACATTATGTCCTTGAGTTCAGCCTCTAGATATTAGCCATGACTGCCTACTCTATCAGAGACTGAGAATGTTTCATCATCTCCAGGCCCCAACCAAACTGGTGAGTGGAATACCTGACTCAGGGATTGATCCAAGGCATGTCAGCACTGCAACTGAGCTACTAGGCTAGCACAATGAACATCATATTATCTTTTCACTATTAAAATAGATCCAAGATGAAACTTAAAAACATAGAAACCTGACGACAGAAAAAGACCACATGGCCTATCTAGTCTGTCCTTCCATATCAACCACTACAACAGTCCCCTTTTTTCCTTTAGAGATCCTCTGTGTTTGTCCCATGCTTTTTTGAATTCAGATACTGTCCTCATCTCTACCACCTCCACTGGGAGACTATTCCACAGATCCACCACTTTTTCCATAAAGAAATATTTCCACATATCACTCCTGAATCTGTCTCCCTTCACCCTCATCCCATGTTCCTTCGTAGCAGATCTGGCAGAGAATTCACTCAGATTTATACAAAATACAACTATATTTTTTATTATTCTCTCCATTATTGGAATTATTGAGGATCAAAGAATAGACACAAGCATATCTTTCTTAGTTCAAATCACCTTTTCTTTGGTTGATGAACCATTCAGTGGCTTCACAGAGTTTGCTGGCTTCTTCATTGGAAGCAGATCTTGAGGTCATACTGAGCCTAGGCTCTTGATCAATCTTCCTACAGTGTCTTCTGAGAGAACAATGCTAGATAAGTCTGCAATACCATGGAAGGTCCTGAACAGGACCATGTTGTATATTGGCAGAGGTTTTGAATAGTCCCTGCCATGTACCTTTTGAAGAGATAGCAATATGCCTCTGAGAAGCAGCATAGTCAAATGGCTGGAGAAGCTGGCTAGTATGGGTTCCATACTTGTATTGCCTTTCTCTGCAATGAGCATCAGCCTGTCTAATTGGAAACCTCTGAATCCAGGCAAGAGTTCTCTAGCCCACGTTTTAGACCACATCTCTCATGGTCAGAAAATTATGATTCTTGAAGAAAACATTGCCTCAGTCTGGTAATGTCATGCAACAATTATTACAGACACTCCAGTCCTATGTACCATCTGAAGGAAGAAGCTTAGGATGGTCAAATTCCTAAATTTCCTGTTCATTTCTATGGGCAACTGCAGAACATAACACGCTTCAATGTTTAGTAAACATGCCCCTTAATCTTTTCACTATGCTTGAGAGCTCAAATGATAAAGAGATGATCCAGGCAACTCTATTGGCTTCATATATCTTGAAACCATATCATGATTGATCATTCTCACCTTTCCTTTGAAATATAAGTGCTTTATTCTTTGGTCAAAAATTCATTTTTTATGGGCCTTAGTAGAATTATCCGTAGGAAAAAAATGTTTTATTATGCAATGAGAAGTTATCGCTGCTTCATTTTCTCTGTAAATGTGCCCTAAAATATCCACATGCCTGTTACATGAACAGAAAATCTTTGGGATATACAGTAAGAGTGCTCTTGAGAGTTGGGGTCCTCTAGATTTCCCTACCCCTCAGCTATTGGCCTATTTTTTTTTCATCTTAAGTATTAAGCTGAGGATATACATTCAGTTGTAATTAGAGTTTTGGTGTTGGGTGTTGAGTCGTCATGCTTTTCCTATATATTGAGCAATACCAGTTTCCATTCTTTCATATTTTATCATACATTTCATAAATGCATGGCAAATGCAGCCTTTTATTGGTGAAAATAAAATTAGGATAGCATCAGGTGTTTCACATTCATGACATCAAGAAGAAAGCAAGAGGCATGAAGTTCACTAAGAATGAACAAAGGGTCGCTAACTCAATACGTTCTCCTCCCATGACAGTTAGAAGTCTAATAAAAAGATGATATAGAAATTTTCTTGTGGCAGTAAAACAACATTCCGCTGTCTTTAAGGTTTCTTAAACCTCTAGTAAGTCACTGACCAGACCTGATACTTCTGTCTAAAAGGGGGCAATTTTTTAAACAAATTTATTTTTATACCTCTTAACAAGATTGTGTTGAGAAAGGCCAAGAAAGTATTACCTATATGGACTCAGACTCTACAAATATTGTCTCTAATTGTATCATCAAATTAAAATGTTACTGATTATCCTGTGCTGGGAGAAAGAGTTTTCCTCTAAGAATATCACCTATAGCCATAATAAAACAGGTTTTAGAAGCTTATCCTGTGACTTACAATTGATGCCATCTTATACCTTCTAAATCCACATTTATTAGTGCAAAACTGAAAAACAGAGACTATATGATTAAAAGCTGCTGCCGGTAAACATAATAAAAATTTTATATCCTGGCATTACTTTTCAAGTTATTACCTCTGCAAGCTTTGAAATTGGGGATCAAAGCAAAGTGTTTAATTCTTGCCTGAATTATCTGATAATTTCTTCACTTATTAAAGCAGCAGCGTAAGTTTACTTGGGTTATATAACAGGGTAATGTCATTGTACTTTGTGTGTGTATTTTGAACACCACCCAGACAGTACAATGGGCAGTAACTGGAGCAGGTCAGACTTGATGCTCCATCCAGACCTTACCTTTTACTTACCCCCAGCCCTTCCCCCCCCACCCCCTTTTACTATAAACACTTGAACACCAATCTTTGGTAACACTACTGGTCGCAGCTTTATTAAACCAAGACAACGCATAACAGTAAACATCCAATAACCATCATTTGCAGACCCAACGGAATGAGGCCCCACCAGCCATGTCCATAGCAAGGTGTGCCCGCCTCGGCTTTCCCCCCTTCACTTCCCCCCCCCCCCCCGGGCACCCGACTTCGCCATATCATTAGCAAAAGCCCGCCCAGGGGTTCTCCGGATCGGGGGTACCCCACCCCCGTCCCAAGTTTATCCAAGGCTCCGGACCCCGGAAACCTTCAGGATCCCGCTCACTCCCCCACCTGCGACACCCCTAATCCCGTCCTCAGAACCTTGGGGTGGGAGGGTGGGCTGCTGCTCACCGAAGCCACGCAGACTGGCCCCCGATTCCGGTTCCTCTCCTCCACTGCCCCCAGACCTCCTTCTCATTGGCTCTCCCCCACACACCAAACGCTGGGAGAGCCAATGAATTTAAACGTCGCCCCTACGTCACCTAATCTCCCCCCCTCCTCTCCTGTGAGGCTGTCCCCGCATCTTGCCGAGCCGCCCAGTTACAGGCAGCCAGCTTGGGACGCTGCCCTTCGTGGCCTTTATTAACTGGAGCAGGTCGGACTTGATGCTCCATCCAGACCTTACCTTTTACTTACCCCCAGCCCTTCCCCCCCCACCCCCTTTTACTATAAACACTTGAACACCAATCTTTGGTAACACTACTGGTCGCAGCTTTATTAAACCAAGACAATGCATAACAGTAAACATCCAATAACCATCATTTGCAGACCCAACGGAATGAGGCACCACCAGCCATGTCCATAGCAAGGTGTGCCCGTCTCCACTTTCCCCACTTCTCTTCCCCCCCCCCTCCCCGGGCACCCGACTTCGCCATATCATTAGCAAAAGCCCGCCCAGGGGTTCTCCGGGTCAGGGATACCCCACCCCCGTCCCAAGTTTATACAAGGCTCCGGACCCCGGAAACCTCGGGGATCCCGCCACCTGCGCCGGCGACCTCCACATCCCGCGCCGCCCCCCCTAAAGCTGCGACCAGCGAGCATCTCTCAGCACCACCCACTCCAGTGCCTCCTGCCAATCGTTCAGTAACAAATCAAGACCCACCGGGGATAAATGTACCCCATCGGCCCCATATAATCCTGCACAATCTACCTCCACCCAGGAATGCATCACTTGGTACCCTCCATGTGCACAAACCCAGCGGCCAATCTGTCTGTTAATTTTTGTAAGACCACATAACCAACGTCTCTGGTTGCGACAACTAGGCCGCTGTATAATGTCCGACCATATCAGTATTACTCCTGGAAATAACTGCAGCACTTCCTCTAGATCTCTCTGCACCACTCTTATGAGTTGTCTGCAGGTCCATGCCGCCAGGTCATTGCCTCCCAGATGAAGCAATATCATGTGCGGTGTCTGCTGCATCCCCCTGTGGTGCCGAAGCAAAGGGAGTAACTGCGTCCAACGGAGACCTCGCTCACCCAGCCATAATACAGACACCACTTCGGGATCCAGGTCCAGATTCGCCCCTGCCGGCCGAACTGCCGCACGCCGACCAGCCCTATCAGCCAACATCCATGTGGAACTCAAACTCTATCTGCAAAAGAAAACACACAATTAGCCCCCCCACCATCCCCCCACAAACCCCTTACAAACGGATATAACCCCGAAACGCTTTAGAGCGCCATCGCCCAATGCGTTGCACCTCCTGGTCCGACAGCCCGGCTGCTGCTGCACTTGTGGCTGCCCCAATGTGGAATGAATGCGCCACAAATTGATGCGGCACCTCTCCTACCTGCCGCAAGGCCATTCTTAGCACCGCGGACACCTGGAAACACGTCAACAACTGCGCATCCTCATGGATAAAGATTGAACCCTCCACCTCCGGTCGGGTGTGCAAGTACTCCCGTAGTGCCGCCACTGCGCACGTCTGCACGCCCTCCATCTCCTGAAGTACCACCCACCAGCCCCGCCCCTGCTGGTCGGTCTTTGAGCGTGCCAACAGCACCCTAACCAACCCCTCCTCCACTTGCACATGTTGTCGCTGCAATGCACTACCTCTCCCAGCCCTCCCAGAGACCGCTACTAATTCCCCCATACGAAAGGCCCCAAAAAACGTCAAACAAAACACCGCTTTGAACAACCCCACTTCGTATGCCGACTCTGCTACCCCCGGGAGTGCCTCGCATAGCTTCACCAGCAAGTCATGTGTAATTGGCCGCCTGCTGTCCTTTGGCGCTGGACTTATTCTGCTCCCACCCCTGCATCAATCGCCGAGTTAAAATTCCACCCCCTTCTTTGCACCACCCCAATGCCCTTGCAAAGAATACGAACCCTGCTAAATGCGAATGCACCGCCGCCCTGGACCACCCCTTTGTCTTTGCTTCCGCTACATAACTTGCCAAAATCCAGTCCGATACCGCATCTAGTTGCCATCCCCGTCCTCGTAAGAACTCCTCAACCTTGTCACAGCCCTTCTGGTACGTCGACCAAGTGCTTCTCGCCACTGAGGCTCGCAGCAACCTCAGCATCTCTTCAGGCCAATCCGCCACAAGTGCTCTGGGACCCGCAATCCAATCTCCTCTGCTTCTGGGGCCAGCTTCCGGAACCTGTCCCACTGAAAACTAGACAAAGCATCCGCGATCTCATTAGTACAACCCGGAATATGACGTGCTTTGATCACTACATTCAGTCTTAAACAAGCTAGTACCACCTCCCTCATTAAGTCAACCACTGGCATACATCTCGGACTGTACTGATTTATTATACACACCACCGCCTCATTGTCACAACACCATAATACTCTTCTATTACGCAAACGCTCCGGCCAAAATTCCAGTGCTACCCGCATGGGAAACAACTCTAGAAAAGCAATATTGGTGACTAAACCCGCTTCCTGCCAAGTCAGAGGCCATCTATCCGCACACCATGCCCCCGCAAAATATATGCCTAAACCTGCCCCACCCGCTGCATCCGAGACCAGCTGCAAGTCCCCTGAGGACATCTCTGCCTCCATCAGCACAGAAGTGCCATTGAATTCCTGCAAAAAGATGTCCCAGATCCGCAAATCTTCCTTCATAACCTTGGACACCCTAATCCTATGGTGCAGTTTCAGCACCCCCGCCGTTGCCCCTGCCAACCTCCTCAGAAATACCCTACCCATTGGGATGATACGGCAGGCAAAATTCAATGCACCAATCAATGTCTGCAACTCTCTCAAGTTCAACTTCCTGGATGTGAGCGCATTGGCCACTAATACACGCAGCTTCATCACCTTCTCCTGTGGTAGTGTCGCTACCATTTCCCACGAATCCAACTCAGTCCCCAGAAATGTCAGCTTTCTAGCTGTCCCTTCTGTTTTAACCTCCGCTAAAGGCACCCTCAACTCCCCCGCCAAACTTATGAAACCATCCAACAACCGCCTACAATCCCCGGACTTCTCTGTTCCCACAAAGAAAAATCATCCAGATAATGCACTACATTGGCACAACCCACCTCCTGCACCAACGCCCAATGCAAAAAGGAACTGAATTTCTCAAAGTAGGCACAAGACACAGAGCAGCCCATCGGCATGCACCTGTCAAAGTAAAAGTGTCCCTCAAAGCAGAAACCTAGCACGGAAAACTACTTGGGTGCACTGCCAACAGACGGAACGCTGATTCAATATCTACCTTCGCCATCCAGGCCTTCTCACCGGCCTTCCACACCAGTTTCGCCGCCCGATCAAAAGACGTGTATCTAACCGTACAGCTATCCCACGGAATATGATGTTCCCTCAGGGAATGATAAATTATGAATTAATCTAAATTTCCCCGATTCCTTTTTTGGAATAATGCCCAAAGGTGACACTACCAAATTTGGGAATGGCTTATTCACAAACGGACCAGCAATCCTCCCCTTCTCCAGTTCCATTGGCAGCTTCTCCCGCACTACCGATGCCCAGCAACGTACTGAAATCGAATTACGCGACATTCCAGATACCACCGTCCCGTCTACCGGGATAACAAAGCCCTCCCGAAACCCTTTCTCCAATACCCCTCTATCCCCCCGCCTCGGATACAGCCAGAGCCTAGCCATTACATAAGATATGCCATACTGGGTCAGACCAAGGTCCATCAAGCCCAGTATCCTGTTTCCAACAGTGGCCAATCTAGGTCATACGTACCTAGCAGTTTCGCCAAAAGACACAGGTTCCGCAGTGCTTGTACTGGGTCAAGCATTGATATCCTGGGTCCCTTCTTAATAATGGTTTATGGACCTTTCCTCCAGGAACTTGTCCAAACCTTTTTTAAACCCAGCTACACTAACAGCCTTTACTACATCCTTTAGTAATAAATTCCAGAGTTTGATTACACGTTGAGTGAAAAAATATTTTCTTTTATTAGTCTTAAATAGTTTACCCTGTAGCTTCATTGCATGTCCCCTAGTTTTTCTATATTCTGATAACATAAACAATCGATCTACGTTTACCCGTTCCACTCCATTCATTAATTTATAGACTTCTATCATATCTCCCCTCAGCTGTCTCTTTTCCAGGTTAAAGAGCCCTAACCTTTTTAGCCTTTCTTCATAGGAGTATCCTTCCATCCCCTTTACCATTTTGGTGGCTCTTCTCTGAACCTTTTCTAATAACTCTATATCCTTTTTAAGATACGGTGACCAGAATTGCACACAATATTCAAGGTGCGGTCTCACCATGGAACGATATAGAGGGATTATAGTATCTTTTTTTTTATTTTCCATTCCTTTCCTTATGATAGCTAGCATTCTATTTGCTCTCTTAGCTGCCGCTGCACACTGGGCCGAGGGTTTTAACATGTTATCCACAACGATGCCTAAATTTTTTTCCTGGGTGGTGGTTCCTAATGTGGAACCTTGCATTGTGTAACCATAGTTTGGGTTGTTTTTCCCTAGGTGCATAACTTTGCCCTTGTCCACATTAAGTTTCGTCTGCCATTTTGATGCCCAGTCTTCTAATTTATCAAGATCCTCTTGCAATTTTCCACAGTCCTCTTGGGTTTTAACAACTTTAAATAGTTTTGTGTCATCTGCAAATTTGATAACCTCACTCGTTATTCCACTTTCCAGGTCATTTATGAATATGTCAAAAGCAGCGGACCCAGCACAGATCCCTGGGGTACACCACTATTCACCTTTCTCCATTGGGAAAATTGGCCATTTAGCCCAACCCTCTGCTTTCTATCTTTTAACCAGTTCCTGATCCACAGTAGTACACTGCCTCCTATCCCATGACTCTTTAGTTTTGCCAAAAGTCTCTGATGAGGGACCTTGTCAAAGGCTTTCTGAAAGTCCAGATACACTATATCAACCGACTCACCTTTGTCCACTTGTTTATTCACACTTTCAAAAAAACATAACAGATTAGTAAGACAAGATCTTCCTTGTCTAAAGCCATGTTGGCTGTCTCCCATTAGGCCATGACTATCTACATGCTGAGTAATTTTATTCTTTATGATGGTTTCTACCATTTTTCCCGGTACTGATGTCAGACTCACCGGTCTGTAGTTTCCCGGATCACCCCTGGAACCCTTTTTAAAAATTGGTGTTACATTGGCAATCCTCTAATCTTCAGGTATTAGAGATGATTTTAATGATAGTTCACAGATTACTAATAGCAGGTCTGCAATCTCATATTTCAGTTCTTTCAACACCCTTGGATGTATACCATCCGGCCCAGGTGATTTGCTACTCTTCAGTTTATCTAATAGTTGTAATACATCTTCCTGATGTATCAATATTTCCTTCAATTCTTCCACACCTTTAAATACCACTTCTGTCATGGGTAACATCCCTACATCTTCCATAAGTTAACACCTCTAACTGTATTGGGGTGGCGGCCAAGCTGCACCCCGGCCCACTACTTGAGCACTGGCCCACTAAGCAGGGATGTCCCTTTCTTAACACATTTCACCACCGAATGCTCCCCTCCACAACTTGAACATCCATGCCGGAATTTATAATCTGGAAAGGGGCAGGATGTTTTATTGAACCTCCAACATACATCCCCTGTACCTGTAACAACACTCTTCAGCTGCCCCTGGTGGCCCGTCGGCCGAAAGGACCATCCTGCCTCTCCGGGTATCCCCCCTCCTACTTTCCCCCCCACCCCTCCTCCTCCCGGCTTCACAGACATCTGCGTAAGCCACAGGTTAATATCCTGCGCGCCCCATGACAAAAAACGATTTCCCTCCATTTTATCCCAGAACTTCTCGTCATAGTTTAACCACGACCAACCCTCATGCGTCTGCGCCGCCTCTAGGATAGAGTCCGCGTATGCCAACAGTATTCCGTACTGATCCGGAAAGCGATGCCCCCAAACACTTGCCAACCTTAAAAATGCTCTAGTCCAGTTCACCATATTTCTAGAAACTTTCTTGATGCGACCCGCCTTCTTGTCTTCCTTCCTTTTCTTCTTGCTATCCCCCGACCGCCGCCGACCCTCCAGCAATCGGAATAGATCGATAACACGCCGGTTCCAAATTTTGCGCCGCAACTTCCTTGGTACCCCTTCCCATAACTCCGCATATGCCGCTAATGATGGGGCACAGCCCCTCGCGTTGTCCGCACTCCCTTCCCTACCACTCACTTCACGTCCGTCCCTGCCCTCAGACGTGGACAAGGACCCCGTTGAGGACGAAGATGAAGAAGACATGTCAGACCCCCATCGCCGCCGACATATGTGTTTCTGTTTCTAACGCGCCTTTCCCCCCGATCCCACCCCTCTCTCCCCCTACCCCCATTTCCTCCTGTGCCTCACCCGCAACCACTGGTTCTTCCACCTGCTCAGGAGCCGCCGCTGGTGCCATCATGCTATCCGCTCCAGTATGCCTCTGCCACTCTGGTTCCCTGTGTCCCGCTACCTCCCGGCATCGCTGCATACAGGATCATTGCCGGTACCTGCGGGGACATAAGAGAGAACACCTGGGGAGGGGCCATATCCAGCCAAGCCGGCTGCCAAGCACCCAGCCACTCCGTTGCTGAAGACCCTTGACCGCCGCCCATCCAATGCTGCCAAGACCCCACCCCTCCCCCTAGCTGTTCACCACCATACCCAGCCACCCCCTCCCCATTTGACTAGTCTGCCACCCACCATGCACCACTGCTGCTCCTGGGCCCCCCCTACACCCCCACAACCCAACCCCCCTATCACCCAACATCCCAACCCCCTGTGTACCCATGGCCCCCTGCAGTCTCATGGCTTTGTCCTCCCTCTCCGGACCCAGCATCCCCGAATGGCGCTCCAACCTTCCACCATCTCTACCCCTTGCATCCGCCCCCCTCACTTCCTCTACTGGAAATCCCAATCTCCCCTACCCGGCCCACCCCGCTTCCGTGGACCGGCCCCCTGCGTCGTCTCTCCACGCCCCCCCTCATTGCCAGAGAAGCCTCTTCCCTTGCCCCTCTCCCAGTTCCCTTTGCACTTTTTCCTCTTTGAAGCCCGCTGGCTACCCTTCGCTGCTCCTCCACCCCCATATATCCTGCTTGGGCCTGCCCGCCCACTTTACCCCCTTGCTGGCCAGCAGCACCCCTGGCCCGTCCCCTCTCCCGCCCTCATCCCGGCAAGCCCCCCCTGGCCATATTATAGAAAGGAGCTATGTTTTTAAGCCCTTGCCTTCACCTGCTACGGCCGCGCCGTTAACTGCCTGCCGCTGCATGGCCGCCACAGAGCCACAGAGCCACATACTCTCCTTCCGCTCACCACAATCAGCTGCCACGCAGAGCCTGGCTGCATCTGCAGGCTCCGGAGTCCCCGCTTCTGCCTCCCGATGCCCCTGGCACTGCACCTTGTCTCCGCCTCTGACCAGTACCGCTAGACCCGCTCTCTCCGCTCCTGCCGCTCACCGAAGCCTCGCAGACTGGCCCCCGATTCAGGCTCCTCTCCTCCACTGCCCCCAGACCTCCTTCTCATTGTCTCTCCCCCACGCACCAAACACTGGGAGAGCCAATGAATTTAAACGTCGCCCCTACGTCACCTAACCTCCCCCCCTCTTCTCCTGCGAGGCTGTCCCCAATCTTGCCAAGCCGCCCAGTTACAGGTGGCCGGCTTGGGACACTGCCCTTCGCGGCCTTTATTTAATAAATCAATAAAGGAAACAAAATTCTTTAGAGAAAATATTAGCAGCTAACTCTGATGTAAGATCAGACTATGACCAAAGTGGCTGAAGCCACACAAGAACTTGCTTCCAACAACAGAAGTAATTAACTCCTCACCTTGGTTGCCTGTAAGGAGATGTGGCAAATGCAACCTAAATATCTTTATGCTGTATTAGCAGGGTTTTCAGAGCAGCCAAGAAATTTCTTGCTGAGGTAGACTCCTGGAAGGTCTTAAAGTAAATCATCTCCATAGCTAACTCAACCATTCATGAGGCAATATGGCTTAATGGGGATACTCTGCCAGGCCTGAGACTTACGTTTAAGGTAAGAAGTAAACCATATAATACCCATTGCTAAAGAGTCATGCTGAGAAGGACCCATGAATGCTGACGGCTCATCAGTGGAAAGAAATAGGACTTTGGTGGATAAACAAGAAAAAAAGAAGCAGAACCTTGAAGGACTAGAAAGGGGGGCTGTTACTTCTGGAGAGAAATCTGAAATTGTGAGTATATACTTCTGGGAATTTTTCTGAAAGGAATTTTTTTCTTTTAAAGCTAATTAATCTGTGAACCCACTATTTTTTGTTAAATCAGTCAGGGCCTAGTAGCAACAGTTTAAGATTCAATTTAAAACACAGAAGAGAACTTTCTGGTTACCTTTCATACCCAGTAGAGAGCTTGTAGTTTTAAATTTCATAGTCACTCAGGGCCTAGCATCAGCAAAGTACTTTTAGTTTCAAATTAAAACACAGAAGAGAGCTTTCTGGTTAAATTTAGAATCCAGCAGAGAGCTTGTAGTTTAAATTTCATAATAGGTTAGGACCTAGCATCAGCAAAGTACTTTTAGTTTCAAATTAAAACACAGGAGAGAGCTTTCTGGTTAACTTTAGAATCCAGCAGAGAGCTTGTAGTTTAAATTTCATAATAGGTTAGAGCATAGCAGCAGCAAAGAGCTATAATTTAAATCAAATCAGAATATAGCTTACCTCAGCAGCACAGGACAGGGTACTGTGTAGCAACCCTCTTTTAATAAGTGTTATATCTCTCCCTCCCTCCCCACACCCACCCTCCCCTGGGATAATCACAGCTTTATAGGTACTTGCACAACTTAAAAGACAGGAGGTACTTTCAGGTGAAGCTCATTAACCAAATCAGTCATACACTAAGGACCTGAGATTAATTAAGCTTCAGGTGAACAAGGTATATTAAACTTATTAGGTACAGTTTTAGTGGTATAAATATCCATAGCACCCTTTAGTACGTAAAGAACTTAAAGATCTAAACAGAAACTTAAAACTAAGATGCAGACAGCAGTCCAGCAGCGGGATGTGGGCTTTCCAGTCTTTTGCATTGAGTGTCACATGTATGATTTTCTCCCTGCTGGTGAGAGGTCTTACGTGTGCACTAGGTGCAAGGAGCTCTTTGCTTTCAGGGAACAAGTCCGTTCTCTAGAGGCTAAAGTAGCAGACTTGGAAAGCATAAGACAGACAGAGAGGTACATAGACGAGACCTACAGGGATATAGTCCTGAAGTCCCACCTCCAGTCTGGCAGCATCCCTGTTGCCATGGAGAAGAGAGGTCACGTGACAGGAGAGAGCATCACCTGGTGTGGCAGGAAGTGATCCTGTAACTAGGACCTGTCCTCCAGGTGATGTAAACCCCTCTCGCACCGAGGAGGTTTCTCCAGGGCCAAGTGCCCATGAGGGAAGGGTTAGGACAGCAGTTATAGTTGGTGATTCGATCATTAGGCATGTAGATAGCTAGGTGGCTGGTGGACGTGAGGATCGCCTGGTAACATGCCTGCCTGGTGCGAAGGTAGCGGACCTCACGCGCCACCTAGATAAGGTCTTAGATAGTGCTGGGGAGGAGTCTGCTGTCTTGGTACATGTCGGTACCAATGACATAGGAAAATGTGGTAGGGAGGTTCTGGAAGCTAAATTTAGGCTTTTAGGTAGGAAGTTGAAATCCAGAACTTCCAGGGTAGCATTCTCCGAAATGCTTCCCGTTCCACGCGCAGGACCCAAAAGGCAGGCAGAGCTCCGGAGTCTCAATGCGTGGATGAGACAATGGTGCAGAGATGAGGGGTTTGGATTTGTTAGGAACTGGGGAACATTCTGGGGAAAGGAGGGGCTCTTCCGAAGGGATGGGCTTCACCTTAACCGGGATGGAACCAGGCTGCTGGCATTAACCTTTAAAAAGGAGGTAGAGCAGCTTTTAAACTAGAGAATAGGGGAAAGCCGACAGTCGCCCAAGAGCGCATGGTTCGGAAGAATGTATCCTTGAAGGATACTACAAAAAGCAGAGAGGTTCCAAAAAAGAGTAAAGTAGCCCAAATGCCCTCGAGTATGGAGCAGACAGAGCTTAAAGATCCCAAATTACCCATGTCTACCAATAGCCAAATTAATATGAATAAAATACAGTCTCTAAAATGCTTGTATGCAAATGCTAGAAGTCTAAAAAACAAGATGGGAGAGTTAGAATATATAGCACTAAACGAGAGGTTAGATATGATTGGAATATCAGAGACATGGTGGAAGGAGGACAACCAGTGGAACACTGTGATACCTGGGTACAAACTATATCGTAATGATAGAGCTGATCAAATTGGTGGAGGGGTTGCGCTCTATGTTAGAGAGGGCATTGAGTCAGAAAGGATTAAAGTTTTGCAAGAAACAAAATTTGCTGTAGAATCTCTATGGATTGAAATTCCATGTAAAAAGGGTAAGGCGATGGCAGTGGGGGTGTACTATCGTCCGCCTGGCCAGAATGAACAAATGGATGATGAAATGCTCAAAGAAATCAAGGAAGCTAGCAAACGTTACAGTGCAGTAATAATAATGGGTGATTTCAATTACCCCGGCATCGACTGGGTCAGTGTCACAGCAGGACATGCTAGGGAGATAAAGTTCCTAGATGAAATAAATGACTGCTTCTTGGAGCAGCTGGTTCATGAACCGACCAGAGGGGAAGCCATATTAGACCTAGTCCTTAGTGGAACACCAGATCTAGTGCAAGAGATAAGGGTGTTGGGGCCACTTGGCAATAGTGATCATAGCATGATCGCCTTTGATTTAATTAGTGGAGGAGGGATAGTAAGGAAATCCACAGTACTACCCTTTAACTTTCGAAAGGGAGACTATGATAAAATGAGGAAAACAGTTAAGAAAAACTAAAAGGAGCAGTTGCAAAGGTTAAAGACGTACATCAAGCTTGGATGTTGTTGAAAAATACTATCTTAGAAGCCCAGACCAGCTGTATTCCACGCTTTAAGAAAAGTGGAAGGAAGTCCAAAAAACTACCAGCATGGTTTAAAGGTGAGGTCAGAGAGGCTGTTGCCAAAAAAGCATCTTTCAGGAAATGGAAAAAAGAGCCAAATGACGAAACCTGGAAACAGCACAAGCACTGGCAAGTCAAATGCAAGGCATTGATAAGGCAGGCAAAGAGAGAATTTGAGAAGAAGCTTGCTGCGGAAGCAAAAACACGAAATAAAGACCTTTTTAAGTACATTCGTAGCAAAAAACCTGTGAGAGAGTCAGTTGGTCCATTAGATGATAAAGGGGTTAAAGGAGCACTAAGAGGCGACAAGGCGATAGCGGAGAGACTGAATGAATTCTTTGCTTCTGTCTTTACTGAGGAAGATGTAGGGATGTTACCCATGACTGAAGTGGTATTTAAAGGTGCGGAAGAATTGAAGGAAATATCGATACATCGGGAAGATGTCTTACAAATATTAGATAAACTGAAGAGTAGCAAATCACCTGGGCCGGATGGTATACATCCAAGGGTGTTGAAAGAACTGAAATATGAGATTGCAGACCTGCTATTAGTAATCTGTGAACTATCATTAAAATCATCTCTAATACCTGAAGATTGGAGGATCGCCAATGTAACACCAATTTTTAAAAAGGGTTCCAGGGGTGATCCGGGAAACTACAGACCGGTGAGCCTGACGTCAGTACTGGGAAAAATGGTAGAAACCATCATAAAGAATAAAATTACTCAGCATGTAGATAGTCATGGCCTAATGGGAGACAGCCAACATGGCTTTAGACAAGGAAGATCTTGTCTTACTAATCTGTTATGTTTTTTTGAAGGAGTGAATAAACAGGTGGACAAAGGTGAGTCGGTTGATATTGTGTATCTGGACTTTCAGAAAGCCTTTGACAAGGTCCCTCATCAGAGACTTTTGGCAAAACTAAAGAGTCATGGGATAGGAGGCAGTGTACTATTGTGGATCAGGAACTGGTTAAAAGATAGAAAGCAGAGGGTAGGGCTAAATGGCCAATTTTCCCAATGGAGAAAGGTGAATAGTGGTGTACCCCAGGGATCTGTGCTGGGTCCGCTGCTTTTTGACATATTCATAAATGACCTGGAAAGTGGAATAACGAGTGAGGTTATCAAATTTGCAGATGACACAAAACTATGTAAAGTTGTTAAAACCCAAGAGGATTGTGAAAAATTGCAAGAGGATCTTGATAAATTGGAAGACTGGGCATCAAAATGGCAGATGAAATTTAATGTGGACAAGTGCAAGGTTATGCACCTAGGGAAGAACAACCCAAACTATGGTTACACGATGCAAGGTTCCACATTAGGAACCACCACCCAGGAAAAAGATTTAGGCGTCATTGTGGATACCATGTTAAAACCCTTGGCCCAGTGTGCAGCGGCAGCCAAGAGAGCAAATAGAATGCTAGGTATGATAAGGAAAGGAATGGAAAATAAAACAAAAGATATTATAATGCCTCTATATCGTTCCATGGTGAGACCGCACCTTGAATATTGTGTGCAATTCTGGTCGCCGTATCTTAAAAAGGATATAGCGATTTTAGAAAAGGTTCAGAGAAGAGCCACCAAAATGGTAAAGGGGATGGAAGGATACTCCTATGAGGAAAGGCTAAAAAGGTTAGGGCTTTTTAACCTGGAAAAGAGACGGCTGAGGGGAGATATGATAGAAGTCTATAAATTAATGAACGGAGTGGAACGGGTAAACGTAGATCGATTGTTTACGTTATCAGAATATAGAAAGACTAGGGTACATGCAATGAAGCTACAGGGTAAACTATTTAAGATTAATAAAAGAAAATATTTTTTCACTCAACGTGTAATCAAACTCTGGAATTTGTTACCGGAGGATGTAGTAAAGGCTGTTAGTGTAGCTGGGTTTAAAAAAGGTTTGGACAAGTTCCTGAAGGAAAGGTCCATAAACCATTATTAAGAAGTGACCGAAGATATCAATGCTTGACCCAGTACAAGCATTGTGGAACTTGTGTCTCTTGGGCAAACTGCTAGGTACATATGACCTAGATTGGCCACTGTTGGAAACAGAATACTGGGCTTGATGGACCTTGGTCTGACCCAGTATGGCATATCTTATGTTCTTATGTTCTTATCTTATGTTCTTGTGTTAACCTCAAAAAAAAAATTCTGAAAGCTTATTGGTGGCAAATCCAACCTTAAGAACATAAGAGATGCTATACTGGGTCAGATCAAGGTCCATCAAGCCCAGTATCCTGTTTTCAACAGTGGCCAATCTAGGTCATAAGTACTTTAGCAGTTTCCCCAGAAGACACAGATTCCACAGTGCTTGTATTAGGTCAAGCAGGGATATCCTGGGTCCCTTTTAATAATGGTTTATGGATCTTTCCTCCAGGAACTTGTCCAAACCTTTTTTAAACCCAGCTACACTACATCCTCCAGTAACAAATTCCAGAGTTTGATTACACATTGAGTGAAAAATATTTTCTTTTATTTGTCTTAAATAGGTTACCCTGTAGCTTCATTGCATGCCCCCTAATTTTTCTATATTCTGATGATGTAAACAATTGATCTACGTTTACCCATTCCATTCCATCCCATTCATTAATTTATAGACCTCTATCATATCTCCCCTCAGCTGTCTCTTTTCCAGGTTGAAGAACTCCAACCTTTCTTAGCCTCTCTTCATAGTGGTATCCTTCCATCCCCTTTACCATTCTGGTGGCTCTTCTCTGTACCTTTTATAATAACGCTATATCCTTTTTAAGATAAGGCAACCAGAATTGCACACAATATTCAAGGTGCGGTCATACTATGGAACGATACAGAGGTATTATAATAATATCCTTTGTTTTATTTTCCATTCCTTTCCTTATGATACCTAGCATTCTCCAGGACCAAGCAGGAAGTCAGTCCTCACCTATGGGTGTCATCGGCGCCGATGAAGCCCCAGCGGAGCATTTCCCCAGCTTTCTATGAAAGCCTTTGGGAATGCAGGCAGGCACGCATGCGCGGTTCCCTTCCCGCCTAAAGGTGCCATCTTACCTCAATCTCTTTTTTTCCGTGAAGCCCACCGGACGTGTGTCCAGTTTTCCTGGTTAAAATTAGATTTTTCAGCGATTTTTGCTATTTTTTCTCCCGGTTCGAGGCCGGTTCCCCTCCCGCCAGGTTCGGTACATCGGTATCGAGCCCGATTCTTCTTTTTCGGTTTTTGCCCTTCGTGGCTGGCGTTCGCGCCCTTTTTTCCATTTTTTCCTGGAAGGCCAGTCCTTTGACCTCGCGGGGACTCTTTTTTTTTTCCCCGATGGCTTACAACGGTTTTAAGAAGTGTGATCGGTTCAAGAAACTAATGTCTCTCACTGACACACACGACTGCTGCCTTCGGTGCCTCAGCCCCGACCACGATCCTAAGTCGTGTGGGGCCTGTGGAAAGATGTCTTCCAAGGCACTACGAAGTCGCCAGCAGCAAAAGGAAAGGCTTTTCTCGGACTCAGCCTCCGGCCGGGCCCGGACCTCATCTGAGGCCTCGACATCTCGGGATTCCGATCCCGAGCGCCGTCGAAGCTCCTCGGACAGAGGGTCCCCCGACCGGGAACGCAAGAGGAAGAAACGGCTCGCGAGGGCGTCGTCGTCGTCGGAGGTCCCTGCTGCTCGAGGGCCAGGTCTAAGACCCACGACCGTCGCCACGGGCCCGTGGAACCGGAGAAGCCTGCCAAAGTTCCTCGTGTGGAGCCGGAGTCTGCTGAACACGTAAGCCTCGTAGTCCTCGTGGACTCCTCCCAGGGAACTGAAGTCGGGCCCGGCGCCGCCGGGGCCCGAGTCGGTGGATGCTGCGTCTCCCGAGCTGGGTCTCAGGATGACAGCCTTGGAGAACAGATTGTCTGCCTTCATGGAGCAGCAGCGGGCACTGATGGCCAGCCTGTCTGGCGCATCTGCCCTGACCACTGCGACATTGACGTCGAAGTTGACCCCGGAGACCGAGCCGATACTCGAGTCCATCATGGCTCGGAGTCGACCTCGGTCGCAGTCTCCCTCAACCTCCCATTCGGGACCGAGGGCGTCGACGCCGGTGCTTCCGGCGTCGGAGCGGGTGCTCCAGGGCCCCGCGGGGTCGGACCCCGACTCTTCCTCGGACGAGTCGGCTTAGGAGACGGAGGACGAGGAGTCTCCTGATACCTTCAAGACTCGGTGCGTCCCTTCAGACTCACCGCAGTCTGAGCCCCGGAGTAGGTCCCTCCCCCCGGAGGACACCTGGTTCTCGGAGTTCATCTGGGATATGGCCACTGCCTTGGCTATTCCGGCAGACCCCGAGGAAGAGCCTCGAGCTGAAGAGCTCAAGGCGCTACAGTATGACTCTCCTCCGAAGGAGACCTTTACTGTCCCGGTTCCTCCGATGCTGGAACGGCTCCTCTTCCGTATGTGGGAGGCACCGGCCTCGGCGCCGGTTCTTAGCAACCGAGTCGATTCGATCTATCGACTCTGGAAGAGCCCTGGTTTTCAGAAGGCACAGCTACCACACCATTCCATAGTTGTGGAATCGGCCATGCATCGTCTGAAAAGCCAGAAGATGCACTCCGCGGTGCCTCCTGGCAGGGAGGCCCGAAACCTCGATGGCGTCGGTAGAAAGTGCTTCCAGGGCTCGATGTTTGCTTGCCATGTCCAGTCCTACCAGCTGTACATGGGCATGTACTTGCGGGATCTGGCCAAGGAGTTGGCCGGGTTCTCTGCTGGTCTCTCTGGGGAACCCTTGCAGAGATTTAAGTCCTTGTCCTCGGGGATTCGGGACTGCTTGAAGTTCATGTCCCGCGCCGCCTACGATGGCTTCGCGGCTTCGGCCCGAGTTGCGGCAGCTGGCATTGCGGCTCGACGCCAGGCATGGCTGCTGTCATCGGACCTCGAGCCATGGGTTCAGGACAAGTTAGTCGATGTTCCTTGCCGAGGTGAAAACCTTTTTGGCAAGCCCATGAGCGAGAAGGCCGCTCAGCTCGAGACCGAGCACCTCACACTGACAAGGCTGTCGAGGAAGACCTCTGCCCCTTCTCATAAAAAGAAGGGCTCGGGTAAAAAGCCCTTTTACCCGAGGAAGGGCACTGCCTACAAACAGTACCCGCAATATCAGGCTGCCCAAGCTGCCCCCCAGGGTCAGCAAGCCAAGGGCCAGGGTAATGGGCCCCATAGGCAGAGGACCCCCAAGCCTCAGGCCCCTGCTACCACTCAGCAGGGTGGTAGTTTTTGACTCCTTGAGCGTAGCCTCTCCTCCACTGCTCTCCCAACCCTGCACAGGAGGTCGTCTCACCCTCTTTGCCCACCAGTGGCCCCTTATCACCGGGGACAGTTGGGTGCTGGAGATAGTCCACAAAGGCTACGCCCTCCTTTTTCACCAACTGCCTTATCCATACTTTCCAGGGGAGCCTCCCAGGCCTCCCCTGCACACAGACCTTCTCCTTCAGGAGCTTCAGGGTCTGTTGGTGGACAAGGCGGTGGAGCCTGTGCCTCCCCACTTGCAGGGTCACGGATTCTACTCCAGGTATTTCCTGGTGCCCAAAAGAACCGGTGGCCTTTGACCCATTCTGGACCTCAGGAACCTCAACAAGTTCCTAGTGAAGGAAAAGTTCAAGATGCTTACTCTTGGAACCCTTCTGCCCTACCTCCAGCAGGGAGATTGGCTATGCTCCTTAGATCTAAAGGATGCATACACTCACATCCTCATTCATCCAGACCACAGAAAGTACCTCAGGTTCATTGTGGGAGGAATCCATTATCAGTACAGAGTGCTGCCTTTCGGCCTCACCTCCGCCCCCAGAGTCTTTACAAAGTGCTTAGCGGTGGTGGCGGCCTACCTGAGAAATCAGGGAATCTTTGTCTTCCCCTATCTAGATGACTGGCTCATCAGGGTCAGACATGTCAGGAGGCCAATCAAGCCGCCCTCAGGACTATTGCTCTTCTACAACGCCTGAGCTTTGTCATAAACTTCGCAAAGTCCACTTTGCTCCCCTCCCAGAACTTGGAGTTCATAGGGGCAAGGTTGGACTATCTCCTGGCAAAGGCATTCTTGCCAGAAGACAGAGCCCAAAGGTTGATGGCCTTGGAAAATCAGTTTCTCTGCAGGTCCCTGGTCTCTGCCAGACTCTGCCTGAGGCTTCTAGGCCACATGGCTTCGACAGTGCATGTGACCCCCAATGCCAGGCTCCATATGAGGCCTGCACAGTGGTGTCTTCGGGCTCAGTGGTCACAGGCCACAGGCAGCCTCAGCGACAGAATAAGGGTGTCCAGACCATTTCTGCACTCCCTCAACTGGTGGCTACACCCACCCAATCTGCTGAAAGGGGTGCCTTTTCAGATTCCAGGGTACACAGTAGTGCCAACAACAGATGCCTCCCTGCAAGGCTGGGGAGCTCATTGTCTGGGCAGCTCATTGTCTGGGCCAGTGCACCCAGGGCCTCTGGTCTCCCAGGGAAGCTGCACAGCAGATCAATCTCCTCGAACTCAGAGCTATTCGATTAGCACTGAAAGCTTTCTCTCCTACCCTGGCTCAACAATCTGTCCTGATTCAGACAGACAACCAAGTTGCCATGTTTTATGTGAACAAACAGGGCGGGACTGGGTCCAGGATCCTTTGTCGGGAGGCTCAGGACCTTTGTTCATTTGCCCTCAAGCACAATATGCTCCTCAAGGCTGTGTACCTTCCAGGCCAGGACAACTACCTGGCAGACAGGTTATGCAGAATACTACAGCCACACGAGTGGCAGCTGCATCCTTCAGTAGTTCAGAAGATCTTCCTAAAATGGGGTCTCCCTTTGATAGATCTCTTTGCCAGCCCAATGAACAAGCAACTGCCAAAGTTCTGCTCCAGGCAACCGCATCCTCAGCGGATAGCAGCGGATACTTTTCTGATATCCTGGTCTCAGGGCCTCCTTCATGTGTTTCCTCCCACGGCGTTGGTGGCCCGAACTCTCTTCAAGATTCTTCAGGACAAGGCTTCGGTCCTGCTTGTGGCTCCCAGGTGGCCGAGACAGCCTTGGTTTCCTCTTCTGCTTCAACTGGCGGTGGATCCTCCACTACATCTGGGGTTGCAACCCGACCTTCTCTCACAGGAGCAGGGTTCCCTTCTGCACCCCAATCTCAAAGCTCTCAATTTGATGGCCTGGAGGCTGCAAGGATAGTTTTGGCTCCCTGGGGCCTGCCTCAGGAAGTTGAGGAGGTTGTCCTAGCCTCTAGGAAACAGTCCACTAGGAAAACCTATGCTCTCAAATGGAAAAGGTTTTCTGTGTGGTGTCAGCTACGTACAGAGGACCCTTTCTCTTGTACTGTGCAAGTAGTGCTTCAGTACTTACTGCACTTATCAAATCAGGGACTTAAGTCCAATTCTGTTCGGGTCCACCTCTCAGCCCTAGCAGCTCACCACTCTCTGGTGGAGGGACATTCTCTGTCTGGTCACCCCTTGGTGTCCCGCTTTCTTAGGGGCTTGCTTTTGCTCGCCTCCCATCCGTCCTCCTGCCCCTGAGTGGGAGCTGAATGTGGTCTTGCAGCAACTGACTCGCCCACCTTTTGAGCCGATGGCTACTTGCCCTCTATGCTTCCTGTCCTGGAAGACGCTCTTCTTGATAGCCCTTACCTCAGCTAGGCGAGTAAGTGAGCTTCAGGCCCTGGTCTGTGATAGGCCTTACACCAGGATTTATAGGAACAGGGTAGTCCTTAGGACTCATCTTAAGTTCCTCCCTAAGGTTGTCTCCTCTTTCCACCTCAACCAGGAGGTGGTTCTTCCAACATTCTTCCCTAGGCCTCATGTAAGCCCGGCTGAAGCAGTCCTGCACACCCTGGACTGTAGGAGGGCCTTATCCTTCTACCTTGACTGTACGCAGGGGCATAGAAGGGCTACTCAGCTCTTCGTATCCTTTGACCCCAATAAGTTGGGGTTGGCTGTGTCCAAGCGTACCTTGTCCATCTGGGTAGCTGACTGTATCACCTGGGCTTATAAGGCGGCTGACCTTCCTTTGCAGGGTAGGGTCACGGCCCATCGTGTCCGGGCAATGGCTGCCTCAGTGGCTCATCTCCGCTCTGTGCCCTTGGTAGACATATGCAGGGCTACAACTTGGTCTTCAAGCCAGACCTTTGCGGCCCATTACTGCCTGGAGAGGGAGTCCCGTAGGGACAGTGCTTTTGGCGAAGCAGTACTCCGGAATCACTTTGAGGTTTAGGCAACTCCTGCCCTCCTGCCCTCTGTTGGGCTACCAGTGGAGGTTGTGTCCTTGGAAAGCCTTTCTTTGCTGCTGAGACTAGAGGGAGGTCTCTTGTTCAGCCTGGGTTCCTCGGTAGCCCAGAGCTTGGGAGTCACCCACATGTGAGGACTGACTTCCTGCTTGGTCCTGGAGAAAGAGTAGTTACTCACCTGTAACAGGTGTTCTCCAGGAGCAGCAGGAATCAGTCCTCACAACCCTCCCTCCTCCCCTTGGAGTTGCAGTTGTACATAGTTTATTTTTCATTTTTGTGTGCTGTTCTTAGCTATGTCATTTGACTGAGGTAAGATGGCACCTTTAGGCGGGAAGGGAACCGCGCATGCATGCCTGCATTCCCAAAGGCTTTCATAGAAAGCTGGGGAAATGCTCTGCTGGGGCTTCATCGGCGCCGATGACACCCATATGCGAGGACTGATTCCTGCTGCTCCTGGAGAACACCTGTTACAGGTGAGTAACTACTCTTTCTACTGTCACGCCCTTGCCCCTGGCCTCTGGCTTAGAGGGGTGAGGTAACGGAGAACTTCTCTTGGTGAACTCAAATAAACTAGCTTTTCCTCAGGTGGATTCTGGGACATGTAGTTTGGCTCTTAAGAAGTGTAGTCATGGTCCGATGTTAAGGCAAATGACAGAATTTATTTTAAAGTAAAGGTTCAAGTAAACTGTACACAGGAATATTGTCCATTCAGGATTGTTTGCAACAGAGCATTTAGATCAGTATAACTGCTTCACAGTCTTTTAAACACATGCAGCTGGTTAACAACCTTGCTCAGTCTTAGAGAAACAGCTCTGCTCAGCAAGGTAAAAATACTTCTTTTTAACCTTGTGTTTGTGAAGCACTTAACAACAAAAGAGTAACTCAATTCCTCTGGAACAACCTCTTCTTTCCCTCCTTCCTTTCAGGATAGGTTTTAAACTCAAAATAAGAAAACAAGTAACAAACATTCACAAGCTTTCTCTTCAGCGTGACTCGGCACTTTGCCTGAGAAATGCAAACACGTGGAGTTTTCTTCAAACCCAATTCCTGGCTCAGTTCCAGTTACCTGCTTCTAGGAGACTCTCATTCAATGCTAGCCTTTAGCATAATGATTCCATGCTTGTAGTTTGACACAGGGTACAGTCCATGGGGATATCTAGATCTTGCAATTCCTCCCCTGCCAACTCAATCTGCACATCCTCTGGGGTTGTTAGGGCAGTGTCCTGTTCTGAGCTCTGGACACAGTGCTCAGAATACAGCCTCCCTGGGGGTTCTAATGTCTCTCCTTAGCTCAACTCTCCCCGATAAAGACAGTCGGTACCTGAAGCACTGGGCAGTTCTCCCTGGTTGTGCTCGCTACGGTTCCTTGTCTCCTTCCAGCCTCTCTGGAACAGCTCTCTGTATTCCTCTCTGGGTTCTCTCCTGGAGATCTGCAGGTGCTCTTGGTTCCACTCCTGATTCCCCTGAATCCTCTGAGTCTTCCGAACCTCCTGAGACCTCTGAGCTTCTCCTTTCCTCTGAGCTTCCCCTTTCCTCTGAGCTTCCCCTTTCCTCTGCTTTAGCAGGGGTTTATATTTTCCTCTTCAGGGCTCCAGCCCTTCCTCCACTCCTCCCAGGTGACTGTAATCACCTCTCAAGTCTGCAGTTACGTCATAGGAGTTAGTGTGTGGCTGCCTGAACTTTCTCTCCCTCAGGTTTCTTTCTCTATGAGGGGCCTGAAATCCATGCCCTGCAGGGATTTCTCCTTTCTCTAAGTTAGTCATTGGCTTTTTCTATACTCATAGGCTCAAAACAGGCTTCCTTGTCACACTACCTTATACATTATTTTACTCTTCTTCTTTTGTTTTGGTTCTTCTTGCATTGCCAAGGAGATAGCATTGTTAAAATTTGAGAAAATTACTCTTAGCTTACATCTTTGTTTCTGGAGTAGCTCAAAGCAAGTTGCATTCAGGTACAAATGCTTCCTGGGTTATTACTGTTACTAACCTAAGCCACCAGGGTACTCTACAGCCAAGAATAAAGCAGAAGAGTGAGCTTATGGATGAGGGTTTTAAAAAACAGGTGTGTGGCCATGACTGAAGCTATAAAATAAAGTGAGGTTATGAAATAAGGGACCTTCAGATTCCACTGAATGAGGAAGAATATAAAACTAAATTTTTGAAAGCTTATATCAGAATTGGATGAATAATCCTGCAATGTGGTGTCTAAATAGACCAGGTACGTATCTAAGAAATTTTCAGAACAAGAAATTAGACATCTGGGCGAGGCTATCCAGCTAGATGTAGGCTTTAAAAAAGTGGATGGTCTTTGAGGTGAGGTAACTAAAACCGTACTAGAAATTAGCTATCTAAATTGGCAAGCCATGTAGATGTTCAACTGATTTTTAGATGAGGGTTTTAGATGCCCGATGCTGCTATGTGTGCATATTTGACTAAAATTTATGTTGTCAGACGACTGCCTGGGTGAGAATCTTCACACTCTTGACAAGTGCATATTTCTATATGATTTGCAAGGTATTGTGGGCAATGTAGTTCATTCACACCAAACACAGCTGCTGACAATAATTTAGTTGTGCTCTTGGGTAAAGCCAATAAGATATTTATTTATGGGGTTATTTCTCCCAACACAGATATGCTTGGTAGCACATAAATTAGGTAACTTGCTTTCAGTGTTAACTTGGAAAAACAAAGTCAAAATCAGGAAAACAACAAATGAAAAGCCACAAAGCGAGAAACAAACTGTTCTTTTCAGATTAACTTCTGATTACTTCCCACATAGATACAGAAGTGATTCTCTCCTAGCTTTCAAGCAATTAGGTAAGGCTTAATTGCTAGCAGTTATCCAGCTGAAACCCCTTAGCTGGCTTGCTTTGTATTGTGTGGGTCAAATCCTGCTTCAGGAGCTTTTCTGAGTAGATTAAAGAACAAATTTTTATTTCTTTGTGATGGTTGCTGTACTTTATAACAGAAAGTTACCAACGAAGTTTGGATAGAGAGCAGTCCATATAAACAGGATCCTCATCTGCTATTATTCCCCCTTGTTCAACAAGCATGGGTTCAATATCATGGATTGGCACAGATGAATCTCTCAATGGAACATTTTCAGGAGAATACTTGTTTCCCTGCTGTCTTTCAAGGTTATAGCTAGGACATAGATCAGTGTTCATACCTGAGCTTCCATTGCTGCTAGAGTTCCTCTCTATATAGCCTGGCCAGTATGTAGTCCAGTTCTTATGTCCAGCCTTCCAATCCAGATCCCTGGACACTGGATCTCTCTTCACATACCTTCTGGCACAGGTCTTAGGGTCCCTTCCACGTGCAGCCGTCTCCCTCACAGGTAGCCTCTGGTGATTCCTAGCTCTGCAGCACCATTCCTCTGGCTTTCCCCAGTCCAATGGTGTATGCTGGCCCTTGGAATACCTCCCAGTATACGTACTGCTTTGGACTCTTCTAGACCTCTCAAAGGCTTTTCTCCTCTTTCTTCCAGAGGGTCTCTTTCCTTCTCTGTCCGTCCGGTTTGGCTTCTGCTTCTGATGATCCTTCAGATGAAACTGATGATCAAACTCAAGCTGATTCTCAGGATAAGGAGGACGATTCTCTGGATATCCAAGGTGATCATGAAGATGGTCATCTGTAGAATAAAGTCTACTCTTATTCTGCTTGGATGAGTGCTCCTCCCTAACACAGTGCAGCTGTGCTGAATCAGGCCTTGCCCTTTGAGATGAGTGTTCCATCCTAGCACAGCGCAGCTGTGCTGAATCAAGCCCTGCCCTTTGCAATGAGTGCTTGGGGATTACCTCATAGCCCTTTTGATTGAACACACGTTTTCTCACTTCAGCTCCTCTCATGGCTGTTGGAAACCTGGTGCATTCTGGGACTGGTAGTCTTTTATGGCAAAATTCTGTTTTCTCATTTCTACCAGCACTGACAGGTTGCTTGTTCAGAGACACTTCACCTTTTCTATAGCCCCTTCCTGAGCTATGATAAGCTTCCTTATCACAACGTGCACTACAATGGCGTAACTTTGCAAATTGATCTCTTTATAGTCTTCTCTATCCATTGTTCAGAGCAGGTTACAACATAACATGCAAACATAACAAAACACTATTATAATATACTTCTGCTACTCTAGACCCTCCAATCTGCTTTCCTTCTCTTCCTAGATAATATATTGCTCTCTATGCAAAATAGAAGGAGAATGCCTTCAGCTGTTTTCTAAAAACTGTTTATCGTCATTCACAACTGCATTGCTAATTTATTCCACGAGTTTCCAAGAAAGTTTTTGTGGTGTGAGCTCTTTTGGACCCAAGAGGATAGAAGGGTTTGTACATTTTCAGAATGGTGTCAATACTTTGTGGAGCATTGTCACATACAACTTGATGAATAATGATCAACAATTCAGATTTTATTCACCAACCTGCTGGTAGCAAATGCAGTGCTTGCAAGTGTGGAGTAATGTGGCCAAACTGAGTCCTGCAATATTTAAGCCACAGAGTCGAAGAAGTTGTTGTTTTAAAGTATCTAGTTAGTACTTCTGCTAGACATTTAATATCTTTATTTTTATTTTATTTATTTTATTTGAACGGTTTTTTTATACCGCTCCTTCCAGCGATCAGGTGCGCTTTACATGGAACTACAACACTGTGGTACATAGAACATATTTAACCAATACAATTTAAACAAGGAACTTAAAACAATAACTATATACATACGTGCACACTATCAAAACAATATATTTATTTATTTTAAAGGATTTATATACCGCTTTGCCTGAAATCAAAGTGGTTTACACTTCAAACAATCAAAGATCAGTGTCAGTAGGGGTAGGCATGCAGTGTTAACAAGGGATGGTGGTGATGATTTCTTGGTGTGCTGTTTACAGGATGAGCTATGTACAAGTGGTTATATACAGGGAGGATAGGGTGTACATTGCGGTCTTTCGAACAATGACTTAATATTAACTTATACTTTGGGGGTCATTGATATTAACTTATACATATATAGTAGTGGTTCCCAAATTTGGGGTCAGGACCCCAAATGGAGTCACATTATCCGTGGGTGGGGTCACACAAACATATCTATTTCTCTTTTTCTCTGGACTATTACTGAGACCTATGCCAAGTAGTGGCAGTCACCAGTCAGCATGTGGCCTTTGAGCTATTGAACATTCATAGGCCCTCACCCCCTATTAGGAAAACTTCCCTTTAGACTGGAAACTCATACTGAATGCTGAGGTCTGCAAGCACACGCTGACACGAGGGACCATGAGCTGACTGTTGCCGCTGTTGCCTCTGATTTCTGCTTTAGATGAGTGGCAGGAGGGAAAGGAGGCTGGACGGCGCTGCGTGCGTGGCGCTCTATAAGTGATAAATAGTAGTAGTAGACCTGCTATTTTGATTTCACCATCATCTGGGGTCACGTGAATTTTCACTTGCTAAGATGGGGTCATATGGGATAAAAGTTTGAAAAGCACTGATATATAGTATCTTTCTATGTATCTTGAAACGCCTTTGCTTTTTCCAAGAGAAGTTGTAAAATCACATTTTATCTTAAGAGTAATAGAAATGTCTTGCCATCAAATGCCGGTCCCAAGGTGGAACATGTTGTCTGTCCATAGGCTGATCCTCCTTATACAAGGTTCCATCATGATAAAGTAGTCCTTAGGACTCATCCACACTTTATGCCAAAGGTGGTGTCACCTTTTCATTTAAACCAAGCGGTTTACCTTCCTGTATTCTTCCCAAGGCCTCATGCCTCAGATGCAGAAAGGAATCTTCATGCTTTGGATTGTAAAAGGGCTCTGGCCTTTTACTTACAAAGGACACAGCAACATAGGAAGTCCTCTCAATTTTTTGTTGCTTTTGATCCTAGTCATTTGGGACTTCCAGTCTTCAAAGAACACTGTCCAACTGGATTGCACAGTGTATATCTTTTGCCTATGAGAGTAACAACCTTCCTCTGGAAGGCCATGTCACAGCTCACAATGTGAGAGCCATGGCAGCCTCTGTGGTTCATCTTCACTCTGTGTCTATTGATGACATCTGCGAGCAGCTACTTGGGCTTTGGTTCATACCTTCACAGCCCATTACTGCTTAGACAAGGACTCCCGCCGGGATGCCTTGTTTGGTCAGGCTATTCTTCAGCACCTGTTCCATACTTAATCAACTCCTACCCACCATCCCTGGTAGGATGCCAGAGATCCATGGGGGGATGTGGAGCCCTTTCACAAGGGCACACAACTTCTGGGGTCTTCTCCCTGGCATCTGCAGCTAGGGAGTCCCCATATGTGAAGACTACATTCCTGCTTGTTCCTGGAGATAGCATAGTTAATCACCTGTAACATGTGATCTCCGGGAACAACAGGAATTTAGTCTTCACAACCCACCCACCTCTCCTAGGAGTTGTATCTCTCTATCTCTCTCTTTCCTTTCTCTTTTGTCTCAGCTTTAAACTCAACTGGAGAAGTACAGTTGGAAAAGGCGGGAAGGCAGCACGCAGGCGCTGTGGGATGCTCCCAAAAGCTTTCCTATTGGACACTGGGGAGCGTTCCCCCGCAGGCTCCGTCAGTACCGACGATACCCATATGTGAAGACTAAATTCCTGCTGTTCCCGGAGATCACCTGTTACAGGTGAGTAACTATGCTTTACAATAAAATCAAATCATTAGAAAAATAAAAAGGAATTCCATTAAAATGTATTAAAAGACTAGAAAACGATGATAAAGAAGGAGGAGGTAAGCAGCACTGACTAATGGCCCAGGGCACTACTCCAAGAACCTGAAGGCCTGTTGAAAGAGAGAAATCTTTAGGGCTGCTTTAAAGCATTTGAAAACTGGCTTGAGAGGCAAATGAGGCGGTAAACTAGTCCAAGATGTAGGGGCAGCAAAGAAGCATGCAGAGTGTTGAGTGAACTCATATTTAGCCTTAGATAGAGGGTGACTGTGGATTTTTGATGATTTAATTTGATGGAGTTGCTATGCAGCCAGATTGTTATTTTATCTAAAGAGGCGTTTATCAAAGTGTGGTCAGGGTTATGACTTGTATACAGCAGGTGATAAGCAAGATATCATCTATGTGGACATGCATTGTCAAACATAATAAAAACCACTGTATCACTAATATCATTCTGCACAATGGTCTACCTGCAACACTTCTAGTAATCTTAACAGGAAATATTGACTTCAGTAGCAATAATGAATTACTGTGGCCAATAATGCATCTTCCTAATACAAAAGTGCCTTATGGTGGAATTTGGCAAAGAGATGTAATTGTTACGATCTGCAGTGATTTAGATGAAACAATAAAACTAACAGAAATCTACATGCAATCCCTCTTTGAGGGATGAACAAAAGACTGAAGGAATAAAAGTCTCCATGGTAATTTCAGCTGGAAGAGCAAGTTCTTTCAAATCCAGGAATCAATACAGTTGTTTTTGCCTTTATTTAGACCTAGAAGACTTGGGTCTGTCACTGCAGTTCTCCACAGAGACCTTTAAATGAAAGCAACGTAGTTCCTGTGTCCGGGTCTGGCCCCAGAGTTGGTTCAAGGTGTTGGCACCCAAGGCAAACCTTAAGCTTTACACTCTCTCCGGCTGTCAAAATCTATTGTTTATCTTTGAATTCCTTGCTGGTTTCTACCTAGATGACCACCTAGTTTGCATAATGGTTGGGCAGCCATGCATGTGTCATGGCAGGGAGCTGGAAACTGCTCCAAGAAATGCAGAGAAAAGATATTTTTATCAATGGTGAAACGGAGGGCAAATGCTCTCCAGAACTACTCGTATATCAGAGAAGAACCTTTGCTACTAGGATGCCCTTAGCAACCTGCATGTGTGATAACGTCACCATCCATAAATCCTTTGACGCTACCACCAGAGTAACAGAAACTGAAGAAGAGGCTAACTCTAGCAACGACCTTAAATTCTTCAAGGAATGAAGTTTTGGGTTGATTATCTCTTCACAGAGATGTAGGTATCTTCAAGGCCAACTTCATATTAGTAGAAATTTTAAAACATCAGTCTTATCTGGAACTCCCTACCACCCGAAATTCGTGCCATAACTAACATATGCCAATTCAGAAAGGCCCTCAAGCATAACTTATTCATCAAATACTACCCTACATAAAGCTTCCCCACAAGCAACATCTCATAAATCCCTTTCATGTTATCAAAATTAACAGACCAACTTTCTATGTATATAGTTTTACCCCCATATTATTCAAGTTTATCGAATCCAAGTTTATCGTCCTGTTTTATGTAAAACCGAGCAGCCTGTTGTTCTGGTCTTTGTTTATCTGTGAACCGCGCTGATTGTAAATAGCGCGGTATATAAAAAACACTAATAAAATAAATAATAAATAAAATAAATAAATAATAAAATAAAATTATCCATAGGGTCCAGAAATGCAAATCTTTCTAGGTTTCCTGACTTTGTCTTTTCAAGCACCTCAATATTTCTTTTCCAATACCTCAATATTACTGCCTATTTCTATGCAGATGATATCCAATTAATTATTGCAAATGAGACCTGGGATCCTCTTTCCAAACAGAACTGGATTCAAAACTAATTTCCATTGCATCTTGGCTTCAAGCACACAAAATGATACTGAACCTTGTCAAGACGGAAGCTCTCTGGATCTCTCATGTTCACACACCATCCTCCTCACAGCCATGCATCTCTTTCTCTCCCATCGCTTTCTAAGCAAATGAACTTGCTCCATTTGCTTAGAATTTGGATTGATGATCAACTTACTTCCGGCCCATATATCTCAAACACTGTACGCAGTTGTTTTTTCTCTCTAAGATGGATTAAGGCAATGATGCCCTACCTCGATAACCGAACCTTAAACGTTGTCCTCTATAACCTTGTTGTAAATAAGTCAGACTATTGTAATTCATTGCTATAAGGTGTTCCCCAATTTCAACTGAAATGCATTCAAATAATTCAGAATACTTCAGTAAAACTTCTTTACAACGTCTTCTACTATGACCATATGACCATGCTTCTTTATAAACAATGCTGACTTCCTGTCTCCTACCGCACTAAATTCAAAATACTTCTCTCGTGCCTTTTATACAGGACTTCCTATTTATCTTCATTCACTTCTTATCCCTTATTGTCCTGCATGTACACATATGTCTGCCAGTGAGAATTACTTAGTCAATCCAACCAAGTGTGCCTTGCGTCTAGAAACTTATATCAAGTTATGGCCTTTACTATCCAAACCCCTAACCTTTGGAACTCTCTCCTCACTAAATTTTACTCTGAGTAATCTTATAAAACATTCAAGCCCAGCTTAAAAACGTGGTTCTTTTCACAAGCTTTCCAGTGATGATCTTACTACTTACACTGCTCAGCCCT
This sequence comes from Ichthyophis bannanicus, assembly GCA_033557465.1. Classification (NCBI taxonomy): domain Eukaryota; kingdom Metazoa; phylum Chordata; class Amphibia; order Gymnophiona; family Ichthyophiidae; genus Ichthyophis; species Ichthyophis bannanicus. The sequence goes on along the minus strand of CM066031.1, from coordinate 743,591,488 downwards.
ACCCTTCCCTACTGTGTCTTGCAATAATCTATATCTTTAATTTTTGAAATTGTTGTGCTACTCCATTTTTCCCCTCCTTTTGTACTAAGTTCTTCTATCTGTGGTGTTGTCATCCTGTTTGATTCTCCATTTGAAATTAATGGATATTTATAAACCACCATAATGCACGCGCCATTAGCGGTATACAAAATCTTGTAAAGAACTAAATAAATATAGGTTCCAGTAAAGACAGAGAAACAGCATGTCTTGCAGGGTAAGCCATCTTGAATCCTCGTCTCTATTTCTAAGGGAGTTTGTAAAACACATTTTACTTACAGATGATGGCTGCTTTAAAAGACTTTTATATTTTTGAAATGATGATCCAGGTTATAAATTTCATGTGCTCTGAATGTCATGTAGCAAAGGCCATTAGTCTGTGTTGAGCATAATTTTATATTTTCTGTTAAGAAATGGGTAGGAAGTGAAGATATGTGCAGGCACATTCAGAAATGAAGTTTTTTGTCTCCATTGAAAAGGTCAAGTAGTTATAAATCATTGTCATAATGGAGCCATACAAATGTACCGCGGTGTCACCAGGTGAGCAACACGGAACAGTTAATGACTCAATAATGAGATCAAGGGAGTTCTTCAGCTGTAGTAATGCAGAAACGTGTTCCATTGTATCTGAATCAGTATAATCCAAATTATGCTCAATTAACAAGCAAAATGATTTGGACACCCACAAAGCAATTAAACCATTAAGTGGAATAGGCTAATCTAAGAAAAGAGATGCAGTGGGCACCCATGCATCTTAGACACAGAGGAATATTTTCAAAACCTTTTACCTGGATAAGTTGACTCACCTCAAAGTTGTCTTCTTTAGGCCAGTTAAAATCCATATGGGCTTCCATATTGCATGCACTTTTAGCTGGGTTAAAAAGAGGGTAGATGGATTTAGGTGACATACACTACCGTTTTCAAATGCATACATGCTGATTTCCTCCCCAGTTGGCCATCTGTACAGATGAGAGGTACAAAATATGTGGGTCATTTGAATACATGTATCTTACAGGAGGATATTGTCTGTGAAAGCCACTTGAAATTAACTGCAAGGTATGTGTGTGCTAAGATACGTGTACACATTTCAGCTACTCTAGCTTTTAAAAATGTCTCCCACAGCGTCTGCACATATGGTTTATCTACCATGTAATAAAAACACTAAAGGAAGCATATCAACAGTGGCTGGCTATTGCCACTTTAAATTACCCCCAGATATTCAGTACTGGGGCCATATCCGGCCAGCAGCACGGAGTATCTCATTTCGTTGGATAATTATTTAGCTATCTGGTCCAGCTACATTTAGGGCAGCTTTTTTCTACCTAAATCCATCTGGTTTAGGTTAACCAATTAGCTGTTCCATATCGCTGCTGACTGGCTAACCATTGGTGCCACCCTCACTCCATCCCCAGAATGCCCTGATGCTAATTTTATAGCGTCTGGGGATTTAGATGGGCAAAGAGGGAATATTCATTGCAACAACTGGGTATGCGCCACTGAATATCCCACTGATTGGCTTTTACATGTAAAACCACGTAAATGCTTTTCAATATGCTCTCTTACATTTATAATAATCTTATGCAGCGCTTATATTCTGTTGTTTTATTTTGGATTGTTTTATTTTTTGACTGGTTGTTGCATCTTCCCTCAATTCTCAGATTAACTGGAACTGTCCCCAGTTGGGTTTCTGGACCCTAAACCAGCTTAGATACCCCTTTCCCTCATCCATCCTCCTCCTGTAGTCCTGCCTTGTTCAACCTTTCCAGCAACAATTCTATGATTAAGAGACATAAGACGACTATTTCCTCCGGTTCCAGAAATCCAGCTTTGCAGTATGATTGGTACTTCCTCACCTCCAGGGTCAGCAAAGTACTCAGAGGGCTAGCTACGGATACATCAAGGTGGGGTACATTTATTAAAACAGATAAAAACAATGTACAAATAAAAACATTATTACAAGTACATTTATAGATAAAAGCTAAAAAGAGAGAAGGAGAGAGAAAAAGCAAATTAAGCAAATGTTGGGAAAAGGCGGTTCCAGCTAACCTTCAATCCAGAAGGCCATCAAATGATTGCTCAAAGAATAAGGCCTTACAACTCTTTTTAAACTTCTCAAGTGGGGTTTCCAGCATAAAATAACTTGGTGGGGTGTTCCATAACTTAGAGGGCTGACACAATATGGGGATAACACATGGGTTTTGCCAAATAAAATGCATTAAATGGCAAAATATTGTGTTATATGCCCCTAGCACACGAATCTTTATCTTGATGCACGTTAAGAAATAATGAGACACAAAACATGCAAATATATGCAAAGCAGCTCATTATAATTCAAAATAAATAATTCAGTTTACATTTAACCTTCTAAGCTGTGTTATTCATAAATAGATACATTACTTTTGAAATTCTGCTATCTTTCCTCCCTGGAAGCATTGTCCTGATGTTCCAGGAAAGCCTCTTAAAAGGACCACTTAAAACCCCCTCCGGGGGCTGACTCCCTCACACTCTCCCCAGTTGAGAATCTCTACCTTTACCTTGCTGTGGAAGGAATATGTGATGTTCCTATGTGCAGCAACAGAAAATGACATTTACCATATGAGTCACTAAACTGCAGTGCTGAGATATCACAGTTAGTGACTCACATTGTAAATTTGGCTGCAGTAAAACTGCAGATTTCACCCTAGCTTACTAAATATCCCTCTGAATTTGATTAATGCATAGTCTAAATTATTAGCATGAATTTGGTATAAAATTGAATATTTAGCAAATTAGCATGGTATTTATTTCATAAGAGCAGCCTCCTCTACACCAGGTAACAAATCTAGTTTCAGGAAAATGGAAATATGCAAATTAACTTGTTCTTAGACCAAAAATATGAAAGAATATGTCCTATGTGGTACGCATGGCTATTCTGAAAACCGAACATAGATTTGGGAACCACTGCTGTAGAGAGACAGAATGCATCCACATATGGGGGTAATTTTAGAAGGGGAGTAATGCATTTCAAGTGGTAAAGTATATACCTACTTTGATGACATTTTATTGTGCAGGTACAAGACTACATTAGTGCATGAATGGTCTTCTATAAAATACAGACCAACATAAAAGTGTCTACCCTGACATGATGTCATGTCCTTTGCCAGTGGATGTGCACATAGGCAGAGCTTGACGTAGGCATGCAGATTACAAAATACCATAATTTACATGTGTACTTGAAAAATATAGGTATAGACATTTACAGCAACTCTATGGCTGATGTAATATTGGTACCTATGATACAGGCCACGGGATTCAGCTATAACAAATAGTTTATTGGGTTTAATATAGAGCCATGTTGCATGCAATCAAGGTGGTTTACAATCTGAGTTCAAAATAAAATTAAAATTAGGTAAAATAGTAATAATAAAATATAAAAAAGGGATGCCATTTTGGATAGCAAAGTGAAGAACTTGTAAACAACACAGAAAACATTAAACAATTATGGCTCACACCCGCAAAACCACCTAAGATGTCCCTACTCCCCATTTCCGAAAGCCTATTCAAAAAGTGCTTTCTTCTTGAAGAGGAAGATACACCTGGGTGTTTCATCTGCATTCAGAGAAGTGTTTTTGTAATGGCAATTGTAAGAAAAGGAGGGCGTTGATTTGGATTGTATTCATAAGACACATGGAAATTCATTACTACACAAGCACAGGTTCAAGTCACAATCATATTCTGAAAATTTCAATTGATATTTATAAAAAAAGGTTTTGAGGTTTTAGACCCCTTTTGTCAAAATATTAGGGCCACGCTCTGAACACTTTTTTCTGCTTTTAAATACTTTTTGATCTATTTTCAATGTAAGTACAACAGCAGGTGTTTTGGGTTTATCAACTTTTCTTCCAGGAACTTGTGCAAACCTCATTTAAACCCCACTACATTATAGCAGCTCTTACTACATCCTCTGGTAATGAATTCCAGAGTCTGAATACACGTTGAGTGAAAAATATTTTCTCCAATTACAGTATTTTTAAATGTGCTACATTGTAGCTTGTCAGACGGCTGCCTGGGTGAGAAGGTTCACAGTCTTGGCAAGTGCATATATCAATATGATTTGCAAGGGATTGTGGGAAATGCAGTCCATTCACACCAGACACAGCTGCTCACAATAATTAGTTGTGCTTGAGTGTAAAGCCAATAAGATATTTATTTATGGGGTTATTTCTCCCAACACAGATATGCTTGGTAGCACATAAAACAGGATACTTGCTTTCAATGTTAAACTTGGAAAAACAAAATCAGGAAAACAACATTTGAACTTGTCAGGCAATCAAAGCAAAAGAATAAAGACCTGGTTGGTAACAAACTGGTCTTTTCTGTAGGCTTTAGCTAATATTTTCTTAGCAGTGTTTCAAACAACAAGCAAAACCCACAAAGAAGGGAAAAACTGTTCTTTTCAGGTTAACTTCTTATATCTTCACACATAGATTCAGAAGTGATTCCCTCAGAGCTCACAAGCAATTAGGTAAGGCTCAATTGCTAGCAGTTACCCAGCTGAAACCCCTTAGCTGGCTTGCTTTCTACTGCGTGGCTCAAATCCTACTTCAGGAGCTTTGCTGAGTAGATTAAAGAACAAGTTTGTATTTCTTTGTGATGGTTGTTGTACTTTGTAACAGAAAATTACCAAAGGAGTTTAGACAGAGAGCAATCCATATATTCACAGCCTGTATCTAAGACCGCTCCCCCTTCTTCAACAATCATGGGTTCAATATCATGGATTGGCACAGAGGAATTTCTCAATGTAGCACTCTCAGGAGAATACTTGTTTCCCTGCTGTCTTTCAAGGTTATAGCTAGGGTATAGATCAGTGTTCATACCTGAGCTTCCATTGCTGTTAGAGTTCCTCTCTAAATAGCCTGGCCAGTATGTAGTCCAGTTCTTATGTCCAGCCTTCCAATCCAGATCCCTGGACACTGGATCTCTCTTCACATACCTTCTGGCACGGGTCTTAGGGTCCCTTCCACGTGCAGCCGTCTCCCTCACAGGTACCGTCTGGAGATTCCTAGCCCTGCAGCACCATTCCTCTGGCTTTCCCCAGTCCAATGGTGTATGCTGGCCTTTTGAATGTCCCCCAGTATACGTACTGCTCTGGACTCCTCTAGACCTCCCAAATGCTTTTCTCTTCTTTCTTCCAAAGTGCTTCTTGCCCTCTCTGTCCGTCCGGTCTGGCTTCTGCTTCTGATGATCCTCCAGATGATGAAGACCTCCAAGCTGAGGATATCCAAGCTGATTCTGAGGATAATTCTCTGTAGAATAAACTCTACCTTCATTCTGCTTTGATGAGTGCTCCACCCTAGCACAGCGCAGCTGTGCTGAATCAGGCCCTGCCCCTTGAGATGAGTGCTTGGGGATTACCTCATAGCCCTCCTTATTGAACACACGTTTCCCCACTTCAGCTCCTCTAATGGCTGTTGGAAACCAGGTGCATTCTGGGACTGGTAGTCTTTTATGGGAAAATTCTGTTTTCTTATTTCTACCAGAACTGACAGGTTGCTTGTTCAGAGACACTTCACCTTTTCTATAGCTCCTTCCTGAGCTATGATAAGCTTCCTTATCACAAGCTTCATTGCATATCCTCTTGTCTTTCTACATTTACCAATCCTCCTCCACTCAACATTTTATCTTCTCTCAGCCATCTCTTTTCAAAGTTGAATAGCCCTACCCATTTAAGCCTTTCCTCATGGGGGTATCCTTCCATCCCTTTATAATTTTGGTCACTTATCTCTGTACTTTTTTCTAATTTTGCTATATATCGTTTTTTAGGTATGGTGATCAGAACTGCACACAACATTCAAAGTGTGATTGCATCATGGAATGATACAGAGTCATTATGATGTCACCCTTTGTTTTCTTCTCCATTCCTTTCCTTATGATCCCTAGCATTCTACGTATTTGCTTTCGTGGCCATGACTTCACACTGGGTTATTTTTATATGTATTCTTGTTGTAACTGCAGTAACCTCTTTTTGCAAGTGCCCACCTCTCTGACAGTCTGACAACATCTAAGACATAGAATCTATGAGTGCCAAAAAAGAGACCTTTCCACAAGCGATGCTCAACCAAAGATTTTCCCGTAATCTTCCTTCTTATGCAGTTCTTGTGTTCTAAAACATGTGTTTTAAGCTTTATTTTTGTTTTATCTGCATATAACGACATATGCTGTATCACAAAAATGGCTGTGGGTAGTGATTACATCATAACTAGCGTGGGCAATAGTGGCCTGTGCTAACCACACTTTCTGCCCTTAACACGCATGCACTTAATGTCACCAAATGCCAGTTTGCATGGTGCCACGTCTAGGGCCTGTGATAACTGTGAAGTTTGCGCTGACCCCCCCCCCCACACTTGTAACTTGATTATACAGGTGGATTGTGAGTTTTAATCTCGGAGATTTACTAATTAACATTGTCATATTAAGTCATCATTTTTTCCTCAATATTGCCCTTATATGGATTAATATGTTTGGTTTTTTTTGGTGGATTTAGAAATTGAATGCCATGACCAGATATCAATTTATGCCATTTGTTAATGGTTTGTTTTCAGTATATAGTGAAATATCTGACAAGGATATTTGTATGTTTTCAGTTTGTAGTCATGATCCCTGACACAGGCTGTCGCCAAAACCTAGCCATGTAAGGTTGTTTTAATATATGCACTGCATGCATATTTAATAATAATCCTTGTTGACATCTGGGGTAGTATAATGTTTGTTTGTTTTGTCCCAACCCATTTTTAAAAATGTTCCATGACGTGCATTCTACTTCAAGCTTTTCTCAGAGAAAGGAAGGCAGTTAAGTGAGCCTGTGATTAATTACTGTTCCCCTTGAAAGATAAGGCCCTGATAGCATGTGCTGGAGATATTTACAGATAACTACATCATGAATAGGCAACCGAGGAATTAATTATCTCCCAAATGTAAGTTAGTGGTTGCTCATCAGTGCTAATCTTGATTCTGCAAATAATGGGCTCAGTTTCTATTGAGGACTGGATGAGAGAATGTTCTACATGAATCTAGAAAATGACTGGCTTTTGTTTTACTTTTCTCTTTTTTTTTTTTTTAAGTGCCTTCAAGTCAATGCTGACTCCTGGCAACCCACAGCCCTTGAGTTTTCTTGCCAAGGTATGACCAGAAGTAGATTTGCCATATCTTTTTTTGTGAGGCAATGGAGGATAAAGACCCGGCCGCGAATTAGCGCGGCTGGGCACAGGCAGGCATCGGCGGGCCAAGGGTCAACCTTGGCGTGGGGAGGGGGGGAGGGCGGGCAGCGCGGCGACTATAGAAGGGCCGGCCGTGCCTTCGCCCGCCCTCTTTCTCCCCCCTCTTTCTCCACCCTCACGGTGCCGCACGAGAGCGTTCGTACCTCTCTTGACACGCGGAGCAGCCGTTTCTCGGAGCCAGAGGACAGGCTGCGATCCAGGGGGCCGGAGAACAAGCTGTGGAGCCGCAGCCTCAGCGAAGGGAAGTCGACCGTCGGGAGCGGAAGGCCAGCGTCGGCATCGGACGTGAGTTCAGTTTTCTTTTGGTAGGTCCTATGGAGAATTGTGGAGGCATGGGCATGGGGGGAAGACGCAGGGAGGGGGAGGATGGGGGGGATCGAGGAGAGGGGAGCCAGGCTTATGCGAGAGGAGCTACAAGAGGTACTAACGAGGGCTGCAGACAGAGTGATGGGGGGGCATGGAGAGAGACACGGACCGCGGTTAAAGAGGGCGGCCACGTGGCTGGAACAAATGGGATTGTACAAAAAAAAAAAAGAGAAGCATGCTATCTAGGAGGTTAGGGCGGTACAGGGAGAGGAAACTGTTCAGTGTGAATTAAAACAGCTTTATCGGAGAGCTTCGTCGCTGCAGACGCGGGGCAAATACGAAGTTAAGGATAGGGAGAGGCACGGACAGCATGTCCCAGTATGCAGCAGGATGCTCGGATTATTTCCCGTAGAGAGGGCAAATTAAAAGTATTTATTTGTATGTTGGTTGTCGACCGTCCTGATTTGCTTTTGATGCAGACAGGGTCGGGATCATTGGAGGCATGCGCTGTGTTTCCCATTTAAGGCCTCCGATGGGGGATGTATCTCAGGAGACTAACAAAGCTTGACTGGGTGGTTAAATGTTCTGGGGATGCACCTGGGGCTATGTGCATTGCATAAAATGGGAGTTAATGTCCATACACGTGGCGATAACGATGGTGCCCAGACAATTGTAATGTGCTCGCCAGTTCAGTCCTAATATGCATTTCTGTGTTCCTTCATGTATCCTCCCATAGCATTTGTACAAAACAGGTTAAGATGCCAAGGAGGGCCGCGCAGAGAATGACCGCAGGAAACAGCGCATCCCGGAGGGAACAAGTAGCAAGCCGAGCGCGGAGGGCAGAGCGACACGTGGGGCCTCAAAACGGGCATCTGCAACAGCCACGAAAGGGAAAGCGAGAAGCGGGGACGGCTCCCGTGGGAGCCGTGCGGTCAAGACCATGCGACAGAATAGTCGTGACACAACACAACAGCAGGCACAATCGACGTCCAGTCAGGAGCTGGATAAGCTATTGATGAAGCTTATCCGCGACCAGGTCAACCAACATGGCCTAAGCGGTTTCAAGCAACGTTTGGAGGCGGCTACCGCCAGGCAGGAAGAACCGCAGGCCTCAAGTGACTGCACGCCATGCACCAGCTCAGTGATCGGAGATGTCATGCCAAGCACCAGCTCAGCGAATGGCGACAGCGCACCACTCATCCCCTCGGCAAAAGGTAAGCCCGCGGGTGAAAAGGTAGCAGTTGGGGGATTGTCTTCCTCATTGTCAGACGAATCCATCTCGGATAGCGAGGGAGACATTTCATTAGCAAACGCAATGCACAGCATTTTGAAAACGTTCAAAAGAAAAAATAATAAATCACACAAGAGAGGCCAGCTGACAAAAGTTTGGGTACAGCGTAGCGAGACACACTCGCAGAGAGCGGACAACAGTAATGCCGGGCCAACCGGGTCAGCACAGACGGCTACACTAACAAGCCCAGTGGCGGTAAGCGGAGACCCGCGTTGCGGAGTCAGCTCGTCAGCCAGCGCGGTACCTAAAAAATTTAAAAAACGAATCTGGCGGAGGGAATTTATCGATATATTTTCGTTACTGATCAGGGATCAGGACGGGGAAAAAGATGAAGGCCAGGAGAAGGACAGAAAGTGGGAGAAGAAGCCGAAGATTGTTAAATCTATAAACAATTGGGTTTCAGCCTTTCATATATTCATGAGCGTGGTCCTCGAGCGTGAGCCGGAACTGAACCAGTATTTAATTAAATACCTAGATACAATAGCCCAAGCGCACAAGCGATTAGGGGGGTGGGCCTGGCTGAATTATGATGTTAAGTTCAGACAAAGCTTGGCCGAAGATCCCACCATGACCTGGCAACACAGGATCGTGGATCTATGGCTGGAAGAGATGGCACCCAACAGACCATACTGTCTAGAAGGGTCTTTTCAGTCCTTTCAGGCGCCACAATGGCGCCAGGCCTCACAGACGAATGGGCGCAGTGCATGCCGGCAGTTCAACGCTGGGAGCTGCACATGGCGGCCGTGCAAATTCAGACATGTCTGTACCAGCTGCGGGGGGAATCACCTGGTCTACGTTTGCCGCACCAGCAACAATAAGTCCTTTAGACCAGCACAGCAACGAGGAGGTGATGGCCATGGCCCCAACCTCCATCAGGCTTGATCACATGCGACCCTGGCTACGCGCTTACCCGCGTCGGGACAATGCTCTCAACATCAAGAGCGGCTTTGCTGATGGCTTTAGGATCCTGGTTTCAGCCAACCCCACTGGCCCACGGGACACGCAACTCCCCATCGGTCAACAAATTCAGCTCTGTAGTCCAACAAAAATTATTGAAAGAAAGAAAATTGGGAAGGGTGGCAGGCCCATTCAGGACCCCGCCCATCCCAAATTTGGTGCTGTCCCCGCTGGGAATCATGCCCAAAAAGGAGGCGGGAAAGTTTTGCCTGATACACAATCTATCATACCCCGAAGGGAGTTCAGTGAACGATCAAATTGATCCGTCGATATGCTCGGTGAGTTATTCGACAATCGATCATGCAGTAGACATCATAAAGAAACGAGGACATCGGGCTAGGCTGGCAAAGGCTGATATAGAATCAGCCTTTCGACTCCTGCCGGTCCACCCGGAGTCCTTCCTGTTGCTGGGATTCACCTTTAATGGGGAGTATTATTTTGATAAATGCTTGCCCATTGGTTGCTCGATATCGTGCGCGTATTTCGAGCAATTCAGCACATTCATACACTGGGTGGTGGAGGATATCGCCGGCCCCGATACTTTGGTACACTACTTGGACGATTTCCTCTTCATTGGAAACGACTGGGAGGACTGCCAAAGGATCCTCAAGGTCTTTGAACACATAGCCAAGCGCTTCGGTATTCCACTGGCAGAGGAAAAGACCTGTGGGCCCGTGGAGGCCATTACCTTCTTGTTTATTGAGTTGGACGTAGCAACGCAGCAGTCGCGCCTGCCTGTTGACAAAATACAAAAATTGAGATCCGACATTCGAGCCATAAAGGTCCGCAAGAAGGCTACCTTGGAACAGTTTCAATCAATGCTGGGGTTGCTGTGTTTTGCATGTAGAATCATGCCAATGGGTCGGATCTTCTGCCGACGCATGGCCTTTGTGACAAAGGGGATCCGGAGAAAGCATCACAAGATCAGGATCACGAAGGGGATAAGAGGACCTACGCATGTGGGAACTCTTCTTGCAATCCTTTAATGGACGGGCGTTTTGGCAAGAGCCCCCAGTGTCTAACGAAGATATCGACCTGTTCACAGATGTCGCAGGTGGATCCGGTTTCGGAATATACTTCAAAGGCGCATGGTGTGCGGAGGAGTGGCCCCCGGAATGGCACTCTGCAGGTGCTACCAGGGATATCACCTTTCTGGAGCTTTTTCCCATAGCGGTAGCACTAGCCCTAGCCCTGTGGGCCCCGCAACTTGGCAACAAGGCGATTACATTCCATACCGATAACATGGCAGTGGTTTACGCAGTGAACGGGATGCGCGCCCACACTCACGGGGTAGTGGCACTCCTGCGACATATAGTGTTGACATGCCTAATGCATAATTTAACTAACAGAGCGAAACACATACCGGGTACTCTCAATAACCTGGCCAATGCTCTCTCTCGTTCCAAGATCTCGCTCTTCCGATCACTGGCGCCCGAGGCCGACGCAATCAAGACAGCCATCCCGCAACAGGCATGGGACCTTGGTCCACCGAAGTATGGGAGCTGGTGCTGAGTTCACTATCCGAGTGGACAAGGAGAAAATACCTAACGGCTTGGGAGAAATTTCAGGCTTTCCGTGCGAGGAACGGGATTGAGGAGGTGTGCCCTACCACGGAGTCCATCCTACGGTGGATCCTGCAGTTAAAAAGGATGGGTGTCAAGAAATCAGCGGTCCAGGCGCAATTGGCGGCAATCGCTTTCTTCGCAAAGGCGATGGGCAAGACCAGCCCAAGAGCAGATTTTCTAATAACGAGGGTCATGAAAGGCTGGTCAGCGGAACAGCCCTGCAAAAAAGACTGGCGGCGCCCTATAACACATCATATATTACAGAAGCTGATAGCGGTGGCGGGCCGAATATGTTTCGACAATTTCGAGACTCGGTTGTTCCGATGTGCCTTTTCTTGGGCCTTTTTTGGCGCATTCCGGGTAGGCGAGTTGGTTGCCGCGGCGAGTAAGGCTAACGCCGAAGGGGGTATTAGGGAACAGGATGTCAGGCTACACAACGGGATGCTCGAGCTGCATGTTCGGAGATCCAAAACCGACACAGAAGCGAGAGGCACCCTGATAAGGTTAGCCCAGCTACCGGGGGACCCATCCTGCCCGGTCCAAACCTTTGCCGACTATAAGCAATTGTGGCCGACAGGAGCAGATCATTGGCTGGTGCACTCGAACGGTGCACCTCTCTCGCGTTTTCAATTCGCCAGGGTACTGAAGCAGGCCTTGGCGGCAGCTGGCATGGAGACGTGCTTCTACGGCACCCACTCCTTCCGTATCGGTGCTGCTTCAACGGAAGCCAGCCTGGGAATGACCAGAGAACAGATCATGAACATCGGCAGATGGCGCTCTGATAGGTACAAGCTATACGTACGCCCGGTTTAACGCCAGGGGCAGGCCCTGGAGAATAGGAGTCACAAACACAAAAAAAATAAAAATAAAAATAATAGAATGTGGGGGGAATTATGCGTGGGGAGGCTTATTTCGGGAATTATGTGATATGCTATATTTTTGCATGATATTAATTGGCTCCAAGTGGTTGTCTCAACAGTGCAGTAACAGTTAGCAAGCAAATATTAACATGCCAATTCTCTTTTCGATACTAATGTACGTAGGTGGCAAACCCTGCCAGGAAGCGTGGATATGCGGCCACTCGTTCGTGCACTGGGCAGAAAGGAGGACAAGCATCCGACCACAAGGCCTTAATCTGGGCCTCCCTGCCGATAAGGTGGTGGTGAAGTGGATGGGCCGTTGAGATATGGTGTGGGACCAGTTGATGCCTTTCCTTCTGCAGCTAAAACATGCGAGGGGAAGGCCTTGGGTAATAGTAGTTCATCTCTGAGGTAATGACCTGACGAGCACACACAGTGTCGAGCTAACGAAGAAGATGCAAAAGGACATGCGGGCACTGACGGGTACCTTTCCAGGGGCACTACTGCTCTGGTCGCACATCATACCTCGGCGAGTCTGGAGGGGCGAATGGTCGCACCAGGCGGTGGAGAGAACCAGACAGAAAGTGAAAAGGTGGATGGCACGATTTATGGACACAATTGGAGGGTATAACATCGTTCACGAGCTCATAGAAGAGAATTGCCCCGGCCTGTATCATGCGGACGGCGTACATCTGTCCGAAATTGGGATGGATGTGTACCTCTGTGCAATACAGGACGCACTGGAACGCCTATGGCAGAAACAAGTGTTTGGCCACAGCTACAGGAGGGGACATGTGAGGAATCGTTGCCGGGAGGGATTGGCAGGAGAGATAGGGACCCCCTCCTCTCGGAAGAGCGCACAGCCCAGACACGATAAGGGGGAGTTGAACATATAGGGCGTGTCCGTAAACAGGACACAGAGTGGAAGCAGGAACAGTGTCTAGAGGGCCTCCCGATGCTTTCACGGCAGGAGGGACGGGTATAGAGATTCCCAACGCAGCCCTGCTCACGCCTTTGACGGGACTTGGGGCAGAGGCGGAACAGGACACTGTGGCAAGAGGAACAGAGCCCAGAGGAGGGCCTGTTCTCATGAAAGCATCCCTTGTAATGATCATGCTATTTAGAAACGACGGCAGGGGGAAAAGGCTTGAAAGGCAGCTTTTCCAGATATCCCTGCCGTACGACTAATTAGAGTGGGCTGTGCCTCTGGAGAAGGGTTGAAAGGGAAAACGTAATTTAAAGGTAACTCACTGTATAAATGGTTGTTAGGTTATTTATTATTTCCCAAGGTCACGGGCCAAACTGACGGTTTGAGCTCCCGGTATCGGTCGAGCTCGCCAGCGGTCCTCCAGAATCCAAGATCTACGTTATACCCACGGTCTGCAAGACACTACTGAGTCACGCAGCATGCGATCAACGGCCTGAACTCAACTCGCCGAGGTAAGCTCTCAAGCACAGAACATACAAATCTGATAAGCAACCTCTAGTTTAACTGAAATTGACACAGGGTCCGCTAACCGTCTCTAGCTTGGACACTACGATACTGCTGTACAGTATATATTTACCGATACTGTGACTGGGCCGCATACTGTTACCTTACTTTAATGTTACTGTTACTGATACTGTGTTACTTGTGATATTTGCAATTTGCCACTACTTCATATTTACAACTCCTGGTACAGCTACTGTTAATGTTACTGGGATACATATTGCTACTGTTACACACTGTTACTGTTAATGTGATACTTGTGATATTTAAATTTGCCATTCCATCGTATTTCATTTACTGCGATACTCACAACCATTTATCTGTCACTAAATCGTGAGATATACCCATTCTTCTCTACGGGTCTCTGAGTAGCTAGAAATGGAACCACTCAACCTCTTTCTAATAGTATGCATGTGCATTTTGGCCCAAGCACACTCTTACCTCCCCAATGTGCACTACAGTGTAGTGCACTATTTCAGACCTAGCTATTATCTTTACCCCCTTCCAATACCCCCACCTTTTCAGCGCAACCCACCCCACATAGCCACAAACAACCCGGCAAAAATCCAGAGACCTTTCCCGCCCAGGAAAAACAAGACAAAGAGAGTCAACAAACCCACGTCACATAAAGCGAAGAGTAATAAGCCTGACCTAATTCAATCTCGTCACTTGCCTACCTCCCAAACAGCGCATGTTGAATATAGCATCATCCTCATCAACGCCAGATCGATTAGAAACAAAACACCTATCATCTACAATATCATCTCAGACGAGCAACCAGACATCCTCTGTATAACGGAAACCTGGATCAACGACTCCGACCCCGCAATAATAAATCAGCTAAATAAACCTGGATACAAAGTGTACAACTGCCCTCGCACCAATAGGAGGGGTGGGGGCGTCATCATAATAGCCAAAACCACCTTACAACTAACAACCACCTCCCTGAGCTCAAATGATGACATGGACATACTCAAAATAGAAAATACAGCTGTTTCCATCTGTCTTATCTACAGGTCCCCCTCGTCACTCCATGAAACACTCGCCCCAGCTCTTGAAACCATCTCTACCACCCAAATCCGAAAATTCCAAATCATTTTGGGAGATCTGAATCTAGCATCACTTCCACCTAGTCATGCAACCAATTTCATGGAAGCCATGGTGCAACTGGGGTATCAACAAATCATAAGTGACGCCACCCATGAAAAGGGAAATACCCTAGACTTGGTTTTCCTACCCGCAAATCAGCAAACGGGCAATGAGGAACCCATGATTAGAATAACTCCAGTACCATGGTCTGACCACCACCAAGTTGATCTCAAAGTAAAACTGCCCGCCCCGCCTAAAAATGCAAAAGCCAGGAGGTCAACATACACGCGGAGGAGTTTCAACAAATTCAACGAGGAAAATCTTATAGGCTCCATTGCTTCCCGCATTAATTTGGAATGCACGGACCTCGAGGATCTCACCAACAGATGCAACAGAGGTATACTGGAAGTATCCAACCCTACTTGGAAAACCCCAACAGACTCAGCCAAACTCCGATCTGAACCGTGGTACACCGCTACTCTGACCAGAATGAAAAGGACACTCCGCAAATCAGAGCGGAAATGGAGACAAACAAAGGACCATGAGCACAGGACAGAATACCTGTCTCTACTCGCTAAATACAAGGAGGAGATTAACTCAGCGAAAAGAACTCATCACACAAATCTGCTGAACAAGGCCATAAACAAACCCCGCGAATTATTTGAACTAGTCAAAACCTTAACAAAAACAACACTGGATGATCACACCAACAATGAAATCAAACCTCAAACTTTAGCAAACCACTATGCAAGCAAACTCACAGCATCAACGCCTATGCAATACATGGACCCAACCCCCTCAAGGTCTATTCCATCCATGACAATCTGCACCAGTCAGGATCAGCTCTGGTGCACTTTTCACAAAGTAAACAACCATCAGATTACTACCATAATCACAAACATCAACACCACCACCTCCCCACTAGATCCATGCCCAGCCGCCTGGATCAAAGCAGTGAAACAAGACATCGCCCATCACGTCACCCACATAGTCAACCTATCACTGCAACAAGGTGTCATGCCCACACAACTTAAGAAGTCTATCATAAGGCCTATCCTGAAAAACAAAACAGTCAATAAGGTCGACCCGGCATCTTATCGACCAATATCCAGCATATCCTTCCTGGCCAAGGTCATCGAAAAGGCCGTGCTACTCCAACTTCAGGACCACTTGGATGCGAATGAAACCCTGGACAATCAGCAATATGGATTCAGACGGCATCACGGCGTTGAAACACTGCTCCTAGCGCTGCTAGACAACCTCCTTAAGGGTCTAGAAGACAAAAAGAAAATGTTTCTACTTATATTCATCGACATATCAGCCGCATTCGATACTGTTCACCATGGAACCCTCATAAACAGACTAAAATCAATAGGAATAGCGGGAACCCCACTAAAATGGTTCACTTCGTACATATCGAATAGAATGCAACAGGTACAGTTCAATGGGGAAAAGGCAGAACCTTTCACACAAACTCAGGGCATACCACAGGGCTCGGCCCTCTCAGCGCTCCTGTTCAATGTGTATATGCAACCACTCTGCAAAATTTTCCAACAGCATAATATCAAATACCACGTCTACGCAGACGATATTATGTTGGACACGCAACTGGACACGGTCGACCCGAACTACACCCAACTAGAGGAGTGCCTAAGCGAGATGCAAGCCTGGCTGCACCAAAGTAACATGGCAATAAATCACAAGAAAACGGAGGTAATGTACATCTCCAGAAAGCCGAACTTCAACCCCCCCGCAACAATCACCCTATGTAACAATACATACCAAACAAAGGACGAAATAAAATATCTGGGGGTGACGCTCGAAAGCGACCTTAAGATGGAGAAACACCTCCGCAAAACCAACCGAGCCATCTTCCACAAGCTAAGAGTCCTGCAACCACTAAGGAGTATTATCGAACCCCAGGATTTCAGGACAGTGGCGCAGGCACTCATCATGCCACATTTTGATTACTGCAACGCCATTCTGCAGGGTCTCCCAAAGAAAACCCTAAACATTCTGCAAATGGCGCAAAATGTAGCCGCCAGGGTCATAATGAAAAAAGGATTTACGGATCACATCACCCCGGTATTGATTGAGCTACACTGGCTCCCCATTTCTGCCCGCATAAAATATAAGACCCTCACGACCACTTTCAAGCTCCTACGCAACACAGCCCCGTCATTCCTCTCCACCTTGATCTGCTCTCAACCACTCAACAGAAGCAGGAGAACCATCAATACTAACACCCTGATAGTTCCATCAGATATTAGAGCTGTTAAAACTAGCACAGGTAACAGAGCATTCTCATACTCTGCACCAACACTCTGGAACCATCTGCCGCCAGAGTTACGAGCCTGCAAAGACCTAACTGACTTCAGGAAAAACCTCAAGACTTATTTGTTCCAGAGTCATTTCAATTTGATTTAAGCCCAAGGCTTAAGATTATTCACCGCAATAATCCATTGCATACCTATGTACACCTGATAGTTTATGTGAATGTATATTTGGTTTTGTGTATACTGGTTATTTGTATATATGTACATATTCCACATCAGTGTATTTATGTAAACAGTGCCCCTTATACCCAAAGGTATGAGTATACATGTATCCAGATATACAATGTATCCAGATATACATGTATACAGATATACTTATACTTATACAGATATACTTTTTTACACCCACTTGTGTGATGTGCCTACCCTCCGAATCAACCTATGCGCGCCCCAAATTCTACTGTATTTACACCCACTTGTTGTGATGTGCCTTACCCTCCGAATCAACCTATGCGCGCCCCAAATTCTACTGTACTGATTTGACAGTTCTCCTATTGTAATCGGACCGCTGCTGATCGCTGGAAGCAGCGGTATATAAATGTTTGCTAAATAAATAAATAAAATAAATAAATAAAGGATTCTGTAAATAGTTAAATGTAATAGGCTTATGCTGTGGCCAACAGTTTTCATACTGTACTTTCCAAGAAATTGTTGATAACCAAATAAACTGTTCTTTTGTTGCAAATACGGATTGAGCGCAGTTATTGGGGGGGGGGGCAGGCAAAAGGGGGGGAAGGCGGGGGTAGGGACCCGAGGCCGTCTCGCTGGTCGCCTGGCTGAGCTACTCACCCAAGGTCACAAAGAGTTCCATGAGAATCTCTTGGGTATGAGCCTGTTGCTCTAACCACTAGGCTATTCCTCCATTCCTGTCTCTGGTTACTCATTGCCTAAGAAGAGAAACATCTTTGGCCCCTTATATATAGAATGTTTTTCTTTTAATTCATTAGAATAATTCTGCTGAGATAGACTCTTTGCAGATACAGAAACATTGTAGATTACAACAGAAAACGACTCACACTGACTGCATGAGGACATGCTGGGCATACCTCCATGTTAGCCCGGACCCAAGGCTACCCCTGTACTAAGTTTCAGGGCTTAATGCAAGGTGCACTGACTCATTTTAGTAAGCATGCTTCTTAGTTGCAAAGCAGTCAACCATCCCTTCAGCTTTCTAAAAGCGCTTCTTATTCCATGTACTCCTTTAGGTGTATCCACTCTATTTTAAATCTTGGTATCATCCACAAACAGACAAACTCTTCCTCCTAGACCTTCAGTAATATCATTGACAAAGATAAGCACTGCACCCATCACATTTTTCTTCAATGTGCACCATGTTCTGTTGTCTACTCCCCAACCAGTTTCAAATCCAGTCCAGTGTCTTGGATATCTAAAGAAAAGCAAACATAGGAAGACGATTTAAGCTAAATGATTAAAGAATAATTTAATATATTGTATGACTAGTCTATTTTTCTCCAAGATAATCAATATATATAACTTACCAAAAGTATCCATTAGCTCCTTTAACTTAGTCATGTAAGGACTGAAATGTAAAAGTCCCCCATTATTTCACTGACCAAATTTCAATTTAATTTTAAATTAATATGCCATTTTATACTGTTTTAGATAGCTATCCAGTACAAAGCGATTTACAGGGAAAAAAAAAAAAAACAAAAAGCCTAATCCTAAGCTTCAATTTTGGGACTCTTTTCCGATATCCCCTGCAAGAATCTACAACTTTTGCTTTACTAAATTCCCATGTGTTTAATTTGTTTATTTTGCCTCTGCAACAATCTACTCCAGCCCCGAATTCCTATGACACTTCCTACCCACAAATCATGAACAAGGTTCTTCATAAAGATATATATTGGTTTAGAAGCACTGGGGAATGCAAGGCCCTCATCAGTATCTACTCTATATAAGTACTCTCATAGATCCTTGATTGCTGGTGTTAGTATTTACTATGCTGTAATCAAAAGGAGCATATTAGATAAGCCTGAAGTCAGCACAAATGGTAAAATTTAGCTCTCAGTGGTTAAATATACCCCAGAGTCTAGTTACTTTGGCAAGTGCTTGTAATGAAGAAGATAGTGTTTTAAAACTCAGTCTTTACTTTATTAACTGCTGACAAAATAGCACATTGGCTTCTGAACCGTCCTTTCATGAGCAACAACACACACCTTAGACACTTGTTATTCAGCAGGGCTCTCTCTCCATTTAAAGATATTGTACTAGAACATTGTTTATTCTGCTGAGTATATTGGGTTTTCATATTCTGTAATAGCAGGCACCGTTTATCCAAAGATCTATTAATGGGAAGTGCTCGGTATGTATAAGTCGCGTTTCAACATAAAACACAACTTCCTATTATTGATGCTCTGTTTGTGTGTATGCACATCTTTTGTTGGATGTATGCATTCGAGGAAAACACAAAATCATTAGAGCAGGAGCCAGAAGCTACAGAGATTGTGGGGTCCCAGTGGTGCTGGAGGAAGCAAGAAGCCTTGACCTGCAAAGAGGGCCCAAAGCAAGGAAATGAATAGAAATGGGTAAGTGTGGCTGGGTTGGAAAGAATGAGAGGAGGAGGCAAGCTGGGGGGAGAGGGGTGTTAAGGCTGCAAAAGGGACGGAACAGCACAGTTTTATAAAACAATGTTTAAGGCAGTTATTCGGAGAAATATTTGGGGAGGTATTTGAATATTTTATGGCATGGGTTTTGCTTTGGGAGAGACAATAAAGAAACAGCAGTTAAGAAGGCAAAAGGAAAGGGAAATTGGATTAGCTAATGCCATTCTCAGAAGTTCAAGTTGTGTTACATTCAGGTGCAGTAGGGCTTTTCCTCTCCCAGGAAGGATTAAAAGTTTGTACCTGAGGCATGGAGGGTGAAGTGACTTGACCAAGATCACAGGGGGTAGTAGTGGAATTTCAACACGGCTTCCCTGGTTCTCAACCCACTGCTCTAACCATTAGCATATTCTCTACTCCAAATTTAAAACATTGTCATTTCTACAGGGTACAGCACCTTAAACATTTAAGAAATGAAAATCTGGTGGGGATAGGGCACTAGGGATCCTGTTTACTTAATGTGCGGTAAATCAGCACACTGCCATGACATCGCACACTCATTCACAAGCTAAGTGCTTCCTGTGGAAGGGGGCAGCAAAGAGGTGGGATATGGGTGAGTTATGGAATGGACAGTGCCTTGAATTAGCACATAGTAACTTGCCGTTCACTGTTCGATAGAGGAGACAGTAAGTATAGATGTACTGTCAGCATTGCATTTACCATGGTCCCTGACAATGTTACTAGAACTCGCCAACATCCCTAGCACCTGAAACAGCAGTCCAACATCCCTTGGACCTCCTGGCATCCTTAGCACAAATGCCGTATTCCCTGGACCCACCAAGCTCTTACTGGAAGTTTCCCTGGAGTTAGCAGGGAACAGGAGCAGTCTTCCAGCTCCATCAAACATCTGGTTCCAAATGGCACCTTTGATCCAAAGCTGTAAAGTCACGGTACTACTTCTAGGGGTCAAGCTGCCAAATAAAGGGCTTTTATTTCAGGGATCGAGGGTATTTTTCAGGTGGCCAGAGATGTCTGGCTGATATTTGAGGCTTTACGGGAAGATGGTGGGAGGGACAGGCAGGTTTTTTAAAACATGACTGGTAAGAATTGTGGGTCCGAGAGGTGCTGTGAATGGCAGGCAGCCCTTAATGCATTGTCCTTAGCATCGCAAGTCACTTAATGTATAGTAATGTCTCTCCTACACAGGATCTGCCACATTCCCAACAGTCATCACAGAGGTTTTGCAGTTATCATGTGTTACTCTTTTGCAACAAGTGCACAGCAACTGCAAAACCTAATAGACCCCTAAATTTAAGTCATGAGTTTGCACACACATGTAGTGACCTTCTTAGTTGCCTTTTCAAGGCCAAAAATTTAATGAATTCAAAT
Source organism: Ichthyophis bannanicus (assembly GCA_033557465.1). Taxonomy (NCBI): domain Eukaryota; kingdom Metazoa; phylum Chordata; class Amphibia; order Gymnophiona; family Ichthyophiidae; genus Ichthyophis; species Ichthyophis bannanicus. The sequence goes on along the minus strand of CM066031.1, from coordinate 743,570,353 downwards.
AGTTTTTTTCCATGTTCTAGCTCTTGAGCCAGAATAACTTAAAAAAGATCCTAAATTAGTGTCAATAGTATAAGCCTAAAGATGGTACTTTTTGGAGCCATTTCTGCAGGTGTGTGTTACTTATGAAAATTACCTGCTCGATATGTAAATGAAAGTGTGCGACTACAGCCTGTATACATGAACTGTTGCCTACCGTAGGCAGAGGTAGTCTTGGTGCAGAGTTGGGGAGGGGTTTTCATTTACATGCATACATTTGGGGGAAAAAACCCTATACAGACCAAATAGCTTAGTTTCCTGAAAAATCTTCAAAGCAAAAGTATGCTTTGAAAAACCATTAAAGTTTGCATAGCAAAAAGTACCCAAGCATTTTCCATTAATGCAGGCAGGTATCACACTATCCCTTAAGTAATTACTAAAATTAATTGTGTTGAGTTGAGATACTATAGTAAATTGGGATATGGGAATGATTCATTTTTTATTTGGATCTATCACATACTTGTTCAGTTGTAGCTTAAGGTGAATTGCATTCAGGTGCACCAGATATTAACTGTTCCTAGAAGGCTTACAATCCAAATTTGCAACGGATGGTTAAGTGATTTTCACAAAGTCACAAGCAACTGCAGTGGATTTGAACTTTGGCTGTAACCATCAGGATACTCCTACGCTAAAGATTTTGGCTTCTATAGAAAGCTAGATTCAAAATATGGTTATAGAAAGTAACAGAAAACATATTTTGTTGTTGCAGTGACTCAATCACTGACATTTTTGTTCATCGTTTCAAAGAACCAATGCTTTGATTAAAAACAGTTGACACAGGATGAGCCTCTAAAGTGAGAAACTGTTACTGTAGAGGTTAGGTTGTGAAAGAGTTCAAATAATAACCCTTAATAATGCCTGTCAATTCCCATTCATCTAGGATTTTATATTTATACAGTTCTTTCTGGAACCTTGTTTTCAGTACTGTTTTACATATCCGTCCTTCAATCATTCCTATCTGCCTGCTTTATTGCAGCATTCCACAGATAGCGACGGTTAATGTGACAAAGGAATGTGACGTTCTGGCAGCGTTATCGAATATTTAGTGAACTTGCCTACCAAAATTATACTTTATGAAAAACAGAAAGCGGTGCAACACATTTGGAAGGTGCTGTCTTCTCCCTTTCCCTCCTCAATGCCATAGATATTTTTTTCCTATTTGTTCACACTGACCCTCTTCCTGATCCAGTGCGGTGCCGAGTCACTGATAAATCCTATGGAGATTGAAAAATAAGCAGCCTTTCTCCAAAGGTAACAAATACTGAATAGGATTGGCCCAGTAGCATGTGCAGTACACAGTTCCGAAGACCAGTGTTTGATTGCTGGTCCTAACCTCTGGTTTCTAGACTAATCTGGACTAGAGATATAGCAGCAGAGAGTGTGGGGGGTGTGGGGGAGGAGTCTGGACATCATTGGGGACATGGGCAGTGCGTCTGGCCCTGGAGGTTTTTCTTCTCCTCTTTCATTGGTGGGCTTGAGTGTTCTGTCCAACAATGCAACAACAGTGACTTACATCAATCATCAGGGCGGCACATGAAGCTCACTAGTGACAGTGGAAGCGATTTCGCTTTTTCAGTGGACAGTTTCATCTGCAAGTGCTATCGGCGGCTCATGTAGCTGGGAAGGAGAACGTGCAAGTGGACTATTTGAGTCGGCATCTGTTGAACTCTGGGGAGTGACACTATCAGTGTCAGTGTTTCAGCTGAAGATTGTTGTGGCGCACCCAGGATGGACTCGATGGACACACTTGTGAATGCCAAGGCAAGTCTGTTCTTCAGCCGATGAAGAAAGTACATGGTGGAAATGCTCGATGTCCTGGTTCAGTCATGGCCCAGAGACTGACTCCTGTATGTTTCCCCCATGGCTGCTCATTGGTCAGGTGCTTCAGCAGATCAAGTCTCATGCAGGTCATGTGATGTTTGCTGGCCCTAGATTTGCTGCAACTTCCTTGGTTCACAGATTGGTATGGCAAATCTCTTCCATCTCCCTTGGGAGGACGATCTTTTGACTCAGGGATCAGTGCAGATGACAAATGTAGATTGATTCTTGCTTACGGCTTGGCTCGCGAAAGGGCATGGTTGAGGTGTAGAGGATATTCAGTACAGGTGATTGAGGCCCTGCTGGAGACAGTCCATGTTGCTAGCCTGTGTGCAGATCTGGTGCATCTTTGAGACTTGCAGAGAGAGTGAGGAGTGAGAGCTCTTGCAGCTTCTCTCCCTGAGATTTTGACATTTACAGGCAGAGATTGAAAATGATCTAGCCTTGAGTTCTCTGAAGATGCAGGGTCAAAACATAGCTTTGCATAGGGGGTGTTTGTTTCCTTTGAAGTGTCAAGGATTTGAGACCACCTTGTCGTCCTGTGGTCCCATCCTAGGATCTGAGTTTTTCTCCCTGTTCTTGTGGTGCCTCCATTTAGCCTCTTAAGGGGGCTTCTTTGTAGGATCTGACGTTACTGATGATGTTTCTGGGGATGATCTGTTCGGCACACCATATTTCAGAGTTACAGGCTCTGTTGTGCCAGGAGCCTTACTTGGTGTTTTCAAAGAATGATTCTTCTTCCGGTGCCTGCCTTTCTTCCAAAAGTGGTGTTGATGTTCCGCGTCAACCAGATGGTAGCGTTACCAACCTTTGCTGGTTCTCCAGAGGCAGCTGAGTCTAAGATTCTAAATTTACTGGCTATGTAATCAAACTCTGGAATTCATTACCTGAGGATGTAGTAAAAGCTGTTAGTGTGGCTGGATTTAAGAGGTTTGGACAAGTCCATAAACCTGGATGAAAAGTCCATAAACCATTATTAAAGAGGACCAGGGAAATCCACTGCTTACCCATTGCACAAGCAGCATGGAATCTGTGTACTTTTGGGTACCTGACAGGTATCTGTGACCTGTATTGGCCACTGTTGGAAACAGGATACTGGACTTGATGGAACTTTGGTCTGACCCACTATTGCATATCTTATGTTCTTAGGGTCAAATGTTACTTGAAGGTTATTGCATTGTTTAGGAGTTTGGAATGGCTCGTTATCCTGTTTGGTGGACCCAGGAAGAGTAAGGCTGCTTCTAAGGCATCCATTTCCTACTGGACAAGGGAGGCTATTGAGTTGGTTTATTTGTCAAAGGGGCGAGTGGTGCCAGTGTGTTTGAAGGCTCACTCTACTAGGGCTCAGGCTTTTTTATGGTCCGAGTTTTTAGTCTGGTTCCTCCTGAAGACATTTATAAGGTGGTGACGTTTGTCTTCTCTGCATTGGTTAGCAGGTCACGGAATGGATGTGCAGGCCTGACAGGACATGAATTTTGGGGCATGAGTACTGCAGGCTGGTGTCTCAGTTCCCACCCAGCAGTAGTACTGCTTTGTTACATCCACTTGTCTGGACTGGACTAAAGGGATTAGGAAGCTAAAATTAGACCTTACCTGCTATTTTATTTTTCCTAGAGGTCCTCCAGCCTAGTCCAGAACCCACCCAAGACATGGCTGTGAATCTGTTGTCTTGAGTCTCTGTGTTTTTAAGAGTGTGTTGCTGGAGCGGGTGAGTTCAGGGCAGTTGTTTTCTGTTGGTGGTTTCCAATGGTTCAGAGTTGTTACCGGGGAGCTCCACTGTGCTGCTTCTGTTTCTTTTCCCCTGGTTGGAGCTTTTTGTCCTAGGAGGGGTTTGCGAGTTGAAATGAGATTATTTAGAATACTTAAAAAGACCCATTGTGGGGTTTTTTTAAAATTCTGTGAACGTTGAAGTGCTTAACTGAGATGCTAGCAGAGAATTGGGGTTTTGGGGCTCTTTTCTTTTGCTTTGTGAGGTTCATACTGACTTGGCATCAGGGTACAAGCAGTGTCAACATGAGTGTTTCTGCTACCCTAGACAGACCCTCTATGCCACTGCCACCCCCCCCACCCCAAAAAGACACTGTCTTCATCCAGCCTTCCATGCTGCCCCCCCTTGCACTGAAGCAGCAGCGGCTGAACTGCTGCTTCAGGGCTGCATCAAGCATTAAAGTGGACATGCACATGTGTGCTCACAGCCTGTCACTCCTGCCGCCCCTCCACTGCAACTGTCTTGGAGGATGGGCAGGAGCAGCAGGCCAGAACTGCACACATGTAAATGGGTGTTTTTGTGCCCACCATGGTGCTGAAGTAGCAGTTTAGCTGCCGCTTACAGAGGGTTGGGGTAGTAATGCCATCCACCAGGGTCTGCCACTCTAGATGATTGCCTAGGTTCACCTAGCGGATGAGCCAGCCATGGGTACAGGCTCCTGAAGAGTGAGTGTTTTAGCTCAGTTTCTCAGTCATCATCAGCTGGTTGATGAGCATAGCCCAGGCATTGTGACTGGACTGGAGGGACTCCAGGAAAGAAAATTAGCAAGTAAGATCTAATTTCACCTTGGATGTAGATCCCATCTTGGAGGGGTTAGGGAATCCTTCTAAGATTCTTCCCTTTCCACAGCTGGTTTGGCACATGATTCTGGCAGAATGGGAAGCCCCTGATGGTTTTCTGTGTAGGAATATGTTTATAGGCAAGCTGTATGTCCATTTTCAGGGGGATGTGGACTACTACTAATTTTTATAGTGCTACTGTTAAATGTCATTGAGTCGGTGTTGACTTATAGCAAACCTCTGGATAGTTGACCTAAACTGTGTTCGGTCTTCAGGCAGGCAGCTCATTGTTGACAGAGTGGCACCCATAGCTGCTGTTGTATCAATCCACCTCATGCCGGCCTTCCTCTTTTGCATTGACCTTCTACCTTGCCAAGCATTATGTCTTTCTCTAATTATCTCTCTCTTCGCATGATATGTCCAAAGTATGAAAGTCAAAGGATTGTTATCTGAACTTCTAAGGAAAGCTTAGGTTTCATCTCCTCTAGTACTGACAAGTTTGTTCTTCGGGCAGTATTCATTGCCAGCACCATAATTCAAAGGCATCAATTTTCTTTCTGTCTATCTTTCACTGTCCAACTTTCGCATCCATATGATTTTATTTAAAATACCATGGCTTAGACAAGTCGAATCTTTGTCTAGAGAGAGACATCTCTCTCTGCTCTTGAGAATCTTGTCTAGGTCCTTCATAGCTATTCTGCCAAGGGCAATGTGTCATCTGATTTCTTGACTGCTTGTCCTTTCTTTATTGATTGTTGATCCAAGTAGGTTAAAGTTGTCAACTATTCAATTTCTTCTCCATCAATGATGAACTTATTGATTTTGCCAGTTGTCAGGATCTTTGCCTTCTTAGCGTTAAGGTGCAGGCCCATTTTAAGACTATGTTCCCTGATCTTGAGAAGCAAATGTTTCACATCGTCTTCACTTTCATCCAGTAATGTGCTGGTATTTGATGATTTGTTCTGCATATACATTAAACAGGTAGAGGGAAAGTATGCAGCCATGTCGTATGCCTTTGATGATTTTAAACCATTCTGTTTCTCCTAATTCTGTTCGAACTGTTGCTTCTTGATCAATGTAAAGGTTGTAAAAGAAAACTATCAAGTGTTCTGGTATACCCATGCTTTTTAATATGGCTCAGAGTTTCTCATGGTTTACACAGTCAAAGGCCTTGCTGTAGTAAATAAAACACATATGGATATCTTTTTGGTAGTCTTTTGTCTTTCCGAGGATCTATCGCACATCTGCAGTGATGTCTCTTGTTCCTCGTCCTTTCCTGAACCCTGCTTGCATTTCAGGCAGTTCTCGTTCCAGGTATGGTTGTAGTCTCTGCTGAATGATCTTGAGTAGAATCTTGCTAGCATGTGGAATCAGTGATTGTGCGATAATTTCCAGAGAATCAGATCACCTTTCTTCAGTATTGATATAAACACAGATCTTTTCCAGTCAGTTGACCATGAATTTGTCTTCCAAATTTCCTTCCAGAGCTTTGTAAGTATGGTAACAGTTTCATGCAATTGCTGAATGGTGCTTTGATAAGGCTTTCAATGCTGCTTCGACATCTTCTTTGAGCACCAATGATTCCTGATCATAAGGTATAGGTTGAAATGGCTGTTGGTCCACTTGATCTTTATCGTATAATGAATCTGTATATTCTTTCCACCTTTTCTTGATGTTTTCAGCATCATTCAACATGGATCCTTGAGCATCTTGTAGCGTTCTAATTTGAGGCTGGAATTTTTTCTTTAATTCTCATTGCTTTAGGAAAGCCAATCTTGTTCTTCCTTTAATAGTTTGATTCTATTTTCTTGCATGCATCTTTGTAGTACTTCTCCTTGTCTTGCTGCATATTGGAAATATCTGAGTTCTGTGACTGCCTCTCTTTCTCCTCTTTCTTTAGCTTCTCTGCATTTCTGGACAATTTTCAGAGTTTTTTCAGTCATCCATTTTGGCTGTTTTTGCTTTTTCACCTTTTGTAAAGACTTCTCACTTTCTTCCAACACAACTTTCTTGATGTCATCCCATAATTCTTCTGGAACTCTGTCATTTTGTATCTAAAGCAGCAAATCAATTTTTCAAGCAGTCTTTCAATTCCAGTGGTATATTCTCAGGATCATATTTCACTATATTCATGAGTTGCTTGCTCTTTTTCAACTTTAGCTTGAGTTTGCATGCTAGTAGTTAAAAACATAAGATATGCCATACCGGATCAGATCAAGATCCATCAAGCCCAGTATCCTGTTTCCAACAGTGGCCAATCTAGGTCATAAGTACCTAGCAGTTTCCCCGAAAGACACAGGTTCCACAATGCTTGTATTGGGTCAAGCAGTTATATCCTGGGTCCCTTTTAATAATTGTTTATGGTCCTTTCCTCCAGGAACTTGTCCAAACCTTTTTTTTAAACCCAGCTACACTAACAGCTTTTACTACATCCTCCAGTAACAAATTCCAGAGTTTGATTACACGTTGAGTGAAAGAATATTTTCTCTTATTAGTCCTAAATAGGTTACCCTGTAGCTTCATTGCATGTCCCCTAGTCTTTCTATATTTTGATGACATAAACAATTGATCTACGTTTACCCGTTCCACTCAATTCATTAATTCATAGACTTCTATCATATCTTCCCTCAGCCATCTCTTTTCCAGGTTGAAGAACCCTAACCTTTTTAGCCTCTCTTCATAGGGGTATCCTTCCGTCCCCTTTACCATTTTGGTGACTCTTCTCTGTAACTTTTCTAATAACGCTAGATCCTTTTTAAGATACGGCGACCAGAATTGCACACAATATTCAAGGTGCAGTCGCACCATGGAACAATACAGAGGCATTATAATATCCTTTGTTTTATTTTACATTCCTTTCCTTATGATACCTAGCATTCTATTTGCTCTCTTGGCCGCTGCTGCACACTGGGCAGAGGGTTTTGACATGTTATTCATGATGATACATAAATCTTTTTCCTCGGTGGTGGTTCCTAATATGGAACCTTGCATCGTGTAACCATAATTTGGGTTGTTCTTTCCTAGGTGCATAAACTTTGCACTTGTCCACATTAAATTTCATCTACCATTTGGATGCCCAGTCTTTCAATTTATCAAGATCCTCTTGCAATTTTCCACAATCCTCATGGGTTTTAACAACTTTAAATAGTTTTGTCATCTGCAAATCTGATGACCTCACTCATTATTTCCTTTTCCAGGTCATTTATGAATGTGTCAAAAAGCAGCGGATTCAGCACAGATCCCTGGGGTACTCCACTATTCACCACAGTCAGCTCCAGGTTTTGTCTTTGTTATGTTATAGAGCTTTTCCATCTTTGACTTCCACAGATATAGTCAATTTAAGTTTGTATAATCCATCGGGTGAAGTCCACGTATACAGTTAACACTTGTGTTGCTGGAAAAAGGTGTTTGAGATGAATAGATTGTTGGTCTTGCAGAATTCTATCAGTCTTTCTCCAGCTTCATTTCTGTTAACAAATCCATACTTTCCAACCTCTTTGCCACCTTCTTTGTTGCCAACCTTTGCATTCCAGTCACCCATGATTATCAGAATATCCTGTTTGCATGTCCTATCAGTTTCAGCTTGTACTTGTTCATAGAACTCATCAATATTTTCCTCTTCTGCAGCTGTTGTTGGGGCATATACTTGAATTATAGTTGTTGTTGGGCATTCCTTGTAAGCAGATAGAAATTAAGCGCTCACTGATTGCATTGTATTTCATTACAGTTTTTGCTGGTTTCCTCTTAATTATAAATGCCAACACCATTTCTTCTTTGGCTTTCATTTCTAGCATAATAGACCATGTGATTATTGGATGCAAAGTGCCCGATGCCAGTCCATTGCAGTTCACTGACACCCAACAGATTGAGATGTACACATTCCATTTCATTCTTGTATGTTCCATCTCCCAATCTGTAAGACATCTTTGCAACTTCTGACTCTCATTTCATGTGCTGCTACATCAGCAATCAGGTGTCTCAAGGGCTTTGATCCAACCACATCATAAATGCTGGCTTTACTCTGAGAAACCTTCGACTCATCCCCAGCAGCCAGTTGAGTGCCTTGCAACCTTGGGTGTCTCATCTTCCAGCACTTAGTGCAATTTGTTTTGCTACTATCCATTGTTTTTTTGTAGCAAGATACAGAAGTAGATTTGCCAAGCCTTTCTTCCACATAGATAATTCTAGTGTTGCTGCAGATATCACAGAAATGTGATCCTCCACCACCAAAACCATCCCATTCTGCTGCTGCTCAGATGGGTGGTTCGTCTTAGTTTTGGCACCTCAGCTGAGACCTGTCTATCCCAGTCTGGCTCCTGCTTGGAGCCATGGTGCCATGGCATCTCGTTGCCATAGCTCCATAGCCCCATGCAGGAACTCCGATCACCCGCACCGCACAAAATACCCTGTTCCCCATTCCTCAACCCCGATCAGGCCTTCTGAAACTATGATCAGGCGGCATGGAACTTCCTGTAGCCACCTACCACCTACCTGCAATGCTGGGGGGACTTATTACACCTCCAAGGTGGAATATCTCCCCCGTCTATCCTGATGAACTCGGACGTACAGCGCCATGACTGGAATTGGCCCTGTATGTCTGGGTTGCACTCCCTGGCTCACCCACTCTCCTCCCTGTCGCTACCCCTTCCTGCCCCCTTCCAGAGCACCCTGCACATCTTCTGTGTACATATGGGGAGCTTTGAGCAGGGAATAGGGGCCCGGGCGAATAGCATGGATGCATGTCCAAATTGGATGTACAGTATATCCCTGCTATTCGTCATTTGGAATGACCCCCATAGTGTGACAAAACCACGTTTCCTCTTCTTCCAATTGCAAACTCATCGATAACTTGAGAGGGGAAGAAGTTCAAAGAGAGATGATGATAGTGTGTCTTGTTGCAGTAGGAGGTGCTGTATGAAGCATCTTTATAACTGGAGTTATTTATATAGTTGTGTTTGTCTTCAGATAGTGTTTGGGTATGTGTGTATGATGCAGGGGTGAGAAGCCTGTGTGTTTTCTATTGGAAGGGGGACTTTGCACCTTTTTGCATATACATATTATGGCCTTTTGTCCACATGACCAAATTATTGCCTTTTGTCCACATGCATTTGTCTCTTCAATCTCCGACCCCTTGCAACCAACCTCCCCCGCCCCTCCCCTGCTGCCCCCATTCTCTGTTCCACTTCCCAGACTTTCTCCTTTCTTCTCCCCCCTTCCTTTGCACCATCTGCCCTCCATTTCCCCTCTCATTCTTCCTTTCCCTTGAAATTTCTCCTGCCTTCTCGACATCCCTCTACTCCCTGCACTGAAGTTTCTCCTGGTCCACAGGTAGGCCTAGAGCTGCAGTGTTTTCTCTTCCTTTGCCTGCAGTAGATGAAGATCCCCACAGACAACAGCAGTAGTCTAAACTGCAGCCTTGCCCTCCTCATAGGCAGAGTGGAGCAGTCTTTGCCTGCCTGTCTTAATCCAAACCCTATACAAATTGATGGAGACTCAACAGTAGGCACTATCACTTATGTGACACGCACCTTAAAAGGTTTGGAAAATATTTTAACAAGACATTCAAGAGCCCAGAAAGCTGCTGGTCATATTTGAAGTGAATCTGCAGAAATCTGTCAACACGTATATATGTCCAGCGCTGTGTACGTCTTGTGACGCTATACAAATGATTAGTGGTAATAGTAGTAGTAGTAGAAAGCCTTGTACTTTTTCCCCTTTTTGCAGGGGAGATGAGTAATTTCCAGCAGGGAGTGTTTCATGAGTATTTCTCAGTTTACCCTGTAAAATTCTTTCAGATTTGACTTCTAAAATGTACCCTAAAAACTTCACTTATTAGAGGGCCTTAACGACCAGAGTTGTTCATTCTCATTTTAGTAGAATTAAATTAAGTGAGAAATTGCCTTCAATAATGCACAATCTTTATCCAAAGATAGGAACCTTTTCCCCTTAAGATGCATGAAAAAAATTCCTATGAAGTTGAAAGAAATGTGTGTATAATAAAACCTAATTATCATGCGTGAATACATTTTGCGATAAATTAGAATAATGACACAATATTCTTTGTCTTTTTAAAATTCTATTATTTTGCTTATAGATAATATAGACTACTATCAGGAAATGTTTTAATTAAGAAAATTAATTGATAGAATAGGCTGACTAGTGTGGCCTTATTTAAACTTGAACCTGCACAGAGTTATATCAAATATTGATATATTCATGTAAAAGATGATTGGAGATCACAAGGTTGAACAGGTCAAGCATTCTACAAAAATTTAAAATCTTTCTCAAAGTCAACATGCTGAGGGTTCAGGAACCTAAATTAGGGGCTGTTTTACCAAAATGGAATAATACACTAATGCAGATTGTTGTGTATTGTTAGTCAATAGGTCCATTAATCTCCTTGGGCCCTATTTATTGACAGTGAGATAGATTTACTAAAGTGTGCTACTGTATTAGGTTGTGCTAACATACATTCATATATGCTATTTATTACAGATACCATTTTGTTTGATATAACCTGTTAAGTGCCGTCAAGTTGATACCAACTCTTGGTGACCCTGTCTCCTCTAGCTTTAGCTTCTCTGCATTTCTGAAAAAGTTTCAGAGTTTCTTCGGTCATCCATTTTGATTGTTTTTGCATTTTCACGTTTTCTAGAGACTTTTCACTTTCTTTGAGTTCAACTTTTTTGATGTCATTCCATAACTCTTTTGAAGCTCTGTCATTTGTAGTCAAAGCCGTCAATCAGTTTTGTAGGCAGTTAAATTCTAGTGGTGTATTTTCAAAATCATACTTTGCCACTTTCATGAATAACTTGTTCTTTAAGTATTAATAATGGGGCATGTTTACTAAAATGTGCTAAGTTAGCTGACATTTGGTCCGTGAATCTAGTGTAGAGGCCCGCGCTAACCTCACGGGGGATGTGTGTCCATTCCTCTACTATAGCACATTGCAACCATGCTTACTGGCATCGGGTGCTCGTAACACCACCCACTAAGGTGATGTTAAGTGCACCATTGCTACAGTTAGTGCACATCCAAGATGCCTGAACTAAGTGCAGTGTGCCAGCAACACCCATGTTATGTCCCTAACCCATTCAGTCCCCTCCCAATAGCATGCTAACTGGTTAGCATGGGAGTTTTAGTACACGCCCTACCTGTTAGCATGGGGTTTAGCAGGTGGCAAGTGTGCTGTGCTAACAATAAGCGCATTTTAGTAAACATGCCCCAATGTGCCTGAATTGCATCAGCGCTTACTAGTGACGTAGTGCACTTTAATTTAACCCAATATGCGCTTGCATGCTCTAGTGAGTTTTCACTTTCAAGCAAGCAAGCAAGCCCTTTTGCAGAGTTAGATTCCTAAATCAACTTGTGTAACTTTATCAGACCAACAGTTAGGGCCCTTTGAAAATTTCTAAATTTGGGGATATTTTTTTTTTCACAAGAAGCCAACATTTATGATCCTAATAAGTGTAAAGCTGCGAGGTAGAGTTAGGACTGGAAAAAGAGGTAGATACCTAACTGATTTTCAGTGTTAGGTAGCTAACTTGTATGCCAAAATCTAGACAACTGAATTGCAGACCTACAGTACATTTAGGAATCTGTGCTTTTTTAAAATTTAATTTCAACAAATTATTATTACAATCCAAAATATTAAGAAAGGAAGGAAAATACAATTGCAAATCAATAATATCCAAAATTTAACCACTAGCCCACATCCAGAAGAGACTGATACCGCTAAAAAATAGACCAATAAGTATAATAGAAGCTCCAACGAGAATTTGCTCAACCATAAAAAAATTCCATAACCCAATTTTTAACTATTCCCCCCAGCATACAATACAAACAACTACATCACCAAACTACTCAGTTTCCACTTGGCGCTCCTTTAAGAAATACTCCAAGTAGCATCAAAAAAACATAATTAGCCTGCTCATACATCACCAGACATTTGCAGGGGTATGAAAGTAGTCCCAGTCGCCAAAACCCGAGGCTTCAAGGCCAAAAAGGCCTTGCGTCTGTCTGGAGACATTGGGGAAAATACAACTCATCTGCCCACAAAATAACTCAGTTTTCTTCTTTAAAAAAAAGGGCAAAACCATGTTCTTATCAATCACTGAGTTAAATGAAAGAAGAAGTGTAGCCTTAGTGGATATCTCATCCATTGAGGACTCGGTATACTCTGATACATTTAAAGTATAGGCAGCATTTAAAGGATCCACCTCCCCCTGTTGTCCCTGGTTTACTGGCTGAGAATTTAAACTACCAGGCAAATAATACAAACTATCCAACAACAATGTTTCCCAGCTAGTGAACCCCAACACTTCCCTTAAAAATTTTGCAATAATAACAATGGAGTAATATAACTAGTATTTGGGAAGGTAAGTATACGCACGGGGTTTTTTTTGCCCGTGAAACATTCTCCAGCAATTGTTGCTGGCGATGCAAAACAAGGCTATCCTTTATGGAGGCGGCAGCTATCTCATGCACTGTACGAACTGCAGATTCATTTTTTTGTAATCTAGAGTCCAAGTTAATAAACTAATTATCATGCTGCGCAAGCTTCTCTACAGTCTGCTTAGTGAAGTCTGCCAGATTACCAAAAGTAGTTGAGAATGAGGACTCCATATGAGACAAAGCAGACAAAATATCCTTCAAAGTTACTTGAGAAGATTGATCTTCGGAGACAACAGGCAACAGCAATGCATTCACAGAATTGAGAGCCCCAGCCAATTGGACCACCAGTGGCGAAGAAGAACCATGCCCAGGTTGCCCAAGGATCGGGAGGAGCTTACTTCAGATAACACCCGAGTTTGAACAGACCCAGCCAAAATTGGTGAGGAGAGTGCATTGCCAAAACCACCATTGCTGGGAAGAGGTGGTGGGTCAACGTCCCCAAAACTGACGAGGTCAAAATATCAGAAGAGGAGACATCAGGACAAGCCATTCCCCCACCTTCAGAAAATTTCCCCATTAAAACCACATGATTGTCCATCTGGCCAACAGTTTTAGCTGATTTAGAGGGGTTAACTGTACTCACATTGAAAGTCCTCTTTTTTTTTTTTTTTTTTGCTTACCCATCATAAACAGCTCTCCTGGATGACCTTGTTGCTCCAAAGGGGTTGAACCTGCCCCTTTGGTCATGCCCCTTTGAACACGCTTGCATCCCCCGGAGCTAGACGGTGCTATAAATTAATGAACGGAGTGGAACGGGTAAACGTAGATCGATTGTTTACCTTATCAGAATATAGAAAGACTAGGGGACATGCAATGAAGCTACAGGGTAAACTATTTAAGACTAATAAAAGAAAATATTTTTTCACTCAACGTGTAATCAAACTCTGGAATTTGTTACCGGAGGATGTAGTAAAGGCTGTTAGTGTAGCTGGGTTTAAAAAAGGTTTGGACAAGTTCCTGGAGGAAAGGTCCATAAACCATTATTAAGAAGGGACCCAGGATATCAATGCTTGAACCAATACAAGCATTGTGGAACCTGTGTCCCTTGGGGAAACTGCTAGGTACGTATGACCTAGATTGGCCACTGTTGGAAACAGAATACTGGGCTTGATGGACCTTGGTCTGACCCAGTATGGCATATCTTATGTTCTTATGTTCTTATGCTTTAAAGCCCCCATGGCTATAATCAGGGGGAGAGGTAAGATGGTCCCAACTGAGCAAAAGCAGGGCTCCAGCAACTCCCTGCACGCCGACACAGCACAGCACCTGTAGGTTTGGCAAGTCCTCAAAATAAGTGGCTCCCATTCACCTCCACTGCAAGTCGCGCTTTAAAGCCCCGTGGCTTTAATCATGGGGAGTGGCCAAGATGGTCCCAGCTGAGCAGAGGCAGGGCTCCAGCAACTGCCTGCATGCCGACACAGCACAGCTCCTGTAAGTTTGGCAAATCCTCCAAATAAGTCTCCCCAGGAATCTGTGATTTTTAGATGCCGAAGACCACAATGAAATAATTTCTGTAGTTCTGTCATTTAACAAAAATGAACAATATAGAAGTGATGAACAAAACCCAAATAAAATATACAAAACTTGGTGATTGTTATAAAAAATCTAAATAATTTTATTTATCCCCTTTGAAAAGATAACACACTGATTAATTATAAAAAATAAGAAAACACTAATCACATTTCAGATGTAAACAAAAATATACAAATTTCAGAAGTTAAAAAAAGGAATCTCATATCTCTAATGGTGATTTAACATATGCCAATCAAATAACAAAATATTTAAACACACTGATCCTCAAAATCAAAATCTGCAGCTAATTAGTGGTCGCCACCATTGCTTCAGAAGGAACACAACAATTCAGTGTCACTAGTGCCCCAGCAAGAGAATGGCAGTGAATAAAAGATATTAGCTGAAATTGACAAGACTGTTGGCTCATCCTTACTGCAGTTCACAACTCTATAAGCAACCTGTCGTCTTGGGTTATTTCAATAGATAAGGAAAAGTTACTGAAGAAAGGTCTTTAATTTGTATTCACTACTTGTCAAGATCCATTTGAGATCAGGGTCTTTTTACAATGTTTTTTAGGAGTGTATTGAAGTTTAGATTTTTCAAGAACACTGACGGCTCTAGTGACCCTTTGATGGTGGCAAGAAAATCACATTGGTTACTTCCTGATCAGCTTGATTTGTCAATTGTTTCCATTTAAAGAGTTATAGAAAATTTACAGGCAAATGTGTTTTCATCATATTCTCCTTTTTATGCATCTTTCTAAATGGAAAATGTTGACACTGTCATGAGATTGGATAAGCTGATAAGGGTGGTAGCATATTTATTTATTTATTTATTTGGTTTTATATACCTCACTTTTAAGATCAACACAGTTTATATATTGATATGGATAGGCCATTATATAAGAAGAAGGTTATTACACACTTTCAGATTCATTATATTACAGTATATCAAATAGGATTTGGACCTTACTTTATAATTCAAAATGCTCATTTCTGAAGTGGTACGTGGCGGGTAGGGGTGGGGATTGATGATGGATATATCACTAAAAAAAAGATAGGATGACTAGCTGCTGAAAGATTTCTTCATGTACCATGTTTTATGTCTTACCAATGATGGATGTCTTTGCATAATTCTCTTGGAGCTTTAGGGTATCAGATCTATCCTTGAGCCAATATGGCAGGGTTTTTTTTTAACCGAGGTACGGCATACACGGTGCTCCCATTTCCGCCCCGCCCCCCCGCTCCCAGCCCCCCCGCCCCCAGCCCCCCCCCCCTTTTCCAATAACAACACTACCACAACATTGGGAATTAAACTGGTCGCAGCTTTATTAACCATTTAACATTATCCAACAACAACTCCAATAACCCTCATCATCATGATCCTGTCAGCGGAACGATGCCTCACCAGCCATGTGAGTAGCAAGGTGACTTAATTTCCGCTTCTGCAGTGTACCGGCCCAAGGCTATTTCCATCCCCCCCCCCCTCTTCCGGCTTCGCCATATCATTAGCAAAAGCCCTGAGGGGTTGTCCGGGTCGGGGGTACCCCTCCCCCGCCCTGAATATTGCCTACGGCTCTGGACCCCGGACCTCCGGGATCCCGCCACCGGCTCAGGCGACACACGTCCCTGTTGCACCCCCCAAAACCAAGCTGCGACCAGCCAGCCTCCCTTTAATAACATACTCCAAAGCCTCTTGCCAGTCATTCAGGAGCAAATCCACTCCGACCAGGGATAAGTGTACTCCATCCAGCCTATATAAACCGGCACAGCCTACCTCCACCCAAGGATGCAAAATTTGGCACCCACCATGCTCACCCACCCAGCATCCAATTTGCCGATTAATTTTAATCAACCCCCCTGACCACCTTCGGTGGTCCCAGCAAGCAGGCCTTGGAATTATATCTGACTATAACAAAATTACATCATTAAACATTAACAGCACTTCAGCCAAATCTTTTTTTGCTGCTCTGATCAGCTGCTTACAAGTCCACGACCCGAGGTCATTGCCTCCCAAATGCAGCAATAGAAACTCCGGCGGCCCTTTGTCACGCTCGTGGTGCTGAAGCAAAGGCAAGAGCTGCACCAAGCTAAGCCCGCACTCACCCAGCCATGATACAGTCACCTCCGAGGCTTCCGGTCCGATATTTGGCTCCACCAGCCGTATTGCTTCTTGTTGCCCATCCCAATACACAAACGAATGGACAATCATCCAGCAGCGACTTGGACTCCACCGGACATCTAAAAGAGAATTGACAGTTAGCAACCGTCGTGAGCTCCCCACATCAGAAGCGCACATACCCCTGGAATGCCCGTGACCGCCATCTGCCTATCCGCTGTATCTCCTGATCGGGTAGCCCTGCCTCAGCAGCACTAGTAGCTGCACCGATTCGAAATGAGTGGGGTGCGAAACTTCGAGGATCCACGGCCAACTGCCGCAGCATCAGCCGCAAAACTGCTGCAAACTGAAACCGCGTTAGCAAGCATGCATCCTCATGTAGAAAGAGATGGTCATCCCCCCTGGGCCTCACACGCAAGTAGGCTTTCAGAGCTGCCACCGGACATGTTGAGGAACCACCAATCGCTTTCAGAGGCACCCAAGCTCCCCTTCCCCTCTGATCCGTCTTGGATCTTGCCAGCCTTATGAATAACTCATCCCCCGACACCTTTACCTGCTGTATTAGCAGGCCACTTCCCCCTCTGGCCCTGCTGGATGCGGCTACCAACTCTCCCACTCGGAGCACACCAAAAAAGGCCACAAAATATACTGCCTGAAACAGTGTGGCTTCATAAGGGGACGCTGCCACCCAGGGTAGCGCTGTGCACAACCTCCCCAGCAAGTCATGTGTAATAGGCTTCCTACTGTCGCCTAGAGAGGGGAGAGACCACTTCAACCCCTGCAAATGCGACGAGTCGAGAATCCCCCGCTCGGTGCACCCCAACCAACTGCCCTAGAAAAAAAAGCGAACCCCGCCAAATGCGTCCGCACAATTGATCTCGACGCACCTGCTGCCTTCGCAGAAATGGCATATTGGGCTATGAGCTGATCGGATACTGGTCCTTTCTGCCATCCGTGAGCCACCAGGAAGTCCACCACACTGCCGCAACCTCGACGATACGCCAGCCACGTCACAGATGACACTGAACTCCGCAGCAGGTTCAGCATTTCCTTAGGCCAGTTTGCCATAATTGCTCCGGGACCAACGCTCCCTCGTCGTCCGCCTCTGGTGCCAATCTCCGAAACAGGTCCCACTTGAAACGAGAAAGAGCAACGGCAATCTTGTTAGTCAGGGCCCGTCATCTCCCAGGGAGTACTAACACATTCAATCGCAAGCATGCTAGAACCACATCCCTCATTAGTGTCGCTACTAGCATACAACGTGGCGCATAATGGTTAATCATGCTGACCACTGCTGCATTATCGCACCACCACACTAATCTGCGATTGCGAAGCCTGTCTGGCCACAATTCCAATACCACCAAGATTGGAAACAACTCTAAGAAGGCTATATTACTGGTTATACCTGCCTCACACCAGGCTTGTGGCCAGCCATCCGCACACCAGGAGCCCCCAATATAGATACCCAACCCCAAATCACCCGCCGCATCCGTAAATAGTTGCAAGTCAAAACTGGAAATTTCAGCCTCCATCAACACTGAGGTTCCATTGAAGTCTTTCAGAAACTCATCCCAAACCCCTAAATCGGCCCTCATACTCCTCCACACCCTAATCCAGTAATGCGGTTTTGTACCCCCAATGAAGCAGCCGACAATCCCCGCAAAAACACCCGCCCCATCGGAATAACCCTGCATGCAAAATTCAGTGAGCCTATCAAGGCCTGCATCTCTTTCAAGGTTATTTTACTCGATCCCATCACATTTGCCACTAGCACACGCAGCCGCCAGACTTTATCCACCGGCAAGCGCGCCACCATCTCCTCAGTATTCAGCTCAACACCTAAAAATGTGATGCATGTTGCAGGGCCCTCCGTTTTCCCTGCAGCCAATGGGACGCCCCATGCCCGGGCCAATTGCACGAATCCATCCAGTAGCTTCCGGCACCGTCTGGACTGCGCCTCGCCTACGAACAGGAAATCGTCCAGATATTGCAGCACATTCGCACATCCTACTTGCTCCACCAAAGCCCAATGCATAAACGTACTAAACATCTCAAAATAAGCACAAGAAACTGAGCAACCCATTGGCATGCATTTATCAAAATAACTGTTACCTTCAAAACAAAACCCTAACAAGTGAAATGCGGACAGATGCACAGGCAGCAAACAAAACGCCGATTCAGTGTCCACCTTTGACATCAAACTCCCTTTTCCGCATCTCCTTACTAAAACCACCACTTCATCGAAGGATGCATAGCGCACCGCGCGCAGCTCTTTTGGGATACGATGGTTGACCGACGATCCCATAGGGAAGGACAGGTTATGAATTAACCGGTACTTCCCGGGCTCTTTCTTTGGCATCATTCCCAACGGGAAAACCACAAAGGTTGCAAATGGCGGCAGAAAAGGGGCCAGCTATCCTACCCAATTCCAACTCCACTGTCAGTTTATCTCTCACAATGTGTGCAAAACGCTTAACCGAGGGGAAATTCCAAGCTTTTGCCAATCTGACTTTTCCCTCTACCGGTATAGTGAATCCATACTGAAAACCCCCTTCGAGCACCTCCCCATCCCTTCGCCTCGTGTACCTCCTCAGCCAGGGCCTCAAAGCTTCGATCCGCATTGGCGTCGATGCTAGGCCCAATAAGTCCCTACTGCTTGGGTACTGGGAGGGTACAACTGGCAGTCCC
This sequence comes from Ichthyophis bannanicus, assembly GCA_033557465.1. NCBI lineage: Eukaryota > Metazoa > Chordata > Amphibia > Gymnophiona > Ichthyophiidae > Ichthyophis > Ichthyophis bannanicus. The sequence continues at coordinate 743,551,180 of CM066031.1, read as the reverse complement.
TTTTTTGACACATTTGAGAGCTGAGTGTCCCCCATTACATATGAAACAGGCATGTCGGAACTTGCAATCGGGAAATGGACACGACGACTTGATAAATCACCAACAAATTTCTCCTGCTCCCCCGCCAACCGTTCTCTGCATTGTGGGTGCCCCTCCCGCCCGAAATGGCCGCACCATCCCTGCCGTATTCGCTAATCCCCCTCTTGCTCCACTTGACCCACCAGCACCTGATCTAGCCGCCATCTGTGTCAACCATAAATTGATATCTTGCGTCCCCCAGGACAATAACTTATTCTCCTCCATCTTATCTCAAAACTTCTCGTCGTAGTTGAGCCACGCCCAACCTTCATGAGTCTGTGCCGCTTCCAAAATAGAATCTGCATATGCTAACAACATCCTGTAGTGTTCTGGGTACTGATGTCCCCATACGCTAGCTAGCCGCAAGAAGGCTCTTGTCCAATTTATAACATTTTGCGAAACCTTCCTGACCCTCTCCGCCTTCTCATGCTCCTTCCTTCTTTTTTACTGTCATCTGACCGCTTCCTACCCTCCAGAAGCCTAAAAGTGTTCTCGATGTAATCCCGTCGCACCGGACTTCTTTCTCCTTGTCCCACTGGGTGCTGCTCTCCAAGCGGTATCTGTGAAGGTAAGACAGAAAATGCTGAGGGGGAACCTGTCATGGCCCAGGGAGATTGCCACGCCCCCAACCATTCTGCCCTGGATGAGCCTTGCCCCCCCCCCCCGCGCCAATGTTCCCAGGCCACTGGATAATAGCTGCCAGGCACCATAGACCAGCCCCATCGGCTCGCTAAACCCTGACCCTCTAATCTGGCATGCTTGTCTGCCCCACCCTCCATCCCCTGAGGAAGAGACCCTGATGCAGACGGTCCCAGGTCTACCCTCCAATCTACGGGAAGCCCTCTCCTTTGTGCCCTACCCTCACCCCTGGCCTCCTCGTCAGCCCTGCCAACCACCCCCTCTCTTGGCTCCCTAACTCCTTGAACCCGAGCGCCTCCCCCTGCCCTTTGTCAGTGCCCATGATGTCTCTGCACCCCACCTCCTGGGTCTTCCCGCCTGGCCGTTCGTCTGTCTGACACCCCATCCTTCCTCCCCCTTTTGCCCCCCCCCCCGGCTCCTTGCCCCCCCTGGCTGAGAGCCCTCTCTCCAACTGTCCCCTATGTGCAGGTGCTGCCTCCCTACCTACTGCATCTAACCCCTGTCCTACCCCTCTCCTCCGGCATCCGCGGCCTTCACGGGAAGGCATGATAATAACTTGACTTAGCTCCTTTTATTTTATTTATGTATTTATTTAATTATTTTATTCTATTTTTTTTTTTTTTATTATGAGCCTTTTCAGCTAACACTTGCCTGTGAAGTAAACTCTCTTCGCACCTTGCCTCTCACACTATGGCTGGTGCTCCACTGGCCCCACACACCACCACATCAGCCGCTGAGCCTCCACCACGTGTCTAGCGTGCTGGACCTGCTCCAGACTGATGCACACTCCTCCACCTGCTCCCGAATGCTGTCTTCTCCTCGGTCTCCCGATAGAAGGCCTCCACAGCCTTTCTATGCACTCGCCGATCGGAGCACCTACTGCTGCCTTCTCCTCAGACCACTGCTGGAAGGCCTCCACCATCTCTCTCGCTGCACTCTCGATTGGAGCCACATACGCCAGCCGTCCTCTTCGCTCCATCCTTCCCGACTGCTGTCCCGCTGGCTTTCACCCCTTCGAACCGCCTCCTTTGCTGCCCCTGGCTCCTTATTGTCTCCCGCGTCCTTCAATCACCCGTGGGAGCGAATACATTCAAAAGACGCCGACCTTCCTGCCCTCCCTCCTCAGGGCCCGGACCACGCACCGTGCTGCCCACCCGGTTAACGGCGGCCCTCAGGTACGTGGCCCTGCGGCCTTTTTGTTACAGCCTTTTGTCCTGATCACCTCTTTTGTATTTGATATTGTCTCCTTTGATGGAATTGTTAGGGAAGGCTGTTTTACCTGCATTAGAGGTACTTTTGAGAAGGTTGCATATTGCGTATACTTATATATGCCACAATGTGAGACAATTCAACTGATTTAGAGAACTCTTGATTCATATATAGAGGAGGTTCAGGTCCCAGTGGCATCTTTGATATGGTTGGCTCTTTGGCTCTCGCTAGGAATTATTATTTTTGAGAATTCTTTTTGTTAACAGTTTAAGGGAACCCCAATGGTTCCAAAATAGCTTAACATAAAACCATGAGACATGCCATTCTGGGTCAGACCAAGGTCTGTTAAGCCCAGAATCCTGTTTCCAACAGTTGCCAATCCAGGTCACAAGTACCTAGCAATTTCCCAAAAAGACACACAGGTTGCACAATGCTTGCCCCGGGTTCTCTTTAATAATGGTTTATGGACCTTTCCTCCAGGAACTTATCCAAACTTTTTATTAAACCCAGCTACACTAACAGCTTTTACAATATCCTTCGGTAACAAATTTGAGAGTTTGATTATGCATTGAGTGAAAAAAATATTTTCTCTTATTAGTCTTAAATGGGTTACATTGTAGCTTCTTTGCGTGTCCCCTAGTCATTCTACTTTTTGATAAACAATCGGTCTACATTTACCTGCTCTACTTCATTCATTAATTTATAGACTTACCCAACAACAGAAGGTGTGCTCTTTTTAATTTTGGATGGATGTTTTGGACTGATTGTGTTACATGGCTGACATTTGGTGTGGGTCTGAATCTGAGCTTAAGATGTTTTTTTGAATATGTTTGACTCTAATCTCCTCTTCAAATATGTGGCTGATTTGTCAACAGAACATTTGGAGGGATATTTGGAAATCTATTGCTCGTAACTTTTTTTTTTGTTTGTTTGTTTTTTTAGATCTAAGAACTGCTAAATTGACTACTAGAAGAAAACATTCCTGGTTGTCAGTTTTTTAACCTGCAGCAAATTTGTACGTCCTCACTCTTTGGGAAACATGCTTCTGATTTACACACACTTTTTCTAGACTGAGTTATTCGGTGGGCTTTTAAGCAGTCACTCTTTCTTAATCAGGGCCCCTTGTTTCAGAAAATGACTCCTGATACTCCTAACTGATTAGCGTGCGCTTTGTTGAAGCGCACGCTAATTTGGGAGTTAATATTTTGAGACATTAATTGATCACTAATACAGAATCTTTGTGGTTTTTTTCTATCTCATTTAGCTTTTAAAAGAGCTTTTAATTTACAAGATTTATTGGTTTCTTCTCGTTTATCTTTTTCTTCAAATTTTAAAATTAAGGGGGAAATCAACCTGAGTAACTTTATCAAACCAACAGTTAGGGCCCCTTCTACTAAAGTCCATTAGCTGGTTGATGTGCCATCTTAACATTCAGCAACTGAAAATCGGGAACACTAACGCATGAATATGCCTGCCACTGCATGCTAAAACGCACCTTAGTCGGCAAGTGTTGGATGGGGTGGGAAAAGTGTTGGTGTGGAGAACACATTATCGCTAGCACCAGTGCAGTTACCACATGCTTTGTGGCATCATGACTCTTAACATGGGGTCATTAATTATGTGGTGTTAAGTGAAGTCGTTTTGATGGAGCGCATGTTAGGCAAATCTGCCGCATGTTAGCTGCCAGGAACATTCTGGCCATGCTTCTGACAACCAACATTGTAAGCTTTGCAATTAACATGCATTTATTTGTAACGTTAATTGAAAACCCTTAGTGGACTTTAGTATAAGGTGTCCTTAGATTATTTTTGATGTGGTCACTGTAGTGGTTGCTCTTTGAGTTTTGCAATATTGAATCTTTTGTCCATCCCAAGATGGGAACCTATGTTTTACTGTCTGCTGCTTCATGTGACTCTACTTTGGTGATATGTCCTTGGTCTATGCTGTATGTGGGGCAAACCATTTGTCCCAACAGGTCCATTATCAAACATCGAAGTAAACTGTCACTCCAGTGAGATAGCTGTGTCACTGCACCGGAGAGAATGGGATCTTATTTTTTTTTCTTTAGGCAATTGAGATTTGATATTAATCATTATTTATTACGGTGGAAACAGTGATGAATATTTTTCTTAGATACAGTATCTCCCCATGGAGGAATGGAGAGTGTTTCTTTGACTTGTTATAGCTTCAAGGTGGAGCTTTAGTTAGCTATTGAATAGAGATGTACCTTCATTAGCATGCATTCAACATGTCTTAAAAATGTAGTGCATAAAATTGATTTAATCAATGTTAACCTATGAATTAATACACACAAATTCAGTCTATGTGTTAATAACATTTTGGAATGCACATTACAACGTTTAACACAAATGTTTGAAATATACTGGAGAAATGTCCAAAAATCTGGAAGAAAGGCAACGGATCTGAAAATGAACAGGAATTCTTTTTCCCTGTGAACATCCCTGTCGTTGTATGAAGTGTGTGTGAACCAATGAGATTTTTGTGCATTGTGGGGGTAATTTTATAAAAACATTCCTATGGTATGTGGCCACCTGTATGCTTAAGTGCCCTTTTATAAAATAGTAATCCATATAAAAGTAGGTGCTGTGGCATGATAGCAATACTTTCTTGGTAGGAATAGCTGGGGGGGGGGGGGGGCGGGGTGCAGTTTGAGTGGAATGCAGGCAGAATTTTTATACATGTGCAAAGATTATAAAATATCTTAATCTAAGCATATATTTTTGTAAATCACACATGATCATTTACACCTGCTCATGCCCACATTCAATGCGCGTTCTCTACAACATATACTAATATTTTTTAAGACAAGCATGTATCTACTTGTCTTTACAAAATAGTGCCTACCCATGATGCCTGTTATAAAATTACTCTCCACACCTCTCTTGCATGAGGAATTTATTAAATAGATTAGAGTTCTGTGAATGCGTTCGAGGGCAATGATGTTCATGATGGGATTGCTTGGTATGCTCTTCTGAAAAACTGTGATCTCTCCAGTATTTTGCACAATCAGGGGGAGGGGGGGGAGAGAGACATGAAAAATAGTAAAAGAAATGCTGGGAATATTTCTAATGGTTCATTTTATAAAGACCTACAGATGCTGGTTACCATTATAAAACACAAGAAAAACACAAGGTCAACCACAAATCAATTCAACACAACAGAATCCATCGCCCTAGGCAAACCTTCATCCATTGTGTCCCTTTTCCTAGTTTGGCTCAAAGCATATTGCCATCACCATAGCTGCTCCCTGGTTTTCCCTCTCAAACTTTCCAGATACAGCTACTTTCTATTTGGTATTTCTAAATGTCAGCACTCAAAAAGCAAATGAAGCCGCGCAGAGTCTTGCGTTCCAGTACATGTTTCCTGCTGCCATGGGAATAGGACTGGCGAGAGTTTTGAGAGTATTAGAACATGAGACGCTACGATGGCTTCATTTACTTTTTCAGCACTGACATTTAGAAATATCAAAAAGGAAAGGCATGTACTCCATCCAACAGCAACTAAGATGGCTGCCGCCTTCTGCCCTAAAATTGTGCCATTCTAGCCGAGTTCCTGGCTCACCTCATGGGAGGGCCAGCCATGCCCACTGGCTAGGAGAATACTTGAGAAGTTTCCATTTTGTGCAAGAACTCACAAGTCACAGCTTGCAGACAAAAAAGAAATTACAAAGAAAGAGAAAGTTTACACAAAATAATTTAGCCTCTTTTTGTATCATTTAAAAATATTTTTGTGAATGCAAGTCTAACCCATCTACATCTTGTGGTAACCTTGCTTTCTGTTTTGATCATGCTGACTTTGAAACAATTCTAAAATGCATGCAACAATTAACAGAGCTGTAATCACTTACAAACCTCCTGAGAGCAGTCACTGTAATAAAATTGGCATATTAAAGATATGAAAAAATAATTGCAGGTGCAACTAAACATGATTAATGATCAGACAGCAACTCCACCATGCAGTGAATATTAAATACTTTTGGACTTTGAGAAAGCCAAGATCATCAGTGCGGACTGTTTGTTTTCCGTAGAAAATAGGGACCCTTTTACTATAGTGCTTTAACTTTTTGCACTTAACACAATTTTAACGCAAAACCTAGTGTGCATTAAGTACAAAGCCTCCGAGGTAACTATCCGGGGATGTGATCAGCATTTTCCTAGCAGATAATGTGTGCAAAAACCATGGGTCTACCTACTCTACCCATTCAGCACCCCAACAAACGCGTGGCAGTTAGTGCACAAATCAGTGTGCGGAAACTGTCATCTTTCTACAAGCCTGAGCATGAAGTCACCGCACATGAAAAAACATTTAACTGCTTAGCGGACGTTAGTAAAAGGGCTCCACAGGGTAAAAAGAACAAAACCAGATAACTATGGCCAAAAGTACCATTATCAGTGTAGATGTCAATGTCTTCAAATATTTAAAGTTGTTTGAAAAATACGTTCTTCGGAACCAAGATTGGAAAAATGAGAAAGACAATGAAAAAAATATGAGAATTAATTAAAAACAGTTGAAGAGAAAAAAGATAAGCTATAAAAAGGAGATTAGAGAGTGTAGCAGAAAAGTACAATAAAAAGTAATAAAATAAATCTGTAAAAGAATAGAAGAGAAATGACAGAGAAACAGGAGAGTTCATGTTCTTCAGTACTGAAAATATGTGCAGTAGCTTTCACAGAGACTATAATACATTATGTACCTTAATTCGGCCAGACTCATTCCATCAGAAATTGCTTTCTAGATAACCTCATCTAGTGGCTTAAAGATTCTAGCAGGTATGTAACCTTGTAATTTTGTGATGAGTTTGACAGCAGATGATTATCTAGGACCAAAGGCGAGCCACAATATGGCTAAATGTTCTAGTAAGGATGGCAGGGATATGAGTGGCTCACTTCAGTTTTGACTGAAGCCTTCGGAAAAAATTCCATCCCAGTAAAACCTAATTCAGCAAGAAAATTAAACATTTATCTGGAAAATAAGACAGGTTATGAAATTCGTTGCCCCTTATATATATATTGTTATACATTACAGTCCAGAGAACTTCATATACTGCAGCATGACAAGTTTTATTTCTTGTTAATATCATTATTAATGCTTTAGTTTCATCTAAATCTTAACAACTTCTATTGGTGCAATTATATAAATGGTGCTACCCAGCTGATTGGTCTTGCTAGCATTTTAGATGGGTAATTTACAAAATCCTCATTGATCTGCAAGTGAATTTTCTAATAGAAGCTCCCCAAATAGTTTCCCTTTAAAAGATTTAGGGGATGCCAGATTTTTGTCTATCCATACAGGGTGGCCCAAAAAAAATGAGAACATGTCGTAAATTAAAAGCTTAAATAGTTTACCTATTTACCTTTTTTAGCTAAATAACGTCTTTATTTCAACAATTTCCAGTCGCCATCTTTTTTTTAAATTTGTCAATCGTTTACATCTGTCTTTTTGAATTTTTAAATAGCTTATATGCTACAAGATGTTCTCACTTTTTTTGGCAACCTGTATATTTTGCATTTCAAATGTATATAAGACACCTAGGTCGGAAAATGTACCTTTAGGTGCATGCATATAAAACAATGTTTTATAAAAGGTTCATGGAACATAGAACTTGTAATAAAAGACATACAAGACTGTGTAAAAATACATATAGCTGAAGCATTGTACATCAGAAGTGACTCTACTGCTAGGGCTCAGTGGTGCCATTTTGACCCTACAAAGGGGCTGGAGCAGATGGGGATTGAGTCTACTCCCTGTTTCACAGCAGGAGCCCACAGTAAAAACCAAAGAGATGTTGGAGGGGACAGTCAAAGGTGGCCTTCATTTTTTTAAATGTCAGGGGGTATAGGGAGTGGGGAAATATTTGTAATAAGTGGGGGTTAGTATATAGCGATTTAGGGATCTTCCTCGAGATGCAGGGACAGTGGTAGATGCATTACCATGTGGTAAATGGCTGCTTGTGCAATAACTGAAGGGGTAGATGCTGATCATACCTCCAACAGTTACCGCACAATCTTTGCACTTGCCACATGTTAATTTTTGCCTATTAATATGTAATAAATGCTAATATTTACCAGGACCCTTAGACAGAATCCAAACCCATTCTACAGGTAGCCAGGAAAGATTATTAGTGCACGTAAAAATACCACCAGCTAAAGCGGGTACAGGAGAGTTCTGGAAAAATTCATTTGAAGATCCCACTAAGCACCACAGAGAAACAAAATGAATCTTTATGGATTCCAGTGACCTGCTGAAACTATAGTGAATCTGCACACAGATCTACTAGGAGTCCTTCGTTAAATGATCTTAATTTAAGAAAGTTGCCTCCCTGAACATAGCACAGGCGATGAGAATCTTTTCTCAGAATTTGGAAGTGGCAAATGTACCAAGTAAGAAATTGGTAATCCTTGTCTAGAGAAGGAACTCTTAAAAAATCTGATGCATTTTCCTTTGAGTGATAAACACTTCATTTCCACGAGTTACTTAGTGAGTTAATATGGCTAACAACATTCACTGAAGTTGCTATATCCAAATGAAGCACGCTGTAATTACATATACTCTCACTTTTTTCTATCATAATGGAATAAATCCTGTAATTATGCTTTTAATAGCCACCTGTGATGAGGGTGTACCTTTTTTTTGTCCATAATTCCTATTCAGAATGCTTACAAATGAGTCGGGCTAAAGAACTATAGAAAGTGCATAAATGACTAGTAGAATGTAAAGAGAAAATGCTCAGATAACAGTGATTTACTATCAGGACTAATCCAAGAGTACATGACGCCCTAAGTGAACCTTCAGCCATGTATGTCCCCCCCCCCCCTCGGGTGGCTCAAGACCTTACCCCATAGCCCAGCATCTCCCTTTCCCTTTCAACCCCCCCTCCCCCATGCTTATCATATTCCCTCTCATTCCCTAGCCCCTCTGGCCTCCCTAAGGTCTCCAGCATTTCTCCTCCCCTTTCCCTCCCCAGGTGTCCAGTATCTTCCATCCCCTTGCCCCCCCCCCAAAGGTGCTCAGTACCTCATACCCCTTCCTTAGCCTCCCCTAAGAAGATCCAGCATCTCATCTCCCCTTTCCCGCCATCCTGCTGCCATTAGCACACTGCCTCTGTTCTCCCCCTCTTTGGGGCTGCTGCCTAATTTAAGTTGGTGCAGCTCCCACAGAGTAGGAGAGCAGCACTTTCATGCTCCTTTAGCATGATGGCGGACCTTTCAGTGTAGATCAGCTCACAAGTGCTGCCTCATTCCTATCTCCCCAGATGCAGACTTCCTGTTGAAGGGGGTGGGGAAGTGGGAGCTACAGGACTTGAGCTCGGGCCTATACTAAATGATCCTCTGTCGTGCTGAAGCAGCATGAAAATGCTGCTTTCCTACTACATGGGAGCCAAGGTATTGTCCTTTTTCATTCTGCCATTCTAGGTGGACGACTTGCTCACCTAGTGACAGGGCTGGCCTTGGTAACTACACAATGCGAGCTTGTTGTGTACTTGAACTACCACTGAAAAGACATGAGATAGTGGCGCACTAGGAACAACACTACTACGTTAACTGTTCCCATCAGTTAACATGCAGCACTGTCCCCTAATATGGGCCACATCCGTGCAGGTGCACTTCCACCTATTGAAGTGGCTATAATTGTACCCGTGCTAATTGACGAGCTTTCAGTTAACTCATATATTCTGACTGGAAGACACTCTCCCTGCCCACTCTACCTCAAACACACACGTTTGCTCCCTTAACATGCCATAGACAGCACATCCAATCACGCTAAGTGTCATGACCCCACCCTAGATGTCAATGTGTGTCCTTGAGTAAATCACCCCCTTAATGTCTTGGGCAAGAGACAGCAAGGATAACCCTTATATATACGCTGCTTTGGTTAGGAGGTGAGGCTTTCAAGATTTATAAATTTACAGCACTATCTTTGCTTTTCTCTGCACCCAGGAATAATTTTCCATTTTACTGTTGCCTTTTACTTTCTGTCACTGTTTGTTAGACTAGCAGGCAACACAAAAACCCTTTTAGCTGTTCGTTGCAAGTGAAAAAGACATGCAAATCAAAACAAAGCTGTAAGATAGAAGAAGCCTGCTAAACAAAAATATTTGGTTGTGTCTTCTAAAGCAGCTCTTTATTTTAGTGGATGATCATCTCTGCTTTGATTTTAGCATAAAGCTTATTAGTACATCCATGACTACATGGTACATTTCAATGGACAGATGGAAGAACAAACATGCAAATCACAATCGGCAAATTGCTGTTCTGAAAACCTCCTAAAGGGATTTGACGTTATCATGAGGGGGACTCAATAAATAAAGTGAATTTAAGTATAGCATCAAAATTGATAACATTCACCTTATTTAAGGACTTTGTCTTTATTTCTACAAGCGATAAATATTATAGCGTCATATGAAAATAAGACTGGAAGAGATCTTTAGAGAGAGAGTTCACTATATCTATTTCATCCCAGATACATGTTTATCTAATCTGCTTTTAAAAAACTTTCAGTAGGTGGGCAAGGCACATAATGCACATCTTTGTTCTTTCTCAAGAAGCCATATTATGCCACTGCAAGAGTAACATAGCACAGAGGCATAGAAATATGACGACAGAAAAAGACCACATGGCCTGTCTAGTCTGTCCTTCCATATCAACGGCTACAGCAGTCCCCTTTTTTCCTTTAGAGATCCTCTGTGTTTGTCCCATACTTTTTTGAATTCAGATACTATCCTCATCTCTACCACCTCCACTGGGAGACTATTCCATGGATGTACTACCCTTTCCATAAAGAAATATTTCTGCATATTACTCCTGAGTCTCTCTTTCACCATCATCTTATGTCTCCTCATAGCAGAGCTGGCTTTCAATTGAAAGAGACTTAAGATACTGTTTTAATCCAATTCAAAGTGGTGCAAATAAAGCATTAAGACAAGATGATGAAGAGAAGGTAGATGAGCACAATCAAGCCCATGTCCTGCTCTTTTTTTGTGGACAGAAGTACTTCACCCCCCCTACGCTGTACCACTCCCTTGGGTTTTTGCAGCCCAAATGCAAGATCGTGCATTTTTTTAGCATTAAATATCAGCTGCCAAATTTTAGACCATTCTTCAAGCTTAGCTAAACCCCTCCTCATGTTATCTACTCCTTCCTGGGTGTCTACTATATTGCATATTTTGGTATCATCTTCTAACAGGCAAACCTTACCCGACAGCCCTTCGGCAATATCACTAACAAAGATGTTAAAAAGAATCAGACCAAGGACAGAACCCTGCGGCACACAAATGGTAACATACTTCTTCTCAGATTGAGCTCCATTTACCTGTATCCTTGTCACCTCCCTTTTAACCAGTTTCTAACCCAGTCAGTCTCTTTAGAGTCCATCCCTAGGGTGCTAAATTTCTTTATAAGTCACCTGTATAGGACGATGTCAAACGTCTTACCAAAATCTAAGTACACCATATCTAGGGATCTCCCTCGCTCCAACTCCCTGGTCACCCAGTCAAAGAAATCAATCAGATTTGTCTGACAAGACCTGCCTCTGGTAAACCCATGTTGCCTTAGATCCTACAATCCATTGGACTCCAGAAACCTCACTATGCTCTCTTTTAGCAGCTTTTCCAATAATGTATTCACCACAGAGGTTAGACTAACCAGCCTCTAGTTTTCAACCTCATCTGCTTTTGTGTAAAGGGACCACATGTGCCTTTTTCCAGTCCTCTGGGATCAATCCCAACTTTAAAGAAGCATTGAAAAATTCAGTTAATTGAGTCGCTAGAATGTCCCCAGGTTCCTTCATTATTCTCAGATGTATCCCATACAGTCCTATTGCTTTATCTACTTTTAGTATAGCTAGTCCCTCATGAACCACAGTCTTCTGAAAATCGTTCAAGATCCCCATCGCATCTTGGTGATGAATGCAGCTGCATGGATAGTGTCATTGAGAGCATTTTGGTTCCCTGGACCATGGGATGATGTTCCAAGAGCTGCAGAGCAGAGTTGGCGTCCAAGGAGAGTCAAAGTGTCTTCAGCAGCAGACTGGCTAACCTACAAAAGAGGAATTTAAACTAGATTCATTGGGGATGGATAAAGAAAGCCCCAGGTAAGTGAAACATTAAACACTTCTGTAGAAATGAGTAAAAGGGGCTGCATTCATCTCCAGGATGCAAGCTTATCTGCCTCGGCCTTTACCTTCAATAGGGAGGATTGCTGAGAAATTTTTCCAGATGAGAAATATCATGAAAAACATAAGAAGCATCCTGATAAGAGATTAAACACTTACATGGGAAGCGCAGGAAAAAAGTAGCACCCATTGCCAATACACGGGGCTTCAGAGATAGAAATTGCCGCCGTCGCAATTGGGTGCTACGTGATACATCCGGAAAAACTTGTACAGCGGACCCACAAAACTTGATTGCTTTCACTTTGAAATAAGCTTTCAAAATACGCTGCTTAACCAAAATAGATGAAAAAGTAACCAGCAATGTGGAACGTTGTGTGATTACATCCTGGGAATCTTCTAAAAAGGCAGTTAAATTGGCAATGGAAGGAACAATCACATCAAGATCTCCCTCTACTGGATTAACCTTCTTAGACCTTGAGGGAATGTAATAGATCTGAACCACAGCGATATCATCCAGAATAAGCAAAACTTCTTTAAGGTATTTCTCAAGCAATATTTTAGAGGACAATAAAGACGAACAAGGAAAGTTTAAGAAACGTAAGTTACAGGCCCTAAATGAGTTCTCAAGATTCTCCATCTTTGAATGCAAAACCAGTGAATCCTTAATTGCAGCCACATTAACTGATTGTAATGGAAGCACCTGAGATTCTAATTTATTGACCTTCACATCCAATAAAGACACTTTCTCATCAAGCTGCCGTATAGACACAGCTGCTTCCTGAGAAAATTGGCATAAAGAACTTAATGCAAAAGTAACTTTAGAATCGATGGTCTTCAAAACCCCCCAAAGATCTTTTAGGGTAATCTCAGCATTAGGAGGCAAAACTAAAGATTCAGATGGACCCTCCAAAGTCGACAATGAAACAGGAGTAGGTACCGCAACCCTTTCTCCATCTTTAGAAATCTGCCCTATTAAAATGCCAGGACTAACCAAACTCTGTGAGACAGGACACACTGGGGGAGATCTCCCTCCGGGGCTTAAAGAAGCTCCTTCGGGGGAGGACTGCGCTAGAGGAAGAGGGGCAAAATGCTTATCAAGCGGACCGACCGGTTTAGGGATATCCGGACCGGCCGCCTGTGGCTTATCCTGCAATTTACCCTTCCGCTTACCCATCATACAAGGAAAACTTGTAATTAAGCTAACCAACCTGAACCGGAGGATTCATACAGATATATTCCAAGCAAAACTCCCTCAATACCGCTAGTTCCTAGAAGACATCAACAACAGCAAACCTCTCTAGTGTAGCAGTGACGTCGAAGGGGCGTCAAAGGGGCAGAGACCTGCCCCTTTAACCACGCCCCTTCATAACACGCCCCGCGGTCGCGGAAAAACCCTGCGATCCTTTTATAGGTAACACAGGATCAGTCCCGGAAGTCCCACGGCCCGATGTACAGGGCCCAGCTCCCCACCTCACTGTGCAGGTAGGCTCCGGCGGCAGGGAGACAGAAGGCAGCTTTTAAAGCCTCGAGGTCCCAGCAGAGGCTGGCTGCCCCAAGCGTGCCTGCCCGATGGAAAGGGCAGTATCAGCTCACACACAGGATCAGTCCCGGAAGTCCCACGGCCCGATGTACAGGGCCCAGCTCACCACCTCACTGTGCAGGTAGGCTCCGGCGGCAGGGAGACAGAAGGCAGCTTTTAAAGCCTCGAGGTCCCAGCAGAGGCTGGCTGCCCCAAGCGTGCCTGCCCGATGGAAAGGGCAGTATCAGCTCACACACAGGATCAGTCCCGGAAGTCCCACGGCCCGATGTACAGGGCCCAGCTCACCACCTCACTGTGCAGGTAGTGATAAGCTGGGCATAGCTGGGGATGGTGAGGTCCAAAATTAATTGCCCCCCCAATTTGTTGGCCGTAAGGCCTGTTTTTCCGTTTGATGTTTTTTCTGATATCATGGTTATCTAAAATTGATGCAGGTATGCTCCCTTGATGAGGGCTGAATATTGTCACAACATTTTATATTGTATTTCCTGAAATGGGTGAATGTTTTTTCTTTTCTTTTTATTTGTTGATGTACAATATGTTTCTTTAATCTTGTTTGGTTATTGTAATGACTGAAATGCAAATAAAAAAAAAAAAAAATAGGGAGGATTGAAGAGAACGTCACCTGCACACCCTCTGTCCCAGAATCATGGAGTCACTTTTGATATGCTCAGAGGAATACCTAGCAGTATCATTTGTGCCAACATGGATGAGCAACATCAGATAATAGTAGGCATGATGAGTCTCTACAAACTTTCTGTAACATTATGGATTTTGGCACCTTGCAGACAGGACACCTCCCTGGACATTGTCTGGTCAGCAGATGGAAGCAGTATCCCTCGGAAGAGAGTCACCAACCACCACTACTACTACTACCCTTTGCTTCTTTCTGGTCAGTGATTCTGCAACTTTGGGGTGTTCGAGCTCTGATTCTTCCCTTTCCTGGGATGCTTTTACCTCCTCCACTTCTTGGGCTGCATACTCATCCTTCAATTCAAGGGCTGGAAGAGTTGGAGTTGGAGTGTTGATTCTGCAGGCTCTGGTGACTCGTGTCCAACTTTCTTCATTCTATAGCTGCCCATCTTCGCCTCTTTTGGAGAGCTTGGATATTTCAAGAAGTATCTCATCAATGAACTTCTCACTGTCTCGAATGCTTCTCAGCCTCGCTGCTCTTCTCTGAGCTCCTCCACTTGTTTTCTGAGAGCTTCAGCATGTAGGCATCCTGCACATAGAACCGGTCCTTCAACTAGCACTGGGATCTGTAATGGGGGCAACAGCTTTGGCAGTATGATTTTCCCCAGCTATTGTCTAGTTAGTGAAGCTTTAATACCTGTTGAAGTAAGAGAGAGAGACCTAGCAAAGTCCCTACCTATTCCTCAGATGTCCTTTAAGACAGCACCCCTTTCTTTGCTTGGGAAGACCAAAGAAACCAAGCTCTGTCTCTGCTTCCGTCATCTCCCTGGTTGATGATGCTGTGTAGGTCACATTTCTTTCTGCTGCCTGTGCGATAACACAAGAGTAAAGGTTCAGCAAAACAATTACCAAATGAACATATATGGATGTGGATAATTTATCCTTGTAACTTTATGCAGATTTCCAGCAGTCTACTCTTTTTTAAGTTAGACCAGTATTTTTACTGTGGTTTGACTTTATACAGGTGACATGTTCACATAAAATGTGGTCAGCTATTTTTGTGGCATAATTTATCGGATTAAATATAGAGAGAATGCCTGAATTGAACTGCTCATTGTTTAACCTTAAAACTTACCCTAATCCCACCCACCAACACAGCATAACCTTTGGCTGTGCTGAGAAAAATTGTATAAAATAGCTGCTAAGTTCGGATGTGGAGAAGGCACCTATTTGTAGTCTATGCTATAGTGGCACATTTGTGTCTAGGTATCTTTATAAAACACTAGCCCAAATCCTGCAGAAATGTTGCCTAGAATGTGGGTGATGGCACTTACACCCGCCAAGGAGCAGGCTGAAATGCTGGCACATAATGGAGCATGTTTATTAGTTTGCACTTACAGGCAGCATAGAGTTTACCATGCACTAAGTGCACCACACTTCTACCCCGGGACAGCATTGCAAAACTCTCGCACTAGCTGCTTAATGTATGATGGGGTGGGGACTGCACATCACGGTTAACACAGGAGGCAATGGTGTAGCCTAAATGTTTCCATTAGCATGGGTGCACTTATTGCCTCCTCAATGGATTATTTATTATTTATTTATTAACAATTCTTATATACCGCACTATTAGCCATCAGCGCGGTTTACATTGAACAGAAACATCCGACAATTTACATATGTCTGGTCATTACATTTAACAGGAAGTAGAACTTGGATAAACGGGTTAACTATATACATTGGATGGCAATAAGTGTGCTTGCTGGTTTAGCACGATGAGGCACAGCTTCAACAACTCCAAGAGGGGACATGCCTGTATGCTCCCAACAATTAGATGGGTCTCTGCAAGCACACTAACTTAGTACATGTTATTGAACATGCCCCCAGAGCGTGCACATAAATCAGGAATCGGCCTACGTTCTACCCATACCGCTCCCCTGAGAAGGCACAAGTGTGCCCCTAAGTGTGACACACATACATTTAGGTGTGACCTGATTTATCAGAGGCCTTTTACATGTGGAAAAGGTTTATCAAACTACCTCCATAATTACTTATTGAACCTAAAGGTATATGGCATTCACACTGGCATTGTTTAATAGGAATGTGCAGGATCAAAATAAGCTTAGTTTTAACTGAAAATGACCCCAAAAGAAGGAGTGGAAAGGGACCACAGCCCCATGAGATGGTCTCTCTCTGCTCCTTCCTTTGGAATTCTTGATTGCGGAGGTCATTTTCCTCTTCAGTTTTCTTTAATTGAAAATGAACCAAGTTCTCTTTATTTTCCTTGCATCCTATATATGCTACAGTTTTTTGCACACAAATTGATTGTGCATGCATTAATTCATAGGTATACATGCACACAAGCAATTTGTAGGCATTATTAATTTGTAGGTGCCCAAACAAACCCAAAATGCACATGCCCATTTAATGAAAGCCCTTAGGCAATCATCACCCAATGCTGGCTGCATAGGAGCCTTGTAATTTTGTCCCCACAGAAAATAATCTTCAAAATCTTGCTTAGGTGTTAAGACCACTGCTTAATTTTAACCAGTAGAATATATACCTGAGCCTTCAGGATAGCTGAAAATACTGTATAGGGTCCAATATTCAGCAGTGGCAGCTAGCTGATCTAACATGTGCACTTTAACCTCAGATATTCAATGCCAGGGCCATATCCGGGCTTGGCACTGAATATCCGGGTCGCCTGGATGGTCGCATAGCTAACCAGATAGCAGCAATACTCAGCCACTTTCCTGCTCCAGACTACCATCGCATGTTGCTAACCAGGCAACGACTTAATATCTCTGCTGTTCCGTTCACATCGGGGGCCCCCCAGAACACCCTGATTCGAACTGCTTCACATTGGGGCAGGTAGCCGTGGCACCGTGGATATCCAGCAGCACTACCCATGTTAGTGCCCCTGAATATTTGGCCTGTAGTCGTTAAGAATTTGACTGGCTAGATTCTTATGAAGCTGGGCTTCCCAAATAGATTTAGGGGGCTGTTTACTGAAGAATGCACCTGTAGTGTGTGTTTGGGACACGAAACCAGCATGGAAAGCTGTGCTAGTCCTTTCCCCTACTGTTGGTGCATTCCTAGCATGCAGCACTATGCAATCCAGCCTGCAGGGGCACTTAACTCCACCCACTGAGGTGGCATTAAGAGCACTCACACTAACGGCACCATTTGCAATTAGCATGTACTCATAATACCCACGCTAACTGTGATGCATCATCCATGCCAACATTCCACCCCAACTTGCCCAGCCTCCAGCCAATTGCTCACTACCCAGTTAGCATTTTACTATAGGGCCCCAAGCTAACGTTTAGTGTGACGTGCTTACCATGTACTAAACCCCACACTAACATTTAGCATAGTTTAGTAAACACATCCTTTAGTGCTGAAAACAAGAACCAATCATCTAAGAATTGTGATCTCTCCCATACCCCAGTGAAATAAAACATATGTCATCTCCTTCCTGCTTCCCTTTTAGTAAAAGAAAATGCCCATTTGGCAGCTTGACCCTTAGTCACAGTACCGTGAGGCTACTGCTGTGGTCACCTGGAGCCCTTGTGAACCTGGAGGCCATTGGGAAAGAACAATTGTGAATCATTCCTTCCCCAGCCTCTAGATACCCAGGAAGCCCCTGGTAGGCTCCAGAGGGTCTTCAGAGGGGGTGAGGGGGGTCTGTTTTGGGGGACATCTTTGATGGGTCAGAGGTGGGGGGGGCCTTCTTCAGGTGAACAGGGCTGTAGGAATGGGGGAGATTTGACTGGGGTCTGGGGAGTGTCTTCAGTGGGTGTGGGTCATGGTTGCAGGGGAAGGGAGATCCTCACTGCACTTTTTAACTAGTCGCCCCTTTAAAATGGCAGCTGGGAACATTGGGATTCATGTTAGTAGCCCAGTTTTCCTGGTAGGAAAAATGCCAGTTCAAAGCCGATGTTCTTTTTCCTCTAATAATGCAGCTTGTGAAGTCCAGCCCAAGTTGCAGTGTTTAATTTTATTTGCATTTATTAATTTGATACACCGCAAAATCCTGAAAAATCTAAGCAGCTTTATAAAATCAAAACTAGTAAAGGCAACAGATGTAAATCCACAACACAAGCAAGAAAACAGACTAGATAAGGTCACTCTGTAAAGGGTCTCATTACAATGTGTGCCAAAGATACTAAGAACCAGTAGGACAAGGAAACCATGTGCCCAACAGGGCAACCTGAGCTTGCCAACAGAGGAAACCAAAGTACCAAAAGATAACCTCAACAATAATCCGGATCCTGAACAGGCCAATGTAAAACAAAACAAAATAAGCTTTTAGCAAAGACTTGAGTTGCTTAAAATAAATCTAAAGTCATATGTCAGGAGGGAGACTATACCATAGAGAGGGGGCAATGACTGTAAAACAAGAGCACCTCATGCCTTCAAGGTGGGATGGCACAGTCAAGATATTCTGCTGTGAGGAATGAAGTGTTGGTAGAAGGGTGTACAGAATAAAAAAGCTAGAGGAGTGGCTCAGTGGTTGGGACAGGTTACCTCAGGCCAGAAGGCCGGGGGTTCAATTCCCACATGGGGACAAGCAACCTCAGGCCGGAGGGACGGGGGTCTCTGGTCCCATGGCCATTCCTTGTGGCCTTGGGCAAGCCACTTAACCCTCCATTGCCTCAGGTACCTTAGATTGTGAGCCCTTCAGGGACAAGGGAATAAAAAGTACCTGTTAGTATACATGTAAACCACACTGATTCTAAAGAGCGCGGTAAAAAAATAAATAAATAAATAAAATAAATAGATAGGAATTCAGACAGATCAGTATAAAAAAACAGATAGGCAATTACAGGATTTTAAAGATATCCTGTAGACCAGTGGGAGCCAGTATACCTCTTTAAGAAAGGGGGTAACTTGGTATTATTTTTTTATCCTCATAGGATATCTTAACCAAGGTGTTCTTGATGGTTTGCAAACACTGCAATTATGAAGATTTAAGCCCCTGAAATGAAAGCATGAGTGAGGATTCTCAATGCTCTCCTATCTAAAAGAGAAGAACTGCCCACAACTTTCTCAAGAAGTAAGCAATATTTGGATCACAGAGGAGATATGTAGGTCAAAGTTTAGATGACTTCCCAATACCACACTGAGGATCCTCAGAGTCCTTCAAAAACAATTATATGACAATCAACAGTTGGATGAGTCGGGAGGGGGGGGGGGGGAACTATCCTTTAAAAAAACACAGCATCCGTCTTAGTGAAGTTAAGTTGCAAGCCATTTGAAGAGAGCCAAGCAGCTGTGCAGTGCAATTTCAGGAAGATTTCAGAAAGAGATATGGGGAGCGAAAATCCACAACAGTCAACAGCTGAATGTCATCAACATATGTATATAAAATAAGAATCACAAAGATTCAATCAAGTGCACAAATGGCACTACAAAACATTAAAAAGGAGAGGACCTAAGAAAGAACCCTGGGGAATATCCCAGAATATTGGAACTGGAGAAGAGAGAGAGCTAGACCAAAAAAAACATGGGAGTTATTTTAGAAGCACCCTATTCATTCTTCGGACATCTGAAAATGGGCATAGAGATGTCCAAAGCACAGAAACATCCCTTGAGCCCTTTTAGAAGTTGGGTCTAGGGATGCCTCCATCATGAGGACATCTAAGCCAGAATGGGGGCATAGTGGAGACATGTCTGGGACATTCTCAAGAACTTTAATGTTTCCTCCTGATCTCTGAAATGTCCTGAGTGTCCAGGTTTGCATCTAAAAGAACTGAACATGTCCTGACCTGAACATCTCAATTACGGTCTCTATGCTCTATCTAAAATGACCCTTAATATGTATCTGTATCGAACTTCTCTGTCTATATAGACTGACAGAAGGATAGATAGATATATGTTATATAAATATCTCTTATATATAATACCCTAAACCGGCTACCATTTATACTGTTTGCAAATGTTTTTCGGCGTCTCTGATATGATATTCAAAGGTGAAAAATAAATCTCATTTGTTTTGTCAAATGCTGAAGGAGCATACATAAAAAATATTAAAGGTTAATATCTAGTACAGGCGACTTTCTGAAGTCTTTAAATGCCACTTTTCAGACCTGTCAACACAACATATTAGTTGGCCCCTTCTTGCTTTCATCTTCAACCATGTTCATGGTAGCTTGCTCCTGTTTTGAAATGTTCTGCCCGTCAGTGGTAATTAAAAACTGATTAATCAAATTTGCTGTTACTCATTTTCCTGATTTTCTCTGTTGAAACATATCTTACCTTTAGCTAATGGATGATGGTGTTGATAACACAGGACATTTTAATCACTGTGCATTGATGATAGTTTGTCCATTTAACCCAATTGTTGTTTGACAGTATGTTGTTTGTGAAGGTAAAACAAAAAATATGTTTATTTGTCTGGAACTGTCACAAGATTATAATGAGCTAAATGCAGACTTTATTTTCAAATTACAAGCAAGATAATGGTCTCTCTTTCCACTTGCTTTGGAAAACCTTTTGCCAAGCAGTCAGAAAAGTTGTTGGGCGTGGAAATAGTTCCTACCCTACATATCACAGAGAGGGTTTTTTTGTTGCTGTTTGGTTTTTTTAGTGCTTTCAGATGTTAAAAAAAGTAGATAGATAGTAGAAAAATAGAGTGGAGGAGTGGCCTAGTGGTTGGGGCAAGGTACTTCAGGCCAGAAGGTCGGGGGTTCAAATCCCACTAGAGGACAGCAACCATGGGCCGGAAGGACTGGGGTTTCTAGTCCCACAGGTGCTCCTTGTAGTCTTGGGCAAGCCACTTAACCCTCCATAGCCCATGTTCCCTGTAAAAAAAATAGTTATCTCCAAGTTATTATGCCCTGTTCAATGTAATTTCAGTTTGTTCAATGTAAACCGCACTGATGCAGAATAGCATGGTATATAAGAGAATGTAAATAAATAAATAAATAAAATCTAACAAATAGATATCTAATAAATTCTGGAAATCATCTTCAGGGCTGCATAATCAACATACAGCATTAGGTTTTAAAAAGAGCAATTGGGGGCCTCTAGGAAAATAAAGATTTCTCTATTAACCATACTATAGAAAAAGAAAATAATAAATATTGATCATAAAATGCCAGCCCTCCCGACGTGCATGACTGACTGAAGACCGAGAGCCAAAGGTACCCCTAAAATTATCCAGGCTCCATTAGGATTTAGGAGCATATGTTAAACAACTTGTGGTTTATTTGTTTCCTTATCGTTCCTCCAGTTCAGTCCTCTACCTCTGGGTTGTCAATCTCCTCCTGCAGCTAGGAGACTGGTATGTCAGAATGATGACATCACTGGATATAGCCTGCTGCACTCCCACTCGCTTCCCAGTGTAACCAGTCTCCTTGCAGCAGGAGGAATTGACGAGCCTTAGGGAGAGGCTCTTTGGAGGAATGAATAAGGAGCAATAAGGGTTTAGTGTAGTTAATCGTCTGTTGCTTATTAGGCTGCTGTGCCTTTAAAAAAAAAAAAAAGTGTACTGAGCCTTTAGTCAGGCTGTTTTCACAGATTTCGGTGGAGGAAGAAAGGCTTTCTTACCCCCTGCCTAAGTCAGGTCTGGGTTTCTTCCTCGGGGGTTCTGACTCAGGTCTGTACGAGTCTTCTCCCCTCTCCCGTTGGGCCCGGAAGCCTCACCTCCCTGACTATACGGGGGTGAGTCCTTCCCTGCGGCGGTGCACACAGCTCTGCTGTTTCTGTGTCCCGCGGCTGCATCGCTGTGCTGTTACACTGTCCTTTTGGGGCCCGGGGTTCCTGCTATCTATTACTACCTGAGCAGATTGCTGTACCGGTGCGGTAAGTGCTTTCGCCGTCTTCCGGCAGCTCATTTCGCCAGGCCGTGCCGTGTCAGCTAAGCTGAGGAGATTCGGGAGTTTGGCGCCTTTTTTGTTTTTCCTGTGCGGCGGCCATTTTTCAGACCGCGTTGCAGCCGCGTGGCGGCTGTTTGCCTTTATTTTTTTTTGTTAGCGATTTTAATTTCGTTCTTTTACTTTTCTCTTAATTCTCTTTTACTTTCGTTTATTTTTCGTTGCTGTTGTCTTTTGGATTTCTGTTGTTCTCTTGCTTCCTTCGGTCGGCCCTTCGCGATCGCGTGGGGGGGGGGCCGAGGGAGGTGATTCCTTTGCCAACTTTCTCACTTCCAACAGCATACTTACAGGCTCCTCAGGTAGGCCTAGAGGGTGCCTCTGGTAGCTGGGGTCTGTGCAGGATTCTTTTTTCCTGGACGCAGTTACCTCATATTTTTCTGCTGATGGCTGCCAGGCCTCAGTGCCTTGTCTGTGGCACTCGGAGGGGCACAGTCGCCGACACAGGTGTGTGCAGGGGCTGTGCTGCCCTCTCCTCATCTGTTGAGCTGCAGATGGAGCCCCCTGAGGTAGCAGAGGTGCCGGTTCCGCCGGTGGGAGTGGAGCCTGCTCCCGCATGCCTCTTAACGCCAGAGGTGGCGTCGGAAGAGGTAGCCGGACCGTCTGGGGTGCACTTATCAGGTCAGGAGTCTGGCCTCGGGGCCTTTAGTCCAGAGTTTGTGCTCCTGATGCATAAAGCGTTCTGCTTGCGGCAGCAAGGTAAGAGACCGCATTCGGGATCACCGGTAGCCCGTCCTCCGCCACTGTTGACGGAGGGTGAGTTGGGCGCAGACTCCCCAGCCCTGAAACGGGCAAAGCTGGCTGAGCCCGGTGACGGGGACTGGCCGGAAGTGGACGATCCGGAATGGGACCCTGAAGAGGGGTCACAGGACCTGGAGGAAGGTGAGATCCCGCAGCCAGAGGAGCAAGCTAAGATCATCCGGGTGTTCCGCAGGGAAGAGTTGGCTGCCTTGATTGCAGAAACATTGCAGATTTTGAATCTCACGCCGCCAGCAGCACCGGAGGACGACGTGGAAGATCCTGTCATCCAGGCGGTTCAGCAGACGCAGGTGGTCTTCCCGTTGCACTGAGTGGTGGAGAAGATGATTCAAGATGAATGGGACAAGCCGGAAGCGGGTCTGCGGGGAATTTGGACACTTTCTCGCTTATATCCCTTGGCGGATGCTGCTAAAGAGAGGTTCCGAACTCCGCACATAGACGCGGTGGTCTCTGCTGTTACGAAAAAGATCACGATCTCGGTGGAAGGCAGTGCGGCCTTAAAGGATGCTCAGGACCGTAAGGTTGATGGTCTTTTAAAGCAAGTCTTTGAAGCCGATTCTATTTCCCTTCAGATATCTGTCTGCGGAGCTTGGGTGGCCCGGGCGTGTTTACGCTGGGCGCAAAGGCTTCGCCAATCGTCGCACATCGATCCGGAGGAGCTCAAGGAGTTGGATCGATTGGAGTCTGGGGTGGCCTTCCTCGCCGATGTCCATTATGATCTGATTAGGGCGCTAGCCAATAGCACAGTTTCCGTGGTGGCTGCGCGACGGTCTCTGTGGCTTCGCAATTGGGCTGCGGACGGCTCTTCCAAATCTCGACTCAGCAAGCTTCCCTTTAAGGGTGGGTTGCTGTTTGGCGAGGATTTGGATAAGTTGGTGAAGGATCTCGGGGAGTCCAAGGCGGGTCGTCTGCCGGAGGACAAGCCGAAGCCGCCAAGACCCGGCCAAGGCGGTCGGGGTCAGTTTCGGGACTTTCGGAAATTTCGCTCGGCCCGTACCGGTGCCTTTCAGCGCGGGCGGTCCTCTTTCAGAGGCCAGGGCTTTCGTGGATTTCGGGGAGCAAACAGAGGTTTCTCTGGTACCCCGGGGGCCGCCACGCAGAAGCCCCAATGAAGCGAGGCGGGTCTCGGCGGGGGAACATCCCATAGGTGGGAGGCTTCGGGAGTTTCTTCCCGCTTGGACCCTCATCACTTCCGATCAGTGGGTGTTAGCAATCATTCAGTATGGATACGCCCTGGATTTTGCGCGACCCGTTCGGGATTCCTTTGTTCAGTCTCCTTGCAGGGGTCCCCAAAAAGCGGTGGCCGTTCACGAAGCCTTGCAGAGGCTGCTTCAGTTGGCAGCCGTGGTGGAAGTTCCCAGAGCCGAATACGGCGTGGGTCGCTACTCCATTTATTTCGTGGTGCCGAAGAAGGACGGCAAGCTGCGGCCCATTCTCGACTTGAAAGGCGTAAATCGATGCTTACGGGTGCCGCACTTTCGGATGGAAACGTTGCGATCCGTCATCGTGGCGGTACGGCACGGCGAGTTCTTGACGTCCCTCGACCTGTCGGAAGCGTATTTGCACATTCCCATTCGAGAGGCTCACCAGCGTTTTTTGCGATTCGCCCTTCCTTGGGGTCACTATCAGTTTCAGGCTTTGCCGTTCGGATTGGCAACGGCGCCGCGGACGTTCACCAAGATTATGGTGGTGGTGGCGGCAGCGGCGTTGCGCAAGGAAGGGATCCTGGTCCATCCTTATCTGGACGATTGGTTGATCCGGGCCAAGTCGGCAGAGGAAAGCCGCCGTGTAACGGACCAAGTAGTTCGGTTCTTGCAAGACCTTGGTTGTGTGGTCAACCCGGCCAAGAGTCGGCTGCAGCCGTCTCAGGACCTCGAATACTTGGGTGTCCGGTTCGACACGAAGGAGGGTCGCGTGTTTCTTCCGCGCAAGCGGGCCAAGGGCTTACGGGCCCTTGTGCGGCGCTTTCTGTCGGTGTCGGCGCCGGCGCCATCGGTGTGGGATTACCTACGGGTGCTGGGCACCATGGTGGCGACCCTGGAAGCCGTACCGTGGGCTCGCTTTCACATGCGTCCTCTTCAGAGGGCGTTGCTCCGTCATTGGTCGCATCAGCGGGATTCCTTGAACAAGCGTCTTCCTTGCCCGGGCAAGGTGCGGCTCTCTCTTCGGTGGTGGCTGCGCCCATCATCCTTGGCGGCCGGTCTGCTGCTGGAACAGCCGGACTGGATTCCGCTGCTGACGGATGCCAGTCTGCGGGGTTGGGGAGCCCACTGCGGAGCCCACTTTGCGCAGGGGCTTTGGACTCCTCTGGAAGCCTCATGGGCGATCAACCGTTTGGAACTTCGGGCGGTGTTCTGGGGTCTTCAGGCGTTTGAAGGGGCAGTGCACGGTCAGCCGGTGCGTGTGCTGTCCGACAACTCGGCGACGGTAGCGTACATCAACAGACAGGGCGGCACCGGAAGTGCCACGATGGAGGCAGAAGCCGACGCGTTGTTCACGTGGGTGGTGCCTCGCTTGTCCGCGTTCTCGGCGGCGCACATTGCCGGCAAGGACAATGTCACCGCGGACTTCCTCAGCAGAGTTCAGGTGGATGCCGGAGAATGGGAGCTTCATCCTGAGATCTTCCGACGGATAGTTCGACGCTGGGGAACTCCGGTCATGGATCTCATGGCGACCTTTCAGTCGGCCAAAGTCGGCCGTTTCTTCAGCAGGCGTCGGGAGCGCATGTCGGAGGGCATCGACGCCTTGCTCCGTCAGTGGCCGTCGAACGGGCTTCTATATGTTTTTCCACCATGGGCGCTGATAGGCCGGGTGATCCAGAAGCTCGGAGCGCATGCCGGAAGAGTGCTGTTGGTGGCGCCCGATTGGCCGCGGCGTCCGTGGTACGCCGATCTCATCCGTCTACTGGACGGGGATCCTTGGCGGTTGCCGTCGAGGGCGGATCTCTTACTCCAGGGGCCCCTGGTCATGCCACAAGTGGATCGGTTCTCGCTTACGGTTTGGCCATTGAGAGGGCTAAGTTCCTGAAGAAAGGTTATTCGTCTGCGGTGGTCGCGACTTTGCTGAAGGCGCGGAAACATTCCACTTCCCTTACTTATGTGCGCGTCTGGCGTATCTTTGAAGATTGGTGTCTGTCTCGCCAGGTTCGGCCGGGCTTGGCTTCAGTTCCGATGATATTGGAATTTCTTCAGAACGGCTTTGAAAAAAGGCTCGCGGCTAGTTCCTTACGAGTTCAACTGGCAGCCCTTTCTTGTTATCGTGGCAAGGTCAATGGCGTACCGTTAGGGTCGCATCCTGACGTGGGTCGTTTTCTCCGAGCGACTTCTCGGTTGCGTCCGGTCCGTAGAGTCCATGTGCCGCCGTGGGACTTGAATCTCGTGCTCACAGCATTGTCCGAGCCCCCCTTTGAGCCCTTACGGCAGGCGTCGTTGAAAGATTTGACTTTGAAAGCGGTGTTCCTGGTGGCTATTTGTTCTGCGCGGAGAGTTTCCGAACTGCAGGCTTTGTCGTGCTGAGAGCCTTTCTTGTCTTTTTCCAAGGAAAATGTGATGTTGCGGCCGGTCCCGTCCTTTTTACCGAAGGTGGTATCCCCCTTTCATGTGAACCAGGCCATGTGTTTGCCCGTTCTGGGGGCCCTGGGGGGTGACGCCTCGGATCGCGGTCTTCGTCGGCTGGATGTGAAGAGGGTGTTGCGTCAGTATTTGAGAGTCACAGAGCCGTTCCGGAAGTTGGAGCGCTTGTTTGTTCTGTTCGGCGGCGTACGCAAAGGGGAGGCTGCGGCTAAGGCTTCCATCGCCCATTGGCTTCGGGAAGCGATTGTGTCCGCTTATTTGCTTCGGGGGCGTGTTGCGCCGGTGGGGCTCAGAGCGCATTCTACTAGGGCGCAGGCAACGTCTTGGGCGGAGCATGCATTGATTCCGCCAGCGGACATTTGCAGAGCTGCGACTTGGTCTACGCTGCACACGTTCAGCAAGCATTACCGTCTGGATGTGGCAGCTGCCTCGCATGCTCGTTTCGGTGCGGCGGTTTTATCTGCCGGCTGGAAGGGTCCCTCCCATTGATTACTGCTTTAGTACATCCCAGAGGTAGAGGACTGAACTGGAGGAACGATAAGGAAATGATAATTACACTTACCTGGTAATTGTAGTTCCTTGAGTTACGACAGTTCAGTCCTCCTTCCCGCCCGGATGTGTCAGGGGATTTTCGATTAGGGCAGGCGGCAGATGTTTTACAGGTGAGTTTACATTTCTTTTGGTGCTTTGTTTCCTTCTCCATGTTGGGGCAGGTCGTATGAAAGCCTTGTCGGGGGGGGGGGAGTACTTCTCGTTCAGAGGTAATAGTTTTCGTGATTAGCTACTTATTTGTTGCTCCTTTGAGTCTGCTTTGTTATAGTTTACACTGGGAAGCGAGTGGGAGTGCAGCAGGCTATATCCAGTGATGTCATCATTCTGACATACCAGTCTCCTAGCTGCAGGAGGAGATTGACAACCCAGAGGTAGAGGACTGAACTGTCGTAACTCAAGGAACTACAATTACCAGGTAAGTGTAATTATCATTTTTTATGCGCCTTATCAAATAATCAAAGTGGTTTACAGAGAACAGAAGCTTTTACAAAAAAACATGAATAACAAAATTAACATAGTAATAAATTACAATGAATCCATCTTAACTCAGCATAACTGTTTAATTAACTTTTTAACTTATTTACATGAGCAGCATTGAAAATATTTACATTAGCTGATAAAATAAGTTATGTATGGATCAGGGCTGTAGTGATATTCTGGATGCATGGCCAGTTGCTAGGAACATTTAATGGTAACTTGTGTTTCTGATTATGTTGGATAGATATTTGTCCCATCTGACTTCTTTCCAGAGTATTTTGTAAATAGATAGTTCTTGATTTGCTTATGGAAAGTAGAAAGGTCATTTATATTTCTTAATGTGTTTGGGGGGAATTGCAGAGATTTGGTGAATATAATGTAAAGGCTCTGTTGCTTGTTGATTGGTTTTTCTGAAGTCTGTCTGGTTAGCTAAAGAATAATGTGTGCATCCTCTCCTCTGTTATTCGGAATCGCCCATATTACTATAGAGAGCTCAGGTAGCATGGGGATAAGTTATGCATCAGTTTGAATATAATCATTAGGGTTTTGTATATAATTCTGCTTAGAATAGGGAGCCAGTGCAACTGATGAAATATGGGTGTGATATGTTCAGATCTAGGAACCTTCTGAATTATATGTGCAGCAGTGTGTTGTGCCATCTGGAGTTGAATCAAGACTTGTTTTGATAGGCCCTCTAAGATACTTTTACATAAGTCGAATTGCGGGCATACCATTGCTTGTAGTACCGAGCAGAAGTCATAAGCTGATCGTAGAGGTCTTAGTTGTTGAATCATCCTTATCTTGTTGTATATTGTTCGAGTTGTTATATTACTATGTGTTGATAGGCTCAAATTTTGATATGGGGTTATACTTAGATATCTCACTTCATTTTTGACTTCCAGAGAAGCTTCTTTGACTTTTATATTTGATGGTGGGGTGAAGTTAATCATGAAGTTGTGTGTAGTGAGCCATTGTGATGCTTCATCGAAGCATGTCATAGTTTGCTGAAGGTTAGGTTTCGATATATTGCATGCCAGATAAAACATGATGATATCCGCATAGATATGGTAGTTTACCTTATGTTTTTGGAATGTATACCAGATCGGTTGAAGGTAAATATTGAACAATAATGCTGAAAGGGCCGAGCCAAGCTTGTGATATTCCTTGCTGTTGACTGTAAGAATGGGGTGTTTGCCCAATTTTTACTTGTTGGGTGCAGTCGGATAGGTAAGATTTAAACCATAGAAGGGTAGAACCATCTATTCCAATCTCTTGTAACCTTGCCAGTAGGATAGTGTGATTGATAGAGTCAAACACAGATGCTATACCCAAGACTATTAGTATGAAGACTTGCTTTGAACTTTCTATTCCTCATGAGCTTATCAAAGAAGGATATAAGGAGTATTTCAACACCATGATGCAATCTTATCTATGTGTTCTTGTAGTTGGTTTTGGATAATTTTTTTTCAATTATTGGCCTGTATGAGTTAGGGCATGTTTTATCTAGGGAAATTTGTTTTAAAATGGGATGAATGGTTGTTTTCTTTAGGGCTTTAGGCATGTGACCTTGAGATAAAGATAGGTTAACCGAGTATGGTGGGAGCCATTTCTATTCTAGTTATTTTTAACCAGCTGACTGGGCATGGGTCCAGAGAAGATGTTGTGTTGATCATAGAAGTGATTTGTTTCAGATGTTCTATATCGATTTGAGCAAATGATTGCCATGTTGTAGCATTAGCCATGTGGTTGTGTATGAGGGACCTTGGGGCAATTATATTGATTTTTAGCTTGCTCATGTAGTAGATAGCTAGTACTTGTGGGTTAATGCTGTTATTGTTTCCTTCTGTTGGGGGGATGAAACTAATGATTTTACAATTTCAAAGAGTTCCTTGGGGTGATTTAGGGATGTCATAATTATATTTGTATGATAATCTCTCTTACTATTGCTGATGATCTCTTGATAAGTTGGAGAGTGTCCATGCACCCTTTTTCAATACTGACGCTATCAGCCAACATTGCTGCTGTAGCTGAAAAGCATTGGAGTCTGCTGAGAGTACATTCTGCTCTTAGGTCCTTCAGGTTTTCCTCCTACTTTATACAAACCAGTCTGGAAAACTCATGTCCAGCAATGCCTCCTAGAAAGAAAAAAGTGGCTGAGGGAGCTTGGGGCCACTTTAAGGGGCTATTTTACTAACACTTAGCTTGGGCTATCTTCTGCATGGCCATTTTATTCCTATGGTTTATATGGCAGATAGCTCAAACTAAGGGTTATGAAGTGTTCTCATTGCTAAATCTGTGATACGACACGAGAGGACTCTGAATTTATAAGCCTAGGTGATGGCTATTTGCATAAGCTAAAACAACAAAGGTAATGTGATTCTACATCTGTGATATATGCAATTTCATGTCCCTGTGGAAAGTGTATGTTACTAAGACGATCGGGCGATTGAAAGCTCATCTGACAGAGCGCCAGTTATCTTTGCATAAAGCTAGGGAAGAGGCCCCTATTGTGCAACATTGTTTATCTGTGCAATGTTGTTTCTCTTCATTCTATGGTAATTGATCAGATAGAACTGAATATAACAGGGAAATGCTACAAACTGCAGTCATGGGAACTGGGTGGCTTAAGTGCCTATATTGAATGAAAAGCATTCTTTACCTGAGTGGGCCATATGCAGAGGTTTATTTCTTGCCCGATGGAGTTTTCGATTTGCTAGTTAAGTCGAGGTGCCTGATGGTATTTGGTCATTTTCTATGTGAACTGCCCCGCCATCATCTTTACTGTTCTGAGAAGAAAGTATATGTAGTCTGAGTGACGCCAAAGTTATGGATGAAAAGTTTCTCTTGCAAAACAAAGGCCATTATTAAGCTTTTAATGGCTCTTTCAGATGAAGTGTTATGTTAAGGAAAGCAACACTCTTTCTTCGTAGTTTTGGATTGTGGGTAATAAGATTTGGAAACATAGTATTATTCAGTAGAATACATTTTTGAACTTTTGAATGAAATTTTCTTTTATATATTAAATGAATTTTTGGGACATGGATTTTAGAGTTTCTTACTAAATAAAAGTAAATAAATATACAAAAAACCCAGAAGGATGCTTGAGTGCATTCGGAGAGGAATTGCCAGCAGAAAAAAGGAGTTGATAGTGTGTCTGTATAAGTCTCTGGGGTGACCCCATTTGAAGTGTTGTGTGCAGTTCTGGAGACCGCACCTTCAAAAGGATATAAATAGGATGGAGTCGGTGCAGAGGGTGGCTACTAAAATGATTAGTGGTCTTCACTATAAAGCATATGAGGACAGACTTAAAGATCTTAATATGTATACATTAGCGGAAAGACGTAATAGAGGAGATATGACAAAGAGGTTTAAATACCTCCATGGCATTAATGCACAAGAGGTGAGCCTCTTTTGATTGAAAGCAAGCTCTGTTATGAGGGGACATAGAATGAGGGTGAAAGGGGTAGACTCAGGAGTAATATGCGTAAATATTCTTTACGGAAAGAGTGGTAAATGCATGAAATGGTCTCCTAGTGGAGGTAGTAGAGACAAGGACAGTATCTGAATTCAAAAAAGTATGGGTCCAACACAGAACATCTCTAAAGGAAAAGAAGGAACTTTAGTATTTGATATTGAAGGGCAGACTAGATAGGCCATGTGGTCTTTTTCTGACGTCTTGTTTCTATGTTTCTTTTTTTTTTAACCAGTAGTGCCCTTCACTATGACATGAATATGACGTGTCTGAATCAGCCTTGTCAAGACTGAACTCATTAGGGATCTGCATTTTGGGTTTGTTTAAGCATTTCTTTGGGTGACTATGATTAAAAATGCATGCAGATCACTTGTGCAGGCATAGCCTTACAAACGTATACATATGCAATTATTTGTGAGCGCAAAAAGGCTTTCATGAACATGAAACATATGCACAGAAACATGAAACATGATTAAGCATATGAAACTTGCTGAAACTTCATTTTAAATGAAGACTAAGGGGCCCTTTTACTAAAAGGCTCTCTGCTTCTGCACCAAACGTGCCGATAACATGCAAATCCATGGTGAATGAGGGCAACACCGCAGCGTTAACTGCTGGGAGCATGGAAAGCATGTTCCCAGCAGTTACCACAGTGCGCATGGTCCTGCTTCGGCACGACAATAGCGCTGTAGCACTCAACCACCTATGGAGGTGGTGGTTAGTGCCCCAGAGCTACCTGCTCACTGTGCCGGAAGCACAGGTGCTCTGCCTGCACAGTGTTCACCTCACTCACTCTCCACCCCAACTCTCCCACTTGCAACCCTAATGTGCCATGAACAGTTAGTGCCAAACTCCAGAGGCACTAACTGTCATGGCCCTATACTAACTGTTGATGTCCATCTTTAGCACGTGGCAGACGCATGTTGATGGCTAATGATCCTTAGTAAAAGGGCCCCTAACTGAACTTTTTTTTGGCCCTGCACATCCCTGGAACTCGTGAACCGCAGCTGCATAGATGTGACATTCAGGCAGCAGAGCGTCATCCGTGGTTCAATCCATTTTAGAAGCGATGACCCAAATGAAAAAGTATGGAACGGAGACTTAGGACTTTGGCTAAAATCGTATAAATTGGAAAGCCTACATCTGTCACGGCGTATTCCTTGAGCAAGTTACTCCTCTTCCTTTGTCTGTAGAAAAATAAAAGTTAATAAATAAATAAAAAAAAAAATAAGTGAAACATTTATCATTCTAAATTGTAATTAAGTCAAAATAATTATCTTGTGGTCAATATTCAAGAGTTTGTGCAATAAGCTTTAGAAGTTAGCTGCACAAATCCTGAGTTATGACGTTCCCACACCTCACACTAGCTAACTTACAGTATATGCACATCACTTGACATGCCCATAAAATATAGCCACATGAGTAGAGGTGAGCTGGAAGGGTTCTTAGATCTATTCCTGACATTATGCTATTCAGCACTCGCCCCATAAGGTTAAGCATGTGTTTAATCATGGTGAAAGGCTTACTTACTGGCTTATTGCACCTGTTATAAGGTCCTCACTCTTGTTCATCGCACCATGTACACCTCTACCCCACAATATTCCTTTCCTTCAGCACTGTGCCAGGATCCCTCCTCTAAATTCAAGACACTATTGAAG
This sequence comes from Ichthyophis bannanicus, assembly GCA_033557465.1. Classification (NCBI taxonomy): domain Eukaryota; kingdom Metazoa; phylum Chordata; class Amphibia; order Gymnophiona; family Ichthyophiidae; genus Ichthyophis; species Ichthyophis bannanicus. Next base: position 743,518,586 of record CM066031.1, on the reverse strand, counting down.
ACTCGCCTCTTCAGCATCACATTTGATCTGCCTCCCTAACTCCTCCCTTTCTCCTCTCTTCCTAGTTGTGTGAATGATCTCTCCCTGTCCTGCCATTTTTTGGTAGTTCTATTTCCTTTCTAGCCTTGGCCTTTCTCATTATTTTTCTGTTTTTATATTGTCAACCTCTTTGATGTAACTCAACAATAATAGTAGTCAACTAGGCAAACCCTCGCAACAGGCGTCCCCTACAATGTAAACACCAAACATTATCCTTTCTCAGTACACCTCATATGTATATAGTGTACCCTTTTTCCAAGTTGCATTTCCTGTTTAATGTAATGACCAGACATATTTAAGTTGTCGGATGTTTCTGTTCAATGTGAACCGCGCTGATTGCAAATAGTGCGGTATATAAGAAATATAAATAAATAAAACTGGATAAAAACGTATACAGATAACTTCATGCACATATTTATCAGTAGACTTTTATATGCATTAAGCCCCAGTGGCAATACAGATAGTTATCTGCATAACTTTATCTGGCTATGCCATCTATTTGCTGGAGGTTTGGAAGACCAACCCCTTGTCTTTAAGCCCTGAAGTGTATGGACTATGCTAATATATTTGTACATTACAGCTGTGTAATACACAGAGGTCCTTTCAGCATTGTACTACATTTCCACTTATAAATGCATTGCGGAAGTAAATGTTGGTTTTAGAAAGCTGCTACTTGCCACTTAGATCCGCAGCATGCACAGTGTTGAAGGGGATGTTTTGTGGACATGGTTTGGGTGGTCCTGAAAAATATGTATTTATTTCCAGTGTTGCAATAGTAGGTGTGTAAGCGCTGACACTTAACACACAGAGTTTGCACAACCGGCACTTACACATTGAAAACCGCACAAGATGCTGCACTTTTTTGTTTTTTTTGCTTTATAATCGACTATTCCAATTATATGTTCGGCAAACTGTGGGTGTATGTCCCATGTACGGGAAGCCTTTTATAAAACACTCAGCGAATTGTGCATGCTCGTACTTTTATTTTGAATGGGTCATTCTCTGATTGTAAAAATAATTATCGTACCATCCTGCATTCTCTTGCACATCAAGACCCCCAAACTATAATTTTGAGCAGTCATTTGACAGTACTACCACTAACTCTATCACCTAAGGAACAAAAACTAGCCATAAAAAAGAGAATCAGATTATTTCCCTTGCTTATTTTAATCTGTGGATCTTTTGCCAGCCCTGTAGGTATGTGGAGGACCTAGATTCAATTCCTATTTCAGACTTTTGCTCTTGGGGTCAACTAGGGTTGGGAATGTTACTGATGTAACCTTTACAGCTTCCAGGATGGAAAAGTTGAATTCATTTCTTAACGGTGACTCCTGATAGCCAGTGGGCTATGAATTGCTGCTGATATAAGCATCAAGTCTGACTAAGAGACTGCTTTTCCATGGCTAGGTTGTGTTGAGAGGAGATTCGAACAATAAGCGGGGGAACCATTTGTAGTTGCAAATGAACGCTCATGGTGCTATAGTTCACTAAAGGCTGGAAATTCAAAGGGCAGGAGGAGCACTGCAGGGTCAAACAACAAATCATATGCAGAACATTTTGGGGCCAGTTAACCTGCATTTTAGCATGCAGTAGCCGGCAGCTGAGAACACTAGGGTGTAGGCATGCCGGTTCCTGTACATGCAAATAATGCGGTAAGTGGCAGTCATGTTCTAGGAAGGAAAGCGTGTGGGTTAGGGATGGCGTGTGAGTGTGGAGAGCATGTTGCCATTAGCATGAAGACAATTGGTGCATTCTCAGTTGCAAAAGGGTAAGTAGCACAAGTGTGGATGACCACACTGCTAGGGGTGGAAATAGGTGCACCTGCTTTAATCGGGTCACGCATTATGGCGCTAGATCATGCGCCAACTGGCGGGAACCTCTTGGGCACACCCCTGACAGCGCATGGCAGTTGCACTTACCACACCATAAGCAACAATATTAATGTGTGTAAGTGCAACGCTTTAGTTATTTATCTACACAGTCATTTTAAATCCTTTTCTTGCTTATTTATGGAGAACAAAAGCTTGTTTTCTGTGAACTAATGACTTATGGCATGCTTTCTCAATAGGAAATTATCCCTAATATCATTATGTAGAATTCATTTTGAAAGAGCAAAGTTTATTAAATTGCAGAACTCAAGTGTGGCCAGGCACATCTGTGGTTTGCCTTACTGGCATTAAAGTAAAGTGAGCTCATCTGCAACTGACATAGAAAGAAGGGACAATGTCCAATTGTGGTAAAGTGCAGCATTAAAGGGACCTCCAAGATTTGAATTGGAGTGTCCCTGTTCCCTCTCTGGGTACCCTCTGATCCTTGATGTTTAGGTGTCCTCAACATCCCCCCCCCCCCATCATCCTAGAATGGCAGTCAAATGATAAGTGACCCCCTTCCCTGCTGAAGCTCTGTTCCCTTCAAGTCTTAATCACTTTCCAAAATGTAAACAATTTAGGGTGTGGTGGCCTTCATGCTCCTGACTCATCCTGAACGAGTACCCATAGGAAGAGGGCAGGAGTGATCCCCACTTGCTGCTGCCCTAAGACAGCCATCTTGGGAAATAAGGTCTATACTAAACTCTAGAAATAGTACTTTGATACCATTTTCCATGATGGTATCACTAGAGCAGAACTGAGTAGTGACTTCTGCTGTCACCTTCATTTTAGCACCTTTCTAGAGAGATTTTGGGACATGAGAAAATCAGGGGATGGATAGCGGGTGCAGGAGCCACCATAGCATAATTTGTTTAATCTTTGGAATGGGAACAAGACTTCATTAGGGAAAGGGATCACTTTTAGCAGTGGAATTCTCCATTGGTACAAGACGAGAGGTAGCAGGGGCACTAGACACCTGGAATTGGACACCCTCGTAGGAGGGAGCTAGGAGGCCTCTCACATGGGCCCAGCTGCCCCTTTAGGTTTCATCACGTGTAAAGTTATTTTGTGTGGTGCCATGCTTGGAAATATAATACGTATCTCCAGGAACAAGCAGGAATGAGTCTTCACATATGGATACGTCGGTACCGACGGAGCCTGCGCGGGAACGCTCCCCAGCGTCCAAAAAGAAAGCTTTTGGGAGCATCCCACGCGCATGCGCGCTGCTTTCCCACCCATTTACTTCCCTCTCGTCAGTTTTCCATTTTCTGTGGAGCCGGCAGGACGTACTCCTGTCACCACAGAAAATTCTTCTTTTTATTCTTACTTTTTGTGGTCGCGTCTGCCTTCCCTCGACGCCACCGGTACCGCCGGTGCTTTTCTTTCTTTTTTCTGAAGAATTTCTTCTTTTCTTAGAAAGTTTTTCCTGTTTAGTGCCTGATGGTTTCTAGGCCACTAGGCCTCTATCCTTCCATTATGGAAAAGACAGCCACTATCCTTAAGAAATGCTCAAAGTGTGGCGGTACAGATATTTTTATTTATTTATTTTATTTATTTAGAGAGTTTTGTATACCGCCTTATCCTTCAATCAGACACTCATACTTGGTGTCTAAAATGTTTAGGTCCTGACCATTGCCCTCTGGAGTGTCTCTCCTGCTGGAGCTCAAACAGAAGAAGTCTTCAGAATCGAGCACAACTCGATACCCGGTGCACATAGCACTCGATGTCACCAGCTAGAATATCTTCTTCTTCACAGGATCAGGTAACCAAACAAAAGTCTGTAAAGACTAGCCAGTCCTCAAGTGGTAGATCTCCTTCTCAGCATCGAGATGGTTCTGGCCTTGCCCTTGAGGACATCTTGGCAATAAAGCCCCGGCAGGAGTCTTCGGGCTCCAAAGCATTAACGGGGCTCCAGGTTGTTCCCGGGTTCTTACCTCGACAAACATACCTGGGCCATGCTCGGTGGTTGTGGCCGCTTCGAGCGGTACCGACACCCCGGCATCGGCTATGGTGATGGATGAAACACTCCTCACCAATGAACGTAGTCTAGCACTCTCAGCTACTTCGGTACCGCTAGAGTTGCTGGAGACCGTTCCTCGAGTATCGGTATCGGCCTCAGTACCGGTACCGGTATCAACATCGGCATCGTGTCGGTACCGTCCATGCTTGCTTCGACAGACTCGCTTCCTTCGACAGACTCGCTTCCTTCGATGCCGAGCCTGGAATCGATCTCTAGCATGGAAGATTCGGTACTGACTCGTCTCGGTACCGACCTCGGGCAGTACCGAAGACATCGCTTTAAAGAAAATCTGATGCTTCATCCTTTCAAGTCTTCTGATCCCAATGACTGGGATGAATCCATCGGTACCAAGGCTGATTTTTCAACAAGTCTAGCCTTTACCCCTCATTTTAGAGGGTCCTCCTCAGGGGAGATTTCTTTTCAAGCTTTTCTGCTTGATATGGCAAAGTTACTTGCCATTTCTGTACCTGGTAAAGAATCCCTACCGGGGGATTCAGAGACACTGCAATTCCCCTGGATTCCAAAGGAGGTGATCATGCTTCATTTGCATCAGATCTTACAAGATCTACTATTAAGAATGTGGGAAACTCCTTTAATGGTATCCCCACATTCTAAGACACTTAACACTATGTACAAGGTGCCACCTTCTCCAGGTTTTTAAAAGACTCAACTTCCTCATCATTCTATTGTTGTAGAATCAGCAATGAGGCATATTAAGAGTGCAAAGAAGCACTCTTCTTATCCGCCAGGTCGTGAGTCTAGGACTTTAGATGCTTTTGGACGTCGATGCTGCCAGGCATCCATGCTTTCAGCAAGAATTATCTCATATATTTTTATATGGGATTATCTCTTGAAGAGGTCACAAAGAAAGTTTTTGAACCCTTTTCTTCCAGAGCATAAAAGAGCAGACTATTTCTTATTAGTCAATCATGCTCAAAATATCTCTAGGTTCCTTAATCGTGCTTCCCTGGATTGTTTTGAGTCTATTAGCAGAACCTCTGCTATAGCCATAGGAGCATGACGCATAGCCTGGCTCCAAGCTTCAGACTTGGACAGATGGGTTCAGGAAAGGCTGGGAAATACTCCTTGTACTGGTGAAAATCTCTTCAACAAGGAGGCTTTATTTCAAGCTAATCAGTTAAGCACTGATGCTGTTGCTTTCAGAGGATTGTCAAAACTTTCCTCTATCCCAGCTAATAAAAAAATATTCTAAAAAGCTTTATTCCCCTAGGGGAAGAAAGTTTTATCCATCTTCTATCCATTATGCAGATGTTTCCAAAGATGGGCAACATCACACCAGGCTAAGAGAATCAAAACCTCAACAGGCTCAGCAAACCCAGCAATCGCAGGGTTTCTGATATTTTATTCACTTTTTCTGTGTGAGGTTTAGAACTTTTGAGCCTACTTCTTTTCAACAGAAGCATCTAAAATTCATCTCATCCATGCTGAGATATCAGTCATACATTTACTCAATCCTCGACTCTGGGCATGAATCTCTTGCTACAAGAGAAATCTATCCTTCTAGCTCTAAGAGCTATTAAGGACTATCATACCCCAGAGATAACAGGTTTCTCTTTTTAAAACAAAAGGAGGACTAACAACTAACAACAGGGTGAGCTATACCCTTCACCTTGTCAGTTTCCTGTACGAGGATATCTCATACTCTTAACTGCAAGGGGACCCTATCTCTTCAAAGACTTACCAAATTGTAAGTCTTCTCAACCCTGTATTACTTTCTATCCCTCTTAGCCCAAATATTCAGTCTCTAAGAGTACTACTAATCAACTGGAGGGCTTATTCTCTAAGCCATAGGATTTTCTTCAATACCTACTCCAGTAAGTAGTTTCCATACAGAGTTTTCTCCCCCTTTGCGGTTCATCATCTTCTCATATATTTTTTTAAGGCAGCTTTTCAGACAGAAGTTGGGTATCACTACTCTAAATTATGTCTGTTGGTCCTCTCCAATCTATAGGACCTAACTTTTTATGCTGCCTTAATAACAGATTATTCCAAAAGAGGTCCAGAACTCATTTGGACTATTTATTGTTGCAGGCATAGGCCTGTCTACTATTCTTAGCCACCTTCCATTCTCTTTGGCTCCAACAGAATAGATTAGTTTGCACACTGGCAATTCAACAGCCAAATCTAAGCAATCTACAATATGCTCTCTGCAATTCTACAACAAAGCTCTGCAACTGTGGGCCTTTGCCAGAGAGCCTCAGAGCTACTCCTAATATGTAGCGGCCAGTCATGCTCCTACATGACTGGCTTTTTCCTACTCTTACTATATTCCTTAAAATTTCCTTTTAAGAAAAGGTAACCAGGGTTTAGACCACATGAAAGTGTACAAAATTGCACAATTCCCTGGTTTGTTCCACATCTCACTGGAACTTCCACAACAGGGATGCATTTTTTTCACTGCAGTTGGTCCTTATTCTCTACTTTCCTTCTAATTTCCTATACTTCATGGTAGCTTATGTTGAACAAGAGAGCGCATGATACTCATATTGCCCTCATAAAGAGGCAAACATGGTATCCACTTATATTGCCCTCATAAAGAGGCAAACATGGTATCCCCTTATATTGCATCTTTTTCTCCAGCTACTATTTGAAATTATAGAAGGATCCAGACTTGCTGTCTTAAGACTAAGGATCTCCTCTGCACTCATTCACGTACGTCTCGAGACCTGGTTATTTCAGGGGCTAGATCTTTTCAAGAAGTCTAGTCCTATCCCTGTAAGTGAAGAACATATTTATTTATTATTATTATTTATTATATTCTCTTATATACCACGCTATTCTGCATCAGTGCAGTTTACATTGAACAAACTGAAATTACATTGAACAGGGCATTATAACTTGGAGATAACTAATTTACAGGGAACATGGGCTATGGAGGGTTAAGTGGCTTGCCCAAGACCACAAGGAGCACCTGTGGGACTAGAAACCCCAGTCCTTCTGGCCCAAGGTTGCTGTCCTCTAGTGGGATTTGAACCCCCAACCTTCCGGCCTGAAGTACCTTGCCCCAACCACTAGGCCACTCCTCCACTCCAAGTTTCCAAGTTTCCACGAAACTTTCTCTATAGTTCTTCCATATTTAACCAGACAGAGATTCTCCATCAATATTCTCAAGTAGGTCTTAATCCTTCTTGTTATTGCGTCAATCTCTATACAACATCTGACTTTGAAAGATTTGTTTACTGTCCATATTAATGCTGCCCCAGCATACCATAAAACTCAATGGACAGCCAATTTCTATGGTAAATTAGGAAATACCTTCTTTTAGTGTTACCTTTTAGGTTACGTCACATCTGAAGCTCTACATGTAAGGTCATCATCATAAGTGACATCACTTACGAAAGACTTTTACTGATCTTCAAGAAGTTGGAGGCTCAACACCTAGTACAAATGTCTTTGTCTTTCATTGGAATAAAGGGGGTCTTTTTACTGCAAAGGGTATTTCTTCCTTTTCATCCAAACCAGTCAGATTATCTCCACTCTTTCCTAGGACCTTATTCTGCTCCAAGGACAAGAAGTTCAATTTTTTTGGACTTTACGAAGCTATAGCTATTTCTCAAAAGTCCAACCTCATTGAACTTCCCCAGTACTTCTTCTGGGGTTAGTTCTGGCCATGAGGGCTTCTCATCTCTTCTTGTATTGCAAAATTTATTTTTTCCCTCTACTTCACATTGAGGGAATTTCTTTGAGGATAATGTATTGGCTGTCAACCACAGACCCATATTACCCTCAACAAGTATTTTTGCAATATTTTTGAGTGAGATCCACATTAGAAGATTGGGACTTAATATTTTTCTAATATTTATGATTTACACAAGGACTCCCCTCTGGATACCTTGTTTAGTCCAGCTGTTCCACAGCACCTCTTTTTTCTTTTTTAGTTCAACTCCTACCCTCCATCCCTTGGATGCCTGAGGTTTTGAGGAATAAGCATGGCCCATCTTTAGATTTGCAACATGCTGGGGCCTCCTCCAGGCATTTTAGCTTGGGAGTCCCGATATGTGAAGACTCATTCCTGCTTGTTCCTGGAGATAGCACAGTTACTTACCTGTAACAGGTGATCTCTGGGAACAGCAGGAATAAGTCTTCACAACCCACCCACCTCCCCTAGGAGTTGTTCTCTCTTTCTCTCTCTTTTTCTCTCTAATTTGTCTACTTCCCTCCTTCGGTCTCAGCTACAAACCCAACTGATGAGAGGGAAGTAAATGGGCGGGAAGGCAGCGCGCATGCGCGTGGGATGCTCCCAAAAGCTTTTTTTTTGGACGCTGGGGAGCGTTCCCGCGCAAGCTCCGTCGGTACCGACATACCCATATGTGAAGACTTATTCCTGTTGTTCCCAGAGATCACCTATTACAGGTAAGTAACTGTGCTTTCTGGTTGTGCCAACAAATAAAAAACTCTTTGCAAAATTTATCTATGGATGCAGATGTGCCAGGAGGACATTTGTATCCCATAGCTCAACTTTGCAAAAATGGGTACTAACTTGCAATTATTTTCATGGGTTAATACGTAAAACCCTATGAGGCAGATTCCATATAGGCTATCTAGCTCCGGCGGAAATGTTCAAATTGGGCACGGTCATGATTCAGAGTGAATTCCGCAGCCACAGGTATAGAAGCATCTATAGTTCTGGAATTGCCTCATAGATGTGTCCGGCGCAGCACGTACAACATGCTGTTAAGCCAGTCTGTGCACGTATCCAGCACGAGACCCGCGCATGGTTACAGACACAGGTCATAGAGCAAAGCATAGAAACGGGACATGGGTGAATGCTGAAATTGTTTTGGATGTCCCCACGCTCACCATATTCTAAAAAAAAAAAAACATGTTTCTTATTGTGCTCGTCTCTATGATATACCCATGGACACCATGCCGCCTCGGTTAAAACGTGCATCTCCTAAACTGTTATCACTGACAGGGTTTGGTTGATGCAAACTAGACATAAGTAGTAGTGAAACATTTATACTTGTCTGTGTCATGCCTAGAACACTGCAAAGTAATCTCAGTTCACTCTAATGCATTATAAGATCAAGTAAATAATAACAGGTTTGTCATGACATACCTTGCATCACATATTTCATGGCAGTATAACACTGCCTTAGTTATTCTTGCATTGGTCATCTCTAAAAACACTCTTTAAAATGCTAAGTGTGCAATGCAATTCCCCAAAGGATGCATTGTACTGCTGAATGACATAACCTGTGCTCCTCTAATGACAATGGCTGTCTGGCTATGGCATCTGTTTCTGACTTACCTGGGTACTGGTCTTTCCTACAGCAGCTCCCTACAAGTGGCTACACCTGTCCCAAACAATGTCCACCCTCTGTCTTTGCTTATATTGATCTGTATACAACTGCTATCATTGGGGTAACCCTACCTGCCTTCCCACCGTCTGCACTGTGGCAATGCTCCCCTGGTCAGGGCTGTGTGGGCATGGGAGGGGGGATCCCTGTGCCATCATACCAAGTAGTCAGCCTCCAGATGTATCACCACTCTCGCAGCTTAATTAGATCCTGGACTGGGTAAGGATGTAGGCCTCATGGCACAATCTGGGGATTGTTGGCACAACATTAGTCATGTCTCCCAATACCTGGCACAGCTAATGTATGGCTGCCGTATCACACTGGCAGCTGGTGACACTGCGGTCATCCGTAAGTTCCAGGTTCTAGCCAGGCATTCATGTACTTCCTGAATTGCAGATCAGCTCACCAGATCCTCCCATGCAACCCTCAAACCACACACACACACTCTCTCTCGCAACTACAAGATACATAATTCTGCCAAAAAAGATGCTCAGAATCTATAAATAAAGGCTGGTATACCATAATAGCATGAAGTCCTAGGACTACAAATAGGATCTCTCTTTCTCCCTCAAACAAGATCCTTTTCCAGACTCGCTCACATAAAATTCTTACATCAACATTCCCATTTTTCATAATAGAAATTGTTAGGGTCACCTAGATTACAGTAACTTTTTTTTTTTTAGCACTAACAGCATATTTCAGCATAGCCAGGATAAACTACTATTGCTGTGCTTAATATTTCTTTAAGGGTAGATAATGACTCTTTAGCTTACAAGATCCCCTACCTCTGATTTCCGTTCCTTAGAATTGCATCTTGTGGTGTATTTCCAGACTGCAGTCACAGCAGTTTAAAACATACTTGTCACAACCTTTATACAATTTAGAATGAATTGTAGAATGCGGCAGAATATTTTCTAAGTACTGGCCTTATTTCATGTTTCGGCAGGAATAAAGGGCACGTCTGTGGGGAAGTGTTAAAAAAAATGTACCTGGGCCACTATATACGTCTCTGTGGAAAACCACGTCCTTGTTTCAACTCTCCCAGGCACATTCTGGGATCCCCTTGCAATCGTTGTGAATGTGCATGTGCCCTGTGTATTGGAATAGGGTGGTAGATGTTTTCACAAGATACACGTCTCCCCTGCAGGTGCAAACAGCCTATTCGGGTTATGGAATAACCCCCTATGTGTTTCAAGTAGGCTTATTTCAGATCAGAAAAGATGTAGATGCTAAGCATGCTATAAAACTGTAGGGTTGAATTCTCCAAGGTAGTTTTTTCTACTAGAGAGAGAATGAGAAAATAACCTTGATGAATAAGGCCAATAGAATTCTAGTCAAAAATCTAATCTAGCCAGCGTGTAAGCACTGACTTTGCTTTTATTGAAACCTGAAAAGTGTCCATTTGGATCTTCAGAAAAAATGTTTTTCTTTTCAAGCATCATGATGGTATTGTTCTCCAGTGTTTTTCTGCATGGCACGCAGTGTGTAGGGAAACAGATCAACAGAAGGTCAAGATCTAATCATGGCATGAAGAGACCATTAGAACCCTTGCCCTTGACAAGGAGTGCAAACAAGCTCTCTGTACAACTCTAAGGAAGACATGTCGCACTCTGTAACTTGCTACAGTCTGGCCCAGATTCGGGCATAGACAACTGTCTAAGGCACCAAATGCCCATGTTAGAAAGGAGCTTGTTCCCCTTTGAGTTAGGGACAAACATGCCAAAAGGATGATGCTATGAATTCTAAAGTCTTATACCTCCATTCTTTCCAGCCTGCCAAGAGTACCAGGATCTAAAATGTGACACTGGCCTACAAAACAAGGAAACATTAAATACAGAGTGTCTGCTTCTAGCCCATTCACAAACATGGCAGCAGTATTTCTGTTCTAGTTGTGCTTTTTCTTTGACTGCTTCTGACTATGTTATAGTGTTAATGACGAGGAGGGTGTATGTATTAAGCTCTGTTATTGAATGCAGAGGAAGGGTTGAATGAAGGGAATATAGGCCCATGAACAGAATTAGAGGCTACCCAAGGATATGGGAAGGCAGGTCCGCTGCTTACAAATGTGCTTTATACATGACTGATGAGATGGACAGATGCTGACCAGTCCAAAGCATATAGTGCAGTGGTTCCCAACCCAGTCCTCGGGTACCCCCAGGCCAGTTGGGTTTTCAGGATATCCACACAATATGCATGAGAAAGATCTGCATACAATGGAAGCAGTGCATGTAGATCTATCTCGTGCATATTCATTGTGGATATCCTGAAAACCTGGCTGGCCTGGGAGTCCCACAGGACTGGGTTGGGAACCACTGATATAGTGGAAGCTGCAGTGGTTTAAACATGGTACAACAGCATCCCATGGCCCATCTCCTAAACTTTATATTAAATAGTTGATAGAAAGGGTACTAGATATACACCATTAACATCAGGCGATGCTTTACAGATAATCACTGGCATTTCGTCCTTCCTAAGGAACAGAAACAGGTAAACGGGATCAGGCACGATTAGGTCCCAATAAATGCCAGCTGGGTTGAGGCCATTAAATGCCGCTTATGGTGCATTTATGACAGGGAACGTCCTGTTGGGCTGGAAATTAGTAAATTGATGTGAAATTATAAGTAATTAGCTCCAGCGTTTTGCAGACCCCGTGAAATTTATTAAAAACATCTAACAGCTGTTGGCTAATCGAGAGAAATGGCCTAGCTGCAGTGAAACATTTTTTAAGTACTACTAATAAAAATGGGGGCACAGCAGGAGGGGCAACTACTTGTCAGGATGCAGCTATGTTACGGCAGAGGAAATAAAGCCAGGGAGCTCAAAAACGGATTGGTTTTGAAAATGCAATAAATAAATAAAAACTATATGTAATTACAGATATGCAAACAGCAGGAATTCACTACCTGTCTGGAGACACAATCATCAGATACCATGGTGAAAAGCTTTTATTTATAGCTTCTGTGTAGGTGCTGCCAACATCGTGTGAACAATCACATTCAAAAAAGCCTCTTGGATCCACAGCAAATGACAAATATTATGACATTCTTTCTAGTGCCCCAGATTCTTCCTTCGTATCGCATAAAGATGGATGCTTCTTTAAAAACATCAATTAAATATTATTTAAGATTGTTTTTTTGCTTCATAATGAGTTATCCAGGGAACTGGAACTCAGATTGCTCAGGGACTCATTAGTAGGGCCAATCGTAACAGCCTGCGCTAACAGTATTAATGTGTGGTGTTTGTTACAGGGCCTGTTGCATAAAATGTCTCTCCTAATTCTGCTCAGGGGTCTTACGCACCGATCCTCTGCATTTACCCTCTTGGCGCTACTATTTTATGCAATGGGCCCCGTGGCAGATGGCATGCATGAACAGCGTTAGCAGGTGCTAAAGTACTAAACGACCCCCTTAGTATCTTTTTATACTGAGGGACTGGACAACTGCTTTAGTTGGTACTTCAGTAGGTAATTGAAGAGCATAAGGTAATGGATTTCAATATGGGAAAGCCGTGGGCCTTGCCATCTTCTTCCCTAAACATTTAAAAAACAAATTGTGATGCACAGTGCCAGCTTCTTCCTCATCTCAGAGGAGCCAAAGAGAAACCAAAGAAGGGAGCCAATTGCCACCATGCCGCCAAAGGAAAAAGGAGTCAGAGAGGCGAAGAGCCCCTTTGCTTTACCACTGCCAAAAGAGAGAGGAGTTAGGAAGGGGGCACACTACCTGCCCCACTGGCACCAAAGAAAACAGGAAGCAGGGGTGAGGCAACATGTGCGCCCACCACCGTCCACATGTTTACAGACAAAGAGGTGAGGACTCTACATACAGGCAATATTTGCCCAGTTGAATATGGGCCCTTCATGAATAGGGAAGGATGAATTTAAGCTCTCGGTATAGCTCTAATTGTTTCTGTGCCAGGAGAACAATGCCTGTGATTGTTCTCCCAACACCCAGCAATTGTTCTGTGAAGGGATGAAAGCTGCCTTGTCTGACCTACAAATGTACAGCACCCAAGTCTCTGTCCTACAGCTGCAGGATGAAAACTGATAACAATCCAAAAGGTACTGATGTGGAGCCGGAAGCATAAATTCAGTTCCTGTGCTGCCTTTAAATGCACAGAGATTCAAAGATGATGAAAGTGCGAGAAAATAGGGCAAAGTTGCAAGATCAAACAAAATATGAACAGAAAGGTAAGATAATTAATAATTAAATTGAATTAATATTTGTGGACTGTATGGGAGGGCGCTAATAGGCATATTGGATTTAGCATGCCAAATCTGATTTATAGGCACAGAACAGCCCACTGCGATTAGAAATGCCTCAAACTCATTTCCAGTGAACATGCCAATGTTGGAAATTAACTTGCAGCATATGTTAATATAGTTTTCCTTCCCAGTCCCTTGTAATCTTGATCACCACAAGAATCATCATTTATATTATAAACGAGGCAATATCTCATATAAGTGACACTGCCACAAACTGTCCATATATGATTATTAATACTGCAGTGCGATGTTCTGGAAAATCTCTGAGGATCAGCACCTTCTCAGAGACTACTTGTGGGATATTTTTGTATCAGAACAAGCTGTACAAAACAAATTATCTCAAAAGAACAAAGATTGGCTTCAATAATAAGGAAATATAAAATTGGTTCATACAGATGCACTGTTCATGTATCTAATTTGGTTGAATGTTGCACATTGCAAATGCACATCTGCGACTGCGAGACTTATGGCATTGCTGGTAATAAATCTGCCAACTATCCTGGGCCTGGACATACTGTATTCTTAAAAAACTAAAAAAACCAAACCCTTAGCCAAACATGGATGAATTCTGCCAATTACTTCAAATTAAGATGAATTAAAGAAAGTATCTCCAGGAACAAGCAGGAATGAGTCTTCACATATGGGTACGTCGGTACCGACGGAGCCTGCGCGGGAACGCTCCCCAGCTTCCCAAAAAGGAAAGCTTTTGGGAGCATCCACAGCACCTGCGCGCTGCCTTCCCGCCTTTCCTAACCGCCTCTCCTCAGTTCTTCTTTTTCGCGGAGCCAGCAGGTCGTGTTCCTGTCACCGCTGAAGAAGTTCTTTATTTTATTTTATTTCTTTGGTCGCGCGTCTGCCTTCCCCAACGTCGGACCGGTACCGCCGGTCTTTCTTTCTTTTCTTTAAAAAAAAAAAAAAAAAAGTACATATTTCTCCCTCACTTAGGGGGATGTTTACTAAACATTCTTATCGTGCGGGGCCGCGGTAGTGTGCCTGTGCCATATAAGGAGTGGGCGGATCAGGCTGAAAAAAGAAAAACACCGGGAGTAAGCAACCGGACGTGTGCGCGTCGCGCTAATGTGCGGGGGTCGACATTAGCACGTGGAAAGGCAAAGTGGCGCGCCGTTGGGTATAGAAAACAACAGAGCCGTAGTACAACGGTGAAGACACTGACCAATGGTGCAGGGGCCATGGGTTCAATCCCCCATTGTGCGCAAGGAAAAAGGCCAGCTGAGGCAGCAACTGTAATGGGTAAAATTGTTTTAGGAGGCAAATTAATTTGGAATGGCATAAGGCGGCGCACAGTTCTTTTTGGGCGGCATAAGGCGGCGCACAGTTCTTTTTGGGCGGCATAAGGCGGCGCACAGTTCTTTTTGGGCGGCATAAGGCGGCGCACAGCTCTTTTTGGGCGGCATAAGGCGGCGCACTGGTCCTCGGGCGGCAGAAGGCAGCGCGCTGATAGGCACAAGGCGGCGCGCTGATGCACAAGCACAGGAACAGAGCCACAGCACAATGGTGAAAACACTGACCAATGGTGCAGGGATCAGGGGTTCAACCCCTCACAATGCCCAGTGAAAAATGCTTGCTGAGGCAGTATGTATTATGTTGTGGAGTGCTGTAGGAGGCATGATAATCTTATTTTGTTACCACTACTAGCAAACGCACTCTCCCAGCATGTTAACATACGGCGGCCCATAAGGCACATGTTACAGTGCACTGTTCGCCAAGGCACCCTTGAATGTCCCCTATAGGGCACCATGTATGTTGCGACACAGGATAATGTATAGTGCACCCTATATGGATGGCAACCATAAGGTGGCCTACAGGGCGCCCTATAAAGCACCCTCAGAGGCACCTAATGGGTATAGTAAGCTGAGGGTGGTCTTGCCGGCATAGACATATGTACAGTAAATAAAAATAAAGCTGTGGACATCCCTATCAAAGGGCCCCACTGTGGGTTTGAACCCATGACCTCTGGCTGCACAGGCAGTGACGTAACCATTGGGCTACAGCTCCATAGCTGTAAGCAAGCCCCTGGCTGGCTGCAGATAGCCTACACGTCACCTCACAGACAGTCTGCTGGTGTAAACAGGATAGGGTAGGCCACCCGTACCCATGATGCACTGCACATGCAAATTAGCTGTCCACAGATGGACACAAGATGGGGAATGCACCCCCACAGCACCTCGGCCCTGTTGGGGGAAGTGACCAGGTGCACCCACACAGCACCTTGGCCTAGTAGGGGGCACTGACCGGGTGTTTTACTGGCACAGAGTAGCCACACACCGTTACATCGTGCGGGTACTGTGCTCACCCTGAGTGTGCAATGAGGCGCCCAGGACCAGGTCCACAACACCTTCCATGGCTGATGGAGGCCAAGCGGGAGTTCCAAAGCAGTGTTAATGTGTAAGATAGCTAGTTTCTGCACAAACACCATGGATATCCCTGTCTGCCACAGTCAGGCACAGCCCCCATTGGGGCCCCCCCCCCCGGTGGCAAACATGGTCCCCCATCAAGAGATCCACACTCTACCTCCCTGCAAAGGTGGCAGTAGAGGGCAACAGCAACCCCAGTCCTGCTGAGGAACCCCCCCCCCCCCACAGGGCAGCTCCATACACAGCCATGACACAATAGCAGACAGACATAAGCCCAGGATATGGTAAGCTGCACTCCACCACCAGATATTCCCCTGCAGCAAGCCAACAGCCACTGCACCCTGCAAGCCAATCCAGCAAGACACATACCAGCTACAAGCAGTCTGCTGGTTAGTCCATAGTGCATGTTCCCAATGGAGATGCATGCACCCAGAACTGGGCTGCCTGCATACACAGCAAGCAGATAGATCAGTGACTGGGCCCCAAATAGAAACCCATATCTATCACATGAGAGAACTACTATACAGCACTATGGGGGTGCCTAGCCATGCTGTGGTCACCGCACAGTCAGGGTGAGCGTGATCTCCCAGAAGGACATGCTTTGGCCACCCTGTCTGTGTAGGTGGTGGCCGGAGACTACAATGTCCCAGCCTATGCCCGGTGCAGATGCATCCTGGCCAGGCCACCCTGTCCTGGCTATACCCATGGTACCTTGCACCTCATTATGCACATTGGCTGGCCAATACTGGCAACAGTGCTGGCAGTGTGGGCTGTGGAAGGGGCTTGCAGCCAACACCCACTGTATAGACAGACACACACTTCCACACCTATGCCATCATGGTGCTACGATTGAGGGGGTAATTAGCCTTGCCCACCAAACCGGTCCTGAGCACGGCAAGGCATGGATATGGTATGCATTACAGCTGGTGGTCACTCCCCAGGGTGGTAAACACCGTCAGAGGCCAGGCCTGGAGCACACCCCGCAAACACCTAACAGATTGTTTGGATGGGGTCAACTAGCAGTATATACATAACGTATGGATATCTATCTGCCTGTGCTCCTAACAAACGTCTCAGAGCTGCTTACCGTATACCTCAGGTGCAGGGTGACATTGGTAAGTTATGCAAGTGCTAGTTTTGGGTGCTGCATGCAGGGTCCAATGTTCTGCCTTTCCAGGAGACATTGGCCAATGGGGCCTGTGGGTGTGGGTGTGGGTGTGTCTGCCCTTGATGGCTGCTACTTTACGGCACAGATTCCCAACTCCAGTCCAGGTTTGCATCACACTGTTCGGATTTTCCTGCTGTCCCTCATGAATATGCATGAGCTACATCTGTATGCCATGGGGGTGGTGCATAGATATACAGCACAGGCATTTGTATGAGTGGCATCATGGAACCTGACTGGTGCGTGCCCCAACAGGACTGCATTTGCGTGATTCTGCTCTAGGTACTGCCCCTGTTCATGGTGCCTGTGCTCCGTGGGGTAAAAGATAGACGTATTGCCATTGCATATGTCCTCGCCAGGAAAGGTGTGCCCTTACTATCACTGTTTACTTGGGGGAAAAATATGTGGGCAAGATTGGCAGTTGCCCCAGTTGGGCTTTGAACCTGTGGCCTTCTGCTCTTGCATGCAGTGTCTGTGTGCACTGCACCACCGTGTAGCTACAGATTGGGTGGATTCCCTGGAATGTCCATGACTGTGGATCCGACAGGGCCTGTCTGTTGCAGTGGATGGTGGCAGCCTGCACATGGCTAGGCCTCTGTCTTCTGTCGCTAGCAGCCACTGCCCCCTGCACCACATGTACTCGTCCGCCAACATGCTCCCATACAAAGCAGGTGACCTGATTGGAATGTGGCAGTACGGGACTGCATTTGGGGTACTTGGCTGTGGGTAATGCCCATTGTTGTGGTGTGCGCGCGTTGTTGGTTAAAATATGGGTGTTTTCCCTATGCGTCTGTCCCCTGCAATACAGGGGTGTCCGCGCTATCTGTGTTTAGTGGTGGGTAAAATATAGGAACTGGGCTGGCAAGTGCCCCAGCTGGGCTTTGAACCCCTGACCCTCTGGTCCTAGAGGTACTGACTCTGTCCGCTGCACCACACTATGGCCACTGAGACAGTGCAGCCCCTGGAGGTAGTAAGCCTGGCAGGATGGAGTCACAAACCCTGCTCTACGCAATTTTACTGTGGGCATATGCACCCTGTCTGGTGGCAAACGTGCACATAAACCCCGGAATTGACCACGGGAAATGGGGGACACAATATCACCACGCTGGGCAACAGTGATATTAATGGGCAACCATAGCAAACACTCCGAGGAAAGCTCCAAAAAAGGAAATGTTTTTCGGAAGTGTCTCCGCTCCGTAGACCCTTCCAATATTCATCTCTTTTTTCTGGAGCTTTGCTGGGTGTGTTTTGTATATTTGCCCATCACTATAACTGTTACCCAGCTGGATTTCTATTTTTAATATCTTTCTTGTGGTCATTTTCGGGTTCTATTTGCAATTTTGTTCTGTGCACATATTTCACACTGCTCACATTTTTTAGGTTTCCCCGGTTTTCCTGTACATTGCTGACGGAAATGGTTTCTCTTCCCTTTAAATGCCCTCTACCGCGAGTGTTTCACTCGCGCTATTTTTTACATGGAAATTCGGGCCTGATACTGTGCGGAGAGCCTCTCCCCTCCCACTCTCCACCCATTGACCCCGTCCCTCCGCCCCTCTGGAGCCTTCCTCCGCCCTCCTTTAGCCGTTCCACGCCTCTATCGGACATTTGCGGGCCCGCACTTGCACGGGGCCCGTTAGTGTGCTGCGTACCTGTGCGGGGGTGACACGCACGTGTGCGGGGTGTTTAAACGCGTTTCTGCGCGTTTCAATGCCGCGTTGCCGTGTGCTATTTTGCGGCGCGCAAATTTGCGGACTTTAGTAAACATCCCCCTTAGTGTGTTTTTTCCTCTTGGGCCTTAGGCCTCACGAGAAATTTTCCTCATGGAAAAACCAGCCTCCGGGTTTAAAAAATGCACTAAGTGTAGCGGTACTATTTCTGTCACCGACACCCATGAACGGTGTCTAAAATGTTTGGGTCCTGACCACTCCATTTTGGATTGTCCGTCCTGCTCCTTGATGTCTAAACGAGGTTTACAGAACCGAGCAGCTAAGCTCCATGTGCTGATTCCCTCTGATGCAGCTTCAGTGGCATCGACGTCTTCCAGGGCCTCTACTTCCTCCCATGGATCTCAGGTAACCAAACATAAATACAGCCGGTCCTCGAAGGGTAGATCTCCTTCCAAGCATCGAGATGCCTCCGGGCTTGCCCTCGAGGATTCCGCACTGGCAAAACAACCCCGGCGGTAAGCTCCGGCTTCTAAAGCTCCTCCTATGGGGTTACAGGTTGACATCGATGGCACGGCCTCGACCGATCACCTGTTAGAATGCTCTGGGGTACCGGCGCAACCTTCCGGTACCGAATTCCAGGCATTCATGGCGTCGATGGATCAGAATGTTCTATCCATGCAGCAGGCTATCTCAGCCTTCATTCAAGCTGCGACGCCACTGATATCACAACAAACCCCGTTGTCGGTATCGGCTCCGGTACCGGCACCAGTGTCGGTACTGGTACCGACTGCATCGACATCAACCAGGATGCCGACTGCAGCGGTTCCCTGTCCAGGGATGCTCATCGGTACCGAACCGGTACCGATGACGCCCGATGTCGATACCGCTCGATACGCGTATCGAGCTTTAGAAGAACATCCTGACAGGCGATACTTTGATTCCTCTGAAGATTCTGATACATCGGAGGAGTCTCCTGAAGTATCCATAGCCCTTCCTGAAGAGCCTTCTTCTCCAAAAAGAAGGATGTCTCCTCCAGAGGACTTGTCCTTTCAAGACTTCATAAGAGAAGTGGCTAAAGGACTTTCTATTTCAGTAACCTCTGAATCAGAGCCTAGAGCTAAAAAATTGGATATTTTAGGTTATTCTAAGGCTCCTAAGGAGGCAGCCACCTTGCCAATTCATGAGATTCTTTATGAGCACATGATTGACTTATGGGAGACTCCTCTCACTATCTCTCCTCATTCTCGAAGATTGGACACTATGTACCGTGTCCCTCCTTGTCCTGGTTTTCATAAAACACAGCTTCCTCACCATTCTATTGTGGTGCAGTCAGCTATGAAAACGATAAAGAGTGCAAAAAGACACTCCTCTGCCCCTCCAGGAAGAAAATGCAGGACCTTGGATGCTTTTGGTAGGAAAATCTTCCAAGCCAGTATGCTCATTGCCAGAATCAACTCCTATAGTCTTTACATGGGTATGTTTCTAAAAGAAGTTGCAGATAAACTGCACACTTTCCTCCCTTTTCTTCCAGAGGATAAAAGGGAAGAATTCCTTATTTGGCTTAAGCATACTCATGGGACTTAAATCTGGTTCTTGGTCAGCTTATGAAGCCACCTTTTGAACCCTTAGCCACCACCTCCTTGAAATTTCTTTCCTGGAAGGTTATTTTCCTCATTGCAGTCACCTCAGCTCGCCGCATCAGTGAACTGCAGGCCTTAGTGGCTAATCCACCTTATACAAGGTTCCATCATGATAAGGTAGGACCAATCCACACTTTATGCCTAAAGTGGTTTCACCTTTTCATCTTAATCAAGAGGTGTATTTACCTGTCTTTTTTCCAGGTCCTCATGCATCAAGTGCAGAGAGGAATCTTCATACCCTGGATTGTAAGAGAGCTCTTGCTTTTTACTTACAAAGGACACAGCAACATAGAAAGTTTGAGGTTGACCAACATAAATGGCGTTGCAGTAGTCTAGCCTTGATACGATTACAGCCTAAACTACTGAGGGAAAACTGAGGAAGCAGTTGGTGGTTCATCCTCTGATAGCGCCAAATCCTGCCGCACACCAGAATCAGGTGCTTTATGCTGAAACGGCATAGCCAAGTGCTGAGGCCAACGTGGGAATCTGATTTCCCATTCCATAGTTCTTCTCTTTTGTTTGAATTCAGCATAAGTCTGTACCTCGAGAGAGAGGTTAATTTTACTCTCTTCTTCCAAGCCCTAAACCCTAGACAATGTAAATAGCTTTGAATAAAAATGATAAAGCAGTATAAAAAGCCTGTTAAATAAATAGACGCTAGGAGGTACAAACATAGAGCCTCTGCAAAACTGTGATAACAAAAATCTAATACACGAATACATTTACACAGAGGTTCAATATAAATTTTGAAGACGTCTGGAGATAAGACAGATCCCTGGGGCACTCCTCTAAAGAAACTCCAAGACAAGGACTAGGAGCGGCCTAATACTGCATTCCGGACCATGAGTCATAAATAGCGCAGACTTCGCTCATGCAGTTCGTGTTGGTAGAACTTTGCTGCAGAACATGCATGGCCCGATCTTTAATCACTATGGCTGGTGCTCTTCTAAATGACAACTGATGCATTCAAAAATAATCTGCATATTCGGCCCTAGTATCTGGACTGTGGCCAGCGCTGAATATCCGGATGGAGCACAGACCACTAAGCTATCAGGATAATAGTGATAGTTTGCTATTTAGGTAACGCACCACAGCCTTTTTTTGGATAATTACTAGGACCACCTGTGCTCTGCCTGGCACCATACAGATAGAGGCCCATTCAGACATGTGTCTAGACATCCGGACGGCCTGGGGGTGCACCTGATTCTGCTCCCGCAGGGGGCTAGATGTCTCCATGGGAGCAGAATCGCAGCACAGTGGCTGGACGTCTGGAAGGTGCCCCAATTCAGGCACCCCGGACATCCAACCAGTTCCCCAGCTAACTCAGCCAGGCTCCTCCATGGAGCGGCAGTGGCATCCTGTTTTGGGGCGCAATAAACAAGGTTTACCTAATTGTTGTCAGTCCAGGCTCCGCTCTTTTTGTTCTTTATTGGTACCATTCCACTGCGGCACCATAAAGGAGCCGCAATCACCAGCGCCCCCCACACCATTATTTCCCTGCAGCCTGACCCCCGATTGGGTTTCCCATGGCCGGGGTTGGGCTGCAGGGAGCCTCCTGCAGCCACTCACCTCTTCAGTCCGGCTCGTCTAACCTGCCAACCCTGGGCGTACAGGGCAGACCTCAGAATTGGCCCTGCACATCCGAGGTCACTTCCTCTCCCATCGCCCGTCCTCTCTCCTTCCCCGGTGCACCCCATCAACTCTTTGTTGCCTTTGATCCCTCTCATTTAGGACTTCCAGTCTCTAAGAGGACACTGTCCAATTGGATTGCTCAGTGTATTTCTTTCGCCTACCAGAGTAAGAACCTTTCTCTGGAAGGCCATGTCACAGCTCATAATGTGAGGGCCATGGCCACCTCTATGGCTCATCTAAATTCTGTGTCCATCAACCAGATCTGTCGAGCGGCCACCTGGGCCTCGGTTCATACCTTCACAGCCCATTACTGCTTGGACAAGGACTCCCGGGATGCCTTGTTTGGTCAGGCTGTTCTCAAACACCTGTTCCATACCTAACCAACTCCTACCCTCCATCCCTGGCTGGATGCCTGAGATTCATGGGTGGAGGTAGAACCCTTCCCAGGGACTCACAACCTGGGTGATCTCCCAGGCATCTCTAGCTGGGGAGTCCCCATATGTGAAGACTCATTCCTGCTTGTTCCTGGAGATAGCACAGTTACTTACCTGTAACAGGTGATCTCTGGGAACAGCAGGAATAAGTCTTCACAACCCACCCACCTCCCCTAGGAGTTGTATCTCTCTATCTATCCTTCCTTCCTCTCTCTCTCTTTGTCTCAGCTTTAAAACTCGAACTGAGGAGAGGCGGTTAGGAAAGGCGGGAAGGCAGCGCGCAGGCGCTGTGGGATGCTCCCAAAAGCTTTCCTTTTTGGGAAGCTGGGGACTGTTCCCGCGCAGACTCCGTTGGTACCAACGTACCCATATGTGAAGACTTATTCCTGCTGTTCCCAGAGATCACCTGTTACAGGTAAGTAACTGTGCTTTACCAGAGAGATATCTTTTGATTTTCTCTAGTTTTATTTATCACATGTGCCCATCAGATACAGAGAGCTAAAACTGAGTGGTTTCACAAGACTTATTTGATTTCAAAGTAGTAGTATTTTTAGTTTGGGCCGTTAGTTTCCTCCTTTTTCTCTTGGGCTTCAAGCTTGCTCAGAACCAGCATTTATTGAGCTGCAGCACCATGGGCCTTCATCACAGTTTTTCTCATGATATTATCTTGTGTCTTTATTTGAAACATTTATATTCTGGATCATCATTTTCTGAGTAGCTTAATATACAACATTAGAAAATACATAAAACAAAACAAAACAATAAACCATTATCATAACACTTGGGACAATACACACAAAAAAAATCATTAAAATTCCACTATCTAGAAAAACCTAGGGGCATGTTTACTAAAGGTTAATGTGCATTAAGTAAAGTTTAATGCATTAAATGCTGCAGTGGCAACACTTAACCACGCTAATCTTTTGTAAACTTGCCCTTTCGTATTTTACATTCATAAAATTCTTTGTGAACAAATAAGTTTTCAATCTCTTTCTAAAATCTAACAAATTAGCTTCAGCACAAATCAAAGCCCAAAACAATGGATCTGCAAATGAGAAGATATGAAGTCTTGTGTTCTAGTTTAAGAAGTACACTCAGCTGGTTACTTGACAAAATATATACAAATTGCATAGGATTATATTAATAAATTAGTCTTTGTAAACCCTAGGTAGCAAGTCCTTAAGTGCTCTAAATAGCAGAGTTGCTAATTTGATTTTTGCTAATTTGATTTTTGCATCATCTTCAACTAGAAGCCAATGTAATGAAACTACACAAAGAGTAATATGATCCTTATGGAACTTCCCAGGAAAAAATTCATTTAGCCCCAGGTATTGCAGCAATTCTGCACATGCACCAGGAATTCTACATTCATGGCCCACAATATAGCCACTAGGTGGCACTGTTTGTACACTGGAGAGTAGGACTCCTCTCCTTAACAGAGGCAATGAAAAATGCTGCCTCTGTGGTATCTCCAGGCCTTGCTGATTTAGGGTGCAGAAGACCTGACATAAGAATTGAACCTAGGTCCTTCTGGAGGATTAAGCATAAGCCAACTAAGCATGTTACTAGAGCCCAAATTTTTAGAAAGGCCTTCTCAGATATGCTAATCCAATGGCTCCCATGGCAGATTATTGCTTTGGTAAATCGGATGCTAGCAGAAAGTAGGGTGGGGGTTGGGGAAACCAGAGCTGCTGCTCCTTAACTTTCACCACTTATGTGATATCCTCCAGTTGACAAGAGAAGGTAGTGAGCAACACTTCTTACCTTTTCTGTTGCTCTTTTAATGATGGGGTGAGAGGGGAGTGACATGCCCACATTAGCCTAGGGCTCACCAAAGGGTTAATTCCACCATGCCCTTTCTTGTGGTATCATACAATATCATCTCTGTGCCAGCATACAAATGCTTTTTATGGATCCTGTTTGTAGTTTAGGAAAAGAAAGACATGCCATGTGATATGATATGAAAGATGGCACTAATATATTTTAAAATTATATATAGGTGTTTTATTCTTGGGGGGGTTTCAATTCTAAATTCAGAAATTTTACATTTATGCGCACCAATCATTTGTCTAGATTTATGAACCTAATTTAGGTATCCAGTGCTGAAAATCAGGGCTAAAGCTCCTAACATTTTCCCACCCTAAATCTATTTCCGCTGCCACCCCCTTTTTATGCTCCTAAATTTAAGAGTTTAGAGAAATTTTAAGAAAATATTTAGGAACTCGGCCCTGGTAAGTTTTCAGAGAGGCTAATTTGGGAGCATGACTCTCAAATTAAGGAACATAAATCCTTTGAATATCGGGCCCAGTGTTTATCCGTGTTTTTGCAGGGCAGGTGTTGTGACTGGGTATCTTTTCCAGTAGAATGCAGCTGAGGATTCATCACTGGGGAGGGGGTGGGGGGGGGCACAAAAAACAACTCAAGGTCCCATGGTAAGCAAGGGGAGGGGTGAGACAGTACTAGGGAAAGTGGTATTTTTCTAGCATTTCTTTAACTTTTTTTGTTTTGTTTTGCACCAGGGATATTTTATTGGTGTTTATCAGTTAAAACCTAAAATCATTACTTCTTATTCTAGGCCCGTGTATGTCCTGACAGGATCACAACATTTTTTGCACTGTATAACTTACACATTTATTTGCTGTCTCTCATATGCCACTACAGCTATTAAGTTATCATCTGGGACTGTGACCCACACATAAGTAATAGGGATTCAATTACAAATACAACTATCCTTTAAATAACAAAACCTCCGACTAATGATCAATCTGTTAAGAAGCAACAAAGAAGGGAAAATCCTCAAGGGTGGATGCATAATTTTGGATTATGGAATAGTTTCTTCCATGCATACTATTTACCCATAGTGTGACTAGGAAACTAAACTGCATGAGCGCAAATTGGTTATGCATGGAAATCTGCAGACCTCATTGTAAGATGATTCCCAAATTAATGTGCACAATGGAGGAAATTTAAAGTGGTCTGTGAACCTTTTCTGGTGAAATGGGGCTCTTAGTAAGCATTGAAACTGCAATGATTTTCTGGACAAAGAAATTCCCTCTTCTCCCCAGTTTCCCTCCAACATTTTCTGCAAATTTTCATAGGTTTCCCTGACATACATGGAAAGGAACTAATAAATCCACCAATTTTAAGCTGTATTTATATTACGATGTGGGGGGTAAAATTCTCTTTTATCTTAATTCAGGCAGTCTTCAGCTGGATTTTAGTTTCAATCCCACTGTTCCCTGTATCCCTATGTATCCCCCTTGCCTTCCATGCGGTTCCCAAATTTTGTCCTTGAGACCTCTAGTGGCCTGAATTTTCCATACCTTGGTTAGTGCAGCTTCACTGCTTAATTAGTGAGATGGATTTAGTTGTGCTGCTATTTGTCTGCAGTGGTTAATGCAAGCATTAGATACCCGGCATTAACAACAATGACAAAGAGTGTTACCTTGTGAGATGTACACATATATATTTCACACCCCTGAGCCATTGAGCTCATATTGATGAGATATTGATATTTTCTACGCTTCCTATATAAATTAATGATCTAATGGAACAGGTACCCAGAAGGAATGGGATGATTTGTTACTTTATAGCTTCCCCCAATTTGCTGCCTTCCCAAGGCTATTCATTATCACAAGTAACAAATGAACTCGGTCTACCTCTCTCATTCACATGCCCGCACTGTCTCGGAGTTGAAAAACGTCTCCTGTATTACAGCTTATGGTGGACTGTGGTCTGTATAAGGTAAGCAAAATGGCTCTCCTGTTGGTTTTTTTTTTTTTTGGTGGGGGGAGAAAGGTGTGTTTGCACATAATGAATTAGAACAAATTTAACAATCAATGGATAACCATTTCTTTTAATCAGAGTTGTCTGTTGAATAGGAGACCGCCATAAATTCTAAACTGACAATACAACTTCAGAGATCTCCTTGGATCATGTAATCCGTTTTTCACAGCTGTAACAAATCTGTACTTTCAAAACTAGGCTATTTGCAAGACCAGTAGTTCCTAGCCTGGTCCTCGATGTGTCTGGTTTTTACAGTAGGCTTGCCAAAATGAATATTTGCATCTATAGATATAAAATATGTATTTGTTTTAGAGAGCCAGAATATATACATCTAACACATGCACATTCATTGGGAGCTTTCTGAAAACTCAACTAGTTGGGTGTGTCTCTAGGACCTTACTGAGAAACGCTATATTAGGCAATTGAATGGGTAACAAGGGTCTCGGGTTTTCACAGACCCCCTAGGTCTAACACATACAGTGAGGGCCCGATTCTGTCCCGCATGTGCATCTCCTATGTATGTCCGGGACATACAAAGGCGATCGCAATTCTGATCCTGCGGGGCACATTTAGCCCCGCGGGATCAGAATCGTGAACAGGCATGTACGTGTAGGTAGGGACTGCGATTCAGTTCCGGCCTACATGTACAGCCATAGCCCAGCTAACTCAGCCAGGGCTTTTGAATGGAGCCGCGGTGCCATGGCGTCCTATTGCCATGGCACTGTGGCGGCATTTAAAAGCCGTGATGCCAGCCACCTGCTAAAAAGTTAATTCCCAGCAGCCTGACCCCTGATCCACCTACTAAGGCCAGGATCGGGCTGCGGGGAATTAACTCTGCCCCCCTAGCCCCTTCTGTGCCTGGGCCACTTAAAAAGAAATGTCCAGGGAAATTATTGCACCCCGGGGATGGAATAACTTCCCTGGCCATTTCGCCGGCCCTGGACATACAAGGCTGACATTAGAATCGGCCCTGTACGTCCAGGGTCAGCGACTACCCACTGGCTGCCCCTGGGCCACCTCTTCCCCACCCCCGACTAACTTCCCCGCACAACCAGCAGGGGAGTTAATTGGGGTATGCCGCTGGTACGAATAGCAGGGATGGACGTTGGGACGTCCATCCCCGCTCTTCATGTCTCAGAATAACCCCCCCGAGTGGATATAGCTGGTATAGCTCTAAAGAGTGATGATTTTAGAAAGGGAGAGTGCAATTGCAAACATAGAAACACGGAAGATCTCTAAAGGCAAAAAAGGAACTGTAGAGCTTAGTAACTGGATGGTAGGGTAGGGTAGACTGGATAAACTGTATGGTCTTTATCTGCCATCATGTTTCTATGAATGAGCTACTGTGGATATAATTTTATCTAGGAGAAATCCCATATAACTTCTCTTTGCAGGTACTGCAGCTGCCTGGCAATGAAAGGTCAGAGACGCCTGTATTCTCAATGATTTATTGTGCAAAATAAAGTATGTCAGTACTTAGCAAAGAAGGCAGTAATATAATATGTCTTAGCAAAGGCAATTGCTATAACAAGCAGAACTCCTATGTTATACAAACCTAATACAAAATGCTAACTAATATCAATTTCCTTAACAAAACCTGATTGCCGTTACATCACAAAGTCTGCCTTGCACTTATAATGGCAAAGGAATTTTCCTTAACTAACCTCAAGATACTGAAATGTAAAATAACCAGCCATCCAGCCTGCTGGAACAGATGTGTGGCCGGATGCCAATCCAGCTTTGCATTCAGGAAGGAAATGGTTATTCTGCCAAGCTCCAGCAACAGTAGTACAAGCTATCAAGGAGCCCAGAGGTCAGACTGACGAGGCATGTAAAGGGGGTAGATCAGCACAAGGCACATACAGTATGCCTATCGTAAGTTTTAGGGTTTAGCCATAAGGATGCTGACCCATGAAAAGTCTGTGCCAAAACTCAATGCACCAGTCTGAAAGCGAAAGGGCAATAGTCCAAAAAACCTCTATTCTTACCTCTGATTAACTTTCTAGAACGTTCACCCTCCTTATCAGATTCATACATTGGCAGAATATCCTTGCTCCAATTGACTGGACTCAAACTTAATATGTCTTGCTGGTGAATCAGAGATCTTCTATCACGGGCTGGCGCGATGTAGTGTGAACTGTGATGAGAGATGGTTGAAGGTGGTGACTTCTTGTTCTGTGATTATTGTAGCATCTTTAAGTGGTGAGAGCCAATCTTAGGACTAAGGACCATGGAGCTCCACCCTCTCCTTACATTATGTGATAAGGAAGCTTATCACAGCTCAGGAAGGAGCTATAGTAAAGGTGAAGTGACTCTGAACAAGCAACCTGTCAGTTCTGGTAGAAATAAGAAAACAGAATTTTCCATAAAAGACTACCAGTCCCAGAATGCACCAGGTTTCCAACAGCCATTAGAGGAGCTGAAGTGGGCAAACGTGTGTTCAATCAGGAGGGCTATGAGGTAATCCCCAAGCACTCATCTCAAAGGGCAGGGCCTGATTCAGTACAGCTGCGCTGTGCTAGGGTGGAACACTCATCTAAGCAGAATAAAGGTAGAGTTTATTCTACAGAGAGACATCTTCATGATCTTGGACAGCTTCATCATCTGGAGGATCATCAGAAGCAGAAGCCAGAGCGGACGGACAGAGAGGGCAAGAAACCCTTTGGAAGAAAGAAGAGAAAAGCATTTGGGAGGTCTAAAGGAGTCCAGAGCAGTACGTATACTGGGAGACATTCAAAAGGCCAGCATACACCATTGGACTGGGGAAAAGCAGAGGAGTGGTGCTGCAGAGCTAGGAATCTCCAGACGGTACCTGTGAGGGAGACGGCTGCACTTGGAAGGGACCCTAGGACCCGTGCCAGAAGGTATGTGAAGAGAGATCCAGTGTCCAGGGATCTGGATTGGAAGGCTGGACATAAGAACTGGACTACATACTGGCCAGGCTATTTAGAGAGGAACTCTAACAGCAATGGAAGCTCAGGTATGAACACTGATCTATGCCCTAGCTATACCCTTGAAAGACAGCAGGGAAACAAGTATTCTCCTGAGAGTGCTCCATTGAGAAATTCCTCTGTGCCAATCCATGATATTGAACCCATGATTGTTGAAGAAGGGGGAGAGGTGGTAGATACAGGCTGTGAATACATGGATTGCTCTCTGTCTGAACTCCTTTGGTAATTTACTGTTACAAAGTACAACAACCATCACAAAGAAATACAAACTTGTTCTTTAATCTACTCAGAAAAGCTCCTGAGTAGGATTTGAGCCACGCAGTAGAAAGCAAGCCAGCTAAGGGGTTTCAGCTGGGTAACTGCTAGCAATTGAGCCTTACCTAATTGCTTGTGAGCTCTGAGGAAATCACTTCTGGGTCTATGTGTGAAGATATAAGAAGTTAACCTGAAAAGAACAGTTTTTCCCTACTTTGTGGGTTTTGTTTGTTGATTAAAGCACTGCTAAGAAAATATTAGCTAGAGCCTACAGAAAAGACCAGTTTGTTACCAACCAGGTCTTTATTCTTTTGCTTTGATTGCCTGACAAGTTCAACTGTTTTCCTGATTTTGTTTTTCTAAGTTTAACACTGAAAGCAAGTATCCTGTTTTATGTGCTACCAAGCATATCTGTGTTGGGAGAAATAACCCCATAAATAAATATCTTATTGGCTTTACACTCAAGCACAACTAATTATTGTGAACGGCTGTGTCTGGTGTGAATGGACTACATTTCCCACAATCCCTTGCAAATCATATTAGTATATGCCTTTGCCAAGACTGTGAACATTCTCACCCAGGCATCCGTCTGACAATACACAGAATGAGAACTACAGATTATATATTTTTTTTCCAGTAATGAATACAAAGCGGCTTGCAATTTTAGCCTTTGATGCAGGGAATCCAAATCAGTTTGCTTTAGGAGGCCCCAGATAGTGTGCATAGATTTTTATCTTACATTCCATGTAAAACTCTATCTTATATGTATGTATGCATTTATTTATTGCATTACCTTCTGCTTTTACAGTATTAACGCGAGGCAAGTTGAATTCAGGAACAGCAGGTATTTCCCTTTCCTTGGAGGGTTTATAATCTAACATTGTACCTGAGGCAATGGAGGGTTATACGACTTGCCCAAGATCATATGGAGCAACAGTGGAATCTGAGCCCTGGCTTGCTGAGTTTGTCCACTTCACTAACCATGAGGCTACCTGATAGCCTTTCTAAAATTATTCTTCCTGAACCTTAGAATGGGCTGGATTGTGTCACTCTGGGAGATATGGATACTGTCTACTTTTCAGTCCAACTTCCACGAATAATCTAAGCAATAGTTACATGCCTCAGATCAGCACAGTTAATGAGTTTGATTTGCCTACTTTAAGTGAACGTTTTTTCTATGTCATATTTAGAAGCAAATATCTGTAGATTATTAGTACATGTTTCATTCTCAGTATAGTTATTAGCCTTGGGTAGTTAGGTAGACATATCATATTAAATCCAGATCTTGTATCGTTAATATAAATTTACTGCATCTAGAAGGTTTCTCAAACTCCTGGGGAGGACAATAATGAAACCTTTTCTGCAGATAACATCGTTTTTGTTTTTTTTTTTTATTTTACCCATTGAAAATCGGGGTTTTGGTTATTGACCACCCTCGAAACAAGGAAAAATAAACAGGTGTCCTACAATATACACATTTCCCCTATATGGTCAAGAGGCATTTCCAGGGGTGGATAATGGGCAGGAGATCAGACAAAATACATAGTTTTATATCATCAAACCTATGTGCCTTGTTTTACTTGAAAATATTCTCTGCAGAGAAAGCAGACATCATCTCCATTTTATGAGGTCAATAGTTTTGCTTTAGTGAATGGTGCTAATCTAGCAGGAAACAGTACGCATGGAGTTTGTACCAGATGGATAGTTTTGATTATTGACCTATATACGATAGTGGTTGATGAAAAGTATAATTATTTTTAGTGGAATGGTAAATGCCTCTCAAAAGATTCTAGCATACATAGTTTCTAGCAGTCAATATTATGGACATTGCATGTCCATGAGAAAATACATGTTTTAGCAATATTATGGACATTGCATGTCCATGAAAAATACATGTTTTAGCAATTGTCTGGTACAAGAAAGCTAAATGCTACAGCCACTTGTGAGGCAAATTTGGCACAAAGATGACTCCAGATGGCTATCTCCCCCATGAATTTTTTCCATAAGCAGCATCTGGCCCATTGATTGACTTCCTAGCCAGCCTCTTCTGAAACCTCTTGAGCTGTTACGGCAGATGCAGAGCAATCTCTTGAGGTGAGGAAAAGGTCAGTTTGTGACTGTGATTCCTTTTCTTTAAATGCTAAGATCTAATGTTATATAAAACATTCTAACAATACCAGGATATGTTTTAATTCTGAAAAAACTGTAAAGAATGCAGTTAGGATGGAACTGATCTGCTATCACATTTAAGAGCATGCAGGCAGAAGTCAGAGAAAAATATAACTTGCACTCCCAAAAAAATAAGATTAAAGAAAGTGAACCACAAATCAAATATAATGCCTTCAGTATTTTTATGTAAAATAGCAAATGAAACAATATATCAGTCAAGAGGTAATCAGATCTAGCCAATGAAAAACAGCTTTAATAATGCTTGATGATGTCACAATGGACTAACGTCGCACTTTCAGTGAAATCCAGACATGTTTTAATTGGAGGCAGCATATGGTGTTACATAATGTAAAGCACATCTGGATTCCCAATGATATGACAATTGCTATAATAATAATCTAAATCAGTGATTCACAACCAGTGTGTGAGGCATGGCCAGCGCAAGGAGATGAAGTGCCCTAAGTGCACCTCATGCCCTTCTGACTGCCACTTCTCCAGGGCCTACACTGGCAGAAATAGCCTAAAACAGCCCTGTGATGCTTATCTCAAAACTTTGGCACTGCAGGCCGGTCTGCTTATGCTCCCACAGACACCCAATGCAGCATTCCTTATCTCCAGGAACAAGCAGGAATGTAGTCTTCACATATGGGTATCGTCGGTACCGATGGAGCCTGCGCGGGAACACTCCCCAGCATCCAATAGGAACGCTTTTGGCAGCATCCCATAAGAACATAAGACATGCCATACTGGGTCAGACCGAGGTCCATCAAGCCCAGTATCCTGTTTCCAACAATGGCCAATCTAGGTCATACGTACCTAGCAATATCCCCAAAAGACACAGGTTCCACAATGCTTGTACTGGGTCAAGCATTGATATCCTGGGTCCCTTTTTAATAATGGTTTATGGACCTTTCCTCCAGGAACTTGTCCAAACCTTTTTTAAACCCAGCTATACTAACAGCCCTTACTACATCCTCCGGTAACAGATTCCAGAGTTTGATTACACGTTGAGTGAAAAAATATTTTCTCTTATTTGTCTTAAATAGTTTACCCTGTAACTTCATTACATGTCCCCTAGTCTTTCTATATTCTGATAGCGTAAACAATTGATCCACGTTTATCTGTTCCACTCCATTCATTAATTTATAGACCTCTATCATATCTCCCCTCAGCCGTCTCTTTTCCAGGTTAAAGAGCCCTAACCTTTTTAGCCTCTCTTCATAGGAGTAGCCTTCCATCCCCTTCACCAATTTGGTGGCTCTTCTCTGTACTTTTTCTAATAACGCTATGTCCTCTTTAAGATACGGTGACCAGAATTGCACACAATATTCAAGGTGCGGTCGTACCATGGAGCGATACAGAGGCATTATAATATCCTTTGTTTTATTCTCCATCCCTTTCCTTATGATACCTAGCATTCTATTTGCTTTCTTGGCCGCTGCTGCACACTGGGTGGAGGGTTGTAACATGTTATCCACGATGACTCCTAAATCTTTTTCCTGGGTGGTGGTTTCTAATGTGGAACCTTGCATCGTGTAACTATAGTGTGGGTTGTTCTTTCCTAGGTGCATAACTTTGCACTCGTCTGTAGCAGCAGAGCGCAGACAAACCAATGATACCAGGAGTCTGTTCAGAAGGTCCAAATCATTTATTTGTGCACAAGTCTCAAGCAAAGTCAAATTCAAAATGGCTGAGCGATGTTCTCTGGCAATACAACAACTTTTATAGATTTTTGCTCCATTCTAGGTATAGAAAACTAGTTCATTGGTCCCGGTAACCTCCCGTACCCCTTCTATTGGTCCCGGTACTGATATGATTATCCAATTATGTTCTTAGAGTGGGCTCAGCACCTGCTTTCCCCCCCTTCTAGTCCCAATTACAATGGCCAGTTCACCAACTTGTTACTTTCCTACTTCCAAGGCCATTTAGCTAGTTAGTACGTGTAGGGAAGCAGGGCTCTGTAACCTTTCTGTCAGCAGTTTTAATTAAATCCCTTACAGCTGTACTTTCTTATCAGGGGCATTTAAACATATTTTTCTGTATTTTTCCAAGTTTCAGCTCTGCTTGTTCAAACTAATTCAATTCTAATTCTACAATAGCAGCCTATTGGAGGATGTGCAATTCCTATGGGCCTCTCTTCACAGGCTTCATTTACAGGTCAAGCTAGTTAGGCCTGTCTATATACTTCAGACATCATGGATCACAGGCCTTCGCCTACCACATTCCCCCTTTGATTAATCTCACCCTATTATTTAATAAGGTGTGAGAGTTGAATCACTTAATTTGGTTATACCATGGTCGGAGGATCCCGACTATACACAGGAGGACTAGGATGCCATAAGGCCATAATCTTAGTTGCGGTCTTCCGCTCTACTGTACTTTCAATAGCACTGTGAATAGAACGCATACAACATGGGATTATACATGGCAACAGAAAAATCACAGCAATGATTATTAGTACTAGTGGAGGAGTAGCCTAGTGGTTGGGGCAAGGTACTTCAGGCCGGAAAGTCGGGGGTTCAAATCCCACTAGAGGACAGCAACCTTGGGCCGGAAGGACTGGGGTTTCTAGTCCCACAGATGCTCCTTGTGGTCTTGGGCAAGCCACTTAACCCTCCATTGCCCATGTTCCCTGTAAGTATTAGTGTATGTGTCTCATATCCCCGCATGTTAAATGTATCCCCCAATTGTTCTGTGACCGCTTTGATTGAAGGATAAGGCGGTATACAAAACTGTCTAAATAAATAAAATAAATAAATAATATAAGGAAAGTCTTAAGTCCTCCTAGCCATGAGAAAAGATTAGCAAACCAATTAGGTAATCTTAGTGGGTGCCAAGTCTGTACTGGCACATAAGCATGTTTTCGCATATCTTCAGCAAGTTCTTCAACTACTTGACCTTTATCATCTATTTTCAAACAACAATTGGTTAAATTCAGCTTACCACATACTCCTCCTTCAGATGCTAACAAATAATCAAGTGCTAAGTGATTCTGGTATATAGCAGTGCGCATTTGGGTGCTCTGTCTAGCTAAAAGTGTGAGAGCTTGGCTAGTTTCATTAGTTATTATTTCAACTACTGCTTGTAAGCGGATAATACGATTAATCATATAAACTGGGGTTCTATAGCCCCATGTGCCATCTTGCTCCCAAGTGGCAGGTCCATAGTAATCAATGATTCTTTCTGGTGGCCAATCATCACCCTTCCACTTCTCCCACTTGCCTAGCTGCAGAGGTGCTCTCTTCTGTCTTAGTGTTCTTTTGTGTCTGTGAGTAGTGTATACTGGGTATCCTAATTGTTCTCCATGTTCTGTGGGCAAGAGAAAGAAAGAAGGTCTGATGGTTCCTAAGACACACGCCCCTCCCCATGTGTAGGGAGTCTGGCATATGCTCGGTTTCCACAGATCCAATATAGGCCAGGTGGGGCTTGCCAGGCATGAGGTTTGGCAAGATTAGTCCATAAACTAGCAAGTTCGGGGAATCTCACTAATGGATTAGGAGGTTCAGATTCTTTTACTCCTGACCACCATAATGTCTTTTTGGTGGTGGCATTATAAAACTTTTGGCTGAGACAGACCAGCTGTCCTACCTGTTGGGTGAACTGAGGTCCAGTTCTGGCATAGCAAAGACGTCCAATTATTGCGTGTGCTAACACCCATTCGCTGGTAGTCTTGTGTAATTCAGTCTGATTGTAAGTCAGAGAATAATTTAATTCTTGGGCTTCCCATGGCCACTGGTCACCCATTTGTGTCCCACCACAAAAATAACAATCTGAGATTTTGAGACTAGATACTACTGCTCCAGCTAATTCTAAGAATAAATTCTGAGAAGGATGAGGAATCTCAAACTTATTTACATGCATGGCTTCATAAAAGTGTTATGGATATGGTACCTGGATGATCTATGGGCTTGGGTATTCAATCTTATATACACAATGGTTCCTGGATCTGATCCGGAACCTGCAATACGTAAACCAAACTTATATCCTTGTTTCCATACATTAGGATTACGTATCCATAATTGTAAAGGGTTACAGGCACCTTTCTTACATTTGTCAAGATTTTCATATGGCTTAGTTAAAGAAGCCACTCGATTATCCTTGTTATTTTCTATTATACCAGTTTTCCATGTGGCATAGAAAACACATTCCCATCTTGGGCAATAGTAGTCTGCCACTGATGCAGTGCTATATACATGGGCTGAAACTCTTTTACCTGTACATATTCCCCATCCAGTAGTACCTTCTGGGCACATATACTTATCATCATTACGATATGCTTTCTCCCAAGTGCCACATTTGAAGCGACTATCTCTGTTTATGGCATCACAAGCATCAAAACTCAAAATAGCAGGTCTACTGGGATCTTTAAGTGGGGGTGTGGCATTGAGCAAAGGTCCATCTGCATCATTCCATCGTATTTCCAAAGTGTAATAGGACGGATTCTGATGCGGATTAAAGCATACTCTAGATTTACCTTTAGTACAAACATTTAGTTCAGTAGTGTTATAAATACACCGAGTCACTTTACCAGTGCAGATATAGTAAGAATGATA
The DNA here is from genome assembly GCA_033557465.1 of Ichthyophis bannanicus. Classification (NCBI taxonomy): domain Eukaryota; kingdom Metazoa; phylum Chordata; class Amphibia; order Gymnophiona; family Ichthyophiidae; genus Ichthyophis; species Ichthyophis bannanicus. The sequence goes on along the minus strand of CM066031.1, from coordinate 743,482,450 downwards.
AAGCAAAGTCTGAGTTACTTTTGTTCCAGTCCGAGTAGAAGTAATGCAAGCAGTGCATGGAGGCAAAGCATAAGTCAGTTCAAAGTCTCCTAAGCAGGCAACCAAGGCAAAATAAAAGCAAAGAAACATGTTGATTGGAGTTCTTCTGAATCCTCAGCTTGAAATCTTGACCTCGACGTTCTCTTCTTCGTCCCGTTTGCTAATGAAGCAATTCAATGGGTGCTGAGTGTTGATTGAAGATCCTCAAAATGTCTATCATGCATCAATCAACTTGTCAACTTTCAGTTGGCTTGAAATATTATCAATCAATGTAATATCAAAGTATCAAAGTGGTGTGTAAAATCACACATATTGTTCAAGCAAATCTTTGTTGTATTGGAAACAGCAATCCTCTTTGAAAGACTTGGCTACTGCAAGGCACTTGTAGTTGTTGGGATAATCCCAATAAGTGTCCAATTAATGTCTAAGTTGCTGGTTGCCGTTTTAGGGTGATTCGCAAAGGTACATCAGGGTGCTGTTCTGCTGTCCACTGCTCGGGTTCTGGATCTGCTGCGGGCTTGACTCTGCTGTGGTGGATCCAGGAATCGATCTCCGCTACCTTTACTGCAGTTGGGGTAGACAGGATAACGATGTATGGTCCCTTCCAATGAGGTTCCAGCGGTGTCTTCTTCCAATCTTTGATCCACACCGAGGTACCAGGCTTGTAGCGATGCAGGGACTCCGTCAAGTTGATAGGCAACTGATCTTGGATCCACGCATGAAGAGTCTGTAGAACAAAACTGAGAGCTAGAAGTTCTTGTCTGGTAATTTCTGAACCAATCTGTGATAAACTACCTTTAATTCCCTGTACTATTGGTGGGGGTTTACCATACAAAACTTCAAAAGGGGAAAATCCTGTTGACTTCACAGGAGCTGAGCGTATTCTAAGCAAGGCTATTGGGAGTACTTGGGGCCACTTCAGGTGAGTCTCCTGACATAGCTTAGACATTTGAGCTTTTAAGGTGCGATTCATTCGCTCAACTTTCCCTGAACTCTGGGGTCTGTATGCAGTGTGAAGTTTCCATTGTATCTGTAAAGCTTTTGCTAACTGTTGTGTTATCTGAGAAACAAATGAGGGCCCATTATCTGACCCTATTACTGCAGGAATTCCAAACCTAGGGATAATCTCTCTTAGCAAAACTTTGGTGACTTCTCGAGCTTTTTCAGTTCTGGTGGGGAAAGCTTCTACCCACCCAGAGAAAGTACAGACTAACACTAACAAATAGTGGTATCCACTAGCTTTTGGCATTTCAGTAAAGTCAATTTGTAAATGGCTCATAGGGGTTGTACCTCCTGATTGAGCTCGGGGCGGTGGTATAGGACCTTGTTTGGCATTATTCTTAGCACAAATTAGACATTGGCGTGCTACTGAAGCTGATATGGTTGTTAACATAGTGATGCAGAAGTGTGGTCTAAGTGCTTTTTCCATAGCACTTTTTCCATAATGTGTGGCTTCATGGAAGGCTTTGACAAAAGCTGGACCCAACAACTCAGGGATTACTATTCGTCCTGGCGGTTGACTACCCTCTGCTGGTGGTAGTTCAATCCACCCATCTTTAAGCACTCCATCTTCCTTATTACAGTAGTAATCTAATTCTTTGGTGGTATATCGTGGTGTCCATAAGTTCAAGGGTACTAGAAACAATGCTGCTTGTATTGGTATAGCTTGTGGTGCAATCTGTCCTGTCATAGCTGCTTGTCGTGCTGAGGCATCTGCAAATCTATTTCCTTTGGCAACTTCTCCTTTACCTGCTTGATGTCCTCTGCAGTGCATGACAGCTACATGAGCTGGGGCCCATACTGCATCTAGTAGCATCAGTATCTCTCGGCCATACTTAATTGATTTTCCTCCGGACGTGATGAGCCCTCTTTCTTTGTAGAGAGCTCCATGGGCATGTAAGGTAGTAAAGGCATACTTAGAGTCTGTGTATATATTCAATACAAGTTTGGCATCTAACAGTAATGCTCTGATAAGTGCGATCAATTCTGCTTTTTGGGCAGATGTGCCTGAAGCTAAAGCTGATGATTCAACGACTTCATGTTGAGTGACTACTGCATATCCGGCACAGCGTCGTCCATTGATGATAAGGCTGCTTCCATCTACATAATAAATCTGATCAGGATTCTCTATGGGCACATCTGTTAGGTCAGGTCGACTTGAGAATACAGTGTCCATGACTTCTATACAGTCATGTTCTGGAGATTCTTCACTGATGGGTATCAATGTGGCTGGGTTCAAAGCATGGCTCACTTCCAGTTGTATCTGTGGATTTTCACATAGCATACTCTGGTATTTCAACATTCGAGAATTGGTGAGCCAATGATTTGCTTTCTGTTCCATGAGGGCAAGTACTGCATGTGGCACAGTGACTCGTAGATTCTGTCCCAATGTGAGCTTGTCTGCTTCACTTACTAGCAGTGCTGTAGCTGCAACTGCCCTCAGGCAGGGTGGCCATCCTTTGGCCACAGTGTCCAGTTGTTTTGATAGGTATGCTACAGGTCTCTCCCAGTTTCCCAATTTCGGAGTCAACATGCCTAAGGCATTTCCTTGTGCTTCATGTACAAATAAGTGAAAAGGCTTATGAACATTTGGTAGTCCAAGTGCTGGTGATGACATCAATTCTTCCTTTAACGTTTTAAAGGCTGTATCCTGCTCAGGTCCCCATTCTAGTGGCGACCTTTCTTCTCCTTTTGTGACTTCATACAGTGGTTTGGCAATTTGGGCAAAGTTAGGAATCCAGATTCGACAGTATCCTGCCGCTCCCAGAAAGGCTCTGACTTGTTTTCTTGTAGTTGGAGTTGGGATTCTGCATACTGCTTCTTTTCTTTCTCTGCCTAATCTTCGGCTTCCTTGAGTTATACGGAAACCTAAGTATTTCACTTCTTTTTGACATAATTGTGCTTTTGCTCTGGAAACTTTGTATCCAGCTTCATCTAGTAACTGCAAGAGGTCTTTGGTGGCTTGTATACACTCACTCTCTGATATAGCAGCTATCAGCAGATCGTCCACATATTGGAGAAGTACTCTCTTCCCCGGGGCCACTGAATAGCTTGAAAGATCTTGACTCAGTGCAGCACTGAAGATGGTAGGTGAATTTTTGAATCCTTGGGGTAGTCGTGTCCAAGTAAGTTGGCCCCCTCTTCCAGAGATAGGGTCTTGCCATTCAAATGCAAATATCAATTGACTTGTAGGGGCTAATCTTATGCAAAAGAATGCATCTTTTAAATCCAGAACAGTGAAGTGGGTAGCTTCAGCAGGAATCGGTCCTAAAAGTGTGTAAGGATTTGGCACAACTGGATGTATGGTTTCAATTGCTTCATTCACCCTTCTTAGGTCTTGCACAGGACGGTAGTCATCTGTCCCAGGTTTTTTTACTGGCAGAAGTGGGGTGTTCCATGGTGATTGACATACTTTCAGTAAGCCATGCTCTAGTAATCTTAACAAGTGGCGGTGGATGCCTTCAATTGCAGCTCTTGGTAGAGGGTACTGCTTAACATGTACTGGTGTAGCACTAGCTTTGAGAGTTACAATTACTGGAGCTATATGCTTGGCTAGGCCCGGAGGACTGCCTTCTGCCCATACTCCAGGTGGGGCATCAATGCTTTTCAAAGTTTGTTCAAAATAGGTATCTTGGGTAGATTCATCACTGTAATATCTCCATTCTTCTTCTCGGGGATCTGTAAGTAGCATTATTCCTGCAGGCTTGTTTTGGGAATTCACTGTCATTTGCATTTCTCCTTTTTCAGTAAAGGATATTTGAGCTTGCAGCTTGGCTAACATATCTCGTCCCAGTAATGGTACTGGACACTCGGGCATATAAAGGAATTGATGGGTTATTTGCTGTCCTCCCAGACTACATATGCGATTTTGAAGAAAAGGTTTTGTGGCTTTGGCACCAGTTGCTCCTACAATGGTGACTGCTTTTGCGGAAAATGGGGCAATCTTTTTGTCTACTACTGAATGTTCTGCTCCAGTATCAACCATAAAGTTCACAACTTGGTCTCCTATTTGTATTCCGACCATAGGCTCCTGGAGCCCTAAAGCGAATTCGAAGCCCGGTTTGTCCTAATCCACATCATCCTCGTCATTGGCTGTTGCGGCCAATGCTTGAATGGCCTCTCCTCTTTCTCGTTGGAATTGTTCTCGATTGGCTCCTCCGCGATTCCGGGGACGGCCTCTTCCTCTTTCTCTCCATTGATGATTATTTTCGTCATCTTGGTGGGCGTCTTCGAGTTGCGGGCATGTATCTCTCCAATGTCCTTCTTCCTTGCAATAGGCGCATTGGTTCACACCTAACTGGGGGTGGCCTCCTCCTCGGCCCCTCCCTCTTCCTCTGCTCCGTCGACTAGGGAAACCTCCCCTTTTCTGTTCAACTATGGCCGCAGCCAAAAAATCAGCTTTCTTCTTCATCTTTCGATCACATTCTCTCTGTTTTTCATTATCACGATTCACATATACTTTATGAGCGACTTCCAGTAACTGAGTTGCATTCATGCCCGCAAACCCTTCTAATTTCTGTAGCTTACGTCTAATGTCTGGTTGTGACTGATTTACAAAAGCAGAATTCACCATGCATAAACTTCCTGGCACATCTGGGTCATAGGGGGTATACATTCTATACGCTTCAATTAATCTCTCATAAAACACTGCTGGGCTCTCATCTATGCCTTGGATAACTTCAGTAACTTTAGAAAGGTTCATAGCTTTCTGGCCCCCGCTTTTCAGACCTTGCATAAGGCCTTGGCGAAAACGGGCTAGGGCTCTCGCTCCTCTTTCTGTATTCGGATCCCATCGGGGGTCTTCATTTGGGAATTCTCTTTGGGCCGCTTCTCGATTATCTATTCTGGCATCTTCCCCTACTCCGGGAGCTACGGGGTTATCTGCCAGCCAGTCAATGGCTGCCTTTCTAATTCGTGTCCGCTCTTCAGTAGTAAATAAGGTGGACAGGAGCTGTCGGCAATCTGCCCATGTAGGTTGGTGGGTTTCCATAATGGTATGCACTAGTTCTGTGAGCTCCTGGGGCTTATTGCTATAGGAAGCGTAATGCGTCCTCCAGTTTAACAAATCAGTGGTAGAGAAAGGCACATATACATAACTTAGGGGCCCCGCCACCACCTCATTCTCATCATTCCTTACGGGTATTCCCGGGACTTGCCGTAAAGGCATCATCTTGGCAGTAGATGTCTTTTGGGATCTGAGGAATATTTTGGTAACTTTCCTGTCAGGGGTTGTCTTTTTCTCTATGTGCTTTGCTTTAGATTTACTTTTTACTGACGAGCTAACCCTGACAGCTGCTTTTACACTGTCAGTATCGCTCTGGGAAATTTCAGTTTCCTCCTGTTCTGTTTCTGTCTCTGATTCACCTTTCTCTTCGGTCTCAGTGGAATCTTCTTCTTCATTTAGAGGGAGCTCATCTACCTGCTCTTCGGGTGATGGCTCGGGGGTTGGGTCCCGTTCCCGCTGTCTCCGGGGTTCTGGAGCAGGACGCGGGGCTACCCTTACTGGGCGCTGAGCTTGGGGCTGTTGGGTAATCACTTATTTATTTATTTATTTATTTTATTACAAGTTCTTATATACCGCACTATTCGGCATCAGCGCGGTTTACATTATAACATAAAGACCATAACAACAAGCTGTTTGGTTTACATCGAACAGGAGTACAAACTTGGAGAACCGGGGTAAACTATATACAAGAGATAATTACATAGAACAGAATAGAGTCTTAATAATATCAAGAACGGCATGGTGTGTTCATGAGTGGGTCACTTCCTCTGGTTCAATTGCTGGTAGGGTAGTATTGAAGGAAGAGGTGGTATTTGAGTGCCTTCCTGAACTGGAGTAGGTCAGTAATGGCCCTTATGTCGGAGGGTAGAGCGTTCCAGCATTTGGGTACATAGAAACTGAAGGCTCTGTTTGAGGTTGTCATGTTGCACTTTGTCAACGCCTTCGAGGTTGTCAGTAGGTTTACGGCTGATGTTCTTCTGGATCTGTTGGGGGGTACTGTGTGAATCAGATCTGTGAGTGAGGAGGATGAGATACCCTTGATTGCCTTGAATGATAGGACTAGGGTTTTAAAGATGATCCTCCCATGGATGGGGAGCCAGTGAAGCTGTTTAAGAATGGGAGTTACGTGGTCGCTTCTGGAGGCTCCGTAGAGGACTCTTGCTGCGGCATTCATGGCCATCTGTAATGGGCTAAGAGTGGATTGAGGGAGACCTTGTAATATGGCATTTGCAAAGTCGAAGTGTGGCAGGATTAGTGCTTGGTATATGGTTCGGAAGTCATCAGGGTCCAACATGGAGCGCATATGCCTAAGCGAGCGTATTTTGAAGTATACAGCTTTGACTATGTTATTTATGTGATGTTTCATATCCAGACGTTGGTCCAATGTAACTCCAAGGTATCTTATTGTTTCTTTAGCTTGTAGGTCAGCTTCCTTGACACTGACGTGGGCTGGAGGGGTGAAGTTGGGGTCTTTGGAGATGAAGAGCACCTCTGTTTTTTTATGTTGAATGCGAAGGTTTTGTGATTGGAGCCACTCTGAGACCGAATTGAGGCAGTCTACCAACGGTGCCAGGTCTAATTGAGTTGTGGAGAAAGGCATATATAAGAGAATGTCATCTGCGTATATCAAGCAGTTGACTTTGAAAGATCTTATGATGTCGCAGATGGGCTGCATGTATATGTTAAATAGTAGGGAAGACAATGAGGAACCTTGAGGCACACCTTGCTTTTGATGGAAGCGTTTTGACTCTTCTGTACCGGACTTCACATATTGCCATCTACCATCCAGGTAAGAGTTGCACCATTCTAATGCACTGTTGCAGATACCTTTCTCTTTCAGTCGACCGAGGAGAATTTCGTGGCTTACTGAGTCGAACGCCGCAGCGATGTCTAAGAAGACGAGTACAAATCCTTGTCGGATGTTGTTAATGCCTGTGATAATGTTGTTGAATAGGTTCGTGAGAAGGGTCTCGACCCCATGATATTCTCTGAACCCATGTTGGCAGTGATCTAGGGGCGCTGTGGTGTCTATATGATCTTGGATTTGCCGTTGTGCCTCCTTCTCAATTATCTTGGCTAAGAGGGGAATGCTAGCTATAGGCCTATAAGATTCGACCTTTTGCGGGTCTAGCTTGGGGTTTTTCAAAAGTGGCCTGATGGAAGTCTGCTTGAGTGCTGCAGGGAAGTACCCTGTTGTGAATGAGAGGTTCATTAGATTTGCAATGAAGGGGCTGAACGCACAACGTAGCTCCTTAATCCAAAAAGCTGGGCATGGGTCCGTTTGTGCAGTGGAGGTATTGAGAGATGCTATGGTGTCCTCGATGCATTTAGTGGATGGTGTAGAGAAGTTATTTAGTGGGGTTGCATTCGTTGGTTCTTGGAACGGGACTGTTGACACCTTGTTAGTTTGCACTATCTTGGATTGCATGTAGTCAGCGAATTTCTGTGGATGAATCTCACTGTGTTGTTCGGGAGAAGGTTCCTTTGAGAGGGATTTGACCAGGTTGAAGAGGTCACGTGGTTTATTCAGTGATCTCTTTAGGGTGTCTGTGTGATATTGTTTCATTGTGGTTGTGATTGCTTCACGGTGTGTGGAGAGGTGAGTACGGTAGGCGGTCTGATCTTCAGTGGAAAGTGATCTGCGCCAGCGGCGTTCCAGTCTGCGGAGTTGAGTCAGAGAGGCTCGCAATTCAGGAGAGAACCATGGGGCGGTGCTTCTTTTTCTCCTCTTTGTGTTATTGGAAATTGGAGGTTGTGATATGGCATGCAGATTGGAGTTCCAGGAGGTGATTAGTTCGTCGAGGTCTGGTGTGGTTTTGTTGAGGAGTGATTGGGTCTCAGCCAAGATGTGTTCTCTGTTAAATGGTCTAAATCTTCTTGTGGGCGTCCGTGATGTGCTGTGCATGTTTTGGCTTCTGTGCAGCTTCTCATTGATGATGGGGATCTGGAAAATGATCAGTTTGTGGTCTGACCAGGGTACATCAACGATTGATATTGGTAGGTTGTGGTTTTGTTGAATGACTGTCTGAGGAGCAAATACCAAATCCAGAATGTTTCCCTTTATATGAGTGGGTTTATTGATAATTTGCTTGAGTCCCAGGTCTTCCATAGCACCAAGGAAGGCAATTGCGTGGTTTTGGGATAACGATGGGAGATTGAAGTCACCCATTATCCAATTTGGTTTATTGGGATTGAGGGTGCTGGCAGTAAGGTCAATAATGGTTGGGAGGTCATCTGGAGACGTGGACGGTGTCCTGTATAAGAGGTTGAGGGAGATTTGCTGGTTTGTAATGGAGAGTATGTCTAGATTGCTTGAGCTAGAGGAATCTGTTATGTGGAAGTTAAGGTCCGATTTGGAGACTATGAGCACCCCTCCTCCTTTTTTGTTTTCTCTATGTCTTGTGTGTATGGCGAAATTGGGTGGTAGAAGTTGGTTGATGAGAACATTATCTTCAGCTGATAGCCAGGTTTCTGTGATCATGAGTATCTCTAGGTCATAGCGGGAAATTGTTTCAAGAACCACAGGCCACTTTTTGCGAATAGAACGCGCATTTATGATGGCACATCTTAGGGGTCGGTAGTTCGGAGGTTCTTCTTGGGTGGGTGTATTGGGCAGCTGGAGTGCTATGTGTATCAAATGGGAGCGGCGTGTGTAGGTGTCATTTCCTGGGTGGGAGTATGGAGGTCCAGACCACCTTTTTCCATGGCTATTTAAGATGGGGATATTTCCATGAGATATGTAAAGGGCTTGGGAGGTTCCAAGCCAGTGAGTCAGTAGGAAAAAGCTGATAAGGGCGAAGAGCTGGAGGGCCATTTTGCGAGTTCCTGTTGTGTGCGAAGTACTGTAGATATACTGCAGTATAGTGCAATAGCAGGACAGAGAGTACGGTAGTGAGACACAAAACAGTATGGCAATGGACAACGGTATATGATGCTACTGACAACAGTATAAGAAGCTATTGACCGTGTTATATAGTCTACTGACAACAGTATGAGTACTATCAACAATGTTATACAGTATAAGAAGCTATTGACAGTGTTATATAGGCTGGGGAATCGGGATCTGCCAGGACAGGTTTCTGTTTTGACTTTTCACCTTTCCCTTTCTTTCTAGACTGTCCTATTTTCTGCACAGGATCTGTTCGTGCTAACATTATTCTGCACTGTTCTTCATAACAGCGCTTCGCCCAAGAAGGCTGATTTTCACAAATACTTAACCAGGAATCTATATAAGGGTACTGATCTGGGTGCGATACTCGCACTTTCTGATGAACTGGCTGGATAATTCCTATATTAAGGGTTCCCTCTCGGGGCCAGGTGGGGTCTAAATCGGGCCACTCCCTAGTACACAAAATCTGTAATCGGGATGCAGTCATTTTAACACCATAGTCTCCTGAATATCCTTCTTTAAAATGTGCGATCATACATTCTAATGGAGTGTTCCTAGTAGACCCCGCCCCTCCCATTTCGATGTGTGCGCGCAACAACAAACAGAAGGGAAAAGGAGAGCGGACCATGGGTAAGGGGTCCTCACGGCCCTAGAAACATATAAGGGAAACAAATAACAAGACAAGACGACAGTCGTTTCCCCCTTTTTACGACCTGAACGCGGTCGCCCGGTCAGGAACTGCGTTACTCAGGGGTCCGCCTTCGCTTGGTCCGTGCTGCCAGACCTCTCATTCACACTTCATTCACACAATCATGCTAGCAGCGTATCCCAAAATGCATTTCAATTCTGTCTATTCTGACTAGTCTTTTACAAGTTCCAAATACAAGAAGGCGGGGGTTTCACCCTGCGCTTATGCAGGGGTAGTCGGCCCGTCTTTCCAAGTTCCAAAGTTCAAGTGGCAGTACTGCTCTGTCTCATCTGTCTAGACTTTCAAAACCAAAATTTTACTCACCGGATCCGGTCCTCAAAGTTCCCAAGCAAGCGCATGAGTTGGACCTCGGACTCCCCTCACTCGGGTTCGAGGTGTTGGCTCCAGCCGGGCTCGGCACCCTCCGAGGTCCGACCAGCTCCCTCCGATGCAAGGGAACGGTGGCGCCAGGGAGTGAGCCCCGTCGGAAGGGCGCGATCCCGGCAGGACCAAACCTGTAGAGGCGGAAAGTCGTGGTATATTGCCCTATATACCCTCTAATACCACACCTTCCCGGCCAACGCACCAAGAATATGTAGCAGCAGAGCGCAGACAAACCAATGATACCAGGAGTCTGTTCAGAAGGTCCAAATCATTTATTTGTGCACAAGTCTCAAGCAAAGTCAAATTCAAAATGGCTGAGCGATGTTCTCTGGCAATACAACAACGTTTATAGATTTTTGCTCCATTCTAGGTATAGAAAACTAGTTCATTGGTCCCGGTAACCTCCCGTACCTCCTGTACCCCTTCTATTGGTCCCGGTACTGATATGATTATCCAATTATGTTCTTAGAGTGGGCTCAGCACCTGCTTTCCCCCCCTTCTAGTCCCAATTACAATGGCCAGTTCACCAACTTGTTACTTTCCTACTTCCAAGGCCATTTAGCTAGTTAGTACGTGTAGGGAAGCAGGGCTCTGTAACCTTTCTGTCAGCAGTTTTAATTAAATCCCTTACAGCTGTACTTTCTTATCAGGGGCATTTAAACATATTTTTCTGTATTTTTCCAAGTTTCAGCTCTGCTTGTTCAAACTAATTCAATTCTAATTCTACAATAGCAGCCTATTGGGGGATGTGCAATTCCTATGGGCCTCTCTTCACAGGCTTCATTTACAGGTCAAGCTAGTTAGGCCTGTCTATATACTTCAGACATCATGGATCACAGGCCTTCGCCTACCACACGTCCACATTAAATTTCATCTGCCTTTTGGATGCCCAGTCTTCCAATTTATCCAGCTCCTCCTGCAGTTTTCCACAATCCTCTTGGGTTTTAACAACTTTAAACAGTTTTGTGTCATCTGCAAATTTGATAACCTCACTAGTTATTCCCTTTTCCAGGTCATTTATGAATATGTCAAAAAGTAGCGGACCCAGTACAGATCCCTGGGGTACTCCACTATTCACCTTTTTCCATTGGGAATATTGGCCATTTAGCCCTACCCTCTGCTTTCTATCTTTTAACCAGTTCCCGATCCAGAATAGTACACTGCCTCCTATCCCATGACTTTTTAGCTTCGCCAAAAGTCTCTGATGGGGGACCTTGTCAAAAGCTTTCTGAAAGTCTAGATACACTATATCAACCGACTCACCTTTGTCTACCTGTTTATGCACACCTTCAATAAAACATATCAGATTAGTAAGACAAGATCTTCCTTGTCTAAAGCCATGTTGGCTGTCTCCCATTAGGCCATGACTATCTACATGCTGTGTAATTTTGTTCTTTATGATGGTTTCTACCATTTTCCCTGGTACTGACGTCAGGCTCACCGGTCTGTAATTTCCCGGGCCACCCCTGGAACCCTTTTTAAAAATTGGTGTTACGTTGGCGACCCTCCAATCTTCAGGCATTACAGATGATTTTAATGAAAGTTCACAGATTACCAATAGCAGGTCTGCAATCTCATATTTCAGTTCTTTCAACACTCTGGGATGTATACTATCCGGTCCAGGTGATTTGCTACTATTCAGTTTATCAAATAGTTGTAATATATCTTCCCGGTGTAGCGATATTTCTCTCAATTCCTCTGCAGTATCACCTTTAAATACCACTTCAGTCTTGGGTAACATCCCTACATCTTCCTCAGTAAAGACCGAAGCAAAGAATTCATTCAGTCTCTCTGCTATAGCCTTGTCTCCTCTTACTGCCCCTTATACCCCTCTATCATCTAATGGTCCAATTGACTCTCTCACAGGCCTTTTGCTACGAATGTACTTGAAAAAGTCTTTATTTCGTGTTTTTGCTTCTGTAGCAAGTTTCTTCTCAAATTCCCGCTTTGCCTGCCTTATAAATGCTTTGCATTTAACTTGCCAGTGTTTGTGCTGTTTCCAGTTTTCATCATTTAGCTCTTTTTTCCATTTCCTGAAGGTTGCTTTTTTGGCAGCAACAGCCTCTCTGACCTCACCTTTAAACCATGCTGGCAGTTTTTTGGACTTTCTTCCACTTTTCTTAATGCGTGGAATAGAGCTGGTCTGGGCTTCGAGGATAGTATTTTTAAATAACACCCAAGCTTGCTGTAAGTCTTTAACCTTTGGAACCGCTCCTTTTAGTTTTTTCCTAACTATATTCCTCATTTTATCATAGTCTCCCTTTTGAAAGTTAAAAGGTAGTACTGTGGATTCCTTTACTATCTGTCCTCCACTAATTAAATCAAACATGATCATACTATGATCACTATTGCCAAGTGGTCCCAACACCCTTATTTCTTGCACCAGATCTGGCGTTCCACTAAGGACTAGGTCCAGTATGGCTTCCCCTCTGGTCAGTTCATGAACCAGCTGCTCCAAGAAGCAGTCATTTATTTCATCTAGAAACTTTATCTCTTTAGCTTGTCCTGCTGTGACACTGACTCAGTCGATACCGGCGTAATTGAAATGACCCATTATTACTACTCTGTTATGACTTTTGTTAGCTTCCTTGATTTCTTTGAGCATTTCATCATCCATTTGTTCATTCTGGCCAGGCGGTCGATAGTATACTCCCACTGCCATCACCTTCCCCTTCATAAATGGAATTTCAATCCATAGAGATTCTACAGCAAATTTTGTTCCCTGCAAAACTTTAATCCTTTCTGACTCAATGCCCTCTCTAACATAGAGCGCAACCCCTCCACCAATTTGATCAGCTCTATCAATACGATATAGTTTGTATCCAGGTATCACAGTGTCCCACTGGTTATCCTCCTTCCACCATGTCTCTGAGAGTGCAATCATATCTAACCTCTCATTTAATGCTATATATTCTAACTCTCCCATCTTATTGTTTAGACTTCTAGCATTGGCATACAAGCATTTTAGAGACTGTATTTTATTAATATTAATCTGGCAATTGGTAGGCATGGGTAATTTGGAATCTTTATGCTCTGTCTGCTCCTTACTCAAGGGCATTTGGGCTACTATACTCCCTTTTGGAACCTCACTGATTTTGGTAGTATCCTTCAAGGATACCTTCGTCCGAACCATGCGCTCCTGGGTGACTGTCTGCTTTCCCCTATTTTCTAGTTTAAAAGCTTCTCTATCCCTTTTTTAAAGGTTAATGCCAGCAGTCTGGTCCCATCCTGATTAAGGTGAAGCCCATCCCTTCAGAAGAGCCCCCCCTTTCCCCAGAATGTTCCCCAGTTCCTAACAAATCCAAAACCCTCATCCTTGCACCATCGTCTCATCCACGCATTGAGACTCCGGAGCTCTGCCTGTCTTTTGGGTCCTGCACGTGGAACAGGAAGCATTTCGGAGAATGCTATCCTGGAAGTTCTGGATTTCAACTTCCTACCTAAAAGCTTAAATTTAGCCTCCAGAACTTCCCTACCACATTTTCCTATGTCATTGGTACCAACATGTACCAAGACAGCAGACTCCTCCCCAGCACTATCTATGATCCTATCTAGGCGGTGCGTGAGGTCTGCTACCTTCGCACCAGGCAGGCATGTTACCAGGCGATCCTCACGTCCACCAGCCACCCAGCTATCTACATTCCTAATGATTGAATCACCAACTATAACAGCTGTCCTGACCCTCCCCTCATGGAGACATGGCCCTGGAGAAACGTCCTCGGTGCGAGAGGGCTTTACATCACCTGGAGGACAGGTCCTAGTTACAGGATCACTTCCTGCCACACCAGGGTGATGCTTTCCTGTCACGTGACCTCTCTCCTCCATGGCAACAGGGATGCTGCTAGACTGGAGGTGGGACTTCAGGACTATATCCCTATAGGTCTCGTCCATGTACTTCTCTGTCTTTCGTATGTCTTCCAGGTCTGCTACTCTAGCCTCTAGAGAACGGACTCGTTCCCTGAGAGCAAAGAGCTCCTTGCACTTAGTGCATACGTAAGACCTCTCACCAACTGGGAGAAAATCATACATGTGACACTCAATGCAAAAGACCGGAGAACCCCCATCTCGTTGCTGGACTTCTATCTGCATCTTAGTTTACAGCTTGTGTTTAGGTCTTTTAAATTCTGTATATAATAAGGATTGGTGTAGATGCTTATACTAATAAAAGTGTATCTAATACCCCTAATACACCTTGTGTACCTGAAGCTTAATTAATTAATCTCAGGTCCTCCGTGTATGACTGATTTGGATAAAGGCTGCACCTGAGAGCAGCCCCTTTCCTCTAAGATGTGCAAGTACCTATAAAACTACAATTACCCCAGGGGTGGGTGGGTGCTGGGGAGGGAGGGAGGGAGATAAGTCCTATTAAAGAGGGCAGTTACAAGGTACCCTATCCTGAACCCTCAGCAAGGGGGAGGGGGGTACCACACAAAGCCCAGTTAGTTGAGAGAGGCAAGGTAAGTTACAGCTGAGAAGGCTGAACTAGCACACCACTAAGACAAACAATAAATAATTAAATAAACAGCTAGAACTCACAGCAAGGTGTCACAGGAGGCAAATATCCACTCTCTAGCAGAGCACTGTAAAAGCATTGCTCTTCTCTGATCACAGAAAAGCAAACTAAAACAGACTATGTACACGTGGAGGAAACAGGAAGAAGGCTACACAATACCTCAGCAGGGGGGGAGGGGGAGGATTCACTCAGGCAGGCTAGGACAGGAAAAAAGTTTAACACACAGCAGGTTCTGGGGAGAGAGATTTAATTTAAAATGAACAGTTAACCTGGCTACCACACAAAGCCCAGGTAGTTGAGAGAGGCAAGGTAAGTTACAGCTGAGAAGGCTGAACTAGCAAACCACTAAGACAAACAATAAATAATTAAATAAACAGTTAGACAAACAATAAATAATTAAATAAACAGCTAGAACTCACAGGAAGGTGTCACAGGAGGCAAATATCCACTCTCTAGCAGAGCACTGTAAAAGCACTGCTCTTCTCTGATCAGAGAAAAGCAAACTAAAACAGACTATGCACACGTGGAGGAAACAGGAAGAAGGCTACACAATACCTCAGCAGGGGGGGGAGGGGGAGGATTCACTCAGGCAGGCTGCCTTCCCGCCTCTGTACCTCTCTCACTTCAGTTCTTCATTTTCCGCGGAGCTGACAGGACGTGTACCCTGTCACCGCAGAAAATTTCCTTTTATTCTTTGTTTTTTTTGTGGTCGCGCCTGCTTTCATTCAACGCCTTCTTTCTTTTAAAAAAAACCAAAACAACCACCTTGTATTCCTTCAGGGATCTTTCCCTTGTTTCTGGTGCTAGGTGCCATTTTGGGCACTAGGCCGACTTTTCTTCAGGCATGGAGAAACCAGCTAGTGGTTTCAAAAAATGCTCAAAGTGTAGAGGTACCATTTCCGTCACAGACACCCATGATCGGTGTCTAAAATGTTTAGGTCCTGAACATTGTCCGGAGTGTCTCTCCTGCACGAGGATGACCAAAAGGGGCCTGCAGAATAGAGTTGCAAAACTCGGTACCTTTTTTGCCATGGATACAATGTCAGTTGCATCGATGTCTTCCAGGGCTTCATCTTCCTCCCATGGATCTCAGGTAACTAAACTTAAGTCTTCTAAGACTGGCCGGTCCTCAAAGGGTTGATCTCCTTCAAAGTATCGAGATGCCTCTGGCGTTGCCCTCGAGGATATTTCACCAGCAAAACAGCCCCGGTGGGAGTCTTTGGGCTCCAAAGCATTAACGGGGCTCCAGGATGTTCCAGAGGCTTCCACCTCTACTGAACTACTGGTGCCATGTTCTGGGGTCATAGCCGCTTCCACCGGTACCAACACCCAGGCATCGGCAGGAGCGATGTATAAGAGAATCCTCGCTATCGAACGCAGTCTAGCATCCCTCTTAGCAGCTTCGGTACCGCTAAGACTGCTATAAACGGTTCAACAGGTACCGATACCGATAGTACCTGCTTCGATAGGACTGCTTCCCCCCATGCCAAGCCTTGAGTCTATCTCGGGTATTGGGGATCAGGAACTCGGACATTTTGGTACCGACTTCAAGCAGTACAGAGTGCCCTTGAGTCTTCCGATTCCTATGACTCTGACGATTCTACTGGTACCAGAGCAAACCTACTAGAGGATTCAACTCCTTCTCCTCAATGCAGGATATCTCCTCCAGAAGATATGTCCTTCCAGGATTTCATACGTGATTTGGCAAAGGGTCTTGCAATCACTGTGATTCCAGAAAAGGAACCTAGGGCAGAAGAATTAAGAATTCTACAATTTTATTTATTTATTATTACAAGTTCTTATATACCGCACTATGGCTCCCAAGGAGGCAGCTATGCTTCCCATTCACAAGATCTTACATGATCTGATGTTGAGAATGTGGTAAACTCCTTTAACGGTATCTTCACATTCCCGACCCCTTGACACTATGTACCGAGTGCCAAGTTGTCCTGGTTTTCAAAAAACTCAGTTACCACACCATTCAATGGTGGTGGAATCGGTCATTCAAAGAATCAAGAGTGCTAAAACACATTCTTCTAATCCTCCAGGCCATGAATCCAGGACACTCTGATGCCTTTGGGCGTCGATGCTTTCAATCCTCCATGCTCTCAGCCAGGATCAATTCCTACATTCTTTACATGGGAATGTTCCTGGAAGAAGTCACAAAAGACTTAGAGCTCATTAGCCCTTGTGTCTCTGAGGAAAAAAGAGCAGGCTACCTTACTCTGGTCAAGCACGCCCAGAATGTCTCTAAATTCATGAACCGTGCTACCTTTGATTGCTTTGAATATATTAGCAGAACCTCTGCTATATCCATAGGAGCACATTGTATTGCTTGGCTTCAAGCATCAGACTTAGAACAGTGGGTGCAAGAAAAGCTGGGAAACATTCCTTGTACAGGAGAAAATCTCTTTGGCAAGGACTGGGAAAACAGGCTAATCAGATTGAATCTGATAATACTACTTTGAACAGATTGAGTCCACAGCCAACCCAGCAAAGAAGAAAACATTCAAAAAACCCTTTTTCAGTAAGAAAAAGAAGTTTTACCCATCTTACACCCATCAAAGCCACTGTCTGCTTCATGTTCCCCAGAAGGGGCAACAACAGAACAGACAGCAAAGAAAGTCGCAAGCTCAACCGGCCCAACAGACCCAGCCCCCTCAGGGTCTTTGACTTCTACCTAGAGAACTTAGTCATTCTGCCCCTGAAAGGACCAGAACCCTTAACCGTTCCAGGAAGATTATCCTATTTTGCCAAAAGATGGCAACAAATAACATCAGAAAACTGGACTCTGTCCATTGTGCGACTGGGGTACAAGCTTCATTTTCTAAACTTGCCCCCACCTACAATAATAAAACAGTTCAATTCTCAGGCCCCTGCCACCAGCCTCTTGTGGCAGGAGGTCACATCACTTCTCGCTCAAGAAGCAATCGAAGAAGTACCCATACCCCAACAGGGTTCAGAGTTTTACTCCCCCTATTTTCTTATTCCAAAGAAGACAGGGGGGACACAGGCCTATACTAGACCTCAGAGAATTAAACAAATATTTGTTCCGAGAAAAGTTCAAAATGATATCCCTCGGGACACTTCTACCATACCTTCAAAGTCAGGACCTGCTATGCTCTCTAGATCTAATAGATGCGAACACGCATATTCTCATCCACTCAGATCACAGGAAGTTCCTTTGATTCCTGGTCCAAGGAAGACACTTCCAGTACAGAGTTCTTCCTTTCAGACTGGCCTCTGCTCCAAGAGTCTTCACAAAATGCATGGCAGTGGTAGCTGCATTTATGAGGACTCTGGGAATATTCGTCTTCCCTTACTTAGACGATTGGCTCATTCGAGCATCGACGGCTCCAAAGGCCAGCTTCACTCTTTCTCGAGCAATGAGAATTCTTCAATATTTGGGACTGGTCATAAACCTCCCAAAATTTCATCTCACCCCCTCTCAATCTCTCGAATTCATAGGGGCTTGTCTAGACACACAGCAGTCAAGAGCTTTCCTGCCACAGCCACGCTGCCTACGAATAATACAACTGGCATCTCAAGCATCTATGAAGGTGTTCCTTACTGCTCGAGAGATGCTTCAACTTCTGGGACACATGGCATCCACTGTCCATGTGGTTCCTTATGCTCGCCTCCACATGTGAGCAGCCCAGTGGACCCTATCCTCTCAATGGTCACAGGCCTTGGGTCAGTTAATGGACAAGATCAGAAACACCACACGTCTGATTTCATCCCTGCAATGGTGGCAATCTCTAGAAAACCTCCTCGTAGGCTTTCCTTTCCAGCAGCCTCTATATCAGGCCACCCTAACAACAGATGCGTCCAAGAGGGGTGGGGGGCCCACTTGCACGATCTCTCTACTCAGGGTTTTTGGACCTCACAGGAGGTTTCCCTTCATATAAACCTCCTAGAGCTGAGAACCATTTTTAATGCTATTCAAGTCTTTCAGACCCATCTCACCCTTGCACTCACCCTCATATATAGACCCCCTTCAGCTGATCAAAAAAACCTCTCCCCCATCCTTGAACTCGCTTGCACAGCATCACTAAACAAATCACTCGTAATCCTAGGTGATTTGAACCTTCTTTCTCTGAACAATTCCCAATCAGATAACTTCATGGACGCTATGACCCAAATGGGATACACACAAATAGTACATGCCCCCACTCACATAAAAGGCAAAACTTTAGATCTCATCTTCCTCCCTTAATAATCACCAACAACATACCCCCCTCAACTATAACAGAAGTACCATGGTCCAATCATCACCTTATTACACTCCACCTCCCAGCTTAAGCAACACTGAATATGACAAGCACCTCACACCATAAATCACGCTTTGCACACTTTGACAAAGATACCTTCCTTGACAAAGTATTACCCATACTCAACACAAACTTCCCAGACATCAACTCCACTGTAAATCATTGGAATTTAACAATCCAAAAAGCAGCTGTCCCCACACACACCATGCATAGACAAATAAAAAAGACAGAAAAATGGTTCACGAAGGAACTAGCAAAACTAAAAAAACAACTGAGGAAACAAGAAAAGAGATGGAGGAAAACTAAATCAGATGAAAATAAATCCCAATATATGAACTCACTCAACGAATACAAGAATGCAATTAACAAATCAAAAAGGGATTACCACTCCAAAGTAATAAATCTGGCTATCAACCGCCCTAGAGAACTATTTGCAATCGTAAAAACCTTGACAAAAGCTAAAGACACAGAGCCAAAACAATCAGCAATAAGCATACAAACTTTAGCAACCCACTTTGCAGAAAAACTAAAGTGCAAACTTAATACCATACCAGCGATACTACCTCCAAACACTGAATTTAATAACATTTGGACAACCTTTCACACGGCAGATCAAAAACACCTCCTTAGGATCATAACATTAATCAACACCACAACTTCTCCACTTGATCCATGCCCTGTGTCATGGATCAAATGTACAAAGGAAGAACTAGCTGAAAACATTCAACACATGGTGAATCAATCCCTTTCCCAGGGCATCATGCCCAATACCCTAAAACTCACAACGCTTCGCCCAATAATAAAAAACAATAAACTTGACTCAAAAGACCCAAACTCATACAGACCAATAGCCAGCATTCCATTTATAGCTAAAATAATAGAAAAAACTGTTCAATTACAACTACAAGACCATATTGATGAGCACAAACCCCTAGACTCACACCAGTTTGGTTTCCGCCCCTTCCACGGTGTAGAAACCCTTTTAATTACACTGATGGACTTCCTCATCAAAGGTACAGATGACAACAGTCAAGGCTTCCTACTCCTTTTCATAGACATTTCTGCTGCCTTTGACAACATCAACCACGTTACTCTGATCAATAGACTAGAAAACTTAGGAATAGGTGGGACTGTCCTCAAATGGTTCAAGTCTTACATCACAAATAGACTAATACGTGTTCAAATAGACCAAGAAGCATCAGAAACCTTCCCCCAAGGACAAGGAATACCCCAGGGATCAGCCCTTTCTGCCCTCCTTTTCAACCTGTACCTACAACCCATTACAAAAATATTTAGAAAACACAAGATTAGTCACTTTATCTATGCTGACGACATCATGCTCGCTCTCCCCATAACCACCAAAAACCCTACTTACGACACCCTATCCGAATGCATGGCTGAGACCACCTCTTGGATGGAAACCAACTACCTCAGCATCAACCTCAAAAAAATGGAAGCAATGTTCGTAACAAGATCACCCATGACCGAGGACACTTATCCAACATCAATCTCAATTAACAATACAACTATACCTGTTAAAAAAGAGGTAAAATACCTAGGTGTAATAATTGATCATACACTCACCATGCTACCACACATAAAGCAGACAGTAAAAACCATATTCTACAAACTCAAAACCATACAACACCTAAGGCCCCTTCTTGACACACATGACTTTAGATCAGTTGTTAATACACTCATCACCCCCCACTTTGACTATTGTAATAGTCTCCTAATTGGCCTACCACAAAAAAATACCTACCTATTACAAAGAGCCCAGAACATCTGTGCAAAAGTAGTTACTAAAGCCCGCCTAGTAGACCATGTAACCCCTATACTGCTGGAACTACATTGGCTTCCTATAAACAGCCGAATCAGATATAAAATTCTCCTAACCACCTTCAAGCTCCTAAATGACATCGCCCCCTCACATCTATCCACACTACTACACGCCCCATCTGAAACAAGAGCTTGCAGACTAAACGCAGCCCACTCACTTGAGATACCAAAAACATTCATGAAAACTAAAAAATCCACCAGCACCAGGGCCTTCACATTCACTGCCCCCATGCTCTGGAATGATCTCCCAATAGACCTTCGCATCATAAAAGACCTCTCCCAATTTAGGAAAGAACTCAAAACATACCTATTCTCCGAACACTTTGAAATCCCCTACCCCCCAAGTCCAACCCCACAGCATCCACAGACACACAAACACAAAGCCCTTAAAATCGCAACCAACTAACCATACACAGACCTACCACAGACACACTGAAAACTCACGATAAAAATGGAAATAAATCCCACCACTTCCACATGACTAATGAAAGCTTCACCCTGTAATTCATTGTATATAACCTTTGGTAAATAACCATTGTAAATAGTATTGGCAGTTCCTCGCCTCATTACCTGTAAAAAGTTAGAAAACTCTGTTTAATATAATAATTACAGAAGTATACAAAAGTATACAAAATGTAAATAGTTCCTGACAGTTTATCTGTAAAAAGTTAGTAATCTCTGTTCTATGTAATGTATACAGAAGTATACAAAACTGTTAACTTGTTCCATGTAAACCGCCCCTGATCTCTGGAAGGGGCGGTATAGAAGAAATAGATAAATAAATAAAATAAAATAAATAAATAAAATCTCAGCAACAAAACAGTTTTGGTCCAAACCGACAATCAGGAAGCTATGTTCTATGTGAACAAACAAGGTGGAACAGGCTTTCTGTCACTATGCAACAAAGCTTTGCGAGTATGGGCCCTCGCCAGAGAGTTGCATATTCACCTGTTTGCGGTATACCTTCCGGGCATTCAAAACGTATGGGCAGACAGACTCAGTCAAATACTGCTGCCACACGAGTGGTCCCTCCACTCATACCAGCTTGCTTGAGTATTTCAAATCTGGGGAACACCAGATATAGACCGCTTTGCAAGTCCACAGAATGCCAAACTTCCCCGATTCTGTTCCAGAATCCCGGCTCACAACTGTCAGGCAAGAAATGCTTTCCTACTCCTCTGGGGTCATGACTTCCTCTATGCCTTCCCACCCATTCCCAAAACTTTATTCAAACTTCAGAGAGACAGAGTTTGTATGATACTCATAGCTCCACATTGGCCACGACAAACATGGTATCCTCTTCTGCGTCTCTCTCAAACCACTCCTCTGGAGTTGGGGAATGCTCCAGATCTTCTGTCTCAGGAGGACTGATGCTTACTGCATCCCAGTCCACAGTCCCTACATCTCAGGGCCTGGTTACTGAAAGCCTAGAATTCCAGGATATTAACCTTTCTCAACAAGTAAAGGATATCCTTCTGGCTTCCAGAAAACCTTCCACAAGACATTCCTATGCTTTTAAATGGAAATGGTTCTCTGTTTGCTGTTCACAAAAGGGACTTAACCCCCTTTTGGTACCTGTAAAGTCGCTACTAGAGAGTATCCTCCAATTATCAACTTCTGGTCTAAAGACCAATTCAGTGAGAGTCCATCTTAGTGCTATTGCTGCTTTTCATAAACCTTTCGATGGACAACCTATTTCCTCTCATCCACTTGTATCAAGATTTATGAGAGGTCTACTCTTAACAAAACCTCCCATTAAACCACCACCAGTGGCATATGATCTGAATCTTGTTCTTGGTCAGCTTATGAAACCACCCTTTGAACCTTTAGCCACTACAGACAAAGTTTCTTTCATGGAAAGTTATTTTCCTAATTGCCATCACTTCTGCAAGATGCATTAGTGAACTACAGGCGTTAGAAGCTGATCCTCCTTATACAAGGTTCCACCATGATAAAGTAGTCCTCAGGACTCATCCTCACTTTATGCCAAAGGTGGTTTCGCCTTTCCATTTAAACCAGTTGGTTTATCTTCCTATATTCTTCCCTAGGCCTCATGCCTCCAGTCCGGAAAGGAATCTTCACACATTGGATTGTAAAAGAGCCTTAGTTTTTTATCTCCAAAGAACTAAGCCACATAGAAAATCTTCTCAGCTTTTTGTGGCTTTTGACTCTAATCATTTGGGATTTCCAGTTTCCAAAAGAACTCTGTCAGATTGGATTGCAGATTGCATATCCTATACTTATCAGAGTAAAGGACTTTCTCTCGAAGGCCATGTCACGGCTCACAGTGTGAGAGCAATAGCAGCCTCAACGGCTAACTTTCGTTCTGTGTCTATTGATGACATCTGCAAAGCAGCCACCTGGGCTTCAGTACACACCTTCACAGCCCACTACTGCTTAGACAAGGACTTCTGTCAGGATGCCTCATTTGGCCAGGCTGTTCTCTAGCATCTCTTCCATACTTAATACAACTCCTACCCACCGTCCACGGTTTAGATGCCAGAGGTCCTTGGGAGGAAGCATGATCCATCTCACCTGCGTTCGCAGCTTGCTGGGATCACCCCTTGGCATCATTTTTCCGCTATCTGGGTGTTCTTTTCGACTCTGATCTCTCCTTTCAGGCCCGTCTCTCACACATCACTAAAACTTCCTTTTTTTTTCCTTCGCCAGATCCGTGCAATTCACCCTTTTCTTACTCCAGCCGCTCTCACCACTCTCTTATTGTCATTGGTCATGTCATAAGTTGACTTCTCTAATTCTGTCCTCACTGGTCTCTCAAAGTCACAATTAAGTAGACTACAACAAATTCAGAACACTGCTGCCCGCCTCATCACGCACACTACCCCACGGGACCACGTAACACCTCTCCTCATTCGTCTCCACTGGCTGCCCATTGTTTTCCGTACTCAGTTTAAATTACTCACCCTGGTCCATCAAGCTCTCCATACTAGCACCCCGCAATACATGGCAGACCTTATCACATGACCCCCCCCCCATGCTCATTCCATGTGAACCGCCTTCACCTCCCTTCTCCCTCATGCACCCACCTCCAGTCCACCCGCTCCTCTGCATTCTTTTTCATTGGTTCTGCACTCTGGACTCCCTGCCCTCCTCCCTCAGGCTGGAACCCCATCACATCACTTTTAAGCAGAACCTAAAAACCCACCTTTTCTCCTTAGCCTTCGACCTTCCCTCCCCTTTTGTCTGATCCTGTTCCCCCAAGTACAGTAACTACTCTCTTCTTTGTCATGTATGTCTACTCGCTATCACTGTCCTATCATTGATTGTAATTTCCTTTCAATTTTCTGGCCATGCGCCCACTTTGAATTTTGTAAATTGTGAACCACTCTGATTTTTAAAGTAGGGCAGTATATCAAAAAAATAACCATAACCATCTTTCAGCTGGGGAGTCCACATATGTGAAGACTACATTCCTGCTTGTTCCTGGAGATAGCGTAGTTACTCACCTGTAACAGGTGATCTCCGGGAACAGCAGGAATTTAGTCTTCACAACCAACCCACCCACCTTCCCTAGGAGTTGTCTCTATCTCTTTCTCTAATTCTCTCCTTTGGCCTCAGCTATAAACTCAACTGAAGTGAGAGAGGTATACAGGCGGGAAGGCAGCACACATGCGCTGTGGAATGCTCCCAATAGTGTTCCTATTGGATGCTGGAGAGCGTTCCCATGTGGGCTGTGTTGGTATCGATGATACCCATATGCAAAGACTAAATTACTGCTGTTCCTGGAGATCACCTGTTACAGGTGAGTAACTACGCTTTACAGGCGGGCAAAAGCCGCTTTTGCTCCTATGCAAAAAATATATTAGAAACAGAGAAACATGATGACAGAAAAAGACCACATGGCCTATCTAGTCTGTCCTTCCATATCAACAACTACAACAGTCCACTTTTTACCTTTAGAGATCCTCTGTGTTGGTCCCATGCTTTTTTGAATTCAGTTACTGTCCTCATCTCTACCGCCTCCACTGGGAGACTATTCCATGGATCCACT
The DNA here is from genome assembly GCA_033557465.1 of Ichthyophis bannanicus. Taxonomy (NCBI): domain Eukaryota; kingdom Metazoa; phylum Chordata; class Amphibia; order Gymnophiona; family Ichthyophiidae; genus Ichthyophis; species Ichthyophis bannanicus. Next base: position 743,457,810 of record CM066031.1, on the reverse strand, counting down.
ACTCTTTCCGTAAAGAAATATTTCCGCATATCACTCCTGAATCTATCTCCCTTCACCCTCATCCCATGTCCCCTCGTAGCAGAACTTGCTTTCAATTGAAAGAGGCTCTCTCCCTGAACATTTATGCCACGGAGGTATTTAAATATCTCAATCATATCACCTCTATCCCGCCTTTCCTCTAAGGTGTACATATTAAGATCCTTAAGTCTGTCCTCATATGCTTTATAATGAAGCCCACTAATCATTTTAGTAGCCACCCTCTGCACCGACTCCATCCTGTTCACATCCTTTTGAAGGTGCGGTCTCCAGAATTGCACACTATACTCCAAATGAGGTCGCACCAAAGACTTATACAGAGGCATTATCACCTCCTTTTTTCTGCTAGCCATTCCTCTCCGTATGCACCCAAGCATCCTTCTAGCTTTTGCCGTCGCCTTTTCTACCTGTTTAGCTACTTTAAGATCATCAGACACAACCACGCCTAGGTCCCGCTCTTCTTTAGTGGACAAAAGTACTTCACCTCCTATACTGTATTGTTCCCTTGGATTGCTGCAGCCCAAATGCATGACCTTACATTTTTTAACATTAAATCCCAGCTGCCAAATTCTAGATCATTCTTCAAGCTTAGCTAGATCCCTCCTCATGTTATCTACACCTTCCTGGGTGTCTACTCTATTGCAGATTTTGGTATCATCCGCAAAGAGGCAAACCTTACCCGACAGCCCTTCCGCTATGTCACTAACAAAGATGTTAAAAAGAATCGGACCAAGGACAGATCCCTGGGGCACACTGGTAAAATCCTTCTCCTCAGAGTGAGCTCCATTTACTTGTACTCTTTGTCGCCTCCCACCCAACCAATTTCTAACCCAAGCAGTAACTTTAGGGTCCATCCCTAGGGTGCTCAGTTTGTTTATAAGTCGCCTGTGAGGAACAGTGTCAAAGGCTTTACTGAAATCTAAATACACCACATCTAGAGCTCTCCCTCGGTCCAACTCCCTGGTCACCCAGTCAAAGAAATCAATCAGATTTGTCTGACAAGACCTGCCTCTGGTGAATCCATGCTGCCTCGGATCCTGTAATCCGCTGGACTCCAGAAACCTCACTATTTTCTCTTTCAGCAGCGTTTCCAATAATTTACTCACCACCGAAGTTAAACTAACCGGCCTGTAGTTTTCAACCACATCCTTACTTCCGCTTTTGTGTAAAGGCACCACATGAGCCTCTCTCCAGTCCTTTGGCACCACTCCCGACTCCAACGTGGCATTGAAAAGGTCAGTCAGTGGAGCTGCTAGAACGTCCCCAGGTTCCCTCAGTATTCTAGGGTGTATCCCATCCGGTCCCATCGCTTTGTCTACTTTAAGTTGAGCTAGTTTCTCACGAACACAGTCTTCTGAAAATTGTTCAAGATGTCCCTCGCTTCTGTTCCTATTTGTGGGTGTTTTCTGAGGTCCTGCTCCTGGTTCTTCATCTGTGAACACAGAACAAAAATATTTGTTAAGCAATTCCGCTTTATCCTTATCAGCTTCTACATATTCCCCCCCCCCTGCACCCTTGAGTCTGACAATACCACTCTTGCCCTTCCTAAGGTGAAACCTTAGAATAACTCCCTTGGGTACAAACAGAATGCATATCGGGTCTCTTTTGCAGTAGAAAGGTGGTAGTTTTTTGTTTTCATTAATCAGTGGAGTGAATTTTTGCCTTTTCCAACCATAAAATGGTTAAAAGGGAAAAAATGCAGAATTATTCTCTTATATTTATATGATCCGCATGACTCCATATAACTGAATTATGAGGGCCCTCTATATAACTATTGCCACAAGATAGTCTTTAGGAAAAAAAATTAGGATGAAAAGATTTTTTCTGGCCTTTTCACATCTGCTCATTGCTGAGCCAAGCATTCTCTACTGTAATTTCTTTGAGTCCAGGGATAGTGCACTTTGTTGCAGACACTGTGCAATTTTAACCTGCTGATTTCTTTGCAAGCAGGAATTTGCATCCTCATTTTAATGAGAAGTTGCTTCCGGGGCTGAAGCTGGCAGACTTTGGGGGTATACTGTGCACTGAAAACATTTAGTAAACACGTCTGAATGGTGCAATGCAGTGCTGAATCATAGTCTTAAGCCCATTGCAATTTTGTTATACTATGACTGTATGACTCAAGTAGCACTGTAAAGTTTTATTGAGCTGGCCTGCAGATTGAAACATGAATATGGAGCAGCATCATTCGTTCACTTTCATTAAAAGGGTTTTTATTTACATTCACAAGAAGGCAGGAAAAATCTACATTTCAGGATTAAACATGAAAGCCTTAGATGTGTAGAAGTATTTCAAATAGTTCCTCTACTCTAGACTCACTCCCAACTGTTCTGCTAAAGAAGGATGATTCTTCCATGCTATCTGTGACAGTGAGCTTGATCAATAGCTCCTTGACTTTGAAGATGAAAATGTAGAATATTAATTCTCTCCAGATCTATGGATAGATTAAGGCATAGGGGAAGACAGATGATTTTAGCTCTGAATGCTTAGTATTATAAATGTTAATGAGCTTATACATCTTTTTGCTAGGTCTGAGCTCCTCCCAGTGGAGGACGTATAGAGATTGCTACAGTAGAGTGGACTGCACTCTTTCTGTTATAGGACTCCCTTAAAACAGTGACTAGAGTAGTGCCCATGGTGTTAATTGGTAAAATTCTATAAGAATCTAGTGAGAGGGTTAGATCTGGGAGATGGAGCTGCAACAGACCACGTTTCTGCTTCCAGCTGGTCATCGGATTCTAGACAAATCCAGTTTCTTCTATCTAGTATATAACAGTGATACACAGAGCCACACGATAAAGTCCATGTCATGATGTTTCTGTATTTAGCTGTTCATGAGAGAACCAGCATTGGAGAGCATCCCTGCTTTGTGGGAATAAATCTTTCACTATGGGTTTGTGTCTTGGGGGGAGGTCTTGATCTAAGTGGGGACGAAGATCTTTGCAGGAATGAGGTGTATTGTAGGTACCTGGACAGATGTCCAGAGGTGCTAAGCTCTGTGGAAAAGAAAGAGATACATAATAAGTGTTACAGAAAAGCAGAAGTAAGGATGAGGTTAGGAACTACAGGCCAGTTAGTCTGACCTCATGGTGAGTAAATTAGTGAAATGCTGCTTAAACAGAGGATAGGTGAGGTTTCTGGCATTCAACGGATTGCAGGATCCGAGGCAGTATGGTTTTATTACTACTGAACATTTGTATAGCACAAGACATACGCAGTGCTGCACAGATACATGTAAAAGACAGTCCCTGCTCATCAGAGCTTACAATCTAGTCAAGGCAGTCAACATAGTAGCTGTAGACATAGAATACATCTAGGAGGAATGGTAAGGAAATACAAAGGAGATTAGGTGAATCAAGATCTGAAAGCTGCAGCAAAAAGGTGAGTTTTCAGCCTGGATTTGAAAAGGACCAGAGACGAAGTCTGATGAACAGACTCGGGTAGTTTGTTCCAGGCATAAGGAGCAACACAGTGAAAGGAGCAAAGTCTACAGTTAGCAATAGAAGAGAAGGGCACAGATGGAAACAATTTGCTAAAAGGACAGAGTTCCAGAGGTGGGGTGTAGGGAGAGATATGAGGGGAAAGGTAGTGAGGAGCTGTAGAGTGAATGCACCTATAAGTCAGGAAGAGAAGTTTGAACTGGTTGTGGAAATGGATAGGGAGCCTTGAGAAAAGGGGTAATATGAGCATGACGAGGCTGGTGGAAGATTAGCTGCGCAGCAGAGTGTTGAACAGATTAAAGGTGAAAGAAATGATTCAGAGGGAGACCAGAAAGGAGTAGGTTACAACAGTCAAGACGGGAGGTGACCAAAGAGTGGATAAGTGTCTTAGTAGTGTGTTCAGAAAGAAATGGTGAAATCTGGTGATGTTGTAAATCAGTGGTTCCCAACCCAGTCCTCAGGTACCCCCAGGCCAGTCGGGTTTTCAGGATATCCACAATGAATATGCATGAGATAGATCTGAATACAATGGAAGCAATGCATGCAGATCTATCTTATGCATATTTATTGTGGATACCCTGAAAACCTGACTGGCCTGGGAGTACCCAAGGACTGGGTTGGGAACCACTGTGGTAGAGAAAGAAACAGCAGGTTTTAACTATCAGTTTGATATGTATGGAGGAGAGAAAGAAGATGACTCCAAGGTTGCGAGCTGAGGAACAGGGAGGAGTAGAGTGTTATCCACAGAGTCTGAGAAAGGAGGAAGGGGAGAGGAGGGTTTAGGGCAGTTGTCCTCAACCCAGTCCAATGGGGCCCACAGGCCAGTCAGGTTTTCAGGATACCCACAATGAATATGCATGAGATAGATCTGCATGTACTATGCAGATCTATCTCATGCATATTCATTGTGGGTATCCTGAAAACCTGACTGGCCTGTGGGCCCCAGAGGAATGGGTTGAGGACCACTGGTTTAGGGGAAACAATAAGCTCAGTTTTGGCCATGTTCAATTCCAAGCAGCAATGTCAGAAAGGCAGGCAGAGATCCTGGCCTGGATTGGCAGAGAGATTTCAGGTTTACAGAGGTATATCTGGGAGACATCAGTGTAAAGATGATACTGAGAGCCATGGGAAAAGATGAGTGCCTCAAGGGACAGGGTATATAGAGAGAAAAGGAGTAGACCCAAGACAGACCCTTGGGGTACACCAGAGGTTCCCAACTCCAGTCCTGGAGGGCCAAACATCATTCAGGTTTTCAGGTTGTCCCTAATAAATATGCATGAGATGCATTTGCATGCACTGCCCCCATTGCATTCAAATGTATCTCATGCATATTCATTAGGGACAGCCTTAAAACCTGAATGGTGTTTGGCCCTCCAGGACTACTACTACTACTACTGAGCATTTGTATAGTGCTACAAGTCGTACGCAGCGCTGCACAGACATGTAAGAGACAGTCACTGCTCATCAGAGCTTACAATCTAGTCTGGAGTTGGGAACCTCTGGGGTACACCAATTAAGAGCGGTATAGCAAAACAAACACTGAAGGAGTGATGGGAGAGATAAGAGATCTAGAATAGTACAGAGCCCTTAAAACCTAGCGAGGACAAGGTATCAAGGAGAAGCTTGTGGTCAACAGTGTCAAAAGCAGCTGAAAGGTCAAGAAGGATGAGAATTGAGTAAAGGCCCTTGGATTTTGCCAGGAACAGGTCACTGGAGACTTTGGTAAGAACCATTTTGGCAGAATGTAAAGGATGAAAGCCAGATTGTAGAGGATCCAGAAGGGCTTGAGAGGAGAGAAAGTTGAGGCAATGGTAGTGAACCACAAAGCAGTAGGTCATCTGCAAAAGCACTCGGTTTAACATCGCCAGACCCCAGTGTAATACCTTGTATCTTCTCTGCCTATAGCAAGGAAATTAGTAATCGTTCAAGCGAGAGTACAAATAATAGAGGGGAGAGGGGCATCCCTGCCTCGTCTCCCTCCCCAAGGAAAAGAGCGGGGACTGTATGCCACCTACCAGTATCGAAGCCAAGGTATCTGCATAGAGTGTCTTGATCCACTGCAGGAACGAACCCATAAAATCAAAATGGTGCAATACGTGAAACAAATAAGACCAGGAGAACCAATCAAATGCCTTCTCGGCATCCAAACTTACCAGAAGGAGAGCACTCGGTGATGCAAACAGTGTTCCATTCCCAACAGTATCTTGCTAATGTTCAGGAAGGCTACTCTGCCCTTCACAAAGCCAGCCTGGTGTGGGCCTATTAGTTTAGGCAATATGTCCTGAAGCCGATTCGCTAATACTGTAGCCAATACCTTCATATCATAATTAAATAAAAAAGAATAGGTCTAGGAGGCAGGGTCCTCTGGGTCTTTACCCAGTTTAGGTAAGACTGCAATTACTACCCACCTCATGTCTCTCGGAAATTGCCCTTCTTCCAGCGCAGCAGAATATATTACTGCCATCGCTGATATAAGCTGGAGAGACAGGATTTTATAGTATTCGGCTCCAAACCCATCAGGGTCTGGGGTCTTATGCATGGCCTCTGCCTTAATCATTCTCTGTATTTCGCTCCCCGATATTGGTCTATTGAGTTCTACTGATTCCTCCTCTGTAAGGGAGGTGAACACAACTGCATCTAGGAAGTCCAGCTCTACCTCCCTATCCTCTGGACTGGCAGTGTTGAGAGTCTGATAGAATTTCTGAAAGACCTTTGCTACTTGCTTGGGTTCATTGTGGCAAACTCCAGAGGAATCCTTATTTGTCGCTACAAAGTGTGAGCCCCCCCTCCCCCCAATCTCATACTACCTGGGCTAGAAGTTTCCCCATTTGATCCCCATAGCGGAAGAACTGGTGCTTATAGCAATGCATATTGGGCAGGGTCTGGTTGTGCAGCAAGGTATTTAGTGCTGTCCGTGTAGCAACATATACATTACTCGTCATTTGACCTGGATTCCCCAACATTGCCCATTTCTGAGCCTGCAGAGTCTGCTCAAGCTGCAAAATACTTTGGTTAAGGTGTTTATGACCCTTGACTACGTAAGCAATGAGTGTCCCTTGCATGATGGCCTTCTCTGGCTCCCAAAATAGTATTGGAGTGACCTTATGGGCCTCATTTAGCCAATATATAGTCAAAACGAGATCATGTATGATATGCTCTTGAGAGAGGTGTAAAATCCCACCACCCAGGATGCAGGGTCCTCCATATATCCATCAAGCCCCGCAGTCAACAAAGATAACCCACCCCTTTATTTTTCCATCTTCCTCTCCCTGTAGGGCCCATTCTGTCCTGTTCTGATCATAAGGGCAGTTGAAATCACCTGCTAGTATGACTGGGACCTATAAGTTTCATGCTATACGTTTAAGGATGTCCATAAAAAATACATGATCGTAATTATTGGGTGCACATACATTCCCCAGTAGGATCTCTTCCTGATATAGTTTCACCCACATAAATATGAATCTACCCTGTGAATCCGCATCACCGAACAGGTCCTCACACGGAACCCTCTCCTTATAAGAATAGCCCCTCAGCATTTACGGGTGCCCAAAGAAGCCCTGTACACCTGCACCACCCAGTCACATTTTAATTTGGAGTGCTTCAGCATACTCAAGTGTGTTTCCTGGAGGAGGGTCACATGTGCATCCTTTCTTTTCAAGGCTTGTAAGATTTTGGTTTAGTTTAATGGGCATGCTCACCCCACCTATGTTCCAGGTTATGATACGTATATTACGTGACATCTGAGGTTACCCTAGAAGTCTCCAAGCTGATCTTATACAGCTTGCCGGCCCAGGGCTGCCCAGCCTCAGCCAACAGAGTACCCTGAGAAAGCCATACAAGTAGAGACACCCCTTCCATCCGCCCCCCCCCATCCATCTCCCCCCATCCTCCCCTGTCAGGCCCACTTTCCCATACCCCCACACATATATCCACACAATATCCACACCTCCAGGTGCTCTCCATTCTCCCTTCGGTCCCCTCTACCCAACCAAAACATACAACATGACAGATAAAATGAAAACATCCCCTTAGAACGTTCCCATTAGCATCCATGCCTCAACTCACTGAGACTGGGCCCACAGTTCACACTGCGTGGCCACCCCATGTCCTCCCCTAGGCTATCTCTGCCCATTGTTGGGCGACAATATTCTAGTCTTAGGTAATCCCTGTGACCAGTGTCCTCTCCATTCTCCGCAGAATTCTCCAGCTCTCCTTGTCTCAAAAGTAAGTTTCCAGTGTTGATTGTCCACCTTATGATTCCACGCAATGGCTTAATCTCAACTTCCAAAGTGGGGGACCACTAACTGGGTCACAGCAAACCTGAGGCCATGGTATTCATAAATTGGAAGTCATCCTACTGTACTCATTTCTGTCAGACATTTGTTAGGTTCTCTGTTTTCAAGTCTGCAACAAATTTCTGTGCTGCAGAAACACTGTCAAAGGAGCAAGCATGTCCTTCATGGTGCACCCGCAGAATTGTCAGATAAGCTAGGGTGAACTAATTTTCCTCTGGAAGAGATGAACACATAGCAGATTGTATCCCTTGCGTTTGGCCGCCACCATAGTTGAGTAATTCTGAAATAAAAGGATATGGTGGTTTTCCAGCTATATTTCCCCTTTCTTTTGATATGCTTGCAGAAGCTGCATTTTATGATGAAAGTTTAGAATCCGCACTATTACCACTAGTGGTCTCTGTTGCACATCCGTGCAGGCTCCCAGACAGTGCACCCTCTCTACCTGGATCTGGCCCAGAGGTGCCTCAAGGCCCAGTTCTTTAGGGAGCCAGGTTTCAATCAATGTAGCTAGAGTATGATCTGCCCAGGTCTCCGGCACCCCAAACAGCCATAAGTTGTTTCTTCTTGATGTGTTTTCTAGAAAGTCAGCTTTAGAGAGAAGCGCCTCTATTTGTGTTTTCTGGACCTTGCTTTCCCGCTCATGCTGCCCCTCGGAATCTTCCACGGCCGCTACATGATGATCCAACTCATCCACCCATCAACCAATATCCGCCAGCGAGTCGCCTAAATCTTGCAGCTTTTTGATGTCAAATTTTGGATCCAGCAACCACACTACTTCCTTAGCTAATTCCTCTAGAGCTGAGTCGGTACTATCTCCAGGAACAAGCAGGAATGAGTCTTCACATATGGGGTTCGTCTGCACTGACGGAGCCCGCACGGGAATGCTCCCCAGCATCCAATCAGAAGGCTTTTGGGAGCATCCCTCGCACCTGCGCGGTAGCTTCCCGCCCTTCCCACTGCCTCTCCCCAGTTTTCGTTTTTCCGCGGAGCCGACAGGACGTACCTCCTGTCACCGCAGAAACCTTTTCGTCTTTTCTTCTTTTCTTGTTTCCTGTGATCGCGGGGGGGGGTTTTCCCCGCTGACTCTGGCACCGCTGGTGCCCCTTTTTCCTTATTTTTTTGTTTTCCTTATTTCCTTCGAGGAGCATCCTCCTCGTGTTATTCTGAGGCCTACCGGGCTTTCCAGCATGGAGCCTTCTTCCCCTAAGAAGTGCCCCCACTGTGGAGACGTTGTCTTCTCCAACGCCTGGTGTCTCTCCTGTTGGGGCCCTGACCCCTTCTCCCCCGGTTCCCCGGGCTTCAGCGTCGGGAGAAGACCCTCCCTGTTTCGAGTGTCCCTCGATGACGTCTTTCCCTCTGAGATGCGGTCGTCTGCTTTCTCTCCTCGCCAGGATCAGGTAACCCAACAGTCTGTTAAGACTAACTGAGCCTTGAGGGGTGAGCCTCATTCGCCGCATGATGACGGCTCCGGCCTTCCCCTCCAGTCCCTTACACCCCGGAGGGAGTCTTTGGGCTCCAGAGCCTCCACGGGGTTTCGGGTTGTTCCTGAGGTTCGCTCCTCACAGAACATTCCCGAGCCATGCCCGAGGGTGGCACCCGCTTCGAGCGGTGCAGATTCCTCGGCATCGGCGTCAGTGTCGAGTGTTCCACTCGTCACCGGGGATCGTCGGACCAACCTGACCCGGTATGGCATGCCCACACCCCTGCCATGCGCGGAGGTGGTGACCGCCTTGAGCGGGGCCAAGTCATCGGCGTCGGAGTCAGTGGCCCCACTCCCCGCCGGCCGGGTGTCCTCGGCTCCGCCAGGGCCGATCGACTCGTCCCCGGCTTCCGCGGGGGCGGTACTGGCCTTGAGTGGCTCCGCCCCTCCCGCGGCAGTCTCGGTAACAAGGGCCCCCGTTCTTCGCCAGGGGTTGCCTCCGGGCTCCACCTGCGGAGCCGATCGACCTATCCCGGTCGGGCAGGTCAGCACCCCCACTTTGCGCGGGGCCGGGGCCTCCCCCGGACGCCACTGACCTCCCGGCATCTACGCGGGCATCGAGTGCTCCACTCGTCACTAGAGTCTGCCCGCAGGACCCGGGTCCTTCGGTCGAGTCGACCCAAAGAAGCGCCGCGGCCGCGGAGCCGGGGCTGGGCGTCTCGCTACCCGCCGGGGCTCGTCGGCGGGTTACTTGGGTACCCTCGAGGCCGCGTAGTACGCCCCGTAAGGGTTTCCCGCTCAATAAAACAGGCGTGGGCAGAACCCCGGCGCCTAGAAGGGCCTCTCTCCCGGCATCGGAGCCGACTTCGGGTGTTTCCCTCTTCGCCGAGTTTCGGCCTGGGAAGCCCTCGTTGCCCTCGGCACTGATCGTCGCGACCCCGACTCCATTCGCGGGAGTGGCAGCACCGGCGCGGCCGCCGACACCGGGGCCCCCTAAGGAGGCGTCGCTCGGTTTGATGCCCAGCCTCGAATCGATCTCCAGTCTGGAAAGCGTGGCTCCGGCGCATTTCGGATCCGACCCCGGTCTCTTCCGACGGCACAGTGCTGCGCTCGCCTGCTCTCCAGCGGCCTCGGCACCACTCCAACCGCCCTTGTGGATTGCCCCGGGGGCGACCCCACCCCCGGAATCGGGGCCGAGGCCGAGTCCCGCGGGCCCGTCGGGGATGTCGCTCCCTTTGATGCCCCGCTTGGAGTCAATCCCGGGCTCTGACAATGCAGTACCGACTGCCTCGAAGTGGGACTGTCAGTACCCTCCTCTGTTTAGAGCGATTCCTCCCGCGTACCAGCACGGTGGGTCCCCTGGTGTTCAAGCGGGCCCCCTCCACCTCGGCCTCCCCCGGGATAGCCCCTCTGGGAGAGCCGTCTTTTCAGGACTTCCTCCTTGACATGGCGGACTTGCTCGCCATTCCTATCCCGGGCCCTTCGCTAAGTCCAGGTACTGCGGAACAGGCAGCCGCAATGCTTCCTTTACATCCCTCCCTGCGGGATCTCCTGCTCGGGATTTGGCGCTCGCCCTTACAGCTACCGGCGCCGCCTGCAGCCATGCATGCCCGGTATCGGGTGCCCCCCTCTCCGGGTTTCCAGACGCACCAGCTTCCCCATCATTCCATTGTGGTGGAATCGGCCCTGAGGAAGGTCAGAAGCAAGAAGAAGCACTCTTCCTGCCCCCCGAATCGTGCATCTAAAGCTCTGGACAACTTTGGGCGGCGAACCTTCCAAACGTCCATATTGGCTTCCAGGATTCTCTCATATATTTTCTATATGAGCCTGGCGCTTCGGGAGGTCACCGAGAGGTTATCTCTTTTGTCTCCCTTTGTGTCGGCTCCTTGGGCCCCTGACTATTCCTTGCTTCTTTACCATTGCAGGAATATCTCTTGGTTTCTTTCTCGGGCTGCAGTGGACTCTTTCGAGTCAGTTAGCAGGTCCTCTGCGGTAGCCATAGGGGCGCGTCGTACAGCCTGGTTGCAGGCTTCCGACTTGTGCAGCTGGGCACAACATAACCTGGGTACTTCCCCGTGCACCGGGGAGAACCTCTTCAATGGCGAGGCTTTGCGTCCGGTTGCTCAATGCTCTGCCGACCTGTTTGGCACTGGCCGCCCGCGGTCCTCCCCCTCTCCCAGGGGTAGGAAATGTCCTTCCCGACCCTCCTGTCCGAAGAGGAGGAGGTTTCATCCCTCTGCCTGCCTGCCGGGTGCGCCCATGCCAGGGACTTCTCACACCGGTCTGCAGTGCCAGGGCTCGCGCCAGGCTGCCCATGCCAGGCAGCCTTAGGCTACAGTTTGCGCTTAATTTCCCCTTACATGAAGTTACTGTCCAGTTCTACACTGGGGTTCTTTCAGCGCGACAAGCGGTTCGGCTGCTTGATTGGAGGTATGGAGCCCCCTCCCCCGGGGGGGGGGCCCTTCCCACGCTAGGTTAGCCTGGCTCCTCAGGGCCTTGCTAGTCTTCTTCGGACTTACCCTCGGGTACATCCCTCGGATTCCCCTCTGCCTGGTTCCCCCGGATTGAGGGGATCGCGCACCGAATCTCCTTCTCCCAGTGTAGGCCTTGGCCGCTACTCTCCGAGCGTGGCCGACCCATTCCTCAACAGGGCCGGACCACCCCCCCTCCCCCTGGTCTGTGTCTCCGCTCTCACAGAGAAATCCCTGGGTCCATCAGGTTACGGTGGACAGGGGTCCCACTGACCCATGCCGATCCCCGGCTCTGCTCCCTGCACTCTTCGGAGCGGCGGAGGGCATTGGCCCTGACCCCGAGGGGTTTTTTAATATAGGCCGGAGATGGCCCCACGGTCCCGCCGTGGCTATAGGGTTTTCTATCCTCCGGTCTTTCCTGTGGCACGGAGGACACGTTTTGGGTGGCTGTCAGGTGGACGCCTCAGGGGCCTACGTACTCCTGATGTGCTTCTCCCCAACTGATCTGGCGGTCACGCAACCATACTGCTACTCTCGCCGATCTGCCCTGCTCCACGCACATCTGCCCATCACTTTGGATGGCCCTTCCTCCCGCCACCTTCCAGGTAGGCGCCCTCCTGTGGATCAAGGGCCGGTCCGAGTTGGCGGTATCGTTCTCACGTGTCCATACCGGTTTAGTAACCTGGGTGGGCGCTCCCGGGCCCACCTATAGCCCGATATACATCTATACCTGTTATTGGATATATATCGGTACAGGTGGGCGCTTTTTGGGAAATGTTATAGCGCCCTGTGTCTTACCGACTATCTCCCAATTGTCGGTACTGATGTTTTGTTATTTCTTACGGGGTCCGGTCGGCCCGCTTGCCTGCGTTCTGCGGCTTGGGTGCTCGGACCGGTTATGCTTAAACTTGCTGTGATGTCAACAGCCCCTTGGTTTACGCCTCCTGTCTGGAGGTTTTCGAACCCATTGTCTTCCTATCCCTTGCCGGCTACGGTAGACAGTGTACCACTCGGTATCCCGGGGTACACTTCTGTTCTTCTCCGGGCTGGGTTCTCCCAGATCAGTCAGTCTTCTGATTAGTCCTCCATATTGGGGACTCTGCTCCTACTGGAGTTCTCAGTTTCTTAGAGCTCCTCGCGAAGACCTGACGTCTTTCTGGTGCCGGTTGACACCTGCGTCTCCAGCCCGCCCGGACTGGGAACTTTGTCCTCTCTGCGGTGAAGTTTCCTTGAAGACTTCGCTACTGCATCTACAGTACCCGTCGCAGCTCTGCCTTCTACAATCCAGTAGGCAAGCTCTAGATTGTGCTAGATCATTAACGGTTTAATGATAATTGACGTGGTTTGAAGACTCCCCTGTAGTCTTCGGTTGCTGTGCCTTGGCAACTCTTCTCAACTCCTACCCTCCATCCCTCCGGGGATGCCAGGGATCCAGGTTGGGCGATGCCGCCCTGTCCAGGGGCGCGCATTCTGGGATCTCCCCTGGCACCTTCAGCTATGGAGTTCCCATATGTGAAGACTCATTCCTGCTTGTTCCTGGAGATAGCACAGTTACTTACCTGTAACAGGTGATCTCCGGAACAGCAGGAATTAGTCTTCACAACCCACCCACCTCCCCTAGGAGTTGTAACTCTCTCTCTCTCTTCCTTCCTCTCCTCTCCTTCTGTCTCAGCTATTAAACGCAACTGGGGAGAGGCAGTGGGAAGGGCGGGAAGCTACCGCGCAGGCGCGAGGGATGCTCCCAAAAGCCTTCTGATTGGATGCTGGGGAGCATTCCCGTGCGGGCTCCGTCGGCGCCGACGAACCCCATATGTGAAGACTCATTCCTGCTGTTCCAGAGATCACCTGTTACAGGTAAGTAACTGTGCTTTCTGTTCCCGATGATGTGAGCGCTGTAGACATCGAGACCGTGGTAGTCAGCCGGCTGCCTTTCTCACAGTCTGTTTTTTTTTTTTTTTAATGTTGGAGGCATTCTGGATCAGTATCGCATTAAATCCAGTTGCAGGTTGACCTTGTGAGTATGCCTGCCTGTGCCCGAGTCACTTATTGGGGAAATTCAACTATATTTGCAGATTATTCACCGGGTTGCAAGGGTTGTTAGAAACATCAGAAAGGCATGGTGTACATGGTATTAGATAGCAAAACAGAATATTTTCGGTTGTAGTATCCAATATTTGGATCCAACTGATATTAGACTACTGGATGATCTTTTGGCTTTCAGGAAAAGGGTAAAGAGACAGGCATGGCAGTGTTTAGTGATTTTAGCTACTTGTTTTATGTATTATCTCTATAGTCTATTATGCAAATTCTATGTTTTCGTGTGTTTTTTGTTAGCCGCCAAGATCTGATCGTGGTTGGCGGGTTACACTTTTTTTTTTAACATAAAAATAAAGCACAATTATATTGGTTGGTGAATTTACTAGTAATCATGTTCCTGTTTCTAACTGGCTAACAGATGAATAATTAATATATCCACATAATGAAGTTAGATAAGCAACTGGACTTTTCTTCAGAGAGACATATAAGTTCTTCAATTTCTTAAGAGAAAATCGTTTTTCATAGAGACAGAGTCCCCATGGGACTATCTGGGGCCTCTCTGAAGTTACACAAATAAAAAAGGAAGATAAGGCAATTTTCCTTAGATGGCATGTGGGTGATCTCTTGTTATATCAAGCTGTATAACTGACTGCCTTTCAGATCTCAAAAGGGAGATGTAGCTCATGTGATTTACTATATGGCCTTTGTAAAAGACTATATTCTGTTTTCATCAGGGATTTCACAGCCATCTGCTTCAGACTTCCTGCCCTCAGAGTTGTTTTGCTGGTACACCGGTAAAGAAAAAGGCACTCCCCTCCCAACCACTCCCCCCCCCCCACATGCACAATACCAGCACAGGACTTAATAAACATGCTCCAGCATGTGTTAGTGAAGACCACCATCCAGTAAGTGCAAAGGTCATGTACCTTTTGACCAGCACATGCCGGAAAACGTCCTTACTGCGTATTTTGTTTATTCACAGTTAGTGTAAGTACAATTAATGACACCTCTTGAGGTGGCGTTAAGTGCACCTGTGTTAACTGAAAAATGGACAGCGCTTCTGTTCCATTGGTAGACTCATTAATTCATCTTGGAGTCATATTCAATTCTGAATTATCGTTTGATATTCGCTTCAGTATATATGTTCCATAAAGTCGTTTATCACATTTCAGTCTCTAAATACTCTCCTCCATGCTTTTGTTACTTCACGTCTGGACTACTGCAAAAATATACTGTGGACTCCACCTCACTAACTTAAAAATTCTTCACTTGGTTCAGAGTACTGCTATTGTCTACTACTACTAATCATTTGTAGAGCGCTACGAGGCATACGCAGCGCTGTACATAAAGATGTAAGACATAGTCCCTGCTCAACAGAACTTACAATCTAATCATGATGAAAAAGCCACAAAACTGGGGACTAGAGTATGGCAAGATATACATAAGTAGTGGACAAGAGAATGAGCAGTATCGGGATCCAAAAGCAGCCTCAAAGAGATGGGTCTGCAGCCTGGACAGGGAATAGAGCCAGAGAAGGAGCTTGACACACCAACTCAAGTAGTTTGTTCCAGGCATATGGAGCAGCAAGGTGGAATGAACAAAGTCTGGAGTTGGCAGTGGCAGACAAGGACATAGATAAAAGGGATCTGCTAGAGGAGTGGAGTTCCTGAGGAGATAAGAGAGGAAAGGTAGTGAGGAGCCGCAGAATGAATGCACTTGTGTAGGTAAGTAGGAAAAGTTTGTCACTGGATGCAGAAATGGATAGGGAGCCAGTGAAGTAACTTGAGAAGAGGGGTTATTGAGCATAACGACACTGGTGGACGATAAGCCATGGAGTTGAGTTTTGAATGAATTGAAGAGGAAAAAGATGATGCAGAGGGAGACCAGTGAGGAGCAAGTTACAATAGTCAAGATGGGAGATGACTAGTGAGTGGATGAGGGTCTTAGTAGTATGAATAGAAAGAAAGGAAGGAATTTTGCTAGTGGTATAGAGAAAGAAGTGACAGGTTTTAGTTATCTGTTGCATGTGTGCAGAGAAAGAGAGAGTAGAGTCAAAGATGACTCCAAGGTCTCCTAACAAACACATCCAGATGCGATCATGTCACTCCTTTGTTTTTCTGACATCACTAATTATCACTTCCTAATCATTTTCATTTTAAAATGCTCATACTTACTCAAAGTATACTATCCTGGTCTCCCCATATATGCATCAACTCTTCTGACTCTTTATTGGCCATTATGTTCCCTACAGTTGCAAAACAATAATTTACTGGTCACCCCCCCCCCCCTCCTCTAGTTTCCAAAGCCTGAAAAAGTCAAATGAAGTGACACTTCCATTATTTTTTAGCTCCCACACTTTGTAACTCCTCTTTACCCTAGACACTAGGAAAGAATAGTCTTACAAGCAATTCAAAACTCTTCTGAAGACTCATTTCTTTGAAAGAGCTTTCCTGGGATGCACAGATTGCCCGGGAATAGGACGGGATTAGTGATCTGGCATGAGAAATGTTGTTAATGTCTCAGCCACGCAACTGGCATGACCGCCTCGGGTCCCTCCCCCCTTTTCCCTCCCTCCCCCCCCCCCCAATGAATCACCGCATTATGCCATGGGGTTCTTTCACCAAATTATTTCGATTTATTATTAACAACAATGGTATATTAACAACAATGGTATTTAACAGTACATAACAACTGTTGGCCACAGCATGCACGTGACAATCTACAAAACACAGTCTACAATTCCTTATATCACCTCTTTCTCTTGCCCCCCTTGAGAAACACAGCCACTATCCTGCCGACTTTGCCCATAGCAGGAGGGAACTCTTTAGCCGTGAAAGCTTTTCTCAGTCCCTTAGTCTTTCGTATCCTTCAGTCGAAAAGCTGTTACGCCTGCCGTTCTAGCAGACTTGGCAACTTTTCTTCCTTGCCCCCCCTTTTTGCCCGCCGTCAAAGCAAGGCAGGGGGGGGCTCTCTGCGTGGTGTTCTTGTCACCATCTCCGTCTCTCCGGGGGAGGTCCGTGTATCTCTCCCGTACCTCTCCCCCTTTACTTAAGGCCTAGGCTGTGTTCTCTCTCACCGGGTGCGTTTCTCCCGCGGTCTTGCATGCTGCGACGTTTCCCCCCCCCCCTAGTTGCGCATTGGGTGGGTCGGGGGGGGGTCCGGCTTCTTCCTGGAAGGAGGGGCGAGCGGCAAAGAGACTGCACTCGCGCCGGGCGCGCTCTTTTGAATGCGGCTCCTTGCCCGCCCCCCCCCCTCCTCGCCTTCCCCCCGCCCCCCTCAGCCCTCGGCTCGCCACCGCGTGCCTGTGCCCGGCTGCGTTGATTCGCAGCCGGGTCTCAGCCACGCAACTGGCATGACCGCCTCGGGTCCCTCCCCCCTTTTCCCTCCCTCCCCCCCCCAATGAATCACCGCATTACGCCATGGGGTTCTTTCACCAAATTATTTCGATTTATTATTAACAATGGTATATTAACAACAATGGTATTTAACAGTACATAACAACTGTTGGCCACAGCATACACGTGACAATCTACAAAACACAGTCTACAATTCCTTATATCACCTCTTTCTCTTGCCCCCCTCGAGAAACACAGCCACTATCCTGCCGACTTTGCCCATAGCAGGAGGGAACTCTTTAGCCGTGAAAGCTTTTCTCAGTCCCTTAGTTTTTCGTTTCCTTCAGTCGAAAAGCTGTTACGCCTGCCGTTCTAGCAGACTTGGCAACTTTTCTTCCTTGCCCCCCCTTTTTGCCCGCCGTCAAAGCAAGGCAGGGGGGGGGGGCTCTCTGCGTGGTGTTCTTGTCACCATCTCCGTCTCTCCGGGGGAGGTCCGTGTATCTCTCCCGTACCTCTCCCCCTTTACTTAAGGCCTAGGCTGTGTTCTCTCTCACCGGGTGCGTTTCTCCCGCCAACCCCATCAACAGCGACTCCTCGCTTGTTGTCGGGGCCCCACACATCAACGCGCCGCTGTGGCCAACATTAGCTTCCTCCATAGTCGTTCTACCGCATCCTGTATGTCGCAGAGAAAAATGTCCATTCCGATGTCTGAAAAGTGCACTCCATCTGCGCGAAACAGTCCGGGGCATCTCTACTCTATGAGGTCGTGCGCAATGGTGCATCCCCCTATGGACCCCATGAAGCGGGCCATCCATCTGTTCACTTTCCTTCTTGTCCTCTCCAATGCCCTATGCGAGTTCTCGCCTCTCCACACTCGCCGAGGCGTGATGTGTGACCATGCCAATAGCGTCCCGGGAAATGTGTTCGCCAGCATTAGGAGGTCGCCTTGCATCCTCTTGGTGAGCTCAACGCTGCGTGTGGATGCGAGGTCGTTGCCCCCCAAGTGGATCACCATTATCGCTGGGTTCCCTGTAGATCTCCCCCTTTGGAGCAAGGACGGCATTAGCTGGTCCCACACCATACCCCATCGTCCCAGCCACACTACGGCCGCGTCTGCACTTGGAAGTCCTAGGTTCAACCCCATTGGTCTACATCGTGCCCTCTTTTGTGCCCAGTGAACAAATGAATGGCCACACATCCACACTTCACGCGGCCCTATGTGGTAGCTCATTCCTGCATAGAGCACAATCAGAAAATATGATTACAACAGTACTTATCTTCGAAATGAACATTCGCTTTGTCTGTGTCTGTACACCAAATGTCACACATTCTCTTTATCCCCGCCACCCATTCCTGGTCTGTTAATATAACACTTTTATTTAATTATTTATCTATTCTATTCTTGGGGGGGGGGGGGTTTGATTCGCACCCCCTGGCCTTACAGCGCTGGACGTATATACAATTTGTATCTATCTGAGCACCATCGGCCTATTTTCATTATCTGTTCTCGAGTCATTCCGATGCCGGCCGCCGTAGAAGCAGCCCCAATGCGAAAGGAGTGCGAGCCGTATAAGCTTGCATCCCGTCCAGTGCGTTCAATTAGTAGCTTATCAGAGTACTCAAGCTACTAATTGAACGCACTGGACGGGATGCAAGCTTATACGGCTCGCACACCGCTATCAGCTCGCTCTTGAAAACGCGATAAGGGGGCACCATTAGCGTGTATGAACCAGTGATGTTCTGCGTGCGCCCTTACCTGTTGGTAGGCTAACGCATTTTGTACTGGGCATGACGGGTCATTGTGCAATGCCGACAGCACCACCTGCGCCCCTTTTCCCTCCGCGTCCGTCTTGGACTTGCGCAACTGCAACACTATCGCTCTAGTGCGTATGCACACATCACGCTTTTCCAGTCCTCCGCGGGGGGTCGTTCGCTCCGATGCTGAGGATGCTACGAGCTCCCCTACCCGAAATGCTCCGTAAAAGGCCCAGGAAAAAGCGCATCGAAACAACCTCGTCTCGTACTCATCATAACACACTAGGCTGGTCAGTACCATCAGTTGTTGGAGCATCGGATGAGTGATCGGGCGGCGTTTGTCCATTTTCCGGGGCTGTTCCAGGGACCAGCCTCTCATCACTTTCTGTACAATAAACCCGGCCGTGGGGCTCTTCTTCCCCATCGCCTTTGCAAAAAATGATACTGCCGCTAAACGGACTTGTACCGCGGCCTTTGTGTAGCCATTGGTTTTGCAGTGCATAATCCAACGCACAATTGTTGTCACTTTTAGTCTGTCTTCCAGCTGTATGAAGGCCTCTCTGCAAAATGTCTGGTATTGATCCCATGCCGCTATGTATCTGTGCCGGGTATTCTCGGCTAACGCTCCCAACAGGAGCTCCCAGATCTCGGTGGACCAAACTCCCAGACTTGATACGGGACCGATGTCTTGACTTCGTCGGCTTCGGGCGCCAGCTGGTGAAAAGGTCTGATCTTAGAACGAGAAAGAGCATCAGCAATGTTATTATTCTCGCCTTCGATGTGCGTGGCTCTCAGGGTTATGTTATGCGCCAGGCATAGCAACACTATTCGCCTTAAGAGCGCCACTACCCTTGGCGTCTTGGCTCTCATATTGTTTACTGCCCACACCACCGCTAGGTTGTCGATGTGGAAGGTGATAGCCCTATTAGCGAGCTCGTGGGCCCAAATACAAAGGGTTACCATTATCGGGAACAGCTCCAAGAACGTGATGTCCCTGGTGATCCCAATCCTGTGCCACTCCCTGGGCCATGTCTCAGAGCACCACGCCCCTTTATAGTATATGCCGAAACCAATCCCTCCCGAGGCGTCGGTGAAGAATTCGAGTTCCGCATTGGATATCGGGAGCGCTTGCCAGAAGGCCAGGCCGTTGAAGGCGCGAAGGAATTGTAACCAGACCTGCAGGTCTTCGCGTATCTCCCTGGTGACTCTGATGCGGTGGTATCTTTTTGCTATACCTTTTGTTGCCGATGCCATACGCCGGCAGAATACCCTCCCCATGGGTATCACCCTGCACGCAAAGCAAAGGAGGCCCAGCATGGACTGGAATTGTTGTAGTGTCGCTTTTCGCTGGCTGTGCAATAGTTGCATATCTTTCCTCAACTTCAGCACTTTCTCAGCTGGCAAGCGCGACCTATGTGCTGGCACGTCTAATTGTATGCCCAGGAAAGTGATGACCCTTTTTGGGCCCTCTGTCTTCTCCTTTGCTAACGGGATTCCAAACGCCCGTGCCGTCTGCTTGAAGATATCCAGTATCCTTTTGCAGTCATCCTGGTCTTTTCCCACGAATAGGAAATCGTCCAGATAGTGCACTACCGTATTGGGGCCGGCCAGATCTTCGACCACCCAGTGTATGAATGAACTGAATTGTTCAAAGTATGCACATGATACTGTGCAGCCCATGGGCAAACATTTGTCATAGAAGAACTCTCCATTGAACGAGAAGCCCAACAGTGGAAAAGATTCGGGGTGAACCGGCAATAAGCGGAACGCGGACTCAATGTCCGCCTTTGCTAGTTGCGCTCAGGGCCCCTTACTTCGGATCAGTGTAATTGCCTGGTCCATGGTTGCATATTTAACCGAGCATAATGCCGGATCGATGTAATCGTTGACGGACTGCCCCTCGGGGTATGATAGGTTATGAATTAACCTGAATTGTCCCGGCTCTTTTTTGGGTATGACTCCCAATGGGGAGACTACGAGGTCCTTGAATGGGGGTGACTGGAAAGGACCTGCTATTCTCCCCATACCTAATTCCTTTGCTATTTTGCTGCGGGCGATCTCGTTATGTTTTTGGACATATGGAGGGTTGTTCCGTAAGCACGCTTGCTTTCTGTTCCTTACGATTAGGGATGGAATGCGGAAACCTTGTGCGAAGCCGTCTTCTATACAAATAGCTATATCTCGCTTAGGGTATGCTCTTAGCCATGGCCGCATACGCTCAAGGCTGATGGGTGTTGGCGCCACCCCCTTCGGGGGATCGCTGCGGCACAGCTCTGTAAGGCTTCGCCTCCCTTGCTGCCCTACATGTGAAAGCGGGATGTCCTCCCCCGCATCTTGAGCAGGAATGCCTGAATTTGCACGGCTGCCAATTACAACTCCCTGCGTTGTACTGCCTGCATGCCCGTCTCCCGGGCCACTGATTGGCTTGCCTCCCTTGGTTATTCTGAAAGGGCTGTTGCCACTGGGTGCTCGGGAGTGGTTGCTGCAACCCATCTTGACACAATGGCCTATTGTGTGCCATTTCTTCGCCCCACATGTCCAGCACTCTATGGTGCCATGCTAGGGTGGGATCGTCAGCCATGTTCCTCCTGAACTTAACATCATAGTTTAGCCAGGCCCATCCCCCGTATTGTTTATGTGCGCGGGTAATCGTGTCCAGGTACTTGGTCAGGTATGGCCCCGCTTCAGGTTCTTTTTCCATCACCACGCTCATAAAGAGGTGGAATGCTGCCACCCAATTGTTGATGGATTTGGGAATTTTAGGTTTCCTATCCCTCTCGCTTCTTCTCTCCCTATCTTTTCCACTGGTTGACTCCTCCTCTTGATCCCTGAGTAGGAGAGAGAATATGTCAATATATTCTCTCCTCCAAATCCTCTTTTTGATCTTTTTGGGTACCGACACGGCCAGGGAGCTCACCCCGCAGCGTGGGTCACGGCTGGTGTCATGCCAATCCATCCGCGTTCTTTGGGCCGCTCCCGCCGGCGTGCATGTGTCGTCCTCACCCCTCTGACTTTGCCCCGACCAGGCCTGTCTGAGGGGATGGGAATGTTTTGCGCTCTTCTTCCTCTTGACTTTCTTTAATGCGTAGCGCATCACATCTGCCCATTCTATGTCCCTGTCGCTATCTGAACTGGACCCGTCCGATGAGGACGTTGCTGACTCTTGCGCCCCCTTTTCGCACCCCGACTTACCATGTGCTGCGTTGGGTGTGGTTGCGCTGGCGCTCGTCGATGGCCCTTCATAGTTCGTAGAGCCCGGCGCTCCCAGCCGTTGTTTAACTGAGTTCAGGCCGTGCTGTGTAACCTGCTCCCGGACCATCTGGAGCAGGTCGTCAAGTTCTTGGTTCTGTGGCGGGGCCGCGTTCCCCGGTTGCTGTGGCGCCTTCTTCCTGGTACTTTGACGAGGTTTCGCTGCTGCTGCAGGGGCCGTTGCTTCGCGGCTAGCCCTCTGAGTCCCTCTCGTGTTTTGCTTGGCCGCTGTTCGTGCTTTTGATGCCGCTGCCGCCTTCGGTGCCGCCTTGTTGCCTCGTGGCCTAGAAGCCTTTGGTGTCTCCCTCCTCGGCATTTCTCCGCTAAGATAGAATTACTATGCAGAGGCAATAAAATTAACATTACTATCATATAGGATGCTATCTATAATCCCGTGCTCTTCTCGGCATCTTTCACTAGTATGGAATTACTACGTAGAGGCAATGGAAAGGCCTAATTACTATCATTCATGATGCCAGCTATAATCCCGTCCTCTACCTCTTAGCTGACTTAGCTGACATTACATACACCGTTAGAGCTACCTATGGCCCTATGATAGCAGTATATATCTATATATATGCACAATAACGATCTCGAGATCTAAACGTCACCTGTATACATATATTCCCCACCTCACACAATATAGCTTATATACCCTTGAGCTTCCGTTCCATCCTGTTATGCATCCCTTCAGTTACATAGCTTATTTATTTTCCCTTTCTATGAAGCAGGACATGTGCGACTGCTTTCCTCTATGCCCTCTATCCCCCCCCCCTCCCTCCCCATCTATGCCCTCTTCCCCCCCCCCCCCCTGCAGCCACTGAGTAATCTCCGAGCATCCTGCTTTTCGGGCATGGCCACGTGTAACGAATGGCCCTGCATCTCACCACACTATTTTTTTTTTTTTTTGCCTTGCAGGTACGCTGTGTGGCCGGCCGGCTGGCTGGTTGGACTCGTTCCCCCCCCTGCTCCGTGCACGGGCGCCTCGGCCACACTGGCCCCCACCGCTATCAGCTCGCTCTTCCCCCTCCCCCCCTCCACTCCCCCGTGTATTTCGTCCATACTTGCTTTTGGATTTCTTCTGGCAGCATGACTGCTTGTCGCTGGTCAGAGTCTCGGCGATCAACACGCACTCCTCCACGTGGAGGGGGTGGATCAGCCGGAGCACTCTTTGTAGCCTGCGTACTCTCTCTGCTCCTCCACGTGGCCTCGATCTGTGCTCGCTGGAACAGCTCTTCCCGACAGACACAGTGCGGGCGTAGGGAGCGCTGGAGGAATTTCGCCGCAGTCTCGGTCCCGGATGGTGAGCAGATGTCGCTGGGGGGAATTTCGCTGCGGTCTCGGTCCTCGAAGAGCTGATCGGAGAGTAAGCAGATGTCCGGCTTCTTCCTGGAAGGAGGGGCGAGCGGAAAAGAGACCGCACTCGCGCCGGGCGTGCTCTTTTGAATGCGGCTCCTTGCCTGCCCCCCCCCCTCCTCGCCTTCTCCCCGCCCCCCTCAGCCCTCGGCTCGCCACCGCGTGCCTGTGCCCGGCTGCGTTGATTCGCAGCCGGGTCTTTATTTATTTTTATTTATTTGTGTTTCTATTCTTCTCTGTCTAAATTGTATTTCCTTTCACTCTCATAATTTTAGTATTGCAAACTGCTTAAGAACTACTAAGTAATAGGTGGTATAGAAACACATAAGAGTTGTGCACCAACTGCAATATTTGGTCCATGATCACTCTCTGCTCATAACCTGCCCAGTTAAGCAGTTAACCCAGGTCTTTAATGCCGGGTAACCATTACCATAGGTCTGCATAATACAGTAGTTACCACACATTAAATTATGGATTTGCTTAGCACACTTCAATAAAAGGGCCCCTAAGCTCTCTCTTATTACATGGTTCACCCCATTGTATTATTATGGTAAATCAAGTGCTCCTTAGAAAAGAGGATCCAATGGTGTTCAGTGAGGGTGCTTTATGTTAGCAAGGAGCAATTAGTTCTTAAAGTGTTCTCCTTTCTGAACTTCGAATCTCCGGCTGTCTAGCTTCGGGGAACGGAGGCCTTTGTTGTGTAATTGCTTTCTATGCCACCTTGCTATTAATAAATCAATATGGGCAATAATTAAGCAGCTCTGGTTTTCTTATTCACATTATTTACCAGAGCCACTTTTGTAAGGCAGCTTAAACTTCTCATTTTCTTTTTAGCCTCCAAAAGCTATGTTTATCCACTCAAAGATACCCCTGGGGATCTGCTGTGCTTCAACACACTTTACCTGCCTCCTTGGTATGAAACTTTTCTATCTACATCATTAAGTCTTAAAATAATTGTCTCTTGCATCAGACAATCTGCTTCAGGTTCTTCTGAGCTATTGTAGGTAGAGGTAGCACCACTGTGGCTCTGGGTGGATTGAATCCCTCAAATGATAGGATTCTTTTAGTTAAAAGGTTTGATCCTGTCTGTTGACCTTTGGTAGGTCCCTCCAGCAGGAGGATTTGAATTCCTCTGGTGCTCTTTTCTTTAGTTATTGGTGAGGGACAGGCTATAACTTGCCAGATCATAAAAGCTCTCCTCTTCCCTTTAGCGAGGCATCAGGATAATATCCACTAATAATCATTAGGCATACGGGGGGGGGGGGGAGGAGGGAGTTTTACAAAGACCTTTTCACATGTGTATGGCTGGATATGTCCATTAATGGCCTCTCTTATTAAATACTGACAGCATAAAAGTCCAAATGGTCTGGGCAGAAGCATGGACAGCGTTCACAAGTATGTGCATTGAT
Source organism: Ichthyophis bannanicus (assembly GCA_033557465.1). Taxonomy (NCBI): domain Eukaryota; kingdom Metazoa; phylum Chordata; class Amphibia; order Gymnophiona; family Ichthyophiidae; genus Ichthyophis; species Ichthyophis bannanicus. The sequence continues at coordinate 743,433,007 of CM066031.1, read as the reverse complement.
GATAAAGTACGTTAAGTCTACACTTACACCTACACACTTTGCATGCATTCAATTACACCTGTTATGGAGCAGGCACAAATCAACATTTCTGCTTTTACGGCGCAATCTCTTCAGTTTAGCTAGCTCTTTATAAAGACAAAAAGGCCCTTGTCTACATACATAAATAGGCATGTTTTGGCTGCCTTAACCTTGATGCCCTGTTATAAAATATGCTTCATAGTATTATCTTATTTTTGAAAGAGGCAGAGAAGGTAGGCCAGATCAGGCAAGAGAAAGATCTAAAGAGAGGAGACAGGCAATGAAGTACATGACACACACAAGGGGGGGGGGGGTGTAACTTTTATAAGGAGCTGCTTAGTTTTAGGTGCTTAGAATGAACATAAAGGTCAGTATTTTCGTCATTTAGCATTCAAGTACATACGTTGTTTGCATGATGTGTACTTTCACTGTGGGTGTGCACATGGGCGGTATGAGCTGGTAGACACATTGATTATAGAATGCTATAATTTACACACATGCTTGCAAAATATAGGCACCATCATTTAGGCCCTCTCCATCACTACTGTGACTGATTACGTTTTAATTTAAGGTGCATTCTCTGCCATTTACATTAGTATTTTATAAAGTCAACTATGAGCTTATTTCACTTTATAAAACAAGCACATGAAATAATGGGGAGCGGAGGAGTAGCCAACAAGACCAGAGGTCGAATCCCACTGTCACTCCTTGGGCGAGTCACTTAACCCTCCATGGACTCAAGTCAACTCAGATTGTAAGCCCTCCAGGGGGGACAGGGAAATACCTATGTTAACTCGCTTTGAACTCCTACAGGAAAAACGTGAGCTAAATAATAAAAGAAATAAAAACCTATGCTAATTAGCTACTGCTTTATAAAATTGCCTGCATAAAGGCAGCCCGTTACTAAAGGGTGCTAGCTGTTGGACCTGCACTGACAGCTAATTAGGGTCATGACTTCACTACTGGATTATGCTGTTAACGGTCCACGGTGCATTAGGGTTGCAAGTGGGAGGGTTATTGAGCAGTACATACACACTACCTGCACGACCAACTAGTAGCACGAGTTCACTCACCGCTCAGATGATGTGACTCCTCTTTTGGAGTCTGCTACAGCCTTCCTTTCTGATGCCATATATGGTGGCCAGGGATAATGCCATGTTGATGGTGTTACGGTGTTGGATTTGGATTTGGCTCCGGCACTGTGTTGTGAATACATCCTCCAAGTTGGTGAGACACAATCTTACTGCCTTCCAGAAGACATGTCAAATAGGCCTGTGAAGCAGGCTGGGGCCCTTTTCTGGTCAATCTCTGTCTGTCCAGTGAGGGCGTGCTGGCCAGAACTCTGGGGGCCTTGGGACTCTGGTCATTACTGACCTGGAAAACCTTTCTTCCCCTCTGCTTCCAGGCTTTGGACTTGTTCTCAGGCCTTTTGTGGAACGTGTGGGCACAGGGACTCTGTCCCTTCCAGAGGAGGATCCTCCCGGGCTACGCAATGAAAGTTTTTGGGTATATTCCCTGGTTCCTCACGTTGGAAGCAGGCTTCGCCTTTTCTTTAAGGAATGATCCCAGGTTACCAAGGATCGCTGGGTGCTAGATACCATTCAGTTTGGCTATGTCCTGGAATGCAAGGAGCCGATTCCGGCTGCCTTCGTCATCTCTCCTTGTGGATCTCTGATCAAAAGTGCTGTGGTGTGGACTATCTTGGACAAGTTGCTGTGCCTAAAGGTGGTGGTGCCCATTCCCCCGCATGAGCAGAGCAAGGGCAGATACTCCATCTATTTGGTGGTGCTCAAAAAGAACGGTTCCTTCCGACCCATTCTGGACCTCAAGTGGGTCAGGGAGCACTTGTGCATCCTGCACTTTCAGATGGAAACCTGGTGCTCTGTGATTCAAGCAGTGCACCGAGGGGAGTTCTTGACTTCTCTGAATCTGGCTGAGGCGTATTTTCATATCCCGAACTGGGCAGATCAGCAAAAGTATCTGCATTTTGCCATGCTTGGCTCTCTCTATCAGTTTGCTGCCCTCCCTTTCATGCTATCCACCGTCCTAAGGATGTTCTCAGAGGTCATGGTAGTGGCCACTGCAGCACTAAGGCATATGAGACTGAGGGGAGAGAAAGTCGATTGGTGTGAATGGAGCGATGATGATAATTTGTCTAGAGAAATAAGAAGGGGCACCAGTGTGAAAGGTCTTGTGAACTAGAGTAAGAATCTTGCAGTGGATACCAGAAGCAATTGGAAGCCAGTGATAGTGAATTTGTAGTGGAGTAATAAATGGTTAGTCAGCTCAATTCTCCCTGACCAAATTGCCTAGGTCCAGGAACTTATGCACCAGTGTAAATGAATTGTAGATAGTTTCCCCCTGTTATACCCAAGTTACTACCCTGTTCATTGTAAATACAATGTGGCTTGATGCATTGTAGTATGTTCTGTTTAATGTACACCGCACTGATCTTAATAGCACGGTATAGAAGAAATGTTAAATAAATAAAATAAATAACTCTAGAGGCATGAGCGAGCAATCTAGTGACTAAGTCTGAACAGGTGTAGTTGCAGTATAATTTTTTGGCCATCTCGGAGCTCGGTTATCATACAGTTTTTTTCCATGCAGATGATTTGAATAAAAGAGGATACTATGCCTTGAATAATCCCAAGGATTAGAACATTGACCTACTCAGACTGCCTGATGCAATGGAAAATGTACAACCAACTTCTGAAGAGCCATGATTATTTTATTTGTGTCTGCACTATAATCAGGGCCGCTGCTACCATTAGGTGAACTAGGTAGATTTTGGCCCTCTAGGGGTACCCATTGCCACTGCAGTCACCCCACTCCAGGATCTGCATCAGCAGCAATAGCCTGAAACAGCCCCACAGCATTTACCTCAAAATTTTGGTGCCGCTGGGCTATTTGCTTCCACTCCTACCAATGCGGTTTGCTCAAGAAAAGGGCATGCATTCCTGATCAGCGACCCATGAGCTACCGCTTAATGTCTCCTCATGCCTTGTGTTGAGCTCTACTGTGCACTACTTTGAATCTGTGCTGCATGACTAACTGCTTGATTACTAGCGATTTAAATACATTTCATGCATTACGCGATGCTTTTAGTGCAGCTATTTATGCATTCATTACGCTTGTGTTCAATCCCTTCCTATATTGTGCACCCACACTAGTACAGAAAATTTTATATAAACACTTTTCTGAATCAAGGCTTAAGTGAATCGAACATCTGACTGAGAAATTTAACCCAGGTCCTCTGTACGGTAGTGTGCAACACTACACTATCTTACTAGAGGAAAAAACTTGAAACCACAATAGCCATGTTTTAGCATAACAAAGGAATAACATTAGGAATAGATATCGATACTAGACCTTTGCCAATCTTCTCAGAGTTGTTAATTTATTTATTTAGACAATTTTATATACCGCCTTATCCTTCAATCAAAGCGGTCACAACACAATTGGGGGATACATTTAACACGCGGGGATATGAGACACATACACTAATACTTACAGGGAACATGGGCAATGGAGGGTTAAGTGGCTTGCCCAAGACCACAAGGAGCATCTGTGGGACTAGAAACCCCAGTCCTTCCGGCCCAAGGTAGCTGTCCTCTAGTGGGATTTGAACCCCCGACCTTCCGGCCTGAAGTACCTTGCCCCAACCACTAGGCTACTCCTCCCTCTCAAGAGCTGTCGAGTCGGTGTCAACTCATGGTGTCCTAAATTGTGTTCAGTCTTCAGTCAGACGGCTTATTGTTGACAGCATGGCACCCATAGCTGCTGCTGTTGTATCGATTCATCTCATTGCTGGCCTTCCTCTTTTGCATTGACCTTCTACCTTGCCAAGCATGTCTTCTTTCTCTAATTATCTCTCTCTTTGCATGATGTGTCTAAAGAATGAAAGTTGAAGTCTTGTCATCAGACCTTCTAAAGAAAGCTTAGGTTTGATCTCCTCTAGTACTGACTGGTTTGTTCTTCAGGCAGTCCATAGTATACACAGTATTCATCGCCAGCATCATAATTCAAAGGCATCAATTTTCTTCTTCTTTTAATTATTTACAGTTTTTTATATACTGCACTATTCGACATCAGCGCGGTTTACATGGAACAGAAAAATCAGAACATGTACATAGTTCTGTGTTACAAATAACAGGTCAGAAAAACTTGGGTAACAGGGGAAACTATTTACATACTGGAGTCAAAGAGTAGCTATGACATGAGAAACTATGTACAGGACACCTAGCTAGGAGTGTTTCTTGGTCTAATAGGTGTATTGGTATAGTTACAAGTATTCAGTGTATGTGATTCCGTGTTCTCTGGGAAGTATTTGAGGAAGAGGTAGTGTTTGTCTATCTTTTTTACTGTCCAACATTCGCATCCATATGACATTATAGAAAATACCATGGTTTGAACGAGTCAAATCTTTGTATGCAGAGAAACATCTCTGCTCTTGAGAATCTTGTCTAGGTCCTTCATAGCCATTCTGCCAAGAGCAATGTGTCATCTGATTTCTTGACTGCTTGTTATTTCTTTTTTGATTGATCCAAGTAGGTTAAAGCTGTCCATTATTTCAATTTCTTCTCCATCAACGATGAACTTATTGATTTTGTCATCTGTCAGGATCTTTGTTTTCTTTACATTAAGGTGCAGGCCCATTTTAAGATAATGTTCCTTGATCTTGAACAGCAAATGTTTCAGATAGTCTTCACTTTCAGCCAGTAAAGTGATATCATCAGCATAGCGAAGGTTGCTGTTGAGTCTTCCACCAATCTTCACACCTCGATTTTCTTCATACAGTCCTGCTTCTCTGATGATTTGTTCTACATATAAATTAAACAGGTAGGGGGAAAGTATGCAGCCTTGTCATATACCTTTGCTAATTTTAAACCATTCTATTTCTCCTTGTTCCATTCTTGGTCGATGTAAAGGTTGTGCAAGAGAATTATCAGGTGTTCTGGTATACCCATGCCTCTTAATGTGGCCCAGTTTCTCATGGTTTACACAGTCAAATGCCTTGCTATAGTCAATAAAATGCATATAGATATCCTTTTGGTATTCTTTAGTCTTTTCAAGAATCCATCTCACATCCACGATGATGTCTCTCATTTCTCGCCCTTTCCCGAACCCTGCTTGCACTTCAGGCAGTTCTCTTTCCAGGTATGGTTGTAGTCTCTGCTGAATAATCTTGAGTAGAATCTTGCTGGCTTGTGGGATCAGAGCGATTGTGCGATAATTTCCGCACTCAGTTGGATCACCTTTCTTTAGTATTGGTATAAACACAGATTTTTTTCCAGTCAGTTGGCCATGATGATGTCTTCCAAATTTCCTGGCAGAGCATTGTAAGTATGGTAACAGCTGCATCAGATTGCTGTAATAATTCAGTGGGAATGCTATCAATGCCATGTGCTTTGTTCTTTGATAAGGTTTTCAATGCTGCTTCGACTTCTTCTTTCATCACCAATGGTTTCTGATCATAAGGTACAGGTTGAAACGGCTATTGGTCCACTTGATCTTGATCGTATGATGACTCTTTATATTCTTGCCACCTTTTCTTGATCTTTTCAGCAACATTCAACATGGATCCTTCAGCATCTTGTAACATTACAATTTGAGGCTGGAATTTTTTCTTTAACTCTCGTAGCTTTTTGAAAGTCAATCTTGTCCTTCCTTTAATAGTTTCTGCTTCTATTTCTTTGCATGCATCATTGTAGTATTTCTCCTTGTCTTGTTTTCCTGCATGGTGTAAAATGTCTGAGGTCGGCGAGTGCCTGTCTCCTCTGGCTTTAATGTCTCTGCATTTCTGGGCAATTTTCAGAGTTTCTTCGGTCATCCATTTTGATTGTTTTTGCTTTTTTTACCTTTTGTAGAGACTTCTCTCTTTCTTCCAACACAATAATGTCATCCAATAACTCTTCTGGAGCTCTGTTTGTATCTAAAGCAGCAAATCTATTTTGCAGGCAGTCTAAATTCCAGTGGTATATTCACAAGGTCATCTTTTGCTACATTCAAGAGTGGCTTGCTCTTTTTCAACTTGAGCTTGAGTTTGCATACTAGTAGTTGATCTGTACCCCAGTCAGCTCCAGGTTTTGTCTTTATTGATTTTATAGAGCTTTTCCATCATTGAGTTCCACAGATGTAGTCAATTTGACTTTTGTACAATCCATTGAGTGAAGTCCATGTGTACAGCCACCGTCTGTATTGCTGGAAGAAGGTGTTTGAGATGAATAGATCATTGGTCTTGCAGAATTCTATCAGTCTTTCTCCAGCTTCATTTCTGTTGCCAAGTCCATATTTTCCAACCATTTTGCCGCCTTCTTTTTGCCAATGTTTGTGTTCCAGTCACCCATGATTATCAGGATATCCTGTTTGCATGTTCTGTCAATTTCAGCTTGTACTTGTTCGTAGAACTCATCAACTTCATCCTCTTCTGCAGCAGTTGTTGGGGCATATACTTGAATTATAGTTGTGTTGATGGGTATTCTTCGTAGACTAATATAAATTAAGCTTTCACTGATTGCACTGTATTTCATTACAGTTCTTTCAAGTTTCTTCTTAATTATAAATGCAGCACCATTTCTTTTTTGTTTTTCATTTCCAGCATAGTAGACCACGTGATCATCAGATGCAAAGTGCCCGATGCCAGTCCATTTCAGTTTGCTGACACCCAGCAGATTGAGTTGTACACATTTCATTTCATTCCTGACCACTTCCTACTTCCCTGACATGATCCTGTTTTAAATGAAATACTTAATTTCAGCTGCTTCAGTGAAATAGTCCATCATATCACATCAAATCCTAAATTACTTTCAGTATACTCGCAGATCATGAAGTCGTTTGAGTTTAAGAACCAAAAGATACATATTCAAGATTGTTATGGCTGTACAAAATAATGTGCCAAGTGAGACCCAAAGAGAAAATGACAGCTGAATCAAATGCTTGAATGCCAATGAGCCCAACATCACTCATTAGTATTAAAAGAATATCTCACTATTAAAACCTTCATCAAAGCAGCGCGGACGTTTCTACACCTAGAGACAATGGCAGCCAGAGGGGCTTTCACCACACAAAAGACTAATATCTACCATACCTGTGGAAAGTTTCAGAAGGTTTAAAGTATTTAAATGGAGCTTTTGGCAGTGTTCTGTTGCTCAATTCCAGGAATAAAACGTTAAGTCTTATTACAAATCATTTCAAGTCTTTCCATAGAAATATCACAGATAGGAGGAAATATCAAAGCATGAGGGAAAAAATGATGAAACATAGGCAAGCAAGAAGGCGGTGCAATTACTGGAGTGCCCTAGGTGGGTCCTCCATCCTGCTGCTCCCCCCTTCTGCACCCATTGTAATCATTGCCGCCCCTCTCTGGGACTGTCAGCAGAGGCAATGGCTCCAAAAACACGACACAGCACTTACCCACCGTCTCCGAGGCTCTGTTGCAGTTTCACTCTTGCCCAATCTTCTCCCCCTCCCCTAATGGTAATGCTGGCCCTGAACAGCATGTATTTAACACCTGAGTCAGATGAATGAATGACCATGGATCTGCAATGGAAACAGGGTGAAGGCATCATGCCATCCCTAGAGAGCTATTGCAATATAAGATTCAGGGGGCTAGTTACTAAGCTATTGGTCATTTTACCACAACTTAATTAACCATGGGAGTCACTAACTTGTAGTAACTCAATCCCACAGGTTGATAACTCGTGCAATAAAAAACAATAACTCAGCTTGCAATCAACCTAATGCATGGTCTGATGCTCTCTGGAGCCTCTCTTAAAGGGGCTGGCAGTGGAACACCCCAGAAGCATGATCCAGGTGTCCCCTCTCCTACTCACCCCAGCAAAGATCTGCCCCCCCCCCAAACATACCTCACCCCCACCCTCCCCCAGGGTGTCTTTAAGGTTCCCTGGTAGTCTAGGTCAGGGGTTCTCAACCCAATCCTTCGGACACACCTAGTCAGTCAGGTTTCAGGATAACTGTAATAAATCTGCATAATAGAAATCTGCATACAATGGAGGCACAGCATGCAGATCTCTCTCATGTGTATTCATTGTGGTTATCCTGAAAATCTTGCTGGCTAGTTGTGTCCTGAAGACTGAGTTGAAAACAGCTGGCCTAGGGTGTCGGGACCAGAGCAATCCCCAATCATTCCTATCCTATTAACGCCAGATTCAGAATGGTATCCATGATCCCTCGTCATACTGCTAGAGATCAGGCTGTGCCATATAAGGAGAGGAACGGCTAGCAGAAAAAAGGAGGTGATAGTGCCTCTCTATAAATCTTTGGTGCGACCTCATTCGGAATATAGTGTGCAATTCTGGAGACCGCACCTTCAAAAGGATGTGAACAGGATGGAGTCGGTGCAGAGGGTGGCTACTAAAATGATTAGTGGTCTTCATTATAAAGCATATGAGGACAGACTGAAGGATCTTAATATGTACACCTTAGAGGAAAGGCGGGGTAGAGGTGATATGATTGAGATGTTTAAATACCTCCGTGGCATAAATGTTCAGGGAGAGAGCCTCTTTCAATTGAAAGCAAGTTCTGCTGTGAGGGGACATGGGATGAGGGTGAAGGGAGATAGATTCAGGAGTGATATGCAGAAATATTTCTTTACGGAAAGAGTAGTGGATCCATGGAATAGTCTCCCAGTGGAGGTGGTAGAGATGAGGACAGTAACTGAATTCAAAAAAGCATGGGACAAACACAGAGGATCTCTAAAGGTAAAAAGGGGACTGTTGTAGTTGTTGATATGGAAAGACAGACTAGATGGGCCATGTGGTCTTTTTCTGTCATCATATTTCTATGTTTCTAAGGTAGTAACTGATTACAACCATTCTTTATTATCTCAGTCGGTTCCTACAGCACTCTCTCTTATGAAGCTGTTCCAAAGGGAAGAGCAACATAACGTTAGAACTAGCAAGCTAGAGGGAGGAAAACATGCTAATCCCCCATGAATATATATTGAACTCAGGGATCATGTATTAGAACATATCGAAATAATATAACTGTACTTAGAGAATACACATAAAGCAATGCAATGTGTGCCACTGAGTCAATGCTGATTCTTGGCGACCCAGCAACCCATGGGTTTTCTTGGCAAGGTATGATCAGTAGATAGCCAGACCCTTCTTCCAAGGCAATGGAGTTTAAAGTGACCAAGGTCACAAGGAGTGCTAGTGGGAATCAAACTCTGATATCTTTGGTCACCAGGCTGATGCTCTAACCACTAGGCTATTCCTCCACTCTGAAAATAAACATACTGTGATCAATATTCAGAATGATTTATGCAGTTAACCATATAAATAGTAGGTTTTTGAAATTCAGGGTTGGGAACAACATAACCTTTGGCTGGGCGATTTGATATTTGGACAAAAGCTTACTGTTTACAAATGGGAGATTTGAATACATGCTGGGGGTGAGCCTAAAAGCAGATAACCATGAGATTCATCGCTAAGTGGTTATTTTTATCTGTTTAAGGAAGATCATATAAACAACTGCCCATCTTAGGGCGATAGGTACTAATGTGTGTTAAGGGAATAACATACAATTTTTGCCAAATAATGCATATTAAATGGAAAAGTTGTGAGTAATTTACACTTGAGGTATGTTTTTCTAGAGTACTATGATGATGATGTTGAACTGCAATCTTGGGTACAGTGGATTTGCTTTGTGTGATGCCATTCCCACCCTTAGCGCCGCCCATGTACGACATTGAGATCCCACTGTGATCTTGGGTACAGCCAATTTGCCTTGTGAGATGTGTTTCCCACTCTTAGGTCTGTCCATCCATGACACTGAGGTGAGGTGGAAGAGTGTAAACTTCAGCACTGCAGAGGAGCACAGCAGCATCTTTGGTATTAACGTTCATGTTCATGCTAACTTGGCTATACTGAATTGTGTTTCTTTTCCTTTTCTCTTTCAACCAAGCACTGTGAAATATCGATCTCTGCTGAGATATCCATAGATTGAAACTAAATACGGAAAAATCGGAAGCAATCTTGTTCCCACCGGTGCAATCAGTCTGACAGTGGCACCATACATTCTAGGTTCCTCACTTCAACCTAGAAAGGTTGTGACCATGCTTGATGTGAAACTAGATTCACACTTAACTTCTGACAAACATGTCTCAACCTTCACTTGCTCATCCTTTTTCTTAAGGAAAATAATAAACCATCAGATTTATACTCAAATGGAAAGATTTACTATATCTTATCCATACTCTGATCTTCAACCACATTTATTTATTTATTTAGACAGTTTTGTATACCACCTTATCCTTTAATCAAAGTGGTCACAACACAATGGGAGGTATACATTTAACAGGAGGGAATACAACTCACAAACGTAAATACTATGTGCTTATAGGTCCAAATGGGTATGGGTAGTTGGGCCAAGTGGTGTAAGTAGATGATGGGCCACTTGGGAGGTATCTAGTGTTTGGCAACTTAAGTTGGTTGCTCATAGGCCTCGGTAAAGAGGAGGGTCTTGAGTGCCTTACAAAAGTCTTTGGTGTCATTTAGGGTCCTTAAGTCCATAGGGAGGGAGTTCCACACTGCAGGCGCCAGTAGTGAGACAGCTCTCTTGACTACTTAATGCCTTCTGGTATGAGGAGGAGGTATTTTACTGAAAAGGATACAAATAGTCCAAAATACAGCCGTCAGACTGTTATATGGTATAAGTTCGTTCCAGCACATTACTTTTTGATCTTGGAACAGCATTGGCTACCTATAACCTTCAAGATACCTGATATGTCAAAATCGGAATTTTAAAATGTAATTTACACTGGAAATTGGCAATATGTGTTACATCTTACAAACTCCAGAAGGTGGCTATCTTTGGCATAATGCAGGTACTACGCTGAGCTTTAGCAGCAAATTTGAGAGACTGAGATCATAGTCTACATACAGTGACTTAGGAATGAGTTTCGTTACTGTCATAGTATGCACAGTCTAACCCATATGGAGAAATTGCCCCTAACACATTCACCTTAGTTGAAATATTTATTGATGACCCATTTCTCAGCCTGTTTATTAGGTCTCTATATCATGGTTTGTTTTGCTTACCTTCACCAAGAGAAATTGTTCACAAGATAACACTCAGAGCATCATTCTCATACTTGGAGCCTCTGTGATGGAATACCTTATCCATGAATCTCTGTGTAGAAGAAAGTTACCCAAGATTTAAAACAGCCCTTAAAACAAGGCTAATGGAAAGGCTTTTGCCTGAACTTCAATACTTGTTGAGTTCTCTTTGGGGAGCCTGCTGTACCTTCATTCAGTTTTAATGGTCCAGTTCTCCTCTATATTTGATGTGTCATTGATTGATGTGTAGGTACTAGGGCCTTTTCTGCAGGAAGGCATATACCATATTAGATATCTGTATTGTCTCTTCTTTGTAAGGTGAATACATTTTTCCTTTTTGACTTTTGACCCATTTTTCTGTAAACCGTGTTGCTGTCACATTCTATGAAAGGTGATCAATCAAATATAATAAACCTTAAACAAACAATGTGAGTTAAATAATAATGAGATGCAAAGCATGCGAATGCAATCAAAGCACCTCATTATTATGCAAAATGAATAATCTAGCTTACGTTTGACCTCACAAGCTGCATTATTTATGAAAATATAATGCCAGCTTTCAGCTGTGCATTATCTTTTGTCTCATCCCTGGAAGCATCAGGCAGTTAACGCATCACCAGTTGCTCCTGTGGAGCCCACTAAAGGGACCAGTTTGTGGTATAATGTGCTCACATTCCCCTCCAATCAAATGTCCCAACCGCCTGGTTGATATCTGCAATCCGCCTCTCCAGCAACATCCTCAACCTGAACCTCCCCCAACATAAAGCCCCTCTACTTCAACACCCCTGGCCCCCACAAGAACCTACTGGGAGTTTCTAAATGGGGACAAGAGTGATCCTGGTTGCTCTTGTCCCATCACATCTGGATTCAAAATGGTACCGCCATCTTCTTAGCAATAGTTTGTTCTATTATCCTAGGAGTCAAGCTTGCAAAATATTTTCCCATCTGCTCATTTCTTTGGATTGCGACCTGTAAGTTTGATTCTACTAGGCAAGATTGCCCAATGGTGATAAATATGGTGAAGTGGCAATGAAACAAGAAATGCTTCTGCAAACTTGTGTGATTGTAAGTCAACAAATAGAGACATCACTTTTTCTCAAGCTCAATTTTAAAAAAAAGTTAACATTTCAGAAAAGCGGTCTTCATCTTCAGTAATCAAACAAATTTCCATAAAGGTAAAATTTACTGCTGAACTGGTTTTATCTTATTTGCTATTCCGTGAGTGACCAAAGAAGTGAGCAATAATTTATAATATGTATTATACTTTGCTTGCTACTAAGCTAAATACTTTCAAAGCAAAATTCTTGAAATATAGTTTTAAATGATTTAAATTGTATGTAAATAGATCTAATCTTTGGGATCCCGTTGAGTAGTTTTGGCCAAGATTAGCCCCTCTTGGAGACAAGGGAGTTCGTTAACCTCATTAACACATGTTAAAACTTTTAGTACATGTGCGTTGAGTGCTCAAAGTCCTATTATTTTTAAGGATGTGATGGCATTTCACACACGTTAATTTTATTGACGCGCATTAACCTTTAGTAAAAGAGTCCCAGGATGTTGGATATTCTGCTGCACTAACTATGTTAGTGTCACTGAATATCCTGACCAAGAGGATTAATGTAGATAGCAAGCCTGTTAACCATGTTAGTTGCTTTGAATATTTATTTTATTTATTTATTTATTTATTTACATCTCTTATATACCGCACTATTTGCGATCAGCGCGGTTTACATAGAACAAACAGTATCCGACAATAAACAAGAGTCAGGTCATTACAATGAACAGGAGCAGTAAACTTGGATAACAGGGGAAACTATCTACATGTGTGGAACATTGAACAAGGTAACTGTATATATGAGAGATTGAGTTATTGTGTGTTGCTCATACATGGTGGCTGGGGTTCGGGGGAGGCTGAGAGGTATTTAATGAAGAGGAAGTGTTTTAAGGCCTTCCTAAACTGGCTCAAGTTGGGGATAGCTCTGATGTGTGGTGGTAGGGAGTTCCAGAGGCTTGGGGCACTCAGACTGAAGGCTCTGTTTGAAGTTGATATGGCGCATCTTGTCATCACTTTTGGTATTGCTAGCATGTTGGCTGCAGAGGTTCTTCTTATCCTGTTGGGTGTGGGTGGTTGTATGAGGTCACATATTGAAGAGGCGGATAACCCGTTGATGGCTTTGAATGTCATCACTAAGGTCTTGAAGCTAATCCTGGCTTGGATGGGGAGCCAGTGAAGCTGCATCAGGAGGGGTGTGATGTGCTCTCTCCTTGGTGCTCCAAAGAGGATTCGCGCAGCGCAGTTCATGGCAAGTTGTAAGGGATGTAAGGTTGTCTGGGGGAGTCCTTGTAGGATGGCGTTTGCATAGTCAAAATGAGGGATGATGAGGGCTTGGTAGATGGTACGGAAGTCGCTCAGCTCGAGTAGAGGGCGTATGTGTCTGAGGGATCTGATCTTGAAGTAGATTGCTCTTACTATTTTTGCTATGTGCTGCTTCATGTTGAGGTTCTGATCCAATGTGACTCCGAGATACCGTATGGCTGATTTTACTTGTAGTTTGGCGTTGTCTACTTCCAGTTGGTTAGGTGGAGTGAATTCTGGATTTCTAGAGATGAACAGGACCTCAGTTTTCTTATGTTGGATGCGCAGATTTTGGGAGAGGAGCCATTCTGATATTGCATTGAAGCAGTTGGTTAGTGGGGTGAGGTCCGGGCAATCCAGTGATATTGGCAGGTACAGTAGGACATCGTCTGCGTAAATCATGCAACTCACATTGAAGGATCTGATGATGTTACAGATGGGTTGGATATAAATGTTAAACATAAGTGACGATAGGGAGGATCCTTGAGGGACTCCTTGACTTTGTAGGAATGGCTCGGATGTGGTTCCGTTTGTTCGTACATGTTGCCATCTTCCAGACAGGTAAGACCTACACCACTCAAGCGCTGTTTCGGTAATGCCTTTCTCTCTTAGTCGAATATCCCTCCCTATATTGCAGGGGGGGGGATTAATGTATTTTTTTTTAGTTTATTTACAGAATTTGGTATACCCCCAAAGGCATTAGTATCATGGCTGTTTACAATATCCACATGTAGCTATACAGAGACAATCGCGATCAGGATAACAATATTTGAAAAACAGTTTTGATGAACCTTTGACGTGTAAATCTCTTCTTGTCTAAATAAATTTGAAAGCTTTCCAGAAGAGCACATGATGGGTATGTGAAGGCATTTTTTCCTTTCCGCCCTCATTCTGTCACACTCTTCTGCTCTTGAATATGTCACCAGTCCATACTTTCCACATTACCTCCTGTTCTAGAGGCCTCATCTTTAAGCTCAGGGCATCTTTGATGAGCCCTTGAAATTTTAAAATGTATGATAACATGCTAAATAGTGCATGGAGGTTAATTTAAAAGCATCTCCATGTGCAATACCAACATGTAGAATGGAACAGACATGTAAGAGCTATTTCAGAAAGCCGCTCTTTACATTTAAAAATCCACACCATGCAGAGATTTCAAGGGGGGTTGTGGTAGAAGCATGGTTTGGATGTGGCTTGAGCAGGGCAAAAATCTGCACAACTATTCTCAATTTTATGGAGGGAATAACCTTTATAAGGCCAAAGATTTCTGCATCAGGTTTTACACAAGCTCTGAGGTACACAGAGATTTTTAAAAAGTGTACAAATGAATAAAGGAGTTATTCTCATTAATTCATTGTTTATTTCATCCTCCAAAATGAAAGTGAAAAAATAATTGAGGCCTCAGTTCTTAGTAGGTAGCACTTATATGCCTAGCTTTGCATAATGGCCCAGCTAGGTATTGAAGTGCAGACACATTTGTGATGCTTGACTTTACCTTGTGTAGATTTGTAAACAGCTGCTGCTTCTGTGTATTGTAACAAACCCATGTGCACACCTGCATGTCCTCCGCTCGCAGCCTGGGGTCATCTTTGACTCTACTCTCTTTTTCTCTGCATACATCCAACAGATAGCTAAAACCTGTCACTTTTTTCTCAATAATATTGGCAAAATTCTTCCCTTCCTTTCTACACACACTACTAAGACCCTCATCCATTCACTAGTCACCCCCCTGTCTTGACTATTGTAACCAGCTCCTTGCTGGTCTCCCTCTGAATCCTCTTTCTCCCCTTCAATCTGTTCAAACCTCAGCTGCACGGCTTATCTTCTACAAGTGCCGCTATGCTCATGTAACCCCTCTTCTCAAGTCACTTCACTGGCTCCCTATCCGTTTCTGCATCCAGTTCAAACTTCTCCTACTTATCTAGTGGTTAGGGCAGTGGCCTAGAGCCAGAAACACCAGGATTCAGATCCCCACTCCTTGTGGCCTTGGGCAAGCCACTTAACCTTCCATTGCCTCAGGTACAATCTAGATTGTGAGCCCTTTGCGGGCAGAGAAATGTGTACTGTACCTGAATGTTATTCACTTTGATCTCCCCCTGGAAAGGCATGAGCTAAATACTAAAAATAAATGCTGTGGCTCCTCACTACCTTTTTTCTCTTATCACACTCTATATTCCTCCTCCTTTTTATCTGTGTCCTCCTCTGCCACTGCCAATTCCAGACTTTGTTCTAGCTTGCTGCTCCATATACCTGGTACAAACTACCTGAGTCTGTGCATTCTTCTCCGATCCTGTTCTAGTCCAGGCTGCAGACCTACCTCTTTGAGGCTGCTTTTGGATCCTGAAGCTCCTCATTCTCTTGCCTAAAACGTATCTGTCTTGCCGTACTCTAGTCCCCAGTTTTGTGATGTTTATGATCTTGGTTGGAATGTAACTACTGAGGAGCAGGGACTATATTACATCTATATGTACAGTGCTGTGTATGCCTTGTGGCGCTCTACAAATGATTAATAGTTGTATAAAAGTAGTTTACAAAAGGCTCTGTAGAACACAGTCACTTGCCTCTATTTGTATAGCTTTTTGCCCTGCCCAAGCCACATTCAAATCTAAATATCTCTTTTCTTATAAATATGCTCTATCTAAAATGGAGCTCTCTATCATGTGATATACCATGCAGCCTACTCAAGCTTCATTTGCATCTGACAGGTTTTGGAATTGGCTTTTAGATTTATTTGTTTTCTCAAGAGCTAATGATGAATTACCATCAGGTACAGTCTAGGGGCCTCATGTACTAAGGTGCATCAATGTGACGTAACAGAAACTCCACTATTCTTAATGGGACCTATTTACTATCAAAAAAGGTTATTTTATAATACGGTTGCCTGCATGTGAAGGGCGAGTGGGGAACCATTTTATAAAGACACATGGGTGCTTATGCATCTTTACAAAATATTAGCACAAATCCTACAGCAATTGTGCCTATAATGAACCCACAACCATGCTATTGAGCTGGTAGAAACATATTTTGCGGCCTGTGAGTTAATCACAACTTCTCCCATGTTCCACATCTAAATATGTCTACACCAGAGGCACGTACGAGTATTAATTTATTTATTTTAGTGCTGAAAATAATTACCCCCTAAAGACATAATTTGAATTAACATACATTTTTTAAAATGTTAACACATCAATGCACATTAGAAAATGACAGGGGTGTGCATGACCAAAAAAAGTGCAGTTCATGCTCATTTAAAACTAATTTCGCCCAGTTTTCAAGCATTTTTTTTCATGTTCATTTGACATATTTATTTTTTAAGAATGTATTGAATGAGCACTAGCACTTTTTACGCAAGGAAATTGATTCTACATGCATTAATTCATAGGTACACGGACATGAAAGTGATCTGCAAATACTTCATATTTTTAGGCTAAATAAATGTGTGCCCAGGCATGTACATCCATAGTAAATGAGGACCTAACTGCATGTGCTTCCATTCCTTAAGGAACACCACTGAGAGAGATTTTCACAATATCCCTAAGGTATATATATATAAGAGAGTTGAATATAATGGAAATAGTGAGCTTCCAACTCCCTCTGATGCTTATTCACTATAGATATCCTGGACACTAGACCTGTTGATGGCCCTTGAAGCCTGGAAATGAAGACCAAAGCCCTAAGATTTGTACATGAGACAAGAAAGGGTGAAATCCCTTAAGCGAGGGTCAGCAGGAGAGAAGTGGGATATGAATTCTGATTCCCTGCTGTTCAGCTCTCTAACTACAGGTGCAGTATCTGACAGATTTACTAGAAAACTGGGCATTTAATCAGCAGTCAGCCTCTATATTAAAATCATATAGTCCATTTTACCACACTTTTCCAAATGAGCTATGTTGCTTTTACAGAAGTATGATAAAAACCTTTCAAAATGGCTTGACTTTCAAAGTTACTCTTACTTTTGATATTTGATGTACTACTTCAATGTAGTTATTTCTTTGGTTAACAGAAAGTGCCTTTGGGGTTCTTTTACTAAAGAACACTAAGCAGTTAATGTGTGTTTTCCGGCATGGTAACCGTGGGGATATGAGAGGAAGCACAAGCTGCTTCGTGTGTTGACATAAGTTCCCCGCACTCACCCCATTCTTTGCTCCTAAACCACTCATTTAGCACCCCAACTTGTGAGGAAATCTTCACATGCTAGCTATCAATGTTACTATTAGTACAAGTGCACCTAATGCCATCGAAATAGGTGACGCTAAATGCACTAGCAGTAATAGCGTGGTGTGTTAGGATACTCCTTCACACGTTAGATGTTGGGAACACGCTGGTCATGCCCCTGATAGTTGCTGCAGAGGTTTTGCACTTAACCTGTTATTTTTGGTGATAATGGCGAGGCCGCGGGCCCCCCCGGCGTGCGCGTGGCCGGCGTTAACCGGGGGGGGCAGCTGGCCGCGTGACGCTGCGGGCGCGTTCGAAGTTCGCGGGTGCGGGCCGGCGATGGGCATGGCTCCCATTGGCTCCCGCGGGGCACGAGTGTCTCTGGAGCCAATAGGAGGAGCGAGAGGTATGCGCGTGGGGGGGGGGGTGTGATGGGAGCCTCGTGGCTCCCCCAGCCTTTTCAGCACGGCAGCCGGAGGGGTCGGACGCATCGGGTCTTTGCGGCAGGGTCCGGGCCACGTGGTGCAGGCCAAGATTTCAGCGGCGATTTTGGGGGTGAGTTCAGCGCTCCAGCAGTGGTGAAGAGGGTTAGCACATAAAAATAAAATAAAATAATTTTGAAGGGATTTGTCTTGCCTAGCAGGGGTTGTCTGGCAGGGATGGGTAGGCAGTTGAAGAAGGGGGCAGGAAAAGTAGCAGGGCGGGGGGCTCCTCGGGGGCGGGGGGCGGCACGAGATGCATATGAGGGGGGGGGCGGGTGTCCTTGGGCGGTCGGGGTGCGCAGGGCAACGGGGTGGCTTGGGGGCGTAGTGCTGGGAGGCACAGGGGGAGTGTGCCCAGGGCCCAAGTGCCCAGGTCAGCGGGGCACAAGGGTGCTGTCAGCAACACCTCAGCCAGGGGTATGACTTCCCGAGGGGGCGCGGGGGGCAGGAGTGCCCCCCCGCTGGTCCTGGGTAACGCGGGGGAGCCTGGCCAACTGGGCACTTCTAGGGAGGCTGAGCAGGCGGCACTGTCTGCCCCGGCAACGGCTTCATCTGGGCCAGGCAGCGTGGCACTGGATCTCGGACAGCCACACATTCCAGAGGGGGACTCAAGGGTTGGGGGTAGGTTCCTCCTGGGGCGGCCTCCATACAACTGGGGGGGTGAGTGCTAGCATTGGGGAGGGTTGGCGGGGTTACATGGGTGGGCCAGGGTGGCTTAGCGGGGGTGTCTCCCCAAGTTGGGAGCATTGGCAGAGTGGGGGACAAGGCCCCTCGAGGGCGGAATGGCCAGGGGTGTGGCAGCAGCCTTGGCCCGTGGCGCGTGCCCCGGCGCCTTTTCCTTTTTTCTCTCCTCAGGTACCCCCCGGATGGCCCTTCTCAGGGACTCAGTGGCCTGGAATATCCCGGAGAGCAGAGGAGACACCCCCTCCTCAGGACACGGCTGAACTGTCGCAGGGTGTAGCGAGTACAGCTTCGGAATGGCAGGGGGCTGTTCCAGCATCGACGGAGGCAGATAGAACGGCAGGTGAGTCTAGCAGGCAGGTTACGGAGGTGGTTGCGTCGACGGATGGTTCGGGGGGGGCTGGCTAAGAAGAAGCGGCGCCATGCGCACCGTCGGCGTCGGACATCGGATTCGGGGTCGTCTTCATCTTCGGGGTCTTCAACACCGTCATCCCAGTCTGAGAATGGCAAGGGCGGGGTGGAGGGTGCGTCGGGGCTGGTGCCTACAGTGGTGGCGTTCTCGGAGCTTTGGGAAGGCATGCCGAAAAAATTGAGGCGAAAGATACAGGAGCGCTGTTACGTGGACATATTTCAGTTGCTTGAGGGTTGTAAGCGTTCCGGGGATAGTAGGCGGAAGAGGAAAGCAGACGAAAAGGCAGGGAGGGTGCGCCGTGTCGCACGTAATGTGACGAACTGGACGCGTGCCTTTCTCCAGCTAGCCAGTGTTTGGGGGCGTGTGCATCCTGAACATTATGGGATGCTATTAGCTTATGCGGACTCCATCCTGGAGGCCTCTCAATTGCACGTGGGTTGGGCTTGGCTCAACTACGACGAAAAGTTCCGTGATAAGATGGAGGAGAATCGGTCGCTCTCGTGGGGCACTCAGGATATTAATTTATGGTTCACGCAGATGTCGGTCAGAACAACTGGTGGGTCGGTGAGTGGAGTGAAAGGGGGGTTGGTCGTTGCTTCGGGGGCGCCGCGGCCCTTTCAGGCGGGCGAGTCCACGACGGGGCAAAAAGCTGGGGGAGGGGGGGGGCTCAGGGGACGTGTGTTGGCATTTCAACAAGTCCTCCTGCCCCTTTACAGACTGTAAATTCCGGCACGCGTGTTCAGTCTGTAACGGGGGGCATTCCACCCTCAAATGTGTTAAACAAAGTTTGGGCGGAGCCGGCTTGCCCCCCTCAAAACAATGAGAGCTGGCGGGGAATAGCCCCGACTCCCGTCAGGCTTGAGGCGTTCCGGGAGTGCTTGAGAAGGTATCCTAGAAAAAAGGACAGGGTTATTTTGGAAGGGGGTTTTCGGGACGGGTTTCGGATTCCCACGTTGGGACGGGTGGCCGTGTGCGCAGTACGGAATGCGTCCTCGGCGCGGCGCTTTGCCAGTGTGGTGAGGGTCAAGATAGCGGAAGAGATTGCATTGGGGAGGGTGGTGGGACCGTTCAAGCAGCCGCCTTTTGTAGATTTTGTAGTGTCCCCGTTGGGGGTAATCCCAAAGAAGGAGCCTGGAAAATTCAGGCTCATTCATAATCTGTCTTACCCGAGTGGGGCATCGGTGAATGACCTGATCCCAAAAAGTCTCTGCAAGGTCCGGTACGCGTCTTTCGACTCCGCAGTTGACCTCGTCCGCAACTGCGGGAGGGCATGCTGGATGGCAAAGGCGGATATTGAATCGGCATTTCGTTTGTTACCCGTACACCCGTCGGCTTTTCCGTTGTTAGGGTTTCGTTTTGAGGGTGGGTATTACTTTGATAGGTGTATGCCTATGGGGTGTTCTATCTCATGTGCACACTTTGAGCGTTTCAGCACTTTCCTGCATTGGGCTTTGGTAAAACGGATTGGCTTGGACCAGGTTGTACATTATCTGGACGACTTTCTGATTGTCGGGGCAGCAAGGACAGGGCAATGTCAGGAATTGCTCGATGGTTTGATCCAGCTGGCGCGGGCGTAGGGAGTCTCTTTGGCGACCGGAAAAACCGAGGGTCCAACGACGCGACTTACCTTTTTGGGTATAGAGCTAGATTCCGTGGAAATGGTCGCACGCCTACCGGAGGTCAAGTTGGGGAAACTATGGGTTTTGGTGGCGAATGTCTTGTCTTCCAAGCGTATAACATTGCGAGAGATGCAGTCCTTGATCGGGTCCCTGAATTTTGCTTGCAGGGTAATTCCGATGGGTCGGGTGTTCTTGAGACGGATGGCGGCTGCCACTGCCGGAATCTTGAAACCGCATCACCGGCTGCGGGTGTCGCAGAGTATGCGGGCCGATCTCTTGATTTGGGATGAATTTTTGCGGGAGTTCAATGGCATTACGGTGCTCAGGGACACGGAGATGTCCAGTCCGGAATTGCAATTGTTCACTGATGCGGCCGGAGGTTTGGGCCTTGGTGTTTACTTTGGGGGCGCTTGGTGTGCGGCGGAATGGCCCGAGGCATGGAAGGTAGCGGGTCTCACAGCTAACATAACCTTTTTGGAGTTATTCCCTATACTTGTCGTTTTGGCTGTGTGGCCTGACAAGGTTAGCAATCGTAGGATTGTGTGGTGGTGCGACAACGAGGTGGTGGTATCGGTGATAAATCATTACACGCCTCGCTGCCGGCGGGTGGCCGACCTGATGAGGCAGGTTTTGTTAGCTTGTTTGAGATTGAATACTGTGATAGAACTCCCCAGAATATGCCGAGCCTTTAACAAAGTCGCTGATGCTCTTTCCCGTTTTAAGTGGGAGCTGTTCCGAAAGCTGGCACCGGAGGTTGAAGAAGAGGGGCGGTCTGTCCCCGAGCACTTATGGCAGATTGGCCTCTAGAGATGATTGAGCTCTTGCAGAAGTCAGTAGCGGCTACTACTTGGACAGCTTACAAGAGGGGCTGCGACACGGTGGCAGGTTTCCTGGAGGAGCACGGGTGGCTCGGTGGCCCGCCCCTCGATCACCTTACGGGTTTGTATGTGTCGGCAGCGAAGGCTGCCGGATGTTCCCGTGCCACGGTGAGTAGAAATCTGGCGGGGTTCGCCTTCTTTGCCAAGGCTGTGGGATAGGGGGCTGTTGGGGGGGGCTTCTTGATGCGTCGACTCCTGCAAGGCTGGGTCCGAGCCTGTCCATCTCCGGTTGATGGCAGATTGCCCATTACTTATGCTTTGCTTCAGCGTTTGTGTTCGGCCTTGCCTCAGGTGGTTTCATCTGACTTCAAGGGCGTCCTTTTTCGGGCGGCATTTTCTGTGGCCTTTTTCGGTGCCTTCCGTGTGGGGGAATTGATTGCGGATTCAAGAAGGGCTGCCGGGTTCGGCGGCCTACAGGTCCAACATGTGAGATGGGAGGAGTGCGGGGTTAGTCTCTATTTAGCGCGTTCCAAAACGGACCAGTTGGGGCGGGGTACCTGGATACGGTTGCGGGCCATAGGTGGGGCTGCCAGTTGCCCGGTGGCACTGCTGAAGGCTTACTGGCAGGTGCGGCCTGGGGGGGGGGAACTTATTCATACATGCGGATAGCAGGGTCCTTACACGCTTTCAATTCACAGCGGTCCTGAGGCTAGCGTTGTGATGGCTCGGAGAGGATGCGGGGTTGTTTGCGCCGCACTCTTGTAGGATTGGGGCGGCGACGAGTGCGGCGGCTTTAGGGTTACCCGAGGAGGCCATCAGGCGCATTGGTAGATGGCGGTCAGGGGTGTGTCACAGATATGTGCGCTTGTGGAGGGGGGGGGGGGGGCTGGCTAATGATAGTTTCTTTCTTTTGCAGAAGTTGGTCCAGAATCTTGTCACTGCTGGGTGCTGGGCCACTCGTTTGTGTTTTGGGCCAGTCGTCGAGCAGCTGCACGCCCAGTTGGGCGGAATCTGGGATTGGATGCATTCGGGGTGACCGTCTCATGGCTGGGCGAGCGCGGACTGCGATGGATGCAGCTCTTGCCTTTGCTGCGGCACCACTGCAGGATGAACGGGGCACCAGATGCCTTATTGATACACTTGGGTGGCAACGACCTGGTGTCCTGGAGCTGCCGACAGTTGATTCGGACTGTTATTAAGGACTTTGGGGTGATATTCACTATGTTCCCGGGGGTGTTTCTGCTGTGGTCTGATATCATTCCGAGGCCAGCTTGCCATGATCAGCGGCGGTGGTCGCGAGGGTTGACGAAGATTAATCGTCAAATTGGCAGATGGGTGGGGGAGCAGGGGGGGGGTGTCAAATTTTGCACTCCTGGGTTGATGTGGAGTGTACTGGCTTGTATAGGGCTGATGGAGTACATCTGTCTCCGGTGGAGATGGATTTGCTCCTCAATGATTGGCAAGAGGCTTTGGAAGATATGCTGAAGAATAGGGGCACTGGTCGCAGCTTGACCAGGGGGGCGTCTCAGGTCGGGCAAGGCCTGAGCCGGTGGCGGGATCCCAGAGCCGGAGCCAAGCAGTAGGGCGGGGGTGGGGTACCCCCGACCCGGACAGTTCCTCAGGCTTTTGCTAATAATATGGCGAAGTCGGAAGAGGGAGGCTAGGCAATTTGCCGGGGCCTGGACATGGCGGAAGCGGAAGCGGTGTCACTTTGCTACCCACATGTCTGGTGAGAGGTCGCTTTCCTGGGGGGGGGGGGGGATAAAGTTATTGTATTGAATTGTTGATGGTTGTTGTTAATCTTGTTAATGGGTCAATAAAGCTGCGACCAGTTTGATTCCCAAATAGGTGGTGTCGTGTATTTAATTATTACTGAATGTAATGGGGGGGGGGCTGCCTTACCCGGTTAATGCTTGTTAGGTTCAAGAACTTCATGCACTTCAGTAAAAGAGTCCCTTTGTTTAGATCATGATAGGAAAAAACAACAAAGTACAACATTTTTTTAATAGGGAAAAAAAAAACCCTTTCTTATTCACCCAATTTTTTTTCTAAATGCATGTAATACTAGAGCATCTGGGCATAGCAAGAAGAAAATTTCACACTGCCTATCCGTTTAATATTAAAACTATCTGGGTGTAATGCAGTTTCTCAGAAATTAAATCACTGCTTGATCATGAAAAGTTGTACAATTCTTCTGTAAAGAAAGCAGAAGCCATTCAGTAAAGGTCAGCATAGCTAATGTAAGGTAATTTATGCAAATTAATGGAATATTGGCCAACAAATAGTACGGAATCCAATGCGACGGTTCCAGGCTACAATGCTCGGTCAAACTGCAATTCTTCAATCTCATTCTATAACCTTTAATAAATGAAACCAGCCAGTTAAGCTATTAATATTTAGGAGGAGATTGTGAACTGATGACTCTACTGAGCTTTTAAGCACGAACATCAAGTTATGTAATAACATGTCCAAGAAAATATAATACTGGGTGTTTGTATTTTCATGAAAAAATTTAGTCCCCTATATTAGCAATCCTAGAATCATCTCACAGGTTCTTAAACTTGTAAGGTGGGAATGTTTCTACCAACCTGCTGAGGAGATGTACAAGCTGAAGGAATTGCCCCTGTGGTTTCATTGACCAAATTTCAAGCAATCATTGTCAATGGAAAGATAGTATATGAAGGTACTACTGAGCCACTAAAGGCCAGGCACATTTCAACTGGTGAGTCAACTAGCTTCTGACCAGTGATTTGCAAAGAAAACAGAGAGAGAGGAACAAAACAGCAAAAATAAAAAAAATATAAACTGATTGCATTTTGGGAAGAATGTGACATTAGTTGCCATGATTTTCCTTTTATCATAGACTTTCTTTTATTATGCAAAATGGAAAAAGCATTTCCTCATTTTTTTGCTATACTCCTAGCCTATTCCCGCTTCTATTCATTTTCTCTCCTTTTCTTTGCATTAATGACATACCAAAATGCTAAAATTCATCATTTTTAACCTTTTACATGTAAATTCTCCTGTTAAAGTCTATAATACATAGATTTATAAATATAGAAATCGGGTAGAAAATCAGAGCCCGAAGGATGCTAGTATAGCGACAAGAGATAGTAATACTTTTATATTGGACATTGATGAGACTTCACCTAGAATAGTGTGTCCCTTTCTGGATTCCCTACCTTTTAAAGGATATACGTAAGGTAGAGACAGACCAGAAAACGCCACCAAAATACCGTAAGGTCTGCACCAAAATCAAAGACCTACATATGTAGTGAGGAGATGGAAGAACTCTAAGGGATATGTTTACTAAACCATCTTAATGTTACCAGTGCTAGTTGCAGCGTTAATGTGAAGAATGCCATATAAGGTAGTGGGCGGTCCGGCGGCAAGGTAGCAAGAATCTATATCGCGCGATACTGTGCGCCGTGGCACGTTAACGCATGTTAACCCTAAGTTCATGCCAGCACAGTGTAAGAAGCTATAAAGATGTAGCCCACTGGTTACTGCAATGACTGTGGAGGCAGAGGTCATGGGTTTGATCCTGCAGTGGTGTTATGTAAGAAGGCTGTCTGAGGCATTTCCTTTCTGTAATGTAAATCAGTGCTGTCTGAGGCATGTCCTTTTTTAATTTAAATCAGTGCTGCCAGCAAAAACACTCTCACAGTGCCGTAACCTAAGGTGTCGCATAAGGCGCCCTATAAGGCACTCCCATAGGGTACATTATAAAGTGCCCTGTCCGCCAAGGCACTTATGAGGCACCTTAGGCTATTTATTTATTTATATTCTCTTATATACCGCGCTATTCTGCATCAGTGCGGTTTACATTGAACAAACTGAAATTACATTGAACAGGGTATTATAACTTGGAGATAACTATTTTACAGGGATCATGGGCTATGGAGGGTCTTGCCCAAGACCACAAGGAGCACCTGTGGGACTAGAAACCCCAGTCCTTCCGGCCCAAGGTTGCTATCCTCTAGTGGGATTTGAACCCCCGACCTTCCAGCCTGAAGTACCTTGCCCCAACCACTGGGCCACTCCTATGGCATTGTGAGGGTGTTTTCAGCTGGCAGCACTAATTTAAATCAAAAGGAAAGGCCTCAGACAGCCTCATTAAATAACACCACTGTGGGATCAAACCCATGACCCCTGCTTTCCCAGTCATTGAAATAACCAGTGGGCTACAGCTCTATACTGTCTAACACACCGCTGGCTGGCTACAGAAAGACAGCAGGTCACCACACAAACTGCTGTGGTTTCCAGGATAGGGTAAACCCACCCATACCCATGATGCACTGCAAATGCAAATCAGCAGCCTACATCTGATCACAAGATGGTGTATGCACCTCTATAGCACCCCGGCCTGGTAGGGGGAACTGACCGTGTGTGTTACTGGCACAGAGTAGCTACAGACCGTGACATTGTGCGGTTCCTGTGCTCACCCTGAGGGTGAGGTGGTGTGCCCAGCACCAGGCCCGCAGCACATGGCATGGCTGAGATAGGTTGTGCTGCAGGTCCCCATCAGTGCCAGTGTGTGATAGGTAGTCCTTGCGGATACACCTGTGTTCATCTGTATTTCCCAGTCACGTCTAGCCCTTGTGGACTATGATGCACCCAGAATAGTGCATATCCTGTGTGGTTGCATGGTCACATGTTATAAGTGAAGGGTGGTGTTTGGACCCAAAAGCAGATTAGGTAGCACCACCCAACCCGCCCTCTGTGGGTCAGGGTGGAGGACAGGATCTCCCACCAACAGATCCACATTCTACATCTCTGAAATGGTGCCAGTAGAAGGGACCATCAACCCCAGTCCTGCTTGGGAATAGGCACCCTACAGGGCAGTCAATGCAGAGCAGTACGGATCACATAGGGCACTGGCAGACAGGCATTAGGCCTGGAAAAGCTCAGCTGCCCCCACCACTATCTGACATTCACCAGCAGAGGGCACAGTCAGTCTCCACCCTGCAAGGTGTTCCAGCCATACACATGCTAACTGCAGACAGTCTGCTAGCTAGTACACAGTGCATGTCCCTGGAGGAACTGTATGCACCCAAAAATGGGATGTGAGCACACACACCACACAGTTATGTCAGTGATTGGGCCCCAGAAAAGGGAACTCATAGATATCACTTGAGTGAAATACTGTATAGCACTATGGGGGAACCTAGCCATGCCATGGTCACTGCTCAGTCAGGGTGAGAGTGACCTCCCAGCATGACATGCTGTGGCCACCCTGTCTGTGCAGGTGGTGGTCGAGCACTACAATGTCCCAGCTATTGCCCTATGCCCTGTGCAGATGCATCCTGCCCAGAGCGCTGTGTCCGGGCCATACCCACAAAACCTTGCTCCGCATTATGCACATTGGCAGGAGACAGTGCAAGCATTGGGGGCTCAGTAAGGTGTAGGCAGCCACAAAACACTGGGTAGACATACACACCCACCCACACCTATTTCAGCATTGTGCAAAGATAGAGGTGGTTGGCTTCCCTGGCTGCCACACCAGTCCTGGGCACAGTGCAGGCATTGCTAAGGTATGCACGTGCTGGTATTGGTAGCTGCTGCTCCGCGCAGGGCCCAACAGCCTGACTCTCCAAGAGGCTTTGGATAGTGGAGCCTGTTGGCCGATGTTCTAGGGCAGAGGTTCCCAACTCCGGTCCTGGTGGGCCAAGCACGATTCAGGTTTTCAGGCTGTCCCTAATGAATATGCATGAGATACAATTTGCATACAATGGGGACACTGCATATCAATGCATCTCATGCATGTTTATTAGGGACAGCATGAAATTCTGAAGGGTGTTTGGCCCTCCGGGACTGCATTTAGGAATCTCTGCTCTAGGGAGTGCACATGTTTATGGTGTATGTGCTCTGTAGGGAAAAATGTAGGGACTTGAACCTGTGACCTTCTGCCCCTGAACACACTGGCTGTGTGTACTGCACCAAAATGTTGCCACAGAGGCAGGTCATTCCCTGGGGATACCATTACTGTTCATCAGACAGCCCTTGTCTGTTGCACTGCACGCCACCCACCTGAATAGGACTTGGCCTTGGTGTGCTGTGGGGAGATACCACTGCCCCCTCCACCACCAGTACTCCTCCGCCACCATGCTGACATGCCCTTATGCTGGTGGTGCACAGTCCCAGGCCATCCATTGTGCCGGTAGGTGGCTGCCTATGGTGTGGGATCTGGGGTAGGGGTGCCTGCATAGATATCCGCGCCTCTCCCCGGCACCGCCTGTCAATGTTATGTGCCCTTGGGTACTGTCCCCTGGGACACTGTGGGATACACTCGTGGGCATGTTTGACCTTGGTCAGTTGCTAGCTTGCTGATTTGCAGTTTCTGAGTTCTTATGTGCCAGCTAGGCATCTGTCTAGTCTACCCTGTGCCCCAGCTGCCCCACTGCATGTCCTGCCTTCAGCCCCCTGTACCCCATTTGCAGCCTCACCGTAGTGCCCTCTCGTACTTGGGCACTATGATGTTGCTGCACATGTATCACTACTATCACTCTTCATGGTTTCCCTGCCTTTGCTGTACATTCGTGACTGAACTGGTTTCTCTCTCCTGCAAATGTGCCTCTAGCGCAAGGTTTTCACTGGCGCTAATTTTCAGACCTTCATTTCACGGCGTTAGTGTGGATGGAGCCTCTCCCTGCCCACTCTCCGCCCATTGACCCCTTATCTCCGCCCCTGGGAAGCCTTACTCTGCCCTCTGGGGAGCTTTACTCCACCCTCTGCGCACCTTAATGCCGACGGAGACGTTATCAAGCGATACGTGACATTCTCGCACGGTTAAGCACCATTATCACGCAATAACATCACGTATTGTGCGATAACATTGCCACTGTGACGTTAGCACTGTTTCATAAACATACCCCTAAATATGTCAAAGTTTAAATAATCATAAAAAAGAAAACACTTTTCTGAAGAAGAATGCTCTAAAATAGGAGAACATCTATGAGGCTCCAAGGAGCTTAACTTCCAAACTTTTCTTTACAGAATGGCGATGAATACATCGCAGAGCCACCCATGGGGGATAGTCAAGAGAAAAATAGCAGTAGAATTCCAGAAATTCTAAACTATGCGCAGAGGATTAGAGGTGCACATCTAGATTTTTTTTTCATTTGTTTTTTTTCCACTGGATTTTTCTTTTATTCATTTGACTTTTTCTTTAGAAATTTTTTTTCATTTTAATAGGAGAAAGCCAACATGGATTTACCCAAAGAAAGTCTTATCTTACTAATCTCTTGACGTTTGGGCCAATTTTTACTAATCGGCAGTAACAGCTTCCATTGAAGTCAATGGGGCCGTGGCTCCGATATCGCATGGAAGCTGCTACCGCCGATTAGTAAACATACCCCTTGGTGAAATTTAAAAAATCATGGGATAGCAGGCTGTGTATCAGGAACTATTTAAACAAAAAAATAGAGAAGGGTGAATAGTAGAGTACCTTAGGGATCTTTGTTGTTGGACCTGCTGCTTTTTAACATATTCATAAATGACCTGGAAATGGGAATAACGAGTAAGATGATCAAATTTGCAGATGACACAAAATTATTGAAAGTTGTTAAAACACATGAGGATTGTGAAAAATTGCAAGAGGACCTTAATACATTTGAAGACAATATTCAAATGGCAGATAATATTTAATGTGGACAAGTGCAAAGTTATGCACCTAGGAAAGAACAACCCAAACTGGTTACACGATGCAAGGTTCCACATTAAGAACCACCACCCAGGAAAGAGATTTAGGTGTCATCATGGATAATACGCTGAAACCCTCTGCATATTGTGCAGGGGCAGCCAAAAAAGCAAACAGAATGCTAGGAATCCTAAGGAAAGGAATGGAGAATAAAACAAAGGATATTATAATGTCTCTGTATCGTTCCACGGTGCAACTGCACCTTGAATATTGTGTGCAGTTATGGACGTCGTATCTTTAAAAGGATTTAGCAGAATTAGAAAAAATACAGAGAAGAGCCACCAAAATGGTAAAGGAGATGGAAGGATACCCCTATGAGGAAAGGCTTAAAAGGTTATGGCTTTTCAACTTGGAAAAGAGACAGCTGAAGGGAGATATGATAGAGGTCTATAAATCAATGAATGGAGTGGAACAGATAAACCTAGATCGGTTTATGCCATCAAAAAGTAGGAAGACTAGGGCACATGCAATGAAGCTACAATGTAACCCATTTAAGACTAATAAGAGAAAATATTTTTTCACTCAACGCGTAATCAAACTTTGGAATTCATTACCGGAGGATGTAGTAAAAGCTGTTAGTGTAGCTGGGTTTAAAAAAGGTTTGGACAAGTTCCTGGAGGAAAGGTCCAAAAAACATTATTAAAAAGGACCCATGAAATCCACTTCTTGCCCCGGGATGGCATTAAGGAAGCTGTGCATCTTTTTGGGAACCTTCCAGGTACTTGTGACCTTATTGACCACTGTTAGAAACAGGATACCGGGCTTGATGGATCTTGGTCTGATCCAGTATGGCATTTCTTATGTTCTTATATTTGGCTTTGTTCAGATTTCTTGAGTTTATTTAATACAAAATAAACAATGAAGGGGTTGAAAAAAGAAGTGATTGTCAACAGCTGAAACTACTGTTTAAAAAAAATTAAAAGTAAAAAAGAGGGCTCTGTCCCCCCCCTCCCCCCCGTGGTATCAAAATTCAAAAAACTGAAGCCTGCCCCTATGCCTACCCCTTTTTTCTCTATGTCCCCAGTCATATTTTACCCCATCTATATAGTTTCCCAAAGTCCAGATTGGGTTAGGAATAGTCACTATTTGCTTCTGACCTGCTGAGTTCCTATTTCATAATGGCATCAGCCAAGCCTGAGATTGTATACCGGCTTGATTTTTGCATATTCATTCTGTTTTTATTTCTCGCTCTCTCTTCATATCCTTTACCCTAATTCTATAGAAAATTCTACCTTCCAGAACTGAATTGCAGCTTGTTAAATATTCCAATATTTATATTAGGGATGTGCATTCCTTAGCATGCATGTGCTTCTTTGGAGCACCTAAAATTTAGCATGTGCTAATAGATTTAAAATGTGTTAACCTATGAATTAACTCACATAAAAGTTAATCAATAAAAGTTCTAATGCCAGTTAAAAAGTTACTACCAAAGTGCAAAACAAACTGAAGAAATATTTGAAAATCAAAGAAAAAGTCCAAAAATGACCCCCATATTTTTTCTTTGCACATATTTTAAATCATATTCCTCCTTTTGCTTTTTCTCTCTTAGGCACAGTCTATTTTTGTAGGAATATGCACAGGTTTAAAAAAATTAGTTCATTTTTGGAAATTTGGTTTTGACTTGATTCTCAATGACTCTCTACTTTCATTTCGCACATTCATATTATAAAAGCTTTAAAAAACACATTTGAACTTTATAGAACACAGAAATTGACTGCCCATACGTTCATTCATAAGTTAATATGCATTATATCAATTGTGTATGTTCGTTTTTAAGATTTCCTAACAGATGAAATGCACACTTATAAATGCAGAGCCCATTAGCTTTTTCAGTCTGTTTGATCACGCAGACCCTGTTCCTATCTGATGGTCCAGATTTTAATTTCCTCTGACTGGTCATTGTTCACCTATACATCATGTCATTTCTTTTCCTTTCATACAGTTATCTTTTTTGTTTGACATAGGGGATAGTTGGTACCACAGAATCGGTAGTCACTGCGTAATTCCAACTGCAATGCATGGCAACACTGTTCTCATGCAGAAATTTAGAGCACATAAGAGATCCATGTATTTTCAGCTTCTATCCTTTAGATGAAACCACACTTAGAATCAATACATAAGCATCACAAACTTGTCCATGTCTAAACAATGCTGTCATTCCCACAGGCTCCTAATTGCAATATTTACAGCTTAACAACATTGAAGTGAAACATGTAACTACCCGACAGCAATACTGAAAATGATTTTATATTGATGTTGGTCTACATGCTACTTTCCACTTTCATCTATAATTATTTTTCCAATCAAGGAACAAGCTGTTCCTCTTGGGATGAAATGCACAAACAATATTTTTAAGCTTAGAATATGTGCTAAAGTGTTCTTACAGAGTCTTGTTCGCTAAGACGCTCCTCTCACAATGCAGAGAGACACCCATTAAGAAACCTATTTTAAATAGATGACCTCATTTATTATATCTGGCAAAAAGTTCATAAGCTCTTAAGGATTGATTTTCATTCCATTATGTTTCATGCCATGAAAGAGCCAAAAATAAAAAAACAGCTAAGTAGTCCTAGAACAGCTGCCATTAAATGGTATAAAGTTAAATTTGTTTATTGCTCAATGATTTGCCATGGCTTACTGAATGGAACTGCTTAGAATGATGTTGGAGTGGACTATTTCAGAAGAAAACAGGAACCATAAACACTTCTCTGCTGCTGCTGCAGCTACTACTATATATGAAACCCCGTTTTGCATCTTACATTGGTTGGAATCCTGAAGCATTTTACAAAAGACTCTGCTAAACATGGAGGCTTATGTAAAATACATGTGTATTTTCTGGCATTTGTATATTTGCTAGCACTTACCATGGGCGTATGGATTTCACAAGCTTACACATATGAGTGACACTATTAATAACTGTCCCCTAACATTCATTTTTTTTAAAAAGCTGAATAAAAAAATCCTATAAATGACACAGGAAACAAAGCTAAATGAATGTTTGTCAGGCACATCCCTAAAATAGATGTATAGTTTTAGACATTTCCCCTTTGACATTTGGATCTGGGGCATCCAGTAGTGACAGGGAAGGCAAATTGTATTTTTCTATCTAATCAGGAAAAAATATTCCAGGATACTTTTACCTGAACTTACAAGACTAGGAACACACACAAAAATAGTTTTAGAGTAAGTATCTAGAGCAGGAATAAATAGATTCACAAGTAAAAAATCAAGGAAGGGTTTTCCAAGGAGCTCAAGACCAGTCAGTAAACAGAATCTAATATTACCAGAAATACAAGATACAATGAAGAATAGGCTGGCTCCCTCTCCCCCAGGAGACCTAACATTTTCTGAAGACCCATGCCTTCCAACCCATGTGGCACCAATTCAAGGCAAGCTCATCACATCTGTTAAAATTGTAGAAATAAACAAAATATGGGTTTGTAGGGAAACTTCTACTGTTCTTACAGCTTTTTTTTTTTTTGCTTGGACATTAGTCATAGCCACCTCTTAACAAAATGTTCCTGAACTGAAAATTTATAAAAACAAAATGAAAATAAAAATGCAAATAACACACAATACTAAACAAATTTGACTGTACACCCCTAATGAAAACCACTCTACTCTGTATCAGCTACTCTTTGTAGCTTATACTGTCCTGATTAGACCAAAAAGTACAGTGTGTGAAGCTAGAATTTGGTATTATATGTCTATGTAATGCTTAGGGTTGCTAATATGCTCCAGATTCTCCCAACAAGATTGATCTTGTCTTGGACTTACTGGCTGCCAATGCTGGGACCCCTTTGCATTGGCAGCTAGTAAAAAGAAAAGTCTCTGTGTACAATGGGATAAAACCAGAACTACACTGACCCTGTCAGGTGTGTATGAAACTAGTAACGTCGTCTTTCTTTCTCTCTCAAAAGCCTATGCATAAACTATATCTTAGCACACAAAAGAACTGATGCTTTTTAGATGAAAATCTATTTGGGTTTGAGACAAAAAGAATGAAGAATACCTTTCCAATCATACATCTTTCATAGGATGTAAAGATTATGCTACATTCTAAAGTGTCGTTTTATAGAAGCTGGTTAGGGAACTGGGAGCTTAGCCAGCTCATATTTTAGAGCAACAGAAGTAGAGGACAGTGACCTGACTCTGTAGAAAGAGGATAGGGGGAGTGAAACTCTGCTGTAGGAGTGCACATAGTCTATTTCTCTTGGCCCATGGGCAAGGGATGTGCTGTAGGAATACATATTTTAAATAACTGTATTTCAGAACAACTTGAAAGGTCCCCTAAAAAGGGAGAGAGGTTTTTGACTGCATTCCACAGAATGCCTAGCTACCTTCACACTAGAATTCAAATTTTGTTCGGGCCAAGACTACAACTGATTATTCTGCTGCATAGCCAGTTAAGTTGGTTCTGCTGAGATATCACCAGTTAACGTTAACCGGTGATGAGATCAAGTTATCGTGTCAACATTTAAATGCTCTGCAACATGGAATTTTAAAACAAATGTCTTGAAATAAATAAAAATAAGTAAATCCCAGATACGTCATTGTGTATACTGACCCAACTGCCAGTAAACCTGCAAGAATTTTCTTATATTATTTCTTTTAGGCTGCTTTGCCTTCATAAGTCAAGAACCACAAACACAAGTATATAGTGGATTTTTGCATGTTATTGAGAAGACGGTCGTGAAGAGATTTGGACATGCAGGTTGTAGGCACATTCTTAGCCATAGCACAGGTAGTCTCAGACTTTGCAGTGGTCACATTGATTTTAATGTGATCTTGTACTTCAACATGTTATACTCCACATGAGAACCCCACACTGGCTATGAACTGTCACACTGAGATAAAAGACTTGATGTAAAGGCATTTGCAATAAAATAAAGGCATTTTATTGTCTATGTTCCCTTTTTTTTAAAACTTTGTTTTTATTATCATGGGCCAAAGAGAAAACAAGCACAACTATTACACAATGATAGAGCTGTGTAGTTTTTTCTCACACAGATTACCCAACTTTGGCTTTTATGTCAAGAGAGGTCTTTAGGCTATATCTGGATCTAGTAGTACAGCTAAAATTGTAGAGGCCATAAATGGCCTCAGTCATTTGGAGACAAAGTCTGTCAAGGCAGTGTCTCCAAATGAATTAAATTTGCACTTGTGGAGAGTAATTTTATAATAGGGCACGATAAATAGGCACCTACTTGTCTTTATAAAATACTAGTGTATGTGACGGAGAAAGTACCTTGAATGTAGGCGTGATCACTACACCTAACTCTGCCTGGATGGATTTGACTGAAATATGTCAGAATCATTTGTGCATGGCTAGAATCTCTGAACATGTGTATGGATGAACTGATACAATGACAGCAGTAGGCTGTTGGACACGTGAAGACTGGCTCTACCTGTTCTTTCAAAACGTATTGCTAACTGACTCCATTTTTTCAGGAAAGGTTCATTCAGCCCTGATTTGATCACATTGTGTACTTGAACATGTAGCTGTGATTTACTTCCTGATTTTTCTCCAACAAAAGCAGGTCTACAGATCGATGCAGTCATTGACGTAAATTCAGGAATGTGTCAGCTTGTTCTAGAAAATGGAAATCGTTTGCAAACCACCTGCCAAAACATAGCTAGCTCATCTCCATAACAGGCACGTATCTGTCCATGGAAAGGATTTATTCACTGTATAAAAACAGAAATAGGTGATCAGGCTCACCAATTTTGATTTCTTTTCCAGCTTGAAAATTCCCCCCTATGCAGAAGATGTGTGCTAATACTTTTGTGCTAAATCAGGACCAATGGGGGTAAAAGCCACTAAAATTTCTTTTTCATTACAGATCGTGCACTTAAACACCAGTGACATGTTGAAAAATGGAGGTAAACCTCGCCAAATGACCCTTTAAAAAAGATACAGACATCTGTTCCAAATGACTTTCTACTAATCTACGTACTGCAAGCAGCTCAACAACAGTTTGCAAATATCTCAAGAAATGGTTCTAATTGAAATGCATAGGACCAATCATGGAAAGAGCGAAAAAGAGACATTTGGAGGGCTATTGAGCAATAGTCATTTTTTTTCTACAGTAGACTGATGAAACAGATGTGTCTACAACAGTGAGGTATTGGGACTGTTCTCTATTTCAGTGGTATCAGGGCGGTTTACATCAAACATAAACAACAAAGGTTACATAGAACATGGTTACCACAAACAAGCTACATGCAGTTTGAATCCTTGTGCAGTTAACTATTTACAGTTTAACCCTTAGACAGTTACGTATTTACTGACTGATCCGTGGGCTGTTAACTATTCATATTTTGAATGTCATAGAGTCCAATTTTTGGTTTATTTCAGTCATTTGGGTGTGAGGGAGATTAATAGTTTGTCCCATAACATTTCTGGAATAGGTCAATAGTTGCTCTGTGATTAGCCGGAAGGAGATCCTTAAGATAGATCCATATATGGAAAAGTTGCGATGGCATGTTTCTTGTGTACTGGTTGTTTTGTGTCTGGAGACTTTAAGGAGATTCATGGTTTGGTCTCTTCTTGGTCAGTTGTCTATAGGTGTGTGTATGTGAGATTGTAAGCAGTTAGGTTGTGCATACTCTTGAAGGTGTTCATGAATGATTTATATTGTATTTGTGCTTGGATGGGCAGCCAATGTAACCCTTTAATACTGGGGTGATGTGTTCTTGTCTAGGTGTCCGTGATATCAAGAGAGCTGCGGGGTTTTGAGCTTTCTGGAGTAGAAGGAGTGTACATTTTGGTAGTCCTTGGAGTATTGACTTACTGTAATCCCAGATAGGGGGTAATGATTGCTTGGCAGACCGTGTGGAATGGATTATGGTCCAGCAAAGGGCAGAGGTTTTGTAGAGTTCTTATTCTTTGATATGTCGCTGCAGTTGTTTTCTTAATGTGTGCCTGGAAATTAAGTTTCTGGTCTAGTGTCACATCTAGGTATTTGACTTCCGATTTGATGGGGATATCGTGGTTGTTGAAGGTGAGTTTCTCTATTGGAACATAGGTGGGGTCTCTGTTCACCACAAGTGCCTCTGTTTTGCTCAAATTCAGCATGAGCAAGTGTCTGTGTAGCTACTTTGCCACCTCCTTGAGGCATGAGAGGATGGTGGAGAAGTTTGGGTTCCTTGTTGCAAATGGGGTATATAACATCATTTCATCTGCATAGATATGAAACATTATCCTGTGTTTCCGGAGGATGCTACATATGGGCTGGATGTATAGGTTAAATAGGAGGGCTGAGAGAGCTGATCCTTGAGGCAGTCCTTGGTAAATTTGAAATGGCTTTGAGGTCCTGTTTTGTATTTTAACCTGTTGTGTGCAGTCAGATAAGTATGAGTGGAACGATCTTAAGGGAATCCCATTTATTCCGATTTCTACAAGGCAAGTAAGGAGTCTTCTGTGGTTTACAGAATCAAAGGCTGCTGAGATGTCTATAAATATAAGGGTGAATGTTTGTTTGGATCTTTCAAGTCCTTTAAGCAGCGTATCAAGGAGGGACTTTAGAAGCATTTCAGTATTGTAATGTTGTTGGAACCCATGTTGCTGGTCATCAAGAAATGCATTGGAATCTATAAATTCCTGGAGCTGAATGGCTTTTTCTATTAATTTTGTTAGGAGAGGGATACTAGAAATGGGTCTGTAAGATGTGAGTAAGGCAGGGTCAGCTATAGCATTCTTCAAGGTGGGCCTAACAGAGGAGACCTTTAGGTTAGTTGGCAACAGCTCCAGAGTGAGGGAAGAGTTTATTTTGAGCAGTAGTGAAGATAGTTATTCCTGGATGCTCAACTGGAACCCGCCCCCCTCTCCCCCCAGAATGTATCCTCCAATGTCCATCCTTTTATTCTCAGGACCAATTTGTATATAGTTATTAATAGATTGTTATAATGCTAATGTACATAGTTGTAACTGAATATGTACGGTTTTGTACAATTCAAAAGTTCTTCTTTGTAAACTGCATTTGCTGGAAAATGCAGTATAAACATTTCAAATTAATAATAAATAAATAAATATCTGAAGTGGTAGCGTTCATTATTGAGAGAAGTTGATCTAGTTGCATGTTTGATATTAAACAGGGTCCAGTTTGGTGAGCTGTTGGATGTGTTTGTAGGTAGTTGATCCAGTACTATTGTATCTTTAGCACAAAAGAATTTGTTCTGGAGGTAGGAGGCACAATTTTGTGGGTTCAAGCTTGGGCCTTTTGGAGAAGGAGGAGTTCGTATGAGTGACTTGGTGATTTTGAACAATTCTTTAGGCCAGTTGAGTTATTTGAAAATGATATTACTATGATATTGTCATTTTCTTTGGTTTATCAGGTTATTGTCATTTTGCTTGGAGTTGTATTCTTTGTGATGTTTGGGATCGTGTGTTCTTCCCATCTGTGTTCAAGTTGTCTCAAGTTTGTTTTTCCTCTTTTTATATCTTTTGAGTACCAGGGTGCTGAGAAGCTTCACCTTGATATTCACTTTGGAGGGAGCACTGCAAATGAAGTTATCCAGTTGTTCCAATCATCGATTTAATTTTGTGATATATGTTGAGGATGATTCCATTAGAGGGTTGAGGTGTTCAAGGAGGGCTTCTTTGTTGACGCCTTGGAATCTGCACATTCCCTATGGTTGTGATTTCCATTTTGGATAGTCTTGAGAAGGGAGAGATCAAAGGATATCATGTGGTGGTCAGACCATGGCAATGGTGTGGTCTGAATGTTCTGTGCAGTCATCATTTTAGGTATGAATATCATGTCCAAGGTGTTTCCTCCCTTGTGTGTAGGGAAACTTAACGATTTGTAAAAGGTCCATTGCTTCAAGGAAGGATGTGATTTGGTTTGTTGGTGCCGAATGTAGATTTAGGTCTAACAGGACGAATGGTTTCTCCACTGAATTAGTCATAGTTTCACTACTGAATTCTACTGAATTCTTTTGATTCCAGATCCTAGGAATCACTTTGTGCTATTCAAGTCAAGAAGGGAAACACTCTTCCATTAATCTGTGGTTGGTCCTACTACATTTTAAGCAAATGCTAGTCCTATCTGATCCCTAAAAATACCTGATTAGGCAACAAAGCAAGATCTATTTATAGGCCTCTCACGTAGGTAAAGTTATTGTAATGCCCGTTTCCATCATTGTTGTGTCTAAATATTCATTAGTGAGAGGTGAGTCAGTGATAGAGATGGGTGGACCGATTCAGATGAAATCCAAGCTCACCAAAACTGGGAGAGTGTGGAGAGAAGAGAACACATTAAAAAGCCTTTGTTTTAGGTAAAATAAATAGAACTAAGCTATTGTTATATTAAGAAGATATATATCTACATTGTTCAACATTTTAAAACCAGATTTAGGAAGTCTGACTTTTCGACATGCTCTTAATAGCACTGTGTTGTAGGGATGTACTTTCATTTTGAAATGAAAGCAGCAACAGAGCACCCTATTACACAGTACAGCATGCACCTGTGGCATTTCAAGCCCCACGGGCCCACATGGCAGAACCAGTGTGGCAAACGTAACTTACAGCGGTGGGCAACTTGCTGCACTGTCTCCGCTTCAGGGCTGGCAACTGTTCTCTCCCAGCCAAAGTCTCGTGATTCTTGAGACTTCAGCTGGGAGAGAACAGCTGCTGGGCCTGGAGCTAAGGCAGCGTGGCAAGCCACCAAGAACCGTAAGTCATGCTTGCCATATGCTGGCTCCACCGTGTACCCCCTTCCCAGCCAGCACTTGGTGCGAGCTGCACCCATCGCCCACTGTTGCTACGCCACTGGCATGCACTATTCATACATGCATGAACAGTACATGCTACTGTGCAATAGTGCGCCCTATTGCCTAATGGGGCACACTATTGGGAAAAAATGATGCGAAGACAAAAAAACCCTTGAAAACCCTCAACAAAACAAAATGCATTTTCCCTATATACCCCTACCGTGCTGTACTTGCTGAAATGTGTACGTGAAGTCAGATCTGATGCATCTGATGGATATCTGTTGTGTTTTTTATGCTATATGTTACTATTAAATAGAACTGCTATAGAGTTTTATACCGCCTCAGGTCGTATAAGCTATCAGATATCTGCTGGAAGTTTTAAGGTATTTTGATGAGGCCTAGTTTATCTTGCTAGTAACAGTTTATAGCTCCAGCAAAACAGAAAACACAGATGTTGAAAATACCAGAGAATGACAATATATACTGGATCTTCCCCTAAGTCATCCAGTAAATTTGACTACTTGTGACAGAACCTGCCTGCTCCATAGCAGCTTGCATACTGAAGAGATGAACAGCTAGAGTATAAACCCCTTAAGAAGCCTAAAGGCAAAGGCTGGCTTGATTGAGAACATGATTTGCTAACTGCCACTTTCAGCATACAGATGTTGAAAAAATAACGAATAGCTCTATGACAAGTATTTAGGCAAGGGCTTGGAACCCTTTCAACATCTGGTTGCATTCTGAAGTTGATTTTTTTTAATGGCATGTTCAGCATTGCTTTCATGAGTTTGCACACCTGTGAGTTTTCACAGAGTATCGTTACCTCTCTACTCCATTTCTTTTTTAGCCCCCATGAACCTTCTAAAGGTCATTTCTGCAGAAGCAATAAGGAAGACTCATTAGAAAAAGAATTCCTAGAAATTAAACTTTTTGAGCTGCCCATTTCATGTACTCTGTTTGATCTTCCTCTAAGAACTCTCACTAATCTCCCAGTTTATGAAAGTTATGTTTATGTTGCTTACCTGACTCGCTGCCAGATTTGGTTAGACAGCAACTAGAGTGAATGCAGATTTTATGTATTACAGAGCTCTCATACAAAACAACATATTTCTTACTTCTTCCATCAACGACTAGATTGCCAAGGTTTGTACTTGAGCTGGGCAAATTGAGCTTTTATCAGGCAATTTGCAGTACGATTTTTCTCTAGTACTTCTGGATTGGAATTACTCCATCAACTTGCTGAGAAAAGAAAATTCAACTTGCTCAGTCTTGTGTGTTCCACTTTGTCTGGCTTTCTTACAACTAGACAAATGGCTACAATTGAGAAATAGGAGGGTGTTAGACTCTGCTGCAAGGCTTTGGTGTTGAATGCTAAAATCCAAGGTTGGGCTGGTACTCCATCTTTGCCTAGCGATAGGGAACATGGATCTTCGAGGGTGTCACATTGCAAAAGAAACACTAACATCTAAATATTTCCAACCCTGCCCTCTTGCACATCTGCACTGTTTCCTGTTATTCTTGATAAGCTTATTAACCAATTCCTTTTTCAAAGATGTACATCATATCATTCATATGTCCATTTAGAACATTTGATATAGATATTGGTATCAGAGGTATACAAAATCATTAGTTATTGCTAATAACAATAAAACATAGGACATATTAAATCACACATGTGGGGGGGGGGGGGTGTGCGGAGATGAATAGAGCAACATCATGATAATAAATGCAGGACACATGTTGAGGGAAAGACACAACTGTACTCCCAAAGCAGTTGTATTGGGATGCATCCATCCTCTTTAAGATCACAGATACTCAGCTTGAAAACTCCAGGTTTTGACTCCTTTCTTGAGATTTTAAATGAAATTTCCTGATGTCTATCTTTAGGAAATGAATTCCATAAGGAAATGCTGAGGTAGGAATCTAATAGAGTCTCAGTTTGTAATGATCTTCACAATCAAACTTACTGGTAATCCCGTCTCATTGCTACTACTATTAATCATTTATATAACACTACAAGGCATACGTAGCACTGTGCAAACATATAAAGAAGACAGTCCCTGCACATAGAGCTGACAATCTAATCAAAACAGACAGAACAATACAAAAGAAACAAGGGGGTTCAAATAGGGAAGCAGACATAAGGAGAACAAATGATTAGGATCCAAATGCAGCCTCAAAGAGCTAAGCCTTTAGCATGGATTTGAAAGAGGGGGTGAGAAGAGACTTGACGTAAAGATAGAGGAAGTTTGCTCCATGCATAAGGAGCACAAAGGTGAAAAAATTGAAGTCTGGAGTTTGCAGAAGAAGAAAAGGGCATAGAGAGAAGAAAGCTAGAAGAGGAGCGGAGTTCACGAGGAGGGGTGTAGGGGGAGAGGAGAGAGGAAAGGTAATGAGGGGGAGCAGAGTGAACGCATTTATATGTCAGAAGGTGAAATTTGAATTGGATGCGGCACCAGAAGGAGCACTAATGAAGTGATTTCGGAAGAAGGGTTATATGAGTGTATCGGGGCTGGCGGAAGATTAGCCGCGCAGCAGAGTTCTGGATAGACTCTATTGGCTCCAGAAAGTAATGGTAACTTCTGAGATGTTAAACAGCCATTCTTAACCCTAAACCTTCAAGATGAAAGGAATGATGCAAACGGGTCCACAACAGTTCCTTTAACTCCTATTTCTGATCTATATAAGAGAAGACAGTAATGAAACCAGATCCAACTGCGGCAAGGGCACATCTCGCCCTCTATTATGGCTCTAAGTGATGTCTCTGGTCTATGACTATTGTAAAACTGGATTGCCTAGGGTTCAAGAAATTTTCTGCATTTCGAAAGGAGGTTAATTGTTGAGTTGCAATCATTTCTGTTATTTTAGCCTGAAAAGATAGGTTTGAAATAGGCCTATAAGAGAGAGATTTATAAAGAACTATGTAAAGTTACACACCATCCACGTGAGTAAGTCAGGTACTTTCAATGACTTGTGGGTACAAGTGAGTCTTTACGCATTTTGTTCAAATTTAGGCATTTACACCAAGGCTAGGGTTAGTGTAAGTGGTTGAATCTAGAGCTGGTCATGTATCTTACCACTTCCACCTCTATTTTGTAAATACTTTATAAAATAAATACTTAATAAATAAATACTTTATAAAATAGGCATGAAAAACATGCATGATGATGTGCATTAAACTAGACAAGCCTTATAAACTTGCCCTCATAGTGGACAGGTATAGAAGGTCCAAAGACAACTCCTTAAGCAGAAGCCAAGTAGTAGAAACTTTCCAGTGACTTGGTGCATCATCCAAAGAAAGGCTGGAATTAATCAATCCAATCTGAGAAATGGAGACAAAAAGTCTTTCAACAAAAATAGGTGCAAGGGATCTAAATCAGAAGTCTGAAGATTCATGGAGGCAATCATATTTTCAAGAGCTAACCTTGATAAAGGAGTAAAATTAGTAAACGTACACTGATGCATAATTGTATTATCAGCCAACTGAGGTTTAACGCTTGTGGTAGCAAAGAAGATGGATGTTTCTGAATGTTTCCTTCAAGAAAAGACAATACAGATCTGATCTGCACCTTGAACCACCCAAAAAGCAAAACTTGTGAATTATCTGGAATAACTGATGGGGAAAATGCCCCTGGAAATTGATGTTCTTAGAAATAAATTGTCTCTGTTCATTATTTAAAATTACAGAGCTCTGTGGAGTACCAAGGGTATCTATGTCCTTGCTGTAATTTATTGACAACATACTTAATTCTTTTTCAAGCCAATTGTCCCACTTCAATATGGGTTTTACTCAATTTAAATTCAGTTTGCTTATGGAAAATACCTCTTGCAAATAACCCAGTGAATCTGACTCAAACATGAAACGTTTTTCCTTAGAACCTTTTAGTTACAGTAACTCAAGTTTCTTCAGTCCTCACACATTCTGTTTTGTTATTTCTAGGTCATTCCACCCCTACATAATGAGACACATTCCACTCTGCATGTCCAGTCAGAACCGGATGCACAGAGATATACCCGATTCTGATCCCGCGGGACCCGTCTAGCCTCTGCAGGATCAGAATCGTATCTAGACCTGTACATGCAGGCTGGGACCCGATTCCCATTGGCCTGCATGTACAGGCCCCTGCCTGGCTAACTCCATCAGGCTCCTGAACAAAGCCTTGGTGCCATGGTGTCTCAAGAGCTACGATCCCCGGCCATCGACCACTTTTGCCTTTCTCCGCAGCCCAACCCCAAATCTAGTCTGCCATGGCCAGGGTTGGGCTGCAGGGAAACTCCTGTATCCCCTCACCTTTTTGCTCCTGGACGGGCCTCCCGTCCCCCGATGTCTAGGGGGACTTATTCTACCTGCATGATGGAATAAGTCCCCCATCCAGTCTGCCGGCCCCGGACGAACAGAGCAGACTTCAGAATCGACCCTGTACGGCTGGGGCCATGGACCGCCCACCCTAACTCTGCCTCCACACCACCACCTCCCATCCCCATCTAAGCTTCCCTGTACAAACTCCTTGTTTGTATGAGGAGGTTTAGTCTGGAATGGCAAGGGGGACGAATAGCGGGTATGAACACCACAATGGGTCATCCACCGGGATGGAACCAGGTTGCTGGCATTAACCTTTAAAAAGGAGATAGAGCAGCTTTTAAACTAGATATTAGGGGAAAGCCGACAGTCGCCCAAGAGCGGATGGTTCGGAAGAATGTATCTTTGAAGGATACAACCAAAAGCAGAGAGGTTCCGCAAAAGAGTAAAGTAGCCCAAATGCCCTCAAGTATGGAGCAGACAGAGCTTAAAGATCCCAAATTACCCATGTCTAACAACAGCCAAATTAATATGAATAAAATACATTCTCTAAAATGCTTGTATGCAAATGCTAGAAGTCTAAAAAATAAGATGGGAGAGTTAGAATATATAGCTCTAAATGAAAGGTTAGATATGATTGGAATATCAGAGACATGGTGGAAGGACGACAACCAGTGGGACACTGTGATACCTGGGTACAAACTATATCGTAATGATAGAGCTGATCAAATTGGTGGAGGGGTTGCTCTCTATGTTAGAGAGGGCATTGTGTCAGAAAGGATTAAAGTTTTGCAGGAAACAAAATCTGCTGTAGAATCTATATGGATTGAAATTCCATGTAAAAGGGGGAAGGCAATGGCAGTGGAGGTGTACTATCGAGCGCCTGGCCAGAATGACCAAATGGATGATGAAATGCTCAAAGAAATCAAGGAAGCTAACAAACGTTACAGCACAGTAATAATAATGGGTGATTTCAACTACCCCGGTATCGACTGGGTCAGTGTCACGTCAGGACATGCTAGGGAGATAAAGTTCCTAGATGAAATAAATGACTGCTTCTTGGAGCAGCTGGTTCATGAACCGACCAGAGGGGAAGCCATATTAGACCTAATCCTTAGTGGAACACCAGATCTAGTGCAAGAGATAAGGTTGTTGGGGCCACTTAGCAATAGTGATCATAGCATGATCGCCTTTGATTTAATTAGTGGAGGAGGGATAGTACGGAAATCCACAGTACTACCTTTTAACTTTCGAAAGGGAGACTATGATAAAATGAGGAAAACAGTTAAGAAAAAACTAAAAGGAGCAGTTGCAAAGGTTAAAGACGTACATCAGGCTTGGCTGTTGTTGAAA
The DNA here is from genome assembly GCA_033557465.1 of Ichthyophis bannanicus. Lineage (NCBI taxonomy): Eukaryota > Metazoa > Chordata > Amphibia > Gymnophiona > Ichthyophiidae > Ichthyophis > Ichthyophis bannanicus. The sequence goes on along the minus strand of CM066031.1, from coordinate 743,388,316 downwards.
AATACTATCTTGGAAGCCCAGACCAGCTGTATTCCACGCTTTAAGAAAAGTGGAAGGAAGTCCAAAAAACTGCCAGCATGGTTTAAAGGTGAGGTCAGAGAGGCTGTTGTTGCAAAAAAGCATCTTTCAGGAAATGGAAAAAAGAGCCAAACGACGAAACCTGGAAACAGCACAAGCACTGGCAAGTCAAATGCAAGGCATTGATAAGGCAGGCAAAGGGAGAATTCGAGAAGAAGCTTGCTGCAGAAGCAAAAACGCGAAGTAAAGACCTTTTCAAGTACATTTGTAGCAAAAAACCTGTGAGAGAGTCAGTTGGTCCATTAGATGATAAAGGGGTTAAAGGAGCACTAAGAGGCGACAAGGCAATAGCGGAGAGACTGAATGAATTTTTTTCTTCAGTCTTTACTGAGGAAGATGTAGGGATGTTACCCATGACTGAAGTGGTATTTAAAAGTGCGGAAGAATTGAAGGAAATATCGATACATCGGGAAGATGTATTACAACTATTAGATAAGCTGAAGAGTAGCAAATCACCAGGGCCGGATGGTATACATCCAAGGGTGTTGAAAGAACTGAAATACAAGATTGCAGACCTGCTATTAGTAATCTGTGAACTATCATTAAAATCATCTGTAATACCTGAAGATTGGAGGATCGCCAATGTAACACCAATTTTTAAAAAGGGTTCCAGGGGTGATCCGGGAAACTACAGACCGGTGAGCCTGACATCAGTACCGGGAAAAATGGTAGAAACCATCATAAAGAATAAAATTACTCAGCATGTAGATAGTCATGACCTAATGGGAGACAGCCAACATGGCTTTAGACAAGGAAGATCTTGTCTTACTAATCTGTTATGTTTTTTTGAAGGAGTGAATAATCAGGTGGACAAAGGTGAGTCGGTTGATATTGTGTATCTGGACTTTCAGAAAGCCTTTGACAAGGTCCCTCATCAGAGACATTTGGCAAAACTAAAGAGTCATGGGATAGGAGGCAGTGTACTATTGTGGATCAGGAACTGGTTAAAAGATAGAAAGCAGAGGGTAGGGCTAAATGGCCAATTTTCCCAATGGAGAAAGGTGAATAGTGGTGTACCCCAGGGATCTGTGCTGGGTCCGCTGCTTTTTGACATATTCATAAATGACCTGGAAAGTGGAATAACGAGTGAGGTTGTCAAATTTGCAGATGACACAAAACTATTTAAAGTTGTTAAAACCCAAGAGGATTGTGGAAAATTGCAAGAGGATCTTGATAAATTGGAAGACTGGGCATCAAAATGGCAGATGAAATTTAATGTGGACAAGTGCAAGGTTATGCACCTAGGGAAGAACAACCCAAACTTTGGTTACACGATGCAAGGTTCCACATTAGGAACCACCACCCAGGAAAAAGATTTAGGCATCATTGTGGATACCATGTTAAAACCCTCGGCCCAGTGTGCAGCAGCGGCCAAGAGAGCAAATAGAATGCTAGGTATGATAAGGAAAGGAATGGAAAATAAAACAAAAGATATTATAATGCCTCTATATCGTTCTATGGTGAGACCGCACCTTGAATATTGTGTGCAATTCTGGTCACCGTATCTTAAAAAGGATATAGCGATTTTAGAAAAGGTTCAGAGAAGAGTCACCAAAATGGTAAAAGGGATGGAAGGATACTCCTATGAAGAAAGGCTAAAAAGGTTAGGGCTCTTTAACCTGGAAAAGAGAAGGCTGAGGGGAGATATGATAGAAGTCTATAAATTAATGAACGGAGTGGAATGGGTAAACGTAGATCGATTGTTTACCTTAGCAGAATATAGAAAGACTAGGGGACATGCAATGAAGCTACAGGGTAAACTATTTAAGACTAATAAAAGAAAATATTTTTTCACTCAACGTGTAATCAAACTCTGGAATTTGTTACCGGAGGATGTAGTAAAGGCTGTTAGTGTAGCTGGGTTTAAAAAAGGTTTGGTCAAGTTCCTGGAGGAAAGGTCCATAAACCATTATTAAGAAGGGACCCAGGATATCAATGCTTGAACCAATACAAGCATTGTGGAACCTGTGTCCCTTGGGGAAACTGCTAGGTACGTATGACCTAAATTGACCACTGTTGGAAACAGAATACTGGGCTTGATGGACCTTGGTCTGACCCAGTATGGCATATCTTATATTCTTATGTTCATCCCCGCTATTCGCAGGACAGAATAGACCCCAATCTGTCTTCTTTATTCTTAATTTCTTCTTTCATATCCCTCTATAACACAGAATCTTTTAAGCTATGTTGCCTTTGAAGCCAGGCATTATTGTTATATAATTGCCCAGGCCCATAGATGGATAGAACTGAAGGCAAGGGTATGTGATGATATGGTGAGGTCAGTGATTTGATAATGCCCACATTAGGGGCTGGATGAGGCAAGACATTTATTATCAGGGAACGTGGCCTAAAATGAATCATTATTTAATGTATGGGGCTCACCCCAAAGAGCAGTTTAGTTAATTTCTCTAAACTTAAATTTAACTTATGCATAGTTATTTTTTTAAGATTTGGGGTTTTTTTACATTCACATATTTTATGCCAATTCTCTTAAGTTTGCAAAATGATTCCAGCCCGCAGGAATCCTCTTATTCTAGTCCCTTGTATTTTTGTTGCTAACACTGCCTTCTTTTACCAGCACATAGATCTGGATATTTAATGAGGACATTAATAGTAGGCTTCTAATATGTGGAATACTGTATTCCCATTAATAAAACTGTCTACTCACAGCATCTGTTCAATAACCATAATGATATTTTTATTGGGCAGAATCGGAGCTGTAAAGATTTTGTCCATTAAATAAGTGCTACTCATGTTTTATAGATATCTTTCTGGAATTTTTTTTAAACAAGACTATCAGAGTGTTGAAAGGAATGTCACAAATTTTGCAGGAATCACTTTAACATGGATACTTTTCATCAATGAGCTAACATGAAGCATTTTTTATTTCTTGCACAGTAAAACTTACAGAGAAGCATGCAATGTGATTTTTATCTTTCTCATTTAACTGCCATTTGCTGTTTTGTAGGGATGTGCATTTATCCATGTGTCTTAAAAAATGTATGCATGCTAAATTGATTTAATGTGTATTAATTAACAAATTTATTGTGCTTTGATTCAATTAGTGCCTGTTAAAAAGTTTTAGCATGCTTTAAAGAATCTTCTTAATAAAACAAAATGTGAAACAAACTAAAAATCTGAAAAATCAAGAAAATGTTAACCCTGTGCATGACGCTACTGGTGTGACCTATTTCCTTGTGTTTTTTGCACTTCCAGCTCAATCAGAACCAGTATTGGTTGGGCCATATTGCCATGAGCCTTCATTTTGCAACTACTCAGTTTTCTCCCTTCTACCCATTTAGGGGGCTATTTTCAAAGCGGGAGAAAAATGGTGGTGCTGGGGATAGGACACGAGAAGGATCAGGGCCTGACTGATTTAGCAAGATATACACTCCCTGGGTACACCTTACTCCCCACTCAGACTTCCTGGCTAGCAGTTTACACCTTGAACTCTGCAGGTACAAAAACAGTATGGGGGTTATTCTGTGCTACGAATAGCAGGGATGCCATCCCCGCTATTTGTGCCTTCACCCGGCCGTGACTAACTTCTCTGCCAGTTGTGCGGGGAAGTTAGACGAGGAGGGAAAGTGGCAGCTCGGCGGTGGTTGCCGGCCCTGGACGTACAAGGCCGATTCTAATGTCGGCCTTGTATGAAGAAGTTATTCTACCTATGAGGTGGATAAATTCCCTGGACATATCATTTTTTAAATGCCGGGGTGTGGATGGGGTGGGGGTGGGGGGGGCAAAAGACAGTCCCCACAGCCCGACCCTGGGTGTAGGAGGCCAGATCGGGAATCGGGCTGCGGGGAATTAGCTTTAATTTCCGGCATCCAGCATGATGACGGCAACATGACTCCATGGCTCCATTGAAAAGCCTTGACTGTTAGCCAGGGACAGCCCTGCACATGCAGGGCAGACTGAATCGCAGTCTCAGCCTGCACGTGCAGGACTGTTCATGATGCTGATCCCGTGGGGCTAGACGTGCCTGACGGGATCAGAATTGCAATCTCCTCTGTACGTCCAATTCATACCAGACATACAGTGGATCGACATCTGAGACAGAATCGGGCCCTATGTGTCCATGGCCCGCATCAGGTTCCTAAATTTCAAAAGGAAATCTCTTTTGCAAGCTTGCAAGTTCTTTGCTAATGCTAAAACTCACCCTCTTTATACTGTCATTCCAGACTCAGCTCAGCAAAGCCTTCACAGTGACAGAACTTGTGTGTCTGTTCGGAGGGGCAGACCATAATTTCCTCTGGAATTCGGCTAGCATGGTTATCTAATCTTGCCACTAGGTGTTGCCAGTCAGCAATGATGGAGAATCCCATACTTCCAGGGATGTGAACGCTATCTTCACATAATACCTAGTTCTGGCCGTCTGGGAAAACAGTTTTAAATCTTTGCTGATATAACAGGTAAATATTGTTGAGACAAGATTCCAAGAAATGCTTAACATTTCTGCAATAAGGTAAGAAGCCTAGGTTATAACTGTCTTTCATATATCTTTCTGGGGGAAGCTGACAGAATGGATTACATAGTATTACTGTTACTGTGGAGACTTACAGGGGTATAACTCTGCCATGTATTGAAGCTGATGGAAAGCCTGATTGGCAAGTCTAAGGAAGCAGAGCTGTACGTCTAGTGCTAAATGTATAAAGGAGTCTACAAGTGATTAGAAAAATTATGGTATATGGACAGATACACATATTAGGGCAAACTTTTGCAAAAAAAAATAAAGATTAAATTACAAGGGTTAGTTGTCAGCACATGAGGTCTGCAAGACGTTTAGCTTTCATTGTGTTCTAAATGAGGATACCTGAAAGAGATTTGCATATAAATGTTTGGAATTAGGCATGTAGATTAAGGCTTTGGATTCCCCCAGGTTGATGGCATAGGAGGCGGGGGGTTTTCTCCCCAAGTCAATTAGATGTGTCTTCAAGGTAATTATTCAATGTCTGTCTTTGATCTTTGAAAAACAAAAACCTAACCAGACCCAAATTCAAAATAGCAAACAACTAACAAAAGAATGGATCAATGGACATATCATAAAACGTATAAGGACCTCAAATAATAAGAGTATATAAAGCCAAATGGCCCTCTAGTATTGCAGCCTATAAGGCTGCCACTAGGTATACTCAAAGGATCATCATAGATCTGTTGTCGTATGATTTTATAATTTTCTAAATTAATTCTCATATCCCCATAAAAAATCTGAAATGTGAAGTAGGATTAGAATAACAAAATTAGACCATTATCCGACACAATATTGTGTTTCAATAAGAAAAAAATATTTACTTATCTGCTTCAGGGATAAGCTCCAAAAACAAGAGCTCCTGAGCAATACTCCAGCTAGCTGTATGCTCCCACAGACTAGAGGCACACTTCAATACTTAATCAAGGCAAAAGAGCAGCACGAGGCTGGATACACCAAACAGAGTAATTAATTCCAGTCAATGCTCTGATTCAGGCATTATGGTTCAACAGAATTCAAACGATCGATCCAGGTATGCTCGCACAAATTCAGCTGATGAAGGCAATCGCCTCCTCTCAGCGCAGGTGGAACGTGATCCAAAATCCACCACCATAGATCTGCAATTGAATGGAAAGCCTGAAGCCAATGTGCTACCAACTGAGCAGGTACAGTTACTAATTGGGTATTAATACAGCATTTATGCTCATTCAGTCGTATCTGTATCTTCCATTTAGTTTGGCCAACATACACCAAAGGGCAAGGGCACATAACCAGATATATCACCCAGTCAGAATCACAACTTGAACTAAATTGAGAAGAGTACACATTACCATCTGAATGTGTCCAGTTCTGCCCATTCAAAGAACATTGGCACCAATTATAATGCCACATGAAGAATGGCTAACAAAAGTGGTCTTCTTTTCAACTGGTGATATGGACAAAGTCAAATGGTAAGGTGTACTCTTCTCGATTTAATTCAACTTTCGCATCCATATGATGTTATTGAAAATATCATGGCTTGAGCAAGTCAAATCTTTACTCTTGAGAATCTGTAGATTTTTGTATTGTCTGTGTTTTGCTATGAGTTCCAAGCATATGAGCTTTTCTTGAGGTTTTCATGGTTAATACAATTGGAAGGCAATTTTATTCTGATAGGATGTAGCTGTGTATTTAAATGATGATGGCGTCTGAAGAATATCGGCATTTAGTGTAACCCCTGAAGACGCTTTTCTTTAGCAAAACAAGGATCTTTGTTGGGTTATTATGAGATTTTTCATTGTGGTGGATAAAGTGCTTGATGTTCGATGGAGCAGCAGCACTGTTGGTGCTCTGTGCGGGAGTTCCCTAGCAATAGAAGGAAAGGAGTGTTGTGGTTTGGAGGAAATGCTTTTAAGAGCTAAGTATTGGGATGCGGGCAAGTTTTTGAACTGTCTTTGAGAGTCTGTGACTGTTTCCCCCTTGGTGATTACTCGGTTGTTTTGCGATCCTTTCTACAACAGCTCCTGTTTTCCCAGTCTTGTTGGCGTTATAATATTAATATTAAGAAGAAGAAATTGAGCTGTTGATGCTGCCAAGGCACCTTGGAGTATTTTCTGCTTTTTATTTCTATTGAATGGATTTCAGATTTTTTGAAATAAATGTATTTTGAATTAACTGTTTCTTTAGGGGGGGCGTTTTTCAAGCCTGTGATGTGGAGCTGTGTTTTCCCCTATTGCTTTGCGTAGCCACATAGAGGGATGATATGTTAACCTGAGGCTTTTTCTCCTACCCTTGTTAGATTTGTTGTTTTCATCCATCCATTTGTATGTGGGGGTTTTTAGTGTAATTAGTTTGAATTGAGTTCATGGCAAGGGTAGTTTATATTATAGTGAAAAATTGCTGGTTGTTGATTGTGGGAAGTTTGTAGGTCTGAGAGTCTGGGTATTAGTCTGGAGAATAATAAAAAAAAAATAACCTATTAGGTGCTGGTAGCTATTGGTTGGGTTAATGAATATGCATGAGAGAAATTCAAATACAATTTGAGCAGTGCATGCAAATATATTTCATGCATATTCATTAGGAATATCCCCAAAACCCGGCAGGATTGTGGCGCTTCAGGACTGGTTTGGAGACCCATGGTTTATAACATGGTATACGTGCTCATGCCTAGATTTAACATGTTTTCAGCCACGTATGCCCCTATTTTATGAAGAAAAGTAGATGTCTGATTTTTTTAAATTTAATATAAAATAGGTGCCCAATTATAAAATTATCATCTTTGAGGGTAAACTTAAAATCACCTAGATCAAGAGAGCAAAAAGGTGCCTATTTGTAGCCTAATTCATACAAACATAGAACATGTGGACTTTCTTCCATCATAGAAACATGATGACAGAAAAAGACCACATGGCTCATCTAGTCTGTCCTTCCATATCAAGTACTACAACAGTCCCCTTTTTTCCTTTAGAGATCCTCTGTGCTTGTCCCATGCTTCTTTGACTTCAGATACTGTCCTCATCTCTACCACCTCCACTGGGAGACAATTCCACGGATCCACCACTCTTTCTGTAAAGAAATATTTCCGCATATGACTCCTGAATCTATCCCTTTTCACCCTCATCCCATGTCCCCTTGTAGCAGAGCTTGTTTTCAATCAAAAGAGGCTCTCCTCCTGTGCATTTATGCCGCAGAGATATTTAAACATCTCAATCATATCGCCTGTATCCCGCCTTTCCTCTAAGGTGTACATATTAAGATCCTTAAGTCTGTCCTCATATGCTTTATAATGAAGACCACTAACTATTTTAGTAGCCACCCTCTGTACCGCCTCCATCCTGTTTATATCCTTTTGAAGGTGTAGTCTCCAGAATTGCACACAATATTCCAAATGAGGTCGCACCAAAGACTTAAACAGAGGCACTATCACCTCCTTTCTTCTACTGTCCATTCTCTCCCTATGCACCCAAGCATCCTTCTAGCTTTTGCTGTCGCCTTTTCTACCTGTTTAGCTACTTTAAGATCATCAGACACAACCACGCCTAGGTCCCGCTCTTCTTTAGTGGACATAAGTACTTCACCCCCTATACTGTATTGCTTCCTTGGATTGCTACAGCCCAAATGCATGACCCTACATTTTTTAACATTAAATCTCAACTGCCAAATTCTAGACCATTCTTCAAGCTTAGCTAGATCCCTCCTCATGTTATCTACACCTTCCTGGGTGTCTACTCTATTGCAGATTTTGATATCATCCACAAAGAGGGAAACCTTACCCGACAGCCCTTCTGCTATATCTCTAACCAAGATGTTAAAAAGAATCGGATCAAGGACAGATTACCGGGACACACCACTGGTAACCTTCTCCTCATAGTGAGCTCCATTTACCTGTACCCTTTGTTGCCTCCCACTCAACCAATTTCCAACCCAAGCAGTAACAAGGGTGCTCAGTTTGTTTAGAGCTCGCCTGTAAAGAACGGTAACAAAGGCTTTACTGAAATCTAAATACACCACATCCTTTTGAAGGTGCGTTCTCCTGAATTGCACACAATAGTCCAAATGAAGTCGCACCAAAGACTTATACAGAGGCACTATTGCCTCCTTTTTTTTCTCATGGCCATTCCTCTCCCTGGGCACCCAAGCATCCTTCTAGCTTTCACCATTGGCTTTTCTACCTGTTTAGCTACTTTAAGATCATTAGAAACAATCACGCCCAGGTCCTGCTCTTCTTTTGTGGATAGAAGTACTTCACACCCTACACTATACTGCTCCCTTGTTTTTTTTTCAGCCCAAATACATGATCCTGTAATTTTTAGCATTAAATCTCGGCTGCAAAATTCTAGACCATTCTTCAAACTTAACTAGATCCTTCCTCATGTTATCTACTCCTTCCTTCCTTCTACTCTATTGCAGATTTTCGTATCATCCACAAAGAGGGAAACCTTACCCGACAGCCCTTCTGCTATATCTCTAACAAATATGTTAAAAAGAATCGGATCAAGGACAGATCACCAGGGCACACCACTGGTAACCTTCTCATAGTGAGCTCCATTTACCTGTACCCTTTGTCGCCTCCCACTCAACCAATTTCCAACTCAAGCAGTAACTTTAGGGTCCATCCCAAGGGTGCTCACTTTGTTTAGAACTCGCCTGTAAAGAACGGTAACAAAGGCTTTACTGAAATCTAAATACACCACATCTAGGGCTCTCCCTCAGTCCAACTCCCTGGTAGCCCAGTCAAAGAAATCAAATCAGATTTGTCTGACAAGACCTGCCTCTGGTGAATTCATGCTGCCTCAGATCCTGTAATCCGCTGGACTCCAGAAACCTCACTATTTTCTCTTTCAGCAGCATTTCCAATCATTTACTCACCACTGAAGTTAAACTAACCGGCCTGTAGTTTTCAACCACATCTTTACTTCCGCTTTTGTGCAAAGGACCACATGAGCCTCTCTCCAGTCCTTTAGCACCCCTCCGGACTCCAACGAGGCATTGAAAAGGTCAGTCAGTGGAGCTGCTAGAACGTCCCCAAGTTCCTTCAATATTCTAGGGTGTTTCCCGTCTGATCCCATCGCTTTGCTTACTTTAAGTTTAGCTAGTTTCTCATGAACACAGTCTTCTGAAAATTGTTCAAGATGCCCCTCACTTCTGTTTCTGTTTGTGGGTGTTTTCTGAGATCCTGCTCCTGGCCCTTCATCTGTGAACACAGAACAGAAGTATTTGTTAAGCAATTCCGCTTTATCCTCATTAGCTTCTACATATTCCTCCCCTTCACCCTTGAGTCTGACAATACCACTTTTGCTCTTCTTCCTCTAACATTTCTGAAAAATGTCTTATCACCCCATTTTATTGCACTGGCTATTTCTTCTTCTTTTTTGTATCTTTGCTTTCTTGACTACTTTGCCAGCTTCTCTAAGTTTTTCCAAAAATAGAACTAAGTGCCAATGTATCATCATAAAACATTAGCACATATTCTGTGGAAATCGCAAGTAAAACATGCCTGCATACAACAAGTACACCAAAGACCAGGCATAAATGAAAGGGCATACCATACATGCAATCAGACATACACATAAATCACGACACCACCTGTGCTTCACCCAAATTCTATGTCAGAACACGCCTGCACCAAAGTTGCACACTAGTATGTGTGTTCTTGTCAATGTGTAATTGTATATAAGGGAAAATGTTTTAAGAGGGATTTTATGTATTGATGCTGGCCTATACATATGAAAACACCTTTATAAATTTATCTTCCACATCAGTTAAGAACAAATTATTAATGCTGACACAGCTTATCGACACCGAACATTGGTAAAACAATACCTCATAACATGTTATTAATACAGTGGAAGCGCCTTTTGAGTGCAGTGTGTTTTTCTTTGGTAAATCAACACCTTGTCACCTTTCCAGTGTTTTAAGCACAATGTACACTCCTTTGATAAATAATGATAATTTCAGTGTTCTCAGTATGTTACAGATTCTTGATAGCAGAGAATGTGTAGTGTCAATGTCGGAATCCTTCAATGTAGATGAGTTTAAGACTAATGCAGCCTTGTAAGCAGACAGATATAAAGTATGAAAATGACAAATATTGAGTTGATGACTGTCCGTGTAGTACGAAGTCTTTGAGCTCTGTTTGTGGTTCCAGGGCACTGCCACACAGAACGAAGGGCCCCTTTCACTAAAGCCTATTAGCCAGTTAACTTGTGGTTTAGCACATGGCTGACGAGCTCGGGCATCAGTGTTCCTGACTGCCAATTGCCAACACTTGCTAAAACACACGTTAATTAGCAATCCCGGGATGGGATGGGGAAAGGGCGCATAGTGGGCATAGAGAGTTCATTACTGCTAATGCCAGGGCAATTGCTATATACTGAGCAGCAACACGTCTCTTAATGTGGGTTCGCCTAAAGACTGCTCCTATTAGAGTCCTTAAGTGACCCTGCCTTAGCTTGGCCCATCATGCATCAGCTGTCAGGAGTACATCGATCACATCCCCACAACTAACATGGAGGCTTTGCAATTAACTTGAATTTGTTTGGCATGTTAATTGCAAATCCCTTGTGGGCTTTAATAAAAGAGGCTTTGAGTGGTAGAGAACCCCTTCCCTTTTCCACCACCGGAGGATGGTGCCCCAAAAATATGCAGTTGGATTGTGCATAGGAAAAAACCAAACATTTTGTTTCATTTTTCCTGATTTTTGGGCCATTTTTTTCCCCAATTTGTTTCAGACATTCATTTCAATACTTTTTTTTTTTTTTTTAATATGTATTAGGAACTTTTAAAATGCTCTAATAGATTTTGTGTACACATTGAGGATCATTTTATAAGTTTAAGTATATTGCCAGCTGCCTATATCAAGATAATTTTATACAGACATGTAAGCACTAGTTGTCTTTATGAAATGCTAGTTTATGTAAACTTCCACAACTCCCAGTAACAGCTTAAACAGAACAGTTAGTCCATAACATAGTGTCTACCACATACCACACATTATTCAGACTACCCTCCCAACTTCCCAACTGAACAATTACCCAAAGCTCTCATCTCTTACCCCCCTCTCCCCCTGCTCCCCTCCCAAGTTTCCCACCCCCCAATCCCCCGTTCCTACAGCCAGTGAGTGTCTGCTATCCCTCACCTACACTCCACATTCCCACGATGTTCCCCCTTAAGTGAACCCCGCCCTCAATCCTATGGTCCCCAGGGCCCCAGCCATAGACAAACAGCCTACCATATCCCAAGGTGGTTCCTCATCCGACGAATCAACCCACTGCCACCCATCACTCCTCAACCTCCTCCATGCATCTCCTCCCCAGCAGTTTAGCTGTTTTACACTCCATGGCTTTTAATTCTCTCATTCTCAACTCCCACTCATGGATTCCTGGGGGCTTGTCGTCCAACCAATGTTTTAATATGCATTGCTTAGCTACGACAAAACCCCTTTCATATAGTTGCCGCCATTCCTTCTTCAGCATCACAGCTCCTGTATATTCTCCAAATAGGCACCACTCCAGCAAACGTTCACCACCCCGGGGTCTCCAACTGCACAACTTGGTCCTCACTTCCCTCCAAAACCCCCCAATCATAGAACAATACCAGAAACGATGAGCTAAATTCCCCCTCTCTTTGGCACACAACGTACACCTATCTGTATTTTTATTTATTTATTTATTTACATTCTCTTATATACCGCACTATTCTGCATCAGTGCGGTTTACATTGAACAAACTGAAATTACATTGAACAGGGCATTATAACTTGGAGATAACTATTTACAGGGAACATAGGCTATGGAGGGTTAAGTGGCTTGCCCAAGACCACAAGGAGCACCTGTGGGACTAGAAACCCCAGTCCTTCCAGCCCAAGGTTGCTGTTCTCTAGTGGGATTTGAACCCCCGACCTTCAGGCCTGAAGTACCTTGCCCCAACCACTAGGCCACTCCACTGTAGAGGTCAGTCCCATTTTCGCCACCCATACATTAGGAATATAAGCTCTCCACAGGAACTTGTACTGAGTTTCTTGCAGGCCCACCGATTCTGACACATTCCCAATCTTCGAGAGCGCCTCTTGTAGCTTGCTTACCGTCAGCTGTGACATGCCATCTCGGGCCCACCTCTGCACCAGCCTCTCTAGTGCCTCCCAGTCACCCCCAGGCCAAAGTTCCTGTCGCAAATTCCTCACAGAAATACCCCCTTCCAATGACCTGAGGAAGGCCCACATAGCCCCCTGTCCCATCTGCAAACCTGAACCTCTTTGGAGGCCCCTGACATAATGCCGTATTTGCAAATAGAAGTAGAAGGTTTTATGTTCTAAACTATATTTCCATGCCAGAGACTGAAAGGAGTCTAACTCTATAACGCCCTCCATTTGCAAATGCCCAATATACTCTATCCCCCTTCTCCCCCAACTTTGTGCAACCAAGCCCAGTTGGCCTGGTGTAAAAGCCGCATTCCCCGCTAGAGGTAAACAATCAGTGCACCTCCAACTCAAACCCTTCTGCTGACACAACGTCTTCCAGACTTGTCTAAGAGCCTTCATATATACCGACTGTTTCCAAGGTTCTGGGAAAGCTCCACCCCCCACATGCAGCAGAAATACCCGATGGTAAGGCACAGACATCTCATCCATTAGCTCTATTGGAAGGATACCCTGATCCTTCATCAACAGATCTGCTAAAGGCCTGAGTAGGCATGCCAAATTATAATTGCGCAAAGATGTCAAACCCAGCCCCCCTTCTTCCCTCGACTTCATAATTACAGAAAATGCTATACGAGGCTTCTTCCCCCTCCAAAAGAAACTTGATGAAGTGTCTCCGCAAGATCAACAGATCTCTCCGCGTCAACCATACGGGGAGGTGGCGCAAGACATATATCCACTTAGGAATCTCCACCATTTTTAGAAGTGCTACTCGATCCATAAGCGTCAGTGGGAGATCTCTCCATTTCTGCAACCTGGCCACCGTTTTATCAATCAACGGGCCAACATTCACCTCATATAGTTGTATGGTATGCTCTGGTATTTGAATACCGAGATAGCGAAAATGTCCCTGTGCCCATACCAACGGAAAGGGGCCCTTCCATCCCCCTTTAACACGTCCTCCTACGTCTAAGGCTAGAGATTTATCTTGATTGATTCACAATCCCGAGAAGGAACCAAAAGTCTCCATTATCTGTAGGGCCACCAGTATAGACTCCCGTGGATCACAAAGACACAACAACATGTCATCAGCAAAGGCACTAAGCTTAATACCCCACCCTCCCACTCTATCCCTCTTACCCTCTGCTCCTTAAGGAGCGTCAAAAGCAATGGCTCCAATTGCAGCACAAATAGCAAGGGAGACAACGGACACCCCTGCCTCGTGCCACGCTTCAATGAGAATGGTTGAGAGAGCCTCCCCCCACTAGTGACACAAGCCAAAGGGTCCATGTAAAATGCCCTCACCCAGTCTAAAAAAGGCCCAGCAAACCCGAACCGGGTCAACACGTCAAACATATAAGGCCAAGATACACGATCAAATGCCTTTTTGGTGTCTAGGCTCAGAAGCAACAAAGGAGTATCCTGCCTCAGGCATTTCTCCATTCCTAGTATGACCCTAGTGATATTCGCAAAGGCATCCCTATCCCTGACAAACCCCGATTGATGGCTCCCTATTAATCTTGGCAATACCTTCTGCAATCCGTTTGCCAGAATCGACGCAATAATTTTCATGTCATAATTAATTAAGGAGATCGGCCTATAAGAGCCCGGGTCATCCGGGCCTATAAGAGGTCGGGTCATCCGGGTCTCTCCCCGCTTTTGGTATAATCGTTATTGCTGCCGTCCACATATCCCGCGGAAAGGATCCCGTTTCTTGCGCCTCCTTATAAAGAGCCATCAAGGTAGGGGTAATCGAAGCCAATAAAATCTTGTAAAATTCCACCCCGTAGCCGTCGGGTCCGGGGGTCTTATACGGTTTCCCCTGTTTAATAACCTTCTGTATTTCCTCCCCGGCAATGGGTTTATTTAATTCTTGTATCTCCTCCTCTGTCAGCTTAGGTAGCTGAACATTGTCCAAAAAGGCTCGCTCCTGTACTCTATTCTCCCGCTCAGGAGTATAGAGATCCCGATAATACTGTCCAAACACCTGCAGGATTTGCTCGACGTCCCTCTGCCGGGCTCCAGTCCTATCTCTAATAGTGGCTACTCCCTGTACACCCCCCTCTCTTTAACTAATCTCGCCAGTAATTTCCCCGTTCGATTCCCATAACGGAACATTTGATGCCTATAATATTGGTTCGAAAAAATCACCCTCTCCTGCAACGCTGTGTTAAGGGCCCTCTGCTTCTCTAAATAGGCCTCTAGTCCCCCAGTATGTGCTATGGCTCATTTCTTGGCTACTTGTACGGTTCGGAATAATTCTTGGATGGTTGCATTAATCCTTTTCCTCTCTCTTGATACATACGCTATAATGTAGCCCCGGAGGACTGCCTTCCCAACCTCCCAAAAAGTTGACACCCGTAATGCCGAAGACTCATTCAGCCTCAAGTATTCTTCCCATTGCTGGGTCAAGTACTGCCAAAACTGTTCATTCTTCCATAAGTGTCTTGGAAATTGGCATCTGTTTCCTGGTGTGGACCTCCCCTTTAGATCTATAAATACCATAGCATGATCCAAGACTACTATCGGTTCAATCTGCGCTCTCATTACTTTGCCAAATAAATCCCTAGAAATCAATACATAATCAATCCGGGACCAAGACTGGTGTGCCCTCGAAAGGTGTGTGTAATCCCGTTCCCCCTCATGGAGAATCCTCCACACATCCAGCAAATCCCTCATACTACACAGGTAACCCACTCCCTTATTGTCCCAACCCCCTCCTTTCCCCACTCGCATTCCCTGTGATCTATCAAGTGAAGGGTCATGAGGGCAATTGAAGTCTCCAGCCAGTATCAGTGGTATCCTCGGCGCCCCTGTAATTTTTTTTTAAATCATTTTGAAAAACTTATGGTCATAATTATTGGGGGCATATACATTGCCTCCCCATTGATTCTGGCATGCAGGAAGAAGAATCTTCCCTGGGAGTCAGAGTCCTCACTGATAACCTCAATAGGAATCCCTTTCCTGATCAGGATCACTACCCCTCTTTTCCTGCCTCCAGAGGAGGCTGAGAAAACTTGCCCTACCCAGTCCTTTTTCAGCTTATCATGCTCCCGTTGAGTCAAATGGGTTTCCTGTAGCATGGCAATCTGCGCCCTCCCTCTTTTTAGAGCCTGTAAAATTTTCGTCTTTTTCACAGGCGAGCCTATCCCCCCCCATGTTCCATGTGGCTATTCGCAAATCAGATAACATGAGAATCAATTTTTGGCAGGATTTGTATTGAAAAACCTTCTATACGATCTGACATTCCAGGCTGCCCAACCTCAGCCCCGAACAAAATTTCCATCATCAGTCTGGATCGCCCAACACAATTCCTCTTAACCTTCCCTCGAACATATGTTTGGAATTCACACTGGCCCCCCTGGACACTCACCCTCCTTTCAAGCCAACTCCCCCATTGCCCTCCCCCCTCCCTCCCAACCTCCCCCTTTCCCCTACCCCCATTAACACAACAATAGTAAAATCTCAGCCTCCCCCGCTGAGTAGCAGATCCCCAAACATGCAGCAGGGCTGCCCCAAGATCTCTCTTTGAATTTCACTCACTTATAACATTAGATCTATAATTATTCAAAATCTGTGTGCAAACTCAACCTTCCAATGTCCCAACTGCTGCTCCCCCATAGATCCCATAGGATCTGAGACTTTAGTCCAGTTAACCAATGTCCCCTTAGGCCTCTTCTTCCTCAGTGTTGCTTCACTCTCCATGATCGCTGTCCGCTGCTCAGCCTTGGCCTTCTCCCGCCGCAGCACCTGCGTCACCAGCGCCCTTGGCACTCTCATCCAGAAAGCGTTGCGCCTCACTCGGTGTCCGGAGGACAAGACTTTTCCCTTGATTCCACACTCGCAGGGTTGCCGGAAAAGCCAATGTAAACCGAATGTTCCTTTTGAATAGCGCAGCACAAATCGGAGTGTACACTTTCCTTTGCTCAGCCACCATTGCCGAGTAATCTTGGAAAACTAGAAGTCTGTGATTCTCCAGTTTGAGTTCACTTTTGCCTCTATATGCACGCAGCAATTGCATTTTATGGTGGAAATTCAGCACTCGCATTATTACCACTCGCGGCTTCTGCTGCCCCTCCCGGCTCCTGCCTATTCGATGCGCTCGCTCAATTTTCAGCTCCCCCACCAGTGAAGCAAGGCCTAGTTCCTTGGGCAGCCAATCTTCCAGCAGCGGCATTAATATACAATCGGTGTAGGTCTCCGGCACCCCAACAATTCTTAAATTGTTCCTTCTCGATCTATTTTCTAGATCATCGAGTTTAGATTTAAGCTCCTCTATTTGTTTTCTCTGCTCGGCGAGGTCCCGTTCCTGCCACCCTTCGCCATCTTCCACGCTCGAGACTCTGTGCTCCAATTTCTCCACTCTTTTTCCAGTGTCCGCAATTTCTTGATAACTTGGTCAAATTTAGGCTCAAGGAGATTCGCCACTTCTTTGGCCATATCCTCCGTCTCCGAATCCATGCTCTGCGCACCTGGGGAGGCCGGCTGCACCATTCCCGCCACCAAGGCCCCGGACCTACCCGGCTTCTCCCGGTCTTTTTTTGGAGGATTTGGCATGGCTCCATCTGTTCTCAGCCCCCGTTTCATTTGCTGTCCAGTAGGGCACTGTATAGCCTTACTCAGGGAACGCTTTTAGTGAATTTAGCAGCAAAAATTAAAGTTAAAAATTAACTTAAAAAGTTAATTAATTAACTTAAATTAATTTTAAAAAGTTAAAATTAAAGCAGGTTGTGATAGTTTAGACAGGAGATGACTAGTTTCCTTCTGAATCATCTCTCTCCCCTTCAGTTGGTTCAAAGTTTAACTGCACAGCTAATTTTCCGCCAGTGTCGCTATACTCATGTAGCTCCTCTTCTCAAGTTGTTTGTTTGGCTCCCTATCCGTTTCTGTATCCAGTTCAAATTTATTCTATTGACCTATAAATGCCTTTATTCTGCCACTCCTCACTACCTTTCATCTCTCCCTATACCCCTCCTCAGGACTCCGCCCTTCTAGCAGATCCCTTCTATCTGTGCCCTTCTCTTCCACTGCCAACTCCAGACTTTGATCTTTCCACTTTGCTGCTCTTTATGCCTGGAACAAGCTACCTGAGTCGGTACATCAGGCGTCATTCTCTGGCCCTTTTCAAATCCAGGCAAAAAACTCACCTCTTTTGAATCCTGATCCGCTTAGTCTCGTGTTCTCCAACTATGTTTCCTTACCATTCCCCTCAACATATCCTAGTCCCCAACTCTCGTGTTGTCTGTCTTGACTACATAGTCACTTCTCATCAGAGTTTACAATCTTGTACATGTCTCTGTATAGCACTATGTATGCGATGTAGCACTACGCAAATAAGTAGTCATAGTAGTAATATTAATGTTGCACTAAAGAGGGATACATAAATGACATTTCATTGGCTGTTTTATGCTGTTTAGGATGGGAAGTAACACAAAATGTTCAATATCATTGATGATTTCATTTTGTTTTAATATGACAGCACATCTCTCCATCCTATTGCACCTGCTGACCCCAGGTTTGCTTTGGGCTGAAAAAAACTTGCCACTTTAGGGCATTTTCAGTCCAAAGCATTTCATTTGTCAGTTCTCTTCATTAAAATGCCGAAACTACAATGATGAATTCTGAAAAGGATAAAAAAGGCAGTGCCTGGACATGCGAGAAGCAGTGGCTAACAGGATTTCACAAGAGGAGAAGCAAACTGCCATCTAGCGAAGACAAAGGCACTTTTAGGGAAGGAAAACGGGCTTTCCAAAAAGAACATTTGACCAAGGAAAGGTGCGAGACTGTTGTTCTAGTCTTCCAATTTATCAAGATCCTCTTGCAATTTTCCACAATCCTCACGGGTTTTAACAACTTTAAATACTTTCGTATCATCTGCAAATTTGATAACCTCACTCGTTATTCCACTTTCCAGGTCATTTATGAATATGTCAAAAAGCAGCGGACCCAGCACAGATCCCTGGGATACACCACTATTCACCTTTCTCCATTGGGAAAATTGACCATTTAGCCCTACCCTCTGCTTTCTATCTTTTAACTTTGGACTCTTGCAAATAAAGGAGAGAGCATGTATAATTACCCCAATGCTATAAAACCTATATTTAAATCGAGAGGGTATAATAAAGATAATCTGCCAAAAAGAAAGAGGAGTATTGCTACAAAAAAACTTGCAAAGAGCAAAGATCTCTATTTTCACAGATGAAAGTAAAGAAGAATGTGAAGGATAACATTTTAAATCAACTGAGAGCTTCTGTGGGAAAAAGAACTAGAGAGAGGAGGAGGAGATCTTGATGGGAGCTCCTGAAAGAACAGTCTTAGTAAGGAACAACAGAAAAAAATCTGAGGGGGTCTAGGAAAGAGCACCAGAAGAAAGGCTGGTTCACAAGGAGAAGGAGGGGGTCCAGGAAGACACAAGATGAACTGAAGACGTGAGAAAATGAAGGGGCACAGAAAGAAATACGAAAAACAGATTGACGAGGCGAGAGAAAAGGGAGGCTAGGAAAAGAGTACTAGAAAGAAAGATAAGATGGAGCTTGGAACTCTGGAAATGCTGAAGGGTAAGATAAATAAAGGACAGGTCAAGAAGTCAATGGAAGAGGAAGAAGAAAAGGAGAAAGACCTGGAGCTGGAGGAATTAAAGGTTGAGCTACTCGTCCATGTGGAAAAAGATGAATATGCTGGGTTCCAGGCAAGAGGAAGATTACCCAAGTTAAATGTAATGGCTAAAGTTAAGAGCATGACAAATAGGATAAATAAGGCCATAGCCTGTATAAAGGGCCATTTATTGACATCACAGAAATAAATAAAATACAATATTTTGCAGCCAAAATTATCACTGAAAGAATTTTACCAACAAAAAATCAGGGGAATAAGAAAAAGAACAATAACACAGGTACACTACCAAAAAACTGCCTCCAGTTTTGCAACTGATTCCTATAGATTTTGGGGTGCTGAATCCAGGAAAAATAGCCAAAATGTTCCATCACGTCACGTTTTCTTGCAAAATTAGATTTCTTACCCATATAAGGAATGTTCACATAATTTCTTTTTAGCCGACTGCAGTTTATTTTCTTGGCCCAAAATAGAGGTTGTAATGGTTAACTAACTAGAAACACTCCCTCATGATATTTTAGAGTGTTTTGTATTCATTTTATACATTAACAGGACAATTGGGAGGCGGGGGGCTAAATCCAGTACTCGCGCTGGCGCATGTTCTTTCCTGTTCGCCTCGCCTCGTTCGCTCGCTCAAACACGGTGGTTGCGACATGAACGTTCCTGTCAAATTTCAGTTTCTTGCAAGTTCATTATTACCTTTTGCTTGCTCAGTCGTAATCCAGCTTTATTCCGAAGTGGTTCACTACAGTTGTAGTTTGCAGTGCTGTGTATTTGTGATGGCTCACAGAGCCAGAGGTTGCGTCAACTCTCCGGACAGTTTTTGTTTTATTTGTTGGGAATATACCGTGAAAAAGCGGCAGAGGAACATTTCTGCATTTATTAAAAAAGTATATTTCGCCTATTTCGGTTTGAAGTTAGGCGATCAAGACAAACCGTGGGCTCCTCACAAAGTGTGCAAGACATGTGAGGAAGATCTACGCTTATGGATGAAAGGTAAAAACAAGCATTTCGTTTCGGAATACCTATGATGTGGCGTGAACAAAGAGACCACAGCAGTGACTGCTATTTTTGCTCTTGCATTGTGAAGGGATACAACTTAAAAAATAAGAACGTAATAAGTTACCCCAACCTTCCCTCAGCAATTAGGCCTATGCCTCATAGCAACGAAGTACCTGTGCCTGAACCACCAAAATCTTTGGATCATATTTGTGTGGACGGTTCTGATCATGATGAGACTCATCAGATGGCTTTTCCCGATGAGTCCAGTACTTCCGAGTTTGAAACTGAACCAGATCCGAAACCTGAACTTTTCTCTCAAGCTGAATTGAATGATTTAGTCCGGGATTTAGGACTCCCAAAAGATGCTGCCCAACTGCTAGGTTCTCGGCTTAAACAGAAAAATCTATTGTCACCAGGAACAACTTTTTATTGGTACCGCAACCGCGAGACACAATTTTTGAAGTATTTCAGCAAAGAGGAAGATTTGGTATTTTGCAACGATATACGGAGTGATGGAAAAGTTTAAACTCAAGTATGATCCTGCTGAATGGCGGCTGTTCATTGATTCGTCAAAAGACAGCATAAAAGGTGTTCTTCTTCATAATGGCAACACATTCGCTTCAGTTCCTATTGCTCACTCTGTTATTCTCCAAGAAAAATACGAGAATTTGGCCCTGATTCTTCAGAAGATTCGTTATGATGAGCATAAGTGGATGATTTGTGGAGACTTTAAAATTCTATCCATGCTATTAGGGCAGCAATCCGGTTTCACCAAATATCCCTGCTTCCTTTGCTTGTGGGATAGCCGAGTCCACGACCTACACTGGGGGAAAAAAGACTGGCCAATTCGGGAGTATTTGAGACCTGGTGAGAAAAATGTTCTTCATGAGAGCTTGGTACCTCGTGATAAAATTCTATTATCACCTCTCCACATTAAGTTGGGTCTCATTAAGCAATTCATCAAGTCCCTTCCAAAAGATGGTGAGTGCTTTCGGTACCTTTGCTCAAAGTTCCACCGACTTTCTGAAGCAAAGCTAAAGGAAGGAGTGTTTGTTGGCCCTGATATAAGGAAACTCATTTCAGATGGAGCATTCGCTGAAACGATGTCTGAGAAGGAAAAAGAAGCCTGGGATTCCTTCAAGGATGTTGTTCTCAAATTCTTGGGGAACAGGCGGGATGAGAACTATAAGGATATTGTTGCCAGGATGCTCAATGCCTTCAAAGAACAAGGCTGTAACATGAGCCTGAAAGTCCATTTCTTGCACTCCCATGTGAACTACTTTCCCGAAAACATGGGGGCGTACAGTGAAGAACAAGGTGAAAGGTTTCACCAGGACATCAAGGACGCAGAGAGAAGGTACCAAGGAAGATGGAACACCACTATGATGGCTGATTTCTGCTGGTTGCTGCTGCGGGAAACCCCAGATGAAAATACGCCAAGCAGCGCACCAAGAGAAGCATTCGGGGGAAGAAGAAACGGGCCCACCAGGAGACTGATTGACCCAAGAATGACTTTAAAATCTAAACTGTGTTGACAAATATCGTGTTTTTACTAAACTTTGAAATAAAAATTTGCTAGTTATTACCACAGTGTCGGATCTCATTTATTAGAATTTTATTTTCACACCATCGGGTGTTTGTCTTCATGTATTGCAATGGTGCGGTTTGCGTTTTCTATTCTTACATACATACCTGTACAACATTTTTTGCACATTTCTTTGCTTTGCTTTGTGTCTAACCTCGCTCTTATATGCTCAATGTTTGTGCACATGTATGTGGCTGTTTTAAGTGCAGACAATTTTGCTACCATCACAGTGTGTTTTGTTGACATTACTCTATTCTTATGTGCTGCCTTGTTACAATTTTCTTTATTCTTATTTGAATAACTACTAAACAATTAGTATAAAGAATTCATCCAAGAAACTTTTATCTCGATCGCACTCAATCTGAAACGTTCACCTCAAACTGCTAACCCAATGTAGCAAAAAATCTGTACGTGATGGAGCAAATTGGTTACCAGATTTGGATTCAGCGCACCAAAAAACGTAAAAATCAATCGAAACATTAGAGGCAGTTTAAAAAAATTTTTTTTTAGTGTACCTGTGTAATTCTTCCTTGGAAAAAGTGCCTCAAAGGATAAAACAAAACAATCACTGTGTGTGGCGGTATCCCTAATAGATGGTTATCAAAAAGATACTGAAGAAGATCCAAAACATCAAATGAAACACACTGCATGAACAGACGATCTCAAATTCATATGCTCCAATAATAAATTAAATGTAGCCACAGAAGTGCAAAAACTGGGTATGTGAAGAGAAGAGAGAGATATCAAAATAAACTAAAGAGAACCCTAAACCATTTTTGAGTGGAGGAGTGGCCTAGTGGTTGGGGCAAGGTACTTCAGGCCGGAAGTTCGGGGGTTCAAATCCCACTAGAGGACAGCAACCTTGGGCCGGAAGGACTGGGGTTTCTAGTCCCACAGGTGCTCCTTGTGGTCTTGGGCAAGCCACTTAACCCTCCATAGTCCATGTTCCCTGTAATATAGTTATAATGCCCTGTTCAATGTAATTTCAGTTTGTTCAATGTAAACCACACTGATGCAGAATAGCGCGGTATATAAGAGAATATAAATAAATAAATAAATAAACAGGGGAAAAGGAAAGAGTATTAATATGGTTAGAACACTACCAACCAAATCTGAAACCAAAACCTTCTGGAGCAAACTATATGAGGACCCTATAATACACAACTATAAAATAAGCAAAGGTGTAAGACAAGGCTGCATACTTTCCCCCTACCTGTTTAATTTATATGCAGAACAGATCATCAGAGAAGCAGGATTGTATGAAGACAACAGAGGTGTGAAGATTGGTGGAAGACTCATCAACAACCTTCGCTATGCTGATGATACCACATTACTGGCTGAAAGTGAAGATGATCTGAAACATTTGCTTCTCACAATCAAAGAACATAGTCTCAAAATGGGCCTGCAACTTAATGTAAAGAAGACAAAGATCATGACAACTGGCATAAATCAACAGGTTCATCGTTGAAGGAGAAGAAATTGAAATTGTGAACAACTTTAACCTACTTGGATCAACTATCAATAAAGAAGCAACAAGCAGTCAAGAAATCAGACGATGCATTGCTCTTGGCAGAATGGCTATGAAAGACCTAGATAAGATTCTCAAGAGCAGAGATGTCTCTCTCCATAAAAAGATTCGACTTGTTCAAGCCATGGTATTTTCAATAACATCATATGGATGTGAAAGCTGGACAGTGAAAAAGATAGACAGGAAGAAAATTGATACCTTTGAATTATGGTGTTGGCGGTGAATACTGTGTATACCATGGACTGCCCGAAGAACAACCAGTCGGTACTAGAGATCAAACCTAAGCTTTCTTTAGAAGCTCAGATGACAAGACTTCGACTTTCATACTTTAGACACATCATGCGAAGAGAGAGATCATTAGAGAAAGACATCATGCTTGGCAAAATAGAAGGTCAATGCAAAAGAGGAAGGCCAGCAATGAGATGGATCAATACAATAACAGCAGCTACGGGTACCAGTCTGTCAACAATGATCCGCCTGACTGAAGATCGAACACAATTTAGGATAGCTATCCAGAGGGTCGCCATGAGTCGACTCCGACTCAACGGCACTTAACAACAACAACATAGTACACAAATGAAAAGCAGAACTGTTACCCTGCATTTGAAAGAATTTAGAAAAGGTAAATATGAATCTTATGGAATGCTTTAAAACAGTGGTGGATTTTGACCGGTTCGGCCCAGTTCGTGCAAATTGGTTCCTGACACAGGCTGCATTTGCCGAACCTGGCCAAAAGTTATGTCCCGATACTGGCACTGCACTGGTGGGAATCCCCCCACCCACCAGTGGTGTGATGGCATCAGGGGACAGAGGCATCACAGAAAACCCCCGATGCCATCAAACCATTGGTGGGGGGTGGGGGGGGGATCGGGCCGCTGCGCCACCAGGGAGTTGCTGCCCTCTAGTGCTGTGTTGCCACTGCTCAGTTCTGGCAGTGGTGGGATCGATCCCAACCAGTTCCTGTTTGGATTGAATCCTGCCACTGGTTTAAAACAACAACAAAAGAGTTGGATAGCAGGCTAAAAAAGAACATCAAACTGGAAGAACCCCCACACAGATGGAGTGACCAACCTTTGACTCCATAAAGGCTCATTTCCTGCTTATTCTTGCCTTTAGAAACTCAGCGACCCAGCAGTTTAAAGGTTAGCAGAGCCGCGGGAACAGAGAAATGTTCCCGCAGCTGCTTTCTTTTTGGAAGCGGAAGTGACCTCGACCCCCCCCCCCCCCGCCGATGCCCTCATGCTGCGCTTACCCGGCTTACCTGATAGCGCCAGCCTTGCTGCTGCTGGAAGTTTGGCGATTCTATCATAGGCAGTTTTGAGGGAGTTACAAATCAGAAATAAACCCAGCTGGATTGCCGCCCCCTAGAAACTGCCACCTGAGGCCACCGCCTCAGTTGGTCTAATGATAGAACTGCCCCTGACTAAACATAGTTTAGGACAGCTTTCCATAGGGTTGTCATGACTCTACATATACTCAATAGCACCTAACAACATTTATATCCGCTTTTAGGAATGTACACATTTCTTCCGTTACTAAGCTTGCTTATCTTCTAAATATGCATGTACAAGTTAACTCCTTCCATGCAGTCCAGGTAAACGTTTGTGCATTTAAGCTGTATGCACATATGCTTACCTAACTATGGAAAGAAGAATTTTATTGAAGCCTATTTCTGCACATAAAATACTGTTTTACGCATGGAACTGTCTTTTAAAATTGCTCTCATGAAGGTGACTTGATCAGTGTTGGCAAGATTTTAGTTTCTTTTAAAGCCTTAGTGTCGCTACACTCATATATTCCCTCTTCTAAGTCTCTTCACTGGATCCATTTCTTTTTCCGCATCCATTTCAGGCTTCTCCTACTGGCCAACCAGCACATTTATTCTATGGCTCCTCACTACCTTTCCCCTCTTACCTCTCCCTACACTCCTCCTCGGGAACCCCACTCATCTGTCAAATCCCTATTATATTTTATTTATTTATTTATTTGTAAACTTTTCTATACCGCCCCTTCCAGAGATCAGGGGTGGTTTACAGAGAACAGAAAAATAATACTGACATTGAATATATTGAAACATAATAACTATTTACAATAAACAGAAATATATCAACTATTTACAAGGTTGTATATTAACTTGGATTTCAAGTTCATTGTGTGACATGGAGTAAGGATAGACTATCCGAAAGGCAGGGGATATTGAGATTGTGTATGAAGTGTATTAGGTAGGGTCAGCTTGGGCTTGATGATCAGCATGCTCTTGTGAGGCCTGATCATGGGTGTGCTGTAGATTATAGAAATGCTGGATGAAAAGGTGTGTTTTTAACTGCTTTCTGAAGGCTTGGAGGTCTTTAATCTCTCTTAGGTTCGATGGGAGATTGTTCCCTAGGATAGGTGCAGAATTGATTGTTATCTTCTTGTTATTTTTCTTTGTTTTCCGTATAGATTCAGACACTAGCAGGGTGTTAAGGTTCCTCCTTCTCGATCTGTTTTCTGGGGAGGTTTGAATCAATGTTGAGAGATGAGATGGGGCTATTTTATTGATGAGCTTGAAAGTGGTCACTATGGATTTATATTGAATCCTACTGGCAACAGGGAGCCAGTGAAGGGTATATAGAATGAGAGAGATGTGGTCAGATAGTTTGGCTTTCCAGATAATCCGGGCGGAGACGTTTTGGGCCATCTGTAGTATGTGTAGGTTTTTCTTTGTTGTGCCCTGTAGTATACCATTGCAATAGTCTTAGTGCGGTATGATTAGCGCTTGGGCAACAGTCCTAAAGTCGTCTATGTCTATGAGAGGTCTGAGCTTCTGAATGGTCCTAAGTTTGAAGAATATAGTTTTAGCAGTTTGTTTTATATTGGGAGTTTAGCTCAGAGTCCTGTCAAGGGTAACACCTAGATACTTTACACTCCCAGTTAAATCCGAGGTTATGTTCCTAAGCTTGATAACTGAGGGTGAGATGAAGTTGGAGTTTCTAGATGCAAAAAGCACTTCAGGTCTTTTTGAAGTTAATGTTCACTGAACGGAGCCACAGCTTCAGCGAGATAGGTTGCTATATTGTCATAACTGGGGTTACTGTAGAAACATAGAAACATAGAAACATGATGACAGAAAAAGACCACAAGGCCTATCTAGTCTGTCCTTCCATAACAACAACTACAACAGTCCACTTTTTACCTTTAGAGATCCTCTGTGTTGGTCCCATGCTTTTTTGAATTCAGTTACTCATCTCTACCACCTCCACTGGGAGACTATTCTATGGATCCACTACTCTTTCCGTAAAGAAATATTTCCGCATATCACTCCTGAATATATCTCCCTTCACCCTCATCCCATGTCCCCTCGTAGCAGAACTTGCTTTCAATTGAAAGAGGCTCTCTCCCTGAACATTTATGCCATGGAGGTATTTAAACATCTCAATCATATCACCTCTATCCCGCCTTTCCTCTAAGGTGTACATATTAAGATCCTTAAGTCTGTCCTCATATGCTTTATAATGAAGCCCATTAATCATTTTAGTAGCAACCCTCTGCACCGACTCCATCCTGTTCACATCCTTTTGAAGGTGCGGTCTCCAGAATTGCACACCATACTCCAAATGAGGTCGCACCAAAGACTTATACAGAGGCATTATCACCTCCTTTTTTCTGCTAGCCATTCCTCTCTGTATGCACCCAAGCATCCTTCTAGCTTTTGCCGTCGCCTTTTCTACCTGTTTAGCTACTTTAAGATCATCAGACACAACCACGCCTAGGTCCCGCTCTTCTTTAGTGGACAAAAGTACTTCACCTCCTATACTGTATTGCTCCCTTAGATTGCTGCAGCCCAAATGCATGACCTTACATTTTTTAACATTAAAACCCAGCTGCCATGTAGCTATGTCAAATGGCGAGAACATGATGTCGTCTGCATAAATGTGCTAGTTTATATTATGGCGTTTAAATATGGAGCAGATAGGTTGAAGATCTAGGTTAAAAATTAGAGCAGAAAGAGCGTAGCCTTGCGGAATTCCCTGTTCTTATGGGAATGGTAGTGAGGAGACTTGGGAGCTTGTTTACAAAGCCGCGGTAGCAGTTCGCGATCGTTATCGGAGCCGCAGCCCCAGTGAAATCAATGGGGCCGCGCCTCCAATAACGATCGCGAACCGCTACCACGGCTTTGTAAACAAGCCCCTTGATCTATTTGTATATATTGGATCCAGTTAGCTATATAGGATTTAAACCAATCTAGGACTTTTTCCTTTATACCCAATTGGGTAAGTCTAGAAATGAGGGTGTTATGGCTTACACTGTCAAAAGCTAAGGAGATATCAAGAAATATAAGAATGAAGGCTTGCTTAACATTATCCATGCCTCTGTTAAGAGAGTTAAAGAGGGCTAGGAGTAGGGTTTCTACCCCATGAAATGGACGGAGCCCATATTGATGCTCATCTAGAGGAGCAGTTGTGTCTATATAGTCCTGCAGCTGAATTTGAACAACCTTCTCAATAATTTTAGCGAGGAAAGGTATACTGGGGATGGGGCGATACGAGGTGGGATCATTATTGTCTAGGGATTTATTTTTTCGTAAAGGGCGGATTGCTGTACGTTTAAGGTCATTTGGCATGAAGCCTTGAAGTAGTGCTTGATTCACTATATTTAAGATGTAAGGAGCTAGTTCTGATTTTGCTGCCTTAATCCAGGCTACCGGACATGGATCTAACAGTGATGTAGTTGTGTTGAGTTTTGTAATTGTCTCTAGCAGTTGCTTGTTTGTAATAAGATGGAAAGAGTTCCATTCATTGGAGTTATCTGCTGTAGGAGACAAAGGGATAGATGCTGAGGAGCTACTCTGCTTAAGCTTGTTAGCAAAATGGTTAGCTACTGTCTGTGGGGTGACAGGGATCTTGTGGGGGTTAGCAGCAGGCGCTTTAGTTAAGGATTTAATAATCTCAAATAGCTCCCTTGGATGGTTAATGGATTTTGATAGAGTTTTTTTATGGTGGTGTTTTTTGGCAGTGCTTATGGCTTCCTTATTACAAAATAGCATAGTCTGAGTTCTGGAGTTTTTTTTCTTTCGCCATCTATATTCCAATTTCCTGAGTTCCTTTTTTAACCATGGAATTACCGAGATTTTTTGCACACACTGAATACCGTTGGGGTCATAAATGACCCCACCACGAATTTTAATTGTTACCCATGAAAATTTAAACAGCCAAAATGTTATTCTGAATTAATTATTTATTATATGAAGGTTAAATGTTTTGAAATTTAATGCTTTATCATAAAATTACATGAAGAAGAGTTGCCATGGAAGCAGTTTTTGCATGCACTTGATGAACACAGTAAAGTACTACAATCATTTGTATGAGACACAGACAATTTCTGTATGTTCTTTGCAAACATTGCACTTGCAGGAGGTGCAAACTATGTTGCTTTTCTTGTCTTTTTCTCTGGAACAGCAGTGACACCTTGCCCTTTTCTTTGGGATCCCGACATTGCAAACAGCATCAGTGGCTTCTTCAATGCTGGAAGAAGTTTCGCTGCAATTACTTTGAAGCAGAGCTGATTTCCTAATTCCAAGAGGAATAGACGTCGTCTGTGCTTTGACTTGGACTGCCATTCTGGATTTAGTGACATCAAAACAATGAAGACGTTCAAAGCACTGATGTCCAACATGTTGTAGAAGATTGTCACTGGCCAGCGTCTTGTCATTCGTTTTGTGGTATACGTGCGCAACATTTGATCTGCTGTATCTACTCCACCTTTACTAGAATTATAGTCCAAGATCATGTGTGGTTTTTTGTCTGGACGTGTGTTATCTACTTCTTGATCATGCAAACTGCTCAGAAAAACAACCACTTTTCCTTTCTTTGGGCAATGGGAAACCAGAGTGCCGTCATTGCAAAAGGCAAACATTGAAGTGAATACCTCTCGGCCCTTTGCTGTTACAAATTCTGGAGGTAATTCTTTTCTGTTCTTTCGAATTATCCCCAAAAGTGTCATTTGTTTTTATAGCAATTTCCGTGACAGGGATAAACTGCAGAAGAAATTGTCAACAGTACCATTTCTGCCAGATCGCGTCAATCCTTCAGTGAGATGCAGCACAACCCTTTCACCCTGATTCTGTTCTCTGTTTTGTCCGAGTTCCCTTCCTGTATATACTTGAAGACGCAGAACATATGACGTTGCACTGTCACACAACATCCATAGCTTTATGCCATATTTCCCAGGTTTTCTGGGAATATATTGTCTGAACGGAACACGGCCACGAAATGTAAGCAGTTGCTCATCCACGGTAACATTTTCACCAGGAACAAAGGCGTCACTTAGAGTTGCTTCCCAGGTATCAAACACGTGTCTGATTGGAACAAGCTTATCCACGCCTCATTGTTCACGTCTGTTGGTTGCATCATCAAATCTGAGAGCACAAGAAATTTGCTGAAAACGGTTACAGGCCATATTTTTGCCGAAAACAGAACGACCATCTTCAAGGTTCCACAACTGAACTATGGATTCATTTTGTGACTTGTACATGCCTGAGAGGATCAGAAGTCCAAGAAAACATTGAAATTCTCCGTCTGTCTAATCTTTCCAAGTGTCGTCATAAATGTGTTTTCCTTGTTTGCTCGTCCACATCATGATTTCATTCAATAAGTTCTTCCTCATGAACAAGTGGAATGCTGTGAGAGGGCCATCAACATTTCGTACAGCATACCTTGTATGACCTTATTGTACTAGCATGACATTAGCTCTGGCGTATCTTCCAGCAGCTTGCTTTATAGGTTTCCTGTTCCATGATGTGGCATCCTTAGATACATAGGCTTCAATGGCAACATTTGTGCTTATAGTTGATGACCTCTTAGCTCCTCTACGACCACAACTAAGATTCCTCACAGATGATACTGACACCGAGGACGCCTGCCTTCTTCCCCGTCCAGCACAGCCTCGACCTTTGCCTCGACCTGTAACTTGACTCTTTGCTGCAGGAGATGTTACCGGCTCAACATCAGTCTCACATTCACTTGGCAACCAACTGCTGTCGCCATCTGAATCATGACAGTCATCATCAGATTTATCGCCCGAACTTGGCTGATATGCTTCTTCGCTTGCTGAATATGCTGCATCATCAGACGACTCAGAGCCGTCACTGTCAGCATCTCGTTGCAATATTTCTCTTACTTGGGCAGCTGAATACTTTTGTTTTGACATCATAAACAATAACCTAAAATAAATAAAGAAAGATAAAGTTGAATAAAACGCAAGGCAGTTTTACTATAGGTGTACAATAATCGTGATGAACGAGCTGAAAGCCTTTAGATTTCATCAGAAATAATGATAGAACGTATGATATCAATTACAGAAAATGTGTAATTTTCATAAAATAAGAGTACAAAAAATAAATGATACATAATTAATGATAAATACCTTTGTCAGATCAAAAAATTCACAAAACTGCAAATTGTATCACGATCCAAACCGGACGTAAGCAACTGGGGTCAAAAATGACCCCACTGGTACTCTGTGCTGCAATTCATCACTAGCGTCACCTAGCGGATGAAAATTATTCCTCTCATGGCGCAATATAAAGAGAATATTGACATGTGAAAGTCATAGAAAAATTGCATTCTTGAACAACTAGTTTCCGAGATACGCATTGTGAAACTTGCAATGGGTTGACCCCATCGGTACTCCCAGGGTTAAGGTAGTTAGCTCAGGAGTATACCGTTTCTCGGTTACTTTATGCTGGGGTACTTTATTTGAGGGAAATGGTTCATCTGCTGTTATTATCGAGGCGTTCCAATTCATTACTACCTTACTGAGATTTTTTGAATTATTGTCTAACTTTGGAATAATTGATTCCAGGAATTTTTCCTTATCAAATGTGTGGAATCTCTGCCCTTGGTGTGTGGTAGTGTTATGAAATGAAGCAGTATGTGGAAAGTGTAGAGAGAGGCGTATCATAAAATGATCAGACCAGGGTACCCGAGTTATAGTGGGTGGACTATAATGGGGTAGGTCGGTAAAGTGTACTAGGAGGAATACCAAATTGAGGATGTTGCCTTTGATGTGAGTTGGGTGGTTAATTGTTTGTCTGAAACCCATTTCCTCCATTGACTCAAGGAAAGATGCTTCTTGCTTGTTGGAAAGAGACGCAAGATTAAAGTCACCCAGTATAATATGAGTTTTTTTCAAAGAGGAGTTACAGGCAGATTCAAGGATTGTGGCTATGTTTTGAGTATTTGATGTGTGTGTGGGGGGGGTCTATATATAAGACAAATAGCTCTGTTTTTATTATCTATTTTGAGGATATCCATTCCATCCTGATTATCACATATGGTAGGGGAGAGATTGAGACTAGATTTCGCTATTGTGAATACTCCCCCACCTCTTTTACGACCCCTAGTGCAGCTAAAAATGGTGTATCCATGCACTTTTAGTTGGTTTAGAAGAACTGAGTCAGACTGAGTTAACCATGTTTCAGAGATACAGAGGAGATCTGGCTTTTCATCAGTGACAAGGTCAGTTATAAGTGGGATTTTATTTCTAATTGACCTGATGTTGATGAGGATGATTTTTAGTAGTGCATGGGGGATAGGGTTTTTCATGAGGTTATCTTTGGAGTTAGATTTATATGGATTAGCCTCTGATTCTGAGTATACTGGTATGGGAGTGTTCTCCCCATGAATGGACGTCTGTTATAATATTTATAGTGGTCATGTCTGGGGCGGTATGGGATGATATGAATGTAGGCAGAGTCAGGGAGGTTCAAAGGAGGGGAGAGTGTGTGGAAGAGGGGGATGGAGGTGATTAATAGCCCAATTGTGTAAATAAGTACATTCAGGGTGAGTGCAAGCATTTTTCTAAGCTCCATTCTAGAACAGTTTTAAACAGAAAGCCAACGTGTGGTAGAGTAGATGGTGTTACAGGGTATGAGCAACTCGTTATGCAATAGACAGTACAGGAAATAAATCTGACAGAACAAGAGGTTACCGGTGTTATACAGTTTAAACAGAGAAACGTTTCTGGTTTACAGTAGATAGCTAGAGCTTGTAGATATGGTTCATGTGGTTCTTATTACAGAAGAACTATAGGTCTTACCTCAGTTCCCCACTGAAGGGGCCACACCAACGGGCCCTCTGGCTCGGGCCTGCCAGGCGCGGCCGCGCCAGAGGTGCACTGGGTTTTAAGGCTTTCCCTTGCCGCCGGAGGAGATCAGGGGATGGAGCTACACAGTTGCGTGTAGGGGAGGGAAGCCCCGATCAGAGGGAGAAGGATGCTGGCTTTTGCTGCTGCAGTGGATTTCAACTGGCTGGTGCTGCCCGAGGTGCAGATGGAAAGGGGGGGGGGGTTTCCCACGGTGCTCCTGCTTTTTATCTGGTGTCCCCAAGGTGAGCGATGATGCAGCTTTGTGGGCGGTGTGATCAGCCGCGTGGAGCAGTGAGGCTGGTAGCTTGCTTGGAGGCAGAGATCCCACTTACAGTTGCTGGCTTTTGCTGCTGCGGTGTGTTTCAGCTGGCTGGTGCTGCCCGAGATGCAGATGCCCTTTTCTTTCACTGCCATCTCCAGACTTCATTCATTCTACCTTGCTGCACAAATATCTTGAGGTGAGGGAGTGCTAGGATCTAAACATTAAGTGAAAGGGTAAGGGAGTGAAAGGCTGAAATTTTGCCTGGGTTGCCCAAGATCCTTACACCAGCCCTGCATCTACGCAATCTTTCTAGAAAAAATGGAGCCTCCATTCCATATTTTAAAAGTATTGAGAACACCAGTTCAATTATTAAACCAAAAATGCAAATGCTATAAAATTATTTTGTATATTCACATATAGAGAGATTCTACACGTTGGAAATGTTTTCCATTGGGGGGTTATATTGCTGTACAGTATACATGGAACAGACTACCCGAATCAGTGCCAGTGTGTCGGGTTCCATCTCTGGTTATTTTCGAATCCAGGCTAGAAAGCCACCTCTTCAAGGCTACTTTTGGATCCTGAACCCCCCCCCCTCCTGTTTGCCACCCATGTGTGCTTTCATCTTTTCTCCCTTAGTTCTATTCTTGTGCCCTGTTTATTATAGTTGTCTGTCTTGGATCCTGTTGACCACTCATATTTGCCTTAACCATTTCCATTTCCCTTGTTCCCTGTTTTCCGTATTTGTCTGTCTTGCATAGACTATGATCTCTGTTGAGAAGGGAGTGATTCTTACGTGTATGTGCACAGCACCATATGCCTTATAGTGCTATACAAATGATAATTAGTAGTATTAGTTGTTCATAGTATGAGGGAGAAACAATAAATACTCACCTTCATATTTCAGAGTAGAAGATCAACTGCTTGACTATTTGTCTATGAAATGACATCAAGGTCCATAAATAACCTTTAAAGCGAAACTACAGACTTTGTAAATGGTTCAAATTGTCTCTGCACATTAAACCAAGACATGTAAAATCCAACCAAAACTGCTGGGGATTTCATCTGGTTCAGCCAGAGTAATCAGATGAGACTCTGATCTTGCTAATCCCTGTAATGATATGCTATGTTGCCTTACCTTCAAGCTTCTTGCAGTGAGGATGGAGAGAAAAAACTCTTTTGAAGTAGTAAGGAGGCTTTTCCTGCTGAGAAATCATATTACGATGCACTAGGTCAGGATGCATCAGTCATGCTGTGTTCCATCAGTCTGGTAATAAAATTTGACTGATATAACCTGACACAAGGTGTCACCAAGTGGTAAATTAGCTGAAACATTAGGGGGTAAAATGTAATTTTCTCAAGATCAACATTTAACCCGCTTCTCTTTGGAGGACAACGTTACTTTCAAAGGATTTTCTGAGTTTCTCTGCTTGGAAACCTTACTTTTCTACCCAAATAACCTGTTAGTTACTTGCCAGCTCAGTGTAACTGCCACATCTATGCCAGGCTGACGTAATCATGAGACAAACTAGGTTACCTAGGAAGGCAGCTGCTGGGAGCAGCCACAGCCTATTATTTTACCTACAGGGAGAATGGTAACTGGGCAGTTTTCAAATACTCAGGGAAATGCCTTTTGGAAATTAGCTGAATCTATCTTTACAATAAACACATTACAATATTTAAAATACGAGTTCAATTATATATTTTTCCAGGGCTTTTCAAAGAAGGGATGTGTGGGGGGTGGTAAGTGGATGTTCGTGGCCTCTGCATCCATGTCAGCAAATATGGCACTATTGTCTGTGAACATCAAGTCTGTCAGGAAGTTGTTCACATCATACTGGACCCCTCATTGTCCTAGAATATTTCCCTCATAATGACGTCGATCACGATATTGAAAAGCCAGGGATGAGGCGACATCTCCCTGGCAGACTCCAGTTTGGATAGGAAATTCCTTGGATAGTTCATTTTGGATCCATACACTGCTGGTTGAGCCACTGTATGATGCTTGGAGAAGTTGGATGATCTTCAAAGGCACGTGCTTATTCTCCAATGCCCTCCACAGGGTGGGCCAGTGATCAAATGCAAATTTGAAGTCAATGAAGACTATGATGATTCGCTTTCCACACCTGATCCTTTCCTCTGCCAGTTGGCGAATGGTGAATTTTTCATCGGTGCAGCCCCGATGTGGCCTAAATCCCGCTGATTCTTCTCAACTGATCTGTTCATGATGTCTCTGCAGCCATGATTGTATAATCTTCATGAACACCTTGCCAATAATTTTTTAATCTAAACGCTCGAAAGCGGTTTTAAGATTTACGAACATAGTTTATTTTATACCTATTGAAACATCGTCTTGTTGAATATGACTTATGCTGTTATCCATGATTTACTTCACAGTTAACCATTTGGCTGACTTAAGACTAATCCCCTGAAGAACCTCAAATTTATGAGAGAAACGCAGTTCAACGTTGCATGTGAGGCGTTAGCTTCAGCTAACTCTGGTTAACCATTTGGCTGATTTAAGACTAATCCCCTGAAGAACCTCAAATTTATGAGAGAAACGCAGTTCAACATTGCATGTGAGGCGTTGGGAAAAGAGAGACATATTCCGAGAAAGAAGGAGACATTGTCATGGTTCTCTTAGTCTAACTGGAAGTTAAGTGCAAATTCTAATATAAATGATAAGTCTACATAAAACAGTACGGGCAGAGGGAGGTGTGCTAGAATAGAAAAGAATCGGAAATTAAGCCATTGATGCAAACGGACACTAATAGATACTATGTTTATGAGTATCTTTCATTGAGCAGCCCATTAGTCTGAGGCCTTTTCCGTAGTTTAAAAGAAACACCTTGAGCTCTCCTTTTGGGTAATTTGTTTTTACTAGAGCAATAATAATTTTTTGATAGTGATATGCTATAATTGCTCTATAAATTAGAACCCTTTTTTCCTTGAATAATTGAAAGGAGGCTGATGCCACAGTAGTTCTTGCATTCCCGGCTATCACCTTTCTTCAGGACTGGCACGATGATGGCTTCCTTCCATGCTCATAGAACTCATTCCATGCGCCAGATGAGTGTTAGGAGGATATGAAGCCATTGCAGCAAGATGTCTTCCCCAACTTTGATCATTCCAGCAGTGACTTGATCCACTCTGGGCACCTTTCCGTTCTTCAATGATCTTATCACACTCTTCACTTTTGACTGTTGGCTCACTATCAAGGAATGGATTCTTCGGCAGGTCAATGGGTAGTGGCTCTGGTGGTGGTCCCTGGGCAGATAATGGTTGTATAGCTGTTGGAATAATTCTTTCCACTATTGCAGGTGTTCACTAGGGGAGCTCACAAAGTGTGCCATCTGCTTTCTTGATGTTGTCATTGGTTGACTTTGTATCAGACTCTCAGGAGACTGAGTGGTAAAACTGAGTCCAGTACTCATGCCTGGATGCTGCTTCTTCCAGGTTGGTTATGACACCATTCCAGTAGACTTCTCATTCTGCCTTCATCTTCTGTATGACCTCTTTGTTCAGTCTCTGGTACTGCTCAAAGTCAACGTGTTTGATTCGTTTCTGTTTATCCATCAGATCCAGGCACATGTCTGAAATTCATGGCTGTGTCTGAAATTGGAGGGGTGCATTCCAGAATGGACTTTGATATCTGCTTTTCTTCTGCATAGACATCATCCGACGGTTTGAGTGCTACAAATTTCTTGGATAGAGCGATTTGGAATTCTTGTCTGAGTGCCAAATCCCTCAGATATGCCCATTCAGTTTAGCTGGTGGAGGTGCCTTGTACTTTGCCTGTTGTAATCACAGCTGTACCTTGGCACAGATGAGGTAGTGGTCAGATCCACAATCAGGCCCCCTCATTGCATGTGCATCTTTGAGTGACGATCGAAATCGGGAGCTGATCAGGATGTAGTCCAGGATGGTCGAATCTTCACCAGATCGGCCATGTAAGCTGCTGTTTGTGAGGGTGCTGAAAGTGAGTGTTTCCTACTATCAGGTTGTTCAACACAGTGAAGGACAGCAAGCACATTCCGTTGTCATTGATCTCATCATGGCCAAAACTGCCCAGTGTTTCTTCCCATCCGGTCCTGTCCACACTGATGTGAGCATTGAAATCTCCCACAAGGATGATCAACTTTATCTGTGGGATCGAATTCAGCATGTGTTGGAGCTGGTTGTAGAAGTCATCCTTGGTTGCATCTGAGCTTGTCTCGGTTGAAGCATATCTGGACAGAATATGGTACTTGGCTGTGCTGTCGATGGTAAGAAATGCCAGATGATCTGATATTGCTCGGAAGGCAATTACACTTCTGGCAGCTCATCTATCCGCCATAAAGCAGATGGCAGCTTCTCGTTTTTCACCACCAGAGTAGAATAGCATCATTGTTTCATCAATTGTTGCCGATTGGATGGTCAGTGTTCCAGATCCAGTGAGTCATAGCTTGGATACTGCGGAAATCAAGAACATGCACTTCAACAATTCTATGGCAATGATTTCCTTTTATCCAACATGGTGTCCAGTTCACACATTCCATGCAGCGATGTGAATTTCCATTTTGGTGTCATAAATTTGATTCTTTGACCAGTAGCCTACTTCTCACCAGCACCCTGTGATCCCAATGCTGGTGCACCGGTTGCACTGGATGCGATAGTATAAGTGAATGAGTTTGTTCAAATTTCCTTACAGTTTCTTACCTAGTTTCCCTGGTTTCCCAGTTCTGGTCACCGTGGAAAAGTGACCACCCTCCTCCTTTTGCAACTGGGTTCATTCTTGGCAGTTCCAAGGAGGTGGGGGAGGGAGGTTCATTCAAAAATCATTCTAGGTTCAACCAGAAGAATACATTTTTCTCTAATGAACATCTCAAGCAGGGATAGCAAGAAGAGGAAGATGATTGCCAAATATACCTGTCTAACTCAAGTCAGATCCAAGCATAACTTTTGCCTGAAGTAGCCTTCTCTGGGTATACGTGAAGGCACATTTTAAAAAGGCCATGGAAGTGAAATTCGGGACATCCAAGTCAGAACATCTGAAACTTAATGGGAGGGGCAGCAGAGGTGGTGGGTATGCATAAGTATCTTGTAAAATCACCCTGGAGCTACCCTGAAAGATATGTGTCAAACTCATAAAAGCCAAAATAGGGATGTGTAGAGTCAGACAGGTGCAGGTTTTTGCTTGATGTTTGAAACTTGGAAGTGTCAGATATGGACATTTGCTATTCCAGGTACATAGACATGCCTGCAGCCCGATTCCTAAACACACCTGTCAATCTCCCCATTTACATGTCTTGGCCTACCATTTTGCAAATGGGGACATGTAGAGGCACTGGAGCCAGGTGGAATGGCTTTTTTTTAAGTTACTATCACATTCTTTGGAAGGAACAAAAAGTACTGAGGGAGTGAGAGGGCATTTCCCCCTTCACCTTACAGTTGTTGGTTTAATGACATGAGCAATTTTCCGAGTCCCTTCTGTGGGCAGGTGTAGCAATGGATGTGTCTTTTTTTTTAGTCTGCTCCCGGCATGTCCCCATGCAACTTGGACATGATTGCACTGGGCACATGTACAGTATATTTGGGGCTTCTAAAATGGCTCAAGAGACATCCATATGATTTCAGTATCTGAATGTTTGTTTTCATATGTACAAATCATGAATAGAGCTTCTAAAAAATGCCTCTAATGTATAATTTAGCAGCTTATCTCAATTAGGGAGCACTTAATAACATAAAGCACAGTTACTTACCTGTAACAGGTGATCTCTGGGAACAGCAGGAATAAGTCTTCACATATGGGTACGTCGGTACCGACGGAGTCTGCGCGGGAACGCTTCCCAGGGGTCCAATCAAGAGCTTTTGGAAGCATCCCAGCACGCCTGCGTGCTGCCTTCCCGCCTTTCCCAACTGCCTCTCCTCAGTTAAGTTTTAAAGCTGAGACAAAGAGAGAGAGAGAGAGGAAAGGAAAGATAGATAGAGATACAACTCCTGGGGAGGTGGGTGGGTTGTGAAGACTTATTCCTGCTGTTCCCAGAGATCACCTGTTACAGGTAAGTAACTGTGCTATCTCCAGGAACAAACAGGAATGAGTCTTCACATATAGGGACTCCCAAGCTGAGATGCCTGGAGTCCCAGCATGTCATAGGTTGGAACATGCTATCTCCCAGAACACCAGGCATCCTGAGGATGGAGGGTAGGAGTTGAGAAAAGAAGGATGCTGTGGAACAGCTAACCTAGCATAGGACTGCAGAGGAGGAGTCCATGTGTGGATGATGATTGTAATCAATGATATTGCAAAGAAGATTGCAATATGGACCTCCCCTGACAGAATTTCACAGAAGTATAGAGGTTCATGGATCTACTGGGAAACACATTAGAGGAACCTTGAAGAGGACCTCACTGTAAGTGGAGGTAATAAACCTGTAGGAAAAACAGTGGAGGTCAGAATCCTGAAAGGTAACAGGTAACCCCAGTAGGAAAAACTGGGGTAGTACAAAAACGGTGGGCCTTCAGCGGAAGGCTTTAAGACAAAAACTTAACTCTTTTGGCGGCAGAGTGGCTCACTCTTAGGAGCAAAAAGAGAAAAGCTAACCGATTTGGACAAACAGGCAGAGTCCTTGTGGGGAGAAAGGGTATGGGAACCCCTTGTATCCCAAAAAGAGAGGACAAATGCCTAAGGCGTTAAGCCTGTGATTAACTGAAGATCCACAATGTCTCTCCTAACTGGGGTAAGCTAGGAGAGATATTGGAGCAGGGAAAGCTTCAGAGGTACCTAAACCCGTAGGTTATGGTATAAAAATTGTTGACTACCACAGGAGTGGTTGTGTGTGTAGAACCCCAAACCTGCTAGATAGCATAGGTATGGGCAAAGCCCCTCTGTCAGAATCATATAGCTATATGAGGATAGACAGTGAGATAGATAAGTATGTGGATACATATCTATCTATAATAAAATATCTTGACAGATACACATATATATATATATATATATATATATATATAGATATAGATATATATATATATATATATATATATATATATAGATATAGATATAGATATAGATATATATATAAGATATAGATATATAGATAGACATATAAGAATATATCTATAGTGAGATATGGAAGGGCACAAAATACACACAAAAAATAAATATGGATATGTAGGCCTACATATGGGTGTCTGCAATTAAACAGACAGAGATATGCCTACAGCACAGTATTCACATAGGATATGTGGAGAGGAAAGATTCATCTAAGAACAAGGAGGTGGAACCTACTTGAGAAGACATATAGAGAATCTATTCCTCCTGGTTATGATCTGCAAGAATGCTAGCTAGTGAAAAATAACCAGAACTGTTACGTGAAAAACATTGGATAATATCAATGTGCAGCCAGCAAGTCCCGAGTCTTCCAGGACTCTAGCATGGTAAGTAGACAGAAGATGCTTAGAGATGAGATACCATGTTGACTTGCTTAGGGCAAAAGTATCATGCATTCTTACCATGAGGACGAGCATATCACCGATTGGGAATGCTATGGACCAAAGCAGGGAACTGGCAACTCCTTGAGCTTTCACGTAAGAGAAGGCCTATGTCCTTTATATCAAAAGGAGATACCGTATATACTCGAGTATAAGCCGAGTTTTTCAGCACATTTTTTGTGCTGAAAAACGGCCCCCTCGGCTTATACTCGAGTCAACGTCTCTGCGCATAAGTTGCTGCCGCTGCCGAGTCCGCTTCTCGGCAGCGACAAACTCACCGACTCCTTCTTCTGCAGCCGCGGCTCCCTGCCTCTTAGGGAACCGCGGCTGTGCTTGTAAAATCATCTCGGAGCCCTTCCTGTCTTGACGGGCTCCGTGCAGCATTGTCCCTGTATGATGGGCAAGTGAAGAATAAAACCTTCTCCTGTGGGAAGAAAGTTTGGTAGGACATTTCCTACCTACTGGGACAGAAGAAGGTGTAGAACAACCCTTAGGAACAGGTAAATCAGTGGACAACTGAGTAACCTGACGTAAAGCCTCCTTGTTGAAAAGATTTTCTCCAGTGCAAGGAGTATGTCCCAGCCGTTGTTGTGCCCATCTGTCCAAGTCTGAAGCTTGGAGCCAGGCTCTACGTCGTGCCCCTATAGCTATAGCAGAAGTTCTGCTAACAGACTCAAAAGAGTCTAGGGAAGCACGAGAAAGAAACCAAGAGATATTCTGGATATGCAGAAGCAGTGAGGAATAGTGTGTACTCCTGGAATCTGAAAGGAAAGGAGACAAAAGATGTAATTGCTTTGTGACCTCCTCAAGAGAAAGACTCATATAAAAAATATATGAGAGAATTCTTGCAGAAAGCATAGATGTCTGGAAGGTTTGACGTCCAAAGTCATCTAGTGTTTTAGACTCACGACCTGGCGGATAGGAAGAGTGCTTTTCCTTACTCTTTACCCGCCTCATTGCTGATTTCACTCCTATGGAATGATGAGGAAGTTGAGTCTTTTGAAACCCTGGAGAGGGGGGCACCTGATATAACAGATCAGTTGCCCTGGGAGGTGGGGGTACCCTGAAAGGTGTTTCCCACATTCCTAGTAGAAGATCCTGCAAGGAATGATGCAAAGGAAGCATTATGTTCTCCTTTGCTTTGGTAGAAAGAGAGCCTTGTGCAGGATCATGTCCTGGGATAGGAATGGCAAGAGATCTTGCTATATCCAGGAGGAAACTCTGAAAGGAGGGATCCCTAACAGGAATCTCTCTTGGACAGGTTAGATTTAAAGAACTAGCCTGAGCACCCACAGAGGTATTCAAATATATAGGAATAGAAGATCCTGCACATTGCAGTGTGGAATGCGTAAGGGATGGTTGCACGTACTGGGTATCAGGAGCAGCAACCGTCCTTACCACATTGTCCATGCCAGGTATCGACTCCAAGCTTGGTATAGAATGGAGCGATCCTGTTGAAAAAAGCATGGCAGGAGTTGGCCACGATGCTACTGTGGATACCGGTACCTATGTTAATACCGGTACCGATGTCGGAGTCGAGCCCGACAAAGACATCGGAGCAGTCATCGGTGACAGTTCAATCGGTACCGAGGTGACCGAAAACCTCCGGCCACTATCCTCGGTACCGAAGCACCGGTATCGATCGATGGCAGTACCAAAACGTATTGGTACCGAGTCTTCTAGACTAGAGATCGATTCCAAACTCGGCATCGAGGGCAGAGAGCCTGATAAGCGAAGCATGGAAGGCATCGACCGCAAAGGTAATAAGGACGTCGGTACCGATTTCGGTACCGTGTCTGACACCGGTGAAGGAAGGTCAACCAGTGGCAACTCAATCGGCCTCGGGGGAACCAAGAGTTGTGGATCCGAATCATCGGAACCGAGCCTTCGGTACCGCCGAGAGCCGGTACCAAGGCGAGTCGGTACCCAGTCCTCCAGACTGGAGATCGATTCCAGACTCGGCATCAAAGGAAGCGAGTCTATCGATGCATGTCTGGAGGGTACTGACGGTGGTGGTAGTATCAGTGCTGGTACCGATAATGGAAAGTCAGTCTGGAGTGTATCCACCGGTCCCGAAGGCACCAAGGATGCCAGATGACGATCCCTGGTGAGGAGTGTTTCATCCAACACCAGTGCCGATGCCGGGGTACCGCTACCGCTCAAAGCGGATGCCACCGCCGGACACGGCTGAGGTATGTTCTGTGAGGGGTGAACCTCAGGAACAACCTGAAACCCCTTATCTGCTTTGGAGACCGAAGACTCCTGCCGGGGTTTTGGAGCCAGTGGGCCCTCGAGGGCAAGGCCGGAGCCGTCTTCATGCTGTGCATGAGACCTACCACTCGAGGACTGGCTAGTCTTAACAGACTGTTTGTGGGTTACCTGATTCTGTGTGGAAGAAGAAGGGGACGGTGCCCCAAAGCTGGAGGGCAACCGTGTATCGAGGGAACCTCGATGTTGAAGACCTCTTCTCACCAAACTGTTGTCAGGACCCAAGCAGGTTAGACACCGACTTTGAGGGTCTAAAAATAAAGTTGTACCGCCACTGTGTGAACATTTCTTGGAGAAAATGGCTGGCGGTTCCATGAAGGAAAAAGAAGAGGCCTAAAAGGCCTAAGGGACCGTGGGACACTTTGAAGAAAAAATATCCCGTGAAAAAGGAAAATTTTTCAAGAAAAGAAAAGAAAACACCAGCGGTACCGGTGGCGTTGGGAAGATAGCCGCGACCACAAGAAAACTAAAAAATAAAAACAAGAATTTTCTGCGGTGACAGGAGGACGTCCTGCCGGCTCCGCGGAAAAACAAAAACTGAGGAGAGGCAGTTGGGAAAGGCGGGAAGGCAGCACGCAGGCATGCTGGGATGCTTCCAAAAGCTCTTGATTGGATGCTGGGAAGCGTTCCCGCGCAGACTCCGTCGGTACCGACGTACCCATATGTGAAGACTCATTCCTGCTTGTTCCTGGAGATTACCCTATTTGTGCTATCTAATCCCCTGAAGCAATCCCAGCTGCTTCTCTACAAAAGCTGGGTAAATGGCCAATCAATCGGTTCAATAAAATAAAATATTTTAAAGATCTTTTACATAATTACATTCTTAAAGAGGATTGCTAAATATTCTTACATTGTCCATGGTTAGGCTTGCAACGACATGCAAAAAGGTTTTTTTTTATATATTGGCCTTCATCTATGGAATTGTACACCTGAAGGTCTTAGAAAGGTTAACCATTATTTTACATTCCAGAATTTGTAAGATGTGGCTTTTTCAAACAAAATTTTTTTATAGTTCACATTGTTAACCATGATTGCTGCATTTGTAGTTGTTGACAGTTCTGTAAGTTGCTGCTATTTTGTATTCTTAGCAACTGCTTTGATGCATTTTCAACTATTATTTGGTATTACGGTACATTTGTTTATGTGGTGTATGTATGATTGATTGCTAGATTCCTTGTTTCTGTGTTTTGAATTCATAAGAACCTTTTTACTAAGCTGTTAACATGGCAGTTAACGCAAGCTAATAGCAGTTGACATGAAAATTACTGTGTGCTACCATGGAATGGGGCAGAGAACGGGTGGACAATGAGCAGACTGTCTCACAATTAGCATGCAATAAATTACCGTCTCATTGAACAAGGGACTATCCTCTACGCTATTTTGAATTTAAGATCCCTTGCAAAAGCGGATTTATGATGGAATAAAAAAACAAGAAAGAAACTAATGGCCCTTTTTACTAAAGCCCATTAGTCGGTTAACATGAGTTTTAACGCTCCGCAGTTGGCAATCAGATACACTAAAATGCAAGCGTGCTGCCACCACATGCTAAAATGCACATTACTTGGCAATTGCTGGATGGGGCAGAGTGTGAGCATGGAAAGCTCATTACCGCTAGTACCAGGGCTATGCCATACACTCAGTGGCAAAGCAGCTCTTAATGCGAGTTCTCTATGGGAGTCATTGGCCTTGGTGGAATGCACGTTAG
This sequence comes from Ichthyophis bannanicus, assembly GCA_033557465.1. NCBI lineage: Eukaryota > Metazoa > Chordata > Amphibia > Gymnophiona > Ichthyophiidae > Ichthyophis > Ichthyophis bannanicus. Next base: position 743,344,091 of record CM066031.1, on the reverse strand, counting down.
TTTGACTCATCTGGAGTTGGCGGCCGAGACCACACTGGTCATACTCCCAACAGCTACAAGCTTTGCAGTTAACATGCGTTTGTTTGGCGGACTAGTTGCAAATCCTTAGCAAACCTTAGTAAAAGGGGCCCTAAGACTGGATAAAGATTTTGTATTCATGTAATTTACTAAGAGGTCATTTCTTTAGCAAAGAGAGACAATTTTTCCCTATAAAAATAATTCTCTTGATCTACTGTTGGAAGAGAATACCAATAATGTTGGAATATTGGGGATAATTTTATAAGGATTCTCATAGATTTAGGCAGCGCAAATGGGGGTACTTTAGTTATTTATGCATCTAAGTGGTGACTTACACATGTAAATGAGTATGCTCATGCTGTGTCTCATTCTGTAAGCACGTACATAAATGCAGTGCCATGTACTTTCATTGTAGGCATGACTGGGGCGAAGTGAGGGTGGAATGTGGGCAGGGTGAAGAGTTATGCATGCATATTATGAAATATTGTAATTTATGAATTTATTTTTTTTAGAAATTTTGGCATGCACATTTGCACTAATTCTAGGCTGGTGGAAGTAAATGTGCCATAAATTTATGCACATATTCGAGCCATTTATGCTAATATTTTATTTTTTTTAAAAAGTAGGCGCCCACTTTTTTTTTTTTTTAAATAAAATAGCACCTAATCTTCCCAGGCCTATTTTATATGTTAAAATGTCTTTCCCATATAAAATAAGTATATGCATACATGTATCATCTGAAGCCAGGAACAGGTGTGAATGTGTGCGTACATCGATGATTTTACCCATGCATACTTTACAAATGGAATGTGCATGCGTATATCCCAAACTCTGCCCATCTCCACCCCCCTGGAGTGGCTAATTTCCAAATGCATAGAAATATTTCATTTTGTTTTATTATATTTATATACTATAAAATTTGTACTTTTGACTTCTACACATAGTTTTTGTACTAGACAGTTTTGTAAGTGATGATTTCAGCATATAGAATTTAGATATAAATGTGATAATCACTTATAAATTATCTCTATATTGTTCAAGTCTAGAGACCATGGGCTCTGTTTATTAAACGTTTTTTCCTGCCGAGGAGTCCTGGGTATATCAGTAGATAACATCTGCAGGGCAACGTTGCTGACCAGCCTCATTTTTCTCTGCTTAAACTAAGATGCCAAGCCACAGCTGTGCCTGGCACTGGTGTGGACTTATGTTAAAAACAACAACATCCTAGTGGGGCGTTAAGTGCCGTCCGAGTTGGTGTCAACTCCTGGCGACCCACTGGATAGTTGACCTAAACTTTTTTCGGTCTTTAGCCAAGCAACATATTGTTGATAGAGTGGTGTCCATCGATCCATCTCATTGCTGGCCTTCCACTTTTACGGTGACCTTCTACCTTGCCAAGCATTATGTCCTTCTTCAATGATCTCTCTCTTTGCATGATATATCCAAAGTATGAAAGTCGAAGTCTTGTCATCTGAACTTCTAAGGAAAGCTTAGGTTTGATCTCCTCTAGTACTGACTGGTTTGTTCTTCGGGCAGTCCACGGTATATGCAGTATTCTTTACCAGCACAATAATTCAAAGGCATCAATTTTCTTACTGTCTATCTTTTTCACCGTCCAACGTTTGCATCCATATGATGTTACTGAAAATACCATGGCCTGGACAAGTTAAATCTTTGTATGGAGAGAGACATTTCTGCTCGTGATGATCTTGTCTAGGTCCTTAATTCTACCAAGTGCAATACATTGTCAGATTTCTTGACTGCAAGTCCTTTATTGATAGTTGACAGCTTTAACTTGAATCAACAATTTCATTTTTTTCCCCATCAATGACAAACATTGATTTTTGCCAGTTGTCAGGATATTTGTCTTCGTAATGTTAAGGTACAGACCCATTTTAAGATTATATTCCTTGATCTTGAGAAGAAAATGTTTCAAATCATCTTCACTTTCAGTCAGAGGTATCATCAGCATAGCAAAGGTTGTTGAGTCTTCCACCAATCTTCACACCTTGGTTGTCTTCATACAGTCCTGCTTCTCTGATGATTTGTTCTGCATATAAATTAAAGAGGTAGGGGAGAAAGTATGCAGCCTTGTCGTACACCTCTGCTGATTTTAAACCATTTTGTTTCTTCTAGTTCCGTTCAAACTGTTGCTTCTTGATTAATGTAAAGGTTGTTCAAGAGAACGATCAGGTGTTCTGGTATACACATGCTTCTTAATGTGGCCCAGAGTTTTTCATGGTTTATACAGTCAAAAGCCTTGCTGTAGTCAATAAAATGCATATAGATATCCTTTTGGTATTCTTTTGTCTTTTCTAGGATCCATCTCACATCTGTCTCATTCTTCACCCTTTCCTGAACCCTGCTTGCATTTCAGGCAGTTCTCTTTCCAGGTATGGTTGTAGTCTCTGCTGAATGATCTTGAGTAGAATCTTGCTGGCATGTGGGATCAGAGTGATTGTGCGATAATTTCCACACTCAGTTGGATCACTTTTCTTCAGTATTGGTATAAACACAGATCTTTTCCAGTCAGTTGGCCATGAATTTGTCTTCCATATTTCCTGTAAGTATGGTAACAGCTGCATCTGATTGCTGTAATACTTCAAAGGGAATGCCATCAATGCCCAGTGCTTTGTTCTTTGATAAGGCTTTCAATGCTGCTTAGACTTCTTCTTTCATCACCACTATCACTCACTAGGATAGAAGACATCAATCACTTTAGAACTGGACACTGTATTTAACACTCTACTGTTTTTTCTCTCTTAATTTACTTTTTGTATGTTTACCCTTACATCTCTAGTTCTTTCTGTGTTTCTGTCTCAACATAGATAAAACTTGATTAAATTGAATTTGCCTGCTAAGAACCACTCTAAAATGGAAGAGTGAGAATGAGAGGAAAGAGATCGGAGCATGCTCAGAAGAGATGACTGGGAATAACCTGATGAGGATATTTTGATGATAGTGCACGAGAAATTAAAATGATCCTATCCACAGGTGTGATTTGCAGTCATGAAATCTAATGACACATTGTTCTTGATAAAATGGCTATGAAAGGCCTAGACAAGATTTTCAGGTGCAGAGATGTCCAAGCCATGATATTTTCAATAATGTCATATGGATTCAAAAGTTGGGCATTGAAGAAGCAATTGAGGAAGAAAGTCAAAGCCTTCAAAATATGCTGCTGGTGAAGAAAGCGTAGTTCCCTACCTTCTCTGGTTTAACCCCGGTGCCGTTCTGTGCATTACCCTGCTTGGCAACTCTAATCAAACGCTGTATCCCCAACTGGATGTGACGCGGCCGCGTTGCATGCGACCACGTGATCTCAAGGTGCCTCCTCAGCATAAATCTCCTCTCAGCGTGGTGTTCTGCGCCGAAGGAGCACGCCCAAGGAGCAGGCTTGCTCCTTGTGCGAGCTCCTTGGGGCAAGTCCGTGGGGGCGAGTCCAGAGTCCCTCGTTCTCTTTCCTCTCCTTGGAAGTTCTGCCTCTCGGATTAATTGCCCGCTGCATGTCTGTGCGGCCTGCCCGCTTCTGCACCCCCTCTTCCCTTGGTAAGTTTTTTCTTTGTGCACTTACTTTGTTATTTCTGTCTCATCTGACCACTTCCTCAGCCCAGTCTCAGTAATTTCGCCCGTCATGTCTGCAATACCTGTCTCTTGGGGTTGGAGGCCCTCTCCCCCCCACCCCCTGTTTCATCCCGTTTCACTACTAGGAACCTCTCTAATCTTATTCCCTGTTCCTCCTTTACCCGTCCTCCGCCCTCTACTTCAGCCCTTATCCTACTACATCTAGCTCTATTGAATTGTCGTTCCCTCCGTTCGAAAAGCTCTCTCATTCAAGATCTTATTTCGCAGCACTCAGTTGATGCCTTACTCCTGACTGAGACGTGGCTCAGGGAAGGCGAGGAGCCTCTCCTGAATTGAAGCCTCCCCCCCGGCTACTCCACCCTCTCTACTTGCCGTCGGGGTTGGGCCGGCAGGGGGTTGCCGTCCTCTTCCATTCCTCCCTCCAAGAGATATCCTCCCCTGATATTCATTATCCCAGTCCATTCTTCATTCTAACTCCTCTCCCCCGACATATTTCTTTTTGGTCTACGCCCCTCCTGCCTTACCCGGGCCTCAATGGGACTCTCTTGTCCTGACTCTCTCTGAACTCTCCCTTAGCTATCAACAACTCCTGGTCTTAGGAGACTTTAACACTCATGTCAATTCCCCCACCTCTTCCCGCGACTTTTCTTTTCTCTCTCTCCTCTCTGATCTCTCTCTTCAACAATATACTTGCATGCCCACGCATTCTGCTGGTCACTCCCTGGACCTGGTCATTTCCCATTCCTCCTCTTCTATAGTCCCCACCTTCCTTAATACCATGCCTGTTCCTTGGTCCGATCACGTATGCTTATTCTTCTCCATCCCCACCTCCTCCTCCCCCCCCCCCCGTGACGGATTCCCGCCACCCCCCATCTTGTTCGCCGTATTACGCCCACCACACTCTCACAATTCCCTTCTTCTGATTCCCTTTTTCCCCCGGATTTCCATCTGCTTCCTGTAGGCCTCCAGGCCCAGTCTTGGAACTCCATCCTCACGGATGCATTGGACCAGCTTGCCCCGCGCCTGCCTCTCTCCTCCCCTTCCCCTCGTCATCATTACCCTTGGTTTCACGCAGGTCTCTTTTTCCACCATATCTACCTGTGCCGCGCTGAGCGGCGCTGGCGTAGGCACCCATCCTCTGCCTCCCTAGCTCACTTTCGACACTGTCATTCCCACTATCGGTCCTTGCTACATTCTGCTAAACTGGACTACTTCTCCTCTCGAATCTCTTCATCGGCCAGTTCCACTCGTCAACTCTATCCTGTCCTTCGCTCTATCTCCGCCACTCATTTCCTCACCTCCCCAGTTCCGTCTCCAGGATCCCCTGATCCCACTCTTTTGGCCTCACACTTTGCCACTAAGATCGGAAATCTTCACTCTTTTTCCCTCTTGCCCTCCCCCCCTTCCTCCCTCCCCCCCCTCCTACCTCCCCCCTTCTTCCCACTTCTCTCCGTTTTCTCACAAATGGTCCTTCTTCCAACTCGTGACTCTATCAGACCTTTTCCAAGGTATATTCCTCAATTCGAAAGAGCACTTGTATTTCAGATCCCATCCCCTCCCAATGGCTTATGGATCCCTCCCTGGCCCTTTCCCCCTATATACTCTCTATTATCAACTCCAGTCTTTCATCCGGCTCTTTCCCTGCTATCTGGAAGCATGCCACTATCTGCCCCATCCTTAAAAAAGATTCTCTCGACCCGTCCTCCCCAGCCAATTGGTGCCCTATCTCCAGTCTTCCCTTCCTTTCAAAGATTCTCAAAAAACTGGTTTATGCACAACTCTCTTCTCACCTTGAGGCCTCTCTGACACTCCACCCCCGTCAATCCAGTTTCCACCCCAATCATAGCACTGAATCTATTCTGCTTTCCTTCCTTAATGAACTACGTACTGCTCATGACCGTGGTCACATCTCCATTGCCGTCTCCCTTGACTTATCTGCTGCCTTCGACCTTGTGGATCACTGTACTCTCCTAGCCCATTTACACGACACTGGGCTTTCTGGTTCTGTACTGTCTTGGTTTCATTCCTTCCTCTCCCACAGAACCTTTTCCGTTTCCACAGGTCCCCTCTCTTCTCCTTCCACCCCTCTCCCATGTGGTGTTCCCCAGGGTTCTGTCTTTGCCCCTCTCTTATTTAACGTTTTCATGGCCCCCCTTGCACTTCTTTTTCAGCAGCACAGCATTTCTGCTCACTACTATGCTGATGATATCATTCTTCTCCACCATACAGACCCCACTGTCCCAGATCTTACTCCCCTCAATTCCTGTTTGGCCTCAGTGTCCTCCTGGTTCTCCTCTAATTTTTTGCATGTGAATCCCTCCAAAACATCTGCTATTTGGTTTACCTCTGGTGCCCCTATTCCACCTTTTGCCCCTATTTTGTCCTGCTCTCCATTGCCAGTAGTCTCCTCCCTATGCTACCTTGGAGTCACCCTGGATTCCACCCTATCTTTCAAAGAACATATTTCATCTGTCGTACAGCGGTCCTTTCACACCTTAAGACAACTCCGTGCTGTTCGCCCCTTCATATCAGTCTCCTCCATGACCACATTATTACTGTCTTTGGTGGTATCTCGCTTGGATTACTGTAATGTTGTCCTGGCTGGCCTTCCCCAAACACAATTGCGGAGATTACAACTTGTCCACCACACAGCTGCACGTATTCTCACACATGCCTGTCATTTCGATCACATCACCCCCATCTTGATTCACTTACACTGGCTTCCCCTCGTTTTTCGTATACAGTTCAAAGTACTTATGTATGTGCATAAAACTATCCACACCGGTATTCCTCTGTACCTTGCCGACCTAATCCATCTTCATTCGTCTCACCGCTCTCTCAGATCGATCCACCTGAACCGTATGTCCCTTCCTTCCCCTTCACAAGCCCACCTTGAGTCTACCCGCTCCTCAGCATTTTTCTTTCTGGGCCCCCGACTCTCGAACTCGCTCCCTCCCCCCCCCCCCCCCCCGCCCTCCGGTTAGAACCCTCCTATAAAAATTTTTAAGACCAAGCTGAAGATCCACCTTTTCTGCACTGCCTTTAACCTTCCTCCTCCCTCCACTCCTCTTTCCCTTCCACCCCGCTGAATCACGATGTATTTAGTCCTCTGTTACTCTGTTGCTTTATTCTATTTCTCCACTCTATCCTTTCTCTTAATTTTTTTATGGCGTTCCTTTCCTTTTCAGCAGCCTTATAGTTTGTTATTGTACACCGCTCTGGTGCCATCGGTAAAGAGCGGTATATTAAATGAGCCGATAAAGATAAAAGATCTCCGGGAACAGCAAGAATAAGTCTTCACATATGGGTATCGTCGGTACCAACAGAGCTTGCGCAGGAATGCTCCCCAGCGTCCAATAGGAAAGATTTTGGGAGCATCCCACAGCGCCTGCGTGCTGCCTTTCTGACTCTCCCTCTTCAGTTGAGTTTCTAGCTGAGACCAAAAGAGAGAGTAGACAAAGAGAGACAGATAGAGAACTCCTAGGGGAGGTGGGTGGGTTGTGAAGACTTATTTCTGCTGTTCCCGGAGATCACCTGTTACAGGTGAGTAACTACGCTATCTCCAGGAACAAGCATGAATGTTGTCATCTTATATGGGGACTCCCCAGCTGAGAGATGCCAGGGGGATGACCCCAGGTGAGATGAGTCATGCTCCCTCCCCTGGATCTCTGGCATCGAAACCCAGGACGGCAGGTAAAAGTTGTACTAAGTCTGAAAGAGATGCTGGAGCACAGCCTGGCCAAATGAGGCATCCCGACAGGAGTCTTTGTCTAAGCAATAGTGGGCTGTAAAGGTGTGTACCGAAGCCCAAGTGGCTGCTCTACAGATGTCATCAATGGACACAGAACGAAGATTAGCCATTGAGGCTGCCATTGCTCTCATATTGTGAGCTGTGACATGGCCTTCAAGAGAAAGTCCCTTGCTCTCATATGCAAAGGATATGCAATTTTTAATCCACCTAGAGAGAGTTCTTTTGGAAAATGGAAGTCCCAAATGACTAGAATCAAAAGCAACAAAAAGCTGAGAAGATTTTCTATGTTGCTTTGTTCTTTGAAGGTAAAAAGCTAAGGCTCTTTTACAATCTAAGGTATGAAGATTCCTTTCTGCATTAGAGGCATGTGGTCTAGGGAAGAAACCAGGAAGGTAAACCGCTTGGTTTAAATGAAAAAGCGAAACCACCTTTGGCAAAAAGTGAGGACGAGTCCTAAGAACTACCTTATCATGGTGAAATCTTGCATAAGGAGGATCCGCCACTAAAGCCTGTAACTCACTAATGCGTCTAGCAGAAGTGAGGGCAACTAGGAAGATGACCTTCCAAGAAAGAAACTTTAGAACTGTAGTGGCTAAAGGCTCAAAGGGTTTTGTTAAAAGTAAACCTCTCATAAATCTCGCTACAAGTGGATGAGAGGAAATATGTTGTCTATCCAGAGGTTCGTGAAAAGCAGCAATGGCACTAAGATGGACCCTTACTGAATTGGTCTTAAGACCAGAATCTGATAGATGGAATAGGTACTCCAGATGCAATTCGACAGGCACTGTATGAGGGTTAAGTTCCCTTTGAGAACACCATACAGAGAATCTCTTCCACTTAAAGGCATAGGATCACCTTGTGGAAGGCTTCCTGGAAGCCACAAGGATATCCTTTACCTGTTGAGATAGGTTGATATCTGGGAATCCTAGGCTTTCAGTAACCAGGCCCTGAGGTGCAGGGACTGGGGATTCGGGTGCAATAGCATCCCGTTCTCCTGGGAAAGAAGATCTGGAGCACATCCCAACTCCAGAGGTGTGGCTTGAGAGAGACGCAGAAGCAGATGATACCACGTCTGCCGTGGCCAACGTGGAACTATGAGTATCATATGACCTCTGTCTCTCTGAAGCTTGAACAAAGTTTTGGGAATGAGGGGAATGGGTGGGAAGGCATAGAGGAAGTCCCGACCCCAATGGAGGAGGAAAGCATCCCTTGCCTGACAGTTTTGAGCCGGAATTCTGGAACAGAATTGGGGAAGTTTGGCATTCTGTGGACTTGCAAAGAGGTATATATCTGGCGCTCCTCAGATTCGAAACACTCGAGCAAGCTGGTCTGAGTGCAGAGACCATTCGTGTGGCAGCAATATTCAACTGAGTTTGTCTGCCCAAAGATTTTGAATGCCCGGAAGATATACCACTAGGAGGTGGATTTGAAGCTCTCTGGCAAGGGCCCACAGTCGCAAAGCTTCATTGCATAATGACAGAGAGCCTGTTCCACCCTGCTTGTTCACATAGAACATGGCTACTTGATTATTGGGTCTGGACCAGAACTGTCTTGTAGCTGAGATGGGCCAGAAAAACTCAGACAGCATGGAAAATGGCTCTGAGCTCTAGGAGATTTATGTGAAGACCCTGAGTTGATAGATCGCGCAAGTGAACCCCCAACCCAACTTGGACGCATCTGTTGTTAGGGTGGTTTGGTATAGAGGCTGCTGGAAAGGAGAACCCACAAGAAGGTTTTCCAGTGACTGCCACCATTGTAGGGACAAAATGAGACGTGTGGCGTTTCTGATATTGTCCATTAGTCGTCCCGAGGCCTGTGTCCACTGAGAGGATAGGGTCCACTGGGCTTCTCGCATATGAAGGCGAGCATAGGGAACCACATGGACCGTGGGGATGCCATATGCCCCAGAAGCATCTCCCGAACAGTCAAGACCACCTTCATAGCTGCTTGGGAAGGCCAGCTGTACTATAAGAAGACACCGTGGACGTGGTAGGAAAGTCCCTGACTGCCTTGTGTCTAGACGAGCCCCTATGAATTCTAGAGACTGAGAAGGGGTGAGATGAGATTTTGGGAGGTTTATCACCAGTCCCACATATCGAAGGATTCACATGGTGCAAGAAAGAGTGAAGCTGACCTCTGGAGCTGTTGATGCTCGAATGAGCCAGTCGTCTAAGTAAGGGAAGACAAATATTCCTAGAGTTCTCGGGAATGCTGCTATTTCTGCCATGCATTTCATGAAGACTTTTGGGGCAGAAGCCAAACCAAAGGGAAGAACCCTGTATTGGAAGTGTCTTCTCTGGAAAAGGAATCAAAGGTATTTCCTGTGATCTGCATGGATGAGAATATGTGTATATGCATCCTTTAGATCTAGAGAACATAGCCAGTCCCGACTCTGAAGGTATGGCAGGATTGTTCCAAGGGAGATCATTTTGAATTTTTTCCGGAACAGATACTTGTTTAATTCTCTGGGTCTAGTATAGGCATGTTTTCTCTTTGGTATGAGAAAGTAGGGGGAGTAGAATCCCGTACCCTGTTGGGGCATGGGTACCTCTTCTATTGCTCCTTGAGCAAGAAGTGATGCGACCTCCTGACCCAAGAGATTGGTGGCAGGGACCTGAGAATTGAACTGTCTTATTGTAGGAGGGGGCATACTGTGAAAATGAAGTCTGTATCCCTCTCGTGCAATGGACAGAGTCCAGTTTTGTGATGTTATTTGTTGCCATCTTCTGAGAAAATGGCATAACCTGCCCAGGATGGTAAGGGGGTCTGGACCTTTCAGGGGCAGAACAACTAAGTTCTCTAGGAAGGAGTCAAAGCCCATGAGGAGGCTGAGTCTGTTGAGCTCTTGGAACTTGTGGCTTCCTCTGCTGTCTGTTCTGTTGTTGTCCCCTTTGGGGAACATGAACTGGACAGTGTCCCTGATGGATGTAAGATGGGTAAAATTAATTTTTCTTGTTGAAAAAGGTTTTCTTTACTGAATTTTTCTTTGCTGCGTTGGCTGTAGACTTTGATAGTCTATTCAAGGTAGTATTTTCAGATTGAATCTGATTAGCCTCGTCTTGCCAATCCTTGCCAAAGAGATTTTCTTCTGTGCCAGGAATATTTCCCAGTTTATCTTGCACCCATTGTTCTAAGTCTGATGCCTGAAGCCAGGCAATACGACGTGCACCGATGGAAATAGCAGATGTTCTGCTAATGCATTCAAAGCAATCAAAGGTTGCACGGTTCACAAATTTTGAGACATCCTGGGCATGTTTGACCAGAGTAAGGAATTCCCGCCTTTTTTCCTCAGGGAGAAGAGGGCTCATGAGCTCCAAGTCACCTGTAACTTCTTTGAGGAACATTCCCATATAGAGAATGTAGGAGCTAATCCTGGCTGTCAACATGGAGGATTGGAAACATCAACACCCAAAGGCATCAAGTGTCCTCGATTCACGGCCCGAGGATTGGAAGAATGTGTTTTAGCACTCTTAATCCTAAGCATCGCCGATTCCACTACCATTGAATGATGTGGTAACTGAGTCTTTTGAAAGCCAGGACAGCTTGGAACTCGGTACATGGTATCGAGTCATCAAGAGTGTGGAGACACCGTCAAAGGAGTTTCCCACATTCTCAGCATAAGATTATGCAAGATTCTGTGAATAGGCAGAGTAGCTGCCTCTTTAGGAGCCTTAGGGTACTGAAGGATTTCTAATTCTTATGTTCTAGGTTCCTTCTCTAGAGTCACCTTGATTGCAAGACCTCGAGCTAAATCACGTATAAAATCCTGGAAGGACATGTCTTCTGGAGGAGACATTCTTCATTGAGGAGAAAGAGATGGATCCTCCGGAAGGATAGCTCTAGTACCAGCAGAGTCATCAGAGTCGGATGATTCGAAGTATCTCTGCACCGGGTGTTCTTGCAACACACGGTACCAGTATCGCTCGAAGTCGGTATCGGGGTGTCTCGGTACCGATCCGTCGATACCTGAGATAGACTCAAGGCTCGGCATGGGGGGGGAAGCATACCCGCCGAGGCACTCGGTACCGGTGTCGGTACCGATACCTGTGGAACCATCTATAACGGTCTTAGCGGTACCGAAGCTGCTAAGAGGGCTGCTAGACTGCGTTCGATAGCGAGGATTCTGTGATCCATCACTCCTGCCGATGCTTGGGTGTCGGTACCGGTGGAAGTGGCTACGACCCCAGAACATGGCACCTGTAGTTCTGCAGAGGTGGGAGCCCCTGGAACATTCTTGAGCCCCGTTAATGCTTTGGAGACCAAGGCCTCCTGCCGGGGCTGCTTTGCCGGTGAACTTTCCTCGAGGGCAACGCCAGTGGCATCTCAATACTTAGAAGGAGATCTACCCTTTGAGTACTGGCCAGTATTAGAAGACTTAAGTTTAGTTACCTGAGATCCATGGGAGGAAGATGAAGCCCTGGAAGACATTGATGCAACTGACATCGTATCTGCGGCAAAAAGGGTACCAAGTTTTGCAGCTCTATTCTGCAGGCCCCTCTTGGTCATCTTTCTGCAGGAGAGACACTCTGATGGAGAATGGTCAGGACCTAAACACTTAAGACACCATTCATGGGTGTCGGTGACGGAAATGGTACCGCCACATTTAGAACATTTTTTGAAACCACTAGCTGGTTTCTCCATGTTTGAAGAAAAATGGGCCTAGTGCCCAAAATGGCGCCTAGCCCCAAGAGGGGAAAGGCCCCTGAAAGAAAATCTTTTAGAAAACTAGGGGTTTTTTTGAAAAAGAAGAAAAGAGAACCAGTGGTAGCGGTAGGCGTCGAAGGAAGGCAGACGCGACCACAAAAAACAAAAGAATAAGGATAAAGTTTTCTGCGGTGACAGGGCACATGTCCTGTTGGCTCTGCGGAAAACGAAAAACTGAAGAGGGAGAGTTGGAAAGGTGGGAAGGCAGCACGCAAGCGCTGTGATATGCTCCCAAAAGCTTTCTTATTGGACGCTGGGGAGCGTTCCCGCACAGGCTCCGTCGGTACCGACGATACCCCATATGTGAAGACAACATTCCTGCTTGTTCCTGGAGATTATTGCATGTATCACAACCAGGAGTGGAGGAGTAGCCTAGTGGTTAGAACACTGGCTTGGTAACCAAGCAACCAGGGTTCGATTCCCACTAGCACTCCTTGTGGCCTTGGGCAAGTCACTTAACCCTCCATTGCCTTGGAAGAAAGGCCTGGCAATCTACTTCCGGTGACACTGCCAAGAAAACCCAGGAGCTTCTGGGTCGCCAGGAGTCAGGACTGACTCGAAGGCACACATTGCATTTTGCATCACAACCAGGCAAGAGGTAGCTAGGCTTGAGGGAGACACCCCCTCTTTCCCCTGTGACCTGCCCCTCCCCTATCCCTTCCTTCCCTTTCTCCTCCTCCCCCCATTTGTCCTCTGACTTATCTCCCCACAAAATGCAGCAGACCACCAGTGAATACGCCACACACAGTGTTTATTGGCAAATACTTGACAGCAATATAGCCTATACATGAGTAACCAATGGAATAAATACAACCAATTCAATATCTATACAAACAGGAGTTATACTGACATGATCAGAAGAGACAGCCCACATTTGCACTGGGGCTAAGCTGTTGAAGCCCACCTACTTCTCGCTTCAGCTCACTCTTTTATGCTCCTTATCTCAAAACATACACAATCTGTGAAATACACTGAGGGGAAAGCAGGCCATTAAAGGGTGCCTTTTACCCCTGGTTGCAGCAGGGTTCAACATTCACGATTCCAAGTCTGACCCATCAAAGGTCAGTACTCGTGCCCAACTCAGCTTATGTGTTGGAGCTTTGGGCTTCCTCCTCTGCCATCGAGGCATGGGGAGGCTATTACGCGCTGGCCCTAATGCGAAACATGCCGACTCTGCATGGGGGAGGACAACTACCTTATGGCCACTCCCTGTCACCCCCCCCCCCTTTCTCAGGTGTAGGCTTTGTGCTCTGTCTCATGTCCCTTAACCCCGGCCCTTAACACTAGGCCATGCTGCTACGGCAGTCCGAAGAGGAGTGGGTGGGTGCACTGTCTGGACTCCTTCTGATTGAAGGAGCAAGAGGACAGCCTCCAGCCTGCCGGCCACTAAAATAGCCAGCTCCAGGCCTGCCCTCCTGCCCCTCCACCCCCTGCCCCAGATTTACCCTCTTCTGGCACCCCTGCTCCCTTGCACCCGTTAACTCTAGCCGCCAGGATCTTGGACTGCCCAGAGAACAAATCAATAGGTATTGGAGGAGATCGAGGTTTCCTAAGAAACTCAAATGACAAGACTTCAACTTTCATACTTTAGATACATCATGCAAAGAGAAAGACATCATGTTTGGGAAGGTGGAAGGTCAGTGCAAAAGAAAAAGTCCAGCAATGTTATGGATCGATACAACAGCAGCAACTATGGATTCTACTCTATCAAAATTAGATACCTGACTGAAGACAGAACACAGTTTAGGACAACCATACACAGGGTCACCATGAATCTACATTAACTAGATTGCACTTGACAACAATAACAAGAAGAAACGTTATAGGTTCATCAGCAGCCCGTGAATATCGGCCCAGCTGTTTTTGGGTACTGTTAAGGCTTGGCGGTACATCACCAGGTGTTTCATAAAGTTTGGATGGACTTCATGTGAGTGATGTTGATGTCATATCTTTTCCAGTTTATATCATTGGTACTTAAACTATGTTCAATCTAGGGTCCTTAAGACAATGATCCACAGGTTCACCGTGAATCTACATCGACTGGATGGTACCTGACAACAACAAGGAAAGTTATAGGTTCAGAATTAAACATGCATTCCAGACATTGACCTGCTCTGACACTAATCTTCCATTCATCCATATGGGGGTCGTATAGAGCCTCTAGGAAACCCTCAGAAATCATAGCTTCATGTCTTTAATTTCCTTTCAAGTTCTGGTAGAGTTTTTCTGGTTTAGGATGCATTTGGATAAAATTTAACTTAAAAAATGCTGAGTCCATGATGAAGTTGGTGGTGTTAACACCCCTATGTTTAGAAATGTTAAACCAAGTCTAGCGGGTTACCCTTTTCATTGTTTGAAGATGTCATCACATTTGTAGATCCTAGTCTTCTGGGGAAACTGCTAGCTACTTATGCCCTAGATTGGCTACTGTTGAAAACAGGATACTGGGTTTGATGGACCTTGTTTTGACCCAGTATGGCATATCTTATGTTGTGCTGTAGAGCAGATGTTGGCAGATATGCACCAGATTCCTGACTTAGGAAGATAATATGATCCTTGCTGCAGATTCATGTTGGTTGACTTTGCCTTTTTTTTTTTGGAGGTTTGATGCAGCCATTAACTTACCCTGTGCACACTGATCTTTGTGTTTTCACTTTTTTGATTCTTTAGTGTTCCATACAATTTCGTATATAGGACTTAAAATGAATGCAATGCTCAGCCACCTTCCATCCCTCAATTCTTCTCTCCGCTGCTCCTCCATCTGCCCTTACCACTGTGCTCATTATCTGTCTCGAGTGTGCTTAAAATTCTATCATAGTTTTAGTTGTTTCATTCTCTCTTGAAAGGCTGTTTGAAGCATCCATTACTCTCTTAGTAAAGGAGCATCTCTTCATAATTCCTCTGAGCCCTCCATATCATGACCCCTTTCTCCTTGACTTTCTATGGAAAATGACTTTTTTTCTACCAGCGGTAGTGCATGCAACTAATTGCATGCTGCCAGCATCTCATAGACAAGAATATGAATGGCGGGTATGTTAAGAGTTGCTATAAATCTATTAACACCACGCAAATATCCTGTGTTACCCAAGCAAATAACGCTCTGTTCTATAACTACTTAAAATAGTCAGTCAGCATTGCTTTTATAACTGCTGCTTTCAGGGCCTGGCCTTACCGTACCATCTTTTCTCTAGTAAGTAGCAAATCTTTCTTCAACTTCATTGTATTTTCCCTCGTATTTCACTTAAGCACAGATGCTATTGCAATGGATTTCAATAAGAGGTTTGTGGTAGTTCATGTTATAGTACACCAAAAAGATTAATTTTCTGAAAATATGGTTTTTTCAGAAATCTATGGATTGATACTGCCACCTTGAACGGAGCTCACTGTTTCTATTGTCTAGACCGTCTTATACACCTGAGGGAATTTTGCAAATAAAATTCAAACTTCTGAGTCAAAAGTTCCAAATTAGGAAAAATTCTGCATGCTTTGTCACAATAACCAGACATTATTGTTTTTGAATGATACCTAACTTAAAATACAGTACACAAAAATAAAATCACAAAAATGTGCTAAATTTTGAATTCCTGTGTGCAGGATTCCAGCAAGATCATATGTTGGGTTCCAGCAATAAAACAGCGGCATCCTGCTTTGTGGTCAGTAGAAAACATACTTTCATCATTGATTGCTCCACTGTTTCTTGCACAAAATGGATGCTCCGAAAAGAATAACACTGCAAATGTGGAGTTGATCTAAATCTGAGAATAAGGCACTTTGAAAGACAAACTTGAAAGTTTCCATGTAATGCCTGTTGGGTCCTATTTTCAGAACTGTTTTGCTACAGGCACAGAATGAGGAAAAATGAAAAGCTCATGCAGATCTGTTGGTTTATGTGCTCTGCTACCAATCTGCATTTTTAACAGCCATCATCTACCTCCACCCCCCTCCCCCCCCTTTCATCATTCCGCTCATTCTGTTTTCAAGTACCAGTATCCTACTCCAAAAGAAAAAAAACCATACATGGATGCCTTTGCATTAACCTTTGATGTTTACCAATGTGGAAATCCAATCATTCTTTTATATTTCATTTTCAAAGGCATTGAATGCGAGTCATGTGTACACATCCTTTCTAATAATGGTGGGGAAAGGGCTGTATAGGAAGATGATTGTTTTAGCTCTGCTTACATTTTATGCTGGTGTTTATTTCCAGTCTCTGCTTTGGAGGCTCTGTTAAGTAGCCCGGAGAAACGAGTGATGTTTTTTTAACGCTGTTATTTTGTTGTGCTCTTACGTCTGTTTTGTTTCTATGGACAGTGGCACTAAAGGTTGGTGTTAGCAGTTGTAAAGACGTCCTTGGGTCTGTAAGATGATGAACTTACTGAAAGCATTTCTGAAAATCCTAATACTTTTTAACTTGCTGAGCTTTTGATTTCAATTGAGGCCTGCTCATTTGGGGATTAGTGTCTCAGTACAATCACTCAGTATAGACTACCTTACCTCTTCCATAAAGTGGGAAAACAATATGAAGACAGCCTGGGCTCTTAAGAGAAAAGACGACGCCTTCCTACATTTATGGAGCCCGATATTTAAAATGATTAACAGTTAGCAGAGCTGTAACCATGTTAATCATAATGAATGGGATATTCTCAGCACTAGCATGTTAATGGGTGTTACCGCTAGGCACTCCGATGCTATCCAGTTAGTACTGGGGCATTCTGGGTGTGGCACAGGGACAGCAGCGATATCCTGGCAGCAAAAATCAGGGACAGTAAAGGCTGGCTTAGCTTTTGCTGCCGAACCTAACCGGGCTATCCAGCTGACCTGGATATTCAATGCCATTGAATATCTAGGTCTAGGGTTCATCAATGACGGCTAGGTACTGTAATCACACTGTTGAATACCAGTCCCAGACAGTCTTAAAGTGTACCGTCCAAGAGCCCTTCCAGAACCCTTCTACTCCGTATAGACGTAAGAAGAATTTCCAAGTCATTCCTGCACTGAAATTCTACTGTAGGATTGTGAATCAGAGGTATTTAGTGTACTTCTGGATCACAAATATTTTGGGGATTTTTTTTTTATTTCAAATACTTTATTGCATTCCATGTACGGAAAAAAAAGCATCAAAATTAATTATAAAACTTCAACAAACAAGGCTTGAGTGCAGGTAATATTACATACCCAGCTTCACCAGCAGACAAACAGAAATTAAATATAACTTGAAGCAAGATAATCCATAACCGGCTGCCAGAACTTAGTAATAACCAATACTCTATTAATTCACTAAGCAACAGCCAACTCATTTTTAAGAACCAAACAGTATTCCACCAATAATTTATGTTTAGCATACTGGCATTTTTCCAATTAGAAAAAAATCATTTTCACTCCTAAAGAGATCAATATATTGAATAGTCTGTTGCTCTCCTCTGGTAAATCAGCACCTAATAAGAGAGAGAAACAACACAATATCCAAGGATAGATCCTGAATAGTATGTAATGTACGTTGCACCTTCAGCCAAATCTCATTCCAAGAGGACTGAATATAACTACATTCATAAATCATGTGAGTTAGTGTGCTGGGCAATCCCAGCAATGACTGTTCCTCAACAACCCAACTCTCCACATCTCTCAATGCATCCAAATCAAGTGATGGGTACAAAAAAAAAAAAAAAAAAAAAAGAGGGATTGCTATAACTTAGCTGACAGCAAAGGATGAGTCACATGTGACCAGAAACTGGTCCAGAAAATATACTCTTAACAACTGCATCTTGTTCCCGTACCCTTGCAATGCCTTTATGGGGGCTGAGAACAATTTGCCTCAGCGGCTCAAAAAAGAACTACGCTATCTGCCCTGTCAGAAGCACCTGCACCTACACACACATTCATAGCAAATCAGATTCTACCACTAAAGATGTCTGATCTATAGAACTCTGATGTATACAATAAGTCAGTTGCCCCCACATGCAAGTCAGGGAGACCAAATCTGGACCGCATTTCCGGATGGACAAAAATTTGCCATCTTTGATCAATTGACCTATCGTTGAAAGTCTAATTACTATCAATCAGGTCACAAAGCAACTTTTATTTCCCAGTTTTGAGTTTGGGATTATGCCAAACAATATGAGGTAGATTGCCACCAGAAACTTATGGATTCTCTGTCTATAGCCAATAAGGCAAAATGTGTTGCCTACATGGATCCTCCAGTTGAGCATTTTGTAACTAGGGCGATCTTCAGTATTAGTTTCAAAGGAATGGGAACCATTTCCTCCTCGGCCAATATTCAGGGAGGAATGGATGGTACACTGGACAATCAAATAAGCCTGTAGGCATCAAAACTAACCAAATCGGCTAGGTGGTATAAATAAAAATCAGGGAGCCCAATCCCAATATCCTCTCTGGTCACCTTTAGTGTTCATTGCTATCCTTGGACATTTACTTTTCCACAAAAGCTTTGAAAGTGCACTCTTGAGGCAGACATAAAAGCTTTTGGACATAAACCAGGAAACATATTCAATGTGTAAGTGATCAGAGAAATCTGTCATTTTAATTGCATCCATATGCCCCCATGAAGATAGCACAAAGGGAGACCAGCATTGTGTCACCCTGTTGATTCACTCTAGCATTTTGTGCATTTTTAATTCCATAAGTTGTTCAGGGAAACCCCTTTAAAAGCAAAAGGTCCAACATCCTTGAGAGTAGTAAAGTAAATAATTGGCATCACCTTCAATTTTTCCAAGTTAATTTTATAGCCAGAGGACATAGACAATAATAATAGATCTTTAGCATAAGCAGCTAACTTATATTCAAAGTTGGTACCATATATAACACTTACAGCAGAATTCTGCCTAATTGCCAATAACAGGGGTTCCAGGGCCAGATTAAACAATAAAGAAGAAAGGGGTCACCTTTGCCTCATTCCACAATGCAATTTCACTAAAAGATGAACAGCCAATTTAAATGAAGGATTGAACTTTAACTCAAACTAGAATATCTGTTCCATGCCCAAACCATTCCAAAACTTTTCACAAATAGGCTTTTGATTCTGATGAGACCGGCAAAGCTTTTACCCTTTGTTAACAATAAAGCATGGAATAGTTAAACACTATCCCTAATATATGACCAGCCATAATTTCAACCTGCTCAAACCCTTTAAGCAACTCCAAGAACTTGCCTAGGTACAGCATCAACACCTTAACAGCTATTTTACAGTCTGTATTTAATAAAGAAATCAGCTGATAACTCTGTACCAAACTGACATCCCTTCCTGGCTTTGGAATCAAGACTCTGTGCTCCTCTGCAAAGGCATTGGTGCTTGGGAAGATCTCATATGAATGCCTGAAAAGATAACTGACCAGAGAGCATGGAGCTGAATTGTTTATAGGATTCCATGGTATAACCATCAGATCTGGGAGCCTTTTGGACAGAAGAAGCTGGACAGTCTGCTAATTTATTTATTTACATTCTCTTATATACCGCACTATTCTGCATCAGTGCGGTTTACATTGAACAAACTGAAATTACATTGAACAGGGCATTGTAACTTGGAGATAACTATTTACAGGGAACAAGGGCTATGGAGGGTTAAGTGGCTTGCCCAAGACCACAAGGAGCACCTGTGGGACTAGAAACCCCAGTCATTCCGGCCCAAGGTTGCTGTCCTCTAGTGGGATTTGAACCCCCGACCTTCCGGCCTGAAGTACCTTGCCCCAACCACTAGGCCACTCCTCCACTCCTAATCTTAATCCTTAGCCAAATCACTCAGCTGTGGGTGTCATAGAAAATTTCTTATTGCATGGTCATGCTTAATAGTACTTAAAAAGGTACCTAAGTCCATGCTGACTCCTGGTTACCCACAACCTCTGGGTTTTCTTGGCAAGGTATGACCAGAAGTAGATTGCTAGGCCTTTTCTTCTGAGGCAATGAAGAGTAAACTGACTTGCCAAAGGTCATAAGGAGTACCATTGGGAAATGAACCCTTATCTCTTGGCTACTAGGCTGTTGCTCTAACCACCAGGCTACTCCTCTAATCCAAGGTCATTTAACTCAAGTAAAAACCCCTGAAAATTGTCCTGCACAGGAAATTGAGATCAAAAGGTAAGATTTTACTTATCAATAATCTTCTTTCCTGGAGTTCTACTAGGCCAGTCTAGACAAGAGGGGACCATGTTCCCTCACCAGCAAACACAGAGATATAGAAAGAACCAGAAACCCTCAATGACATGATAGCCACTAACTATGATGCAGCTAGGAACAGACCCCAGAATTTGTTCACAAGCATATGGTAAAAAAAAACCCCTGACCGCCCACCACCTCATTAAGGATAACAAGGAACAGAGAACCACGAGCACATCCAGAATAGTCACCAGAGAACCACTTCCAAAAAGGACATAGTATGCTAAATTATTTTCTTCTATTTATCAGAGTCAATAAATGTCCCTCCTTATTTATTAAACCTGAGGTGGAGCCCCTTTTTTTTGTGCCATCAAGTCGGTTCTGACTCCTAGCGACCCAGCTGCCTTGTTTTCTTGGAAATGTATCACTGGAAGTAAATTGCCAGACCTTTTCTTCCGAAGCAATGGAGGGTAAAGTGACTTGCCCAAAGTCACAAGGAGCTCCAGTGGGAATTGAACCCTTGATTTTCTGGGTACAAGTTGGAGTCCTATGGATCAATAATCAGCTTCCATTTTTTAAACCTTTGAAAACTGGGACAAGAGGTGACCAGTCTTGTTTACCTCCAAATAAAGTTGAATGCTTGCTACAAACAATTCCCTAAAAGCCTTCTGGCTTAAGAGCTGGTTGCACTCATATTTACCTTGCACTAATTGGACTAATGGAGTGGAGGAGTAGCTTAGTGATTACAGCACTGGCTGGCAGGCAAGAGACTGGGGTTCAATTCCCACTAGCACGCCTTGTGGCTTTGGGCTAATCATTAACCCTGCAATGCCTCAGAAGAAAGCCCTGACAATCTACTGGTCACCGTGCCAAGAAAATCCAGGAGCTGCTGGGTCGCCAGGAGTCAGCACTGACTCAAAGACATGCAGTTGAGCTAATCTAGCATTGTCTTTCCACTTCATGTGCTGTAGCATGGACATGCAGTGCCCGATATTCATTTGGGTGGGCTATGTGCTGCTTCGGCACATAGCCCTGCCTGCTGACCCCTAACCCTGGATATTCAATGCCACGGTGATGGCATGGAATATCCGTGGTTGCTGCACAAGCCCCGGAGCCACCAAGACTAACCCGGTAGCGGCGATATCGCACTGCTACCCAGATAGCATCTGCATTTTTAGCCACAGATCGCTAACCGGGTAGTGGTACAATATTGCCGCTACCAGTTAGCAGTACTTCCCCCGCCCCTGTTCCGCCCCCGACACACCCCGATGCTAACTAGGTAGCAACAGGGCACATAGTGCCATTGAATATCCCCGTCTATGTCCCCTAACTGTGTAGGTGCCGTTGAATATTCCCGTTTAAGGCATTTACATGGTTTACTGGGCTGCAAACCATGTAAATACCTTTTGAATATCGGGCCTGCAATGTTTAGAGACAAGAAAATAGTGTAATCTGGAGTAGGTCTGATGATTAGTGGGAAAAAAAGTATTTTCACTGCTTGATGGGTGATCCACTCGCCACAGGTCTACCAGACCCACAGATGTCATCAAATTATGCAGTTCTCTCCAGGTTTTAATATGCCGTAGTTTTCAAACAGATCGTCTAAGTGAAGATTCAACAGTTGATTAAAGTCCCCAGCTATGATATTGGTGCCATCTGAACTCTCCCAAAGCACCTTTGGTATTTCATGAATGAATTCTGGAGCGTCCATGGTAGGAGCATAAACAAACAAAAATATGTACTTGTGGCCCCTTATCTCCATGACCACCATGATATAGCAACCAATTGTATCAGTACTCTGGTGCCTCAGTTTGGTTATAAGGCTTTATGGAATAATATAGACACTCCCTGTTTTTGCCCTACATCCAGAGGAAGCAAACAT
Organism: Ichthyophis bannanicus; assembly: GCA_033557465.1. Classification (NCBI taxonomy): domain Eukaryota; kingdom Metazoa; phylum Chordata; class Amphibia; order Gymnophiona; family Ichthyophiidae; genus Ichthyophis; species Ichthyophis bannanicus. Next base: position 743,322,045 of record CM066031.1, on the reverse strand, counting down.
GATCTGTGGTCCATCTAGTGTTAAGTTTACTACCTGCTTTCACAGTTAAACGATTTCCTACAGCAGCAACATCACATCAGTGTACTCTTCCTTTAGATACTGTAGTTAAACACTTTTTCTCTTGATTAGATGGCTAAGATCATTAACTTTTAAAGATATCACTTTAAAGGCAGCTATTAAAACACAGAACAATAGCAGAACAAACAAAATGCTGGCGAAGCTAAATAACAAAACATAAACAAGTTTGTCAGCACATGAGTAGGAATCAGCAGCATACCTCTAAAATGTTTGCACACTCCCATTATAGCAAGAAACCAGGACAAAAGCATCCACAACCAGCAGTCATCCACTTGAAAAACAGGCAGTTTCCATGGGTGTGGGGTCCTCAGCTGCACCTGCAAACATATCCCCCAATGCCCATACTCAACTATGAATCCCAAACAGTTCCCCAAAGCAACACCAGTGCCATACTCCACAATATAGCCTTCCACCAGCTACAGTCACACAGATGGTTAACCAAATCTCATGACCCCCATGCACAAAATCCAACCCAAAGTCTGCATGCATAAGAATGCAACCAAACGTCAATACTATATACAATACAATGAAAAATGTTTTACAGATAAAGAAGCGTAGTTACTCACCTGTAACAGGTGATTTCCGGGAACAACAGGAATTAAATCTTCACATATGGGTATCGTCGGTACCCAGCATCCAAAAGGAAAGCTTTTGGGAGCATCCCACAGCGCATGCACGCTGCCTTCCCGCCTCACTGCCTCTCTCGCTTCAGTTGAGTTTAAAGCTGAGCCAATGAGAGAGACAGAGAGAGAGAGACAACTCCTAGGGGAGGTGGGTGGGTTGTGAAGACTTAATTCCTGCTGTTCCCGGAGATCACCTGTTACAGGTGAGTAACTATGCTAACTCCAGGAACAAGCAGGAATGTAGTCTTCACATATGGGGACTCCCCAGCTGAAAGATGCCAGAGGAATGACCCCAGCGAGCTGTGAACAAGGTCATACTTCCTCCCATGGATCTCTGGCATCCTATCGGGATGTAGGGTAGGAGTTGCATTAAGTCTGAAAGAGATGCTGTAGGACAGCCTGGCCAAACGAGGCATCCCGACGGGAGTCCTTGTCAAGACAGTAGTGGGCTGTGAAGGTATGTACTGAAGCCCAAGTAGCCGCTCTACAGATATCATCTATAGACACAGAGCGGCAATTAGGAACCGAGGCTGCCATTGCTCTGACATTATGAGCTGTAACATGGCCCTTGAGGGAAAAACCTTTACTATTGTAAGTGAAGGATATGCAGTTTGCAATCCACTTAGATTGGGACTTCCAGTTTCCAAACGAACCCTAATGACTAGAATCAATAGCAACAAAGAGTTGAGAAGACTTCCTATGTTGTTCAGTTCTTTGAAGGTAAAAGGCTAAAGCTCTTTTACAATCTAAGGTATGAAGGTTCCTTTCTGCACTGGAGGCATGAGGCCTAGGGAAGAATACAGGAAGGTAAACTGACTGGTTTAAATGAAAAGACGAAACCACCTTTGGCATAAAGTGTGGATGAGTCCTGAGGACTACCTTATCATGGTGGAACTTTGTATAAGGAGGGTCAGCCACTAAAGCTTGCAGTTCACTAATGCATCTAGCAGAAGTTATTGCAATTAGGAAAATGACCTTCCAGGAAAGGAATTTCAAAGTTGTAGTGGCTAAAGGTTCAAAAGGCAGCTTCATAAGCTGCCCAAGAACCAGATTCAGGTCCCATGCCACCGGTGGCGGCTTTATGGGGGGCTTTGTCAATAGTAGACCTCTCATGAATCTTGACACACGTGAATGAGAAGAGATTGGTTGTCCAACTGGGGGCTTGTGAAAAGCCGCAATAGCACTGAGATGGACTCGCACTGAATTTGTCTTAAGACCGGAATTTGAAAGATGGAGGAGATACTCCAGAAGCGACTCCATGGGCATGGAAAGGGGGTTAAGCCCCTTTTTTGAACACCATAAAGAAAACCTTTTCCATTTGAAAGCATAGGAACGCCTAGTGGAAGGTTTTCTCGAAGCTTGAAGGATATCCTTCACTTGCTGAGAGAGGTGGATATCTATAGGTTCTATGCCTTCAGCAGCCAGGCCCAGAGGTGCAGGGACTGAGGATTGGGATGCATAAGCTTCCTGTTCTCTTGGGAAAGGAAATCTGGAGCATATTCCAACTATAGAGGAGTTGCTTGAGAGAAATGCAGAAGCAGAGGGTACCACGATTGCCTTGGCCAATGTGGAGCTATGAGAATCATATAACCCCTGTCTCTCTGAAGCTTGAAAAGAGTTTGGGGAATTAGGAGAAAGGGTGGGAAGGCATAGAGGACCCTAATGGAGCTGTAAAGCATCGTTTGCTAGACAGTATTGAGCTGGAATTCTGGAACAGAACCAGGGAAGTTTGGCATTCTGTGGACTTGCAAAGAGGTCTATATCTGGTGTTCCCCAGGTTTGGAACACTCGAGCCAGTTGGTCTGACTGGAGAGACCACTCGTGTGGCAGCAGTATTTGACTGAGCTTGTCTGCCCACAAGTTTTGAATGCCTGGAAGGTATACCGATAGAAGGTGAATTTGGATCTCTCTGGCGAGGGCCCATAGTCGCAAAGCTTCATTGCATAGCAACAGAGAGCCCGTTCCGGCTTGTATGTTTATGTAAAACATGGCAACCTGATTGTCAGTTTGGACCACAACTGTCTTTTGACTGAGCTGGGCCTGAAATGCTATCACAGCATTGTAAATGGTTCTTAGCTCTAAGAGGTTTATTTGAAGAGAGGCCTCTTGTGAGGTCCAGAGACCCTGAGTGGAAAGATCATGCAAGTGGACTCCCCAACCCAGCTTGGATGCATCTGTTGTCAGGGTGATCTGGGGCAGTGGTTGCTGGAAGGGGGAACCTACCAGGAGGTTTGCGAGGGACTGCCACCACTGTAGGGACAAAACGAGACATGTTGAATTCTTGATTTTGTCCATTAAGCGACCTGTGGCTTGTGTCCACTGCAAAGAGAGGGTCCACTGAGCTGCTCACGTGTAGGCGGGCATAGGGACCACATGTACAGTGGATGCCATATGCCCCAGTAGTTGAAGCATTTCCGGGCAGTTAGGAGGGTTTTCTTTACTGCTTGGGAAGCCAATTCTATTATTCGTACACAGCGTGGCTTTGGCAGGAATGCCTTTGATTGCTGCATGTCTAAGCGAGCCCCTATGAACTCTAGGGATTGAGAAGGGGTGAGGTGAGACTTTGGGTGGTTGACTACAAGACCCAAATATTGGAGAATTCTCATGGCACGAGAAACAGCTCGTTCTGTTTCTGGAGCTGTTGGTGCTCTGATGAGTCAATCGTCTAAGTAGGGGAAGATGAATATTCCCAGAGTTCTCAGGAATGCTGCTACTACAGCCATGCATTTTGTGAAGACTCTTGGGGCAGAGGCCAGCCCAAATGGAAGGACTCTGTATTGGAAGTGGTTTCCTTGAAAGAGAAATCGAAGGTACTTACTGTGATTTACATGGATGAGGATATGTGTGTACACATCTCTTAGATCTAGAGAAAATAATCAATCCTGATTCTGAAGGTATGGTAAAAGTGTTCCGAGGGAGATCATCTTGAACTTTTCTCGGAACAGAAATTTGTTCAATTCTCTAAGGTTCAGGATAGGTTTGTATCCCCCTGTCTTCTTTGGGATAAGAAAGGGGGAGTAGAACCCCCTCCCTCTTATTTATTTTATTTATTTAGCGTACATTTGTATGTACCGTTCCGGCTTGTTTGTTTATGTAAAACATGGCAACCTGATTGCCGAGATCCAAATTCCTTCCCTCGTTGGGATATAGGTACCTCTTCTATTGCTCCTTGAGCAAGAAATGAAGAGACCTCCTGACACAGGATGTCGTTGACAGGGCCTTGAGAATTGAATTGTTTTATGACTGTAGGCGGGGGCATGCTGAGAAAGTGAAGTTTGTACCCCTGTCCTACAATGGACAGAGTCTAGTTTTCTGATGTTATTTGTTGCCATCTTTTGGCAAAATGGCATAATCTGCCTGGATTGGTCAAGGGCTCTGGACCCTTCAGAGGAAAAATGGTTATGTTCTCTAGGTAGAAGTCAAAGCCCCTGCGGAGGCTGTACTTGCTGAGCCAGTTGAGCTCTTTGAGCTTGCGGCTTTCTTTGTTGTCTAGGTTGCTGCCCTTTCTGGGGAACATGAACTGGACAGTGACTTGGATGGGAATAAGAGTGGTAAGATTTTTTTCTTTTTGTTAAAGAAAAACCTTCTTGCCTGTTTTTTTCTTTGATGGGTTGGCTGTAGACTTTGAATCTGACAATGCCACCTTGAATAGACTATCAATCTGATTAGCCTTGGTCTGCCAATCCTTCCCGAATAAGTTTTCACCTGTGCAAGGAATGTTTCCTAACTTCTCTTGCACCCACTCCTCTAAATCTGATGCTTTCCAGATCCGCTGTAAGCTCTTCAAGAAACATTCCAATGTTAAGGGGATATGAGCTAATCCTAGCTGCTAGCATGGAACCACCACCAGGAAAAAGATGTAGGCGTCATTGTTGATAACATGTTAAAACCCTCAGCTCAGTGTGCAACAACGGCCAAGAGAGCAAATAGAATGCTAGGTATCATAAGGAAAGGAATGGAAAATAAAACAAAAGATATTATTATTATTATTATTAAAGACTTATAAAGCGCCGCAACATACAAAGCGCTGTACAAACATAGAAGAGAGCCAGTCCCTGCTCATCAGAGCTCACAATCTAATAAGGCAGAAAACAAAATAAGTTACATAATACAAATAACAAAAATTTACAGGACAAAATAAGCAAATGTTGATAGAGAGATCAAGATAGAGTAAGACAGAAAGGGAAAGCAATAGTGAAGAGATGGGATTTTAGTCTGGACTTGAAAATGGCCAGGGAGGACGCCTGGCGCACAGAGATAGGAAGACAATTCCAAGCAAAGGGTGCTGCCAGTTGGAAGGAGCGAAGTCTGGAATTGGCAGTGTGAGTAAAGGGCACAGATAAACGAAGACTATTAGAAGAGCAAAGCAACCGAGAGGGGGTGTAAGGAGAGATGACAGATGAAAGATACTGGGGGGCAGAAGAGTGAATACATTTATAGGTCAGGAGAAGTTTAAATAGGAAATGGAGATGGATGGGAAGCCAATGACGCGACATGAAGAGAAGAGTGATGTGGGAAAAACGAGACTGGCGGAAAATGAGTCGAGCAGCGGAATGTTGAATTGACTGAAGAGGAAAGAGGTGGCTTGCAGGGAGGCCGGCAAGGAGAACGTTACAATAATCAAGACGGGAGGTGATTAAGGAGTGGACAATCAATTTAGTGGTGTCAACAGAAAGGAAGGGGTGAATTTTGGAAATATTGTATAGAAAGAAACTACAGTCAAACCTCGGTTTTCATGATTAATCCGTTCGAAAAAGTCTGACTAAAACCGAAACGTATGAAAACTGAAGCAATATTTCCCATAAGAAATAATGTAAATCCAATTAATCCGTTCCAGACACCCAAAAATATTCACAAAAAATACATTTTATAGAGAATAACTATATTTTTACATACAGAAAACAATGAGAAATAAATATAAATGACTAATGAAATGGATAAATGAACATTTAACATCACTGAAAGCAAGCTAAGTACAGTACGTTAACATCTGGCCTTAGCCACCCCTGACAAGCTGCTGTGCCCAGCTCTCTTCGGAAATCACATTGGATTCAGCCCATTAAAATACCTTTACATTATCTGCTCAATGCTTCAGAATGGCAGAAAATCTTAATGATATAGCTTCAGACGTACCCTGCAAGAGAAAGAACTGCCTCCCACATTCTTGCAACATCTCCTGCTTACGTTGACAGCTTTTCTTCCCTGCTACCTCCGAGCCTGAGGGGGTGCTCCAGAGAATGGGCAGGCGGTGGACGAGATCAGGGCCTTCCTCTCTGCTCAATCCTTGCCTCTCTGACTCTGACCAGGCTCGAGGATGTGTTTCATTTACGTGCTCAGCTGGCTTTCGCTTCTCATCACGCTGGCGATCGGTGAGTCTGGGGGGCAGTGCTGCCGGGACCGGGCGGGCGTTCCGGCAGTGTTATTTACAGTACTGTAGTTTACGAAAACCGAGGCGATGTACGAGAACCGGGACAAAATCTCAGTCAAAAAAGACGTTGAAAACCGAAGCGATGTATGAGAACCGGGACAAAATCTCAGTCAAAAAAGACGTTGAAAACCGAAGCGTATGAAAACCGGGGCAAATGAAAACCGAGGTTTGACTGTACAAGTTTCAGCAATAAGCTGGATACGTGAAGAGAAAGAGAGAGAGGCATCGAAGATAACACTAAGGTTACGTGCTGAAGAAACAGGGAGGAGTACAGAATAATCAACAGAGAGAGAGAAAAGGGAAAGAGGAGGGGAAGCATTTGGGGGAAAGATAAGAAGCTCAGTTTTGGCCATGTTCAGTTTTAAGCGGCGGTGGGACATCCAGGCAACAATGTCAGAGAGGCAGAGTGAGATCTTAGATCGTTCCATGGTGAGACCGCACCTTGAATATTGTGTGCAATTCTGGTTGCCGTATCTTAAAAAGAATATAGCCATATTAGAAAAGGTTCAGAGAAGAGCCACCAAAATGGTAAAGGGGATGGAAGGATACTCTTATGAAAAAAGGCTAAAAAGGTTGGGGCTCTTTAACCTGGAAAAGAGATGGCTGAGGGGAGATATGATAGAAGTCTATAAATTAATGAACGGAGTGGAATGGGTAAACGTAGATCGATTGTTTACGTTATCAGAATATAGAAAGACTAGGGGGCATGCAATGATGCTACAGGGTAAACTATTTAAGACTAATAAAAGAAAATATTTTTTCACTCAACGTGTAATCAAACTCTGGAATTTGTTACCGGAGGATGTAGTAAAGGCTGTTAGTGTAGCTGGGTTTAAAAAAGGTTTGGACAAGTTCCTGGAGGAAAGGTCCATAAACCATTATTAAGAAGGGACCCAGGATATCAATGCTTGACCGAGTACAAGCATTGTGGAACCTGTGTCTTTTGGGGAAACTGCTAGGTATGTATGACCTAGATTGGCCACTGTTGGAAACAGGATACTGGGCTTGATGGACCTTGGTCTGACCCAGTATGGCATATCTTATATTCTTATTGAAAGCATCAATGGCCAAAGGCATCGAGTGTCCTCGATTCATGGCCTGGCGGGTTGGAAGAATGCGTTTTAGCACTCTTTATTCTCCGCATGGCTGCTTCCACTACCATGGAATGGTGTGGTAACTGAGTCTTCTGAAACCCTGGAGAAGGTGGGACTCGGTACATGGTATTGAGGCGTTGAGAATGCGGTGACACCATTAAGGGAGTTTCCCACATTCTGAACATAAGATCTTGAAGGATCTGATGAATGGGCAGCATCGCTGCCTCTTTGGGAGCCATAGGGTATTGCAGAATTCTTAGTTCTTCTACCCTAGGTTCCTTCTCAGGAGTAACCATGATTGAAAGCCCCTTAGCTACATCATGTATGAAATCCTGAAAAGACATGTCTTCTGGAGGAGACATTCTGCACTCAGGAGAAGGAGATGGATCCTTCAACAGAACTGCTCTTGTATCGGTAATCGGAATCAGAAGACTCATCGGAGCTTACCGTGGCATTTCGGTTCCAACCCCTCGATGCCAGAGAAACTCTCGAGGCTCGGCATGGGAGGAAGCCGTCCCACCTGAGTGGGTGCCACTGGAGCCAGTACCGAGCTCATTTGAACCTTCTGTAGCGGTCTTAGCGGTACCGAGGCAGCTAAGAGGGATGCTAGACTGGGTTCAATAGCAAGGATTCTCTTATCCATTGCTAATGCCGATGGCCTGGTCAGTACCGGTGGAAGCGGCTATGACCCCATAACATGGCAACAGAAGTTCTGCAGAGGTGGAGGCCTCTGGAACATTCTGAGACCTCGTTTGTGCTTTGGAGACCGAAGACTCCCGCCGGGGCAATTTTGGCGGTGTACTTTCCTCGAGGGTAGTGCCAGTGGCATCTCAATGCTTTGCAGGAGATTTACCCTTCAAGGACCGGCTAGTCTTTATAGACTTTTGTTTAGTTAGCTGAGATCCATGAGAGGAAGATGAAGCCCTGAAGGATGTCTATGCAACTGACATCATATCAACCATGAAAAGATAACCGGCTTTTGCAGCTCTGTTCTGCAGGCCCCTTTTAGTCATCTTTCTACAGGAGAGACACTCCGCTGGACAATGTTCAGGACCTAAACATTTGAGACACCATTCGTTGGTGTCAGTGACGGAAATAGTACCGCCACAGTTTGAACATTTTTTAAAACCACTAGTTGGCTTCTCCATGTCTGGAGATTTTTGGGCCTAGTGCCCAAAATGGCGCCTAACGCCAGGAGGGGTGAGGCACTGAAGAAAAGAAGAAAAGTTTCTCTTTTTTTTTGAAGAAAATAAGAAAAGAGAACCAGCGGTACCGGTAGGCGTCGAATGAAGGCAGACACAACCACAAAAAACAAGAAAGAAGATAGTTTTCTGCAGTGACAGGAGAGGCGTCCTGTCGGCTCCGCGGAAAACGAAGAACTGAAATGAGAGAGGCAGTGAAGCGGGAAGGCAGCACACATGCGCTGTGGGATGCTCCCAAAAGCTTTCCTTTTGGACGCTGGGGAGCGTTCCCGTGCAGGCTCCATCGGTACCGACAATACCCATATGTGAAGACTACATTCCTGCTTGTTCCTGAAGATCCAGATATACCCAGGGGTAGCAAATTGTCAGCAGTCCTCACCATAATAAGGCATTCTGCAACCAACTGACTCAAAAAAGTAATAAGAACACAAAGTGCACACAGTCTCTCTGCAGTCCTTAGTAATCAAAGGCCCAAGTCAGTGATGTTAATGAAACCAGGGCTGTAGATCGATGAGAGAGACTCAAAATCATGTGCAAAATGGTCATAGAAGACAGTTTATATGATGTATGCTTCTGGAGTCCATGTCGCCACAGCCTTAAGTACCCCAGTGAGATTTGGCATATTGCACAATAACGGGAAGTCCTGTAGCTTCAGAGGATCAATGTACTGTATGTAACAGTGGTATTATTGTAGGTCATCCGCATTGTTGTACAATAAATAAGTCTGACTCTCACTCCCAGATTTTTGAGAGCTTGTCACATTTTGAGAAATTCCTTCTGCTTTAAAGCCATCATCTTCTCCAGGTCTGGCACCATCATCTTCCTTTAACCTTGATATAAAATGGACACTTTCTCCCTCGCTGCAGTTTGACAATTGTAAGGTTTGTGGATAACACCGGTTTTTGGCAACGATTGGCCTTGGATGTTTCACACCTACAGTCAGTCAGGAGGGAATCGTGTAGGTCATCTTGATTTCAAATACCATTTGAAACTCTAGGCTAAGCAGCCTCCGTACAGTTTCTGCTAGGAATTTTATAACATCAGGGCCCTCCACGATCTCAGGTATCCCCCAGAATGCAGATGGTCTTTCGCTGGCTTTTATTTGCAAGATTTCAAGAATCAATTACATACAAGATGTAGCTGCTGCATTGGGCTGCACCTCCTGAACAGTTGTCTCATGTTGAGTGGTACATATCTCCTAAGGACTCCAGTCGGCTCTGGGATGCTAGCACACTCACAGACAAGATTTTCAGGTCCCCTCAGCTTTTCTTTGTACTCCAACTGCATTATCATGAGCTCCTTAAGGGCCTATTTTCTTTCAGCATGAGGTCTAAAAGCCTTGCCCTTAACCACCATCTTGTCAGGCATCAGAGGACTGAATTTAAGGTGCTTGAGTCCTGAGGGTATGGTGTAAGGCACTTCTGTTTCGTTAAGCTTGGCGGAGCACTGGGCAATTGCTTCCAGTCAAAAGTAGGCGGGGGGGGGGCGATTTCTAGCAAAAACCCTCAACGTCCAGAGCACTCAGCACATGTGCCGGCATAGACCAAGGTCCACAGTACTCCCTCCTCCCATGGATCAGGAGGTATTTCTGAGACCTGCTGAATCACTGCCAGTAAAATACCAAATGGACTAACAAAGCTTCTTTCTGCCCCTTTGCCAAAAATTTTTTAATCTGGCTTGTTCAGTTGTGAATAATGAAATGGGTATTATAAAACTGCCCCAAGATATACACATTTACAAGTATGCATGCCTACTAGAACACACATTCTTTTATACAATCAGCCCAAAGACATTCCTAAGGGTATAGTTTGGAAAGAAGTGGAGCGGTTTCAATGTTCATGCCTATTTTTTGTAAATTACTTATAACAACAATTGAGCCCCTGAAATTAGCAAGGTTAAATCAAGTTTTTCCTTTTTTGCCTTTGTCAGACCTTTATCGAGCTCCCCCTGCTTCCTGCAATTAACAGAATACTTGGAGCAATAAAATATACAAAAAGGGACACACAGGTTTTACCTCTGTTGCTTGCAAGAAGCAGGAGGGAGCTCGATACAGGACTGACCAATGGAAAAATAGAATAAAAGATAAAAAAAAAGGTCCAACAAAACTTGATTTAATCTTGAAGATAAGAACTTTGAGCTAATTTTAGGTCTCAGCTGTTACTGGATAGTGCCGATACTCTTTAAACAAAGTTGCTTGGCTTTGGTATGTTGGCATTTTATAAAATATGCATGGAGAATGTGCACACACTCGCCTTCCTTTCTTCAACAGGGGTAAATTTGTGTTAGAGAATCTGTGCAAGGTATGTGCATTCGTTAACATAGCTTTGCTTCATTCATTTTATGCATATAAAAATATGCATGCAAAATTGATTTCATGCATATAAGTTTGATTTCTATGGGACTAAAAGGCAACAGGGCAAGGCAACCCCACAGTGTTAACAGCCATGAACATGGAAAGCATGTTGTCGTCAGTTACCGTAGTACATGTGGCCATGACCCAATAGCACAGGTTCACTCAACATCACTTGTGGTGGCTATAGCGAGTGCACCTGCAATGCTTGCCTGCTGTGCAGCACTAGTCGCCATGGCCCCTCACTAGCTGTCAATGCATATCTAATGCATACTTTTAGCGCATGCAGATCTGTGCTGACAGCTAGCATCCTTTTATAAAGCAGCATGTAAGCATAGCTAAATAAAATAAAATAAATAAATACACTAACAAATTTTATGCAGGTCAAAAAGTTTCTAAATTGGAAAAAGCCTGACTAAAACCCCTGAAAATGAACTGAAAATTGTTTACTGCTCTTTCCTAATTTCTGCATTATCAGGGCTAGTTCTGAGAAGGTTTTTCATAAAGGTAGATAAGCATAAACTATAATCCCAAACTAAAAGTTGGTGATATGTGGGACCATCAGATATAAGAAGACTATGTGTCAGTAATAATTTCTGATTCAGAAACATTTCACCCAAATCATTCATCAGTCTCTCTATAAAATCTTTTATACAACACAATTTCTGGGGCTATAACTTGAACAAAAAGTCAGAGGAAAACTGTAATTCTGACATATAGGCACTCCAAGAAGTTCCAAACACTGCTGCCAGATTTGCCCGACTCAACATGAGGTGTCACTGATGAAACCTCCTCCAGGACCAGTATATTGCAGTATCTCCAGGAACAAGCAGGAATGAGTCTTCACATATGGGTATCGTCGGTACCGACGGAGCCTGCGCGGGAATGCTCCCCAGCGTCCAAAAGGAAAGCTTTTGGGAGCATCCCACAGCGCCTGCGCGCTGCCTTCCCGCCTTTTCCAACTGCCTCTCTCCAGTTCTTCTTTTCCGCGGAGCCAGCAGGTCGTGTTCCTGTGACCGCTGAAGAATTTCTTTATTTTTCTTTTATTTCTTTGGTCGCATGTCTGCCTTCTCGACGCCGGACCGGTACCACCGGTCTTTTCTTTCTTTATTCTAAAAAAATTTAAAAAAAACCCTACTGTTTTCTCACTTCAGTGCATTTTTCTTTCTTTGTCCTTAGGCCTACAGAAATTTTTCCTCATGGAAAAGCCCACCTCCGGGTTTAAAAAGTGCACGAAGTGTAGCGGCACTATTTCTGTCACCGACACCCATGAATGGTGTCTAAAATGTTTAGGTCCTGACCACTCCATTACGGATTGTGAGTCCTGTTCCATGATGTCTAAAAGAGGTCTACAGAATCGAGCAGCCAAGCTCAGTACCCTGTTTTCCTCTGATGCAGCTTCGGTGGCATCGACATCTTCCAGGGCTTCTTCTTCCTCCCATGGATCTCAGGTAACCAAACTTAAGTCCAGCCGGTCCTCGAAGGGTAGATCTCCCTCTAAGTATCGAGATGCCTCCGGGCTTGCTCTCGAGGAATCCGCACCGGCAAAATTACCCCGGCGGGAGGCTCCGGCTTCCAAAGCTTTATCTATGGGGTCACAGGTTGAAATCGATGGCTCGGCCTTGACCGATCACCTGTTGCCATGTTCTGGGGTACCGGTGGTTCCCACCGGTACCGACATCCAGACATTGGTGGCGTCGATGGATCAGAATATCCTGACCATGCAGCATGCCATCACGGCATTCATACAAGCTGCGATGCCTTCGGTACCGCAACAAACTCTGTTGTCGGTACCGACTTCGGCACCAGTACCGATATCGGTTCCGGTGCCAGTACCGATTGCATCGACATCAGCTTCGGTGTCGACTGCAGCGGTACACTGTTCTGTGCTGCCCATCGGTACCAATCACTCCCGATGTCGATACCACCCGGTACGCGTATCGGGCTCTGCAGGAGCACCCAGACAGACGATACTTCGATTCCTCTGAAGACTCTGATGAATCAGAGGCCTCTGTCGAAGCATCGGTGATCCTTCCTCCAGAGCTCTCTTCTCCAAAAAGGAGAATGTCTCCTCCAGAAGACTTGTCTTTTCAAGACTTCATTAGGGAAGTGGCCAGGGGCCTTTCCATCTCAGTGGCCCCTGAGACAGAGCCCAGAGCCAAAAAATTAGATATTTTACAATATCCTAAGGCTCCTAAAGAGGCAGCCACTTTACCAATACATGAGATTCTTTATGATCACATGTTGGGCATATGGGAGACTCCTCTCACCACCTCCCCTCATTCTCGTAGGTTGGACACCATGTATCATGTTCCTCCTTGTCCTGGCTTTCATAAGACTCAGCTTCCTCACCACTCCATTGTGGTGGAGTCTGCTATGAAGAAGATCAAGAGTACAAAAAGGCACTCTTCTACTCCTCCAGGAAGAGAATTCAGAACCTTAGATGCCTTTGGCAGGAAAATTTTCCAGGCCAATATGCTTGTTGCCAGAATCAACTCCTATAGTCTCTATATGGGGATGTTTCTAAAAGAAGTTACAGATCATCTGAAAACTTTGTCTCCTTTTATTTCAGAAGATAAAAGAGAAGAGTTTCTCACCTGGCTCAAACATGCCCAGGATGTTTCCAAGTTTTCCAACCGTGCAGCCTTTGACTCTTTTGAAGGTGCCAGCAGAGCCTCGGCTATTGCCATAGGTGTACGCAGAGTTGCTTGGTTACAAGCTTCTGATTTGGAACCCTGGGTTCAGGATGGACTAGGAAACCTTCCTTGTACAGGTGAAAACCTTTTTGGCAAAGATTGGCAAGCAAAGGCCACCCAAATGGATGCTGAAAATTCTGCCTTAGATAGACTTTCAAAGTCTACTTCTGCTGCTTTTAAGAAAAGGTTGTTCAAAAAAGGATTTTTTCCCAAAAAAGGCAAATATTATTCTGCTTATGGTCAGCAGGCATCTTCTGCAGGTCGTTTTGCTACAAAGAGACAGCAACAACCGAAACAGGCCAAGCCTAAGGCTGCTAGGACTGCTACGGCCCAACAGCCTCAGCCCCCTCAGGACCTTTGACTTACAACTAGAGAACTTAGCCTTTCTGGCTCTAGAACATCCAGAGCCTCTCACCATTCCAGGAAGGTTAGCTCACTTTGCTCCCAGATGGGAACAAATCACAGCAGAGCAATGGACCCTCTCCATCATAAGGGAAGGTTACAAGCTTCATTTCTTAAACCTTCCCCCTCATACCATGGTGAGACAGTTCAATTCTCCAACATCTCTCCTCGACCTTCTGGGTCAGGAGATTGCTACCCTTCTTGTCCAAGGGGCAATAGAAGAAGTACCCCTTCTTCAACAGGGTTCAGGGTTCTACTCCCCCTACTTTCTCATCCCAAAGAAAACAGGGGGCTACAGACCCATATTAGATCTCAGAGAATTGAACAAGTTTCTATGCAAGGAGAAATTCAAGATGACTTCTCTCGGTACTCTCCTTCCATACCTCCAGAGTCAGGACCGGCTTTGTTCTCTAGATCTCAAGGATGCATACACCCATGTTCTCATCCATCCAACACACAGAAGATTCCTTCGGTTCCTATATCAAGGAAAGCACTACCAATACAGAGTGCTACCCTTCGGCCTGGCCTCTGCTCCAAGGGTGTTCACAAAATGCATGGCAGTGGTAGCTGCATTTCTACACACTCTAGGAATATTTGTATTCCCATATCTGGATGACTGGCTCATCCGAGCTCCATCCCAGTCAGAGGCCCAGGCTTCCCTGGCTTGCATAAGACATATCCTTCAGTATCTGGGACTTGTAATAAACATCCCAAAATCCCATCTCACCCCTACTCAATCTCTAGAGTTCATAGGGGCCTTACTGGATACCACCACTGCAAGGGCCTATCTTCCCCAGGCCCGTTGCCTACGCTTGGTGCAGTTAGCCTCCCAGACTCAGTTAAAGTCCCATTTAACTGCTCGGGAGATGTTACAACTGTTAGAACACATGGCATCCACCGTGCATGTGGTCCCTTATGCTCACCTTCACATGAGGGCAGCTCAATGGACTTTGTCCACCCAATGGACCCAGGCATCAGGGTGCCTGTCAGACAAAATAGCAACCTCCAGTCGCCTTTTTTGTTCTCTCCAGTGGTGGAAGTCCACCCAAAATCTGTTGCTGGGGTCCCCCTTTCAACAGGTGTTACCCCAAGCAACCCTTACAACAGATGCCTCCCCAAAGGGTTGGGGGGCTCATCTTCAAGATCTCTCCACCCAGGGCATCTGGTCTCCACAGGAGACATCTCTACACATCAACCACTTAGAGCTCAGAGCAATTTTTCTAGCTCTCAGAGTCTTCCACACCCTGCTCAGCTACAAGACAGTCCTCATCCACACGGACAACCAAGTAGGCATGTTTTACGTGAACAAGCAGGGGGGGACTGGCTCTCTGTCGCTTTGCAACGAAGCTCTGAGATTGTGGGCCTTCGCCAGAGAGCATCAAATTCATCTCATGGCAGTGTATCTTCCAGGGGTTCAAAACTCTTGGGCAGACAGACTCAGTCGAGTTCTGCTTCCACACGAATGGTCCCTCCATGGGGACCAGATAGCCAGGATCTTTCAAATTTGGGGAACCCCAGACATAGACCTGTTTGCAAGTCCATGGAATGCCAAACTTCCCCGGTTCTGTTCCAGGATTCAATGTCACGGAGTTCAGGCCAGGGATGCCTTCCTCCTTCATTGGGGGCAAGACTTCCTCTATGCCTTCCCACCCATTCCCCTAATTCCCAAGACACTGTTCAAGCTTCAGAGAGACAAGGGGTCTATGATCCTCATAGCACCACGTTGGCCACGCCAAGTGTGGTACCCTCTACTTCTGCATCTCTCTCAAGCTCCCTCCCTGGACTTGGGATCTGCTCCAGACCTTCTGTCCCAGGAGGAGGGAACATTGTGGCACCCAAATCCCCAGTCTCTTCATCTCAGGGCCTGGTTGTTGAAGGCCTAGACCTTCAAGATTTGCATCTTTCTCAGCAGGTGAAGCATATCCTTCATGCTTCCAGAAAGCCTTCCACCAGACGTTCCTATGCTTTTTAATGGAAGAGGTTTACCATTTGGTGTGCAGAGAAGGGTCTTAACCCTCTGGCAATACCTCTGAATTCTTTACTAGAGTATTTGCTGCATTTATCCCATGCAGGCCTTAAAACAAATTCAGTAAGAGTCCATTTGAGTGCTATTGCAGCATCCCTTAAGCCTCTCAATGGACAACCTATTTCCTCTCATCCTCTTATAGCAAGATTCATGAGAGGCCTTCTTTTGACTAAACCTCCCATTAGACCACCTCCAGTGGCATGGGACTTGAATCTTGTTCTTGGCCAGCTTATGAAGCCACCCTTTGAACCCTTAGCCACTACCTCCTTGAAATTTATTTCCTGGAAGGTTATTTTTCTTATTGCAGTCACTTCAGCTCGCCGCATCAGTGAGCTGCAAGCCTTGGTGGCTAATCCTCCTTATACAAGGTTCCATCATGACAAGGTAGTCCTCAGGACCAATCCACACTTTATGCCTAAAGTGGTTTCACCTTTTCATCTAAATCAGGAGGTGTATTTACCCGTCTTTTTTCCAGGACCTCATGCATCAAGTGCAGAGAGGAATCTCCATACCCTGGATTGTAAGAGCGCGCTTGCTTTTTACTTACAAAGGACACAGCAGCATAGACAGTCTTCTCAACTCTTTGTTGCTTTTGATCCCTCTCATTTAGGACTTCCAGTCTCTAAGAGAACTCTGTCCAATTGGATTGCTCAGTGTATTTCTTTCGCCTACCAGAGTAAGAACCTTTCTCTAGAGGGCCATGTCACAGCTCACAATGTGAGAGCCATGGCAGCCTCTATGGCTCATCTAAACTCTGTGTCCATCGACCAAATCTGTCGAGCGGTCACCTGGGCCTCGGTTCATACCTTTACAGCCCATTACTGCTTGGACAAGGACTCCCGCCGGGATGCCTTGTTTGATCAGGCTGTTCTCAAACACCTGTTCCATACTTAGACAACTCCTACCCCCCATCCCTGGTTGGATGCCCGAGATCCATGTAGGGAGGTAGAGCCCTTCTCAGGGACTCACAACCTTGGGGATCTCCCTGGCATCTCTAGCTGGGGAGTCCCCATATGTGAAGACTCATTCCTGCTTGTTCCTGGAGATAGCACAGTTACTTACCTGTAACAGGTGATCTCTGGGAACAGCAGGAATAAGTCTTCACAACCCACCCACCTCCCCTAGGAGTTGTATCTCTCTATCTATCTTTCCTTTCCTCTCTCTCTCTCTTTGTCTCAGCTTAAAACTCGTACTGGAGAGAGGCAGTTGGAAAAGGCGGGAAGGCAGCGCACAGGTGCTGTGGGATGCTTCCAAAAGCTTTCCTTTTGGACGCTGAGGAGTGTTCCCGCGCAGGCTCCGTCGGTACCGACGATACCCATATGTGAAGACTTATTCCTGCTGTTCCCAGAGATCACCTGTTACAGGTAAGTAACTGTGCTTAACATCCACTTCCAATTCCATTTCTCAGACGTTCCAACGGGCAATAATAGCTGAAGTCCACAACTGGTATACAACTGCTTCAATGAGTATTGTGCCCAGTTTTGGGCTCTAACTCAAAAAAAGATTTAACAGCATTAGAAAAGGTACAGAGAAGGGTGACGAAAATGATAAAGGGGATGGAAGAACTCAACTATGAGAAAAGACTTAAGTTAGGGCTCTTCAGCCTGGCAAAGAAATGCCTGAGAGGAGATGGGATAGAGGTCGATAAAATCCTGAGCAGAATGGAATGGGTAGATGCGAATCAATTGTTTACCGTTCAAGAAATACAAAAACTAAGGGACATGCAATGAAGCTGCAACATAGTATATTTGGAAAAGATAGAGAACATTTATCTTCTCTGAACATATTATTAGTCTTTGCAACTCCTTGCCAGTGGATGTGGTAAAAGTAGAGTTCAAAAAAGTTTGGATAAATTCCCAGAGGAAACGTGTATGAACAGTTATTGATGTAGACAAAGCGAAAAACACGGCCTACCCCTGGGGATAAGTAGCATGGAACTGTCTACTTTTGGGATTTGTCAGGTATTTATGAGCTGGATTGGCACTGATGGAAACATGATCCTGAGCTTTGATGGATCTTTAAGAACTACTTGGGTACCTTGCAAATAAGTGAGCTGTTTGTAGTAGTTTTGATGCAAATATAGACCTATATTTACTAACAGGAGTTAAATGTGTATTAATGTAATTTGTTGTAAACACCAAGTTTTATTAGTCTCACTGTGACCTCTGTTTACTAACTATATATTTAATTCAGATTATAATGCATTAATGCACTATAACCAGATAACATTTGTTAATAAACTGAACCCATAAGAACA
Source organism: Ichthyophis bannanicus (assembly GCA_033557465.1). NCBI lineage: Eukaryota > Metazoa > Chordata > Amphibia > Gymnophiona > Ichthyophiidae > Ichthyophis > Ichthyophis bannanicus. The sequence goes on along the minus strand of CM066031.1, from coordinate 743,303,889 downwards.
ATAAGATATGCCATACTGGGTCAGACCAAGGTTCATTGAGCCCAGTATCCTGTTTCCAACAGTGGCCAATGTAGGTCACAAGTACCTAGCAGTTTCCCCAAAGGACACGGGTTCCACAGTGTTTGTATTGTGGCAAGCTGTGGATTTCCTGGGCTCCCTTTAGTAATGCTTTATGGACCTTTTCTCCAGGAACTTGTCCAAACCTTTTTTAAACCCAGCTACACTAACAGCATTTAAAACATCCTTCGGTAATGAATTCTAGAGTTTGATTACGCATCGAGTGAAAAAATATTTTCTCTTATTAGTCTTATATGGGTTACACTGTAGCTTCATTGCATGTCCCTTAGTCTTTCTACATTTTGATGGTGTAAGCAATCGATCTATGTTTACCCATTCCACTCCATTCATTAATTTATTGACCTCTATCATATCTCCCCTCAGCCATCTCTTTTTCAGGTTGACGAGCCCTAACCTTTCTAGCCTCTCCTCATAGGGGTATCCTTCTATCCCTTTTACCATTTTGGTGGCTCTTCTCTGTACCTTTTCTAATCCTGCTATATTCTTTTTAAGATACGATGACCAGAACTGCACACAATATTCGAGGTGTGGTCGCACCATGGAATGATACAGAGGCATTATAATATTCTTTATTTTATTCTCCATTCCTTTCCTTATAAATCCTAGCATTCTATTTGCTTTCTTGGCCGCCAGTGCACCCATATCTATCATAGTCTAGGAACTTAAACCTGAATGTGTTTGTTCCCTACAGACCATTAAGACAAGTATGTTAACATGTATAAAAATGCACCAAATTGGATGACACTATCAGAAAATGACTACTAATCTAGATTCAAAAATTAGAACACGTGAAGGCGACAGGCATCGGTAAGAAATGGTATACAGATTTAATGTGGGTCATAAGAGCATACGCCTTCAACTTAAAATATACAAAACACACTTATCTTCAAAAACATATAGCTTCATTGCCTCAGTACAGCATCATAACCTTAGACAAATACCCCAGCACTGGCAGCGTTTCACAATGTAAGCTGCATCAGGAGGTAATTTCACAGCAATGACATCGCGCTACAATCCACCGGATCAGAATCACTTTGTAACCATCTTAACCCAGGGAAATGCTACTTCTGCATCTCACCAAACAAAAGGGTCTTTAGTGTGGAATCTAGTTTACAGCTATTAACTGTGTTCCTTGAGTACACATTAATTAGCTCATTAGAATCTGATATGAAGACCTATTGTAATGACAATGAGAGAGAACATTGTTCAAAACAGCTCATAACCTATTAATGCATTGAAATATAATTCATGTTATAACCTGAACAAGTAGACTCACTAACTGCACCCTTAGGATTTATAGACACATTTTTGTGACGTCTCTGTTAATAAGGTAAATTTATTTATTTATTTATTTATTTTATTTATTTATTTAACAGTATTTCTAAACCGCCTTATCTTAATAATCAAGGTGGTATCACAGCAAGCAATCAGGTAAAGTGTGTGTGTTGTACATGCAGTGAGGATAAAACTTAGTTGTGTGAGGGATGTGTTGGGTGCTTGATTTGTTTGAGCTATATACAGGGTGGGCTATTTACAGTGGTGCTAGAATCATATTTTATATATATTCAGTTGTTTGGGAGGATTGGAGTGCTGTTATCCATTCTCTTAGGTTATGTGATGTGACCATAGTGCTCTATGAACAGCATGGTTTTCAGTTGTTTTCTGAAGTCTTTGAGGTCTGGAGTTGCCCTTAGATCGTCCGGTAGATTGTTCCATATTGTTGGAGCAGCCATGGAGAGAGCTCTGTCTGTTGTGTCCTTGTGTGTGTGCTTGTACTCATTTGGGGTGCTGACTCGGTTGCGTGTTTGACTTCTTCTGGGACGTGCGCTGGTTTCCGGTTGTATGAGCAGGTGGAGGCTGTTGGCTTTAAAGATAATAAATGAATACAGAACTCATCTGCATGCCATTAATAGATGATGCTAATGTACATTGGCTTCCATGTTGTTTACGTCTCTTTGGGTAGAAAACTATGTACTTCTGACATCATCCATGCAATGCTGTAAAATAAAGTAAAACTACTGACGCTTCTTCTGGAAAGCTGCATTTGATTTCATAAGCATGCCGCTCTGCAAGACTCTTCATCGGCTGCTGCCATACTCCCCTTTTGCTTAGCAATGCTGAGCAGTACAGCTGTGAATCAGCGGATCCTTAAAGGGGTTGTCACGTTTTAATCAGATGCTTATTTATGATTAACTTTTTATTAGGAGATAACGGTGATAACAAATGATGGTGGTGCGATGGAAGCAAGAATTAAGAATTCCTCACAGTGGCATTAGTGCATCTGTAGATGTTAAGCCAGGTTTCCGGCTGCCTTAATGCTTTGAAATACAGCGAATGCAAGGAAAGCAAGATCACTATCATCCTCATGCCACTGAAAAACGTGTCTTGCAAAGATGGTAAGACGAGCCAGACACCAAAACAGCTTTTGTTGTCTTAAGTAAACATACTTAAGTGCACTTTCAAACTGTCAACATTTATACTTCAATGTTTTCTGGTGCTAGCGTCTAAAAGAAAGCCAATACAGTCAAACCTCGGTTTTCATGATTAATCCGTTCGAAAAAGTCTGACTAAAACCGAAACGTATGAAAACTGAAGCAATATTTCCCATAAGAAATAATGTAAATACAATTAATCCGTTCCAGACACCCAAAAATATTCACAAAAATACATTTTATAGAGAATAACTATATTTTTACATACAGAAAACAATGAGAAATAAATATAAATGACTAATGAAATGGACAAATGAACATTTAACATCACTGAAAGCAAGCTAAGTTCAGTACTGTACAGTACAGTATGTTAACATCTGGCCTTAGCCACCCCTGACAAGCTGCTTTGCCCAGCTCTCTTCGGAATCACATTGAATTCAGCCCATTAAAATACCTTTACATTATCTGCTCAATGCTTCAGAATGGCAGAAAATCTTAATGATATAGCTTCAGATGTACCATGCAAGAGAAAGAACTGCCTCCCACATTCATGCAACATCTCCTGCTTACGTTGACAGCTTTTCTTCCCTGCTACCTCCGAGCCTGAGGGGGCGCTCCAGAGAACAGGCAGGCAGTGGACGAGATCGGGGCCTTCCTCTCCACGCAGTCCTTGCCTCTCTAACTCTGACCAGGCTCGAGGATGTGTTTCATTTACGTGCTCAGCTGGCTTTAACTTCTCATCACGCTGGCGATTGGTGAGTCTGGGGGGCAGTGCTGCCGGGACCGGGCAGACGTTCTGGCAGTGTATACAGAATGGTGTGCAGCGCAAGGGTGTATGTATTTACAGTACTGTACTTTACGAAAACCGAGGCGATGTACGAGAACCGGGACAAAATCTCAGTCAAAAGACGTTGAAAACCGAAGCGATGTATGAAAACCGGGACAAAATCTCAGTCAAAAAAGACGTTGAAAACCGAAGCGTATGAAAACCGGGGCAAATGAAAACCGAGGTTTGACTGTATCTTGTTTTGTCATTTCATACATTAAGCAAGGAGCAGGAAAAAGGTAGTGGCTGCTGGCATCTGATAGGCTAACCAATTTATCAAGGCATGAGTTTTAGATTCGTTCACATCTAAGATGATACCAACCTCTGCCAGTTTTGCTTCTCCAGACTAAGATGGCTACCCTTCTGGAAAGTTTAAAGTAGGAATGTCGGGTATGAAATGTGTTGTAGACTAAATATTTATTTTGTAGACTTTTAGAAGATTCCTAAAATAATTGAACTGTGGCGGAAAAGAACAGATAGTGAAATTGTCGAGGCACAGCATTTGGAATTCTATGATGTGGTGAAAGGTATAAAAGTCATGTCCTAATGCTGTTAAATGAGGCTGATATTCAAAGGATTTATGCTTCTAAATTGGCCTCTTCAAAAATTTAGTTGGACCTTGTTACTAAATTATATTCAATTATGCCATTCAGGAAATTACCAAAAACCTGGCAGTTTGGTAACTAGCTTTTTGACTAAGTATTCTAACAACTGGGTATTTGATTACTAGATTTAGATGTCTTGAGTTTTAATTTTGTTTGTATATTTTTAATTTGTAAGATTAATCCAAGTTATCAATTGCCCTGTTTTAATGTACATTACCAAGTTTAAGTTACAATGCAAATCGCTTTGATTGAAATGATAAAGCAGTTTAAAAAAAATCTGTTAAATAAAAAAATATGGGGCTTTTTTTAGATGTTTTCTGTGTTTTTTTGTTGTTGTCCTTTATTTTGAATTGTGATTGGCCTTGAGCCAATTTATCGGTTAATCTGAGTATGAATGCCTGTAAAGATAAATGCCATACAAGAGATCTTGTATACTGAGATATATCGTTAGTAATGTGGACAAGACAACTGGGCATACTGATTTATTTGCAAAATGGAAAAATAAAATGGCACCCACTTTTCTCAGCAGTTCATCCCACTGCATAGGTCTGAGTCTTTAAAGACAGAGACTGTTTTGCTTATTTATAGTTGTATAAATCACATAAAAATGGTGAGGCTGGCATGGATAGCAAGTTGACTCTCTTCCTTGAAGATAATAGATATGTCGCTGTCGCATAGCCAATCATGGTCATTCTGATTTATAGTCCGTTTAGTTATAGAGTGATCTCTCTGCCTGAAAATCTCAGTACATCTTATACCACAAATTTTGGACAGAAGAGAGGCTGTGAGTAATAGCAATATATTAAAAGTTTTGAATAAATAGATAAAATGTAGAGTGAAGTATCATCTAGTACTTTCTTTCCACAAAAGTATTTTAGTCTCACAGGCCTTTTTGGCACATCTCAAGTACTACTTTATCACTTTTGATCCAGAGGTAAACTAACCTGGAGTAATCAGTGTCATTTACCCTTACTTTATTAAGTCTATACTACATTGGTCTCAGAGGTTAACACCACTTTTATTAGCTTTTCACTGGCTAATTTTATTGAATGTCATGGGGCAGAACACTAAAGCACAGTCGGTCGTCGGAGGAAATAGCAATGGTGCTATCCTTTGACACTGGGCTGCTGCCTCAACTGAAATGATGTCTGCACTGTACTGTGGGAGAATTAATGAAGCCTGTCTGTCTTTATAAGGATAGTGCTCCTTATAGAAGGCTCTCCAGAGTGACAGGAGAGCACTGGAGAATGCATTAACTTCTTGCAAAAGAGAAAACAGTGGATGCCACGTACCAAAATACTCCTGTGACCTGATATGATTGATCTCATAAAAAAGAATGTTATTTTAACTGGAACCTATTTCATTTGAGCCTATAAAAATAATATGTAGTATTCCACTGTATGGCGCCCAAATCCTCTCATAAACCTTAGGGTTGTATGAAAAAAAATAAGATGTGAACATGTGCTATTAGAGAAGCATTATTATAAAAACTTTTCTAATGTATATTAAACATCCATAAAAGATAGAAAGGAGGATATGGACTAGGGATATGCACAGGACAAAAATGTTTGGTTCATTTTTAGTTTATTTGGCCTTTCCCAAATATTTTGGGATTTTCACTTCACAAATTCATGAAAACAATTGTTTTAACGTGCACATTTAGAGGTTAATGCATATAAGGTGACATTTTACTTACCAGTTAATTACTAGTGCTACTGAACATTTGTATAGCGCTACAAGATGTACACAGTGCTGCAGACACATGTCAAAGATGGTCCCTGCTCATCAGACGCATCAGAGTCAAGATAACACAGTAGCTGTAGACATAGGATACATCTAGGGGGGATGGTAAGGAAACATGAAGGAGATCAGGTGAGTCAAGATTCTGCTAGACCAGTCCAGACAAGTGGGTTGTGTTCCCCTACTAGCAAATTGGTGGAGACAAAGAATCAATGAAAAGCCCAGGTTTCAGTGACATCACTCATGCCTCTATTCACCTCAGCCACCAGAGGTCCCTTCAGTATTTGTCCCAAACCATATGGGAGATACATAGCAAGTCTCACACAACTTCAACATTGTGGGCAACAATGTGTAAGCAATAGTTGCAAACTATATAAAGGAAAGCTTCAACAGAAGGCTAACAGTAGAAGATGAATCTGCAGAGCCAAGGATAAAAATCATAGTGGATCCAAGGGTACCGCAGCAGAAGGGTAGAACAAATACAGTTTCAAGGGCAGGTGCTGGACTGGTTTAGCAGAACTCAATGAAAGGACATTAACTGGTAAGTAAAACATCACCTTCCATGTCATCCTGCTAGACCAGTCCAGACAAGTGCTGTGTGTCCTTCTCACTGGGCGAGAAGGAGACACAGCAGCTTGCAAAACCCTTCAGCCGAAGGCTGTGTCTGCCTGTGTGTGGACACCCAAGCGGTAATGCTTGACAAAAGTGCAAAGTGATGCCTGTGTTGCTGCCTGACAAATGTCTGCAGGGGCTACCAAGTTCTGCTTTGCCCATGAGGATGCTTGTGCTCAGGTAGAACGGATGCGCAAATCCTCCTGAACCGGCTGGTTCTACAGCAGTTAAGCCAAGGCAATGGCCTCCTTAATCCAGCTCCCCAAAGTTGACTTGGCCACTGCTTCACATTTGCATGGGCAAAAGGATGTTCAGACTTCCAAAAAGGATTCAAAACCTCTAGGTACTGGAAGAGTGCCCTCTGGACATTCTCCAGGTGAAGATCCTTAACCTTTCCCCAACACTGCTCTCAGGAAGGAGGGTAGGCAAACCACTTGTTTTGTGTGAAAGGGAGAAAGCACCTTAGACAAGAAGAAAGGCATAGGCAAATGGAAATGGCCTCCTCCAAAAAGGACAGAGCCTCCAGCTCAGAAAGCTGCCTGGTGGAACAAATCATGACCAAAAAGACAGTCTTGAGCATCAAATCGTTTAAGGTAGTGTGATTCAATGGCTCAAAGGGTTGCCACCATCAGGGCCTCGAGAACCAGACACAGATCTTAGGAAGGCATCACAGACCAAAGGGGAGGATGCAGGTGCTAAACCTCCTGGAGAAAACGTGAGATATGTGGTTGTAAGGCCAAAGACTTGTCCGCCACCAGACCATGGAAGCAAGCCAGAGCTGCCACCTGAACTTTCAGGAAGCTAAGAGAAAGGCCCTTCTCTAGGCAGTCTTGCAAAACGGCCAGCAGGGAGGATAGTCTGCCAATCCCTCACAACACCTACCCTAGACTACTGCAACCTCATCTACCAAGGCCTCCCCAAAATCAGCATTCATCCTCTCCAAATGGCACAGAATACAATTGCCCGCTTAATCACAAATACCAGCCGCACACGCATACCCCAATCCTCTATGATCTTCATTGGCTCCCTACACTTTCCAGAATCAAATTTAAAGTTTTAACTCTTATCCATAAAGTCATTCACAATGAATCAGCTCCATGCCTATCCTCTCTTATTTCCATCCTCAATAACAGTAGATCACGCCACTCAAACACCAAAAACCTGCTAAACATACCCTCACTAAGGAAAACCTACAAGCAAACCACCTGTAACAGGGCTTTCTCACTCTATGCACCTTCCATATGGATTGTACCGACCACTCTGATATCAGAAAGAGACTTAAAACTCACCTTTTCCAAGAATACTTCTCCATACCAACCTAACTTCCTCTTTATGGCCTATACAGCAACTACACCTTTCCCTCCCTTACTGCCCTCAAACATTCCTCCCTCAAGTCTTCCCTTATAATGTAAATATGTACATAGTTACCTGCTGGTACCTTATATTTTCATTCTGTAAAAGTTCAATTATTAGCTGTTCTATGTAAAACAGCAGTGCCATGCCATTATGTTTTTATTACCTGTAAACCGTCTTGAATTGATGAAAGACGGTATGTAAAAACTGTTAAATAAATAAATAAATCCTTGGCCATCTCAGGAGCCAACTTCCATACACTGCACCAGTGCTCAAAGCAGCACCATATCCATAAGTATTCTATCTTGGTAGATCTCCTCTGGGCTGGAGAGTAGCTATTACGTGCTAGCAGTCTACTTTAAAGAGTCATGCCGTAAGTGGGAAGGGAGCCAGGTCCTCCAGGATGATTGATCCCTGCCACAATAGCCACCAAGAGGGAGGCAGCCAAAGAGGAGGTGCCTGTAGGAGCAATATCGGGTCTCTGTACCGCACTCTCTGCAGCAAATCTGGTGCCACCAAAATAATCCTGCCTGGGTGGCGCTCTATATGCCGAATTATACATCCCACAGGGGCCACAGAGAAAACATGCACAGCAGTCGCTGACTTGGCCAAGTCTGGGTCAGGGCATTGATGCCCTTGAACCCATCTCCAGGTGATGACTGAAGAATCAGCAAACTTGCCATTGGAACGGGTCTCCATCAGATCCTTTTCAGGGTGACCCCAGTGGTGCAGAATCAACTGAAACAATTCTTGACTCAACTCCCTCTCTCTTGAGGATTCAGCAAGTGCCCGCTGAGGAAATCTGCTTCCACAATGTCTACCCCAGCAGTGTGCTGTGCTGACAAGGCTAGGAGGTTCTTCTCTGTCCAGGAAAACAGGAGATCCATCTCCAGAGCCACCCTAGCGCTCCTTGTGCTGACTTGCCAATTGACATTGGCACTGTCTGAAAACACTCAAACTAGGGGCCAGAAATGCAGAACAGCCAACCTGATGGCCCTCGCCTCGAGGTGGTTGATGAACCACAGCATTTTGCTGTGGTTCCAACAGCTCTGTGTCATATGGTCTTGGCAATGGACTCCCAGTCTGAGAGACTGGCATCCATTGTCAGCAGGATCCAGGAGAAGTTGTCCAGCGGTATGCCCTTCCTCAGGTGAGAGGGCTGCTGCCACAACCACAGGCTGGCCTTCACCATCAACAGGAGCAGAAGCCTGCACTTGAACTCCTGAGAACTCAGGGCCCATTGAATCAAAAAGGACTGCTGGAGTGATCGCATGTGAGCACACACCTATAGCACCACCTCTATGGCCACCATCATCAATCCGAGGAGCTGAAGATAATCCACGACTGGGGGCCTGCTGTGTATATAACAGTGCAGAGCAATTCAACAGTCTTCTGACAGGAAAACTCAGCCCAGTTGAGTGTCAAAACGTGCTGCCAGAAACTCTAAGGACTGGGAAGGCAAAAGCTGGCTCTTTCCCTGATTGATCACCCAGCCAAGGCTTCTAAAAAGGACACCACTTAGGACACTACCTGAGACACTTCTGACAAGGAATGGGCCTCAGGTGAGCCAGTCATCCAGATAGGAATATACGCAGATATATTGACACTGCAACATTGCAGCTGCTATCAGTATGACCTTGGAGAACATCCTTGGGGCAGTGGAAAGCCCGAAATGGAGGGCAGTGAACTGTCAGTGAGAGCTAAGCATGACAAAATGCAGATACGTCTTCTGATCTGCCCGAATTTGGATATGAAAATATGCCTCAGCCAGGTCCAGTGAAGCCAATAATTCCCCTCGGTGCACTGTTTGAATCATGGAATGCAAAATTTCCATCTAAAACCACAAGTGCTCGTTGATCCCCTTGAGGTTCAGAATGGTTCAGAAGGAACCATCCTTCTTTGATATCACAGAATAGATGGAGTATTGTGATAAGGAAGCTTATCATAGCTCAGGAAGGAGCTATAGAAAAGGTGAAGTGACTCTGAACAAGCAACCTGTCAGTTCTGGTAGAAATAAGAAAACAGAATTTTCCCATAAAAGACTACCAATCCCAGAATGCACCAGGTTTCCAACAGCCATTAGAGGAGCTGAAGTGGGGAAACGTGAGTTCAATCAGGAGGGCTATGAGGTAATCCCTAAGCACTCATCTCAAAGGGCAGGGCCTGATTCAGCACAGCTGCGCTGTGTTAGGGAGGAGCACTCATCTAAGCTGAATAAGAGTAGAGTTTATTCTACAGATGACCATCTTCATGATCACCTTGGATATCCAGAGAATTGTCCTCAGTATCCTGAGAATCAGCTTGAGTTTGATCATCAGTTTCATCTGAAGGATCATCAGAAGCAGAAGCCAAACCGGACGGACAGAGAGGGAAAGAGACCCTTTGGAAGAAGGAAGAGAAAAGCCTTTGAGAGGTCTAGAAGAGTCCAAAGCAGTACGTATACTGGGAGGTATTCCAAGGGCCAGCATACACCATTGGACTGGGGAAAGCCAGAGGAATGGTGCTGCAGAGCTAGGAATCACCAGAGGCTACCTGTGAGGGAGACGGCTGCATGTGGAAGGGACCCTAAGACCTGTGCCAGAAGGTATGTGAAGAGAGATCCAGTGTCCAGGGATCTGGATTGGAAGGCTGGACATAAGAACTGGACTACATACTAGCCAGGCTATATAGAGAGGAACTCTAGCAGCAATGGAAGCTCAGGTATGAACACTGATCTATGCCCTAGCTATAACCTTGAAAGACAGCAGGGAAACAAGTATTCTCCTGAAAATGCTCCATTGAGAGATTCATCTGTGCCAATCCATGATATTGAACCCATGCTTGTTGAACAAGGGGGAATAATAGCAGATGAGGATCCTGTTTATATGGACTGCTCTCTATCTAAACTCCGTTGGTAACTTTCTGTTATAAAGTACAGCAACCATCACAAAGAAATACAAATTTGTTCTTTAATCTACTCAGAAAAGCTCCTGAAGCAGGATTTGACCCACACAGTGGAAGGCAAGCCAGCTAAGGGGTTTCAGCTGGTAACTGCTAGCAATTAAGCCTTACCTAATTGCTTGTGAGCTAGGAGAGAATCACTTCTGTATCTATGTGGGAAGTAATCAGAAGTTAACCTGAAAAGAACAGTTTGTTTCTTGCTTTGTGGCTTTTCATTTGTTGTTTTCCTGATTTTGACTTTGTTTTTCCAAGTTAACACTGAAAGCAAGTAACCTAATTTATGTGCTAACAAGCATATCTGTGTTGGGAGAAATAACCCCATAAATAAATATCTTATTGGCTTTACCCAAGAGCACAACTAAATTATTGTCAGCAGCTGTGTCTGGTGTGAATGAACTACATTGCCCACAATACCTTGCAAATCATATAGAAATATGCACTTGACAAGACTGTGAAGATTCTCACCCAGGCAGCCGTCTGACAGTATATGCCCTTGCTCTGCTCATCTGGAGAGATTGTCACCACCGCCTTTAGCCACAGTAACTTGTTCAAGGTGGTCCTCACAGTGGCACCTTTGATCGCAGACCCACAAGGGGAAATTATGAAGACATCGACTGTTTGCATTCCAGGACATAGCCTGACTGGTGTCTAGCACCTAGCAATCCTTGGCAATTTGGGATCATTCCTGAAAGAAAAGGCAAAGTCTACTGCCCACCAGAGAAACCAGAGAATGGGCTTCCAAACCTTCATTGCGTGGCCTGGGAGGGCCCGTCTCTGGAGGTGACTGAATCCCTGAGCCCTCGTGCTTCACGAAAGGACCGAGAATGAGTTCAAGACCCTGAAACAGAGGGGAAGAAAGGTTTTACAGGTCAGTAATGATGATAGTCCTAAGACCCCCAGAAATTTGGCCAGTGTGCCCTTGGTGGTCAGGTGAAGGCTGATGAGAAAGGGGCATCAGCCCAATTCACAGGCCCCTTGGACCTGTCTTCCAGTAGTCGATAAGAATTTGTCTTTCCTAGGTCCTTCACTAGCTTTTCCAAATCAGTTCCAAACAGAAACTTCTCCTTAAAGTTCAATTGAGCCAACTGGGCTTTGGAGGAGGTATCTACTGCCCAGTGTTGGAGCCTGATCCAATGCTATGACATTGGCAGCCAGGGATGGTGCCCTGTAAAGTCATACATGGCATCAGAAAGGAAGGCTGTAGCAGACTCCAAAAGAGGGTAGTATCATCACATGGCAGAGACTGAATCTACTGGAGCAGGGCTCGGACATCAGACTGGTACATACTGCCAGATGTATTATTGCTGTCGCCATGGCAAACTGGCTCCTCAGCAAGGAATTCACCTTGCCATCCAGGATATCCTTTAGGGCTGATCTGCCTTCTACAGGAATGGTGGTCCATATGGTAATAGTCATGGCCTGGGCTCCACCTTGGGAATGTCAAACCATTCAACATGCTCCTCTTCCTGGACCTTGTAGATCTTATTATACCCTTAAATCTTTAGGTAGGGAGGCTGAAGAGTCCCGCTCTAACCAGATCATATCCTTGATTACTTCCGGTAATAGGAAGACAGCAATGGATTTCCACACACCTTGAAGGAACGGGTGTACTTTCGGCTCCTGCTCTGTGCTGGAAGCATCCATCAAGTTCAAAGTAGATGAAACCATGGTGATCAATGCCATCAGCTCCTTCTTCCAGAATAGGCTGGTCATGCCGGCCTCAGCAGAATCTTTTGAAGGTGAGAGCACTTCCTCATCTACATCAGAGCACAGTACAGAGCCATCTGAATCATAGGCATAGCCAATATCTCAGATAGTTCCTAGCTGTTCCATCTCCAGGGTATGTCCCTTGCCATGGGTGCTTAGCCAGAAGTAATTGAACAAGCTATGGCCTTCAGCCTGCCCAGCAAGAAACTGTGTCCAGGGGCACCCAGAGGCTGCAGGGTCTGAATTACCATGCCAAAAGGACCAGGCTTGTTGCAAAAAGGAAAAGAATTCTGGGGAGGACAAACTAGAGTGTGGGAGCTCTTCTCTCAGATAAAGCGCCACAACACCACGGGGACCAGCCACCACAGACCCCCTAGAGGACAAAGAGTGGCTCACAGCATGGTCGCCAGAGCCTCCGGCTGGCTGAATATCCTTACCTAATACCTTCCAACATCATCTACCCTGAGGCAGGTAAGGGCAGACTAACCACATCCTCTGGATGAGAGGGGGAAAGTAGGCCCTCCCATGCAGAAAGTGTAGTGTCCAGAATTCAAAGGATGAGGCTCCTTGATTGCCACAGGTCAAACAATGTTTCCTGGAAAAAGACAGAGTTAGCATGTACTCTTGTGATACTTACCCAAAGGTTACATCGGCCCACAACTGTGCGTTAACTGCACTTTTATTTTACACATATTAAAGATGCTAGGGAAGGAGCATGCATTAGAGCCACTTGGGAATATGCATTAAGACCGCACAATCACCAGACACACAACAGGCAAAAACTTTACTAACGCGTGCAGAAAATGGTAGGAAACTTCCACACGGTGCCAATGGTTGCTATCAGTCCACCACGAATTGCGTTCCTCAGATACAGAGAAAGGAACCCCCAAAAAGGACAATGATAAGGTCAAGTCTGAGAGCCCCAGGCAGAGGATTTGTGCCCGGCTAAGCTATACTCCCTGAAACTGCTTCACGGACTGGTTTTGCAGCACTGGGTGTAAGGTGGCTGGCAGACAGATCCCTCAGAGCCTACTGCAATCTTCAGGAGAGAGCAAGATGGACAGTAGAGGAGGGAGAGGGCACTGAGGTTGTGCAAGGCTGCTGCACTCTTCCAAATCCTTTCAATTTGTGGCTGCTCAACAGGGTCTTATCATAAACCAATTTTGCCTCCTATGGCTACCAAAGGACTGCAGTCTAGTGGAGTCTCCCATGTTGCGCTCAAGTGAGAGTCATCCTTCTATGATCAAGATGGTCGTTCACAAGCATTTAATCAATCTCTTTTCCTCTCTTTTTCAATGCTCAGATTATCTACAGAGAGGAAAAAATCCATCCACCATCTGCTGGAGACAAAGAAATACTGAAGAGACCTTGGTGGCTGAGAGGAGTGATGTCATTGAAACCTGGGCTTTTCATCAATTCTTTGTCTCCGCCAAGCTGTTGGTAGGGGAACACAACCCACTTGTCTGGACTGGTCTAGCAGGATGATATAGAAAATCAATTTCCACCACTCACACAAAGCATAAACAGACTAGGACAAGTGAAGAACAGCGCAGCTGCTCCCTTCCTTTTTGGTTGATATTAAATTAATCTGGCATGCACTAAATGTTTTGAAGTGTGCCCAATGAACCAAACGCATGTCTTATTTGAACTTTAATATGGTTCCTACAATATAGTTTAGTGCCAGGTTTACACGTTTTGCCCTTGCATTTCCAATCTATCCCTTCCTTCTGAAAAGTCACTCTGCATGCTTCACGTGAGAACTGCATAACATAGCTGATATACTTTGAAACAACATGGGGTACACAGTTCAATGTCTAGCATCTAAGAAGTTTAAAATGATTGCAGTATGCCTTACCCTATGGGAATTACCATCAAGTATGAGATAGGTTTTGTGAAAGAACTTCAAGGGGTGAAAGAGCAGAAGAACCATCCTTAATGCTATCAACCCATCCAGGACTCCCAAGCAAGGGTATGAATGCAGTGCATAGGTAACGGAGATACTCCTATCATCTCTGCTGTGGCATCTCATGGATAGAAAGGAAAAGGAGGTAAATTTTCAATGAGTTTCCATAAAAACATAAGATATGCCATACTGGGTCAGAACAAGGTCCATCAAGCCCAGTATCCTGTTTCCAACAGTGGCCAATCTAGGTCATACGTACCTAGCAGTTTCCCCAAAAGACACAGGTTCCACAATGCTTGTACTGGGTCAAGCATTGATATCCTGGGTCCCTTCTTAATAATGGTTTATGGACCTTTCCTCCAGGAACTTGTCCAAATCTTTTTTAAACCCAGCTACACTAACAGCCTTCACTACATCCTCCGGTAACAAATTCCAGAGTTTGATTAAACGTTGAGTGAAAAAATATTTTCTTTTATTAGTCTTAAATAGTTTACCCTGTAGCTTCATTGCATGTCCCCTAGTCTTTTTATATTCTGATAATGTAAACAATCGATCTACATTTACCCGTTCCACTCCGTTCATTAATTTATAGACTTCTATCATATCTCCCCTCAGCCGTCTCTTTTCCAGGTTAAAGAGCCCTAACCTTTTTAGCCTTTCCTCATAAGAGTATCCTTCCATCCCCTTTACCATTTTGGTGGCTCTTCTCTGAACCTTTTATAATATCGCTATATCATTTTTAAGATACGGTGACCAGAATTGCACACAATATTCAAGGTGCGGTCTCACCATGGAACTACATAGAGGCATTATAATATCTTTTGTTTTATTTTCCATTCCTTTCCTTATGATACCTAGCATTCTATTTGCTCTCTTGGCCGCCGCTGCACACTGGGCAGAAGGTTTTAACATGTTATCCACACAATGATGCCTAAATCTTTTTCCTGGGTGGTGGTTCCTAATGTGGAACCTTGCATCGTGTAACCATAGTTTGGGTTGTTCTTCCCTAGGTGCATAACTCTGCACTTGTCCACATTAAATTTCATCTGCCATTTTGATGCCCAGTCTTCCAATTTATCAAGATCCTCTTGCAATTTTCCACAATCCTCTTGGGTTTTAACAACTTTAAATAGTTTTGTGTCATCTGCAAATTTGATAACCTCACTCGTTATTCCACTTTCCAGGTCATTTATGAATATGTCAAAAAGCAGCAGACCCAGCACAGATCCCTGGGGTACACCACTATTCACCTTTCTCCATTGGGAAAATTGGCCATTTAGCTCTCCCCTCTGCTTTCTATCTTTTAACCAGTTCCTGATCCACAGTAGTACACTGCCTCCTATCCCATGACTCTTTAGTTTTGCCAAAAGTCTCTGATGAGGGACCTTGTCAAAGGCTTTCTGCAAGTCCAGATACACTATCAACCGACTCACCTTTGTCAACCTGTTTATTCACACCTTCAAAAAAACATAACAGATTAGTAAGACAAGATCTTCCTTGTCTAAAGCCATGTTGGCTGTCTCCCATTAGGCCATGACTATCTACATGCTGAGTAATTTTATTCTTTATGATGGTTTCCGCCATTTTTCCCGGTACTGATGTCAGGCTCACCGGTCTGTAGTTTCCCAGATCACCCCTGGAACCCTTTTTAAAAATTGGTGTTACATTATTTATTTATTTATATTCTCTTATATACCGCGCTATTCTGCATCAGTGCGGTTTACATTGAACAAACTGAAAATACATTGAACAGGGCATTATAACTTGGAGATAACTATTTTACAGGGAACATGGGCTATGGAGGGTTAAGTGGCTTGCCCAAGACCACAAGGAGTACCTGTGGGACTAGAAACCTGTGGGACTAGAAACCTTGGCGATCCTCCAATCTTCAGGTATTAGAGATGATTTTAATGATAGTTCACAGATTACTAATAGCAGGTCTGCAATCTCATATTTCAGTTCTTTCAACACCCTTGGATGTATACCATCCGTCCCAGGTGATTTGCTACTCTTCAGTTTATGTAATAGTTGTAATACATCTTCCCGATGTATCGATATTTCCTTAAATTCTTCCGCACCTTTAAATACTGCTTCAGTCATGGGTAACATCCCTACATCTTCCTCAGTAAAGACCGAAGCAAAGAATTCATTCAGTCTCTCCACTATCACCTTGTTGCCTCTTAGTGCCCCTTCAACTCCTCTATCATCTAATGGACTTACTGACTCTCTCACAGGTTTTTTGCTACGAATGTACATGAAAAAGTCTTTATTTCACATTTTCGCTTCTGCAGCAAGCTTCTTCTCAAATTCTCCCTTTACCTACCTTATGAATGCCTTGCATTTGACTTGCCAGTGCTTGTGCTGTTTCCAGGTTTTGTCATTTGGCTCTTTTTTTCCATTTCCTGAAAGATGCTTTTTTGGCAACAACAGCCTCTCTGACCTCACCTTTAAACCATGCTGGCGGTTTTTTGGACTTCCTTCCACTTTTCTTAAAGCGTGGAATACAGCTGGTCTGGGCTTCCAAGGTAGTATTTTTCAACAACACCCAAGTTTGATGTAAGTCTTTAACCTTTGCAACTGCTCCTTTTAGTTTTTTCTTAACTATTTTCCTCATTTTATCATAGTCTCCCTTTCAAAAGTTAAAAGGTAGTACTGTGGATTTCCTTACTATCCCTCCTCCACTAATTAAATCAAAGGCAATCATGCTATGATCACTATTGCCAAGTGCCCCAACACCCTTATCTCTTGCACTAGATCTGGTGTTCCAGTAAGGACTAGGTCTAATATGGCTTCCCATCTGGTCGGTTCATGAACCAGCTGCTCCAAGAAGCAGTCATTTATGATTGTGGCCCATCTGGAAGGGCCACAACTGCACCTGATTCTGCACCCACAGAAGCTAGACCGTGGGATCAGAATTGGGTGCAGAGGTCTGGATGGGCAGGACGTGCCCTGATTCTGACTCGCTGAATGCACTACTCCCTCCCTGTCTAACCCACAGAATGCTTCTGCATGAGGTCCGGTGCCATGGCACTGGGACACCATGTAGGAGCCCCACTGCCCCACACAGTCCCAAATGTGAAGTTCCCTGCCTCCTGATGGGCCTGTCAAAGCCGGGATCAGCCAGCGGGGAACCTCTTGGTGCTCTTCATCTCTCCAGGGGGTGTTTGCCAGTGATGTTCTCTGAACACAGTGTGACTTATTCCACCTCCAAAGTGGAATGTTACCTGGCCGTCACTGCCTCCCCGGACGCTCAGTGCTGCAACTGGAATCGGCCCTGTACATCTGGGGTCAGGGCCCTGCCTCTGCCCCACCCATGCTCCTCCTCTAGCCCTCCCCTGCCTGCCCACATCCAGAACTCCCCGCACATCTCTTCTGTATGTTCAGAGAATTGCGCACAAGCATTTGACAGGGGATGTACATCCCCGCTAAACACTACACAGAATGACCCCCATAGTGGGCAACTCTCTCACTGACTAAGGCCAACCAGGCCTCTGTCTGATTGGGTTGCTATTGTTTGAAACAAAGTTTCCTCTTTTGTGAATTTGGTTTGGATAAAAAAAACAAAGAAAAATCAAATGAAAGTTTGTTCACAAGCTCTGGCCGGGCCTACATCATGCCCTCCGCCCCCCCCCCCCCCCTAAAAAAATCTCAACTTTGTCATATTTAAAATATTCAAGTCCCATGAGTCTGCATCTTTCTAATCCCCTCCCTAGAAAATCCAAATGAAACTGGCGCAAACCCAGTCACACTTGCACTAGTTCAAATGCGTCCAGATCTCTCTGATGCTAGTGCCATTTTGTTTCTTTGTATAAGAAGATGACACTGGTCTCAGGGCTAGCTAGCACCATTTTGAAACAAGGACCCAACAATGCAGGAGTAACTGGGAATTGCTCCTGCCCTGTTTGGACTTCTTGCCAAATCTATGGGGAGTCTCCAGATGCTTCCAGGGAGTGGGGGAAGGTCCAGGGGTAGGGGCTTCCATTTTTAAACTCGGTGAAAATTATTGATGCAGTTATTTATTTGAGGGGAGGCGTTTACCCCTGCCCTTTTATTTTGTTTTTACTTCTTTTCGGCTTATCCATCCAATTTGCTGTTTGCCATTTCAATTAAACCAAATGAAAATCAGCCTCAAATGAGAAAAATAAAATAAAATGGAAGAAAAAGTTAAAAACTTTAGTGCATACCGCTAAAAGCTAACTGTATTCTCAGCACCATAAGAAGAGATATCAACAGAAGAGAAAAGCATGTGACATTGCTCTTTTAGAAGTCATTAGTGAGATATCACTTTGAGTACTATGTTCAGTGCTCAACTTCATGATAACATTAAGAGAATGAAGCAGTTCAGAAAAGGGTTACTAAAACGTCCGAAGGCCTGCAACACAAGAAGCTTAAAACACTCAAAATACTGTATACTCACTGCAAGAAAGAAAGTGGAGGGATATGATAGACGCATGTAAATATTTGATATGCTTCAAGAAAATATGAAAAGGTTAAATTTTTCCAAAGGAAAGGAAATTCAAGGACAGGGACTATGATCTTAACGTGTCAGGAAGAAGGTTCAGATGAAACACGAGAAAAGATTTCCTTAATGTCTGGAAATGCCTGCTGGCCAAAGTAGTGATGGCAAAAGCCGTGACAGAAAATTTAAACATGCTTGGCACAGACATGTGACAAAAGAAGATGGAGCATAAAAAGTAGAAAAAATGATGGTGGGAGTCTTTGGTGTTTGCTTGGTCATACAAAACTATAATGCTTGAAAGTTGGGAGGATACCTATCCGTGGGCAAAAGGTGTCGATCTGGCTGAATCTGGTCTCCAGAAAGACTGAGGTAACCATGAGCATCTGAGGAATGCTAGTTTTAGTGGCTGTGTTGGTGAAAAATATGAGGGAACCTAGGTGTTGGATTATATATGGGTCTTTTAAGAACCCACAAGGTAGATGAAGAGGCCCAAAGTAGCCACCATTCGAGATATTGAGGTCAAAACTGTAATGGAGCACAGGAAACATGGCGACCTGTTGCTCTCTGAGTATGGAAATATACGCGTCCATCTATTCAAAGTCGTACAAAACCAGAAAGGAGGTTTTTAAGCTGGGCAGATTGGATGGGCCAGTTTGGTCCTTATCTGCTCTCATTTATTCTATATTATGTTGCTATCATTTATTTAAAACTTAAATATCTATCTATTTGCTTCCATAGCCACTCCAGCACTAAAGTTTTGTTGAGAGGTTCACCCACACTCAACCTCAGCATCATGTTGGAAATGTGTGGGGTTTTTTATGGCAAGGAGAATGAAATTTGAATCCATCAGACTTTGAGCATGTCAAGGGCACACTATAATTTGCTCGCATCCCTTTATTTTTCTGGAATACTGGGTAATGGCAGAATGGAGGGACAGATCCGTTTAAGCTGACACAAAAACTCATCACACTCTGGTAAATTACATTTCTGGACTCTAACAACAGTGGGGATTAAAAAGCAACCTGTGTGGAGTTTTCGCTATAGCTAGCACAGCAGGATGGCTATGTAAGGAAAGATAAAAAGGCACTAGTATGCTGCATCTGTCTCTAAAGGCTTGTACATATGCACTTATCATGTCAGTGAATGACACATGGAAATCTACTTCAGTGCAATGGCTACTCATTTTGTTCTTGTGCATTCTCAGATCTGCTGAACTTGCAGATTATGCAAACTTGGATCCTATAAAACTTAAAAATATCAGCTAGTCAGGTAACATTAAAAATTGTTTACCCTCCTGCTACTTCCAGCCAGGACTGGGATATGGCTTCCTACGCTTCTTTCAAAACAAGCGTAGGTAGTTTCCCCCTCAACATACCTGATGTGGTTCTTGAGCTAGCCATCATGAGCTTTGAAGCCGGCCGTTAAGTATAACTCTTAAACAATAATCACAGTTCTCCTTCTCCTCCCCCTTCCCCCCCCCCAGACTGTGCTGCTGCCTTAGTATCTGCAACTCAAGCCTCATTCAATTTAAGGAATGGAAGACAAGTTGGGATCAAATCAGGGGTGTTCCACATCACGGTGCAAAACAGCCTCTGAGCCACCAGGCTAGTTTGATAATACTTGGTTTTGATGTGTGTTTACCCTCTAAGGGGGAGGGGAATTTAACTGTCTGCACATGTTCTAGCTCAGCGTTTTTCAACCACTGTGCCGCGGCACACTAGTGTGCCGTGAGATATTGTCTGGTGTGCCGTGGGAAAAATTCCAATTTCATCCGTAACATGTGGCCTTGGCTCACAAATTAGGGTTGCCAACCGGCCGGTTTTCAGCCGGCCTGGCCGGTTTTTCCATGGCCAGGCCGGCTGCCGGCACAGTTGTAAAACCGGCCATTGAAAAGCCGGTTTTTTGCTCTGGCCGCAAGATCGGGAGCGGCCAGAGCAAAAAACCGGCTTTTGTGCCGAAGTCTGCGGCGCGAACGCGATCGCGATTCCCTATAGCAGTGCAGCCGCTGGTTCTGCTTTGTACAGAGCAGCGGCTGCACTACACTTACATTGAAAAGTAAAGAGAAACTGTGTCAGGAGCCCTCCGATCATGCAGAGCCCGAGGAAGTGATGTCATGGGGGCGGGCTCCTCACAGGCTGTCTTTCCTTTTCAAATTAACTTTAGCTGCAATAAAGTTAATTTGAAAAGGAAAGACAGCCTGTGAGGAGCCCGCCCCCATGACATCACTTCCTCGGGCTCTGCGATGACCGGAGGGCTCCTGACACAGTTTCTCTTTACTTTTCAATGTAAGTGTAGTGCAGCCGCTGCTCTGTACAAAGCAGAAGCAGCGGCTTGGGCAGAGGGTGTGTGTGTGTGTGTGTGTGTGTGAGTGTGTGTGTGTGTGTGAGTGTGTGTGTGTGAGTGAACCAGCAAGGGGGGGGAGGTGTGAGTGAACCAGCAAGGGGGGGAGTGTGAGTGAACCAGCAGTGGAGGGGGGGGGTGTGAGTGATCCAGCAAGGGGGGGGGGCGATGGTGTGAGTGAACCAGCAGGGGAGGGGGGGTAAGTTATTGAGTGACCCATCAGGAGGGGTGAGTAAGTTACAGGGGGTTGGGTGATTGAACCAGCAGTGGAGGGGGGGGGGGGGTTGTGTGAGTGAACCAGCAGGGGAGGGGGGTTGGTGTGTGTGAGTGTTTGATTCCTATTCAAGAGAATTACTTTATATATAGTCAATATAGGCACAGAGGTAAATTTTTTTAACATTTTCTAATGGTGGTGTGCCTCGTGATGTTTTTCATGAAAAAAGTGTGCCTTTGCACAAAAAAGGTTGAAAAACACTGTTCTAGCTCCTGCTGAAGGCATGCTGGGACACGTTGTCAGCATGGGGACTATGACAGCATGACTTGTTCTCCATGTTAACCGTGAATTACCTGTTAAGGGCGGAGAGTGGACGTGGTGAGCACTGCACAGTTAGTATGAGGTTAAATACCTGGAGATAAGTCCACTTGCATTTATGTGACACACATTAGGGGACAGTGCTCCATGTCAACTGCTGGAAAAATGCTTTCCACACCCCTAATAGTAAATGAGGTGGAATTGCACCATAGTTGGGTGCTATTGGCATGTTAGGTACAGCCAAGCAAAGAGCGAAGGACACAAAGCCACATCCACACTATAGTAGGCTGACAGGAAGTATTTATTTTATTGAGGACCCAACTTTAAAAGATTTGGCATTAAGCCTTTATCAGGGGTCAAAGGAACATAACAGAATTTGTGTAGAGCCCGTCCCAAAGGGGCTGTGCTAAATCATTCTTCCCAATCAGACACGTACAGGCCCACAAAGAAATTGGTTAATCTTTGTATAACGGCACATTTTTAGGGGACATGCAATGAAGCTATAGGGTAAACTATTTAAGACTAATAAAAGAAAATATTTTTTTCACTCAACGTGTAATCAAACTCTGGAATTTGTTACCGGAGGATGTAGTAAAGGCTGTTAGTGTAGCTGGGTTTAAAAAAGGTTTGGACAAGTTCCTGGAGGAAAGGTCCATAAACCATTATTAAGAAGGGACCCAGGATATCAATGCTTGACCCAGTACAAGCATTGCGGAACCTGTGTCTTTTGGGGAAACTTCTAGGTACGTATGACCTAGATTGGCCACTGTTGGAAACAGGATACTGGGCTCGATGGACCTTGGTCTGACCCAGTATGGCATATCTTATGATCTTATGAAATAACAGCCAAGTGTAATCTGGGACGTCCAAGCCACAATGTTGTCTATCGACTTGAAAATACAAATGTGTGCAGAGTCAGTAATCCTTTTGCTAAAGGTCTCCCACAACGAGTGTCAGTGCCTGCAGAGCATGTTATATGCAGCACCATAGCAACCTGTAGTAAAAGGGCCCCCAGGTTTTCCATTTTGATGATACTTTTGACCTCACTAGTCAGTCCAATATGCCAACAAAGTTATACATTCACTGGCTGTTACTGTACTATCCGTGTAGCTTCAGATATTATACAGATAGTATCAGATAGGCTTGTACATGACAAGCTCGTTTGGCCGTTTGCACACCTAAAATGCGAGTGTGTGCACAAATTGCTTGGGCGCATGTATGTAGATACTGCTCATATAAACGGAGATATACACATGCACAAGAAATTTGCATATGCAGTAGGAATGCAGCGTTGATGAAAACCCCCAAAAGACTGAGTTCATTGCCGATAAAAAGAAGAAACATTTTGGTTGTGCAGATGTCTAGTATTGGAATGAAAAATGACAGAACAGCCCGATACTATCTGAATAATATGGGGCTGGATTTCGGGTGGGCCAAAATATTATCCAGCTTCTTACATTCAGGCACTATTGAGGTGGAGGTACATTCTGACCTGGCTGTCCAGCCCCTTGTGCAGTCGACAAGAAGCGGGACACCCAAAGGTAGACCTGATTCTGATCCCGCAGGGGCTAGATGTGCCTACGGAATCAGAAGCAGGTCTATGGTCTAAATGTGCAGGCCGAGTCTCGATTCTGGTCAGCCTGCATGCCTAGCAGAGCTCCGGCTACCTCAGTCAGGCTTCCCGAACAGAGCTGCAGCGCCAGGAGTTGCAGTTTTTCTTCTTGCCCCACAGCTAGAGCCTTGATCTGGCCTCCCATTGCCAGGGTCTGGTTGTGAGGATCTTCCCGCACCCCCTACTTTTTTCCTGGCCTGGCGGCATGATCCCTTGACATCCAGGGGATTTATTCCACCTCTGTGGAATGTCCCCGTCCATGTTCCTGGCCCCGGACGTTCAGGGCAAATCTCAGAATTGGCCCTATATATCCGGGGTAATGGTTCCCCCATGTTCCGCCCCCGCTCTACCTCAGTATCACCTCCTCCCACCCCCATCTAAGCCTCCTGTACAAATGAGCTGTTCATAGGGGGAGACATTAGCCAGGGTGGCAGGGGAGTGAATAGCAGAGATGGACATCTAATCCAGGCGTCCATCCCTGTTATTCGCTGTACTGAATGACTCCCATAACTTATAAGTTAAAATAAATTTTTAAGAAGATACTCTGTGACTTTCTAGGTCATGTGATAGTGACTTTTTTTAATGGCTGCATTGAGTGACTGTGACAGCTGCTGAGTCCTGCAGTAAGATTGATTTCCTATTTCATACCTATCAATTAGATACATATAAGAACTGCAATTGCTGTTTTAGTCCATTTAAATATCTAGAAATAAAGATCAACAAAAAAGTGATGTTGATTATTTTGTTTTAAGACTGATACTTTTGTCTTTTGGTTGGTTGGTTTGTTGCTATTACTTCTGATTGTTGTTCCAAAGGTATATTACATTGTTGGAAAATTTATTGGTATTAAGCAACCCAATATAGCAGCCTAGATTGTAAATATTTTTAGCTATCTTGATTACTCAGCAGCCCTTTGAAAATTTTCCCCAATGTAAATAACAGCAGAAGATAACATTAATTGGCCTGTGCATGTGTACGATCATTTCATTAGTACACCTTAAAACATTGAGGGTCCTTTTTACTAAAGTGCGCTAAGTCGTTAAAGCAAATTTTCCCATGCAGTAACAGCGGGCTTGGGGTAACTGTTACTGCAGGAGCATAATAGTTACAGCACACTGATCTGTGCCCTGCCACTGTTACGTTAGGCTGCAGAATGGGCAGGGTAGGGGCAGAGAATTGGCACAGTGAGTACATTACAATTAGCAGAGGAGGGCATATCATGCGCTGACTTTCATATTGTTGCCTTTAGCATGAGTACTCCGAGCGCCACGTCAATAGGCAGAAGTAAGTGCATGCGCGGTAATAGCACTCTGGCTCAGTGTACTCATCCACAGAGGTTTTGCATTTAACATATGTTAATTCTTGTGCTAAACACGTTAGGGGTAAAAACCTAACACTTCAGTAAAGGGCCCCTTGGTGTGCGCTAAATTGATTTAATGTGTTCTAATTAATTTTAACATGCACTGATTGACTTAGCACACCTCAGGTAGTGTGTTCTAAATAGTTTCATATGCAGTAAAAAAACAAAACAAAAATCACTTTTAAAACAAATGTGTAATGCTAACCAAAAAATACACTTGAAAATCGGGGAAGATGTATACATATTCACACTATCCACTCCCACTGAGCTCAAAATAAGGATGTCTCCCAAATGTCAGCCATACAAGCTAGATCACCTGCAGGATTTCTCCTCCTCAAAGTCGGTTTTCTCTTTCTCCTTTTTTGATCCTCTACCAATCTGGGAATAGAAGCACACAAGGTCTCATACTGAAATCAACATCGAGACGTCTCTATCACTATCCATATCTTATATTCTCCCAGCCTTGTTCTTACCACTGCTATCTATGGAGGCAATTTTCAACAGCCCACATAGATGCAATGTGCACACTTTCAATATGTACTAATGGAAATTACGTATTCTAAAATCATTCATGAGTATGGCCTGGCTATTTCTTCAGGCTCCATTCCATTCCATTCACTGCAAGTAGATCTGTCAATCATTTATACTTCTCAGTGGTTACAAAAAGACCTGCATAAATAACATTAAGCAATGGCAAGACAAATTAGCATATTCAATAAAAACAATAAACAGAAGAAAATCCCGAAGAGTGGAATCCTAGAGCAAGGGCAAAATAGCGTATTCATGCTTCATGCATTGCTTTTCACCATTAACCTAAACCTGCTCCCCAACAATTCCTCTCTTTATTCTGGCTCGAAGTATACATGCGATGGAAGCCTGTCTATACATTTAACCGAGCGGAACAGGGCAGTTTTCAGATAGGCAAATGAATGACTATTTACCCAGATATGCTTAGATTTTGTCTTAGTCCTGGCTGTCGGCACCACTTCTGTTGGTGCACTACAGCAGATGTGCTGCAAAAACAAAATTGTCTAATAGCACCCCTGAACAGGGAAGGACCCCACTAGAGGCTTACTGCACATTTATGTGACTTAAGTATATGTTCAAGCAACACCGTTTTTCTAGACCAATTTAATAAATCACACCCTTTAAGGTATGATCAGTAATAACTGTACATCTTTCAACTGTAGGCTTTGTACCACAGCACACATTCAGGTAGGCAAAAGAAAACAACGTCAGTGTATAATAATTTATATCTGCCAATGTGACAGAATAAGAGAGATTATTAAAACAATGTTACTCTGTTTCTGATATGTTCTTACTCCTAGTTAAATGGCTTATGCCGCACTTTTGCCCCATATAATGTTGCATTGTTGGTTTATGCTTGAGTTATTAATTACATACCTGTAGGGCAATGATTGTATCCAGACAATGAGCTGCCAAGATGTCAAAGCATATAACAGCGAACATTTATATCAGCAAAGATGGATCTGCCAGGCTCGATGCAGGAGACTTGCTCGACAGAGCTCCGAGAATATCAAATGGTTCCAACAGGACATTAGCATCCTAAACAGCTATGAGCTAGGCCCAAGCCTTTCCTTTGAAAAATGAGAATATCTAACAATACACCACTTTCCAATAATTGAGTGTCAGTACTAAGGATGAATTCTGACCCACTGTGAGTCATAAAGTATAAGGCTCTAGGCCCAGAGATCCATCCAGCTAATGACATATTGGTTGCAAAATCTTGTACAGTCCTTTGGCTTTTTTAAGGAACTCCCCCACAAGACTTTAAAATAAAAAAGAAAAGAAATGGTTTTTCAGACATGTGTTAAAAGCCATTGTGCCCTCTGTGTATTCTGTGGTTTGCAGAAGGTATTACTGTGTCGTGTACGTCTGAAATATCATCATGTTCACTCTTAACCTCTCCATTCCTTCAAGCCTCGAGGAGCAACCATAACTACTAGAGAAATATACAGGCAAAACCATCTACAAACGTGTTGTCAGTCTTCTACCCAGAACGGATGAATTTACAAATCAGAGAGGGAAGGGGGAAAGATTTTGGATGCTTTCTTTCTAAAAGTTGTGGTGAAATTAGATCCTTTAGCAAAAGAGATGCAATTTCAAAACTGTGCAAGCAAACTCCCCATTGCACATTTTATCTGCCCAAAATTTAAACCTGACCCATTCTATACATGGTAACATAGTATATGACAGCAGGTAAAGACCAGTATAGTCCATCTAGTCTGCCAGACTGTTTGTATCCACCGCTCTGTGCAGGTCACCACCTCTATGTCTTTGTTTAGGGTTGTACCCGCCACTCTGTGGAGCTCACTCCCTCTATTTATTGAAGTAGGAAAGATATTTAAGTTTGCTTGGATTTCATCTTCTTGCTATAAAGGGATCCACTGTGTCTGTCCTGAGAAGAATAACCAGCAGAAAGGAGGTGGTATTAATGCCCCTGTGCAAGTCGTTGGTGAGGCCTTACTTGGAGTATTGTGTTCAGTTCTGGAGACCATATCTCACAAAGAAAATAAAATGAAACGGTTCAGAGGAAGGCAACCAAAATGATTTGAAGCCTGTGCTAGAAAATGTATGAGAAGAGACTTGAAGACCTAAATATCTATATAGAGGAGAGGAAGGACAGGGGAGATATGATACACACTTTTAAATACTTAAAGGGTATTCATGAACAAACACATATTTTTTCAGAGAAGGGGGAACAGTAAAACCAGAGGGCATAAAATGAAGCTGCAAGGGTGGTAAACTTAAAAGCACAATCAGGAAATATTTTTTCACTGGAATGCCCTCTCAGTGGAGGTGGTGGGGGCAAAATGCTGATCCTTATTATCAATAAAATGATTTTAAGAAGCAGGAAAAGCTGTAAATTAAAAGCCCTTTAAAATTAAAAGAATAACTTTTTTTTTGCTTCCCTTGAGCTTCTTTCAACAAATTTTAATGAAAAGATGGGCATGAACTACAAGTCTTTGAAACACTAGCAAACAATTTAAAAGTAGATGCTGCCATCACGTTCGTTCCTAAAAGCAGTTGTGGACAGGTACGACCACCACAGTTTCATAACACCGTGCCTCCTCCCCGGCACCCATCTCTCTCACTTCTCTATAGCAGCATTTCACAAACTGGTGCTGAAACACCTCCTTAGCTCCAGCCTGGTTTAATGGGGGATTTTTAGCGCATGCTAAATTGATTTAGCTTAGCTAATTAATTAATGATGGTGTTAGTATGCCTTAAAAATGTAGTGCACACTGAATGATCTAACATCAAAATGCAAAACGAAGAATGGACAGCAATGACTACACACCCCTAGTGATTATTTTGGGAACCGTGTGGAGAGGCAGACAATCTGGAAGTACCAAGAAATGCCAACAGAGACCAAGAAAATTTGGCAGAAAGGTACGGAAATATTTCCCACCATATTGGGAGTCACAGGCTTGATAAAGAAGAATTTCCAAGCACATCTTGACAAACTACCCATACATGCAGGGCCGGTCTGTCCATTGAGCAAGAATGTTTTTTGCACAGGGCCCCGCGTTTCAGGGGGCCCCCCGCACAAAAAACATCTTGCACCAGCCCAGCTAATTAAAAAAAAAAACCCACAGAAACCGGCTGCCGCTGCTGCCATGGCAGCGGCAGAATCGAGAATCCCGCGGGGCCCCCCTGCCCTGCAGAGTCTTGTATGCGGCCTCAGCGTCGGCAGTCAGAGCCGCGCGAAGAGAGAGAGCTTCTCCTCTCACGGCTCTGTTAATCCCATCAGCCCCGCTGCGGGATTAACAGAGCCGCGAGAAAGGGAAACTCTCCCTTCGCGCAGCTCTGAAAAGCCCGCGCTGAGGCTGCATAGAAGACTGCAGGGCAGGGGGGCCCCGAGGGATTCCCGATTCTGCTGCTGCCACGGTGGCAGCGGCAGTCGGTTTCTGTTTTTTTTTGTTGTTGTTGTTTTTTAACTTAGCTGGGCTGATGGGGGGGTTTAGGACTGGTAATGGGCTATGGGAGGTTAGGACAGGTAATAGACTATGGAGGGGCTAAGACTGGAAATGAGCTGATGGGGGGCTGGGATTGGAAATGAACTGATGGAGGGACTCTGATAGGACTGGAAATGGGCTGATGGTGGGGCTAGGATTGGAAATGGGCTGATGCAGGGACAAGAAAGGAGCAGATGTTGGGTGGGGCTGGAACTAGAAGGGAGCTGATGTTGGGGGAGGATTAGAATGGGATGGAGCTGGGAGAGTGAAATGGAGAGGGAAAAATATTTTGCGTGGGAGGGAAGACAAATCTACAATTGGCCGGATATTGGGAGAGTAAGTGGGGATTGAGGATGGAGGGGTAAAATATGAGTGGATGAAATAGGAATGAGGAAAGAGCAAAAGGAGAAAGATTAGTATGTTAAAGCAGATGTAGAGAGAGAATGGAAAAAAAAACTAGAAGAGAGAAGAAAGGACAAATGGACAGCAGATGGAGAGTTAGCAGAAGACACGAAGAAACCAGAAGAAAGTGGCTGGAACAATTGCAACTGAAAAAAAAGGCACAAAAGGTAGAAAAATCTTTCTTTATTTTGAATTTATTAACTGGAATATGTCAGTTCTGGGAAATGAGCATCATTAACGTTTGCGCTTTGTTTAGTACAAGAGGAAATTAATTTATAGTTTTATTTCTACAGTGTTGTTGTACATTCCAAGTTTGGCTTTTGGGGTTCCCACTTTAATTATTGTCTTCCTGTTTCTAAACTGTGATTCCTTGTTTGGTGATGGTCTATGTTCTGCATGTGTAACTGAGCTGAGGTGTTCTGTTTATATAATTCCTATTTGACATTTCCACTTGTTCTCTTTCCCCAGTAGGTCATGTATTGTTATTCTCTGAAATGTATTGGTTTAATATTTGCAGTGTTGCCTTTTGATAGGTAGGGTATGGTGCTTTGTGAGTCCTTTTAGTGCTGTTAGGATACAGCGGGTTTGCTATGGGTTCTAACAGACACGTTTTTTCAAAAATATAAAAAAAAGGGGTACTGCGATCAGGTCGTTGATGTAAATAGCAGCCAAATTTGAAAGCATTGATTTCAAATTTATGCAAACGCTGCGAAGTTGTTGCTGAGACCTGAGTACCTGATCAACGTTTTCACGTTGAATTCCATATGTTGTAATTTGAGCACATATTAGTATTTTAGGTTTTAGTAATGATAAGCTCATAGAATATAGCCCAAAAATAAAATGGGTTCTAAATGGGCAGTGTTTGTAGTAGTTCCTAATGTGCCTGGTGGTTGGTAAAGGATTATAGTAATGTAGAAATCTTTTAGTCTTTCTTTATCCATATACTCATTAAGAGGCATGTTTGCTAAAAGTTAGTGTATGGTAACATTATGCAAATATTTATGCAAATGAGGCCCCGCACCGAGTCTCCGCACATGGCCCCGCACCCCCCTTGGGCCGCCCCTGCATACATGTTACAACATCTTATAAACTCCAGCAGGAAGCTCTCTTTGGCATGATGTAAGTACTATGCCGAGCATTAGCAGTTAATTTGAGAGACTGAGATCTTACTCCACATACCCTGGCTTAGAAGTGAGGTTCATGACTGGCATGGTATGCGCAAAACTAATTCTACCAACCTACTGCCAAAGGGTAAACTGAAATATATAAGAAATACAAACACCCTTATAACCACCAAACTACTGTATTCACAAATAATCTCTTACTAACAATTTTCAAATCTCACATACTCAAAAAGGCATATATGACCTCAGGATATCCTTTCCCCTACATGTGGCAAAATAAATCACCATAGGGTCAAGTGGCAAGTCTCACATCATGGGTCATAACCTTTCTATTTTAATTAAAATTTTCATAAAACTACTATAGATTAAATAAATGCCTACACACAAAAAGTACTTTTTAGGGATTCTCACAATTCAATTCTTTTTTTAAATTTTATTTTACTTCATTATAAAATTCCAATCATCACGCCGTAGCAGAGAGCTAAAGCCCACAACTGCCCATTTAGTTCCTATGAGAGAAACAAAATACTGTTTACTCAATAACTCACATGTGTCACAGAAGCTGTCTGTGCGATTTTCAACTCCAGATTTGGCACACTGAGCACATCGTCTGCATCGATCACGTCTTGTCAGGGAATGTTCTGGTTTTGGTGCTGGAAGAACACACCGTGAACCTCTAACTGGTGCTGATGGTGCATTTCTTTGACGGTTGGAGTACCGTCCAATAAGACCCCTTGCTATAATCTGATGATATTCCAGTGGTATTATTGCCTTATAATCAGGGTCCCTCTCTTGTTGCAGTTGTATTTGTTGTAAGTTGTAACAATGGAAGGACATGAAACACGCAGCTTATCTGCAGATCCTGCTTGCCTTCTTAGTACATACGTGACATCATCCTTTGAACATGGTAGGAAATTTGATAATAGAATCACTGACCTGTTGTCCAACCATTTCACACAAGTAACACCATTTGTTGTCATATAATCCATGTCACCACGTTTCATTCATTTCCTTATCTGATTTCAAGTTCTTTGGCATGTGCTTCCGGTCTACACGAACTGAGCCACATAGGTAAATCTTCTTCTGTAGCATCTGAAATTGCAACATTGGCGAGTTGAAGAAATTGTCAATAAAACTTGGCAACATAGTTGTTCGAGTGCTTTTGACAGCATTATGACCACCCCCTCCCCAAGCCCATACTCTGTCTCCATTTTTCGTCCAGTATACAGGTCAAACTGGTAAAGATAGCCTGAGATCACATCACATCTGCACCACAGTTTAAATCCCCACTTCACAGGCTTGTTCCTTATGTACTGCTTCATGATGTTTGGCCTTTGAATTTTATCATGTGCTCATCAATTGACTGCTGCTTGCTTGCATTTCTAGCTGCCTGGAAGCATCGATTGAAGTGGTTGATCAATGGGCGAACCTTGAAAGCCCGATCACACTGTGGGTGAGTTCTCGGTAGCATATCATCATTATTTGAAAAATGCAAGGCAGAGCGAATTGTTTCAAATCTCGTCCGAGTCATTGCATTTGCAATGAATGTAACCTGTAGATCTGGTTGAGTAGACCAACAATCTCTAATTGTGGGCAGAACATGGCAACCCATGACGAGACACATCCTAAGGAAGGCTCGGAGCTCATCTGCATCAGTGAGAAATGGAATGCCTCTTTGCTTCATATATAGTTCACTCTGTTCTGCGATTAGTGAGACTAAGGAGTTGAAATCAGACACTTGTTCAAAAACAGAAACTGTCTTCAGAATCATCAAACTTCAGATTTACTTTTCCATAATCGTAGTCAATTGTCTTGGAGTTGTCTTTCACCAGCTTCCTTCCCCATTTGAAGTGTACTGTAGTTTGCACTGACCTGCCACTTGCTCGTGATTTAGTCGTTGGGGGCAAGTCTTCATCCATTGGTTGTGTTGCTTGTTTTTGAATATCATCAGGATGATTGGCATCATTTGTATTTTTTCGTTTGTGTGAATTCTTTCTAGAATTTGATGTAGTTGGCTGCACCTGCATCGACTGTTTTTTTGCTCCGGAGACTACTGATGGAGATGGAGTCTTGATGGTACATTTAAGTTTAGATTTAAAGTAGAATGTTGCAGATATGAATGTTGAAGCTCCACTGGCTAGATTTGTACTACTATTAGGATTAGTAGTTTCAATTGTGAAAGAATCAGGATGTTCTATGACCACTTCCTCATCAACATTGTCGACATCTTCAAGCAAGAAATTTTGATCTTCGTCATCAAGAAGCAAATCATCATCATCAGAATCGCTGCTCTCAGCAAACAAGAGGAGTTGTATATCTGCTTCACGTATTCTAAACAAACGCTCGTGCATCTTTTTTCTAAGTATGGTTTTCTACGAATTGACAAACGATAACTGTTAGCATGCGACAAAAGTAGTACTGTATTTTTTCAGTTATAGACCACATGGGCAAATGTGTCCCAGAGCAATAAAACTCACTAAAATTGATAAAAATAGCAATTGCTTTAAAGAAAACTATTCAATTTTGTCAAAGACATGCGCGTAATTAAATTCACATAACATCCGGCTTCTTACATCATTTTCTATGGAACACCAAAAGAACACAAATTCTTATTTCCATACTGGTAAATTATGAAGCGCTTTATAGAAAATAAATGTTACATGAATTGGTCATTAAACAGAATCATTTGACAGAATAAGGTTTTATCTTGATGTGAACAGAAATTAAAATGGATTTTAAATAAAAATTCCATGTTTTATGAGTTTTAAAACTTATGGGACAAATATGTCTCCTGGTCCTTAAAGGGTTAAGAAATGAACCACCCAGACCTTATTTATTTTCTCAAGCTTTTCAGGAGATGTGACAATTCCTTTCGGCTATCTTTGGGCACAGACGGTTGAAGCTTCATTTTTCAAATCTGTTCTTTCTGTATAGTTTTGTGTTTTTATGAACTGCTTCATTGAATATTTATATATATTATATTATATTTAAAAAGCATTTCTAATTTGCTTATCTAGTGAAATCAGTCCTCAGTAGAATACAATTTTAAGACATCTATGTACAGTTTTCCAAATGACACTAAACAATGGCCTCTGTAAAACTCACTAAATGATACTCAAGTCAAAGGTTAAAGGAAAGGAAATTCTAAAGTATAGGGCCGGTACTAGAAAAAGCACACCCCTGAATGCTTTCAAGCAGATCCTATTTGACTGCCCTGTGGAATACCCCAATGACTGATAACCAACTAATATGTCCTTGAGATATTAAGCACATCTCCATGGAATACCTTAAATTCAATCTCTCATACTATGCTCATAACACTTGTATCCAGCTGCAGTTTGAACTAACTGTAGTACTGTTATGGATGTCTTAGGTGTCGAATAAAGATGAAAGAATGCTTGAAGAACTGCCTGATTGAAAGGCAGTATATCATATTTTTGAATAGGATGATGATCTTAAAGTGGCTAAACAGGTAGAAAACGTGACAGCAAAAGCCAAGGTTCATAGGGAGAGGAACGGCCAGCAGGAAAAAGGAGGTGATAGTGCCTCTGTATAAGTCCTGGATGAGACTTCATTTTGAGTATTGTGTGCAGTTCTGGAGACCATACCTTCAAAAGGATGTAAAGAGGATGGAGTCAAGGTAGAGGGTGGCTACCAAAATGGTCAGTGGTCTTCGCTATAAGCCATACAGGAACAGACTTAAAGAGCACAATATGTATACTTTAGAGGAAAGACAGGATAGAGGAGATATGATAGAGACGTTTAAATGCCTCTGTGGCATAAATAGATTTAACAAGGAACAATTCCTCAACGAAACTCTTCCCAGCCTTCCACAAGACTTTGATTACCTAGATATGACAATCAATTCTTGGAACACCACCATTAATGCAGCAGCGAAACCCCCACACCGTCCCACTTCTGGAAGCAAAGATCAAAATCGGCCCCATGGTACTCACAAACAATAAGAGAACAGAAACAAAATCTTTGCCAATTAGAGCGCAAATGGAGATACAACCAGTCTCAAACCACTCTCCTTCAATACATGATCATGCAGAAGGAATACTATAACCTAATCAATAAGCACAAAAGAATACCACACTAATCACATCCTAAAATACTGCAACAAACCTCATGAGCTTTTCGAAATTGTCCGCACAAAAGGCCCATCCCACAAAGAGGACTCTATCTACCCTCAAATCTTTGCAGATTTCCTCAAACAAATACAAGCTACCCCTGAGACCCTCACAACTTGACACCCCTTCCACCACAGATGCAGACAATAACAGCATATGCAAACGGGGTGAATTTCACATTCCGACAACAGAGCAAATTCTTAACACCATCACTCCTTTAAACACTAGTACAGTGCCCTCTGATCCCTGTCCACTTGTAAGGATCGAATCAGTCAAGGAAAAGTTTGCGAACTGCATCCATAACATCATAATTTCATCACTAACTAAAGGATACATGCCTTCTGTGCTCAAACAAGCCACAATCTGATCCATCCTAAAGAATGCCTCAACAAACAAATCAGGCCCCTCAAATTACCACGCACATCTTTAGCCTTCCCTTTCTATCTAAAATAATGTAAAAGATACTGCAAAACAACTCCAAGACCACATTGACCTGCATGCTCTGCTGGATCCACACCGACATGGATTTTGCCCTAATCACAGTGTTGAAACCCTCCTCGTTCACCTCTTTGACACCCTACTAAGAGGGATAGACAACCTAAAAATAGGTTTCCTTCATGTTTTTGTGGATATTTCCTTGGCCTTCAATACTGTATCTCACAGCACCCTACTACAATATCTGTCCAACATTGGACTTCATGGTACAATGCTCAATTGGTTCATCTCCTACCTCAGTCATAGACACAAGGTCAAAGTCGGTCCTAATACATCAGCCCCATTTCACTCAACTCAGGGAATTCCACAAGAATTCTCCATGACTGCTCTCCTTTTCAACATCTACTTACAACCAGTATGTAACATCTTCAAACAGCACAAAATCCACTATGCAATTTATGCAAATGACATCATGGTCTAATCCCCTATTCACCTTGACTCGCCTGACTACTCAAATATTACCAAAAGCCTTCTGGAAATGAGCAACTGGCTGGCATCCAACAACCTCCAAGTCAACTTCAAGAAATCAGAGGCACTATTCATAACATGGGACCCATCTTCCCCCCCCCCATCTATATCCATAGCGGACACTATAATAGCAGTAAAGGAGGAAGTACACTACTTAGGTATCACCATTGACCGCTTCCTAAACTTACAAGCATACATTTACAGAACCTCCAAAAATGCATTCTATACGCTTGCAATTATCCAAAGACTAAAGCCCCTCCTCAGACAGAACCACTTTCGTACAGTTTGTCAAACACTCATACCCCCTATTTTGGATTATTGTAACTCCCTCCTCCATAGTCTACCAACTCAAACCTTCCGTCCCTTGCAACTGGCTCAGAACACCACCGCCCGCATCATCACAGGATCACTCAAATATGATCACACAACTCCACTACTGTATCGACTACATTGGCTTCCAGTCTCCTCACGAGCTAAATACAAAATGGCTCTTACTATATTCAAGACAACAACCTACCTGTCAGCTGGAACCCTACAAGATCTGATTTGTACAAACTCAACCTGCAGACTGAAGAGACAGAACACCAGAGACACCATACTAATTCCTAGCTCATACACTAAGGCAAA
This sequence comes from Ichthyophis bannanicus, assembly GCA_033557465.1. Taxonomy (NCBI): domain Eukaryota; kingdom Metazoa; phylum Chordata; class Amphibia; order Gymnophiona; family Ichthyophiidae; genus Ichthyophis; species Ichthyophis bannanicus. The sequence goes on along the minus strand of CM066031.1, from coordinate 743,268,161 downwards.
TAACTCTACCACGAAGACAGCTCTCTCCTTAGCTGCTCCCGCCATCTGGAACACTTTGCCAGAAAAAAAATCAGAAACACTAAAGACTTAAAGGACTTCTGAAATCTCCTCAAGACCTGTCTCTTCACCGACCATTTCAAAGAAAATACCTAGTCCTTCCGCCTCAATGCTCAAGCCCAAATTATAGTTAACTCCATTCATTATGTTGCTATGTATATAAGTTCTGCCTCCGGGCAACTCCCGCATGTCACCCCTACCTGAATTGTTCTTTGAATTCTCTGTAACATGCTGAGTTTTATATAAACCGCTTTGATTGTATGAGAAGGTGGTATAAAAAGTTGTGTTAATTAAATAAATAAATAAATGCACAAGAGGAATGCCTCTTTCAATTGAAAGAAAGCTCTGCAATAAGGGAGGATAGACTCAAGGGTAATATGTGGAAATATCTCTTTACAGAAAGAGTGGTAGATGCATGGAATAGTCGCCCAGTGGAAGTAGTAGAGACGAGGACAGTATCCAAATTCAAGAAAGCATGGGACAAACACAGAAGATCTCTAAAGGAAAAATAGATGCTATAGTAGTTGATATGGAAGGGCAGACTGGATAGGCCATATGGTCTTTTACTGCCATCATGTTTCTCTGTTTCTAACAGCAGCAATATCCAGGGGTGGGATCCAAGGAACTGGCCCAATTTCCCAGGCCTCTTTAATTGAAGAGCATCAGGAGGAGCCAAAAACCAAGGAATCAAGTCTGGCACCTACAGCCAAAAGCAACCGTTGCCTCCACCTACCAATGTGCTGCAGGTGTCAGAAAGCCACAGAATGCCTTTATTTTATTTAGCAGGTTTTTTTTATACCGCTTTATCATTCAGTCAAAGTGGTTTACATTGTAACTTTAACTTGGTAATGTACATTGTCACGGGTCGTCAAGGTAAGAGACTCCGTGTGTCCACTAGGCGACTGCCTAGGGCAGCGATGGCGAACCTATGGCACGCGTGCCAGCTGTGGCACGCGAAGGCCTTGCAGCTGGCACGCGTGAAGGTCCGCAGAAAAAGAAAAAGCGGGCTCTGGCTGCTGCCGCGGACGCGGACGCGGCAGCATGCAGTGTCCCGTGGGGCCCCCTCTGCCCGCTAAGCCCCTCTGCAAGGGCTTTCAGATTCGCGAGGGAGACAGCGTCTCCCTCGCGTCTCTGTTAAGCCCGCAGGGGCTAATGGGAAATTTCCCATCAGCCCCTTTAGACGCGAGGGACTGATGGGAAATTTCCCATTAGCCCCTGCGGGCATAACAGAGACGCGAGGGAGACGCTCTCCCTCGCGAATCTGAAAGCCCTTGCAGAGGGGCTTAGCGGGCGGAGGAGGCCCCCCGGGACATTGCATTCTGCCGCTGCCGTGGCAGAAGCCAGAGCCAGCTGCTTTTTTTTTTTTTTTTAAATTTGCCATGGGGGGTGGGTTAGGACTGCTAATGGGCTAGGGGGGGGTTAGGACTGCTAATGGGCTAGGGTGGGGGTTCGGACTGCTAATGGGCTAGGGGGGTTAGGACTGCTAATGGGCTGGGGGGGTAGGACTGCTAATGGGCTGTGGGCTGATGGGGGCTGTCTGGAAATGGGGTGATGGGGGGTTAGGACTGGTAATGGGCTATGGGGGGGGGGTTAGGACTGCTAATGGGCTAGGGGGGGTTAGGACTGCTGATGGGGAGGGGTTAGGACTTGAGGTGGGCTGTTGGGTGGGGTTAGGACTGGAAATGGGCTGATGGGGGGTTAACACTGGAGGTGGTCTGATGGGGTTAGGACTGGTAATGGGCTATGGGGGGGTTTAGGACTGATAATGGGCTATGGGGGGCTGGGACAAGAAATGGGCTGATGGGGAGGGGTTAGGACTTGAGGTGGGCTGATGGGGTTAGGATTGGTAATGGACTGTGGGCTGATGGGGGGGGGTTAGGACTGGCAATGGGCTATGGGGGGCTGACTGGAAGTGGGCTGATGGGGGGTTAGGACTGGAAGTGGGCTGATGGGGGGTTAGGACTGGTAATGGGTTATAGGGGGGGCTTAAACTGAAAATGGGGTGATGGGGGGTTAGGACTGGAAGTGGGTTGATGAGGGGGGGATAGGACTGGTATTGGGTTGGGGGGTTGCTAGGACTGGAAATGGGTTGGGGGGCTGCTAGGACTGGAAATGGGCTGATGCAGGGACTAGAAGGGAATGGATGCTGGGTGAGGCTGGAACTAGAAGGGAGCTGGTGTTGGGGGAGGATTAGAATGGGATGGGGCTGGGAGAGTAAAATGGAGAGGGGAAAAATATTTTGTGTGGGAGGGATAAAAAATCTACAATTGGCCGGGTATTGGGAGAGTAAGTGGGGATTGAGGATGGAGGGGTAAATTTTGAGTAGATGAAATAGGAATGAGGAAAGAGCAAAAGGAGAAAGATTAGTATGTTAAAGCAGATGTAGAGAGAGAATGGAAAAAAAACCCAAGAAGACAGAAGAAAGGACAAATGGACAGCAGATGGAGAGTTAGCAGAAGACACGAAGAAACCAGAAGAAAGTGGCTGGAACAATTGCAACTGAAAAAAAATGCACAAAAGGTAGAAAAATATCTCTTTATTTTGAATTTATTAATTGGAATATGTCAGCTCTGGGAAATGTGCATCATTAATTTTTGCGCTTTGTTTAGTACAAGAGGAAATTAATATATAGTTTTATTTCTACAGTGTTGTTGTATATTCCAAGTTTGGCTTTTGGGGTTCCCAGTTTAATTATTGTCTTCCTGTTTCTAAATTGTGATTCCTTGTTTGGTAATGGTCTGTTCTGCATGTGTAACTGAGCTGAGGTATTCTGTTTATATAATTCCTATTTGACATTGCCACTTGTTCTTTCCCCAGTAAGTCATGTATTGTTGTTCTCTGAGATGTATTGGTTTAATATTTGCAGTGTTGCCTTTTGATAGGTAGAGTATGGTGCTTTGTGAGTCCTGGTAGTGCTGTTAGGATACGGCGGGTTTGCTATGGGTTCTAAATGGGCAGCGTTTGTAGTAGTTCCTAATGTGCCTGGCGGTTGGTACTGGATTATAGTAATGTAGAAACCTTTTAGTCTTTCTTTATCCATATACTCATTAAGAGGCATGTTTACTAAAAGTTAGTGTATGGTAATATTATGCAAATATTTATGCAAATGAAGCATCTTATGCAAATGGAGCTTTAATTGACGTGCTGGCACTTTGAGGAAATTCTTTGGTTTTGTGCGGCAGTTTGGGCACTCGGGCTCAAAAAGGTTAGCCATCACTGGCCTAGGGTATTGTGGATACTTAACTGCCTCCTCTTCTATACACAGAGTCAGTCAGTCAGAGTGGTAAAGTAAAAGTGGGGTTTTATTCCCGTTCCCTGGCGGATATCATTACTTTGCAAACATACAGAACGATGAATCAAACTAAACAAAAACAGCTGGAATAATCTTTCTTTCTTCCTTGTTCCTTTCACAAGACTTCAGCATAAAGATGTTATTTCATCTGACAAACATGTCGTGCAATCCATCGGTTCAGGCTCAGGGTAAATGTTACTGCTTTCCCATTGTGTTAAGCCTGGACTGCGTCTGTTACTCCCTGGGTCACATTCAGTACATGTGCTGGAGCTGGGTTCACTTACTGGGGAAAGATAAATTCTCTCTTCTCCCAGGCACTTATCTAAATCAGGATTGTAGAACCCTTTTGTAGAGAAAGTCTCTTTGTGATAAGCCTCCCCTGGCTCCCTTGCTTGGAAGTCTGCACACCTTCCTGTATTAAAACTTTGCTCAGTGCAGGGCTTATTAAAACTCTCAGCTTCTCTCCTCTCCCAAACACAAGGCTTTAAACCTGTTACCTTATAAACGGGTCTGGTGTCAGCTGTGGAGTTTCTCTCCCCTGGCAAAGCTTCTCTGGCTTGTAGAAAGTTTCTCCGTGATTTGGGTAAACTTTCTGAGGCAGTGCACCACTTCCTGCTTGTGTGAAAAACCTCTCCGGGACTATCTCTCCAGAGATCAGTTTCTCTACTGCTCCAGTTCCCTTTCCTGGAGCTTCTCTTGAGAGTTCTGGGTCCTCCCAGACCTCCAAAGCCTCCCCTGGAGTTAGAACGTCTCCTGGGATTCTGTGTCTCTCCCTGCCTCTGAGTCTTGCTTGTCTGATGCTGGAACTCCACCTGCATCTGACTGCCACTCTCCTCCTCAGAGTCAATTTGGCTTTCTCTCTGGTTTCCTCTCAAACACCGACTTCCCTTGGTGCCTTCCTGGGTGCCTCTGGTGCTTCTGGTACCACCTCCCCTTCCTGGTTCTAACCAGGGCTTTTTTGTACCTCCCCCCTCTGCACATTACGTCAGCTTCTGGGGACAGGTGTTTTTGATGAGATCCCTCAATTCTATCTGCGTCACTGCTAAGGAAAGGAAACCTCATTTTAAACCTCTTCTGCTCTATTTGTGCTGACGGCACCGGGTGCTCAGCCCTTCTTAAACATGCTGAATCCTCCTGCCTAGCCAAGTTTGAGGTGAGTTCTTCAGTCCCACTAACCTCCATTGGCTCCACTGTATCACAATATTAAAGGGGATAGCAGGTTGAACAGACTCTAGGAATGAGAGGACTAAAGTCTAGGAGACAAAAAGTAGAAGGACTTTTGTTTTGGGAGTGGAGAACAGAAAAGCAAGAAGATTGAAAAAGAAGAAGTGGAGAGGAAGGGGTAAAATAATGAGAGTCAAAGGAAGCGATTAGACCACACTGGAGTAGGGAAGAGTGAAGGCGAAGAAGCAGTTGTATGGGAGTGGGGTGGGTATATTATGATTAAATATACAAGAAGGATTATGCATATATACACACACACACACACACACATATACAGTATATACTTGTATATGTGTGTATGTATTTATATATATATTGGGGAAAATGCACCAACCTTCATTGTAATAGTCTCCTCCATGGCCTACTGAAACAAACTACAAACTCTTCACCCTTTGCAAATGGCACGACACATGGCAGCTCGCATCATATCTAACTCACACTGTACAGATCATATCACACCCATACTTCACACCCTTCATTGGCTCCCCGTGCAATGCAGAATTAAATATAAACTTATCATGACAGCATTGAAAATCATCAGCCCCTCCCTACCCTATCACAGCTTATCAACCCCCCCCCCAATGATCGACACCAAAGAGGCGCAATGAATAACACCCTCCTATTCCCCCCCTCCCCCCGGATTACAGTATGACAAAACTATACACAAGTAACAGGGCATTCGGGTATCTCTCTCCAGTGCTCTGGAACTCACTACCACAGGGACTTAGAAATATAACGACCTTTCCACTTTCCACACACATCTCAAAACTTTCTTATTTATAAAACATTTTGGACAAACAGAGATCACTCCAACTAATTGACCTGACATAACCTTGAGAAGAATCAAGCACCTTACACTCCACAATTTCTCTACTTACTCTCAACCCCACAACACATTACATTGCTCTGATTACCTCTTCAAAAATGCATAATATTGAAAGCACATGAGTCAGACTAATTGTACTGTAAATAGTTTTCTGGTATTCGAATCATGTATATCTCTGATTGTTTGTTAGTTATATGTCATCACTACCTTGTTCAATGTAATTCAGTTGTTTTATGTAAACCACTATGATTCTTGATATGGCGGTATAAAAATCACAAATAAAATAAATAAATAAAATTGAGCGCACACACTGAAAAATATGCATGAATAAGATAACTTTATGATTGTAAGGAAAGATTAGGCGCTTCAAGTTGCAGAACAGTTCAATTTAAAGAGAAATACAGGCTATTCACTCAGTTATATACATTTTGTATGGATATTATGCAAGGAAATATGCATACAGAGAAATATTGATTTAAATCCTGCATTATTTTATACTGGATCAGTGTGAATTCCTTGTGAATGGTAAGTGTGGACAGGGGGTCAAAATGCAGCGGTGGCCAAGAAAGCTAATAGAATACTAAGAATCATTAGGAAAGGGATGGAGAATAAAACCAAGGATATTATAATGCCTCTGTATCGTTCCATGGTGAGACCGCACCTTGAATATTGTGTGCAATTCTGGTCGCAGTATCTTAAAAAAGATATAGCAGAATTAGAAAAGGTACAGAGAAGAGCCACCAAAATGGTAAAGGGGATGGAAGGATACCCCTATGAGGAAAGGCTTAATAGGCTAGGGCTCTTCAACATGGAAAAGAGAAGGCTGAGGGGAGATATGATAGAAGTCTATAAATTAATGAATGGAGCGAACGGGTAAACGTAGATCGATTGTTTACACTATCAGAATATAGAAAGACTAGGGGACATGCAATTAAACTACAGGGTCAACTATTTAAGACAAATAAGAGAAAATATTTTTTCACTCAACGTGTAATCAAACTCTGGAATTTATTACCGGAGGATGTAGTAAAGGCTGTTAGTGTAGCTGGGTTTAAAAAAAGGTTTGGACAAGTTCTTGGAGGAAAGGTCCATAAACCATGATTAAAAAGGGACCCAGGATATCAATGCTTGACCCAATACAAGCATTGTGGAACCTGTGTCTTTTGGGAAAACTGCTAGGTACATATGACCTGGATTGGCCACTTTTGGAAACAGGATACTGGGCTTGATGGACCTTGGTCTGACCCAGTATGGCATATCTTATGTTCTTATGTTTGTTTTTCTGCCTTTCGCTGTCATAACTCACAAATCATTATTCCTTAGATACAAAGCTTATGCCAGAAGAACATTTTATTAGAGGGATTAATAGGCCATAGCTTCAAACAAGGTAACACCACAATGAAACAAGCATAATAAACAACCAAACCTAACAGACCCTAGACTAGCAATTAATCAGCAGTTTAGTAGAGACCAGTTTTTACCACTTGGAAGGGATGGGCACATCTTTCTACTCATTGATTACAATCTCATGGCTGCTTTGGCTAGCTCCTTGACTAAGACCACTGTTGTCCAGCTGCCAGTTGCTCTGTGCTGATGGCTCAGTCAGGTTAGGCTCACATCTATAATTATATTCCATCAGCCTATTCCCTACACTCTTTAGCAGGGGTCAGCTATCAGAATTGCTTGAGGCCAGGCGCCACCAAACTTGGCACATAGTCTACCCATCTTTTGGTCTCAGGCACCCTGAACCAGTACCTAGGCCTCTTCAAATCTTCTCTGATCTAGCCACTCTTTTCACACCTAAATCCCCCAAAGTGTCCATACACCCTTCATCATTGGTGAGGTCCCATCACCACAGCTGTGGTTAATCAAAAACTGGGACATTCTAATGTAAACTGAAGCCTTTTGTCATCTGAAGGGCTGTTCTCGCATCTTTGATAGTCACAGATGGTTTGTAGTTTTAGTAAATGAAACAATTTCTGTAAATATATCTTTCAGCTGATCATTACCTATTCTTTCTCTTACATCCAGGACATGTCAAATTCCTGAATCCCCTGTACTTAATAATTTGGCATATGACACTATAGGAGATGTGTACATACCAGGAAATAAAGCCATCAACATGAGGCTCTACTACCCACACCCCTCAAAACAAATTGGGCCCAATTCAGTAAAGCAAATATCGGGATTGTACGTCCTGGTGGGACATGAAGCCCCACTAGCCACTTGTCCCGTATCCCACAAACAACCTCCCTGCATGCATACAGCTTCAGTGCGGGGAGATCTGGATGGTGGCAGCATGGGGGCAGAGAGAGTACAGGCAAGGCTCCCAGATGTACAGGGCCGATTCAGGTCATGACCCTGTACATCTACTGCTTGCCATCAGGACGTGGGGTTTATACCACTGCGGAGGTGGTATAAGCCCCAGGGGGCTTCAGTGGGAGGCCCACACAATCCCACCACATGGCCAGTGGAGGGGTATGCGAGTCCCTGCTGCCCGATCTGGGCCCTGGCTGCCCCTGCTGAGAGTCAGGTGGCAGAGAAACTGGGGTTGGCACTGAGGTAGGCTGGTCATGCAGTGTGGAGGGCATCTCTCACAGGGATACAGAAGCACACTGGGCCATCTAAGTGCCTGATCCTTCACCCCGAGGGACATCTAGCTCCCGCTGTGCAGCATCAAATACTAAAGGGGCCATCTTGTTCAGGGGCATCCAGATGGCCCAGATGTGCCCCGTATGAGATCAGGTTCATTATGGGGAAGGAAAGAGAGGGAAAATAGTACAAGTAGTACATGGTGGCTGAATTTTTTCTAAGCGAGAGCTAAAGCTAAAGAATGCCTTTGGAAATTGTGTGCTCTCCATGGATTATGCCTTTCTGATCATTATTTTGTCTCTTACTATGCATCCTCTTAATGTGGAAGGCGACCTGGCCTACTTTTTCAAAACTTTGGGTTGGTCAAATATGATCACCATGGATATCATTCTCCTGCATGTAATGCATATCATTACTTTAAACTCTCACATCATCATGGTCTTAGGGACACTTGGGAGATAATGTTAGAAGGAGTCAGATGAAGTTATGCACCATCAGCACACGTAAATCACATTTTCAGTGACTGGGCCTTTTCACACATACTTTAGCTGGTCAGTATTCTAGAAGTATGCATGTCAGACCGACGGTGCATACTTTCACTTTGAGTTTGCATGGGGGTGGAGCTTGAGTGGAATACAAATCGACTTGTTCAAGTTATAAAATACTATAACTTACAGATGATTCTTAAAATCTAGGTGTAAGTGTTTATAGCAGCCCTAGGGTTGCTATACCTGATCACGCCTAGATTTGCTATGTGTATCCTACCACTTACACCCCTTTTTTTTGATAATGTCACAGTAAATTCTGATTGGTTGGGCTCATCAACTGATGGACTGAAAAAATGCTACCACCATTTTCTAATCATTGAATAGAGTGGACTGTGTGCATGAAAAATTGAGCATTGATTCCCTGATGCAAATGCATCAAAACATAGCACTATGTCAGAGGTGCTGATGGGATTGTACATATGCTGATGAGTTTGGAGGACTAATTTATATATTACAACATATGAAGAGTGGAGGAGTAGCCTAGTGGTTAGAGCAACTGCCTAGTACCCAGAAGATCAAGGGTTCAATTCCCACTGGCACTCCTTCTGACTTTGGGCAAGTCACTTTACCCTCCATTGCCTCAGAAAAAAAGGCTGGCAATCTACTTCCAGTGATACATTGCCAAGAAAACCCAGAGGTAGCTGGATCGCTATGAGTCAACACTGACTTGATGGCACTAAAAAAAACAAAACAAAACAAAAAAATATATCGTGGAAGTTAATGTTTGGGAAGTTATTGTTTGTAGAACAGGAGTATGTAAATCCAGCCTCCGGGGCCTCACACCTATTTGATTTTCTGAGAGATATATGAGAAGAATGGATCTTTTATTATTTAAGGAGCAGGAACAAATCACTTCACAATGTAGTTTATCAACAAAATCTTCAAGGGAGATGTAATAGAAATTAGTTTTGAATTCTTATGTTAGAAATCATCATATTTGAGTAGAAAAGAGGAATGGAACATATCTTTTGGGAAAATTCAAAATGAACATTCCATAATACGGTGTATCTTTTCATGAAAAGGAAAACCGCTTTCGTTAAAAAGAAAATCCTATAAAATCTAAAGGCTGGCTGTAGAGGTCCTCGAGATACAGCCAGCAGGGCTGGCACAACCATGACTCAAACTAGGTGATCACCTAGGGTGGAAGCTTTTGGGGGTTGACAAAGAGCAGTGCATTCCAAGCTAAACAATAGAGTCTGCCAGCCAGGGGAGCATAAGGTTTAAGGTTCACTTAGAGTGCCAAAATCTTGAAGCAACTCTGGGGCTGGTTTTGCCAGTCGGGGTTTCATGATATATGTAGTGTATTTGCATGAGGTAGATTTGCATATACTGCTCCCATTGTATACAGATATATCTTGTTTATATTCATCGTGAATACCTTGAAAACAAGTGGCTGGGTATGTTCTTAGGACTGAATGGAGAACCTCTGCTGTAGAGCATTTACCATGCATTGATAGCTACGGTGAGGAGGTAAATTTTACACTGTGAAGAACTTTGTTGTATTAATTTTGTTGCTTCATTTGACTTGTTGATTGACCCCATAGTATGGGGACAATTTTCAAATGCCATTTACTAGATTAAAGATCTGTCTGGAAATTAGACACCTTTGTTCTTGTTAAGTGCCATCGAGTCAATGTTGACTCATGGCAACCCTGTAGATAGTTGCCCTAAACCATTGGATCTTTAGTCAGGCAGCTAATTATGATACAGTAACAGCAGCTATGGATGCCACTCTATCAGTCCATCGCATTACCAGTCTTCCTCTTTTAGGCTGACCTTCAACCTTTCCAAGCATGATTATCTCTCTTTCTAATGATGTTTCTCTTTGCATGATGTGTCCAAAGTACAAAAGTCAAAATATCATTTGAGCCTCCAAGGAAAGCTTAGGCTTGATCACCTTCAGTAATGATTCACTTGTTCTTTGGGCACTGCCTGGCATATGAAGTATTTTTAGCCAGCACCACCATTTTCTTTCTGTCTTGCATCTTCAGGGCCTAGCATCAGCAAAGTACTTTAGTTTAAATTTAAAACACAGAAGAGAGCTTTCTGGTTAAATCTGGAACCCAGCAGAGAGCTTGTAGTTTAAATTTCATAATAAGTTAGAGCCTAGCAGCAGCAAAGAGCTATAATTTAAATCAAATCAGAATATAGTTTACCTCAGCAGCACAGGACAGGGTACTGTGTAGCAGCTCTCTTTTAATAAGTGTTATAAAGATATTATAATGCCTCTATATCATTCCATGGTGAGACCGCACCTTGAATATTGCGTGCAATTCTGGTCGCCGTATCTTAAAAAGGATATAGCGTTATTAGAAAAGGTTCAGAGACGAGCCACCAAAATGGTAAAGGGGGTGGAAGGATACTCCTATGAAGAAAGGCTAAAAACCATTAGGGCTCTTTAACCTGGAAAAGAGACGGCTGAGGGGAGATATGATAGAAGTCTATAAATTAATGAACGGAGTGGAACGGGTAAACGTAGATCGATTGTTTACGTTATCAGAATATAGAAAGACTAGGGGACATGCAATGAAGCTACAGGGTAAACTATTTAAGACTAATAAAAGAATGGCAGTGACCCTATCGCAGACACCAGTTTGGCTGGAATTGGAAGAGTGTCTGGTTTGCCCATGTCCAGTCAATCTAATCATGGGCATGAGATGGCCAGATTCCTTGAAAGTGGGTTGTGTAATCTTAGCTACCCAAAAGGCATTTCAAAGCCTCTTTCCTGTTATTGAAAGGGATAGTCCTCCATCACTCCAACTGCCTATATGGTATAATCCCCTGTTTAAAAACAACAAAGCCCCCTTCGCTTGGGAAAAGTGGCAAAGGTGTGGCATATGGACTGTGGGGCACTTGATAGAAGGCGCCCTGAAAACATTTCAAGATCTACAAAAGGAGTTCGGGCTGCCAGCCTCAGGTTACTATCAATGGCTTCAACTTATTCATTGTATCAGCAGACTGAAGAAAATCCTGAGGATCATGGAGGAAATTGTATCCAATAAGGGGGAAATATCAAGTATTTATGCGCTCTTTCGTGCATGCTGCTCTACTAAGAACAGGGGTCTGTGGAGAATTGGGGAAGAAGAGGTCGGGGCTAAGCTATCGCAACAGACGTGGAATCATCTTTGGGGCCCTTTAGTCCGTACCTCTAGGTCAGCAGCTCTTACTCAATCGATGTTTTTTTTTGCCCACAGAACATTTATCACCCTGGTAAGGCTGGCGAAGTGGAATAAGGAGGTGACTTCACGCTGCTGGTCCTGCCAGAAGGAGATAGGCTCCATGAGACATATGTTTTTGGATTGCCCTTTCATTCAAGCTTTTTGGGCTCCTGTTTGGTCCAGAATACAACAAGTACTGCACTTCTCCTGTCCGCTGTCATGGCACGTAATTGTCATGAGATCATTTGTGGAGATCCCTTCGTTGGAAAAGAAGCATCGCTTCTTATTGAATTTCATGTTAACGATAGCCATAAAAGCAATCTTATCCAATTGGAAGGATCTCACGAAGTTAAACTGTGTACTATAGTGGAATCAAGTGTGCCTTTACAGTAAATATGAAAAATCTCAGGATAAAGTTTCTTGCCTTAGAGGCAATTTTGTAAAGTTGGACAAGTGGTCTGCTCTGGATATTTATGCGAGAACTGATAGAAGCTGATGGGTATTCTGTCTTTCCTTTTCTCTTCTTTTCTTTTTCTCTTTTTTCTTTTTTCTTTCCTTTTCTTCTCGTTGGGCTTGCAAGGCATTAAGGGAGGAGAGGAGCCTGGTAGGCAATGTTTGGGATGGTAGTTTATGTTTTGTTAAGTATTAATTTTGTGGTTGTGTGTATTGACTGTGAAATCTAAAAATATTCAATTAAAAAAAAGACTAATAAAAGAAAATATTTTTTCACTCAACGTGTAATCAAACTCTGGAATTTGTTACTGGATAATGTAGTAAAGGCTGTTAGTGTAGCTGGGTTTAAAAAAGTTTTGGACAAGTTCCTGAAGGAAAGGTCCATAAACCATTATTAAGAAGGGACCCAGGATATCAATGCTTGACCCAGTACAAGCATTGTGGAACCTGTGTCTTTGGGGAAACTTCTAGGTACGTATGACCTAGATTGGCCACTGTTGGAAAGAGGATACTGGGCTTGATGGATCTTGGTCTGACCCAGTATGGCATATCTTATGTATGTTCTTAATGTCTGCTTTTCATCTCCATATGACATTATGGAAAATACAAAGGCTTGGACAAGTCAAATCTTTGTATGCAAAGACATCTCTCTGCATTTGAAAATCTTGTCTAGGTCCTTCACAATCATTCTGCCAAGAGCAATACCCCATCCGATTTCTTGACTGCTTCTAATTTCATTACTGATGATGAATCCAAGCGGGTTGAAGTTGTCTGCTATTTTTGTTTCTTCTCCATCAAGGATAAAATTATTGATTTTGCCAATTGTCAGGATCTTTGTCTTCTTCACACATTAAGGTGCAGGCCCATTTTAAGACCATGTTCCTTGATCTTGGTAAGTAGATGTTTCAGATTGCCTTCATTTTCTGTCAGTAACGTGGTATCGTCATCTTCACACCTCGATTTTCTTCATATGGGCCTGCTTCTCTGATTATTTGTTCTAAGTAGAAATTAGAGAGGCATGGGGAAAGTATGCAGCCTTATCATATACCTTTTCCAGTTTAATACTGTTCTGTTTCTCCTTGTTCTGTTCAAACTTTTGTTTCTTGGTCAATGTAAAGGTTGTGCATGAGATCTATCAGGTGTTCTGGTATACTCATACTTTATAACGTGGCCCAGAGTTTTCCATGATTTACATATGAGACACTTGTGGATATCCTTTTGATAATCTTCTATCTTTTCAAAGAACATTCCACAGTACATGCATTTTTAGCTGGACTATTTAAGTGACATTTTTGGGAACGTGTTTTGGGTAGTATTAGGCAATAAGGCATGCACTTTGTGTTTTCAAAATGTATGTATGGTCTTTGTTTTATTCTCTATTCTTTTTCTAACAACTCCTAACATTCCATTTGCTTTTTTTAGCCACTGCCACACACTGAGCAGAATATTTCAACATATTGCCCATGATGACACCTCAATCCTTTTCCTTTTTTTTTTTTTTTATTTATAAAATTTTAATCATGTTACAACAAAACAATCATGCAACAAGCACATAATAAGTAATAAAGAAAAACTTAAAGGAATCCACCATTGAAGACCACTTCAAGAAGAAGTGCTGCATATTAAATAGAACACTGAAAGGTCCACCAGAGAAGTCTAAATCAATACTCCTTAAGAGACTAAACTAAACTAAACTCAAACCTTATCCTTTAAAAAATCAATCAACTGTTTAGGATCAAAAAAGAGATACCTTTTACCCTGAAAGATGATAAGGCATTTACATGGAAACCTGAGGTGAAAAACTGCACCAATGGCCACCACACGGGGCGCAAGTCTAAAAAAGCTTTGCGCCGTAACTGTGTGGCCCGAGATACATCGGGAAAGATTTGAATTGTTTGACCACAAAACTTTTCAGATTTTTTTTTAAAGTAAGCCCGTAAAATTTTGTCCTTATCCAATTCAGAGGTAAAGGATACCAATAGGGTAGCCCTGGAGGGAATATCGTCAGAGGTAGATTCTAGGAAAGCTAATATATCTAAAGTGGAAGAAAGAACTTTATCAGTAACTACTTGTTCTAACGTAGCAGGAGCTTCTCCTACCCCCTCAGTTTGTTGACTTAAACTCCTCAAAGGCAAATAATAAATCTTTGATACAGCAGAAACCTGAAAATCAGTGATCGACAAAATCTCTTTTAGATACTTTTGTAAAAGAATCATAGGAGATAGATAGTGCGTACAGGGAAAATTCAGAAACCGAAGATTCCGAGATCGCAACACATTCTCTAAAACCTCATCTTGCCTATGTAAAAAAGTAGATTCTTGAGCAAGGGAAGTTTGCACATCTTTAGTAGCCAATACATCTGTCTCTAAGGAAACAACTCCTTGCTCAAGAGACAACATTCGTTTTTCATGATCTGCAAGTTTCTGAACAGTAGCCTTGGAGAACTCAGAAACACGCTGCAGCGAAGATCCCAGAGCAGATTCAATATGAGAAATGACCAACCAAATATCTTTCAGGGACAAATCTGCCGGCGGCGTTTGAGGTTCCCCAGGCTGTATAAAAGTCACCACTGAAGGTAAAGGGGGAGGGAGTTCATCCCCTAACCGCAAGAAAGATCCCGAAAGCACATCAGACTCCACAACAGGACAAACCTTTGGCATTGATAACGTCTCAACAGCAGTCAATTGCGTAGCCTCAATCCTTTTCCTAATGTGGAATCTACACTGGTGTGAAAGTGTCTTGCTTAGATAGTGCCGAATTGGCAGTTTTTAGTTGTTTAGAACACAGTGACAAAATGCGTTATAATTTACAACCCCTTATTCATGCCATTTTCTTCCCTTTTGTGTTTTGTACAAATCTGACAAATTTGCGATGACTTGAGTGTTCTTTTATGATTGCTTAATACCCATGTTCGTTTGGCTGTGAACCTGTGTACCAAGATGCAATGTATGCCCGAAATGATGATGTTTTTTCTGTTCCGTTGGCAATGTGTGTATTTTCTTCTTTATTTCATTAGGTAGCCCTGAAAAAGGGCTGTTTTTTTGTTGTTGGTGGCCATTAGTACTTGATGGCCAGCCCTTGCTCTTTCTTAGCAAATGACATCTGTCTGGCATAGAATGGACCAGTTTGACAAGATGTTCTCATGTTATGATGTGATCCCATGCTGCAATCAGTGGCTCAATCAGCTCTCACTTGGTCCGTGGCTGCTTCTTGGTGATCTCAACTGATACCTTATACCAAAGATTCTCAATCGGGTTGAGATTGGGTGATTGAGCTGGCCAGTCAATGATTTGAACTCTGTTTATTTTCTTCCAGTCGGTGACAGTTTTCGCTCAGTGGCAAGGTGTATTGTCACTGTGGAAGAAATATCTGCCAGAAAACAGTTGCTCAGTTGATGGCCTAAAGTACTGTGTGATTCTGCATATTCCTTGCAGAACCTTTGTAACAGCATAGAAGATTCTAGCCTCCCAACAGGCTCCTAGCCTACGTTTTCAAATGCCCCTGGAAGGTTCATATAGAACAACTGGGCTACCTCTTCACCTTTCTGAAGATTATAACATTTGAGGACTGTGTGTAATGACTCTTATTCACCTGGTATAGGGAACCGATATAAAACTGAGACATTTGATTCATTACAGGAAGGAGATGGAAGAAGTGTAACAAATTAGGGCAATTTTCAAAATGCCATACTGTTACCCAAAACTATACCTGCTTTTTACCTACAACATTTATACCACTTCTCAATATGAATTTGCGCTCATTTTTTGCTTTGAAACATGCTGCAGTTGCAACAACCTGATTTCCTTTTCCTGAAGGCAGGATGTTCCTGGAAACATTCCTGTGAAAATCCCATTGTCGTGCAGAACTTTCCTCCCCCAGCAACTTCTTTTCATAAACTAGCTAAAAGGATAAACATCAAACAAACTTCGAGTTGTATGAAGAGGGGACAATTTCCAGATAGCTGCAAGCACAGGTAAAATGCTTTTTCCTAGGCAAATTCCAGTCAAAATTGGCCTCATTAAGTAAGAGTAGTGCCTGATGTTCCAACATTGCAAACCAAGGAAATAGCTACAACTAGGGTCACCTATTCTTGCAATTTAGAAGCTGTATATAAATGGTCCCCCTACTAATTTTTTCTGTCAAGACCAACAGATGAGACTACTAAACAAGAAACGCTTACTCTACTAACATTTTCAAAATATGTAATTCTTGATAAAAGCTGTTGTGTGGAATGTGTTTCAGGTATGCAATGCAATGCAATGTGTACCTTCAAGTCTCCAGCAGCATCTAGGTTTTCTTGGCAGTGTGACCAGAAGTAGATTACTCTCCATTGCCTCAGAAGAAAGGCCTGGCAGAGTGACTTGCCCAAGGCCACAAGGAGTGCTAGTGCGAATCAAACCCTGCTCTCTTGGTTACTAAGCCATGCTCTAACCACTAGGCTATTCCTCCACTCCATATTTCAGGTATATTGCTGGAAATGAGATTCAGCAACAAATTGTAGTTGTCACCTTTTCTTTTCATAAGGATAATACCTAGAAGCTAGTCACAGATGTCGACAGGTCCAGTAACAAGGAATAATCTATAACTTCTTTGCTGACCCTTTTTTTTCTACATATCCAAGTAGCCTGTCATGACAACCACAAGTAGATTGATAAAATGTACATACTTGTTGAGTCATCAACATAAAACCCCCCCCACAAGAGTGAGAGGTAGAATTCTATCTAGAATTACTCAGATAGGATTACATCCAAATTTAGGGGCCCTTTGACCTTGATATACAGTTTGAGTAAACCACACCACACCACAGTAATTGTCTGGGGCATGGCCAGCACATGCCCGACACATACCATACAGTCAAGCCCTTTAGTGTGCATTCTAGCCCTTGGTAATTACTGTGCATGCACCTAATTCTACCTGTTGAAGTGGCATTGGGTTTACCTGTGCCAACTGCAACATTAGTGATTAGCACACTACTGATGACTGTGCATTGCGGTTAACACAGGAAATGACCAACTCTGCCCAAACTCCACCCCATCACAAGATACACAATTAACAAGAGTTCCAGCACGTGGTAATTGTCACTCCTACATGGTAACAAATACCACAGGCCCACAGAAGAGGTCAATGGCCATTAGCTGCCTAAAGGGCCCTTTAATGCCAAGCACTCTTTGAAAGTTTGCAGAATAAATTCCAACACCATTATGAAAAATCATATATAAAAAAATCCCTGCATTTGAATTAATCTACTTCTTAAAACCCACTACAGACATTCAAATTACAGCATATTGTAACATCAATGATACCATTTCCAAATTGGCATAGGACAGCATCTCTCTTCATTACCCCCATGCTTCGTGCATAGTTAACCTTGGTCGTCTGCCTTGTTCTTCATTCTTATTGACCACTGTAGCAGAGAAGATTTGGAAGTAAAAATGCAACACACTTTGGATAGCAGCAGACTTGCTTATTTCCCAGAAAAATTGGAATATTTCATTGTTAAAGCAGAATTGAAACTTCCATTTAAGATGATGATGTTTCAGTTACCGCAAAGACTTGCTGAAATATACCGATGCATTTAATCTTCAACACCAAGAGAGATAGTAAGGATGAGCTGATTAGGATGGACAGAATGTAATTTTAAGTTGTAGGTAAATAACAAAATGGCAGGAAATTCCTTAGGGACAGGATGCATATAACTACTCAGATTATGCAAAATATAGATGAAAAGGATAATTCAGGCTATCCTGTAGCGATTGCAAAATTGAGATGAATAACTATCGACCAATCCCACAGATGCTGTAGGAGTGTTCAAACTACAGAGTTTCAAACTGGCAGAATTACGACACTTCATGTTGCGCAAACTTAAGCAAAACCAGATAATATTTTCTTGTAGTTTTGATTTACCTCTTTTAAATATAAGAAGTGTGAGGCCATGACACAAAAAATAGACAGGGAGAAAAGGCATTAACACATCCAGACTAATTTCTCCCACCACCAGGAACATGCCGAATCTCAGCAATGTCTAGAAAGGTGTGAACATTTTTCATACCAGGTAGAAAGCTTGCCCCAATATTCATAACAGCCACGATAGCCTATTTTTGCCAGAAGGGATGTCAAGAAAGTTTTATAAATAAATATAAGAAAAAGTTAGATGTTCACTTCTTTATTCGGATAGTATTGGGCCACTCAGTCAGGTATTCACCAGTAGACATATATCGATCTATTTATTTATTTAGCCACCTTATCCTCTTGTATTCCACTTTATTTGGATTCCTTACTCATATCTTAGAAGACAGTTCTTTCTCTGAGATCCCCACGGGCTAATTTACTAGTTGTACCATCGTCTGTGGTTCTACATTTTGACTTATTGTGTTGTGCATGTTTCAGCTACTTTGTTCCATCTCTGAGGGTCACTGCCCTTGTATTAGAGGATGGAGCCCTCTACTTCAAAAATTAAAGCATGGCTCAAAACCTGGCCACTTGAGCACATTTTTCAGGCTCATTTGATTGACTGAAGCTGACTCTCCCTTTTTCCTCTTTCTGTAGTCTTTGGATTTTTGTGGTCACCCTAACGGTCTCCCCTCTCTCTTGGTATCTTCCTGTATGTTTCCTGGGAAGTGCTTGCTTTTAAACTTTTACAGTCTCTGGTGGAATTTTTATGCTGTGTTTTTGTGTGTTTGCTTCTGGTAAATCAAAGTGTCTTGATGCAATTTTTACATTATGAATGGCAATGCATCAAGTGACAGTAAATAGATAGATAGAGGAACATCATGTGCTGGCCATCCTCCCCTGTACACCTGATCAGAATCAGGCCGTACAGAGGTAGAACCGATTCTGATCGTGTTGGGGCTAGATGTGCCTGTGGAGTCAAAATCATGCCCTAATTCTGATAGCCAGGTATATGGGCTGGACGTGCGGCCTAACTCAGCCAGGCTCCTGGAATGGAGCCACAGTGCCATGGCATCCTGTCGCCATGGCACGGAGCTGTGATCTGCAGCTGCAGACAAGACCCTTCTTTTCCCACAGCCTGACTCCCAATCTGGCCTCCCATGGCCAGGGTTGGGATGAGAAACCCCCTGCACCCCCTCGACCTCCTTACTGGGCCTGACTGCATCATTTGTCTCCATCCAGGGGGACATACTCCACCTCTGAGGTGGAATAAGTCCCCCATCTCCATGGCTGACCCCGGACATACAGGGCTGACCACCTTCCGCCGCTCCATCCCAGAAACAGAACTCCCCATACAAATTGCTTCTTCGTACAGAGAGATCTGTCCCCAGCAGGCTGCCTGGATATTTAGCGGGTCTAGACGTCCAGATTGGACATCCAGACCCACTAAACAGTGTTCAGAATGGCCCCATAACTAATAACAATTGCCCGAGTTCAAAATGGTACCTCTAATACTGAATGACTTGCCTACTATCTGGATGATTTATACATTTGGTTTAGGCTTGCAAATAGCAGGTCTAAGGTAACCAGATAGAGTTGGCAGGCTCTTTATTGGGCAGCTTGAACTCTAGCAGTAGTAGTGCAAGACTACCCTAAGCGTGATTTTGAACACAGACCAGCAACAGGGCAGAAGTGTTTAAGGATCACCCCTAGCCCCCACTAGGAAACTGTTGGTAAGAGCTGGGGGACAGGACTGTTATGGAGTGCTGAAGGTCTGCCTATGTCCCTAGCAGTTACTTTGCAATTACCAAGTTTAGCAACTAATATAGAGTCGGCTGTGGAGGGGATTGCTCATAACCGGGTGTGTGCCAATAGAGGTCATTGGAAGTGGCACGGGATTGGTGGGTGACTGGGGGCCAGGCAAGGGGAAGGGGTGCTCAGAGGGCTTAAGGCAGGGGCAGGAGTGGAGGGTATTTTAGCGGGAGCTGCAGCAGTATACAGTGGGAACAGGGTGCATCTCAACGAGATTGGGTTGGATGTGTTCATTGAGGGGCTGTGAAGGGCAGTCAGCTTCGTTATCACGATGGGGGAGTCAGGCCATTGCCCTCCTGGTGGCGGGACCTCACTGACTTAAGGGGAGTACTAAAGGGGCAGGGGCACAGGTACCAGGGTGGAGTGCCTGGGGCACAATTGGGGAGGTCAGGCGCCAGGCAAGGGGTGCCTGGGCTATAATACAAGACCCCCTAAAACAGAAGGGAACCCCACATGCTGACACAAGGTGGTTGGTATCAGGGAAAAGGGGTATCCCCTGGGGGAGGGCCACGGAGCAGGCCCAAAAGGGAAAAAATGGGTACACAATGGTTGGTACTTCCCTGGGGGGGGGGGGGGGGGTCCTGGGCTCACCAATAGCAGTTTTGTTGGTTTG
Source organism: Ichthyophis bannanicus (assembly GCA_033557465.1). Taxonomy (NCBI): domain Eukaryota; kingdom Metazoa; phylum Chordata; class Amphibia; order Gymnophiona; family Ichthyophiidae; genus Ichthyophis; species Ichthyophis bannanicus. Next base: position 743,247,697 of record CM066031.1, on the reverse strand, counting down.
TTATGGTAAATAAGGTGATGGGTATCTGATGTAAAGTTGTTCTGTGTTGGAAGCTGTGGCCTGTTTATCCCATGAATAAAGTTGGTTCTGTATAAATGTTGGCGGTGTCTAAGTATCATTAGAAAAGGGGAAAAAGGCAAGGGGGCGGGGGTTGATGGGATGGGGAATGGAGACCAAGAATGTCCAGCATGCCCAGGTTATGTACAGTAACTGCAAAACCTTACCACACTTTACTAAACAGGCCCCATAAATGCAGTGATGGCGGTCACCATATTTAAAGTGGCTGCGCACTGACATTAAGTTCAACAGGATATTCGGTGTTGGGCCAATATCCAGTGTCCCAGATTAATAAGTCATCATCTGCAGCAGGGTAGATATGTCGGAAGGTGTAGATAACATGAAAGCTGGAAGAATGGCCTAGAATTTGACAGGTAAGATGTAATGCTAAAGAATGCTGGGTCAGGCATTTGGGCTACAAAAATCCAAGGGAACGGCGCAGTATAGGGGGTAAAATATTTTTGGGTGTGAACATATCTGATGATGATAAGGTGGTCAAACAGGTAGAAAAGGAGAAGGCGATAGCCAGAACGATGGTTGGGTGCATGGGAGAGGAATAGCTAGCAGGAAAAAAGAGGAAACAGTCTCTAAATCGCTGGTGCGAACTGATTTGGTGTACTATGTACAGTTCTGGAGACAAAATCTTCAAATGGATATAAACAAGATGGAGTTTATTCAGAGGACTGCTACTAAAAACATCAGTGCTCATCAAAAAGCATATGGAGACAGACATAAAGCTCTCAATATGTACAGTATACTTTGAAAGAGAGGCAGGAGAGGGGAGATATGACAGCCATTTAAATATTGCAGTGGATGGGCCTCTTTCAGTTGAAAGGTAGCTCTAGAACAAGGGAGTATAGAATGGAGGTGAAAGGAGAAAGATTCAGGAGAAATCTAAGGGAATATTTCTTATGGAAAGGGCGGTGAAGGAGCATGACAGCCTCCCAGTGGAAGGCCATATGTGTTTTATCTGCTGTGATTTTCTCCTCTTCTATGAAATATCTACAGAAACATGATGGAACTTGTAAAGGCTTCTAATTTGTAAGCAGAACACCTTGATGATTGTCACTGCTGCTCACAAGTATGAAAGTTGTGCTAACTCAACCAATTTTCTGCTCCTGTTAACGTAAACAGCACAGTGTTTGTTACAGGGTGCATGCACACACCTAACACCAGAATTTAAGAGGCAGAAGGCTGAAATATCAAGGTCAAACAGGCTGGATTAAATTGCCGTGGATGAACATGTCTAGCCTCACCATGCAAATGATTGATTCTCCATATCATTAAAAGAAAAGGCAACACATCCTTCCATTTGTCAGATTTCTAAAGATTTTTTTGGTTTATTGACCTTTATTTCCCAAATGTTCCAGTAGACTAACACGGGAACCATGTAACATTCTTAAAGGATTATATAATTCCTACATTTACAGAGAATAAAACTGCCATTCAAAAATACAGAATAATGCTTTACAGCCCAAAATCAATAGTAATGGTGGAGAAACCTCTGAAATCACACGTAAGATGGAAAGTTGAGGAGACGGTGCATGCTGCCATAAATTCCAATTGTATATACACAGCATACTCACTTTTCTTCTGCAGCTATCTTTCATATAAAATCAGATCATTTCGAGAGACTTTTATTGAACCAAAAAAACAAGCCGGCTCAGGAAATTGGCTTGTGGAATGTGAAATCGGGATTTCTAATAATCTAAGACATTAGGCCTATGCAAGACCAAAAAACCCCTCTCATTTCTACTAAAAACAAACCAAAGAGCTTTTTTGTATTTCCTGTAATTGCGCACTCACTATGTGTGCAAATTGCTTATGTGTATATATCTATCAAAATATGCACACCCAAGTAATTTGAGCATGCATTTAATTTTTAGGTGCCCAAATGAATATCTAAACAAGCCCAAAATGCATATACCTATGAGACATTATGAGGTTAATTTTATAAGGGGCCACAAACTTTAACTAGTGAAGGACACACCTATTTTGACAGTATGTTAGTCATTTATTTAATCAGTTTTCTATACCGCCTTATCCTTCAATCAAAGTGGTTTACATTGTAACTTAAACTGACTACAGTGTTCCCTCACCACTTCACGCTTCAGTGCTTCGCGGGTCAGCAGCCACATTGTGGAAAGGAGCGTTGTTTCATGTTGATGCGCGAGAGAGAAGGATCCCTGCATGTCAACCAAAGAGATGAGTTGACTCAGAGTACTGTACATACCACGGGCTTTCATAAAGGCGCGTGATTGGTTTCCGGTGTGACATCGACCAAGAAGAAGTTCATCACTCAGCGGTGGAGAAGGCGGTGAGGCTGGCTCACATCATAAGGAATGAAGGATTTGTCGACATGACAGAAGAAGACATCAGCGCCCTTATCGATTGCCACTCGGACCCACTGAGCGATGAAGACCTCCTTGAGATGACAAAGTCTGCAAGTGAGGAAGAAAACGAAGAGGAAGACGAAGAAGAAACTGAAAAGCGTGGCCTTACCCTGGAGAATCTGCAACAATTGTGCAACATGGCAAGAGCGATGCAACAATTTGCACAAGACATTGACGACAATATGGTTCGAGCTGTCGAGTTCAGCAATCGCGTTGATGGGGTTATGTCCTTGTACAGGGGAATTTTGAAGGAAAAGAAAAAACAAAGACAACAACTACCCATCACCATGTTTCTCTCCAAGGTAAAGCCCCCGGCTCTACCGTCAGCGCCTCCAGCAGAAGAGTCTCCGAGTCAAGTGAGAGCCTCTCCTCCGCCACCAACACAAGACTCTTCGCCTCTCTCAGAAAGCAATGTTGATTAATGTTTATTACTATATAAGGTTTTGTAATTAACCCTATTGTAATTAGCACTGACACGTTTAAGTAAATACGTATACAGTACTGTTGTAATTTTTGTCTTAAATGAGTAAAGTTTGAATACTGTTTACATATTTAAAACATTCTTGTACAGTACCCGCATACACAAAAATTCCTAGGGGCAAATACTACTTCGCGGTTTTTCAGCTTTCGCGGAAGGTTCTGGTCCCCATTAACCGCGAAAAACGAGGGATCACTGTACATTATAATGAAGAACAAAGTTGGGGGGATTTAGCATGCATGGTGAATTAACAGGTTATTACTTATGTACAGTCTTAGTCTTTAAGATGAGGATGATCATAGTTATTCTGGTTTGATAGAGGAAGGTCCAGAAACTTCCATTTACTGAGGCTAAGAGACATTTCCGAAGTGTTCTGTAAAGAGTAACGTCTTCAGTTTCTGGGAAGTCATTAATGTCTATGGCATCTCTCATGTCTTCCTGGACAGAATTCCATAAGGCTGGTGCGGAGGGTGACTGTGCTCTTTTGGATGTGAACTGTTTGGATTTTTGGTATTCGGTGGGTGTGATGATCATATTGTTTCTGGGTCGTGTGCCCTAGTCTCTTATAATTACATCTGTGAATGGCCTCTTATAAAATATCAATTGCGTAAAAGTACACATTCATGAGGTGGCACATAGCTTGCTTGTGGGCATGCACATGGATGTAGTTTGGGCAGCATGGAATCTGTTTACCCTTTTGGGAACCTGCTAGGTACTTGTGACCTGGATTGGCCACAGGATACTTACAGAACTACGATTAATGAGAAATGTTTGTAAATAGTTAATGGCATTGCTATCGCATATTAATGGCATTGTTATCGCTGATTGAGTTGACTTCAATCAATAAGTTACTAAAATTTGTTATTGTTCATGATAAGTTAACTGTATATAGTTAAAAAAAACGCTGTTCCATGTAAAACCATGTTTAATATTTGTTATATGTAAACCGCCTTTGATCTCTGGAAAAAGCGGTATAGAAGAATAGCATAAATAAAATAAATAAATAAAATACTGGGCTTGATGGACATTGGTCTGACCCAGTATGGCATTTCTTAGGTACAATTCTCAAATTACTCTTATAAAGAGTCACACGACTGAAACACTAAAGCACTGACTCCTCAGCTAGATCTAGCCTAAGTTCTCATAGTCTAATACTAACTTATAAAAACATACAATCCGATACCTAGGCATTACCCTCGACCAACGCCTCGATATGTCAGCCCATGTTACAAACACCACAAAAGCAATTTATCACAAGATCCGAACGCTAAGACACCTTCGCCCATTACTCGACTTCTCTGACTATAGATCAATATTCCAAGCTCTAATCATCCCTCATCTCGACTTTTCGAATGTCATCCTACATGGACTTCCACAATCAACTTTAAACCCACTCAGACTTGCCATGAACTCAGCTGCAAGGGTTCTAGTTGGTGCATCAAGGTCGGATTATATAACGCCTATCTTGATAAACCTACACTGGCTGCCACTACCTGCCAGAATCACATACAAAATCTTAATACTAACCTTCAAAGCCCTCAAGAACCAGCCCTCTACACCCATCAACACACTTCTCCACCGTACCACAATTAACAGAATAAGGAGAACTACGCAGATGAACACAATTGAAGTCCCTAAGTTCCTAACAAAATGTACAAAGTCAACAGCCAACAGAGCATTTTCCATTTTTGCACCGATTGCCTGGAATGCCCTCCCAGCAGAACTCCGAGCTACCCAAAACCTGGTGGTGTTCCGAAAAGCCCTAAAACACCATCTGTTCACGCAGCACTACCCAGTCTCCCAGTTTGAAAAGCACGCACCCACCCCTCGGATCCCCCATCTAACCCCCCCCCCACTGAACATCCCCCCACTGATAATGGTTAATCACATTTCCCTCTCTCCATCCTGACTCATGTGTACTAGTATGCTTACAGACCCCTTACATACCCATTGAGATTTATCGTTATTTTAACATTTACATAAGCTGTATATAGTTCCCCCTAGTTCCTCCAGGTTTTGAATACCCTGTTCTATATAAGCTCAATGTACCACTACATTGTAGTACGTTTGTTTCAACTGTAAACCGCACTGATTATAATAGCGCGGTAGATAAGAAATGTAAATAAATAAATAAATACAAATGCATACATACATGAATAAGGGAGCTCTACGAGTTCATATTGTGTTTCAACTATGAATGGGTGTTAGTGCCGCTGGAGTAATTATCAAAGCAGAGAGGCAGTTTTCACTTTTGTGCTACAGTGGCGGTCCCTCCATGTTTTCTAATTGAGTGGTTTAAAGATGTGATGTTTTTTGGTGCACTTTTATCATGCTGGAACCTGTAGGCAATACTGACTGTATGCTCTGGCTCTAAAGAATAGATAGTGAGCTGTGAGCAGTGGACTTGGCATCCGTTTTTGTTTTTTTCGATGTGCTCAAGTCTTCAGTTAGTTCCAAGACGACAGTGCTTTTCACTGCTGGACACTGTATACTGAGCATTGAACTTTGACCTCAGTTTGCGTTTTTGTTTCCATTTTTGCTTTGACTGTCTGCAATTGTGGTTCTATATGCAACTTTGGTTATGTTTGTAATACTGTTTTTCAACGAATTGCTTGCAACTTTGGGTCTACAGGAATCTGATACAGCATCACTGTGTGAGTTCTTAAAATGTTTGATGAAGACCTTGCATATAAAATGTGGCAGTAAAGAGTAAAGTGAGGGCGTCAGCACATAGGTTTCGTAATTGTGAAACTGCCTGTTATTATGTTCTGGCCATTCAACTGATATGCTATAGAGAGTTTGTTTTCTTGACCTTTGATGTATCAGGTCTGTACTATTTTGGCACTGCTTGTTTCTGGTCAGACTCACCCTCTAAGATACTGGGGCAGTGATTATGCCTGAAGGGTTACTGAGGTCTTTGTTCCTCTCTTGCAAGTGGGGATAGTAGGGTGTTGCCCTATTCATGTATGTATGCATTTGTATGTATTTATAAGTTAAGCTACAATTAGGCTATGAAAACTTAGGCTAGGTATAGCTAAGGAGTTAGTGGTTTAGTGTTTCATTTCTTAGGTACATGCATACATTATAAAATACTAGCATTTTTGCACATGCTTTAAAATATAGGTACGGGTATTTACACCAGCTCTATGGCTTCAATGGAGGTGTGCATTAACAATTTACGCTAGTATTTTACAAAGAGAAGTAGGCACTGACGTCTTTATAAAATAGACACCTTCAAATATGCTGTAACTGGGCATCCTCTTATAAAGTTATCCTCTATGGCTCCATGTAAAAGTACCTACACATGACAGTTTCAACATTTATACTTGTAGATTGTACACAAGTTCAAGCAGTGATTTTAGATAGCCACTGTCTGCCATGTGTAGCTCTCCAAGTGGGAGTGGTGGGGATGTGATTTGGGCAGTCCTAAAAATAGACGTGTATTTCCCATTTTATAATGAGAACCCATGTCTATTTGAACATGCACATGTTTCAGCTCCAAGTTTAGATTTGGGGACAAAATTATAGGGCTGGCAATAGATCCCCCCTCTTGACATCAGCATCCAACCCCTTGACCCCCTTCCTGACCTGAGTACCCAATTACTTCCCCATCCCCTACTCTTATAAGTGTCTCCCCTGATGCCTAGTGGGGGACAGGAGTAATGAGTCACTCCTGACCCATCGGGTGCCTAATTTCAAAATGATCCTTCTGACTTCCTTGCAGTAGCCTTGTGGTACTACCCTTAAGGATCAAGCTGCCAAATAAGAGGTATATGCCCTTATTTGGCACTTTGACCTCTAGCAGTAGTATTTCAAGACTGCTGCTAAGGGATCAGAGGTGCCATTCAAGTTTGGGTGCCTGACAGAGACGGAGTGACTGTGAATAACTCCTAACCCCCCACTAGATATCAGAGAGACCCTAGGAAAGAGCTGGGTGCAGGGGAGAGTCTCGGTACTCATGTTGAAGAGATTAGATGCTGATGTTGGGAGGGAAGGTCCAGGAATTGGGGGGGGGGGGGGAGGGGGTTGCTGGGTATTCATTGCTTAGGATATCCAGGGGGGATATGGGCCCTACTAGCTATGTTCCTGGCTGTAGCAATGCCTAATGGGACATGCACTTTTACAATGTACATTTTTGTAAAATTATTGTTCCTGCTTGGTCTGCCAGCAAATACTTTTATATCTGCTAACATTCTTCTAGGTATTTTACAGAAGGCTTTGCGTTTGGCAATACCTTCTGTAAAATACAGGGTAATTATGAATCATCAAACTAGCATGCAACTGCCCTAAGCAAAGAAAGCCAAATTTGTTGCTGGGTGATTTCAACCTTCCCATGCTCCCAACAAAACAAATCAATGCCTTCCTGGAAGCAATGACAAAATTGGGCTATGAGCAAATAGTAAATACACCCACCCGCATGAGAAGAAATACCTTAGATTGATCTTTGCACCCTCATCCACACGCAATCCAAACACTCCAACTCTACCAACTGTTAACCCGATTCCCTGGTCAGACAATAGCGCAATCATCCTGCAAATCTCCATGGACTGAGATGAGTGGTATGAGCAAAACCAAGCAGTGTCAGCCCCCCAGCCTAATCATCATTTCCGACACTTTAACAAGGAGTCCTTCTTAGAAGAAGCTCTACCCATTCTTAATACAGACATTACGGATATTGATGAGCTAGTAAATAGCTGGAATAGGACCATAAGCATGGCCTCATCCCTACCGTTTGCTTTGAAGCCTGCTAAGAAGCACCACATAGTGAAATGGTACACTGCAGAACTACGAGAACCCCTACTATGTCTCAGAAAGCTCGAGTGGAAATGGCAGCACTCAAGGTACTCCCAGGACCAAACTAATTACATGGCCAACCTACAAGAACACCGCAAAGCAATTGAACAAAAACAAAGAGTACCATACCAGCATCTTATTTATTTAACACTTTTTTTATAACGCTTTTGTCCAAAGTGGTTTACATCGAATATAACAATCTTGGTGGAATTGTTTTACAAATGAACATGTAGAAGTAACTTGGAGAAAAAAGTGATTAACAACAACAAAAACAGGGGGTAGGGGTAATAAATTCTTGTTGAACAGTGGATTGGTTATGGGACGAACATTATGGGAAGGAGGCTAAATGAGGCGGGAGGCTAAGGTTGTGTGTTCATGATAGTGTGTAGTGGCAAGTTAGGTGTTGTCATCTGGTCCAAAGTGTTCCTTGAAGAGGTGTGTTTTCAGTAGCTTTTTTTGCTCTTTGATTGTGCAGTTCTGATTGCTTCAGGCATGGAGTTCCAAATTGTGGGGGCATACAAGGAGAATGCCCTGTTGCTTGTCTGTTGTGAGGTCTTAATCTTGAGTGGTGGGATGATCAGGAGATTTTGGTTGGCAGCTCTTCTTGGTCTAGTTGAGGATGCTATTGTGAGCTGATCAGAGAGACAGGGAGCCGAGAGGTTGTGGAGGATTTTGAATATTGTTGTGATGGCTTTGTGTTTTGCCCTTTGGGAGATTGGAAGCCAGTGTAGACTTTTTAGGATTGGTGTTGTGTTGTCGGGTAGAACTGACTGTTAGTATTCTGGCAGCAGTATTTTGCACTAGTTGAAGTGGATGTAGTGCATGTTTGGGTAAACCTTGATAGATGATGTTTCCATAGTCCAGGTGCGGTATGATAATGAAATCATTGTACTGTAACAGGCGTCGAAGTGGCTTGAGGAGTTTCAACTTCCATAAGGCTACTCTTGCTGTTATTTTAAATGTGTGCGCACATGATATCATGAAAGGCGGTATATAAGAAATGTTAAATAAATAAATAAAATAAAAATAAACATGTTGAGGTTGCAGTCAATGGCTATGCCTAGGTACTTGATTTCTTTCTTTATAGTTATTTCCGATGATTGTGTTATCTTTTTTGGTCCCTGAATTCTTGATCTCTGAATATGAGTAAGGCTTCTGTTTTGTTTTTGTTGACTGTGAGATTTATGTCCGAAAGGAAGTTTGTTACTGCGGTGAAGACATCAGATATGACCGTAGTCTAGTTTGGTGGTATTGAATGGCATGTAAAACATGATATCATCTGCGTAGAGATGAACATACATGTTCCATCTTCTTAGTAGATTACAGAATGTATAAATAGAATAAGAATCCAGAGAGGGCTGAACCTTGAGGGATACCTTGTGTTAGATTAAAGGGTTTTGATTCTGTGGTACCGACCTTTACTTGCATTGTTCTGTCCTGGAGGTAAGATGTAAACCATTTGAATGTGTCATCTGTTAATCCAAGCTGGTGAATCTATTTAATATGATGTGATGTGCTACTGAATCAAATGCAGCACTAATATCAAGGAAGATGAGCACGAATCCATGTCGAGGTTTGTGTAAGCCAAGGATGAGTCTGTTGAAGAGGTCCGTTAATAATGTTTCAGTGCCATGGTGAGGGCGGAAGCCATGCTGTTGTGGATCTAGCAGGGTGTGTAGGTCAATATGATCTTGAAGTTGCCACTGTATGACTTTTTCTATTATTTTAGCAAGAAATGGGATGCTGGCAATCGGTCGATATGAGCTGGGGATTGTTAAATCCGATGAAGCCTTTTTTTAAATGGGGCATATTGAGGCTTGCTTGAGTGCAGGAGGTAGGTGTCCTTGCATGAGGGAGGTGTGTACAATCCTTAGGATGGCCTGAGCAAACTGATTGCGCAGGACTTTTAGCCAGGCTACTGGACATGGGTCCAAGGGCGATGTAGTGGTATTTAAATGGTTGATGATATCAAGAAGATCTTTCTTGGTTATTGGGTTGAATTTGTTCCAGGGGTGATCATTTTTGTTGCTTTCTGTTGCTGTTTTTGAACATACTGTTGTGCCATATTTGTGTTCTATTTGTTGTAGAGAAAGTCAGCCATGGCTTGGGGATCAACTTCTATTGCCCGGTTTGTTGAGTCGGATGGGTTCACCTGTCATTTGGGACACATACGCTCCTTGAACAAACCTTGTGATCTCTTTGGAATCATTTAGTCACTAATGAAGAACCCAAAGAAGCAACACCCTACAAACTCCCCCCACCCACCAATGTTTGCTAACCATTTCCAAACCAAAACCAATATTAATAGCACTTCCCAAGCAGAATCTCCAACAGACAACAGCGCTTCCATTACAGCGAAGATATCTTACTTTAGCCCAGGTTTCACAGAGCACATCGAGGACATAGTAAAAAGTATCAACACCACCACTTCTCCAAATGACCCATGCCCCACACACTGGATCAAGCTAGCATGAACTGACCTGAGCCAGACCATTGCTGGAATTGTACGCCTCTCCCTCACCACCAGAATCATTCCACCCACCCTGAAGACTACCTCCATTAGACCATTACTTAAAAACAAAAAACCCTCCTGGCTACCCTCCTCAACAGACTAATCCTAGGCATTGACAAAGTGAAGCAAGGAGTCATCCTAATCTTCTTGGACATTTCCTCTGCAGTCGACACTGTCAACCAGGTGGACAGAGAGTTAATTGAAGACATACGCTGCATTGCTAGGAAATGGGAAGTGCTACTGATAGGGGATTTCAATATACCAGATGTTGATTAGCACATTCCTGCTGCAGTATCATCTAGAAATAAAGAGATCCTGGATTCTCTACAGGGAGAGCTATTCAAGCAATTGCTAACAGACCCCACACTTGAAGGGGCCATACTGGACTTGGTGCTTACCAATGGTGAAAGTGTTTTGGTTATTATACTGTAGTGGGAGATTTTTTTGCATCCAGTGATCATCAGATGGTGTGGTTCAGTACTAGGACTAGGGCTGTTAGAATCCATTCAAAGGTGAGGGTCTTAGACTTTAGGAAGACTAACTTTGCCAAGATGGGCCAATACCTCAGGGAGTCATTGGGATGGGAACAGCTGGGGTATGTAGAAAAACAGTGGGCAAAACTGAAAGGGAACATTTTAAGGGCAACCAATCTATTTGTTAAAATGGTAAATAAAAGGTAAAAGGAAAAGGAGACCACTATGGCTTTTGAAAGAAGTAGCTGAAAAAGTGAAGATAAAGAGGGAGGCCTTCATGAAATACAAGAGGAGATCAGAGAGAGAGGAAGATAGGCATCTATATTTGGAAAAATTTAGAGAAGCTAGCAAAGTAGTCAGTAAAGCAAAGATTCCAAAAGAGGAGGAAATAGCCAATGCAATAAAATAGGGGGATGACATTTTTCAGATATGTTAGTGAGAAGAGGAAGGGCAAGAGTGGTATTGTCAGACTCAAGGGTGCAGGGCGGGAATATGTAGAAACTGATGAGGATAAAGAAGAATTGCTTAACAAATATTTCTGTTCTGTGTTCACAGATGAAGAACCAGGAACAGGGCCTCAGAAAACACCCCCAAACAGGAACAGAAGCGAGGGACATCTTGAACAATTTTCAGAAGACTGTGTTCATGAGAAACTAGCTCAACTTAAAGTAGACAAAGCAATGGGACCGGATGGGATACACCCTAGAATACTGAGGGAACTTGGGGACGGTTCTTGCAGCTCCATTGACTGATCTTTTCAATGCCTCGTTGGAGTTGGAAGTGGTGCCAAAGGACTGGAGAGAGGCTCATGTGATGCCTTTACACAAAAGTGGAAGTAAGGATGTGGTTGAAAACTACAGGCCAGTTAGTTTAACTTCGGTGGTGAGTAAATTATTGGAAACTCTGCTGAAAGAGAAAATAGTGAGGTTTCTGGAGTCCAGCGGATTACAGGATCTGAGGCAGCATGGATTCACCAGAGGCAGGTCTTGTCAGACAAATCTGATTGATTTCTTTGACTGGGTGACCAGTAAGTAAGCAATCAGTAAGTAGTTGAATTGATGGGTTCAAGATGTTAAACGGGAGATATATCATAATGTTGTCCATGTAAATATGATAATTTACCTGGAATCTTTTAAAGATGGAGCAGATGGGTTGAAGATAAATATTATAGAGTAGGGTTGAAAGAGTGGAGCCTTGGGGGAAGGCTTTGTTCTTGTTTGTAAGGTTATGAAATTTGCTGTTCAATTCTTACCTCTTGTGTTCTGTCAGATAGGTATGAGGAGAACCATTTTAGGACTGTTTCATTAATCCCTATCTGCTGGAGTCTAGTTTGCATTACATGATGGTTCACACTGTCGAAGGCTGCAGTAATGTCCAGAAATAAGAGGAGAAAGGCTTGCTTAATATCGTTGATACCTCATGTAAGTATGTCAATTAGGACTGTGAGCAGCATTTCAACTCCATGGTAGGGACGAAAACCATATTGATGTTCATCAAGTGGGGCAAAGGAGTTGATGTGTTCCTGGAGTTGGACAATTGGATTGGATTTGGACAATTTTTTCTATTAGTTTTACCATGAATGGGAAATTTGAAATTGGTCTGTAGGAAGATGGGGAGTTTTTAATCGATGTTGTTTTTCTGGATATGGTGGATTTGTGCATGTTCAAGGGAGGCTGGTAAATGCCTGTTCTGAAGGGAGAGGTTGATGATGGGGAGGATAAATGATGATAGTTCAGATATCATTGCTTTTATCCAGTTTACTGGACAGAGATCGAGGTAAGAAGTGGTGGTGTTTAGCTTTTGAGTGTACTGTATCTTTTGAAGTGGGGTAAAAGGTTGACCAAGTGGTATGATGAATAGGGTGGTTGTCGTTATGGCTCATTATGGGTAATATTTGTTGCTTTAGTTTATTCATGTAGTGGTTGGTTTGGGTCTGCAGTGCTGTTGCATGATCGGTTGAGTATTTGTTGGCAGTATTATTAGTTAGAGATTGTAGAATTGCAAATAGTTCACTTGGGCAGTTCAAGGAATTAGATAATAATGTAGAGTAGTAGAGTTTTTTTTTTTTTTAGTTTTTGAGTTTGAGCGTATTTAGGTAGATTGGTGGGTTTTAGATTTTGTGTGTCGCCATTTGCACTCAGATCTATGCAGATCTGTTCTTAGCCATTTTATTTCAGGTTGGAACCATGGGGCATTTTGTCTTTTTGTTGATAGGCAGTGATGTGTATAAGATATAGCTGCCTTAGATATTGCATCATTCCAGTTTGTTAAAGCATCATCAAGGTTTGTAGGGTCTTGTGTAAGATGTTGAATAGTTTGATTAAAAAATGTTAACAAAGAAGAATTTTTGAATCTACTAAGATGGGGAATATATGTGGGCCTGGTTTGAGAAGTGTCATAATAGGGGAGTTGGAATTTTATAAGGTGGTGGTCTGACCAAGGAATGGGTTGTATCTCTAGTGTTGTAGGATTGCAAACATTGTGGAGAGAACTGGGCAGGAGCACAAGGTCTAGTGTATTCCCTTTGACATGTATATGCCTATTGATAATGTGGAAGTGATTCATCTCTTCGATGAAGTTTAGAAATGATGACTTGTGGATGTGTGACAGAGAAAATTTCATGTTCTATGTAAACCACACTGATTTCAAAAGAGTGAGGTATATAAAAATAAATAAATAAAATGTCCTCACCTACATGTTCAAAATGGCCTTTTATGTAATTTTAATAGTCTACCCATTCCATCTCCCTGACCACTCTTTATTCCTTGAAGGATGTTGTCAGCAAATAAAAGAGGAATACATGCACCATATGCATTCAGCAATCATCCAGGGACTGCCGTCTCTTTTGCAGTCTAACACAAAATTGATTTGCCATGCTATATTCGGCATGGAAATTTACATTCCATAATTGACCTATAATGGATTGCTCTGACACACAGTTTAAATATGCATGTTGGGAATGAAAAGCAAATTTGAAGTGACACTAGAACTCTCAATGGACTTTTCCTTCAGGGAAGACTGAAGGTCTACAATCATTTCCATTAAGAAATATATTGTTGAAATCCAAGGATCAAAAGACTTAAACTCAAAGGAATACGAGTAGATTTGGGAGTTTAATGTTCTGCATAGCTGTTTGTTCACTTCTCTTACCCTTGCTTTGCATTTCAAAAGCTGGAAGTTATTTCCTTATTGACAAAGAGTTGTCCGTATTTCTCACTAATGTTTGTTTCCAAGGCTGGCGTATTAATTGGACGTTGATCTGCTTAATAGATATAAAGAGATTCCCACGCTGGCTAATCTCTCTCCTGTCGAGAATGAGGTGAATGTCGTTGGATCGGCCCAGTTATCCCCGAGTGTCCTAACAGTATGTTTGCTGCATGGGAAAAAAAGTTCCAGGAATCACATTTTTGCAGTTTTCTGATCGACTGTGTACCTTAAGAATTTTGCAGAACAGAGAGGGCTTAGGCAAAATTGTTGTTTTCATTTTTATTATCATGATTTGTATACTGCATAACAGATATGTACAGTGCTATACAGAGGCATACAGAGGGTAGGTTTATAAAAGGGCGCTTTATGTCAAACAGCAGTAAAGGTATAGCGGCTTTCAGACCGACGTCTTTGTTTTAGACTGCTGGAAATCTGTTCTTTTTGGTTTACCTTTTTCTGTGATTGTCATTGCGAATGGTTCAAAATGTCACTGCTCATCTTGTTTCTGGGACACCTCCTTTTAAACAAATTTCCCCTGTCTTGACTTCTTGCATTGACTCCCTATAGAATGACGTGGTTTTAATTTAAAGTTTTGATGCTATTGTTCAAGGCTGCGAGATTGGGAGTATTTCTTTCTACGTTCTTCCCACTGACATTTCATGAGCCTGTTATGCTTCAGTTTGCGAACCTAAGGATCAATTAGTGATCTCTAAAGGCCTTTGGTGCTATGGTGTTAACATTTAGAATAGGTAATTTTCATTAGTTGGGCCCATTATGTGGAATCATCTACCCCTAGAGTCACGTTATATGCAAAATTTGCTACTATTCCACAAAAAGGTTAGACTTTTTATTCTACACAAGCTTATGGCATTTGAGATAGACATCTGGGTCAGAATATTATTTAGGAGTGGGATTTCACCTAGGGATCCTTTTACTAAAGGGTGCACATTGGACCCACGTTGGCAGCTAGATCATGACAGCGTCATCGGATTTTGGCGCTAACTGCCCATGGCATGTTAGGGTTGCAAGTGGAAGGGCTAGGGGTGGAGAGCAAGTGAGGTGAACGCTGCACAATCAGCACCCTCATGTTATCTGTATGGCAGGAAAATAGCACAGGTCACTTACCGTCACCTCGATACGTGGAGTTTTGGGAATCCATGCTATTGTCATGCTCTGACAGGGATGCATGCACTGTGATAACTGCTGGGAAAAGGATTTTTCACACTCCTGGCAGTTAATGCTGTGGCCATGGATTTGCGCATTATCAGCATGTTTGGTGCAACACCACCGAGTCTTTTAGTAAAAGGGCCCCTTAATGTGTTAACATTCTGCCCATTTTAAGTTTTGTTTTATTACTTTTACATATGTTTTTGTTTTATGTGATTTCTTTGTTAGTGTTTTATGTCTTGTTGGTTCCAGAAATTATGCCATGTGCTTGCTAGTATCCACTTAGAAGTAATTGCAGAATAAAAATATTGCAAATAAAATAAATAAAGGCAACATAATCACCTATGTGTCTTTATAAAATAGGCTCCAAGAACCAGTCCTGGAAGCACTGGCACACCCTATAAGAGGCTTGGAGAGACTAAAACATCCCAGCCCCAACTGCAACCTCCCCGACTCTGTAAAACCGGCAGGCAGCATCGATATTTACCCTGCCACTTTACTCAGATCTGGCACCGGCATTTTTCCTTGCCCCTGATCCAGCCTCAGCATTTATCTGCCCCCCCCCCCCCAAAGCGTCCATGACCTGCAGACAGGCAGCAGAACAGAAATGGAAGAGGGACATGGACAGAGTTTGGGCAAGGATGAGTGGCATATACAAATACACGCATAGATTATAAAATTGTGCATACCAGAAAAGTATAGGCGTGTGCATTTACAGAATCAGTATGGCAGGTATAACGGTCTGAGCCTCCATTAGGACACTTCTGCCGCAGACAAGGGAGACACTGTAGTGTGCTGTCAAGTCGATGCCGACTCCTGGCGACCATGTGAATTGTTGACCATCCCCTGGATTTTCATGGCAAGGTACAACCGGAAGTAGTTTGGCTTTGTGAAATAAGATTAATATAGCTGCGTGTATATAATTACCCTCATAATGCATGCCTACAAGAACCACTACTTCAAATGAACCCAAAAAAGATGCCTGAAAACTGGTAAAAAAAAATCATTTAAAAAGGAGGCTGAGCCAAACCTTGTTGGCCATGTTCTCCTGAAATAAAAACAATACGTGCACCATTACTCATAATCAGAAGAAACAAATGCTAACCAAACTAACTAAATGCTAAAACAGACATAATAAAATAGTTTGCTCCAAACCTTCCAGGAGTGAAGCCTATTCCAAGCCTCATTCCAAATGACTAAACTAAAAAAAAATCAAGTGAACATTATTTCATGAGCGTTTACCCAGTGTTGAATGTTGAATTTAGGGCCAAACCTGACCTATTTTAAAATAGCCCAGGTTATTTCACATACTGTTCCCAGGTAACTTCCTAAAGCACTGAATTTTTCAAATGAATTCTATTGTAGGCTATTTAGTATTAACAATGTGTTTATTTCTAGTGCATTTTGGTTTTACAATGTAGTTCTCTAAAGTAATACATTGCATGAAGAAATAGCCTTTTATGAGATGTTGTGATGCAGTATCATGCAAAGTGGCTCGTTAATTTTGAATTATGTAAAAACTGGTGAACAAACACTGATATTTGAGCATTTTGTTATGGCAATACTGTCACCATAATCCTAGAGTATTGCTGTACACTGCTTTGAATGAATTTCTTCTGAGCTAAGAATAGCATGGATTAATTGTAACTAGGTCCCATGTCATTCAACCTTTAGCCTAGCTTACTAAACATGCCCCTGTCACTAAATAAAGAAAATGCAAAATAGATCAATATGAAAGTTCCTAAAAACATGATACATTACACAAAAATGGCAATAATCAAATTTTAATTGCAAAAATTCCATGGATACCAGTTGCAATGTCCTTCACCTGACCCCTCTACCAGTCAAATATATTTCATTTTGGGGCTAATTTACTATAAAATATGTTACTATATGAGCATGCACTAATACTGTTAATAAATAGGTCCCAGTGGCACACATTGCATTGCACTACACAAATGAGCTGTGCATTAATGCATGTTGATACACCCTAACACCGTTTAGTAAATCCAAATTTTATTAGCTATCCTCCCCAGCTCTAACTTTCAGAGGAAAAAGTGACCTCCATTATCCATCCCTGTCCTGAAGGTACAGCAACTAGAAACAGAGAATACATACACAATCCTCACTATGTTAAGATAAGCAAAGGTAGCCTTAAGAAGGCAAGGCAAATCAATTATTCATGTGAACTGGGTAATGCAACACTCAAGGGGAATAGAAGTGAAAAAGAATTGTGCAATGCCAAACCTGGTCCCAGGGATTATAGTTACCTATTAGTACCATAAAATTATCTGATCACTGCAGAAATGCTTCAGCTGTAGAAAAGGAGCCTGTTCCCTCATTGACTGTACCCCTGTTCTTAACCCAGTATACGATAATACAAATTATTTTTCTTTGGCAGAAGAATGTTTTATTTATTACTTTTTATTCTGGCACCATAAATGGCCGGAGAAAAGTCGTATGAACTAAAGACAGGAGCCACAGAGTATGTAAATGAAAAGGTACAGTACAGATGAGTCTCCAAAAATAGTTTCCCCCCATTTTGTTGTCAGTATGATGCAGAAGACAATAAGCAGTTTAACAAATTGGCAGATTTATCATTCTGACATGCAATTTTCTATGTATCTTCCCCAGTCAAAGTGTCATTGGGAAGACATTTCTGGTGAGAAATAAACTGCTAAATGATGTTGTATAATATTTCCATGTTCACGTTTTCTGTAGTATTTAACCTTCACCTACAATCTACTATTTCTACCCCAGTATCCTGTGAGCTGACTTGCTTAAATCTAAAATAATAAAAAAGCAAAGCACATTTGTGTCTATTTGGGAGAACAGTACATTGAGTAGTGTTACTTTTCCAGTGATTTGAGGAATATTGGCAATTTTGCATTGTACGGTTCATTTGTCTTTCAGGACCCTCTTTAAAAGCATTTCTTCCACAGATGCAGATAGTGAGTGGACTCCAGAATCTGATGTGCTGTTACTTTATATGGAAGGAAGAGGGGGACACCCATATTCAAGAAAGAGTGCTTCTTGTTTCTTTAAAACTAATGTTTTTTTGCATTCGTGCATTTTCTCGTGGCTCTTTGACCTATTTGATTTTTTTTTTACGACATTGTATACACACAAGGACTTTAAGCATTTTATTTATTTATTTCGTTAGTTGTTTTTATATGCCATCTTTCTATAATTCAAGACGGTTTACAAGGAACATAAAATAACAGAGTTACATCTGTTGTACATAGAACAGAACATTTTGAGTATAAGCAAACATGATATTTATTGAACGTGTTAAATTCATAGGTTTGAATGCATCCAAGCAATTTGCATGCACTAAGTTTTTAGGCACTACATGTGTCCTCATGGATATATGGCCCTCAGATGGAATATGTAAGTATAATCCCGCAGGCAATCCACTGAAGGGGCAATTTTCAAATAGCCTATGTACCTGCATGGGTGCTTTGTACTCATGTACCCTGTGGTTCATTTCCAAAAAGAAACTATGCAGGTAGTTTCCCACTGAAAATCATCCATGGGTACAAATTACTTCAGTTTAGTTTTGGATTTGATGGTTTGGCTTAATCTACGGATTGATGTATATTGGAACATAATATACACAGAGTTCAATCATCAAATCTACATGTTATTATTTATTTAATCTGCTCTCCCATCCCTGGGAATAATTTCCCCTTCTATCTGCTAAAAGTACACAAACTTAACTTGGCTTGAGAGAGGGAAAATTTTACAAACAGGCCAATCTAGCTGGGTAAATATCTTTGAACAAGCAAACTCTCACTTCGGCAACATGCAACTCAGAGACAAGCTATGTGATGTTAATAGAAATCTGTCCCCTGACTACAGCTCTCCATTTTTATTACCAGCTTCAGAGGTGACTGATAAGAGCCAAGACACACTGTGCATTAGGAGGAGTGAAAGGAGAGTGAGATACAGTATAATATTCAAAGCAAAAGCAGGCAATGAAAAGCCACCAAGGGGCATGTTTATTAAAATGCGCTACCAGGGTAGAGCAGGGTTAGCATGAAGTTTCAGCACCACGTAAAATGTAGCACAAGGCTCCTTTGCTAAAAGCCCCCACACCACCCTGACAGCATGCGTCGGGGCAGAAAATAGGACAGCCGGTGTGGGCATTAGTCACCCACACTAACTGCGCTTCACGCAGGTAGTATGAGTGCAGCTAAAGCCACCCTAGTGGGTGGAATTAGTTGAACCAGTGGCCCATTCACCACAAAGCATGGCTTCTCTGTGCTAACTGCAGGTGAACAGATGTACATGTCACACTGCAATTAGCTAGAAGCTCTGCTCTGGTAATGAAGCCCACCTGCGTATTACCGGAGTGGGGCTTAGTAAATTTGCCCCCAAATGAGGAAAGGAATTTACCGGCCTCCTGAAAATTTGAGACCTTTATGAAAATGTGCACAAGTGAACCAGGATCTTTACGTGGATAAGTCCTCATGGTAAAATTTACTAGGGATGTACGTTTGTTTGAAACATATCGCTTCATGTTGTCTCTAACTTCAAATGGCAAGAAAAATCCCATAATTTAGGGAGAGGAGGGCTCCTGTGTCATCAATAACGTATACTGTTGAGGAATAGTGTACACTACTGATATGTCCCCCAAACCAAAAAAAACCCAAACCCCTAAACACCCAAATAAAATGAAGAATCCCACGAAAGACATGGGAAACTAAACAAAATGAAAATAATTGGCTTGCACACCTTCACATTTACATCTTTTCCAAAGAATGTGTACATTTTTGTGCATGTTCTATGTGTGTATACAAGTCTGCTAAAATACATGCATACATTTCAACCATGTCCCAGCTGCACCCAGACTATCGCTATGGGAATGTGCCTTTCGGATCATGAAAACGTAGGCTCCCTCTTTCTGTGTGCCTGCTTTTTATGTGTGAATTGCTCTAGGCAATTTTTTAAAGAGTCCTTTTCCATATGTATAACAACTTTATATGTGAAAAAAAGCTTTATATATTTACTCTTATGGATAAAAAAATAAAACAAAATTAGAACACTCTCTCTTTAAAATATGACTTCAGTTCTTAGTTGAATTTTGGGAGGGGAAAAAAAAAAGGCACGGGGGAGAACAAAAATGGGCAGAGGAAATCCTCAGTGTTATAATCCGTAACTTTTGTAAAAAGCGAAAACTTAGGGGCAAGTTTACTGAAATGTGCACCAGTAGTGCACAGTTAGCCTGCACCAACTTCAGGGGTGTGTTCATCTATCCCCCATGCCAATGGCACGTTGCTAAAACATGGCACCACAGAACCCGAACAAGGGTGCAACCAATGCTACTGCATTAAGGTGAAAAGTGCTCCCCTGTCAACGACAACAGCTGCAGTTATCTCAATGCACCATCAGCACCCACGTTCTGCCCCAACACACTTTTAGTATGGTGTTCTTACCATGCGCTAAGTCCCCTGCTAATGGCTATCGCACTAAGCCCACCCCTTTGCTGCCTCTCCCAACTCTACTCTGCATGATGGCGTTGTAAGAGGCACATCCAGGACCAAAACAAAAAAAAACAAAGGCTACAGATAGAAAACTTTGTTTTCTGTGATTTATAACATCATAGAAATGGACTATATTCCAGTGAGTGTTGCACTCTGGGGTTTATCACAAGAGATGCTCATTTTATTGGAGCGCCAATTCATGTTTTATAACCAATAAACCAGTCATCCCTTTCTGCACATACTCCCTTGAACACAAAGTGTAGATTAACTTTGCCGGAATATTTTACATAGTAACATAGTAAATGACGGCAGATAAAGACCAGTATGGTCCATCTAGTCTTCCCAGTAAGATGGCAAGAGTAGGTGCACCTGCCGCTCCATGCAGGCCATCCCTCCCCATGTCTTTGATTTTATGATGCTCCATTGCATGGATAAAGTAGTGTGCCACTTAGATGCAGCCAACATTGTTTGCTTTCCCAAAACTGCAGGTACAGACATCATCCCACCAGAAAATACTTTATGCAGCGTAAAATTATAACGTATAGTCTTTCAGCAGGGATTACCAAAGTGGGGAAAAACACTGTCAGCACTGATTATTCAATGCTTCTGTGTATTCTGCTACTCGGCCCTTTCATAATCCTGACAATATCAATCAACCAAGGTTAAGGAAAGACACAGTGCAGTTAACAGGAATTCATATCCTGGAGGCCTAATCTGTGAATCTGATTTAATCAAAGTATGACTCTACATGTTACCTTAAATTTCTGAAAATCAAATTGTAGGGTCCTGAGAGGCAATAGTCAGGTACCTAGTTACCACATAAAGACATATCTGCTTATCTTTGTACCTGACATTTGCCAGATCTATCCATTTAATTAGAAGCACTGAAAACACAGTCCTAAACTTAAATGTCTAGGGGGTCCCTTTAATAAAGTGCAATAACATTTTGCACTTACTGTATTAATGTGCAAAGCCTGTCTGGCAGCTGTTAATGGTGTGCATTTGTCAGAGAGAATTTGATTCATTGGGCACCTAAAAATATAAAGTTCACACAAACAAACTGCCACCGTTATGAAGTCTTAACCGGGTAAGGCGGACCCGACGCCTCGATGCCCCCCCTCCCCATTCTCCAATCAGCTCCCCACCCTTTACAAAGGCACAGCACAACATGTCTGGATTTAAACTGGTTGCAGCTCTGAAGGGAGGGTGGGCGGGACGACCTCTCCACCTGGCTCCGTCCTCGAAAGGGCAGAAGCCTCGTGGCGCCGCGGCTCCCTAGCCTGGACCGAGCCCCCTTACCTCCTCCCATTGGCTCCCGCGCACCAAACAACCCGGGGGAGCCAATGAGATTGACGGCCGCCACCGGCCCTGCCCCCACAACACCACGCTGAACACCTCGGGGGAGCACAAGGCCGGCTGCCCCCCCCGGTTACCAGCGGCCGCGCGCACATGGCGCCGCGGCCTTACTTTAACCGGGTAAGGCGGACCCGATGCCTCGATGCCCCCCCTCCCCATTCTCCAACCAGCTCCCCACCCTTTACAAAGGCACAGCACAACATGTCTGGATTTAAACTGGTCGCAGCTTTATTAACCTTTAACAGCACCAAACATCATTTAAACACAATTCAACTTACCCCCTACCCCCCCCCCCCGCGGAGCGAGCCCTCACCAGCCATGTGAGTAGCAAAGTGACGCTGCTTCCGCTTCCACCGAGACCGAGTCCGGCTACAATTTCTTATCCCTCCCTCATTCTGGCTTCGCCATATTATTAGCAAAAACCTGAGGGATTGTCCGGGTCGGGGGTACCCCACCCCCGCCCTCCTGCTTGCATCTGGCTCCGGACCCCGGAAACCTCCGGGATCCCGCCACCGGCTCGGGCCTTACCGCACAGAGCCGCCCCCCCCCCAAGGCAAAGCTGCGACCAGCCCTCCTCCCTGACAAGATACCCTCCAAGGCCTCCTGCCAATCGTTCAAGAGCAAATCCATGCCTACGGGCGATAGATGTACTCCATCTGATCTGTACAACCCCCCACATTCCACATCCACCCAAGGGTGCAACACTTGGCACCCGCCCTGCTCCCCCACCCATCTGCCGATTTGGCGATTAATCTTCATCAGACCCCTTGACCACCGCCTCTGAGCTTTGCAGGCTGGCCTTGGAATGATATCCAACCAAACTATAACAGCTCCTGGACACAACACGCCCACCACCCCCAAATCCTTCTGCACAGAAGTCTATATAGAAAACAATCATTGAAACAGAAGAGCAATATCTGCCTGATTAGTATCAGATAGTCCCTGCTTGCTGGACAAATGAGTATGGCGCATGAAGGAAATCTCAAGGCACTGGTGATTTTCTAGCCACAGAAAGTAAAATTAAATTACTTTCTTCTCTACTCTGCCCCCAGTGGATCTTTTTCTCCACTGCATTTGCCTGGTTTCTGCAAGTTACAGATGTGCATTCATTAATTTTAAGTGCACTAAAAAGTACAGACAAAATGCTTACTTAAACATGCCTTAAATTCAGGTGTGTAAAGTCACTTTCCATGTATAAAAGAGCTCTTAAACACATTAAGGTGGTCATTTTAGAATAGTTATTTGAAATGTGCACATCAGTACAACCACTTACAGGTGTAACTTGACTCCACGTGTCAATGGGCCTTTTAGAAAAAACTTGTTTTAGAAGTGGATGACCATGTAACATCAAAAGTAGACAGGGGTATGTTGAGGTCATAGTCCGAGCAGAAACATTGTCTCTATGTGTATTCTCCATTTCATATAGGGAAGCCCAAAATTGTCCTCATTGGAATTTACACCTGCTTCCTGACACATAGATACAGAAAAAAGTACTCCATTTGCCCCTGCCATTAAAGGGGAGATCAAAGGGGATAGTCTCCTTAATCATCCAAGGTTAATTTCCCCCTCCAAACTGAAATGATCTGAGTCAAGATCTTCTGTAATTGAGTAGCTGCATGTCTGGATTTGCAAAATGTCCTAGATACATGTGCAACTGCTGACATTTACACATGCAATCGTTGGGTTTCCTTTGTTGATTTTTCCCATTGTATACATCTGAAATGGCACATCAGTTGTACATGGATGTGTGTTTTAGAAATGGCTCCGTTTTTAGCAGAGCTGGTCACAAAATACTGTCAAAATTGAGAATGTCCTGATCTAGATGTCTCAAATCTGATCACCACGTCCTAATATTGAAAAAATCTGAAACAAACCGAAAGACATGTTTGAAAATCAGCCATATACTGTATTCCAAAAATGAACTAAAATATTTCACTCTTATTCCTACTGAAAGCATATGGCAGGACAGATCCGCCAACAGGTCCTTCCATCTTATGGACCAATAATGATGACCGACTCAAGAACTGTCCTGAACCATGATATTCTTTCAAGAGACTACCACATCATTAACAACATATGTCTCCATCTGACTTGCTATGTCCAAAATACTAAGCTGTCTTTTGGTCGACTCTTGTCGTCTCTTTGTTGATCAACTCCTGGGGTTAGTTTTTTTTCTTATTTTCTTGTTTTGTTTCAAATATACTTTACTCACATAGGCTTATATTAGAGGAAAGGTGGGATAGAGGTGATATGATTAAGATGTTTAAATACCTCCGTGGCATAAATGTACAGGGGGAGAGCCTCTTTCAATTGAAAGCAAGTTCTGCTACGAGGGGACATGGGATGAGGGTGAAGGGGGATAGATTCAGGAGTGATCTGCGGAAATATTTCTTTATGAAAAGAGTGGTGGATCCGTGGAATAGTCTCCCAGTGGAGGTGATAGAGATGAGGACAGTATCTGAATTCAAAAAAGCATGGGACAAACACAGAGGATCTCTAAAGGAAAAAAAGGGGACTGTTGTAGTTGTTGATATGGAAGGACAGGCTAGATAGAAATATGATGACAGAAAAAGGCCACATGGCTTATGTTTCTATATTCTGTTTAGTATGGATGGTTTGAACCCTTTGTTGAGGTTGTGTCACTGCGATATCAGCATTGTCACACTTATGTAGATCTGGAGTTATGATGATGGATATGGCCGAATGAGGGAACTTTACTAAGAATCCAATGTTAATGATTTCTCTGATTTCATTTTCTAATAATTGTAAAATTAAATTAAAGGAAAGGTAAAGACAGCTTGAGTATATTCTTCCTTGTATTCTGATCAATAGCACAACCACAACCAGAGTGGAGGAGTAGACTAGTAGTTAGAGCACTGGCTTGGGAACCAAGAGACAAGGGTTCAATTCCTACTAGCACTCCTTGTGGTCTTGGGCAAGTCACTTAACCCTCTATTGCCTCAGAAAAATCCAAGTTATCAATGTCCCTGTTTAATATATGTTACCAAGTTTAAGTTACAATGTAAACCGCTTTGACTGAAATGATATGTGATATTAAAAACCTGTTAACTAAACTATGAACCATTTCTTTGGAAAATACTACATACAGTTTGAGATTGCCCTGCATAATCACCGCCATGAAAAAAGAAGTGTCATCAGTGCTTGTTCCCTCCTATTACTTAGGGAATACACATCAATAAAATCTTTGGTAATGTTCCTTCATGCAAGCAAATTGTGCAATACACACAAACACACAGTTTGAATTTTATACTGCACAAAAAGCCCAGAAAGTAAAAGCCCAGTTTTGCAGAGGTTGTCAAGTAGGAAAAGGGGTGCAAGTCAGGATGTTCAAAATGTACAAGGCAGTTTACAAAAAGCTCACTGAAAGCACGTAACACTGTGGAAAGTATATTCATCTTCAGCGGGACATAATCTGAGAACAGCTATTTCACAAAAATGCACAGATTCAAGAAAGAGTAGCGGATTTTCCAATTGAAGACATTAAGAGGAGCCAATTAAAGAGCATTTAAAAAAAGGTTTGGACAAGTTCCTGGAGGAAAGGTCCAAAAACCATTATTAAAAGGGACACGGGATATCACTGCTTGACCCAATACAAGCATTGAGGAACCTGTGTCTTTTGGGGAAACTGCTAGGTACTTATGACCTAGATTGGCCACTGTTGGAAAGAGGATACTGGGCTTGATGGACCTTGGTCTGACCCAGTACGGCATGTCTTATGTTCTGATGTTCATTTCTCACTTTTATAGATAGTTTTGATTAGCATATGTATACAGATCTCCTCCATCCATTAAACCTCCAAAGCTCACACGTGGCTTCCAGAATGCACCCCCTTCAAAATAGTATCCTGTGGGAAGATATACGGCCAAAATGGTTGACAGAAGAAGCTCTGAAAATTGCCCAGAAATGCAGAGAAGCTAAAGCCAGAAGAGAAAGAGGCAAATGCAGAATTCAATAGAGATTTCCAACTTGTAGCAAGACAACACAAGGAGAAGAACTACAATGATGCATGGAAGGAAATAGAATCAGAAACTATTAGAGGCACATGTGGTCCCTTTACATAAAAGCAGAAGGATGTGGTTGAAAACTACAGGACGGTTAGTTTAATTTCGGTGGTGAGTAAATTATTGGAAGCACTGCTGAAAGAGAAAATAGTGAGGTTTCTGGAGTCCAGCAGATTACAGGATCTGAGGCAGCATGGATTCACCAGAGGCAGGCTTTGTCAGACAAATCTGATTGATTTCTTTGACTGGGTGACCAGGGAGTTGGACCGAGGAAGAGCCCTAGATGTGATTTGTTTAGATTTCAGTAAAGCCTTTGACACCGTTCCTCACAGGCGAATTATAAACAAACTGAGCACCCTAGTGTTGGACTCTAAAGTTACTGCTTGGGTTTGAAATTGGTTGAGTGGGAGGCAACAAAGGATACAACTAAATGGAGATCACTCTGAGGAGGAGGTGGGTACCAGTGGTGTGCCCCAAGGATCTGTCCTTGGTTTGATTCTTTTCAACATCTTTGTTAGTGATATAGCGGAAGGGCTGTCGGGTAAGGTTTGCCTCTTTGCGGATGATACAAAAATCTGCAATAAAGTAGATACCCAGGAAGGTGCAGATAACATGAGGAGGGATCTAGCTAAGCTTGAAGAATGGTCTAGAATTTGGCAGCTGAGATTTTATGTTAAAAAATGCAAGTCATGCATTTGGGCTGCAGCAATCCAAGGGAGCAATATAGTATAGGGGATGAAGTACTTTTGTCCACTAAAGAAGAGCGGGACCTATCAATGTCCGATGTGTCTGATGATCTTAAAGTAGCTAAACGGGTAGAAAAGGCAATGAAAAAACTAGAAGGATGCTTGGGTGCATAAGGAGAGGAATGGCCAGCAGAAGAAAGAAGGTGATAGTGCCTCTGTATAAGTCTTTGGTGCAACCTCATTTGGAGTATTGTGTGCAATTCTGGAGACCACACCTTCAAAAGGATATAAACAAGCTGGAATCCGTAAAGAGAGTGGCTACTAAAATGGTTACTGGTCTTCATTATAAAGCATATGAGGAGAGACTTAAGGATCTTAATATATACACCTTAGAGGAAAGGTGGGATAGAGATGATATGATTGAGAAGATAAATACCTCCATGGCATAAATGCACAGGAGGAGAGCCTCTTTTGATTGAAAGCAAGCTCTGCTACGAGGGGACATGGGATGAAGGTGAAAGGGGATCGATTCAGGAGTGATATGTGGAAATATTTCTTTACGGAAAGAGTGGTGGATCCGTGGAATAGTTTCCCAGTGGAGGTGGTAGAGATGAGTACAGTATCTGAATTCAAAGAAGCATGGGACAAACACAGAGGATCTCTAAAGGAAAAAAGGGGACTGTTGTAGTGGTTGATATGGAAGGACAGACTAGATAGGCCATGTGGTATTTTTCTGTCGTCATACTTCTATGTTTCTAACAACAAGATTGGCTTTCCTAAAGCTATGAGAGTTAATGAAAAAATTCCAGCTTCGAATTGTA
Source organism: Ichthyophis bannanicus (assembly GCA_033557465.1). Lineage (NCBI taxonomy): Eukaryota > Metazoa > Chordata > Amphibia > Gymnophiona > Ichthyophiidae > Ichthyophis > Ichthyophis bannanicus. Next base: position 743,220,245 of record CM066031.1, on the reverse strand, counting down.
ATGCTACAAGATGCTCAAGGATTGATGCTGAGAAGATCAAGAAAAAGTGGAAAGAATATACAGAGTCATTATACCATAAAGACCAAGTGGACCAATGGCTATTTCAACATGTACTTTATAATCAGGAACCATTGGCAATGAAAGAAGTCGAAGCAGCATTGAAAGTCTTATCAAAGAATAAAGCACCATGCACTGATGGAATTCCCATTGAAGTATTACAGCAATCAGATGCAGCTGTTACCATACCTACAATGCTCTGCCAGGAAATTTGGAAGATATATCTTAGCCAACTGACCAGAAAAGATCTGTGTTTATACCAATACTAATGAAAGGAGATTCAAATGACTGTGGAAATCATTGCACAATTGCTCTGATCCCACATGCCAGCAAAATTCTACTCAAGATTATTCACCAGAGACTACAACCATACCTGGAACAGGAACTGCCTGAAGTGCAAGTAGGATTCAGTAAAGGGCAAAGAACAAGAGACATCATCGCGGGTGTAAGATGGATCCTTGAAAAGACAAAAGAATACCAAAAGGATATCTATGTGTGTTTTATTGATTATAACAAGGCTTTTGACTGTGCAAACCATGAGAAACTCTGGGCCACATTAGGAAGCATGAGCATTCCAGAATACCTGATAGTTCTCTTGCACAACCATTACATCGATCAGGAAACAGTTCAAACGGAACAATGAGAAACAGAATGGTTTAAGATCAGCAAAGGTGTATGACAAGGCTGCATACTTTCCCCTTTCCTGTTTAATTTATATGCAGAACAAATCATCAGAGAAGCAATACTCTATGAAGACAACCGAGTTGTGAAGATTGGTGGAAGACTGAACAACCACCTTCACTATACAGATGATACGAGATTGTTGGCTGAAAGTAAAGACTACTGTATATGAAACATTTGCTTCTTAAGATCAAGAAACAGTCTTAAAATGGGCCTGCACCTTTATATAAAGAAGACAAAGGATCCTGACAAATGGTAAAATCAGTAAGATCATCGTTAATGGAGAAGAAATTGAACTATTTGACAACTTTAACCTACTTGGATCAACTATCAATAAAGAAACAACAAGCAGTCAAAAAATTTGATGATGCATTGCTCTTGGCAGAATGGCTATGAAGGACCTAGACAAGATTCTCAAGAGCAGAGATGTCTCTCTCCATAGAAAGATATGACTTTTTTTTAATTTATTTACTGCACACTTATATACCGCTACTTCCAGCGATCAGCAGTGGTTTGATTCATGTTCAGGGATTGTCAATCAAGACTGGGGGGGGGGGGGGTGGTATGTACAAAGAACTGGGGTCACAGCACACATGGTTAGCGTCTTAGGGGATGACTTATGCATTCTTACATCTATATATACATATTTACATAATTATACATATAGCAGTTTTGAATACTCTCTCGCAGTTGATGGTCATAGCTGATTGTAATGACATCGGAATAGGTGAGTTTTTAGCTCCTTCCTGAATTTGGTGATGTCCTTGGTTAAACGCAGCTCACATGGGAGGTGATTCCAGATAGTTGGTGCAGAGAATGAGAGAGCTCTACGACTCGTACTTGTTTTCACTGTTCTGAAGTTGGTGGGGACTTGTAAGGTGCCCGAGTTGATAGTTCTTCTGTCCCTATTTGTAGGTTGCATGCTGATAAGTGATGATAGGAATGATGGGGATATGTTGTTTATTAGTTTGAAGGTGGTCACTAACATCTTGTATTGTATCCTAGCTGCAATTGGGAGCCAATGTAGCTCTATTAGGATGGGGGTAATGTGTTCAGTAATGCTTGTTCCCATTATGATCCTGGCCATCACGTTTTGGGCCATCTGAAGGATATTTAGTGATTTTTTAGGCAGACCTTGAAGGATGGCATTACAGTAGTCTAGGTGTGGCATGATGAGAGCTTGTGCTACTGACCGAAAATCACTGGGTTCAAGTATTTTCCTTAGTGGTTGTATCACTCTAAGTTTATGGAAGATGGCTTTATTCGTTTTGCGTAGGTGTGTCTCCATTTTCAGGTTGCAGTAGAGTGTTACTCCGAGATATTTGATTTCCTTCTTCGTGCTATATGTGTTGTTGCAGAGAGTGATTGTGGGGGGGGGGGGGGGGGGTTGAATTTTGGTTTGCTGGATATATACATGACTTCTGTTTTCTTATGGTTAATTGTCATGTTGTTGTTTTGTAGCCATCTTAACATCTCATCCAGACAATTTTCGAGCGGAGTATAATGAGGGTCCTCGGTATCTAGTTGCGTGTAAAGCATAATATCATCTGCATAGATGTGGTATTTGATATTATGCTTTTTGAAAATGTCACAGAGGGGTTGCATGTAAACGTTGAACAGTAGTGCCGATAGGGCTGAACCCTGGGGTATGCCCTGCGTTTGAGAGAACGGTTCAGCTATCTCACCGTTGAATTGTACCTGTGGCCTTCTGTTCGTTATGTAAGAGGAGAACCATTTGAGGGGGGTTCCCATTACTCCTATAGATTCCAATTTATTGAGGAGGATCCCATGGTGTACAGTGTCAAAGGCGGCAGAGATGTCAATGAAAATGAGTATAAACATTTTCTTTCTGTCTTCTAGGCCTTTGAGGAGATTGTTCATTAGCGCTATCAAAAGAGTCTCAACTCCATGATTTCTTCTGAACCCGTATTGCTGCGCATCTAGGGTATCACAGTCATCAAGATGTTCTTGAAGTTGTATGAAAACTGCTTTTTCAATGATCTTTGCGAGGAATGAGATGCTGGAGATGGGGCAGTATGATGTCGGATCTTCCTTATTGAGCGAGTTGTTCTTTAGGATTGGCCTTATTATAGATTGCTTCAGTTGGGTAGGCATTATTCCTTGACTTAGTGACTGGTTTATGATGTGGGGTATTTGCTGGTTTATTTCTTTTTTTGCTGCTTTGATCCATGTCGTTGGACAGGGGTCGAGTGGGGAGGTGGTGGTATTTATTGAGGTTAGTATGTTGATGGATTGTTGCACATCGATGTTGTGGAAAGTACTCCATGCCTGTTTGTGCTCCACCTCTGTTCGTTGGCATGGTGTGTGTAGATAGAGAGTGGAGCTGTTGGTAGTGAGCTTGCTTTCGTAGTGGTTTGCAAGCGTTTGTGGATGTATGGGGCTATCTTGATGTTCCGGTTGGGCTGTTTTGGTTAATGATTTAACTAGTGCAAAGAGTTCACGTGGTTTGTTGATGGCTTTGCTTAGGATGTTGGTATGGTGTATCCTCTTGGCTTTGTTTACTTCTTCCTTGTATTTTGCGAGGAGGTTGAGGTACACAGACCTGAGCTCGTTGGTTTTGGTAAGTCTCCACCTTCTTTCATGTTTTCTAAGGTCTCTTTTCATTTTGGCCAGCGTTATGTTGTACCAAGGTTCCGATTTGTGTTTGGTTGCGTTTGTTGTGTGTTTCTCTTTAGGGATCGCCATGGCTTGAATTCCGGAATCCCAGCTATGTGTTAATTCATTGAGGTCTGATTTTCCCAAGTCTACGTGGAATTTGATGGTCTTGATGAGACATTCCATATTTGGTTTGTTAAATCTTCTTTGTTGGGTTGCTATTCTTTTTATTTATTTATTTATTTATTTAGACAGTTTTGTATACCGCCTTATCCTTCAATCAAAGCGGTCACAACACATTTGGGGGATACATTTAACATGCGGGGATATGAGACACATACACTAATACTTACAGGGAACATGGGCAGTGGAGGGTTAAGTGGCTTGCCCAAGACCACAAGGAGCATCTGTGGGACTAGAAACCCCAGTCCTTCCGGCCCAAGGTTGCTGTCCTCTAGTGGGATTTGAACCACCGACCTTCCGGCCTGAAGTACCTTGCCCCAACCACTAGGCTACTCCTCCTTCTTTTTGCCTTTGTGTCTTTAGACAAGGTAGGAAGCTTTATCCGCATATTGATTTGGTGGTGGTCTGACCAGGGTAATGGGATGATCTCTATCAGGGGCTTCTCAACATTGTTGTGCTCTCCTGTAGGTGTGAAAACCATGTCTAGTGTGTTTCCCTTTTCATGGGTGGGCTCTGTTATTAGTTGTTGATACCCTAGCTGGGTCATAGCCTCCATGAAGGTGTTTGCATGTGTGGTTGTCGTTGATGTAAGGTTAAGGTCCCCTAGTATGATCTGGAATTTTTTTGGTTGCGTTGAGGATATGTTTTCTAATGCTGAGGCAAGAATCTCATGTTGTGGTGAGGGGGGTCTGTATATCAAGCAGATGGATACCGCAGTGTTTTCTACCTTTAGAAGGTCTATGTTTGTGTTTGAGATCTGATATGTGCTTATGAGTTGTAGGTTGGCTTTGGCTATTATGAGGATCCCTCCTCCCTTCTTGTGGGCTCGGGGACAGTTGTATAGGTTGTATCCAGGTTTGCTGATTTGATTTAATATGGCTGCATCGGTGTCGGTGACCCATGTTTCAGTTATACATAGGATGTCCGGTTTCTCGTCTGTGATGATGTCGTGGATTATGTGGGTCTTGTTCCTGATGGAGCGAGCATTGATGAGGGTGATATTACAGGATTTGTGCAGCGCTTGTGTAGCCAGATTGTTAGTGGCTTGAGTCGGTGGTTGGTTGTGTGTGTGGGCCAATGCTGCTTTAGGCCTGTGGTGCCTCCGTTTTCTTGTGTGACTGTTAGTGTAAGTCTTGTGATTCACTGTGTGTGTTACTATGTCTCTGTTGTGGAAGTATGGTGTGAGTAGGAGAGGTTGCGGCATTTGCAAGGTGTAGAGGAGGTAGAGTGTTGTGCATAGGTGTGATTGGTATAGGTTTGGACTGAATGTGTAGGCATGGATTAGCGTGAGCAGGCATATCCCAATGTATAAGAGTAGAGTTTTCATTTTTATAGCTATGTATTGTAAATTTTTCAGTGCAGTTTAGCCTGCCAGCTATGTTAGAACTCCTGGTAACTATATTAGGAGCAATAGGGGGCGTAGTTATTGACAGTAAATGCTGATGCAGTTAGCACTAGCACGGCTAAGAGTACTCGCAGGTTTAAGTGTCAACAGTAGCGGGTGTACGTTTCAGGTAGCAGGTGTAGGTTTCAGGGGTATGTAGCAGTTTTAGTGACAGTGTCAACGTTAGGAATAGTAGCAGTATCGACAAACAGTATGAACATTAGCAGCACTATGTAACAGTATAAACGAATAGCACTATGTAACAGCACTATGTACCAGTATAAACAGATATCACTATGTCACAGCACTATGTAGCAGCCCTATGTAGCAGCAGTATGTGGCAGTATAAACAAATGGCGCAATAGTAGTAGAATACGCAAACAATAGCCATAGTATTTTCAATAACGTGGTATTTTCAATAACGTCATATGGATGTGAAAGTTGGACAGTAAAAAAGTCAGGAAGAAAAATTGATGCCTTTGAATTATGATGATGGCAATGAAGAAGAAACCAGTCAGTACTAGAGGAGATCAAACCTAAGCTTTCTATAGAAGCTCAGATGACAAGACTTTGACTTTCATACCTTGGCCACATCAAGCAAAAAAAGAGATCGTTAGAGAAAGACATCATACTTGGCAAGGTAGAAGGTCAATGTAAAAGAGGAAGGCCAGCAATGAGATGGATGGATACAGTAAGAGCAGCTATGGGTGCCACTCTATGAACAATGAGCCACCTGATTGAAGACCAAACACAGTTTAGGACAACTATCCAGAGAGTCGACATGAGTAGACACTGACTCAACGGCACTTTGCAACAACTACTCCCCTGTCAAGTTACTACACACTTGCAGGGGAACCTTATAAAGAAGGTGTCTCCCGTCCCTGGCACCTTCAGTTTCAAAATAAAGAACTGTTTACAGCACAACTGTGTATTCCACAAAACATCAGGAATATAAGCAGCTTCTGCCCACCAAAAAAGTCACATTTTTAAACTTAAAGTAGTTTCAGGATTTTCATCTTCTCTGCCTCAGTAGAGTCAATATGCCTCTTTGAGGCATCATATCCTGAGAATCTTCTAAGGAATTAGTGCATCATCTTCCCCTCCCCCAGGGTGAGGAGCATGAAGCTGAGAAGGCAAATAACATGATTGGACCATGACTTTGCTGGGTAACAACAGCACCTCTGAGAAATATTTCTTCAAAAGGATTTCTGGAGAGAGAAGTTGGGTCATAGGAAAATTAAGGAAAGGTAAGTTATGGGCCCGGGAAAAATGTTCCTGGTCCTATAACTTTATAATGTATAGCTAATGAATCTTTAATAGCTGAAGTATTGGTTGCCTGCAAAATAAGCAGGTGACCCTCTAAATGCTGAGTAGTTTTAGAAAGACCAAGCAATCCATTTTCTATCTCCTGCAACTTCACAACATTCTCTTGAGAGAAAAAACACAAAGATATACTATCAGACAATTTTACATCTATACCAACAATCTTTCCATAGATCTTTTAAGGTAATTTCCTGATCAGTTGTATCACCGAGCTGAGCCTTGTCCAATGAAGGTAAAAAAAACTGGCTTTGGCATCAAACCTGTAGATGGAATAACAGGTTCCAAGCTATCTTCTACACTATCAGGGGTAACCATTGAGGAGAGAATTGGGTTAGAGGGGGAAGGCAGAGTCTATGCACTGAAGCTCAAGGAAACTCCCTCGGGTGAGGTAGAAGGGACCGCCCCAATCACAACATTTTTGTTGAGCAGACCAATGACCCTGTCCTGTTGATGACTGGAAGGAGCAGTCTAAAACTGGACTTTCCTCTTCCATTTCCCTATCCAACACCAAAGAAAACAGTACCTCGAGAAGTATACAACTCCACACCTTCACTGGACACTCCGACGGCTCAAAGGCTCTGGCAGTATTCTGAAGGGGTGCCAAAGAGGCATATCCTGCCACTTTGGATATGCCATTTCAGAGCTTGCCCCGAGTTCCTAATAGGTTAAGGCATTTTAACTGATGACATCAGGGAGAGGCATCCAACACAGTGCCTGTGTGATCCCAGTCACTCTGTACACCAAGCCGCGATCTCGTGGGGCTCCCAGCTGTCTCCAGCACACTGCCTCACTCTTCCAATATACTCTCCCACAGGTATGAGTCACACATTGGCTTTCATGGTGTCCTTGTGGTTGTGAGGAGGGTCGTCCACTGCAGTGCCTGTGCAATCCCAGCCCCATGGGATCTCATGAGGCTCCTAGCTGGCTCCAAAATGCTGCCTCACTTAGCCAATAGGCTCGCCTCACAATGACCTTATGCTCCGTCTCCCACCTCCAAAATGAATGCCCTGGAGAATACAAGGTGCAATAGTAAAATTTGTCATGCTGTGTATATGTTTGGAGGGGTAATAGAGACTCCGCGTCAGTCAGCATTTTTTTAAAATGATAGCTGCTGCAGATAAAAATAAAATCCAAAAACTCAGTGACAATATCTGGATAATGGTCACCACTGAACATCCGGATAGAGCACTAAGCTATTGGCACTTTAAAGTAACCTGGATAGTTCTTGAGATACTGGCACTGAATATCACTGCTATCCAGATAGGCTGCTAGTGCCAAGATGGTCTGTGGACATATTCATTGACTCTTTCAGGATAGTTTACCATCTAAATTGGTAATTCATTTTGAATATTGCCCATTTCTTTAATAAAGGAGAAGAATCTAGCATCAGACTGCTAGGAGTCAGCACTGCTTAGAACGTGGCTCTCGGAATATAGAGTACAGTGTCTACAGTAGTTCAACACCATGAAGTTTGTCTTTACTAACCAGCCCACACCATAATGACACATTGCAAAACAATTTCATAAGACTTACCCATAAAAGCTTTCAAGTCGCACTTCCTCAGAAAAGCAAGGCCTTTCAAAGCACTGTGTTGCCATGGAAATTGTAGTTTTACTTTCTAGTACAAAAAAATCCATAAAAAATATTCCCCGTATCAGTTGAAAATGGTTGAGCGTTCGAGTGACCATGTCACAGCCAATTAAGTTTGGTTACCAAAGGATAGTAAATCTGCCAGAATCAGTAGCAAGCCCTCAAATTAATGAGTTTTTGCAGTGCAGGAAAACAGACCTTTCAAATGCTGTTGATCCAAATGTGATTGTAACGATGGAGATATCAGCTACTTAATTTTCCACTTATACAAAAGCCTACTTATCGCAAAGTAATTTTCTTATTTTGAAAACCATATAAAAGAAAATTGACTTGATTTTTGCAGAGTTGCAGTAAAGCTAAATTTCTTTCTTATAAGACTTTAGATATGTATTTAAATGCATTTTGCAGTCATGCTATTGGAAGAGAGCTTTTTTATTCAATGGGATTTTAAAGACTCACAACAACCAATTTTTCTCCTGATATATTCCCTGGAAGCTTTAAGCTTAAAGACAGTTTGCAGTTTCTGTGCTTAGGTTAATTCCCATCGGGACACTATCTGTCTACAATAATTTGTGTCAATTGTTTTGCTGGAAATTCAGCAATGTTCCTTTTAGCAGGTGGTATATAGAGGTTCCATTATGATACCTCAGTCTCCAGTTTTTGACAAAAGCAATTACCCAGCTACATCAAAACATGCTTGTATAGCTATATATTTCTGTTTGAAAATCCAAAACAGCATCATATCTTAGCCATTCATGTCAGGATAACTTATAACAAAAAATATAGAAATATCAGCTAGTGAAGGAGTCTCATAGGGGGTTGTGTTAGAAGCATCTCCATGTGCAAATAACAGTGTTTACACATGTAGCTTATCATATATGTGGAAATGCTATTTTAGAACAGGCACTATTTAAAAGTGGGGCTGCCTACCACACTTATAGACTTCCAGAGGCATAAAAAGGATGGGGAAAGGGAATGGTACAGGCAGGCCTACAGTTTGGATGTGGATTCCCCATTATACAAAGGGACTTTGCATCTCTAGAAAAAGTACAGATGTCGGCAATTAAAGCTGCTCAAGGCGGGAAGGGGCAACTGTCAATGCTGAGGTCTGCTGCATTCCCCAATCCCCCCTCCCCTTCCCAATCTCAATCCCCTGATTCCTGAAGAAGACATGGCATCCCTTTCATGACCCCCTAGTTCCTATTGTCACAAGATGACCTCAGTAGGTTCAGTGACTTTGTATGCTGTAAGATAATAGAGAAACAGTAAGTCGGCAATACACTACCCAGAGAACACTGGCTCCCAGTACAGAGCCGGATAAAATACAAAATACTTATAACATTCAAACTGCCAAATAACATTTTCCCCTCCTACCTAACCACACTCCTACACACACCACCAGAATCCAGAACACGCCGACAAAATGCAAACCACTCCCTTGTAATACCCAAAGCCGTCTGCAGGACAAAACAAAACGCAATATCCAGAGCCTTCTCATTCACTGCACCAAGCCTCTGGAATGATCTGCCTCTGCCAGTCCGCATGACCAAAGACCTACAGCTATTTAGAAAGGGACTCAAAACGTTCCTATTCACCGAACATTTCAGAAACTCAATTGTATCCCCCCTCACAAACCGACATACTACACACACTCAAGGAACAACCCATTAACCCCCCCCCCCTACCTCTGTCACTGTAAATAAACTGCTGTTCCATGTGAATTGTCCTGTTTACATTCTGTTAATTGTAAACCGCCCCTGATCTCTGGAAGGGGCGATATAGAAGAAACAAATAAATAAAATAAATAAGGAACCGATCTGAAGAAAACCTATTCAAGAAAAGAAAGTGCCGTCATTCTCCCTCCTCTTGCTAGACTAGTTCTCCTGCCATAGACTACCCACTGCATGACAAATGATGAGAACTAAACAAAGGTGAATAAGTTCCCCCTGAAACGTTTGACTGATATCAGGCTCTCTAAACACTCTTTATTTGTCTCCCAAGCAAGAACTGAAATGGTACTTCAAACTCAAGAAGGACATGTATTCACTTATTGAGTTTTAAGCATTGTTTCAGTTCTTCCTCAGGAGACAAAAGGAGTGTTTGGAGAGCATGGTATCAGTCAAAAGGTTACTATGTTTAGTTTCCTTATGATGTCTCCTTGAGGCTCACTTTATTTTTGCTAAAAGATTTTTTTTTCGTCCTGGTTTGTTTATATGTTTCTGTTAAATAATGAGAGTCATCACAAAAACGAGTGGCCCGGTAATGAAAACAGATATCCTTTGCATTACAGAATCATGGCTAACTCCTACTGACAGCGTTCTACTAAACCAACTGGTCCCACCAGAATATTCCGCCTTTAACAACCCTCGCACACAGAAAAGAGGAGGTGGAGTTCTAATCATTGCAAAAAAATCTTTTCATATACAAACTATCGCATATAATACCTCTGTTAAATCCAGCTCTATCACTGTTGTTAACAAACACTTAGATATCAGCCTCCTATATAGATCCCCTCACTCCCCAGCTGTTGAGCTAACCTATATTTTAGAGACCATCTGTGCAGTCAACACTTGCCATAAACCTCTAATTGTATAGGTGACTTCAACCTCAACTCTCTCTTCTAATGCAGATAAGGAAACCTTCTTGCATGCTATGGACTCCCTACAATATACACAATTAATAAATGCTCCTACACATAAATACGGATCTACGCCAGATCTCTTCTTTGCCCCCCAACCCACCTTGTAAATAATGACAGCTTCTCCTCACCATAATCACAACGTCCCATGGTCAGACCACCTTAGAATTAAATAGAATTCTCAAGCAGGATTGACAACTTGATAAGATAAAAAACTTCTACATTTACTCCAAGAAGATTAAAGCCTTCAATAAAGAGCAGTTCTTACTTGGACACACTACCTTGCCTTGACTCAACTGAACTTGATTTGAACAAACAAGTGAACAACTGGTATAACACCATTAGCACTGCATCCAAGGCCTTTTCAGACTCAAGAACATTCAAAACAGACATCATGCTCCATGGTATTCCAAAAACATACGCAATGCTAAGAGGGAATTAAGGAGAATTGAACGCCACTGGAGACGATCAAAATCTCCTACCTCTCAAAATTTATATTTAATTCAGCAAAAGAATTACAACGATCTCATCAACAAAACTAAAAAAGAGCACCACACAAATACTATACAGAAAGCATTTAACAAAACTAGAGAACTTTTGCAATTGTAAAAATCTAGTCAACGAACCAAGCTCTGATAAAGACATTCAGATCAGTCCTCAAGTATATGCAGATCATCTTCAATTGAAAATAGGCCAAACAACACCTTTAAAAACAACCTGAAAACAACAGCCTTATTTTACCAAGTACAATTTGGAACAAGTTTTACACTCCCTCGACTACACAACTTTCAGACATCATTGCTGCACTTAACACAAGCACTGCACCACAGATCCTTGCCCTGTACCTTGGATCAAAGCTACCAAGTCAAACTTTATTAATTTTATTCACAATCTTGTAACTAACTCCTTAACTCATGGAATCATGCCAGAACAACTAAATTAGCAACAATTAGGCCTACCCATAAAAAAACCCAACCTTGAAAAAGACAATCCAGCTGCATATAGACCAATTTCCAGCTTACCACTCTTAGCAAAAATTATTGAGAAGGCAGTACAGCTACAACTTCAAGACCATATTGATGAACATGCGCCACTTGATATACATCAGCATGGCTTCCGCCCCAACCATGGTGTTGAAACGCTCCTACTATACTTATTTAATGACATCACTCAAACAATAGATAATTTCAACAAAGGTACCTTAATGATCTTCTTAGATATTTCAGCTGCCTTCGATACAGTGGACCATGCAATCCTCTTAACAAGACCTAAAGAGCATCGGATTAACTGGCACCGTCCTAAAATGGTTTGAATCCTACCTAGTTGATAGACAGTTCCAAGTTAAAATTGGCCTAAACACTTCACGTCACATAGTAATCAAACAAGGCGTGCCGCAAGGATCTGCACTCACTCTCTTCACTTCTTTTTAATTTGTTTATCCAACCAATCTGTCACATAATAGCAGATCATCAAATAGATTACACGATTTATGCGGATGATATCAGATTTACACTCCAATTGATATCAACTGCCCAGATTACAGCAAAATTTCAAACTGTATTACCAGCATTTCAAATTGGCTAACAAATAATAACCTTGCAATAAACCTGAACAAAACGGAAGCACTTATTGTAACTAGAAAAGAAACACCAGCTTATCCCTCCACCTTACATTACATGCAACAACACAAAGATTCCAGTTAAGGACGAAGTAAGATACCTCGGAATAACCCTCGATAAGAAGCTAACCTGCGTTCTCATATAAGACAAACTGTTAAAAACGTATTACAAATGAAGATAATTAGACGACTTAGCCTCTTATCTCTTATGATCACTTTCGAACAGTCTGTCAGGCACTCATTACTCCCATTCTGGATTTCTGCAACCCTATTTACAATGGACTGCCTAAGCATGCTCTCAAGCCACTTCAAATGGCACAAAATACAGCAGCTAGAATCATCAATGGATCCTCAAATTATGAAAACACATTACCCCCATCCTTAAAGAACTACAATGGCTCCCAATAATCCTTCTCATAAAGTATAAATTAATAATTAATATATTCAAAATGAAACACAACAGTTCTGCAATCAGCCTTCATGCCCTCTTACTCCATGATATCAACAAAAGACCAAGAAGGTTATCCACTTCTATCACCCTCAGAACCACAAAAAACTACTCTAAATCATGCAAATGTACCTCACAAAGAGCAATTTCTTTGGCGCCCCTTTAATTTGGAACTCTCTCCCTCCTGATTTACGCTCACTGGAGTGATTTAAAAGACTTTCGTAAACAATTAAAAACTACACTTTTTATTGATCAATATGGATCAAATATTGACTATATATATTATATTTATTTTAATTATTTTAACTAATTTGCCTTATTGTTAACCCTTGTTATTTTTCCTATATTACCATTGTACTGTTATGTTTATACTGTGTTTGTTTCCCTTGCCTATAACCTTTGTATTTCTTGTGACCGCTTTGATTGAAGGAAAAGGCGGTATAGAAAACTTGTTAAATAAATAAATAAATAAATAAATGGTTGCTATTCCCTATGGAGGATGAAGTACTGTATTCCATGACAACAATATATGAAAAATATGAGAAGGAAGACATTGAAAACTAGGCTTATGCTTCTTTTCTTTATTGATTTTTATACTTGGAAGATGTAGTCAAAGCTGTTAGTGTAGATGGGTTTAAAAAAGGTTTGGACAAGTTCCTGGAGAAAAGGTCCATAAACCATTATTAAAGAGGACCCAGAATATCCACTGCTTACCCCAGGACAAGCATTGCGAAATCTGTGTAACCTTTTTGGGAACCTGCCAGGTAATTGTGATCTGGATTTTGCTCCTTGGAAACAGGATACAGGGCTTGATGGACCTTGGACGGACCCAGTAGGGCATCTCTTATGTTCTTACTTAATCTGACTGCAAATGACTTGATCTTTATCATATCCAGGGTATTTTCAATAGGGTGGATGTCATCATTCAACTATCCCCCTAAATTTGAACCCTTCTGGTAAAGTTTTGCCAATTGATCATGCCTTTGAGCAGATAGATTGAAACACTTCCTAACCTGAGTTGAAAACAGTGGTGTAGCCAGGGCCGATTTTTTGGTGAGCCTGGGGATTAACATGGATAGGCACAAGGCAGTGTGATTATTGATATGACCTACAGTTCTCCTCTCATTTGACTATTCTGATGCTGATGACTGGGTGGGCCTGACACCAAAGTATGTGGGAACAGGGGAGGATGCATCCCCAGGTCTACCCTTAGCTATGTGCCTGGTTAACCAATACACAAAATGTAGTTAGTCCTTCCCTGCCATTAAAGAAGATTCCTCATTAATTAATTATTGGCTTCTACAACTCCAAATATTATTTTGAACATTTGGATTATTGATTAATCCAACTGGTCATATCCTTGTTTTTTTTATTTTTGGTTGAATTCAACAAGATGCTTAGTGCTATATTTACTAAAAGCAATAAAGTTTTACAGTTACCATGCGTTAATCACCAATATTTAAATGAAGTAATTGCAAAGGCTCTCTGTTTACTTTCGGAGGGGACCCATTAAAAAGGGTCTGTTTACTAAACTGCATTAGCTGCTACTGTGGGGCTTACACAGAAATAGCGCCTGGAGGATTTTTGTGATATCTGCATTTTCCGTGGTAGCTGCAGGCAAAGGTATGGGGGGGGGGGGACTTTGTGCACAGACCTGCAGGGTGCAGCTACCGTGGGCGACTGCATTGCATGGTAACTGCTCTGATTTTCATGTTTGCAGCTGCAGCTAATGCCCCCTGAATGGGCAAAGCTGCCTCCCGTGAAACTAGCTTTTCCTCTACGATATCTGCAGAGGAAATGCTGGGAACATTCCCTTGCAGATACCATGGGCCTTTTGCAATGATCACGCTGCGTTAGCTCCAGAAGGCTAATGCGGTTTAGTAGACAGATCCCTAATTGTGAAAGCAGCATGGGTGTTAATTGTGATCTTGCCTCCACTAAAATCAATCAGGAAAATTAAAGGAGCATTAGAGACAAAAATTAGCAAATACATGTATATAACAAATGATTAATAATGATCATCATTCATGTGATGGAGAAAATATTATAAAACCACTTGATCATAAATAAAGCACGACAAATAGTTATAGAGCACTTGTTAAAAAAACCCTAATAAATAAAACACTATAAAGGAACTGTGTAAATGGCCGTGTTTCAGCACCTGGTATGTGCATGAAGGATATTATTCACAAATTTTAACAAGCATCAATTTATTTTTTAAGCAGATGTCAGAAACTCAATTCTCATTTAGCTCAGAGCATTATTAGGAAAATATTTCATGAAAACATATGTTAAAAAGAATATATAGAATATATGAACAGATAAAAAAGATCTGCTGAGACCACCAGGAAGGTATAACCCACCAGACTTCCATAGTATCAAAAGCAAATCATCATTAGGCAGGCTGATACAGACCTACATGAGGATTTTCCAAATGTCAAACACTTCAAAGAAAAACACTAGCTTTAGTGAACAGAACCACAATATTTTCCTTCCAGGTTAAGCAAAAACAAATTGAAAACTGAAGTGATAAAAGTCAGAATAATAAAACCTTAAAAAAATTATCTTTCATAAGCTAAATCTCATGAGCGGGTACCATTACATAGAATGATACCCTACTAATTTTCACATAAAACGTCTTAGACACAATCATTAGAAGCATCGATGGGGCTACCTGAGCAAACTGGATGGACCAAGCGGACTTTTTGGGCTTCTTGTTACCACAGAGATGACTTTAAAGTTCCAATACCACTGGCTGGCAAGGGATACAAAATGTATCCTAAAGTATCCTTTTTAGCCTATAAATCTTAACACAGGGGTGTAAGACATGTTTCAATGTTGGATCTTATTGTAAAAAACAGAAAGGTTCTGTAAGATTGCTGACATGGGGGGAGGGACGAGGGACTGGAAAAGTGGAAAGGGAGGGGAGGAAGAAAGGAAGAGAGAGATTTGCATAAATTTGCATGTTCTATTTTTTTTTTTTGCCTTATAAAAAGGAAGACCTTTCTGACATTTTGAGGTTCTTCATGTAGGATGTGTTTGGTGTAAAAATATGCACTAAGTACAAAGCTTCTATGGTAACTGTCAGGAGCATGACCAGCACATTCCTGGAAGTGACCACAGGGACATGTCCCATTAACACACGTTGGGCCCATGTGCAATACCACAGGGGCACTTACTGACATCCATTGAGTAAGGGCACCTGCAGTAATTGCAACATTGACTGCGCGTGGCAATTGCCCCCACGCTACCTGCAATGTGCCAACGTTCTTCTCCTAATCTGCCCCATCATGCGATGCGCAGATACCATGAAAATTAGCACATGGTAACTGTCATACCAGCATAGTAAAGGTTACTGTAGACCCTTGCTGACACCTGCTATGCACTAAAACACATGTTAATGGCACTTTAGTAAACGGACCCCTTAATGTCAGAAAATTATATTTCTTGCTCACTTCTACAGGTAAACCTCTTTGCTATAACAAGGAAAGGTGGTATATCAAAACATAATAAACTATAATGTATATGCCCAGTTCATTCATTTGCTCCTATTTTGAGAAGATAGATATCTAAATAACCAGGGTTGAGAAGGGA
The DNA here is from genome assembly GCA_033557465.1 of Ichthyophis bannanicus. Classification (NCBI taxonomy): domain Eukaryota; kingdom Metazoa; phylum Chordata; class Amphibia; order Gymnophiona; family Ichthyophiidae; genus Ichthyophis; species Ichthyophis bannanicus. The sequence goes on along the minus strand of CM066031.1, from coordinate 743,204,113 downwards.
GGAGGTAGATAGAGAATAGGAAAGGGGTATGGAGAAAAGTTCTCATTCAGGAAGGGCAGAAGGACAAGGAATGGAGGCGGAGATGAATCGGGGAGCAGAGAATAGAGAGGGAAAAGTATGAAGGGAGGAAGGCAAAAAAATCCCGTTACACCTTACATTCCCATCCTCATCCCACAGCACCTATAATCCCCTCACCCCCCACCCAGCTATACCCCTTTTGACCACTCAATCTCTCCTCTTCCTCACCTTCTGATCTTCACACTCATTCTCTTGCTCCCCCCACATCTTCTCATTCACTCTTGCACCAAATCTGATGCCCTTATTCAGTCTTTTAGCCCCCATGACATCCTCCTCAGTCATTCTCTGCCCCTCCCTCCCACCATCATGTTTGGCTCAAAACTCCAATCCAGAAATTTAGGAGGGGAGGGAAGAAGCCCTTGCTGATAGCCAAAATTTTCTAGGATCCAAGAAAAGGGTTACATTCTGGGCACATTCTGACTGCGTGAATGCATATCCATTTTGGGATTTTTGTTTTTTTGTTTGTTTGTTTGTTTTGAGTGGGAGGGGTGGGTTTTTTTTACAAAATTTTCTTCAATCATTTTCATTTTGGCCCTTATTCTTTTTATTTTGCTCATTCTCGTTCAACCACAACATTTAGAATCCCAAGTCAAATACCACATTCTAGCCCACATTGTCCTGTCGATGTGATTTTATTTGGGCATTTTACATATTGTTCATTGTTTTTCGTAGTTTATCCTTATTTTGTTTATTTAGCTTTCCCTTACCCTGGGATGGCATTGGGAGTATAAGCAATAGCATCTCCCCTTAGGCCCAGGCGAGCAACAATTTCTCCCACTTGGGGCATACCACTAAGGACATGGCTCAGCATGTGATCAGGCGGAGGCCGTTCCTCCCAACCAGCCTTTCACTTGGGGCAGCTGCAGTAGAGGCAGCTAAACCCAGTCTTGACCTGCCATGACTCTTCACTCCAGATGACCACAACCAAGGCCTGCTCCTCCCAATCCAGATCAGCCTCTGTTACCTACATGGAAATCTGGCATTAGGGTCTGTGACATAGGCTCTGATGTGAAGATGCTCCCTCCCCCCCCCCCCACTTACCTGACACAGCTGCAAGCAGGTGCTCCTTGAATAAATCAGTCCACCCAAAAAGAAAAGCAGTACGAGTCAAGCTCCCTCATTGCCTGTGCGTATGGGGCAAGAAAGGGGCTCCGAGAGCAGAGGCAGCAGGCCAGAGAAAAGACAGCAACAGGCTGGAAGCAGCCCATGGACCACATGTTTGACATGCCTGATTTAAACAGGAAAGTATGCTTCTAAAGGTGCCCTTGATATCCAAGAATTAGAATGGTTACCTGCTACATCTTCAGTGTGCATTATTTATATACCCTGGCCTGGCAGTTATTATCCAATGGAGGGAAGTATATCACTGCAGCCAGGGCCCTCTACAGCACTGATACTGCTCATCAATCTGACACTTTATAGATATCCACATTCCACGATGTCACACAACCGACTCAAAAGCTTCCTTGCCTTGGTACACAACCCCACAAAGCTTGTAATTCAACACAAAACAGTGAAACTATGCCTGAGACTAATTGCACCTTTCTACAAAGCAGAAGTTCAGTCTATGAATGCCTCCTAGTCCAGTTTAGTGAACTGTGGGCATAATGGCTGCGAGGAGGCATGGAGAGCTTTTGCCCAGTCGTGTTTATTAGAGAAAATGAACATCCTCCACCTCTTTATTTTTCTCAAGAAACATTGATTTCATGCAATGCAGCACTTTGAACACATCCTTTATTTTTCTAAGAAATAACAATAGTAAAAAGAATTGTAGAGTTACTCTTACAATGACTTTCAATAATCTTTGTTCTAGGAAAAACTGCATGCTTTGATTGTTAAGGGCTTACTTTCATCTATTTTACCAGCTCTTCATCCTTCCCAATGCCATTTATAAATCATCTGTATAACCATAGGTCAAGCAAAAATGGAGACGAGAACTGATCACAGTTCCCATGCCAAAATAAGGAAAATCAAATTATGTAAAAGAAAATTAAAAATAAAACACAAAGCTAGCTGGCTAGTCAAAGCCATGGAGATTTTTTTTATCCCTTAGGTTCAGAGATATCTGCAATGTATTTTTGCCAGCTTAGTGCAGCCCTGCCCACTACCACCACCATCATCACCAATCATACCATTTCTGCAGCTCAAGGAGAGTAGGTAGGGTAATTTTTAAATGTCTCTCTAGTGTCCAGATCTCAGAGTCCTCAGGTCAATCACACACTCAGTTAGGCCCTCGGGACATCCAGTAGTCCAGCAATCCTCATCCAGCAGAAAGGCACTACTCCTCTCCAAAGGACTATTTATTTATTTATTTAACTAGGCTTATATACCACTTTTCTACCAGTCAAGGCGATGTGTGTATATATATTTTTTCCCTTGTCCCCTAAGGGCTCACAATCTGTTTTTTGTACCTAAAACAAGGGAGCATTAAGTGGCTTACCCAAGGCCACAAGGAACACCTGTGGGACTAAAAATCCCCAGTGCTTCCGGCCCAAGGTTGCTGTCCTTTAGCAGGATTCAATCTCCTGGTTCCCCAGCCCAAAGTAACTTGCACTAACCACTAGGTCATTCCTCCCTGGCTAGGAAGTCCTTATTTGAGGTCCTCTGTATATTCAGGGTGAGTTCTGGGGTTCACAAGGACAGTCTGTTTTCAGCTCTGACCTGTTCCACATTGCCCCCAAGGGACTTACAAAGGGTTTTTTGGGGAAGTCTTCCCCTCTGCCTGGCAGGAATCCCCAGGGAGAGTTCACAACTCCCTCAGTCTATGCAAATGGCATGCAAATATTTTCCTGATCCAGAATCCACTCCTCACTATCTCGCTCATCTCCCACCACCAGCCCCACACTCTGGGATTTGGTATCATTTCTCAGATGGGTCAGGCCGAATCCTGGTCTGCCCTACCTGCTACCACCTAAGTAACTGTCTCTGGTAGACCACAGCTATCCATCAGCAGGTATTAAGTGATTCTCTCTAAGCAGAGTGGTTAGAGAGAATCACTTAATACATGCTGGTCTTCCATGATTGGAAGTATACCCCATCACAGTGGCTTTTTGTGAGAATAAATACTATGGAGATTCCTTTTGAAAATGGTTATCCCAGTGTGACAACAAAACCATGCATTATTCTCAATAAACTTAAAAGAAGTGGTGTTGGCTAGTGATACATCATGTAGATTCTCTACTTAGCCATTAAACTATCCTACAATTATTATAGTATCACCACTTGGAATGTGTTATTTTTCTCCCTTCCCCTAAATAAAAACTGTAATAGAATGTACAACAACCAAGTCTTCAGTTCATATAATATACTTTTGGTTCTAATGTCAACTTGCATCAATCTATCTTATCTTTGCAGCCATATCACTTGGGATCTCACCTGTGCATTGTCTCAGAAGTCTGGACCTAGTCAGCATATGGATATGGCTTAATAAGGAGGGCATTTCCTTTTGAGCCAAATTCAAATCAGCGCAATGGTCAGTCCAGATGAGAGAATCACCACCCTCTATTTGATTAACCCAGTGAAAAAAAAACTTGCTAGGTTTGTCAAACCTTTCCAATAAACCTCTCTTAAAAGTATCTGCAGCCAGATTCACAGTAGATCTGCAAGCAATCCAAAATAAATTAGTGAAAGTTTACCATACAATTCCTTAGATTGGCCTCATATTTTCTCAAGATCCAAAGAGGAAACGATTGATGGATTTTCCCAACAGATTGTGGGTAAATTCATGTTTGCTGCCTCACTTAAATTATACAGGAATCTGCCTCAGTCCTATTTGACTTCAAATAGTTCATGCATGCCTACCACTAAGCGTTGTGTTATTTTTTTTTTACAGGAGATGGTAAATTGATTTTGCAAGTTACTTATATTAGCATCACTATTTCATTCGTATTATGACAATCAATCAATCATGTTGTGGAACAAATGAAGATGGAAGGAACTAGAACGTATGGAAATGATGCATAAATGGAAAAGCTGTTAAGTTCACTGGCACGGCGTTAATGTGATCATAGATATTCCCTAAAGCAGCCCTAAATTATGCAGGTTGGATTGATTTCTCCAAAGATGCTGTGCAATACGTTGCAGCAACTTTTGGTAAAGTCCTTAATTTGTACTACAAAGAGAATGGGTAGTTCTTAGATTAGGATTCCAGCCAAACAGTGGGAGGCAATAGGGCTAAGCAATATGTTTAATAGCTAGTAGCTTGAATTGTTTTTTGTTTGTAATTGAAATTTTACGCTTTACAAAAAGCAACAAATTAGGTAAGTACAAGCAAAATCACTAAAGAAATAAATTATTGAAGAACACTAACCCATATTTCTTAGCCAGAGCCGGTGCAAGAATTGGAAGTGCCCTAGGCAGTGTTCTCCATCCTGCTTCCTTCATTGCCACCAATGCAGCACCTCTCCGGAAGTCTATGTCGGGGGGGGGGGGGGCGTGTTGGAAGAGACACAGTAAAGGGCAGAAATCATGGAGCAATGCCTGAGAGTTGAGGTAAACGCTGACCCCCATTTTCGGCTACTGCAGGCCCTAGAGGAGCTACAGTGACTACAATTAGAGCCCCTGGAAGGCTGGTGCTCTAGGTGCCTGCCTAGTTCATCTAATGGTAGCAATGACCCTGTTTTTAGCCCTCGTCTAGAGGAAAGGAGACTTCTTTATAACTGGGCTGGAGCAGAAAACAATGTTAGGGGATACAGCATTCCTCTAAACTGTTTAAAGAAATATTACCAAACTATTAGAACAAAATGAATCCTATCAACATGAACAAAAAAAATTTTGTCCATCAAGGAATGTACTCATCAATGGCATTTCATCAGAAGGGGTCAGATTGGAGAAGAGTACCAGGCGAGGCTGCCCTCTCTCCCCTTTGCTGTTTAATTTGGCACTGGAACATTTACTATTTAGGATGATATTACTGGAGGAGTTGCGGGTGGAGAACACTGCTGGAAATTTGTGGCTTATGCTGACGACATTTTATTATTTTTTTCCAATTCAGAATCCTCTATTAGAAGTCTCTTGGGATGTGTGAAGCAGTTTTCTAATTTCTCTGGGTTTAAAGTTAATTGGAACAAAAGCAAAATGCACTTAATGGCTCAGGCACACAGGTGGATTTAATGGATTTTTCTTTTTAGAGGGCTTCACACGGTCTTAAGTACTTGGGCATGTTGTTTTTTACAAATGTGGACGATACAATTAAGGTCAATTGTGAAAACATGTTGGTAGAGGTAAAGAGTGAGTTACAGTGTTGGCCCCCACTTAGGATCTCTTGGTGGGGTAGACTGGACGCAATAAAAATGATGATTCTTCCCAGCCTGGTTTATAAGATAGGTATGTTGCCTGGATTCTGTAGGCCACGTTTCTATGCATAGTTTGACAAAATACTGGTCACATTTTTATGGGATAAAGAGATGATTAAGAACCTAGATGGATCTTCTTTAGTAGGTGTGCATCTAGATCTTGGGACCTTGATGCAACATTCCTCAGGACAGGATAAGTTGGAAAATGTTTTGGGGTAGGACTGTTCAACCTACTATGTCCAGCAGTTTAGCGCAGTCACTTTTTTTCATTGCATATCGAGCAATGAATGTTCAGGGGCAGACTTAGGGAATTCAGTTCATGTTGGCAGTGTGCAAGTTTAACAGGCGCATTAATCTATATGTTTTTTAAGGATTTACTTATAAAGTATTTTTGGGAAGAAGATTGGGCATACTTGTCTGATGTGTTTAGGTTGAAATCTAATATTACACTGCAAATCATATTGTTTGATCATTATGCCTACTGGATGATCTAAGTAAATATGGTAAAATAATTTCAGTTGCTATTCAACACACATTGAGAAATTGGAAGGACGTGTCCTTGTAAAAAGTAACCTTTTGGTGGCATGCAAGTTGTGCCACCAGAAAATGGGAAGGCACAGCATCAATATCATCAGGCAATATGGGTAAAGCTGAGAGAATTTGGAAGTCAGATGATTATTTAGAAAATGTTAGAATCTAATGTGATGTATTGTTATCCAAATGTTTGGATGTTAGTCCCTGCCTTTCCTAATATCATTTTTTTTTGGGGGGGGGGATATTTTTGATGTATATATTTGTATTATTGTACTGGTTTGGTTTAAAATTTGAAAATAAAGTTGGAAAAAAATGAAACAAAGTAATATTTTAACCACCAAAAAAGTAGTTTGAATCATTTAAGGGGTCGTTTTACTAAAGTGCATTCGATTTTTGCACTTAGTTTTTATGCTAAATGCACACTAATGTGTGTTAAGTGCAAAGCCTCCAGGACAATTGTCAATATCATTAATGGATGGATGCGTCCCCTTAGTGCGCGGCACCATTACCATCGGGGCACTTACCCCTAACCAACTGAGGTAACATTAGGTGAACCCTGATAATAGCAACATTTATTTATTTATTTTATTTATTTATTTACATTCTCTTATATACCGCGCTATTCTGCATCAGTGCGGTTTACATTGAACAAACTGAAATTACATTGAACAGGGCATTATAACTTGGAGATAACTATTTTACAGGGAACATGGGCTATGGAAGGTTAAGTGGCTTGCCCAAGACCACAAGGAGCACCTGTGGGACTAGAAACTCCAGTCCTTCCAGCCCAAGGTTGCTGTCCTCTAGTGGGATTTGAACCCCCGACGTCTGGCCTGAAGTACCTTGCCCCAACCACTAGGCCACTCCTCCACTCCAACGTTAACATCGCTTCATATGTCCTCCCATGCTGACTGCAATGTGCTCCCCATGCCCACTCTCTACCCCTAATCCACCCGTTCCCCATGCCCACTCTCTACCCCTAACCCACACATTCAGCACCCTATTGTGCGACTGGTGTAGCTAAAATCACCATGCATTAACTGTCATGCCCCCTTGGTAACTTACCTTGGGCCCGTGTGCACAATTAACACACACCAAATTGCACATTAACTGCATAGTGAACTTTAGTAAAAGAGCCTCTAAGCGCGGTAAGTATGACATCCTGAGGGTTGGAGTGGGCTAAAGCAGATAAAACTGGAAAAGCAACAGACTCTAATAGCAAAAGGATTGAGGGAGATTTTCGAGAACTGCTGTTTCGAGTCAAGACATGATAGTAGCTGAGGATGGAAACGAAGGCACATAAATTAGCAGTAATAAAATAAATAAAATATAGGGCATCACTTGCTGTCAACATGGCACCTAAAATGCCCATGGAATTTCTTAATTTTGCTTAACCATTCACACACGTAAGAGGGGAGAAACCTGCACGGAAGACAGGTACAATGCTGAGCACTTTAATGGCAGAGCAGATGGACCATGCTTGTCTTTATCTTCCGACATTTATGAGGTTACTATGTTAGATTTTTCTCAAGACCATCCGAGAGTAAAAGGGACGGCCATCTGTCTTCTGACAGAGACACATGGCAGCAAAATAGTAGAGTTAACATGGGAGATGTTTCTCACAACGATTTCTTTCCTAGAAGTTAGAAATTCATCACAACAGTATAGTTGCCGTGTTCTGGAACATGTCAGCACTAAGAAATACTACAAAATGAATAAAAGCATGATGAGAATATGGCTTATTTTATGTGAGCCTTTATCCTACATTCCTCATCCCTTCATGTTTTGCTTTACAGTACCGAATTTCACTACATTTCCCCAAATTAAATGTTTGCAACATCAATAAATAAATCTATAAATTTGATTTTACAGCTCTCAAAAGTGCAAATTCCTCTCAGGTTGTACGCCGTTGTACTCTTTCCCTTTTTCTCCTCCTGCATTAGGAAAAGCATAACCTGTGAATCTTTTTTCATCAACATGACCCTCACCCCTTGATTTTATTCATGGAGCCTCCATTTTGAACTTGAGTAACAATCAATGTTTTGTCGGCTCTTTATCATACAGCAAGAATGTCTTACCTCCCCATTGCATTCTGACCTGAAAAACAAAGCAACCACATAATGCTCTGTTTATATCCCTGAATGTATGAGCGAGGCTTTCAAAATCAAGCCGTGTGTGAATTTTTCCTCCCCAGCTTAACTCCTCCTCCCTACTGTGTCACTAGTAAAAGATACCCATTCTATTACCTTTAGCTATACCTGTTTTACATGCATGAACAAATCAAAATTTCCTGCCCAAACACCTAGACATAAAAAGACAGCTGTGAGTTTGGGTTGTGTTTGTCTACTCTCTGCTGCTCCTCGTGAATGTACAGGCGGCTGGGGTATTTCACTAGACTGCACAAACTTTAATATACTGTATGTGTGAGCAGCCCTAAATGGAGCAATCTGTCTGTGAAGGAAACCCCAGTACTGTAGGGAATGAGCAATGTGGCGATGGACAGGGCCAGATAGCAGCATGGAGGCGGGCCCTGCCAGAGGAAGAGGTTCAGTCAGAGCAATGATTGCATGACTTGCAGAGAGGTTACACTCCAGTGTCAACGTTCTTGCTCAGTAAGAGAAGACTTTCCAATTTGTGTACACACAGTGTGTGCTGCCAAGCTAGAATGAAGCTTTTTTCCCTCTGGTTTAAATTTGCAATATTCAGCAGCAAGGGAGCGTGAATAAAAACATCTGCAGGGCCAGCATGATAATTTTCAATGGGCAGGCACCAGGGAGATTCTCTTTGAAAATTTGCCTTGAAAGAGGTGCAAAGGAACCCACAAGAAAGGATAAACAGGGCTTTTGAAACAAAATTCTCTCCTATTCTCTCTGCTCTCCTGACCTGCGCCCACCCTTTTCTCTTCACTTATTTTTTCCACAGTGGAAAAGAGGGTTTCAATTTTCATTCCCATTTCTCTGGGTAAAACACTGTTGACTTGACTTTTAAAATTGCTCTCCATATGTGAATCCTGATAGGTAGGTGCTAATCAAGATTTGGAATACATCTTGGGTAAGGGAACTATTACGTTTTTATTGTTATTGATCTCGCATGGTTTGCACTCCTAACCAGATCTTATTAGCTTGGCTTGACTAGATTATGGAGACTTCGAATTCAATTTCACAGTCAAGCCAGATTGTTCTTCAAGAAACAGTCCAGGAAGCAGGCGATAATATTTCTGTTCAGGAAACAAAAGCAGCTTTCTATATTACCAGTTCTCATCAGCATCATAAAAGTGGAGGCAATATTTATAGCAACATAAAATCTGAGCAAGGCATCTGAAAAGAGAAATTTCATTTTTAAATTGTCACATATTTTCAGTACCAAGCAAACACAAATCTCTCCCTCCTTTTCCATAGCAGCTTTTCCCAGACTCGCTCTAGCAGGATTATTTTATATTTCCACAATTTCCTTTGGAGAAAGTCACATATTATTGTTAATGTTACTTTCTTGCTGAGATGAGATGAGATTTTATGCTTTTTACACTAAGGCCGTTTAGCATGCTCGCATAATAGCATGTTAAGCATTAAAGGCACAAGATGCATGCAAGACCTCTGTGATAAGATATCAAATGCATACATGCTAAAATTAGCACCTAAACGTATTTATTTTATTTATTTAAACTTTTTTTGTATACTATTTTTCAAGCTATCAAAGCAATTTACAGAGAACATCAACTTGATAGAGAGAACGTTAGGAAAAGGGTATGTTGGGCACATTATAACTTTAAACAATCAGCTTATGTACAGTAGGATAAATGATTGGGTAGGTGGACTGGGTTTGAGTTGGGAGTTGGTTGGGCGGGTGGTTATGGAGGGGGGAATTGGGATGATTTGGGGGGGGGGGTGATTGCCCAAGCATTTGGGGTGTCAGTTCCAAAGGATTCTTGAAAGAGGAGTGTTTTTAGTTTCCTTCGGAATTCTGTTAGGTCGCTGATGGCTCTTAGATTGCTTGGAAGGGTGTTCCAGTTTGCGGGTCGGTATATAGAGAAGGTTCTACTGCAGGTGGGGTCTGTGAACTTTTGGTTTTGTGGGTGGGTTTGTTGAGTAGGTTTTGATGCAGTTGTCTTCTTGCTCTGGTATCCGGATAAAGTAAGGTACATGCAAATTGGACTTTAGTGGCACGTGGTATACTGACTCCTATGTTACCATTCAGCATTTGCTTGTTAAGACAGACAATTTAATATCTACCTCAGACCGGGTGTTAATGTTTCCATTCACACACTATTTAAAAGTATCAGTTAATAGGATTCAATATGGGTTTGAAGATCTTGAAGATTGTGGCTTCTGAAGCAGGATGACATTACTGCAGATAATCTTTCTTTCTCATTACACATCTAGTCTCTCAACCTATCCCTTTTTCTGGTTAACTTTTCTCTGATTGTCAACATTTAATTTCTCTGTGCAACCCTGCACCCTGATATCTACAGCTCAAAAACTGCAAAATTTTGATATTGAAAAGTTTTTAGATAAATGAAAGGCCGCTGGGCAGGGTCCCGGTGGCCGCATGTAACCGGGTGTTCGGCCGGTGCGAGGACCCTGGCCCATGGCTGTCGTCAGAAGAAGGCGGAGGCGCAATGACAAGGGGCTCTGATGATGGTGATTGGCTCCACCCGCGTGCAGGAGTGCGGTGGAGCCTGGGAGCTGGAGGCGGGCGGCAGTGAAGGGGAGGCGCCATGAGTTGGCAGCGGTTGCCTGTACTCAGGTGTCTCCTTGTGGTCTGCGCCTGCTTTCCGGGTCACTGGTGAGGTCTCGCTTGGACTAATTTTGTTCAGTTTTGGAGACCGTGTCTCGCGGAGGTCATGGGGGGACGGGAGGGGGTTCGGAGGAGGGCGCTCGGGTGGGTTGGAGCCTGTGCCGGGGGGAATGCGGGGGGAGACTTTGAGGCCTGCATGTGTGTGCGCGGGAGTGGAGGAGGGACAGGGGAGATGTGATGCAGCCCTTTAGGTGCTTGCGAGTGTGGGTGAACAGACGAGCCTTTTCCAGGGAGGGGAGGCCGGTGGTGCTGGAGGGCATGGCATGAGGCTGAGGTGGGTTGAGCTGGGGGGCAACATCGGGAGGTACTTTTTCGCTGGAGGGTGGTGGATGCTTGCAATGCCCTGCTGTTGGGGGTGGGGGGTGCGGCTGCGGTGTTCAAGATGTCATGGTAGAAACACGGTGGCTCCCTTTATAGCCACAGGATAAAATCAAACTAAACTTCACTACAGTGTCTTGTGTGTCGCGGGAGGTGGGGGTGACCCGTTGTGGTGGGTGCAGCCTTTGGCGGGGACGTGGGGAGGGGTGGCCTGCATGGAGCGGCGGGAGTGCCTGCTCTTGCTGCCTTTGCTGGGCGGTCCGGATGGACCGTGCCGGTCTTTATCTGCCGTCATGTAGTATGTTGCTGTCTTCCTTTGTTAGGATTACAAGCAGGGCCTGGGCTTTCTCGGGATTGGGACTGGGGAAGGGAGGTGTGGAGGATTTCCTGCTGTCTGGTTGTGCTTTGTTCAGAATACAGGCTGGCTTTGTGAAATTGCGCTGCTTCATTAATGCATGCTAATGCTGTTAGCGTTTGCTATGTCCCATCACCTAGAATGGGATCTGCAGTGGATGGCGTGCAATACCACAGCAGCGCCTTTTGGTAAATACAGCCTCCACTGCTGCCTATGTGTATCATTGCCAGGCCTCTTTCTCATGGGTTGCTGCATTATGCATGTGCATTGTTCGAGGGGACAGTGCCCAGGGATTTGCTCTTGTCTTGAGTGAGTGTGCATGTGCCATAGCCTTGACTACTGTCTGTGCTTCTCTCATGTACACACTGACTTTGTTATAAAGACCACACATGGTTTGGAATGGGAAGAAGGAACAGATGCTTCTGTGGTGCTTCTATTTTAATACTTTACTTTACCCATGTAATCTCTCTGCTCCTCCTCATCCAGTGGAAGGAATAAAGGGAGCACGGAGGACTAACTGGAGGGACTCCAGGGGGGAACAACCTATGCAGCTCCTCATTGCTAGCGGTATCAGCAGCAGTACTAACAGCATGCAATTCTCACATCTATGGGGCTACTTTGTTCAGAAAGGCTGATTCAAACAATACGAAACCACTTTGGATACAATGCACAAAGCCAATGGGTGCAGAATGGTGCAGAAAAATACTGAAATGAACTGTTTCATGTTTCAAGTATCGACTGTTCCTAGTTCCTCGTACACGAAAGGGTATGACTTAGTAGTGGATGTTTTACCAGCCTGTAATTTTACGACGGTACTATTATGTATTTCCCCCCGGGGGCGTTGGACTGTGGGCCTTCCCTTGGAGGGAGGTGTCAAGGCTTGGGGGTGGGGGTAAGTTGGTGCAGGGTTCACCCGGGGGGGGGGGGGGGCTGGCCGCGGTCCGGGAGTCTATTAACCAGTTGGAGGCTTTGTTGACGGGAGAGATGGCTTGGTGGTGGGCCACGGTTGATGCGGGGCGGAATGGTTGCGGGCGGGGGCTCCCCACCTTGGTTTTCTTCTGTTGTTCTCTTTGTTTCCACAGGTGCGATGGGAACTCGGCACACTGGCAGGTGCAGCGGAGGTGGCCAACGGCGGGCTGAGCGCCCAGGACCGGCTGCATCAGATGACCGAGGATGGCGGACGCTTGAGGCTTCAGCCATCGGCAGCAAGGTGGCCGAGACTGGGGCAGCAGGTGAGTTGCAGGCAGACCGGGGGGCTGGGTCAGCGGCGGTGATCGTGGGGAGGCACAAGGGTAATATGCGTGTGAAAAACGGGGCAGTGGTGTTGGGGCGGCTCCCCTGTGTGAAGTCATTCCCCGCGGCGTTCACCAATTATTCGACCGCGTCGTTGGGGGGCGGATGTTTCTGCGGAAGGGGCGGGAAGCCGTGTTTCGAGGAGAATGGGCTCTGGGATAGGGTCTGCGGACTCTGGCCAGAGGAGTTGGCAGCAGCGATATGTAGAGCTTTCCGCCTTCTAGAGGGCAGTAGTTGGGTAAGCAGGAGTCAGTAAAAAAACAAAAAAACAAAACCCAGTGAGAGTGGCGGTGAGGCGGCAGTTAGGAGGCAGTGGGGCTGGCGAGTGGCACGGGAGGTCCAAAGTCTTTTGCCCATTTGTGGCTGTGAATAACGTCATGTGGACTCAGTCTTTAGGGGCCGATGCGTGGCAGGAAAGGTGGAAACGAGGCCCATTAGGCCTCCGTGCCGGCCCCTCAAGCATTCAGCGGGGGTTGCCGGCCCACTGCACTAATTCGGGGTATGGTCTTGCTACTTGTGGATCGGACGGTTTCAGTGGTTGGCCATTTTAGTCTTGGGGCGTGGGGGGCACAGGGGTTACGGAATCAGTTTGCATTTGTGGACAGTACACCTGTCGGTGTCAATGGCGTGGTTTCTGCGGTGACGATGGAGGTTAGTGCGAAGATTCCTGACGATGGGCTGTGCGGTTGCGGTTGCCTACTTGCGGTTTTAGTACTTGTGGGAGCGGAAGGTAGGTTGGGCAAATGGATTGGCAGCCCGAACAGTGTAAGACAGAAGGCCCGGTGCAGAGGAGTGCCGGTTATGCGGGGATTCGGATGTCGGGGAGTTGGCGGTTCCTCTCCTTCTTGATAAGACGTCGATACGGCAGGTGTTCGTGGTGACCGGGTCAGCTGCATTGTAATTAGCGTTGAAGGAAACGCAGGCTCCCTGATGCAGGGTTGCTGCGGCAGTGGGTGGCAGCAGCTTCGGGAGTGTTTGTACTGCACCACAGGATTTGTGAATCCGAGCTCTGCGGGTGGCTTGGGCTGCGGGCCTGAGGGACATGCTATGCTGGGATTTCCAGTTTAGGGGTGCGGGAATTCTTCCAAGGGAGCGTGGGCGTGTTGTCAGCTCTTAGCAGGCTGGGCGCGACTCCTGCCTATCTAGCAATAGCATTCCAGGAATTGGTCTTCCAGTTAGGGGCGGGAGGGCTATTGCTCGAGCAGCGCGCAACTGCAGGTTACTGGAGTGGGGCGACACTGTCGCAGTGGTCGGAGCAGGGCAGTGGTATTGGCATGTTGCATCAGTGAGCGGGGGATTTATCTCGGCATGCCCCTGCAGGCTCAAAGGGGCTGGTGGATGGGTTTGCCCCTACCGCAGGGGTATGGTGGTAGACCTGAACGGGCCTGGAAAGGGGCGGGGTCCCATGGAAGGGATGGAGCATGGGCCGGGGAGATGCGGGGCGTACGATTAGCTGCAGGGGTTCGAGTGTTCATGGTCAATGCCTCTTGACGCTGGGGGGGGGCCTATTACACAAGGGCTGATGGGGGAAGCGCTGCTCTGCCTTACCATTGGGGGCAGGATTACAGTATAACACCTCCCTATTCCGGGCTTTGATGCCGGGTAATTTCGGTGCGGTCCATATGGGTGGGTTTGTAGCGAATTCTGGCATGGCGGGGGTGTGGGGGGCTATACCGCTTCAGCGGGTACAGGCAGGACCGGGGCTGTTGCAGGTCCTCCTAGCGCAATCTGAAATGGACTGCAAGGGACGAGATTTTGGAGGTATGCTGGACTAGTGTTCAGCCCATTGAGACACCTTGTGGACCCCTTGTGGTGTTGGTGGTGTTCATGCCCGCACGGGGGCGAATCTTCAGGTATGAGGATTCAGGGCGTCGGAAGCATTGTCAGGCAGCTGGGCTGAGGATGCGGTGGCAGAACGTAGGGCTGGACGCTGTGGTAAGTTCCGCGGTGCTGAGGATGGTGTGTCCGCATGTCTGAGATGGCAAGGGGCGGTTCACAGCCAGCTTGTGCGATTTTGGGGGCAGTGACCGGGGGGAGGTCGTGGTGAGGGTAACGGATTAACAGGTGCTGGATTAACAGCTACAGGCATCAGCAGGGGGGGACTGGGGCTTGCGGGCTGGTTTCGGCTTCGGGGAGGCGAATGGGCACGCAATTGTTGGTGGCTAACCAGTTGAGGTTTTGTTCTAACTGGTTGTGGTTCAGTTGCGCGGGAAAGGCCTAGGGTAGGTTGGCTGATGGTTGTCCCATTGTGGTGGGGGATGGTGAGTGAGAATCGGTAGCCGGTGTGGACTCAGGTGGTCAGGTGCCGGCTAGGGTGTCATTATGGCTAGGGAAGCGCGGTCGCATTTGGTCCGCTCCTCATGCCTTTGATCGGTCACCCTTGGGATCGAGGACCACGCCGGCATGGATCGAGTTACATTTGCAGAAGGGCAACGATTGGGTCGGGGGGCGGACGGTGAGTGCTACGAATTGTGTCAAAGGATCTTGCTGTACTTCCGTGCAGGTTTCCCAGTGGGGTCTCTGGGGCGGACTTAATGTCCTGGCCGGCTGGCTGACTTAAAAAAAAAAAAGGGGGAGGGGGGAATCGGCTGGGTGCCCGTCGGGGTCTGTGTACAAGGCAGCTAGCTAATCTGACATTTATGTGTGGAGAGTGCGGGGGCATGGTTGTTAAGGGGACGGTGAGCGAGTATCCCCTAGTGAAATGTGTGCTTCGGTGGGGGGCTCACCGGTCGCAGCTTGTGTGGGGGTGGGGGCGGCTTTTGGACATTGATGTCACCGGTGCCGGTAGAGAGATCCCGGAGGTCCGGGGTCCGGAGCTCTAGGCGGTACCGGGGTCGAGGGTGGGGTGCCCTCGACCTGACATCAATGTCCTCTGTGCCGGTGGCGGGATCCTGGAGGTCCGGGGTCCAGAGCCTTGGGCTGGGGGTGGGGTGCCCCCGACCCGGACAAACCCTGGCTGACTTTTGCTATTTACATGGCGAGGTCGGGGAAAGGGGATTAGGAAGATTGCCATTGGCATGACCGCGGCAGAAGCGGAGGCAGGGTCACCTTGCTAATAGCATGGCTGGTGAGGCATTGCTCCGCTGTTTGGATTGTTAACAGAATTATTCTTGGATTGTAATGTTTGGTATGTTATAAAGATTAATAAAGCTGCGACTGGTTATTTCCCAAGAGGGGTTGTCTGTGTGCGTTTGTGGGCAAAGAGGGGGAACTAAAGGTGGGGCGAGGGGAATAAGGGGTGGTTGGTTAGAGGGGCCCGGAGCACCATGTCCGAACTACCTCGGTTATTGTACTTCTTTCCCAACTAACTTCAGTGCTCTTCCCCTCGATGACCTGTTACAAATTTTGAATTCTATGTCCATGTCTATGTCCATCTGTTGTCGAAATCATCAATGTTTGTCCACCTGGTGATGGCCCTACCCCTATATCTGATTATCCCCCCCCCCCCTTTCTTGTGTTACACCGCTTTGACCCGGTGAAAAGCGTGATATAAATACAGTTAAATAAATAAATAAATAAAAATAAATAAATAAATTCTACTCTTCAATCTGCCTTAGATAAGATAGAACTGTATATGTTTCTTCAGTGACTAAGTAAGAAACATCACCCTTGGTATAATCAAGGTCTGAGACTGTTTAACTCAACTCCATCAAACCAAACATCACTAGCACAAGCAGCCCTCTGCGTTACCTTGTCCTTCAACCAAGAAACCATGAAAGAGTATGTAACCACTATACAACTTACTAAGAGAAAAGAAAGGCCACGGGGCGCAGTCCACGCGGTCACAATTAACGGGGGAAAGGCGCGTGGCGTCCCCGCGGGCATGTGTGGCCAAGGGGGGTGTCGTGAGACAAGACGGGAGTGGACTGGCATCGTTTAAAGAGATTGGCTCCCGCCACATGAGGGAAGGTGGGGGAGCCAATCGGAGGGCAGGACCTGTTCCAGTGGGGGGGGGGCGGGCCGCGGTTCCATGCTGAAGTGAGTCATCGGGGCAGCAGAGGAGAGAGCGGGCCGCATCCCACCCTCCCCCCCTTTTTCTTAGGTTCAAAGGGGTATTGGGGTGTTGCAGTGGTGGGGGGGGGGGAATCCTGGAGGTTTCTGGGGTCCGGAGCCTTAGGTAAGGCGTAGAGTGGGGGTGGGGTACCCTCGACCCAGACAACCCTGATGAGCCTTTGCTAATGATATGGCAAGGCCCGAGAAGGGTGGGTAAATGAACTAGCTGTTGGCTTGTCCGCGGCAGAGGAGGAGCTGAAGTCACCTTGCTAATAGCATGGTGGGTGAGGCAGTACTCCGCCGGATGGGGTGTTATGAGGTTATGTTGGAATTTGAAGTTGTTTAAAGTTGGAATGTTTAATAAAGCTGCGACCAGTTGAAACCCAGCATGAGTGTTGTGTGGTGTGTGGTCGGGAAAGGGGGAGGGTAAGGGGAGCCACGGAGTCCGGCGTACCTCCGTTAATTAGTTATCATTGCTCTTGCAAGAGATTCTAACTCTTCCGGATCAAACTGGTTATTCTTCTTAATAGCGGTTCACATATTCTGACCCCTTCTAATTTCAAATCAGGCCAATTGGCTCCTGGCTTTCTGAAAAAATTGAGACATTCAACTTTCCCTTCCTCACCCTACTATTTCTCTCACTCTTTTCCTTCCTTACTTTTTGATAGTTGTTTATCACAATTCGATATTCCAACACTATTTAAGATAACCCAGATTGTTGACAGAATGATACGCTCATCTGCTCTCATGGACCTTCTGCCTCTTCAGTTCTTTAAAAAGTTTTTAAACCCTTTCTTGCCTTATGTTCACTCCATGAGATGGTGATCTGCACAGAGAGGCAGGTACATCCCTAAACAAAGGCATAAAAGGGGGACCTGCATGGAGCGACCGGTACGACCATTCTGGTCATGTTACTGGGTAGATTAGTTATCATTAGCCCATGTTCCCTGTAAAATAGTTATCTCCAAGTTATAATGCACTGTTCAATGTAATTTCAGTTTGTTCAATGTAAACCGCACTGATGCAGAATAGCGCGGTATATAAGAGAATGTAAATAAATAAATAAATAAATTAGATGAATAATTCTGGTTTTTATCTGATATCATCTACTGTTACTGAATAATACCGACAACATGAAAGCAGGCAATTGTCCAACTTCATATTAAGGAACCTAAAGCTGATACATCCACTGTCTCTAAATTTCTACCCAATTTTTAATCTTCTATTCATTGGTGAGTTTGTTGAAAACAATTCTCTCTAATCAGCTCATACAGTTTCTAGAAGCTAATAATGCCCCCCCCCCCATCCAAGGCAAACAGGCTTCCAGTCAATACATTCAACAGAGAGAACTCTCATTGGTCTATTAGATTTTATTACAGTTAACCTAGACCACGGCAGAGAAGTTCTTATTGCATTATATTATCTACTGATGTTGATCTTGGCAATCATTCTTTACTTTTCCAGTGTCTTTCTGATTTAGCCACGATAGGCACAGTTTTTGCATGGTTTCAGTCTGATCTTTCTGTGTCCATTGGTCCCATACCCTCTCTGCTCCCGTTAATCTCGACTGTGGAGTTCTGAAAGGTTATATATTGAGCCCAACTTTATTCACTATTTACTTTGTTCCACTGGCTGTATCAGTTGAGTCTGTAGCCTAACATTCATGCATTCTGATGATATACAGTTACAGAACTTGCCACTTTGGATGCTGCTTATCCCAGTTCTCTCTCTGACATCTCTGCTAAATGTGATAAAATCGCCAAAGGCCTTCTGGCAATGGCCTAATTTTAAACCCCAGAAAATCAGAACCTATCTTCTTCTGGCAGACGTTAACCCTTATCATTTCTGATACACAGCTACCTTTGAAAGAATCTGTTATTTTATTTATTTGACTCTTTTATACCGCTTTTCACCGGGGCAAAGCAGTGAATCGTAAGATCCTTGGGGTGATTTTCAACAAACAACTCAATTTTGATCAGCAAATTACCAGTGTAGTTAGAAAATCCTTTTTTGTGCTAAAACAAATTCATGCAATACATTCCTTACGTGACAAAAACTCTTTATACACCCTTATTCTTAAGTTAGTCTTTCCATTCCCGGATTATTGTAATTCCCAATACCAAAGACACATACAGCATGGAAGACTACAGCTAATCTACAATATCAATACAACTTCTTTTTTGGTGCTAGAAAATATGACCATGTGACCCCCTTTCTTTGTGAAGAGCACTTACTCCCGATAACTTATAGGATTTTTTTTTTTTTAAGATTCTCACCATCAGGGCCTACCATTCTTCCCAGCACATTTTCTAATGTCCCCCAGCATACTCTTCCTACTTCTTAATATGTAATCCCTTTACATTTAAAAACTTGGTTCAGATGTACAAGGAATTCATATTTCTTTTTGCTCCCATCCTCTAGAATGACTTGCCCTAGACATTAGACTTGAATCATCATATAAGAAGTTCAAAACCACTTTGAAACTTGTTACTTTAAACTGGCTTTTCATTCCTCTTAAATGGCTATGTACCCCCTGCACCTACCAGACCCCCAACTGTGTTGAAAACTCTTCCATCCACAAGGCCTATAGCCTACAGACTCCATAAACAATCTGGAGCCTGTAACACAACCCTACTAGGGATGGTAGCGGACTTTTGCACTGTGTTATTAGGTAATATTTTGTTAACTAGCTCATCAGCTGGTTTTCAGTTGTTTGGTGTTGCAAAATCTGTAGATCCTGAGATGGACAATAAAAACCCCGCACGCTGCAAAAGATCACACCATGCAAGTTTAAGATTGAGTTTCTGGTTGCACGTGTTGCAGACATTTATGAAAGGCTTTGTTGATCAGTTTTTGAGAAAATTTATTGAGTGATGACTACACTATCATTTGGGGAACATCGTTACACTAGTCTGCTTCCAGAAGTGTGTTGGTGCTCCTGCATGAATGTTTGTGATAGCGTTTATTACATGAGGTATAAGGGTAGTTGTTTTAAACTTTGAAATCACTTTGAAAATTATGGGGGTAATTTTCAAAAGTTTTTCTATGTGTAAAGCCACTTCTACACAAAGAAAAGGGCTTTTAGAAAACTGTGCAACCACATACATGTGCAAAGAGTAGGCACATGGAACGTGTGCTCATACCTTTAAATGATCTGCACATAGACCTTCCCTAGGGGCATGTTCTGGGCTGAGCAGAGAGGGAGTTGCAATGTGCTTGTGCATTTTATAAAATATACGGCTACGTGCATAGGGCACACCCACATATATATATCATCTTGGAGCAGGTATAGATTTGGGCATTGGCATTTGCATGTTATTGAGCAGCCTTCAATAAAATTATCCTTGCACTTTAGCATGCATAATACACTAAGGTAGGCAAGATCTTAGTATACACACTAAAATAAAGGGTGCAATATTCAAAGCCACTTATCCAGAACAGCACCACTAAGCAGGAAACTGCTAGCGAGAGGATCATCTGGATAGTGCCACTGAGCACCACGGCATTGTCTATATCCCGGAGATGAATGCATGGCTGCGTGGATGGTGTCATCGAGAGCGTTTTGGTTTCCTAGACCATGGGATGCTGTTCCAAGGGTTGCAGAGCAGAGATGGCATCCATTTGTCCAAGAAAGGTCAACGCATCTTCGGTAGTAGACTGGCTAATCTACTGAAGAGGGCTTTAAACTAGATTCGTTGGGGATGGGTGAAGAAAGCCCCCAGGTAAGTGAAAGCCGCCAGGTAGGTGATACATTAAATACCTTTATGGAAATGGGTAACAGGGGTAACATATGGAAAGCAGTGTATATTAATGCCCGTAGCATGGGAAATAAGATCACTGAAGTTGAAGCTTTGGTGGGAGTGGCTGACTTGGATTTAGCGGCAGTTACAGAAACATGGTTCACAGAAAACCATGACTGGGATGTAACTATACCTGGCTATACTTTATTCAGAAAGGACAGGGTAGGAAGAAGGGGAGGAGGAGTGGCACCATATGTAAAAACTACAATTAAAGCTTTGGAATTACAGAGCTTAAAAGGGAGAGAGGAGGCATTGTGGGTTAAACTAGAAAGAGGGAAAGAGAAATCTATTTGCATTGGTGTGATATACAGACCTCCCTCACAAGAGGAAGAGGTGGACAGAGAGTTAATTGAAGACATACGCAGCATTGCTAGGAAAGGGGAAGTGCTACTGCTAGGAGATTTCAATATGCCAGATGTTGATTGGCACATTCCTGCTGCAGTATCATCTAGAAGTAAGGAGATCCTGGATTCTCTACAGGGAGAACTATTCAGGCAATTGGTAACAGACCCCACACGTGAAGGGGCCATACTGGACTTGGTGCTTACCAATGGTGAAAGTGTTTCTGATGTTGTAGTGGGAGATCATTTTGCATCCAGTGATCACCAGATGGTGTGGTTCAGTATTAGGACTAGGGCTGTTAGAATCCATTCCAAGGTGAGGATCTTAGACTTTAGGAAGACTAACTTTGCGAAGATGGGCCAATACCTCAGGGAGTCGTTAGTGGGATGGGAACAGCTGGGGGATGTAGAATAACAGTGGGCAAAACTGAAAGGGGGTATTTTAAGGGCAACCAACCTTTTTGTTAAAATGGTAAATAAAGGCAAAAGGAACAGGAGACCGCTATGGTTTTCGAAGGAAGTAGCTGAAAAAGTGAAGAAAAAGAGGGAGGCCTTCATGAAATACAAGAGATCACAAAGAGAGGAAGACAGGCATCTGTATTTGGATTCAAAAGGAGGAGGAAATAGCCAATGCAATAAAATGGGGGGATAAGACTTTTTTCAGATATATTAGTGAGAAAAGGAAGGGCAAAAGTGGTATTGTCAGACTCAAGGGTGCAGGAGAGGAATATGTAGAAGCTGATAAGGATAAAGCAGAATTGCTTAACAAATATTTTTGTTCTCTGTTCACAGATGAAGAACCAGGAGCAGGACCTCAGAAAACACCCACAAATAAGAACAGAAGCGAGGGACATCTTGAAGACTGTGCTCGTGAGAAACTAGCTCAACTTAAAGTAGACAAAGCGATGGGACCGGATGGGATACACCCTAGAATACTGAGGGAACTTGGGGACGTTCTAGCAACTCCACTGACTGACCTTTTCAATGCCTCAATGGAGTCGGGAGTGGTGCCAAAGGACTGGAGAGAGGCTCATGTGGTGCCTTTACACAAAAGCGGAAGTAAGGATGTGGTTGAAAACTATAGGCTGGTTAGTTTAACTTCGGTGGTGAGTAAAATATTGGAAACGCTGCTGAAAGAGAAAATAGTGAAGTTTCTGGAGTCCAGCGGATTACAGGATCCGAGGCAGCATGGATTCACCAGAGGCAGGTCTTGTCAGACAAATCTGATTGATTTCTTTGGCTGGGTGACCAGGAAGTTGGACCGAGGGAGAGCTCTAAATGTGGTGTATTTAGATTTCAGTAAAGCCTTTGATACTATTCCTCACAGGCGACTTATAAACAAACTGAGCACCCTAGGGATGGACCCTAAAGTTACTACTTGGGTTAGAAATTGGTTGGGTGGGAGGCGACAAAGAGTACAAGTAAATGGAGCTCACTCTGAGGAGAAGGATGTTACCAGTGGTGTGCCCCAGGGATCCGTCCTTGGTCCGACTCTTTTTAACATCTTTGTTAGTGATATAGCGGAAGGGCTGTAGGGTAAGGTTTGCCTTTTTGCAGATGATACCAAAATCTGCAATAGAGTAGACACCCAGGAAGGTGTAGATAACATGAGGAGGGATCTAGCTAAGCTTGAAGAATGGTCTAGTATTTGGCAGCTGGGATTTAATGTTAAAAAATGTAAGGTCATGCATTTGGGCTGCAGCAATCCAAGGCAGCAATACAGTATAGGAGGTGAAGTACTTTTGTCCACTAAAGAAGAGCGGGACCTAGGCGTGGTTGTGTCTGATGATCTTAAAGTAGCTAAACAGGTAGAAAAGGTGACGGCAAAAGCTAAAAGGATGCTTGGGTGCATACAGAGAGGAATGGCTAGCAGAAAAAATGGAGGTGATAATGCCTCTGTATAAGTCTTAGGTGCGACCTCATTTGGAGTATAGTGTGCAATTCTGGAGACCGCACCTTCAAAAGGATGTGAAAGGATGGAGTCGGTGCAGAGGGTTGCTACTAAAATGATTAATGGGCTTCATTATAAAGCATATGAGGACAGACTTAAGGATCTTAATATGTACACCTTAGAGGAAAGGCGGGATAGAGGTGATATGATTGAGATGTTTAAATACCTCCGTGGCATAAATGTTCAGGGAGAGAGCTTCTTTCAATTGAAAGCAAGTTCTGCTACGAGGGGACATGGGATGAGGGTGAAGGGAGATAGATTCAGGAGTGATATGCGGAAATATTTCTTTACAGAAAGAGTAGTGGATCCATGGAATAGTCTCCCAGTGGAGGTGGTAGAGATGAGGACAGTAACTGAATTCAAAAAAGCATGGGACCAACACAGAGGATCTTTAAAGGTAAAAAGTGGACTGTTGTAGTTGTTGTTATGGAAGGACAGACTAGATAGGCCATGTGGTCTTTTTCTGTCATCATGTTTCTATGTTTCTATGGTGGTTCGTGGATGGGGTCACATTTTCATTCTGCTAACTGGATCATGAACTGCATAAAGTTAGGGCACCCAAAAGGCAGGTCTCGCTGTCCAGAGAGCCGCTGCCAGTCAGCGCTGAGACCAGATATTCAGAACCGTAGGGCATCCGGATTCTAATGCCGACTGTCCAGTTTCACTTTTAAGCGCTATGGCCAACACTTGCCGTGGAGTTTAAACATCACATGCTAAGCTCCATTTTCCATGCACTCTGCTATTTGTTGATGCGCATGGCAAAACCTTTAGAGCAAGTTTATGTACATAGGGCTTTTTTTAAATTTTACTATTTAGCTCACACCTTTCCAGTAGTAGATCAAGGCGAGTTACAATCACATACTGGAGGTGTTTCCCTATCCCCCGTGGGTTTACAATCTAAGGCTGTAACTAAGGCAAAAGAGGCAACTTGCCAAAAGGTCAAAAGGAGAGTCGGTGGGATTTGAACTCTGATCTTTCTGATCCCAGGTTGCTGCCATAACCACCAGGCTAATTCTCCACTCCGTGGGAGGCAACCTTTTCAAGATTTTTCATACGTAAAGCCTGTTTTACGCATGGAAAAGGCTTTTTCTCAACCGGACAAGTGGCAGCCAAGCCTAGGGTATTACCCCCGTCCCCTCTGTTTCCCCTACGTTCCACCCCCACCCCCCACAAAAGGCCTTTTCTAAAATTGTACAGTGTTATAGGCACATATAACATGTGTGGTGATAAGATGGTGTGTACTTCAACATGCCCCAAGAGTATAGTTTGGGCAGAGTGGAGTTATAACATAAGCACTGTTTCACAACATTTACAAGTACACGCTTAGAGGATATGCACACATGTGAAGGTGTTACGGTGAGCAGAGACATTTGCACGCTAATTGGGCTGCTTCTGTTTGCCTAAATTCTATAGGCACATAAGGGCCTATGTGACTTTTATAAAATAGCTTTAAAATAGGCACCTTTAAGGACTTCTCACATAGGTGCCCTGTTAGAAAATCAGGCCCATCACGTTTAATAGCTACTATATGGAGAACTGGGAGGAGGGGCAGAGTCTGCACTTTCCTCTTGATTTTTTTTTATACTTTTAAGAATTCTTAAAATTGCTGATCGCAAAATACAAAAGAAGTGAAAAGTAATGCACAGCAAGAGAACGCGTGAGCTGTGCAGTATACACTACATTATTATTACACACTGTAAATAAACAGCACCTCATTTAATCACCTTAACGTGCAGCCCCACATCAATTCTGGCATGATAAATTGCAAGCAAAAGAGCACATTCATTTCTTTTATAGGAAAACAGGTTGGCTAGAAGACGGGGCGTTAATGTCTCCAAAGTGCTTTGTTTCACAACAGAGACTAATTGTTTGTAAGTATCAGAGCCTGAAGTAGGAAACAAATTGGCTTAAAAGGCATCCCTTTTTGAAGGGGGAATGCTGCTCATGGTTAATCCCTTCACTCAATTTTACCTTTAACTGCATTAATCAGAGCATTAACTGCCAGCGAAAGCCTTGCACAACCAGAATATTTCTCAACCATCTTATTTATTGCAACACTAAATGAGGGCAAATTTATGAACTACTTTTGGCATAAATGGGCTCTTATAAAATTAGGTCATGACTAAAGTATGCACGGTGAAAGCCAGTGTATAGATGGGTGGAGCGCGGGCTGGGTACAATTTGCAAATGTATTTGTACTATTTGCCTAGTGGTTAGAGCAGCAGCTTGGAAGCAGAAAGACCAGGGTTCAAATCCCTTTGAAGCTCCTTCTGGCCTTGTGCAAGCCACTTAACCCTCCATTGCCTCAGGTATAAACTGAAAGAACGACTGTACCTGAACGTAACTCACCTTGAGCTCACACTGGAAAGGCCTGATCGAAGCACAGAAAATGAATAAATACATATTATATGAACTATGCGTGTAGGTGCGTAAGATATGTGGGGCCCGATATTTATTTATTTATTAACATTTTTTATATACCGCACTATTCGATATCAGCACGGTTTACATGGAACAAGAAACTTCAGACAAGTTACATTTATCTGTTCATTACATATAACAGGGAAGTCAACCTGGATAACAGGGGGAACTATATACAGGAACTATATACAGAAACAGCAACAAAAACAACTATACATTTGCAATGGGACTCTAAGGCTCATAGCCGTTACCGCTGAACGTTAACCCTGGATATTCATTCCGGAGCCATATCCAGCCACTGGCATTGAATATCAAGGGATCACCACACAGCCACACATGGTGCAGAAGCTAGCCGCTGCGCTCAACTCAATATTGCCGCTGCACAGTTATCCCTGGGTCCCGCCCCCATAATGCCCCCAACATGCCCCGATGGTAAGTGGTTGGCATCGGGGCATATAGCGGGATATTCATCATGCCGCTGAATATCCCACTTAGGGGCATTTCCATGGTTTACAGCTCTGTAAACTGTGTTAATGCCTTTGAATATCGGGCCCGAGGTATTTATACCTGCTCTTGAGCAGTAATGAGGGTAATTCTATAATATTGCATGCAGGCAAAGTGCCTTGCCATGCTGCATACTGGGGGCCCATCCTATATAGCGAAGCACATGCAGGCTTTAATTTATAGAATAGAGATGTACGGGCATGCCTTAACCTAGGTGCCCCAGTTACTCCTCCTCTACATCAGCTCTGTTGCTTAGCTGTCCTTTTGTGACCCATATCAAGAAGAAAGATTAGTGGAAATGCAGAAAACTAGCATTTCAGCAGACAACTACTCTCAGGGACATCCTGCAAGCGCCATCTTGTGTCCCCAACCAGCTGGAGTTTCTAAGAGTCAACACAATCTAAAATTTTTAACGAGTCTTAAGGAAATTTGCTTATTTTCCAGTAGAGGCAGAATTATTTTGAAACTTCAACCTGAAAACCACATTGCAGTAAATTTTGAAGGATTTAACTTAAGTCCGTGGCTCTAAAGCCAATCACCAAGTAGGATGAGGTAGGAGTTTAAGTGCATTAAATGGATCTGTGTATGCAACATGCTGAATATCATCTGCATAAATATAACTAGAAACACCCTGATCTTGTATGAAGTTTGTTAAGGGACTGAAGAAAATATTAAAAAGAATTGGTGAGAGCAGCAATTTCTGAGGGACACCATAGGATAGATGGATACTGTGAGGAATATTAGAAGAATAAAAGTTGATGATTATCCAAGCAAGAATACCCCAGCAACTGAAAGGACAGCAACCAAAAAAGATCACACAAGGTAACACTATCATGGTGACTGCCCCCTACCTCCCCATAATCCTCCTACTCGCACAGCTCCTCCCATACCACGCAACCACCCACTACATACCCACCAACACCCTGTGGTCTCCTCCACTGCCACGCAATCTATACCCTACCTTCCACAACACCACTCAACGCTCACACAAGAATAACAAACAGAGTGGGCGCACAAAAGTTAAACCTAACTCCCACAACCACTCACACAAAGTATGAAGAGCACTCGAGCCTCCGCCTATCTCCATAGAACTCATTAATGCCAGGTCAACAAGAAACAAAATCAATACCCTAGCAGACCACATAGAAGCTCAGCAACCAGACATTCTCTGCATCACCGAAACATGGCTCACCCCCACCGACAATGTGCTCCTCAACCAGTTAGTTCCCCCCACTCACACTGCCTTCAACTGCACCTGAAAACACAGAAAAGGAGGAGGAGTACTGATCATCACAAGGAACAACCTAAAGCTCAAATGCCGAGCCACCACAAATGCAAGTCAATGCAATACAATTGTCATCGAGAACAGGCAGCTAGCCCTGTGCCTCACCTACAGAGCTCCACATGCTCCCCCAGATGAACTATCATCAATACTGGAATCGGTTTGTGCAATCAACAACCTCCACAAACCTCTGCTGGTGCTTGGGGACTTTAATCTTAAATCTGCCACGACCAAGGATTCAGAAGCCTTTCTGACAGCCATGGACTCCCTTCAATACACCCAAATCATCAGCGCCCCCACTCACAAGCATGGATCATCTCCCGACCTCATCTTCGCCCCCAACAACCTCTTTGAAAGAAACATCATCACAAGACCATCGATCACACCAGTGCCCTGGTCGGACCACCACATAATAAAAATCAATTTACAGTCGACAAGCCACAACAGTCACCAAGACAAGCCAGCCACACGGAGGAGATTTAAAAACTTCGACAAGGATACATTCCTTCAGGACACCCTACCCCACCTCCTCACAAATACGGAGGACATAAACAAATCAAAAACTGGAACAGTACCATCATGTCTGCTGCCAAAGCCACCGATTCCAGTACTCACAAAATACACAACACTAAAACTAGGTCCACCCCCTGGTACTCAAAGGAAAGCCAAGATACAAAAAGAGCCCTAAGACAGATAGAACGTTGCTGGAGACGCACAAAATCCTCCACCACACAGGACTTATACCAGTCAAAGCAAAGAGAATACAACCTCATCAATCAAAAGAAAAGGGAATACTACACCAACCTAATTCTCAAATCCGCCAACAAACCTAGAGAACTATTTGATATAGTAAAAACCCTCACCAATGAACCTAACCCCGAGAAATCTGATCAAATAGATCCACAGACATTTGCAGACTTCCTACAGGCCAAGTTCACTGCCTCCCCCCAGATGACCATGAGCGATACCTACAAATCTCCACTACCCAACCATATCTGGGAAAAGTTCAGCATCCCTTCAACAGATCAGATATCACACATCATCGCATCGCTCAACACCAGCACCGCCCCCACAGACCCATGCCCTGTGGTCTGGATAAAAGCAGCAAAAGAGGAGCTCATCCAATTCGTCCGCAACATGGTGCACAACTCCCTAACCCGAGGTATCATGCCTAGCACACTAAAGCTAGCAACAATACGCCCAATCACAAAAAAATCCCCACTAAGTAAAACCAATCCAGCCGCCTACAGACCCATCTCAAGCCTTCTCCTCCTGTCGAAGATCACCAAGAAGGTGGTTCAACAACAACTCCAAGACCACAGATAGCCCTGCCCCTCTGGACCGCAATCAACATGGCTTCCACCCAAACCATGGCGTTGAAACCCTACTGATTTACCTCTGACAATCTGATCCAGGTTATCGACAATATCAAGAAGGGCATCATCATGATCTTTATAGACATCTCCTCTGCTTTTGACAACGTCGATCACAGAACTCTGCAATCAAGACTTCAGGGAATTGGTCTACACGGCACCACTTTGAATTGGTTCACATCTTACCTCACAGACACCTCCAAGTCAAATGTGGCTCAGCCACCTCCCGATCACTGAGAGCCAACCAGGGTGTTCCACAAGGCTCCTCCCTCTCAGCCTTGTTATTCAACCTGTACATACAACCTATCTGCTCTATCATCAGCAACAACAAAATACAATACACCATCTACGCAGACAACATTATGATATACACACCTATCAGTCTTGACAGCCCAGACTACTCCAGCATAGCTAACTGTCTGTAACAGATGACTAGCTGGCTTCTGGAAAACAACTTAACCATAAATTACAACAAGACAGAAGCACTACTCATCACCAGAAACTCTGTCTTCACCTCTCCTCCTGTCATCAAGCTGAATGACATCACAATACCAATAAAACCTGAAGTAAAGTATCTCAGTGTGACTCTTGACAAAGATTTGAACCTTCAATCTCACATCGCCAAAACCACCAGGAACGCATACCTCAAAATGAGAACCATAAGACACCGCAAGTCGATCCTCTCACAGGATCACTTCCGCACCATCTGTCAAGCTCTTATCACTCCCATCTTAGACTACTTCAACCCCATTTACCTCAGACTCTCAAAAGAAGCAACCCGGCCATTACAGATGGCTCAGAACACTGCCGCCCAAATAATAACTGGATCTTCAAGGCACGATCACATCACCAATATTCTCAGCCACCTCCACTGGCTGCCAATCAGCTCCCACATCCGTTATAAGGTGCTACTAAACACTTTCATAATCAAGCAGAACCTCTCAGCAGATAGTCTGAAACCCCTCATCAGACCTGACCCAGGCACCATACCCAGGACGACAGGCACTTCAGACACCATCAACATACCCAGAGCCTTTGTTACAACAAGAAAAGACACTTCAAGAAGAGCACTATCCCTGGCCACGCCCGCGCTTTGGAACTCACTCCCCGATGACCTGAGATCAACAGACCTCAAGGACTTCCAGAAGATGCTCAAAATGATGCTCTTCACAGAACACTATAAGGACATCACATGAACTGACCAACGACCTCTCTCTCTGCCCACCTCTTCTCCTATCCCCCTCAGCACCCTACTACTACTACTACTAAGCATTTATAAAGCACTACCAGGAGCACACAGCGCTGTACAATGAAAACACAAAAAGACAGTTCCTGCTCAAAAGAGCTTACAATCTAAAAAGACAAAGACAAAGCAAGAAAAGGAGTAAAAAAAAAGATAAGAACAAGGGCAAGAGAGCAGGAGAGACAGGACAAAGGAAAGAAGTAAGAACAAGTGTAAGAGGAAGAAAGAAAGGTGAAATAAAAGAGGGGAAGGAAGGAGAACAGCAAAATCAAGAGACAAAGGCAGAGGTGAAAAGATGAGCTTTTAACTTGAGTTTGAAGAGGGGCAAAGAAGATGCCTGATGTATAGACAAAGGAAGTTTATTCCAAGAGTAAGGAACAGCAAGATGAAAAGAGCGGAATCTGGAGTTGGCAATAGAGGAGAAGGGCATAGCAAGAAGCAACTGGGAAGAAGAACGGAGTACACGAGGAGGGAAATAGGGAGAAATGAGAGAAGAAATGTACTGAGGAGCCACAGAGTGAATGCACTTATAGGTCAGAAGGAGAAGCTTAAAGTGAATGCAGAAACGGATAGGGAGCCAGTGAAGAGATCTGAGGAGAGGAGTGATGTGGGCAAAACGAGGCTGACAGAAAATCAAACGGGCAGCGGAGTGCTGAATAGACTGAAGAGGGAAGAGTTGAGACTGAGGGAGACCAGCAAGAAGGTGGTTACAATAATCAAGGCGGGAGGTGATTAGAGAATGGATGAGGGTTTTAGTAGTGAGTTCAGAGAGAAAGGGGCAGATTTTACCAATATTAAAGAGAAAGAAGCGACAGGTCTTAGCGATGAGTTGGATATGAGAGGAGAAAGAGAGCAAATAGTCAAAAATAACACCCAAATTGCGAGCAGATGAAACAGGTTGGAGAACACAGCCATCAACAGAGACTGAAAAAGAAGAAGGAGAAAGGGAAATTTTAGGAGAAAAAACGAGAATTTCAGTCTTGGCCATGTTCTATTTCAGGTAACTATGGAACATCCAGGCAGCAATGGCAGAGAGACAGCAAGAGATCTGGGACTGGAAAGCAGAAGAAAGATCAGGAGTAGAGAGATAGATTTGGGAGTCATCAGCATAGAGATGGTACTGAAAACCATGAGAGGAAATAAACGCACCAAGGGATTGGGTATAGAGAGAAAAAAAGAAGGGGACCCAAGACAAAACCTTGGGGGTCACCAACCGAGAGCGGGGTAACAGAGGAGAAGAAGCCACCAGAACATACACTAAAGGAGCGATGGGAGAGAGATGAGGAGAACCAGGAGAGAACAGAGTCCCTAAAGCCAAGCGAGGACAAAGTGTCAAGGAGAAGATCATGGTCAATAGTGTCAAAGGCAGCAGAAAGGTCAAGGAGGATAAGAACAGAGTAAAGGCCTTTAGATTTAGCCAGGAACAAGTCACTGGAGACTTTGACAAGAGCAGTTTCAGTAGAGTGCAAAGGACGAAAACCGGATTGTAAGGGATCGAGAAGAGCATGGGAAGAGAGGTAGTCAAGACAACGGCGGTAAACCGCACGTTCGAGCAGTTTAGAAATGAAAGGAAGGAGAGAGATGGGGCGATAATTAGAAGGACAAGAGGGATCAAGTGAGGGTTTCTTAAGAAGAGCTGTGACTACAGCATGTTTAAAGTCAGCCGGGACAGTAGAAGTGGAGAGCGAAAGGTTGAGAATATGAGAAATGGAGGGGACAACTGTAGAGGAAATAGAGGAGAGGAGATGGGAGGAGATAGGATCAGAGGAGCAAGTGGTGAGCTTGGAGGAGGAGAGAAGAAGAGCAGTTTCATCAATAGAAATTGTGGGGAAGGAAGAGAGGGTAGGATGAGAAGGGGGGAGAGAATGAAAGCAGGAAAGGGAAATCGGGGATTTAGAGGGAAACTGATCTTATGGATTTTATCATGGAAGTAATCAGACAGAGCCTGGGCAGAAAGGGAAGGAGGGATCAGAGGCAGAGGCACTTTGAGGAGAGAATTGAGAGCAATGAAGAGACGGCGAGGATCAGAGGCATGAGAAATAGTCAGGCAAACAAAGTAATCTTGTTTGGCAAGAGCTAAAGCAGATTTGAAAGAGCAGAGCATGAATTTGAAATGAAGGAAATCTTCAGGGGAGCGGGATTTGAGCCAGGTATGCTCAGCAGAGTGGGCACAGGAGTGAAGATAGTGAATAGTGGGAGAGAGCCAGGGCTGAGGTAAGGAACGCCTTACAGGACGAGGGATGAGAGGAACGAAAACATCCAGAGCTGAGAAGAGCGCAGCATTATAAGACATCACTGCCATATTAACAGACTTGGAGGACAAAACAGAGGAGAGAGAAGGAGAAATGGTAGAGGAGAGAACCAGAGGATCAATAGCAAGAAGGTTCCTAAAAAGAATGGAGGAGACAGGACAAGGCAGGGGGGGAGGGAGGTGAAGATTAAAGGAGAGAAGGTGATGATCAGATAAAGGAAGAACAGTATTACTGAAGTTAGAGGGAGAGGAGCAAGAAAAGAAAACCAGATCCAGACAATGGCCATGAAGGTGAGGGGGGGGGGGGGCAGAGGAACAAAGTTGAAGGCCAAATGAGGAGGTAAGAGAGAGGAGCTTCAGAGTAAGAGGATCAGAGGGGTTATCAACATGGATGTTAAAATCACCAAGAATAAGAGTAGGGGAGGTAGGGATATGAAAGAGGGAAAGCCAAGAGTCAAAGTCAGAGAGAAAAGAAGAAAAAGCCTTGGCAGGAGGACGATAGACAACAACAATCTGGAGAAGAAGTGGGGCAAAGAGGCGAATAGAGTGGACCTCAAAAGAGAGGAAGGAATGAGACTGAGGCAGAGGAAGAGGTTGGAAATGATAGGAGGGGAGAGAAGAAGGCCAACCCCATCACCACATCCTGTAGGACGAGGAGTATGGGAGAACTGGAGACCACCAAAGCAGAGGACAACAGCAGAGGCGGTATCATCAGGGAGGAGCCAGGTCTCAGTTAAAGCAAGAAGATGAAAAGTGTTGGAGAGGAAAAGATCATTTGTCAAAGAGAGTTTATTAGAGACAGAATGTGCGTTCCAAAGGGCACAAGAGAAAGGGAGAGAGGAAGGGGAAAGAAAGGGAATATGAATAAGATTGGACAAGTTGCGAGAGGAACTTCATACCTGAATGACAGATGGGAGCATGTCCGCTCTGGCTCCTCCATATCCACACCCTTCCCGCAAGAAAAGGGCGTGCCACAAGGATCATCACTCTCAGCCCTATTATTCAACATTTACATGCAACACATCTGCACCATCTTCCGATCCTTCAACATTAATTGCCTAATATATGCCAATGACATTCTGATGTACACGCCAATATCCACAGAGCATCCAGACCTCTCTTGGCTGTCTACCTGCTTTGATGCAGTCACGGATTGGCTACACATGCAGAAGCTCAAAATAAATTTCAAAATGACGGATGTCCTCTTCATCAGCAGAGACTAGACATTAACTCCACCCTCATCACTGAAGGTACACGATGCAGAACTCCTCACCAAGCCTACGATACGATATCTCGGTGTCACGCTCGACCAACATCTTAACATGAATGCCGAGATAGGCAACATGGTAAAGGCGATATACCACACAATTCGGATGCTGCACCACATGAGACAGCTGCTAGAGCCGAAAGACTTTCAAACAGTCTATCAAGCACTAGTAATGCCTCATTTTGACTACGCTAATTCCATACTGCACGGCCTTCCGAAGAGCTCGCTGAACCCCTTGCAGCTTGCGATGAACGCTGCAGCCAGAATCCTGCATGGAGCATCTAGAAAGGACCATATCACCCCAGTCCTAAAACATCTGCACTGGCTCCCTGTCCACTGCAGGATTTCCTTTAAGATCTTAACGATGACATTCAAGGCCATCAACAAGTGCACATCCATCTACCTCTCAGACCTCATCCAGACCACCCCCCTCAACAGGCTGAGGAGATCAGCCGCCACCAACACTCTGCTACTCCAGAGAGAAATCACCAAATGCTCCAAGGCTACGAAAAACCAAGCCTTTGCACTCTATGCACCTTCCTGCTGGAACTCCCTTCCACCAGACATCCGGGCCATCAACAACCTCCCCCAGTTTAGAAAGGCACTGAAGCACCATCTGTTTCTTCAATACCTCTCCAATTCAGACGACATCCCACAGCCACCCACACCCCGTGCCCAAGCCAGCACCCCCCCAAAGTACCCACCCCATACACCTTTCAGATCACCTAAGTGAACCCTCCCTCTGAAACCGCCTCCCTGTGGATACTTGACACTAACCAAGATAACGATGAGATGTCCACTACTCTGCGACATACAACTAGAAGGTATATAGTTACATTGTTTGACCTGTAAATAATGCCAAGCTACCAATTTGTACATAGTTTACCTGTTAGCCCTGTTTAAACACCCCGTTTATTGTAAGTCCAATGTAGACCTTCCTACATTGGATAAATATGTTGCCTGTGAACCGCACTGATGATGAATAGCGCGGTATATAAAAAACTTTAAATAAATAAACTCAGTACAGAATGAGACAAACGTCTAGGAGGGAAAGGAATAGGGGTGAAATCACCAGAAGAGGGAGGTGGAGGAGAGGGAGAAGGCAACAGGCAGGGAAATACCAAACAATCAGGAAGCAAAGGGAGCAGACAGTCAAAGATGCAGCAGAGGATCCCAGGCAAGGACGACAATAGCAGAGGGAGCAGACAGTCAAAGATGCAGCGGAGGATCCCAGGCAAGGATGACAATAGCAGAGGGAGCAGACATCGATCCAGCAAGAGAAGGCCAAGGTGCAGAAAGCCACATACCAAGAGCAGAAAGACCGCCTGTGGACCCCGCCAGTGGATGCAGTTCAGCAAAAAAGACTCCACAAACACCCTGCTGTTTTTGTAGTTTGTATGTTGAAATAGCCGTATGATGTCTCCCACTAAAGCATCCCGCGCCTAAGGACCACGCCAAAGGACCCTCTGGCGATGGCGGCAGCTGATGAACGGTAGGAAGTCTCCTCCCCCAGCCCTGATTGGAGCAGGCAGGTCAGCCAGGGAATGCCCCGCTCACGATCCAGTAATGGGCTGCTTGATGTGATCGGACTCAGCTATTTCTGTTTAAAGTAGGCAGTCAGATCTTAACAGTGGCAGCTGATGAACAGTAGGAAGACATCCCCCCTTCTCCTCTCCTGCAAAATGTATATAGTTCCTGTACCTAGCTCACACTGTATATAGCTCACCACGCAATTAATTATACACCGCTCACACACATACTCTGTCGATTTTTCACTGCATGCCCACACCCACGCACCCTGCCACTTGATCTATCACTGCATGCCCACACCCACACACCCTGCCACTGGATTTATCACTGCATGCCCACACCCACACACCCTGCCACTGGATTTATCACTGCATGCCCACACCCACGCACCCTGCCACTTGATTTATCACTGCATGCCCACACCCACGCACCCT
The DNA here is from genome assembly GCA_033557465.1 of Ichthyophis bannanicus. Taxonomy (NCBI): domain Eukaryota; kingdom Metazoa; phylum Chordata; class Amphibia; order Gymnophiona; family Ichthyophiidae; genus Ichthyophis; species Ichthyophis bannanicus. The sequence goes on along the minus strand of CM066031.1, from coordinate 743,169,057 downwards.
GCCACTTGATCTATCACTGCATGCCCACACCCACGCACCCTGCCACTTGATCTATCACTGCATGCCCACACCCACGCACCCTGCCACTTGATCTATCACTGCATGCCCACACCCACGCACCCTGCCACTTGATCTATCACTGCATGCCCACACCCACGCACCCTGCCACTTGATCTATCACTGCATGCCCACACCCACGCACCCTGCCACTTGATCTATCACTGCATGCCCACACCCACGCACCCTGCCACTTGATTTATCACTGCATGCCCACACCCACGCACCCTGCCACTTGATCTATCACTGCATGCCCACACCCACGCACCCTGCCACTTGATCTATCACTGCATGCCCACACCCACGCACCCTGCCACTTGATTTGTTTGCTGTGTAAACCGCTTTGATTTAAGGATAAAGCGGTATATAAATCCTTTTAAATAAATACATAAATAAATAAGTTAAAGGCTGAAGACAGATCCAGAGAGACAATAATTGCTGCCTATCCGGAGTCTAGATGTTTATGTAAGTCACTTAACAAGGCAGCAGCTGTTGTTTCAGTGCTGTGTCAACTGCAAAAGATGGACTGTTGAGACTACAAGACATCTATATGGTCGATAAAGTTTTCAACTGTTTTTTCTACTAGTTTTGATAAATGTGGTAAGTTAGAAATGGGACGGTAGTGTTCTGGTTTGGAGGGATATAAGGTTGAATGTTTAAACTTGGGAAAGATAAGAGCTTGTTTACAACTATCTAGTACAGCACCCTCTTGCAGGCCGAGGTTCATCATAAAAGGTAGAGAGAAAGATCTAAGGCAAGTTCCTTCTCCCATTAAGATGGCATGGGATCAAGAAGACTTGTAGCATTAATGAAAGGTAATCATTTCTGAAGATGACAGGAGGCCAGAGTGAAATTGAGTTTGATGTGACCCCAGGTGGCATTAGGGGCATTTGTTTGGACTAAGCATTAATGGAACAAGCCCAATATTTGGAAGAGATGGCTGTACATCAGCATATAGGAATTACACTTACCTGGTAATTGTGGTTCCTTTAGAGAATCCAGTTTAGTCCTCCACCACTGGGTAGTGCACCTCCTCCTGCAGCTTGGAGACTGGGCATGTCCAAAAAATGTGACATCACTGCATGTAGTCCACCGGCTCTCCCATCAACCCCCGTGAACTATTGACAAAGCACACTTAAAGGAGCAACAAACAAATAACTAATAACAACATCATTGACTATATAACCATAAACCAGTAAGAATAAAATATAAAATAATTTCTCTTACTTTTATTTATCTATGTTTTTAATACAGACAGGTCTTTTTCCTTATGCCTGCTCTTGTAGCAAAGTCATAGACAGAAAAAGAAAGCAAACAAGGAATTCTTACCTACCAGAAACCACACTTGACCTGAGTCCCTTCAGCTCCCTATACCATCCCAGACGGGAATGAGGACTAAACTGGATTCCCTAAAGGAACCACAATTACCAGGTAAGTGTAATTCCTATTTCCTTATCAGTCATCCAGTTTAGTCCTCCACGACTGGGATGTAACAGAGCAGTAACTATTCCAACTGGCTTGCAACACCGCCGTCCCGAATACAGCATCCTTTGCTGAAAGCACATCCAGGCGGTAGTGTTTACTGAAAGTATGAGGTGACGACCAGGTGGCCGCCCTACAAATTTCCACAGGAGGCACCAGGCTATATTCTGCCCACGATGTAGCCTGCGCCCTGGTCAAATGAGCTCACAAACCTGCTGGCACCACTCTGCCATATAAGAGATAAGCGGAAGCAATGGCTTCTCTAATCCACCAAGAAATAGATGCCTTAGCCGCCGCTTCCTCCTTATGGACCCCTCCGAATAACACAAACAATCAATCCGATTTGCGATAGGACTAAGACACCTTTAAATATTGCTGCAGCACTCGCTTCAAGTCCAACCGGCACAGACTGCAATCTGCAGCACTGCCATCCAACGAACCTAGAACTGGAAGAGAAACTGTCTGATTCAGGTGAAACGGAGAGACCACCTTTGGCAAAAAGGAGGGAACTAGCCTCAACACCACCTTTTCTCTAGAGAAGGACAAAAATGGTTCTCTGCAAGATAACACTTGGAGCTCCGAGATCCGCCTTGCTGAACAAATGGCTACTAAAAACACCATTTTTAGAGTTAAATCCTTCACCGATGCCTTGTGCAAAGGCTCAAAGGGCTCTTTAGCTAAGGCTCCTAAAACCAAATTGAGGTCCCACAAAGGAACTATGACTCTACGGGCAGGACGCAGCTTGGTAACAGCCTTCAAAAAGCAAAGCACATCCGGATGCATCCCTAGCGACACCCCCTGTACTTTGCCCCTATAGCATGCCATAGCCACTAACTGTACTCTTAACGAACCAGCAGCCAATCCCTTCTCAAAACCATCCTGCAGAAAGCTGAGAATCACCGGAACTGATGCCGTCGCTGCTCGTACTTGTCTCCTGGAACACCAATCCTCAAAGATACGCCATATGCGAACGTATGCCAAAGATGTAGACTTCTTCCTCACCTTAACGTTGTGATAACCACTCCCAAATAGCCTTTCTTCCTTAGCCTCACCCATTCAATGGCCAGACCGTAAGCGAGAATCGATCCACCTGAGGCATTCGAAGCAGACCTTGCTGTAATAGACTCTCTGAGGCCGGTAATCTCCACGGATTCCCACTGAGTAGACGAATGAGATCTGCGTACCACGGTTGCCTCAGCCAGTCTGGCGCCACCAACAACACTCTCCCTCGATGGGCCTCGATCCGTTGCACCACCCTGATGATTAGTGCCCACAGAGGAAACACAGAGGAGACATGACATTGGCCAAGGTTGCATCAGAGCGTCAATTCCCTCCGAAATCCTTTCTCGCCGTCTGCTGAAAAATCAACTCACTTTTGCTGACTGGAAGGTTGCCATGAGATCCATGATCAGTGACTCCCCATCTCTGGACTATCTGTGCAAACATGTCCGGATGCAACTCCCATTCCCCGGCATCCACTTGCACCCTGCTGAGAAAATCCACCGTCACATTGTCCTTCCCTGCGATATGCACTGCTGAAATCGCCAGCAGCCGAGTTTCCACCCACTCGAAGAGCGCCTCTGTTGGTTTCCATGGGCACACTTCCCATGCCGCCCTGCCGACTGATGTAGGCTACTATCGCCGAGTTGTCGGATAGCACGTGGATCGCTCTTCCCGTCACGGTGGACTTGAATGCTTGAAGCGCCAGCATCACCGCTCTCAGTTCCAACCTGTTGATCGACCACGCGGCCTCCTGAGCTGACCAGAGCCCCTGCGTGAAGAGTTTATTTATTTTATTTATTTATTTAACATTTCTTATATACCGCGATCTTTGTCATCAGTGCGGTTTACATTGAAACAATATAACACTTGGTCATTTGAGTATGACTTTCGTTTACATATAACAGGGATTTTAACATGGAGGTAAACTGGGGAAAGCACAGTTACTTACCTGTAACAGGTGATCTCTGGGAACAGCAGGAATAAGTCTTCACATATGGGTACATCGGTACCGACGGAGCCTGCGTGGGAACGCTCCCCAGCGTCCAAGAAGAAAGCTTTTGGGAGCATCCCACAGCGCCTGCGTGCTGCCTTCCCACCTTTCCCAACTGCCTCTCCTCAGTTGAGTTTCAAAGCTGAGACAAAGAGAGAGAGAGAGAAGGGAAAGAAGAGATATAGAGATACAACTCCTAGGGGAGGTGGGTGGGTTGTGAAGACTTATTCCTGCTGTTCCCAGAGATCACCTGTTACAGGTAAGTAACTGTGCTATCTCCAGGAACAAGCAGGAATGAGTCTTCACATATGGGGACTCCCAAGTCCCAGCATGTCATAGATTTGAACATGCTATACCTAATAACACCAGGCATCCTAAGGATGGAGGGTAGCAGTTGAAAAGAGAAAGGTGCTGTGGAAAACAGCTTAACCTAGCATAGGACTGCAGACAAGGAGTCCATGTGTGGATGATAATTGTCATCAATGATATTGAAATGAAATATTGCAATATGGACCTCCCCTAACAGGATTTCACAGAAGTATGGAGGTTCATGGGATCTACTGGGGAACCCAGTAGAGGAACCTCGAAGAGGACCTCACTGTAAAGTGGAGGTAATAAACCTGTAGGAAAAACAGTGGAGGTCAGAATCCTGAAAGGTAACAGGTAACCCCAGTAGAAAAACTGGGGTAGTACAAAAATAGTGGGCCTTCAGCGGAAGGCTTTATGACAAAAGCCAAACTGTTTTGGTGGCAGAATGGCTCACTCTTAGGAACAAAAAGAGAAAGGCTAACCGATTTAGACAAACAGGCACAGTCCTTGTGGGGAGAAAGGGTATGGGAACCCCTTGTATCCCAAAAAGAGAGGACAAATGCCTGAGGCGTTAAAGCCTGTGATTAACTGAAGATCCGCAATGTCTCTCCTAACTGGGGTAAGCTAGGAGAGATATTGGAGCATGGAGAGCTTCAGAGGTACCTAAACCCTAAGGTTATGGTATAAAAGTTGTTGACTACCACAGGAGTGGTTGTGTGTGTAGAACCCCAAACCTGCTGGATAGCATAGGTATGGGTAAAGCCCATCTGTCAGAATCATATAGCTATATGAGCATAGACAGTCAGATAGATAAGTATGTGGATACATATCTATCTATAATAAAAAATCTCGACAGATTATATATATATATATATATACACACACACATATACATACATACATATAGATAGACGTATAAGAATATATCTATAGTGAGGTATGGAAGGGCATAAAATACACACAAAAGATAGATATGAATATGTAGGCCTATATATGGGTGTCTGCAGTTAAGCAGAGATATGCCTACAGTACGGTATTCACATAGGATATGTGGAGAGGAAAGATTCATGTAACAACAAGGAGGTGGAACCTACTTGAGAAGATATATAGAGAATCTATTCCTCCTGGTTATGATCTGCAAGCATGCTAGCTAGTGAAATAACCAGGACGGTTACGTGAAAAACAGAGGATAATATCAGTCTACAGCCAGCAAGTCCCGAGTCTTCCAGAACTCTAGCATGGTAAGTGGACAGAAGACGCATAGAGATGAGATACCATGTTGACCTGCTTAAGGGCAAAAGGTATCATGCATTCTTACCATGAGGACGAGTTGCAAGGAGAAAGAGCATATCCCCGATTGGGAATACTATGGACCCAAGCAGGGAATTGGCAACTCCTTAAGCTTTCACGTAAGAGAAGGCCTATGTCCTTTATATCAAAAAGGAGATAGTAAAAGAAGGGAGAACCCTTCTAGTCATGGGAGACATGACTGAAAAGCCTTTTCCAACCATCTAGAATAGCTGTTGGAGAAAAAAAACCCCATGCTCTCTAGCAAGGGCCCATAGTGGAAAGCTTCTCTGTAGGATTGCAGAGAGCATGATGCAGGAGAATGAGGAGATAGAACTGGCTGCTGGAGAGCCAGTATCTCTGCCAACTATGCTGCCAAACCCAGGAGAATGGAGATGGCAGAAATAGAAGACAATCCAGAAAGCTTGTAGTGAGATAATCTCCAAGATAGATGAAAGCACTGACTTGGAGCCACTACTAAGACTAGACAGAATGTTAGTGGAGGACAAATCTGGTTGTTTGTGGACAAGAACCAGTGGTCCAAACATTAGGGCTCCTGCATAGGCAGCTGCTAGCAAGACAGTAGAAAGAATCTTACTGTTTAAAAACAGAAAGAACAGACAGAACAGGAGTAGAAAACTCTGGACATGTCTGATAAGCTGCCCCAAAGCAAAATAGAAAAAGAGGAGTTAACTCAGAGAGGAAAACTCTGCACTGGAAAGTGACAAAACTAGAGAGGCTGAAGAAAAAGCCCTCCAGTGAAGTAATACTGCTCTTACAGAGGAAAAGCTTGATAAGAGGGTGAAGAGAATGGAGCTGAAAAAGACTTACCCCGTTGTAAGTCTATAGAAAGGAAAAAATACATGCTGGCACAGGAAACTATCATTTGATAGTGGTTAGACCTCTTTCCCTAGCAGGAAGAAGAGGAGAAACCTGTGACCTATAGGCATGAACATCCTGACAGCTCATAGAAATATAGAAAAAATGGATGTCTTTTGGAAAGAGATCCATGTCTAGGGGTTAGAAAGAAGCGGTGGATTGCCTCTATTGAGAAGAAGCAAACTGCAGATTCTAAACCCCAAGAGTCACAAGCATCTGATGATGATTGATCAGAAACCCTGCAGTTGCTGGGTTTGCTGAGCCTGGTGAGAGGTTGGATTCTTCAGACCAGGACGATGCTTCCCTTGTTTGGGAACATCTGTATGATGGGCAGGTGATGAATAAAACCTTCTTCTCCTATGGGAAGAAAGTTTGGTAGGACATTTCCTACCTACTGGGACAGAAGAAGGCGTAGAACAACCCCTAGGAACAGGTAAATCAGTGGACAACTGAGTAACCTGACGTAAAGACTCCTTGTTGAAGAGATTTTCTCCAGTGCAAGGAGTATGTCCCAGTCTTTGTTGTGCCCATTTGTCCAAATCTGAAGCTTGGAGCCAGGCTCTATGTCGTGCCCCTATAGCTATAGCAGAAGTCCTGCTAACAGACTCAAAAGAGTCTAGGGAAACACGAGAAAGAAACCAAGAGATATTCTGGATATGCTTAAGCAGTGAGGAATAGTCTGCACTCTTGGAATCTGGAAGGAAAGGAGTCAAAAGATATAATTTCTCTGTGACCTCCTCAAGAGATAGACTCATATAAAAGATATATGAGAGAATTCTTGCAGAAAGCATAGATGTCTGGAAGGTTTGACATCCAAAGGCATCTAGTGTCCTAGACTCACGACCTGGCGGATAAGAAGAGTGCTTTTTCTTACTCTTTACTCGCCTCATTGCTGATTCCACTACTATGGAATGATGAGGAAGTTGAGTCTTTTGAAACCCTGGAGAGGGGGGCACCTGATATAGGAGACCAGTTGCTCTGGAAAGTGGGGGTACCCTTAAAGGTGTTTCCCACAGACCTAGAAGGAGATCCTGCAAGGAATGATGCAAAGGAAGCATTATGTTTTCCTTTGCTTTGGTAGGAACAGAGCCTTGAGCAGGATCATGTCCAGGGATAGGAATGGCAAGTGATCTTGCTATTTCCAGGAGAAAACTCTGAAAAGAGGGATCTCCAACAGGAATCTCCTTTGGACAGGTTAGATCAGAAGAACTAGCCTGAGCACCGAAGGATCTATCCAAATATATAGGAATAGAAGATCCTGCACGGTGCAGGGTGGTATCCTTAAAGAATGGTCACTGGTACTGGCTGTCAGGAGCAGCATCCGTCAGTACCTCATCTTCCATGCCAGGTATCGACTCCAAGTCTGGTATAGAAGGGAGCGATCCTGTTGAAAGAAGCATGGCAGGAGCTGGCCACGATGCTACCGTGGATACCGGTACCGATAACGACACCGGTACCGATGTCGGAGCCAAAGCAGACACAGACATCAGAGTAGCCATCGGTGACAGCTCAATCAGTACCGAGGTAACCAAAAACCTCCGGCAGCCATCCTCGGTACCAAGCCTGCGGTACCGAACAGTGTCGGTACCAAGGCGTGCCGGTACCCAGTCTTCCAGACTAGAGATCGATTGCAAACTCGGTATCGAGGGCAATGAGCCTGATGAACGAAGCACAGCAGGCACCGACCGTAAAGGTAATGTGGACATCGGTACCGACTTCGGTACCGTGTCTGATACCGGTGGATGAAGGCCAACCGGTGGCAACTCAAATGGCATCGAAGGAACCGAAAGTTGCGGATCCGAATCATTGGAACTGAGCCTTTGGTACCAAGGGGAGCCGGTACCAAGGCGAGTCGGTACCCAATCCTCCAGACTGGAAATCGATTCCAGACTCGGCATCAAAGGAAGCGAGTCTATCGATGCACATCTGGAGGGTACCAACGTCGGTGGTCATATCGGTGTCGGTACCGATACCGGAAAGTCAGTCTGGGAGATATCCACCGGACCCGAAGGTACCGAGGATGCCAGATGACGATCCCTGGTGAGGAGTGTTTCATCCAACACCAGTGCTGGAGCCGGGATATCGGTACCACTCGAAGCGGATGCCACCGCCGGACACGGCTCAGGTATGTTCTGTGAGAGGTGAACCCCAGGAACAACCTGAAACCCCTCATACGCTTTGGAAACGGAAGACTCCTGCTGGGGTTTTGAAGCCAGTGGGCCCTCGAGGGCAAGGCCGGAGCCGTCTGCATGCTGTGCATGAGACCTACCACTCGAGGACTGGCTAGTCTTAACAGATTGTTTGTGGGTTACCTGATCCTGTGTAGAAGAAGAATGGGACGGTGCCCTGAAGTTGGAGGGGAACCGGGTATCGAGGAAACCTCGATGTTGAAACCCTCTTCTCACCAAACTGTTGCCCAAAGGCTCCGGAGGAAAAAGGTTAGGCCCCAAACAGGTTAGACACCGACTTTGAGGGTCTAAAAATAAAGTTGTACCGCCACAGTCTGAACATTTCCTGGAGAAAGTGGCTGGCGGTTCCATGAAGGAAAAAGAAGAGGCCTAAAGGCCTGAGAAACCGTGAGACACTATGAGGAAAAAATAGTCCTTGAAAAAGGAAAATTTTACAAGAAAAGAAAAGAAAACACCGGCGGTACCGGTGGCGTAGGGGAAGACAGCCGCGACCACAAGAAAACTAAAGAAATAAAACAAGAATTTTCTGCGGTGACAGGAGGACGTCCTGCCGGCTCCGCGGAAAAATGAAAACTGAGGAGAGGCAGTTGGGAAAGGCGGGAAGGCAGCATGCATGCGCTGTGGGATGCTCCCAAAAGCTTTCTTATTGGACGCTGGGGAGAGTTCCTGCGCAGGCTCCGTCGGTACCGACGTACCCATATGTGAAGACTCATTCCTGCTTGTTCCTGGAGATAACTATTTACATTTTTAGCAATATACATGTTGGTACTCAACTCACAGTAGTTTTATGCAATTAGTTTCAGAGGTTAGGAAATGTAAGGGTGGGGGAGTGTGAAGGGGGGGGGGGGTATCTAGATGTTTAAAATGCATAAGAAACAGGTGATGCTTGATGGATTTTCTAAACTGCCTAAGGTCCCTGATCGCTCTAATGCTGGGAGGAAGTTTGTTCCAACACCTGGGGGCGAAGTTCCCAAATGCCCTATTGATGGTTGTCTGGTTAAGCTTTGTAGAATTACTTGGTATAATCAGCATGTCTGCAGTTAGTGATCTCCTAGATCTATCGTTTCCGTTGTGTGTGATTAGGTCAGAAATTGATGAAGGTGACATTTTGTTAAAGGCCTTGAAGGTTATGAGGAGGGCCTTGTATAAGATTCTACAGTTTATTGGAAGCCAATGGAGTTCTTTTAAAATGGGGGAGATGTGATCACTCCTTGATACTCCGCAAAGGACGCGAGCTGCTGCGTTCATAGCTAACTGTAAGGGGTTGAGGGTAATCTTTGGGAGGCCATGCATATAATGTTAGCATAATCGAAGTGAGGTGTGACTAGCGCTTGGAAGTTGTCCGCAATGCGCTCCCCAGCTGACTAGACTTGCATCTGTCAGCAACGGAAGCCACTCCGGCTGTTCCAGACGCATCCCCGAGGTCGAGCATGGAAGCAGCCACCAGTGTAGCGCTCTCTTGACCTTAAGAGGGCAAGGAAGTCTTGTGTTCAGCGAGTTCTCCTGGTGGGCCCAGCGGCGAAGCAGTGCTCCTTGCAACGGACACATATGAAACCTGGCCCACGGCACCGCCTGCAATGTTGCTGCCATGGTTCCCAGCAGCTGAAAGTAATTCCAAGCCGAAGGTGCTGGAGTAGCCAAGAAGCGACGCACCAATGCTATTAATCCTTGCACTGCCCCATTGCGAGTGTTGAACCGGACCACCAGATACTCAAGATCCTGTGACGGTACCAGGTGACTTTTTGTCAGAGTGACCACCCAACCGAGGTTTTCGAGAAACTTCACCACCTTATGCAGGACCTGAACACTCTCGGCTTCGGATTTCGCTTGAATCAACCAATCGTCAAGATATGCATGAACTAGAATTCCTTCCTTCCGCAACGCTGCTGCCACCACCACCATAATCTTGGTGAAGGTTCGTGGAGCTGTCGCGAGACCAAAGGGCTAGGCCTGGAAGTGATAATGTCCCCACAGAAGGGCAAAGCGAAGATATCTGTGATGGCTCTCTCTGATTGGGATATGCAAATACGCCTCCGTAAGATCAAGGAACGCTAAGTACTCCCCCTGCCGCACTGCAACAATGACGGACCTTAATGTCTGCATTCTGAAATGCGGTACACAGAGACAGCGGTTCACTCCTTTTAGATCCAATATAGGGCTTACCAAGCTGTCTTTCTTTGGAACTACGAAAAAAATGGAGTATCGACCCCTGCCGTAGTCATCCACGGGCACGGGAACGACCGCCTGCATTTGCAACAAACAGTCCAGAGTGCTGCGGACCGTCATGGTTTTCCTTAGGCCCTTGCAGGGAGACAGCACAAAGGAATCTTGTATGGGCTAAGCGAACTCCAGTGCATAGCCATTTCGAATTATCTCTAGAACCCATTGATCTGTCATTATTTGGGCCCAAGCAGGAAGAAACTCCTGAAGTCTCCCGCCTATCGGTTGACTTCTGACCCTGGCCCACCTTACTTCATTGCGATTTCCTAGCGGGAGTTGCAGAAGCCGTTGCAAAACCTTTGGCTCCACGAAACCCCCGAAATCCCTGTGCTCGCGGAGCAAATCTTCCTCGTTGGAAGCCCCCCAACCGAGAAGTTCGAAACCTCCTGAAATCTCGGAACTGAGCTTGAAAGAACTGTGAGGATTTCCCTTGCTTAGGTTTATCTTCAGGAAGTCTGCCCCCTTTAGACTCTCCCAAATCCTTAACCAGCTTGTCTAAATCCTCACCAAACAACAGGGTTCCTTTAAACGGAAGTTTACTGAGCCACGCTTTAGAAGAACCATCCGCTGCCTAATTCCTCAACCATAGGGACCTTTGAGCGGCCACCAAAGACGCCATACTATTAGCCAGGGCCCTGATTAAGTCATAATGCACATCAGACAAGTAGGCCGCACCAGACTCCAGGTGGTCTAACTCCCGCAGGCCCTCTTGTTCTAGCTGAGTAACCTGGTGTAAACCCTGGGACCATCTGAGACAAGCTCTTGCTACCCAAGCTCTGCAAATGGAAGCTTGAAGAGACAAAACATTTGCCTCAAAGGCCTGCTTCAATAGACCATCCACTTTCCTATCCTGCGCATCCTTCAGCGCTGCGCTGCCCTCCACCCGAATGGTGGTTTTCTTTGTTACCGCCGAGACTGCTGCATCAATCCTTGGGGAGCGAAAACTCTTTGTCCTTATCTGCCAAGGGATACAACCTATTCATAGTCCTAATTCCCCTAAGTCCTGCCTCCGGAGTATTATTGATCACAATAATATGGAGTATTATTGATCACACCGACTTCAGGACAGTGGCACAAGCCCTCATCATTCCCCACCTGGACTACTGCAATGCCATATTACAAGGTCTGCCTAAAAAAACCCTTGACATACTTCAACTGGCACATAACGTAGCAGCCAGAATCATCATGAAGAAACGTCTAACTGAGCACATCACTCCCGCACTAATTGAGCTACATTGGCTCCCCATCACGGCCCGCATCCAATATAAGATCTTAGTAACCACATTCAAGCTCGTTCATAATGTAGCACCCTCATACCTCAATACCTTAATCTCCGCACAACCTATCAACAGAAGCAGAAGAACAGTAAATAGCAACACCCTTCATGTCCCAAGTAGCCTGAGAAATTGCAATGCAAACACCACTAACAGAGCGTTCTGCTTTATTGCTCCACTACTCTGGAACCAACTGCCCTATGAACTGAGAGCAAACAAAGACTTGAAGGACTTCAGGAAAAAGCTTAAGACTCACCTCTTTCAGTCTCATTACAACCTAACCTAGGCAGAGTGACGTAATGCTTTTCAAGCAATATACCCATTGAAAATAATCATATCAACAAGAAATGCATCCTGTAATTATGTAATTTATGTAAACCCGCCTCTCAAGAAATCAAATGTAAATCTGTAACCGTTTGATGTGACTATTACCCATCCCTGCAATCATACTATATGCTCTAATTCTGTACAGCCTCACCCTTATGTATAGAAAACCGTTGCTGATCGCTGGAAGCAGCGGGATACAAGTGTACACTAAATAAAATAAATAAATAAATAAAATCCCATTAATCCTGAATCATTTGGTCAACCACCCGATGCACGGGGAAGACCACCTGGGACTGTCTTACTGCCTGAATAATAGGCTCTTCTCCACCTTCGTCTTCCACCGGTTGTTCAGTGGCTAATTTCAGTGTTTGGAGGGATTCTGTGATAAGTGCCACCAATTCCTCTCTCCGGAACACCCTAATAATTTTTGCCTGATCCTCCGGTTCGGGAATTTCTCCTTCCTCCAACTCCTCCAATCCAGCCTTGAGCTCAGACTCACATTCCTCAGAGTCTTGCCACTCCACCTCCAGAGGCGAAAGGTCGCAAACCTTGACTCTCTTGGGCGGTCTCAGGGCACCACTGCCCAACCCAGTGGTAGTACCCTGCAGACTCGGTGTGGCCAACGGCAAAGGATCTGGCACCTTCCCCTGCCACCTCAGATAGAATGCTTGATGCATAATTAATAAAAAATCTGGGCAAAAATCACCGAGCTGTTGACTTGATCCCCCTGGAAGGGAAGCCAGTAACTGTCCCTCCGGGGAACCTTGACCGGCTGTCTGCTGAGAAGGGGATGAAGACTCCCCCCTCCTTCCCAGCTACCATGCCTGGAAGCTCGGATGACTGTGTTTCCATCTGGTGGCTCCAGACTGGCGGATACTGCCGTACACCCCCGACACACACACATACAGTACTAATCCTACAAAGAAATAGCACAGAATGAGCCCCCCAATGCAAAAACACTACTGCCCAATAAGAAGAGTAGCTTAACCTACCCCCTAGAAAAATACTCTAGGCCCAAAGCAAAAATGGACTCCTGCCCACCAGAGCCCCCAAACACAAATAAAGAAACTAAAGAAATTAAAGAAAGCCAATCCACAACGGGCTGACCGAAAACACTGACTGCCTAATCTATATGTTACACACTCACACTCGCATGCTGTCTGCACGCGGCTACCACAAGGACAAAATGGCCGCCACTGACAGAAGCAGAAGAATGGTGCCAAAATGTCCCACGATGCTTCACAGTCCAGGCTCTCGGCCTTAGACTTCCCACTGTTTGGCCCCCCACCAATGTTCCCTCTAATTTTCTGTAGGCTGTGTGCGCGCATAAAATATAAGCTGTGCAGCTTTTGAAGGAAGGTTAAATTTTTGTGCGCCACATAACGACACTCGGAGTTATATACTTTAAAATTTGACTACACGTCAGAATATGGTATGTACACCACATTGATTGCATTAGAAAATATTGTAGAACTTGTGAAAACCATAAATACACAAAAGCTTTTCAATTTTAAGAAAGTCTGTGTTGTTTTCTATCAGAATCAGAACCGTAATTTTTGTGCGCTCTGTTGTAAAGTATGTGCGCTCACTCGGTGAGGTGTGTGCGCGCGCACACGCGCACAGCTTAGAGGGAACAGTGCCCCCCACCTACCTGGGATTGCTGCTCAAATGCTCTTTACAGCAATCACAGGGCTCCAGCCCGTGTGGCTCTGCTCAGCCCGAAATGAGCGAGGAGCCGCCGGACGAACTACCCGTTAACCAGCCTTCCTTCTCTGCTGGCTCGGGGCATTTGATCGGCGGTGTACATCCAAGCATCTCACCGAGAATAACCGAGCTCTCCCCCGTACTTGCAAGGGGGAGAGATCGGAGCTGTGAGCAAAGTGACAGTGCTTCAGTTAGGAGAGATCAAGCAGGGGCCGGCAGAAGAAAGATTTATCTCCCGTCCTTTTTTTTTTTTTTTAATTTAAAGATACAAATCACAAAATAAACCAAAACCAGCAAATAACCCTCAAATCAAACCCAAAACCAAGGGACTGCTACTCTAATACTCAATTATTTCCTAAAGTGAGCCCTGCACTAGGCTTACTACATCCTCCTGCTGCATGGAGACTGGACATACTGGGGGTTGATGGCAGAGCCAGTGGACTACATGCAGTGATGTCAGGTTTTTTGGACATGCCCAGTCTCCAAGCTGCAGGAGGAGGTGCACTACCCAGTGGTGGAGGACTAAACTGGATAACCGATGAAGATTTTTTTTTTAAAGAATATCCTGACTACACTGAACATTCTACTATGGAAGGCAAAGGAGAAGCAGTGGGGTTTGTCACATTAAATCTTTTAATTTCGAAGAACCAAAATGTACAATACAGGAGAGGCATACTTCTAACTGGAAAATACCACACACATACACCCTCTCACTCCATAAACCAAGCAGTAAAACGTTTTTGTTAAAAGCAGATTTTTGTCTGTAACTAAGTCTGCTATAGTTTGTATGTTTCTTCTTTGTTTGGCATCTTTTGGATTCCATGTACTCAGAAGGTCACAAGAACAGATGTTCCTGGGTTTTGTAGTTAGAAAAATAATCCTCTCAGGTGTAAACATGATTAGCTGCTTGCAGACTAGAGGTTAAGTTGCCTTAGAAGAACCGAGAAAGATGAATGTTGTGGTAGATGTTTTATGCTAACCTGGGAAGCCCTGTCTAAAAGCCAGCAAAAGAAAGCATTTCATTATCAAGTATGGACATTCTTCAACTTGATAGCAAGACTTTGTGGCCTTTCAGAAAACAGTACTTTCAAAAGTACGGCAACATGCTTGCATAGGTGTAATGTTTTTTTATAAAGTTTTGCATCACATCATCACACCACATTTTGTTCAGTCTTCAATTGACAAAACCTTTGGGTGCTGGCGTTTGATATATTACAAGACCCTTAGTTGTACATTCATGTAAAAACAAAAATCAAAAGGCTTTTTCAAATGAGTAGTAGATTAGAGAAATGCGCGCAAGACAGATATTTTTTTGTCTGCTTTCAATTTGATTTCTGGACTCTTTTTGTTCATTTCATATATTTGTTTTAACAAAAATAAATTTATGCAAGTAGAACTCTTTAACAATTGCAAATTGACTTAGGAATATGCTTATTAACGTGAACTAATGGGCGAACTTAACTGTTTGCACGTGCTAAACATACATTGGAGGTGGGGGGGCGGGATGGGGACAGGCCAGGTTAGGAGTGGAGTGCAAATATTGACTATGCATTAGCACATGCTCACTTACGGCCACCTCAACGAGTAGCGGTAACACACCAGCAGTATTTATGGCAAGCAAAATATGAGAATTTAGTTTTGCTCAACTGTTCTCACATTCAGAGATTGCTAGATGAGTCTTACAATAAATAGTAAGAAACATTAGGATGACTTATTAGGGAAGAAGTGAGCAAAGCTACCTGAAACCAAAAGGAAAGTATTGTTCATAAATCTGAGATGATAAAAAAACACTAAAGAAGAATTACAGACAGTGCATTAAATTTGCAAAGGCAATCGTTTCATTCTTAATTTATAGTTGTTCATTTTAATCTTCCACCCATTCTTGGCCTTTTGATATTCTTAACAATACTTTAATACAACACAAAATATTATTGAACTTGAAAGTGGTTATGTACATTGTATTTCTTAATTTTGTTCCAAGACATGAAAATCCAGCAAATGAGATAATATATTCAAATTCTAAATCGCAGCCTGTGTAGGGGCGAGAGATGAAGTATTGGTAGAATTATAAATGGTACAGCTGGGTGACAAGCAGTTTCTTCACACAGAAAACACATCTTCCCTATTGAAGAAAAACAAAACAAAACCCTGAGACTTATCCCTACAAGGAAAAGGCAGTTTTTATGACTCCAATTACAGCTAAAGTTTGGCTATAACTCTTGAATCCTTGTGCACAGGAGTTTCTTGTGACATACATTATAACTCCCACAGTTCAAAACCATTTCAGTGGGAGGATATCTGTATAACATGGTGCAGATAACAAATAAAGTAATATGCAGTTTGGCAGCAATATACATGGAAGTGCTGCTGCTGAATGCATATGCATAATTTTATATGGATATCTGATCTATGAGGGTCTTTTGCTAATGGTGCTACCCGGCAGCGCATGTTCCGGTGCACGGTAAAGGTGCAACAGGATGCAAATTGCCAGGCAGTGCTCGACTGTGACAGTGCAAAATGATTCCTGTGCAACCCGTGATAGAGGCAGGAGTGGGCGGGATAGCGGCAGAAAGTGCGTGTGAAGAGTTTGGTTCGGTTAGTGCTTTGTTCACACCGTGTGCTAATGTCATTAGCACGGGTTCACCTAAAGCCACCTCAATAGCTGCCGTTAGGTGCACCTGCACTAATGGAGCACCCACTATGAAACAGGGCTCCACATTAACACCCCCAACAGTTCACACAGGGGGGAGGGGGGGATGTTGCACATAATGCGCCATGGTTTGGTGCTAATTGTGCGTTTGCTGCAACAGCTTAGCGTCCGTTAGTAAAAGACCCCTATATTTTGCAGAACTTATATATCTATATCTATCTATCTATCTATCTATATCTATCTATATCTATATATAAAACCTAAATGATAGCAGCTGATTATCGCTACTGTCCGGATAAGATTTCCTTCTTTCCCAGTTCCTGAGCAGTTTAAGACACACTAGGGCCCTTTAGCTAAAGGATGTTAGCTGTTAGCACTGGTTCTGGCAGTGCTAAAGGGGCTTTGGGACATGTGTTAACAGTTAGCATGGAGCTATTACAGTTAAAGCTGCTCCAATGCAATAACTAACTCCAACATTCTGGGATAAGAACATAAGATATGCCGTACTGGGTCAAACCAAGGTCCATCAAGCCCAGTATTCTGTTTCCAACAGTGGCCAATCTAGGTCATATGTACCTAGCAGTTTCCACAAGGGTCACAGGTTCCACAATGCTTGTATTGGTTCAAGCATTGATATCCTGGGTCCCTTCTTAATAATGGTTTATGGACCTTTCCTCCAGGAACTTGTCCAAACCTTTTTTAAACCCAGCTACACTAACAGCCTTTACTACATCCTCCGGTAACAAATTCCAGAGTCTGATTATACGTTGAGTGAAAAAATATTTTCTTTTATTAGTCTTAAATAGTTTACCGTGTAGCTTCATTGCATGTCCCCTAGTCTTTCTATATTCTGATAAGGTAAACAATCGATCTACGTTTACCCGTTCCACTCCGTTCATTAATTTATAGACTTCTATCATATCTCCCCTCAGCCGTCTCTTTTCCAGGTTAAAGAGCCCTAACCTTTTTAGCCTTTCTTCATAGGAGTATCCTTCCATCCCCTTTACCATTTTGGTGGCTCTTCTCTGAACCTTTTCTAAAATCACTATATCCTTTTTAAGATACGGCGACCAGAATTGCACACAATATTCAAGGTGCGCTCACACCATGGAACGATATAGAGGCATTATAATATATTTTGTTTTATTTTCCATTCCTTTCCTTATCATACCTAGTATTCTATTTGCTCTCTTGGCTGCTGCTGCACACTGGGCCGAGGGTTTTAACATGGTATCCACAATGACGCCTAAATCTTTTTCCTGGGTGGTGGTTCCTAATGTGGAACCTTGCATCATGTAACCATAGTTTGGGTTGTTCTTCCCTAGGTGCATAACCTTGCACTTGTCCACATTAAATTTCATCTGCCATTTTGATGCCCAGTCTTCCAATTTATCAAGATCCTCTTGCAATTTTCTACAATCCTCTTGGGTTTTAACAACTTTAAATAGTTTTGTGTCATCTGCAAATTTGATAACTTCACTCGTTATTCCACTTTCCAGGTCATTTATGAATATGTCAAAAAGCAGCAGACCCAGCACAGATCCCTGGGGTACACCACTATTCATCTTTCTCCATTGGGAAAACTGGCCATTTAGCCCTACCCTCTGTTTTCTATCTTTTAACCAGTTCCTGATCCACTATAGTACACTGCCTCCTATCCCATGACTCTTTAGTTTTGCCAAAAGTCTCTGATGAGGGACCTTGTCAAAGGCTTTCTGAAAGTCCAGATACACAATATCAACTGACTCACCTTTGTCCACCTGATTATTCACTCCTTCAAAAAAACATAACAGATTAGTAAGACAAGATCTTCCTTGTCTAAAGCCAGGTTGGCTGTCTCCCATTAGGTCATGACTATCTACATGCTGAGTAATTTTATTCTTTATGATGATTTCTACCATTTCTCCCGGTACTGATGTCAGGCTCACCAGTCTGTAGTTTCCCGGATCACCCCTGGAACCCTTTTTAAAAATTGGTGTTACATTGGCGATCCTCCAATCTTCAGGTATTAGAGATGATTTTAATGATAGTTCACAGATTACTAATAGCAGGTCTGCAATCTCGTATTTCAGTTCTTTCAACACCCTTTGATGTATACCATCCGGCCCAGGTGATTTGCTACTCTTCAGTTTATCTAATATTTGTAATACATCTTCCCGATGTATTGATATTTCCTTCAATTCTTCCGCACCTTTAAATACCACTTCAGTCATGGGTAACATCCCTACATCTTCCTCAGTAAAGACTGAAGCAAAGAATTCATTCAGTCTCTCCGCTATCGCCTTGTCGCCTCTTAGTGCTCCTTTAACCCCTTTATCATCTAATGGACCAACTGACTCTCTCACAGGTTTTTTGCTACGAATGTACTTGAAAAGGTCTTTACTTCGCGTTTTTGCTTCCGCAGCAAGCTTCTTGTCAAATTCTCCCTTTGCCTGCCTTATCAATGCCTTGCATTTGACTTGCCAGTGCTTGTGTTGTTTCCAGGTTTCGTTGTTTGGCTCTTTTTTCCATTTCCTGAAAGATGCTTTTTTTGGCAACAGCCGCCTCTCTGACCTCACCTTTAAACCATGCTGGCAGTTTTTTGGACTTCCTTCCACTTTTCTTAAAGCGTGGAATACAGCTGGTCTGGCCTTCCAAGATAGTATTTTTCAACAACAGCCAAGCCTGATGTACGTCTTTAACCTTTGCAACTGCTCCTTTTAGTTTTTTCTTAACTGTTTTCCTCATTTTATCATAGTCTCCCTTTCGAAAGTTAAAAGGTAGTACTGTGGATTTCCTTACTATCCCTCCTCCACTAATTAAATCAAAGGCGATCATGCTACGATCACTATTGCCAAGTGGCCCCAACAACCTTATCTCTTGCACTAGATCTGGTGTTCCACTAAGGATTAGGTCTAATATGGCTTCCCCTCTGGTCGGTTCATGAACCAGCTGCTCCAAGAAGCAGTCATTTATTTCATCTAGGAACTTTATCTCCCTAGCATGTCCTGACGTGACACTGACCCAGTCGATACCGGGGTAGTTGAAATCACCCATTATTATTACTGTGCTGTAACTTTTGTTAGCTTCCTTGATTTCTTTGAGCATTTCATCATCCATTTGGTCATTTTGGCCAGGCGCTCGATAGTACACCCCCACTGCCATTGCCTTCCCCCTTTTACATGGAATTTCAATCCATATAGAATCTACAGCAGATTTTGCTTCCTGCAAAACTTTAATCCTTTCTGACTCAATGCCCTCTCTAACATAGAAAGCAACCCCTCCACCAATTTGATCATCTCTATCATTACGATATAGTTTGTACCCAGGTATCACAGTGTCCCACTGGTTGTCCTCCTTCCACCATGTCTCTGATATTCCAATCATATCTAACCTCTCATTTAGTGCTATGTATTCTAACTCTCCCATCTTATTTTTTAGACTTCTAGCATTTGCATACAAGCATTTTAGAGAATGTATTTTATTCATATTAATTTGGCTATTGTTAGACATGGGTAATTTGGGATCTTTAAGTTCTGTCTGCTCCATACTTGAGGGCATTTGGGCTACTTTACTCTTTTGTGGAACCTCTCTGCTTTTGGTAGTATCCTTCAAAGATACATTCTTCCGAACCATCCGCTCTTGGGCGACTGTCGGCTTTCCCCTAATATCTAGTTTAAAAGCTGCTCTATATCCTTTTTAAAGGTTAATGCCAGCAGCCTGGTTCCATCCCGGTTAAGGTGAAGCCCATCCCTTCGGAAGAGCCTCTCCTTTCCCCAGAATGTTCCCTAATTCCTAACAAATCCAAAACCCTCATCTCTGCACCATTGTCTCATCCACGCATTGAGACTCCGGAGCTCTGCCTGCCTTTTGGGTCCTGCGCGTGGAACAGGAAGTATTTCGGAGAATGCTACCCTGGAAGTTCTGGATTTCAACTTCCTACCTAAAAGCCTAAATTTAGCCTCCAGAACCTCCCTACCACATTTTCCTATGTCATTGGTACGGACATGTACCAAGACAGCAGACTCCTCCCCAGCACTATCTAAGACCTTATCTAGGTGGCGCGTGAGGTCCGCTACCTTTGCACCAGGCAGGCATGTTACCAGGTGATTCTCAAGTCCACCAGTCACCCAGCTATCTACATGCCTAACGATTGACTCACCAACTATAACAGCTGTCCTAACCCTTCTTGCATGGGCACATGGCCCTGGAGAAACTTCCTCGGTGCGAGAGGGTTTTACATCACCTGGAGGACAGGTCTTAGTTACAGGATCACTTCCTGCCACACCAGGGTGATGCTCTCCTGTCACGTGACCTCTCTCCTCCATGGCAACAGGGATGCTGCCAGACTGGAGGTGGGACTTCAGGACTATATCCCTGTAGGTCTCGTCTATGTACCTCTCTGTCTGTCTTATGCTTTCCAAGTCTGCTACTCTAGCCTCTAGAGAACAGACTCGTTCCCTGAGAGCAAAGAGTTCCTTGCACCTAGTGCACACGTAAGACCTCTCACCAACTGGGAGAAAATCATACATTTGTAGCTTTGCTAATACCCGATTGCATCTAAATCACGGAGGTATTTAAACAATTCTAAAAAACTATGGAGGGGATGTTGAAAGGAATCTACATAGTTTGCAGATATGCAAATTGTGTAAAAGCCACTCAATAGGAAATTCAGCAGCATTAACACATTTGTGCTGCTGAATATCTGCGGGTGCCGCTGTTGCATGCCCCGGCGCGACCCGATTACCACTGGGGCTAGCCGGGAGCATTCTAGGGCGGCACCGTTGTAACTGGCCTGCAGCGATATCGAGCCACTGCTCAGTTACAGACACATGGAGAAAGTCAGGCACAGGAAGGGCTGGTGCAGATGTTAACGGGTAGTGGCTGCATATCACCGCTGCCTGGTTAGCTTCCCCGCAATCCAGCCAATCCAAATATTCAATGCCGGTATATGGATATGGCCCCGGCACTGAACATCTGGGTTAAGAGTTAAATATTGGCTCCTCTATATAGAAAACTGATTGCGGGTGAGGTGTTCCTTCTAGTGCTATAGAAGAGCGGGCTCTGTTCTGTGCCATTATTGCCCAGTAATGTGCATCATTGAAATATAGTGTGTACTATTCTAACTGGATAAGTGCTTTTGGATTCTAGTCCTTGCATTATGCTTTCTAACATTGGTTACTGCACAGCTTTATAACAGTGCGAACAATTCTCTGTGATCATTTATAGAACTAGGTAAGGTCTACTGACTTGGATGAAGTATTTTTTCCTGGAGCACAATTCATGTTGATTTCTTCTCTAATCTTAGGCAAATCACATTACGTGGTTTACAGGATGTGGCAGTGTATCTAACAGCGGCCCATAATAAAATTATATTAATTTATGGTCACAGTTATGGATTACCATAATTAATAATACATCCGTTCCGTACAATCAAAAGATATTCTGTTACATCTGTAAATAAAATGCTTCCTTCCATCCCAGCCGTAGAATTACATCAGTAGTCTTCTGCACTAGAAATAGGTCTGTCATTATGGCCATCATCGGAGATCTTTAGACTGGTTAACGGAACTATGCTGATAACATCTCTGGCTCAAACTCTTGATCATGCCAATAGTGGAGAACACACAAGTCCATTTAATTCATTACAGCCCGATATGGTACCATGTTTCGAACCCCAAGTCAAAAAAGGTTCTGGTAACATGCCTGCCTCACGCGCCACCTAGATAAGGTCTTAGATAGTGCTGGGGAGGAGTCTGCTGTCTTGGTACATGTCCGTACCAATGACATAGGAAAATGTGGTAGGAAAATATACTCAGCTGTCTCAATCGATGAAGTCTCCCATTTCAAACTCTTTTACAGCTCATCGTTCAAAGTATTCATAATGAGAGATCACTTTGTACAAATTGCACCGTGTTGGGCTATAGTGAGATTAATGAATTAAATGCATTAAAATACAAGTGAACTGAATGTAAAAGATATTTGATGATTTTCTACATACTGATAAGGAGTAATGCTCAATCTTTGATAATTAGGGGCCAGTTTACTAAACCGAGTTAGCAAGAGCTATCTGCTGTGTTAGCACCTATCTGGACACAGTAGCAGTTAACACAGGGCAACTGCAGATAATGCCGTGATTTTCTGGGTCATTATAGAAAGCCTGTTATCTGCAGGACTGGGCAGAGAGTGCACATGTCTGCAATGCGCAGTTACCATAGGGCTCGACAGCACGTACTAATCGTTGGATTTACAGACAGCAAGAGTGCAGCTAACTCCTTCTTAATGGGTGGCGTTAGCTACATCTACAATGCTTCCCAACTGCATTCTCTGCACTTTTGGTGTGTTTTCTATTGGGGAACTGCTGTGCATGCCCCCAACATATAATGCACAGCTTTTGCAGCTAATACGGTGCTATCTGCACTTTTTTGGTGTGTTTTCTGCAAAAGTCTAACTCGGTTTAGTAAACAAGCCCCTTAAAGCAAAATGGACTATGAAGTATATTGACATTATGGGGCACATCTACTAAACTGCAGCAACCTTTTGCAGCTATCACAGTGCAATAGCTGCAAAAGGCCTGTAGTAAGTCCAAGTCCCAAACCTATGCGGCATCTGCAGGTAGCATTCCCAGCTTTCCCCCTGCAGATACCATGGAGGTTTCGGACTTACCATAGAGATGCATGAACCCTATGTTGGCAGGTAGCGTGGGAAGCCAATGAGTTATCATAGGTCTGCACAGTAAGTGCAAGGGTAGGACAGGTAGCGATCACGTGGACAGAAGCTCATCCCAGCTGTGTCCCCCTGATTGCTACTAATCTGCACAAAGTCTCCCTTTGGGCCTCCAAACCTATGATTATCGTTGGTGGTGTGGATGTACGGATCCGCAGCACTGACAAGTAAAACAGAGCAGCATCCCCATCTTCCAAACCAATCCCCCAACAGCTCCCGATCCCCATTGAGAACTATCTTGGGGGATCAATGCACCCCCTGACCAAGTTCAAAGCCCAACTAGCCAGTCGGGCAACTCTTCCTCCTTCCCCCCCCCCCCCAATCTAAAAAGTAATAATTTCGGCTAGCCAGTCAAGCCCTATTCCCCCCCCCCCCCCAAGTGTTTTTCTTTGGGTTCATCTTTGAGGCTCAATCACTTATCCCAAAGTAACAGATGTCTCAGAGGGTTAGTACCAGCCGTCAAGGCCGTTAGCCACATTCTGGGTTTCTAATGTTGTTTATGAACGAGATAAAAAGGGGTCATAGGACTTTTTAGAGCTTCAGATGCTTTGGACTCTACAACATTGCAAATGTGCTTATACCAAAAGAAATGGACTGGAAACTTATCTTGCCATTTTAGCAAGTTACTGTTGCCATGAAATGTATCCAGTTCTACTACTTGCTTGTGCATAAACATGGAATGATCTACACTGTATTAGTCACTTGATGAGATCCCAGCTGGAGGGAGAGAGGAGTGGAGGAATAGCCTAATGGTTAGAGCATTGGCTTGGGAACCAAGAAGACCAGGTTGAATTCCCACTAGCACTCCTTGTGGCCTTGGGCAAGTCACTTAACCCTCCATTGTTAAAAAAAAAAAAAAATCCAAGTTATCAATGTCCCTATTTAATGTACATTACAAAGTTTAAGTTACAATGTAAACTGCTTTGATTGAAATAATAAAGCAGTATAAAAAAACCTGTTAAATAAAATATTTGCTGGAGGAACTGCCTTCAAAGGAATGTGAGGAGCTACTTCAGAGGATTATCACCGCATTATTATGGTATCTGCACCCTGAGAACTCTGAGATCAAACAGAGAACCTGAATTTGCAAGAGGTGCCCAGTAGTGCACAACCGATTTATCAGTGTGCCTTAATAATGTAGGGCCCAATATTTCAAAGAGATTGACCCAGCTTTAAATATCTAGTTCTAAAGTTCACTAGCAGCGGCTAGTGCCCCATAGTGCGTACAAAAATGATTTTAACATGAAAAGGCTTAAATTGTTTATTAACATAGATATCTGAATCAAGCCAAAATATGAAGGAAAATCAGGAGGAAAAAATTCCCACTAATGATCCTAAGTTTTTTTGTCTGAAGAAGGCAGTCCTACGAGTCTGTTTAAGATGGGATCCAAGCCACACATGTGCCTTCAATTTTCTCATTGTTTTCTCTCTGCTCAGCCATCTACACAAATACCAGGCACATCACTCCTGATGGCTGTTAACTTTCCAAGGGAAACCAGCCTTAGACAATTGAATATAATGCACGTGGATTACATACTTTACAAACAACCAGTGCTCTAAAAATTTGGCTCTTATTAAAATCAAAGGGGAGCAAACTCCGGAGTAGAAAAGCTGATGGATGCATGAAACAGTTTCCCTGGAGCTGGAATGTGCGAAGACATAGGTTAAGTACAGAAAATTTGTAGTTGCAGTGATCACGTGAGATATGTAATAAGTTGGCCTTCTGATTTATGTGGCACGTGAAGTGACATTTTAGAAAGGGCATCCAAGCGCAATCTGGGACGTCCAGGGCAAAAACTACTAAAAAAAATGCCAGGGATGCCTATGTTTCTGCCTGATTCTAGAAACATAGACGGCCCAGGTGCAGATACCCATGCCAGCATCCACATAGGCATCCTCTCTACAAGAACATGGGGCAGGAACCTCTATCACACACTAGTCTGTATACAGAGATGTCCATCAGCATGGCAAAATAAAAAACAGAGACCTTATTACCTGTCCATGTTTGTTGTCAATATGGATGTTTGGCTGTCAAAATGAGCACTTTTCCAATGCCTATTCATGCCTTGGACATGGCTTGGGACATGCAGGACATTTCTGAACTCTGGTGAGGAGGTCCAGGTTCTTGGGAATACCCCAGATATCCCTATACCATGCCCTCATTCTGACTTGGCCATCCTAGCACTGGGGACGTCTTTAAAATGGCTTTCTAAAATGGCTCCTGGACAACTCTGTACCTTGGATGCCATATGCCTGCTTTTGGACATCCAAAGCCGGAATATTACTATGTGAATTTCCTTATGTGATAGCGACTGTTGGGGTGGCTCCATCCATCTGTCTGTCTACAATGCATCTGCATGCACACACACACACACTCTACTCCACACCGCACAAAACAGAACACACCGCACACGAACATAACACCACGCCTACACTTACATCCCCGAGACAACACCAACACATGCACCCCACACAGATGTTCGCAACACACACACACATAAACCCTCTTGCTATATACACACACATCCTCCCCACCCTCAGATTTAAAAAATAAATAAATAAAAGCTAAACTCTCCTTATAGAGATAAATCTACACAATGTAGCATTGTGCTAACCTATGGAGTCACGCTTTATCATGCTCTTTTTGTCCAAGTCTCTCACATAGATATGCCTGTCTTTGCAAATGGAGGAAACAGGGAAGTGTGTCATAGTGCACATTTGCAGTATGACACATTCAACTTGTATATTTCTATATTTCTGTGTTTATGCTTTCCATAGATTTTTTTTCTAGATTCCTGCAATGGAGTTTAAGTCCATTCTACTTTCCCATTTGCCTAACTAGTCTACAACATGCAGGGCTTGACTCTGTAACCTTCGAGCAATCTGCGACGCCCCACTGATCAGAGACTTTCCACGCAACACCCACCACATCCATGGCACTACCATTTTATTTTTATTCATTTATTTAACAGTTTTTATATACCGCGCTATTCATCATCAGTGTTGGTTTACATTTTAACAACCTTGTACTTAAGCATAAAACATATGTCAAGTTTACAGATAACAGGGAGTGAACAGGGATAACTGGGGTTAAAGATAATATAACAACAAATATTCACAACTATTTACAGTAAATTAGTATAGGCTTTGATTGGTGATGGATTGCCATCACCATGTGTGCTCAATGTGAATGATTTATTCAAGAAGAAAAATCTGACAGCCAGCAATTATTATGAGGACTAGCATTCTCCATTGTTAAACGTACCAAAAGGTTAGAGCATTTCCTTAAACTTTGAAGTTAATGTGTTATTTATAGGAAAATAGCACCTGGAATCCCCCTAACATCACTTTAGATAGATTGCTTGGCACTGGCAGCTCTTTTTTTTATCATTTTAATTTATAAACTGAGCTTTCCACAGCGGTAGCAGTTGAGATATTTTCTCTGATCTGCTTTGCATATCATGGGGAGAACAATTTTAAACCTGGCTGCGGGCAGAGATCGCGCCAGGTCCCACCAGGGCACACAGTACAAGTAGAAATTATCCACCTGCTTTGTCTTTTCATCGAGGCAGGAGTAAAGCCTGGTTATCCCATAAATCTTTTTCTAACTTTATTTAGAGTGACTGTGACGCACGGTCCTTCTGCTTGGCAGTCCCTTTTTGTTCTATTTGGTTGTTTCTGCTTGCATCTACTGGACGTAATTGTTGTGCCATTGCAAATTGTGGAATGTTTAATCTGTTTTTAACCTAAGTTTTTTATGTTCTAATCTAGGTTTTTCTTACAAATTGTTATTTTTTTTAACCAAATATTTGTTAAGGGGGGTATTCTGAGCCATAAATAGTGGGGGATGGACGTTTTGTGCGGGGAAGATAGACGGGGTGGGGAATGGGCGGCCTAGGGGCGGCATCTGGATGGGCAGTGGGCAGTCACCAACCCTGGATGTACAGGACCGATTCTAATATTGGCCCTGTATGTCCAAAGCTGGCAAAATGTACAGGGAAGTTATTACATCTCTGAGGTGGAATAACTTCCCTGGACGTGCTTTTTTTTGCTGCCAGGGCATGGATGAGGCAGGCGGGGCCAGAGGACATTCCCCGCAGCCCGACCCTGGCCTTAGGAGGTCAGATGAGGGGTTGGGCTGCGGGGAATTAATTAAGTTCTCCGGCGGCTGGCATCATGTCTCTTCAATGGAGCCGGGAGCAGTCTTGCACATGCAGGCTGGACAGAATCGCATTCCTGGCCTGCACATGCAGGACTTTTCGCTATTCTAGTTATGCAGGGCTAGATGTCCCCAGCGGGATCAGAATCACGAGCCCCTCTGTGCGCCCAGTTCAGAATCGGGCCCTAATTGTTTTGCTATGCATCTACAGGCTTGTATACCACCTTGTTGTGACCATGAAAGGCGGTATATCAAACAACACAAAGTGCACAAATAAAGATTTTGAAATACAATCTCCAGGCAGACTTTGCCTTCCTCTTCCTGTCTCTGCCATGTTTTGTCTAATTGAAGAGCAATAACTTTCAAAACATAGGGGCCAATAATCCGCAACGGTAGTCAGTGTTTTTAAAGCACCTGCCACACCGCTTTAATTTAAACCAGATATTCAGTGCCAGAGCTTATCTCAGATTTTGGACCTGGAAACTATTGCGCAACTGATCTCCATATTCTTTGTCGGGCTTTAGCTGGGTTTGAATAGAAGAAGATCCAGAGGTAAGTCTTCTGCCGTGGATTTTGACAGACTCCAATATGGACCCACAGGAATCCAGAAGAGATTTTTACCAGACACCAATAATATATTAGCAGACAAGTCACAAAACTTGCTGGGAAATAGATTCCCCTCTCTCTCTTTAAAGGAGATGATTGAACCAAACTGATGAGCTCAGCTGTTTTCAGGGGGCTCGCTGAATCATTTTGCAAGACTGTTTTTTTAAAAGGCAGCGCATGCCTACTCTCAAGTCAGTCATATATTTTTAAGAGTGTGTTCTCAAGTCTTATGAATAGGGTTTCTAATACCCCAAATTTACTGAAACAGGATCTTTTCCGAATCCCAGACCCCTACCAATAAACAACTTGTAAGAGAAAGGAAGTTTAATGGAAGGAAAGGAATATTGTTGACATTCATAAGAGTATTATGGGTTTAAAGCGAAGACATTTCAATTTTCCAAGCATAATGTAAACATTGTCTTAATATTGGATGTCTCTCTCTTACAGTGCCACTCAAAGCCAAGCCAGCAAAGATCACTCAGCTAGAACTAACTTTCCTTGTAGCGGGTCAAGAGGCGGCGGAGCCATCCTGATCATGCACAATGAGTTACAATGAAAAGAAAAAACAACTGCCGCAGAGATATTATCCATGCTTAGAATGTCTATTGCTGATTAATTAAAAAAAGGTTTTAATTTCACCAAAGGCATTTGTAACACAGCCTGGTGTCTGATGTATTACAAGGAAAGCCATTATCTGCAGTTGTATGGTGAAACAAAAGTATGGAATTGGATAGTATCGCACTACAGAATTAGAGGCATTGTGCTGGGCCCCAGCTTATCAGAAAACGAAAAGTCCACACAGTGCAACATAATGAATTGCTTAATAACAGAAATTCATTTAAAGGGAGACTATCATAGCCGAGGCAATATGAACAGCTCTAAGCTTCCCACGGCATCTTAGGGTGGATTCTGCAGCAAGAGGAACATTTTACAGACAGTTTGTGGACTTCTGTGGCATATTTGCATATATTTAAAATGTTCAAGATGTCCGTGTCCAAATAATACATTTTCTATTTGAGGACTCTCAGATATTGATATGAGGAGGAGTGGAAAAAGAGATCTCAGGGATGGAAAAAGGGAGAGGGGGGAGGTTGTATTATGCTGGTATCTGCAAAGGATGAAGGATTTCTCCCACCAGTAAACTCACTGCAAATCCTCAAGTGTGTCAGTAGTTTTACATATCAGCTGAGCTGAAGGAAAAGGAATGGACAAACAATCAATAAATATCAATGAACATAGGCAGGTACTAGGTACGTCCTGGTATCATTTAACATAAATATTATTTTGAGTGATTGTTTGCTTAGAGCTAAACAAGCAAGAGAGAGATCTTAATTTTCTTTAATAGAATTTCTAGAAACACGTTTATTTGGGGAAGCTTTTGAGAGATAGGCAAAGAAAATCCTGGTAACTCTTCTCCAACTGAGAACCATGTAAAATGTGTCTTTTAAAATTTTATTGTTGGCATAGAAGCTGCACAAGCTAAATCGTAGGGTTACAATGTCAAGTTTCCTATCCTTGTCTCAAGTCACAGAGGACATTTGATAAAAGCTCTTTTGCATATAAAATGTTGCTTACAAAATAACTTCTAACAAGGGCATGTGGGGACTTGTAAGTAAATTGGGTGTAGGCACGTTCGGGGGTGGATATTGGGCAGAGTGCAGGTGACTTCCTACCTTGTCAAGCATGATGTCTTTCTCTAATGATCTCTCTCTTCGCATGAAAGTCTTGTCATTTGGGCTTCTAAGGAAAGCTTAGGTTTGATCTCCTCTAGTACTGACTGGCTTGTTCTTCAGGCAGTCCATGATATACACAGTATTCGTCAGCAGCACCATAATTCAAAGGCATCAATTTTCTTCCTGTCTATCTTTTTCACTGTCCAACCTTTGCATCCTTATGATGCTATTGAAAATACCATGGCTTGAATAAATCAAATCTTTGTATGGAGAGAGACATCTCTGCTCTTGAGAATCTTGTCTAGGTCCTTCATAGCCATTCTGCCAAGAGCAATGCGTCATCGGATTTCTTGAATTTTTGCCCTTTCTTTATTGATTGTTCATCCAAGTAGGTTAAAGTTCTCAACTATTTCAATTTCTTCTCCATCAATAATGAACTTATTGATTTTGCCAGTTGTCAGGATCTTTGTCTTCTTAACGTTAAGGTGCAGGACCATTTTAAGACTATGTTCCTTGATCTTGAGAAGCAAATGTTTCAGATTGTTTTCACTTTTAGTCAGTAATATGGTATCATCAGCATAGTGAAGGTTGTCGAGTCTTCCACTAATCTTCACACCTCTGTTGTCTTCATACAGACCAGCTTCTTTGATGATTTGTTCTGCGTATAAATTAAAGAGGTAGGGGGAAAGAATGCATCCTTGTTGTACACCTTTGCTGATTTTAAACCATTCTGTTTCTCTTTGTTCCATTCAAACTGTTGCTATAGTGTTACAAAACTTTCTAGAAAAAAAAGTGTGAAATGAACCAAAAATGCATTCAAGAAATCATGTGATAGGAGGCAGTGTACTATTGTGGATCACGAACTGATTAAAAGATAGAAAGCAGAGGGTAGGGCTAAATGGGCAATTTTCCCAATGGAGAAAGGTGAATAGAGGAGTACTCCAGAGATCTGTGCCGGGTCCACTGCTTTTTAATATATTCGTAAATGACATGGAAATGGGAATAATGACTGAGGTAATCAAATTTGCAGATGAGACAAAATTATTCAAAGTTGTTAAAACCCAAGAGGATTGTGAAAAATTGCAAGAGGACCCTGATAAATTGGAAGACTGGATGTTCAAATGGAAGATGAAATTTAATGTGGACAAGTGCAAAGTTATGCACCTAGGAAAGAACAACCCCAAACTATGGTTACACAATGCAAGGTCCCACATTAGGAACTACCACCCAGGAAAAAGATTTAGGCGTCATCGTGAATAACATGTTGAAACCCTCCGCCCAGTGTTCAGCAGTGGCCAAGAAAGCAAATAGAATGCTAGGAATTATAAGGAAAGAAACGGAGAATAAAACAAAGGATATTATAATGCCTCTGTATTGTTCCATGGTGCAACCGCACCTTGAATATTATGTGCAATTCTGGTCGCCATATCTTAAAAAGGATATAGTTTTCTTTGAAAAGGTACAGAGAAAAGCCACCAAAATGGTAATGGAAATGGAAGGATATGCCTATGAAGACAGGCTAAAAAGGTTAGGACTCTTCAACCTGGAAAAGAGACAGCTGAGGGGAGATATGATAGAGATCTATAAATTAATGGAGTGGAATGGGCAAATGTAGATCAATTGTTTATGCCATCAAAAGATGGAAAGACTAGGAGACACACAATGAAGCTACAGTGTAACCTATTTAAGACTAATAAGAAAATATTTTTTCACTCAATGTGTAATCAAAACTTTAGAATTTGTTACCAGAGGATGTATTAAAAGCTGTTAATATAGCTGGGTTTAAAAAAGATTTGGACAAGCTCCTGGAGGAAAGGTCCATAAACCATTATTAAAAGGGAACTTCCCTCCCTATGAAATTCCCTCCCATCCATTCTCTGCCTCGATCCATCCTTAAACTGGTTCAGATCTCTCATAAAACGCACCTGTTCCTTTCTGCCTTTCATCTACCACCTACCACCCCTTAATCTTTTCCTTGTTATTCTACCCTTGCTCTTGTTTGAGTGACTATCTCCTGTCCTGTCAAAAATTTGTAGGTCTCTCTCTTTCCGGCCTTTGGCCATTTTTTGTAATTTTTTAAATATTGTAAACCGCCCTGTCATAAAGACTTAGGAAATCCACTGCTTGCACCAATACAAGCACTCTGAAACCTGTGTGTCTTTTGCAGAAACTGCTAGGTACGTATGACCTAGATTGGCCACTGTTGGAAACAGGATACTGGGCTTGGTGGACCTTGGTCTGACCCAGTATGGCATATCTTATTGTTCTTATATTCTTAATTTATGTGGCTTCACTATAGTCACAATTTCTGCTGCTTTTATAAAGAGATGTAAAGGATCTTTTTAGATAGGACATTTTATTTTATTTTATTTTTAATCACATTTATATACCGCAACTTCCAAAGTTCAGTTGCGGTTTACAGTTAACAACAATCAACAAAGCAAGTATGTTTGTTTTACATGGAACGTCGAATATAACAAAACATATTTACAAGGAACATCATATTAAATATCGAATAAACAATAAACAAATAAACAATAAACAAATTGAGACATCCAGTTCAGGTAGTGCTCAGTTCACCATGTATTTAAATAACGGCTCTGTTGAACATGGAGCCTTTGGAAGGATATGAGGAGGAGGCCAACAAAGTGAGAACAGTCATTTCACAAACAAACACATGCCCCGATCTCAAAAACTGGCATTGCTTTGGCAAGGAATATCGCAGGTTCCTGACTGCAGAAACGCAGAGAGCAGGGCAAACATGGGGCCCAGTATCTCTTAAAGAAGCTGATGTTGGGATAAAGTAAGAGATTCCATCCCCCAATCACCTGCCAGCACAAGAAATTAACCCTAACCTCTCACTCTATCACCTCGGCTCTTACCTTCCCCTGGTGGATAGTAGGGCGAGGCAGGAGAAATTTCTGGATGTTCCTACCCTTTTGGCATGCATATTCAAAATGGTGCCTCTGACACCTTAGCAGTAGCCTTTTGGTACTACTGATAGGGGCCAAAGAGGTCAAGCTGCTAATAAAGGGGCATCCATACGAATACGTTAAGGAAACATCAACTTACACATGTAAATTACAAAAATACCAAATTGTAGAAGTGCTAAAACATACATGTGTAAGTTGCCTCCAATGATCTTTCCCACGTGTCTTCTAAATGACAAATAGGGGGCTTAGTTTGAGCCAGATAACTCTAAGCTTAATATTTTCTGACAGTCTAAAAGACGAGAGAGACTTTAGTGAGAAGGGTTTGCTGCCTCAAGAGTCAGTCTTGCACACTAACAAATCAGTTCAGCAATCTGGGCTGCGATTCATTAACAGGCCCTTTATAGATCATTTTCCCAATAAGATGGTGGACGGGAAGCAGCATCATTAAAAAAGAGAATGCAGCACAAAGTGACGATACTGAAAATATCATTGCCTATATCATTTCTTAAAAATATTGAAGTCAATATTTGCAAGGAATTAGCCAACTAACTTCAGAGTTAGCTGCATACATCATTTTTTTTCAAGATTGAAGCTAGTCATAACATTTGGCTGTGCATATCAATATCCTACCAAACGTTAACGGGCCTCAGAGGAATTAACACGGTTAGCAGATCTGCTAGCCATGTTGATCCCCCTAGCTGGGATTTGCTGCATTATTAGGGCATTCCAGGACTGCTGCTTATCACCGCTGCCCAGTTACCTTTGTGGCAATCTGTGCAACTTGAATATTCAATGCTGGGACCCAGATATGGCCCCAGCATTTAATATCTGGGTTTAAACTTCAGTGACGGCGGCAGCTAGCCGCTTTAGCAGTGCTAGCTGCCTCTGCTGAATATCGGGCCCTATGTGTTTAGTAAAAGGACCAAATGGCATTCTGGTACATGGAGCCAAACATTATGGGCCTGATTCAGAGATGCGGGTTGTGGCGCTGCACGTTTTGGTGGGACGTGCTTCTCTGCAAGCCGTCCAGACCCTATTCCCCACCTTGCTCTCTCTGCATGCCCTGAGCAGTAGGAAGGGGAGACCTGGCAGGGGGCAGGAGGGGGCAGGGTAGGGGCAGAGAGGGGATGGGCTAGCTCAGCAGGACATACAGAGAGATTCAGATCATGACCCTGTATGTCCTGTAGGGTCCATGGGGACATGCTGCTTATTTCACCTCAAAGGTGGAATGAGCAGCAACAACCCTGCGAATGGGCCTGGGGATCCCTCTCCAGGGCCAGGACGGGTGGCGGGAAAGAGGGGGGTCAAAAGCCACAGGAGTTGGTGGAGTCTGTTGGGAGGATGTGCTAGATTGAATGTCAGGAAGGGGCATGCTGGGCTATCCTCAGGCCTGATTCTGTGTACAGCAGGAACGTTTTGTTCCCATGGTCCAAAATTGGATCCTAATGGGCCTGTCTTGCTTGGGGACGTCTGGACGTCTGGACGGCCTGGACATACCCCTCTCAGAATCAGGTTCCACACCATGGGAGAAGATCTTCGGTGCTATCCGGTAAGTACACATTTAAATAGGGCCACATAAACAGTTGCCCTATCATGAATGGATGACTTCACCATTTAAGTTTATTTGCCAGCATTTATATTCTGCATAAAAGATCTTGGTGGATTACAATTAATTTCCATAATAAAACATAAAACACAACATCTTACAAGCATATGAAAGCATAATAACTACAAATTGTACCATAAAATCAAGACAGAACAAATGCAACTCAAAACATGCACTGCTCCCTTAACAACATAATGCCTGTCTCGACTATATAAAGCTACATGAGCAATGGTGAAAACTAACTGGAGGATGCCTGCATTAATAGATACCAACCAAAAAAATCAAAATAACCCCTACAAAACCATTAAAAGTCCCAACACTTAGAACAACTCTTGCATTATATATGAGACCTCAAATAAATAAGACAACTATTTCTCAGACAAGCCTAGACACAAAAAGAATGTCAGACCATTGAGCCAGACTGACTTTTTAACACATCATCAGTTGATAGTCCTTATAGAAAGATACAAAATCAAATCATCAAAAAGGCAAATATATCCAGTAACAAAATCAAATCATGGAAATGTGAATATATCTGACACAATATTGTTTTTCGAACTTATCTGCATCAAGGTATAGATGAACTCGTGAAGATACAAATGCTCTCAATAGAGTCCATTCAACCTTCCAGGGAAGCTTCACCAGCTTTTATTTTTTTTTTATTTATTTTTTTTTAATAACTTTTATTTATAATATTTTCTTGAATACAACACAATCATTAAGAAAATGAAAAATACATCAAAATGATCCATAGAATAATTTAAATCACATAATAAGAAACACATCAAGAGAGAGAAGCTAGCCTATATAAACTAAGAAAAGAAAAAAAAAGGTAATCAGGAGTTAATACTCCACAATAGGGAGCTAAATATTACTAATCCATTCCCTCCCACTATTCCCCAACAATTTCCCTTTCACTCAGAAAAGTTAATAATGATGAAACATCAGTAAATGCATAAGTCTGCCCCTCGAAAGTTATAATACAACGGCAGGGAAATTTTAAAAAGAAATTAGCTCCCAATGCCACTAACTCTGGTTTTTAATCCCAAAAACTGCTTACGACGGAGTTGGGTATGACGGCCGACATCCGGAAAAACCTGGACTTTAAAACCACAAAAAAGGGCCTCCCTACATTTGAAGTAGGCCCTTAGAACCAAACTGCACCACAAGGGTGCAACACTTGGAAATGTCGTCTTTGGAATCCTCCAGGAAAGCTGTGAGGTCCTGGCAAACAGAACTGGGGGAAGGTGCTAAGCCTCCAACTCCCAGCGGTGTTGAACCTGGGCCTCCATCAAATAATACATATGGCAAGTATCCACACTATCTTGCAGGTGTAGAACCTCAGAAAAATATTTCTCAAGCAAAACTTTTGGAGACAGCAAATGGGTCATAGGGAAATTAAGAAAACGAAGGTTGCACACTCTATACTGATTCTCCAGCACTTCCACACGATAAGATAACAAAGAGGAATCTCGAATTAAAGCAATACCAGTATCTCGGGAGGATTTGATCTGGGAATCAGACTGTGCAACCGAATTTGTTAAAGAACCCAACTGCTGATCTACACTTTTCAATTTGCAAACAACATCTTGTGAAAATTTACATAATGATGACACAGTAGAAGTTAATCGACAATCAATATTTTGGATAGCAGCCCATATGTCTTTTAATGTCACTTCCTCAGACGGGGGAGCAACAGTTAATCCGTCAGCAGACACCAAATAGACCGGAAGTGGCAATGGAGAAGAAACTTCGGAAGGGCCTTCTAATATAGTGGATGAAAAGGGAGGTTGCGGGAGAGGAGGAGGAGACCGGGACTCAGAACTTAACGAAGCCCCTTCCGGTGACTGGATAGCAGGCAGCGAGGGAGTCAAGTGTTTGTCCATTGGGCCCATCACCTTACCTCCTTTTTCACTCTCATTCGGCTTGGAGCCAAGCTTCCCCTTTCTCTTACCCATAACATCGGAACAAACACTCGAACCTCCAGCTCCGCTCGACTCTCCTCACGTGTGCCGAAGGGGCGCAAAAGGGGCGTGACCTGCCCCTTAGACCGCGGCACGCGGCCGCGTGTAGGAACCTCTGGGTTTTATACAGCAGGTAGGGGGGGTCCTCCAGCCCTGGGATCGTCCTCCAAAATGCCTGCCAGGTATTCCACAGCACCAGACCTCACGCTGCACAGCTCCGCAAGAATTTCACAAGCGGCAGCTCCCTCGAGCAGCGGGCTCACTCTCCACCCGGATACAGGTACCTCTGGGCTTTATACAGCAGGTAGGGGGGTCCTCCAGCCCTGGGATCGTCCTCCAAAATGCCTGCCAGGTATTCCACAGCACCAGACCTCACGCTGCACAGCTCCGCAAGAATGTCACAAGCGGCAGCTCCCTCGAGCAGCGGGCTCACTCTCCCGAAGCTTCACCAGCTTTAATTGTTGGGACTTTATATGATTTTGTAGGGGTTATTCTGATTTTTTTTTTGGTTATTTGACTTCACTCTCCTTTGTCATACTGTAGATAGTAGTATATGGTCATTAACAGATATGCTTTAAAGCTTCTTTCGGAACTCCATTTGGTTTGATATCGTACATAACTCCAATGGGAGTGTGTTCCAAAGAGCTGCTCCTACCTCAAACACTCAATCTAGCAGGTCCCTAAATTGAATAAGTTTAATGGGTGGAGGGGTATATCTAACATCATAACATCTTGGGAACATAGCATACACTGTGGTCGATAAATTCTTAGCACAGGCAAAATACAGCCTCTTGGAGCTCATGAGTTAAAGCTTTAAAAACCATGATCAGTACCTTGGACATGATGTGCCACCTGACTGGCAACCAGTGGAGATTATGCACCGCAGGACATTGCCCTTATGATTCTTTGAATGACTGAAGAGCCAGAAGGCTGGATATAATGGTTTAATTGACCCACAATGTTAATAATCAGCAATAATTTCAGGTTATGTTGGAGAAAAATGACTGCATGCAGAATTCAGTGGGATTGTTTTTATCACCATTTCAGACATTCGAAGGATTGTCCTTGAATTCTCACATCTCTAATAGTACAACTATGAGTGCTAAATAGGAGAGTACTAACTATAGGAGAGTCTTGTAAGCTAACGATCCATTGAAAAGTCAGTCGAGAAGGGCTTGTGGCCCTCATATGTTCCACTGAGAGAGTAGCACTAATTACACAGGTACACTAAAAAAAAATTTTTTTAAACTGCCTCTAATGTTTCGATTGATTTTTACGTTTTTTGGTGCGCTGAATCCAAATCTGGTAACCAATTTGCTCCATCACGTACAGATTTTTTGCTACATTGGGTTAGCAGTTTGAGGTGAACGTTTCAGATTGAGTGCGATCGAGATAAAAGTTTCTTGGATGAATTCTTTATACTAATTGTTTAGTAGTTATTCAAATAAGAATAAAGAAAATTGTAACAAGGCAGCACATAAGAATAGAGTAATGTCAACAAAACACACTGTGATGGTAGCAAAATTGTCTGCACTTAAAACAGCCACATACATGTGCACAAACATTGAGCATATAAGAGCGAGGTTAGACACAAAGCAAAGCAAAGAAATGTGCAAAAAATGTTGTACAGGTATGTATGTAAGAATAGAAAACGCAAACCGCACCATTGCAATACATGAAGACAAACACCCGATGGTGTGAAAGTAAAATTCTAATAAATGAGATCCGACACTGTGGTAATAACTAGCAAATTTTTATTTCAAAGTTTAGTAAAAACACGATATTTGTCAACACAGTTTAGATTTTAAAGTCATTCTTGGGTCAATCAATCTCCTGGTGGGCCCGTTTCTTCTTCCCCCAAATGCTTCTCTTGGTGCGCTGCTTGGCGTATTTTTCATCTGGGGTTTCCCGCAGCAGCAACCAGCAGAAATCAGGCATCATAGTGGTGTTCCATCTTCCTTGGTACCTTCTCTCTGCGTCCTTGATGTCCTGGTGAAACCTTTCACCTTGTTCTTCACTGTACGCCCCCAAGTTTTCGGGAAAGTAGTTCACATGGGAGTGCAAGAAATGGACTTTCAGGCTCATGTTACAGCCTTGTTCTTTGAAGGCATTGAGCATCCTGGCAACAATATCCTTATAGTTCTCATCCCGCCTGTTCCCCAAGAATTTGAGAACAACATCCTTGAAGGAATCCCAGGCTTCTTTTTCCTTCTCAGACATCGTTTCAGCGAATGCTCCATCTGAAATGAGTTTCCTTATATCAGGGCCAACAAACACTCCTTCCTTTAGCTTTGCTTCAGAAAGTCGGGGGAACTTTGAGCAAAGGTACCGAAAGCACTCACCATCTTTTGGAAGGGACTTGATGAATTGCTTAATGAGACCCAACTTAATGTGGAGAGGTGGCAATAGAATTTTATCACGAGGTACCAAGCTCTCATGAAGAACATTTTTCTCACCGGGTCTCAAATACTCCCGAATTGGCCAGTCTTTTTCCCCCAGTGTAGGTCGCGGGCCCAGCTATCCCACAAGCAAAGGAAGCAGGGATATTTGGTGAAACCGGATTGCTGCCCTAATAGCATGGATAGAATTTTAAAGTCTCCACAAATCATCCACTTATGCTCATCATAACGAATCTTCTGAAGAATCAGGGCCAAATTCTCGTATTTTTCTTGGAGAATAACAGAGTGAGCAATAGGAACTGAAGCAAATGTGTTGCCATTATGAAGAAGAACACCTTTTATGCTGTCTTTTGACGAATCAATGAACAGCCGCCATTCAGCAGGATCATACTTGAGTTTAAACTTTTCCATCACTCCGTATATATCGTTGCAAAATACCAAATCTTCCTCTTTGCTGAAATACTTCAAAAATTGTGTCTCGCGGTTGCGGTACCAATAAAAAGTTGTTCCTGGTGACAATAGATTTTTCTGTTTAAGCCGAGAACCTAGCAGTTGGGCAGCATCTTTTGGGAGTCCTAAATCCCGGACTAAATCATTCAATTCAGCTTGAGAGAAAAGTTCAGGTTTCGGATCTGGTTCAGTTTCAAACTCGGAAGTACTGGACTCATCGGGAAAAGCCATCTGATGAGTCTCATCATGATCAGAACCGTCCACACAAATATGATCCAAAGATTGTGGTGGTTCAGGCACAGGTACTTCGTTGCTATGAGGCATAGGCCTAATTGCTGAGGGAAGGTTGGGGTAACTTATTACGTTCTTATTTTTTAAGTTGTATCCCTTCACAATGCAAGAGCAAAAATAGCAGTCACTGCTGTGGTCTCTTTGTTCACGCCACATCATAGGTATTCCGAAACGAAATGCTTGTTTTTTACCTTTCATCCATAAGTGTAGATCTTCCTCACATGTCTTGCACACTTTGTGAGGAGCCCACGGTTTGTCTTGATCGCCTAACTTCAAATCGAAATAGGCGAAATATACTTTTTTAATAAATGCAGAAATGTTCCTCTGCCGCTTTTTCATGGTATATTCCCCACAAATAAAACAAAAACTGTCCGGAGAGTTGACGCAACCTCTGGCTCTGTGAGCCATCACAAATACACAGCACTGCAAACTACAACTGTAGTGAACCACTTCGGAATAAAGCTGGATTACGACTGAGCAAACAAAAGGTAATAATGAACTTGCAAGAAACTGAAATTTGACAGGAACGTTCATGTCGCAACCACCGTGTTTGAGCGAGCGAATGAGGCGAGGCGAACAGGAAAGAACATGCGCCAGCGCGAGTACTGGATTTAGCCCCCCGCCTCCCAATTGTCCTGTTAATGTATAAAATGAATACAAAACACTCTAAAATATCATGAGGGAGTGTTTCTAGTTAGTTAACCATTACAACCTCTATTTTGGGCCAAGAAAATAAACTGCAGTCGGCTAAAAAGAAATTATGTGAACATTCCTTATATGGGTAAGAAATCTAATTTTGCAAGAAAATGTGACGTGATGGAACATTTTGGCTATTTTTCCTGGATTCAGCACCCCAAAATCTATAGGAATCAGTTGCAAAACTGGAGGCAGTTTTTTGGTAGTGTACCTGTGTTATCTATCTAGATGGCGCTACTGAATATCTATAGAGACTGCCTTGGCACTGTCCGAATAGTGCTGGGGCATTTCGGGGATGGAAGTATGGTAGCAACAGGAATTATCCAGATAGTCATTCTGTAAGAGACACTGAAAATCACGGCTCTCTGGATATACCCTGTGAAGGATGGCAATTTTTTTTTGAAACAAACATAACTTAGGACAGCACAGAAGTTGTCCTAAGTACTATGCAGACAGTGGCTGAATATTGCCATTTGCTGCCCTAGCCAGATACTGGTGTTGAATATTCAGATATTTTTACCTGTGGAAGCTAGCATTTAGAAAGCCACTGAATACCTTGGGGTTAAGATCTATCCAACAACAGTCAGACCCACTTTTAAATATCTTTCCCTTTTGTTTAAAATCCTTGGAGTCAAGGGGGGGGGGGGAGAAGAGTTGGGGCAGGCTGTAAAGCAGCTGGCCATTGGCACTTTACATTTTAATGGCTATTCAGTGTCAGGGCATGTACTTGATACAAATCTGCTTTATTTACGAAAGCTCCACAAGTTTCCATTTTAAGGTATTTTTTTTGCTGTTGTTGTGGCAACACTTTTCTCTGTTACATTCTATAGTTTTAATAAGCTTTTAACATGAATATTTGTTCGAAGAGATGAATATCAAAATGCTAAATAAACTCAAGTAAACTTTAAATAATCATCCCTGAGGGCAGGAAAAAAAAACAAGTGCCAAGTTCCCAAAGGACACTAATTAAGTCTTCGGAAGAAGGTCTAGATCCTAGAATGGTAGGTTCAACTACTCTTGTTTTGACTTGCTGAGTAACATTAGCTTCAGAGGATTAAACTGACTAAACTCCATTACCTACTGACACATCCAATAATCTTATTCCACTGTTTGCTTGTTTCTTCTGTTTTCAGTACAACAAGAAATGGTTGACTGCATGAAAATGGGCTTTGAAAGCACCAGTTACAAGGTTACATTTTCTCATACTGAGCTGGTTCTGCAGCCGATGGGGTACATCATCTTCTCATGTTGATATTGTTGAGGTAGACTCAGCAGCAGAAAAGTAAATTGGAGTCATGAGGTGGGAGGGGACCCATAGCACAGAATGAAGCACTCAGCTAGATGCCCGAATGAACGCATAGGGGGTAAGACCATATTTTTATTCTATGCTGAGGTCTCATATAGAAGGACATAACACTGGAAATTGATACCAAGTTTAAAAACTAGGGAGCTAATAGACTCCCACCCCCCCAAAAAAACCCACCCCTCAAACGCCTGAATTTAGACACTTAATTTAGGTTCCTAAATTTGTCCCTATTTTTAGTCAAAAATAACAGCTTACATTTTCAGCAGAAAATTTAAACTTAAACTAATATAAAAATTATGCTCTTGAATTTAAGGTTGCTATTCTTTTTGTGGTGTGTTAGGCCCCAAGGTTAGCATGGGAGATGACAG
The DNA here is from genome assembly GCA_033557465.1 of Ichthyophis bannanicus. Lineage (NCBI taxonomy): Eukaryota > Metazoa > Chordata > Amphibia > Gymnophiona > Ichthyophiidae > Ichthyophis > Ichthyophis bannanicus. The sequence goes on along the minus strand of CM066031.1, from coordinate 743,127,530 downwards.
ACCTTTGCTAACTCTTGTTGGTGTAAGGCTAATGCCTCCAGCCTGCATGTGATCTTCTGTACCAAATAACATGGACGCCTGCATCTTAGGCCTCAGATCTGCTGACACCTCTGAAACTGCCGCTTGCCTGTACGGATACAGAAGTCTATTGTTTTCTGTCTTATGTGCAGTGAATCTGCTTTAAAGACCTCTCATCCACAGAGCTGTTCCTGTGGATTTGGAATCTTGCAACATTTCAGGCAACTACATACCATCTTCTACTGCATTTTATCTCTCATCATAGAGGCCACCTCATGAGCACCATGTCTTGATTTGCCCAGACACCCAGGATCCTTGTACTATGCAGTCCCCAAAATGTGCACGCCCTGAGATAAGGAGTCAGCGCAAATCATAAGAATGTTTGCATAGGAAGAAGTTTTGCTTTTCCTTGCCACGGAATGTGCTTTTCACTAGTTACACTACCAAAGAGACACTGCATGTCACCCAAGCCTAGTCCACTATCACTGTGAAACAAGCCAAAACTCATCCAGGCACCTCAGGTGCTTTGTGATCTCTCCTAACACCTCATGCGGCTTGCTTGCCTTTATGCTGCTTTGGAACCTGACCCAGACCTTGAAGCGTTCCTCTCTTCAGTGCGAACTGTAAGATATTATAAGATATCTCTCTCTTGGTGGTGGAGTCTAGCACATTATAGATCTCTTTACTCCTTTTCTAAGTGCCGAGACGACCACATATAGAATATCAACATGTACGCCCCTTTGTAAAATGGGGACATAATATTTTAGGCCAACCCAAACCACACTCTCCCCACCCTAAACACAGGCAGTGTTGGATTGCCATGTATAAACCGTGACTTTCTAAAATCACTATTTGCATATGCAGGCGATATGCAGGTTTAAAAGCTGCTATTTACACGTGAGCATGTTTCTAAAATAAAGTGCACTAAATTTTATTAAATGACCTCAGAAATGCCTAGCTTTCCATTCTGTAACACTTCTGTAAAACAGTCTGTGAAAGATAATATTTTTCCACGTTTAATCAACTTGCCAGCTTTTTTAATTAAAACCTGTATAAAAATTCAAAATTGTGAAGACTAATTAAAACTACTTGACAAACTTATGCCATGACAAATGTTTTTGTCTAAGTCAAATGACAATGATTTGCTTGAATAGATTATTTTTAAAATCTAAAACTGATGTCTAGACCTTAGCTCTAGAAAGAGCTCTGAGGGGACTCTTCCTTTTTGGTACTTGGGGGTGCTATTTCATCCTTTGGCTCAGGAGGCAGATTGCCTCTAGTTGCATCATGTAGGGGGATGGGTGCACACTGCTGAAGGTTCACCTAGGTCCTAGGGTATCAGATAACCTTGGGCCGGCCCTGCTCTTACTTGTGGTTTTAGTAAATAAAATTCCAGAATAGCATGAATTTTGTGTTGAGAAAGGAAAACAGGACTACCCTATAAAGGCCAGATATTGGTTCATTATGCTGCTGCTTAACTCTAAGAAATTCAAAGAGGTGCCCTCAAACTACACTAAATTTCCATAGAGGTCCATTCTTTATCTCATTGGCCTTCCATTTCTCACTCTACCCCATTCACAGCCTTTTCCTTCTTCCCTCTTTGTGGTCCTCTTGGGCTGTCATGAACTGTTGTTGTTGTTGTTGTTAAGTGCTGTCAAGTCTGTGTGTCGACTCATGGTGTCCCTCTGGATAGTTGTCCTAAATAGTGTTCAGTCTTCAGTCAGGTGGCTCATTGTTGACAGACTGGCTCCCGTAGCTGCTGTATTGTATCTGATTGCTGGCCTTCTTCTTTTGCCATTGACCTTCTACCTTGTCTTTCTCTAATGATCTCTCTCTTCGCATGATGTGTCCGAAGTACAAAAGTCGAAGTCTTGTCATCTGAGTTTCTAAAGAAAGCTTAGGCTTGATCTCCTCTAGTACTGACTGGTTTGTTCTTTGGGCAGTCCATGGTATACACAGTATTCGTCGCCAGCACCATAATTCAGAAGCATCAAATTTCTTCCTATCTTTTTCACTGTCCAACTTTCGCATCCATATGACATTATTGAAAATGACATGGCTTGAACAAGTCAAATTTTTGTATGGAGAGAGATCTCTGCTCTTGAGAATCTTGTCTAGGTCCTTCATTGCCATTCTGCCAAGAGCAATGCATCATCTGATTTCTTGACTGCTTGTTGCTTCTTTATTGATAGTTGATCCAAGTAGATTAAAGTTGTCCACTATTTCAATTTCTTCTCTTTCAATGATGAACTTATTCATTTTGCCAGTTGTCAGGATCTTTGTCTTCTTAATGTTAAGTTGCAGACACATTTTAAGATTATATTCCTTGATCTTGAGAAGCAAATGCTTCAAATTGTCTTCACTTTCAGCCAGTAATGTATAGTCAGCATAGTAAAGGTTATTGGTGAGTCTTCCACCAATCTTAACACCTCGGTTGTCTTCCGATGATTTGTTTTGCATATAAATTAAAGAGGTAGGGGGAAAGTATGCAACCTTGTCATACACCTTTGCTGATTTTAAACCATTCTATTTCTGCTAGTTCTGTTCAAACTGTGGCTTCTTGATCAACGTAAAGTTTGTGCAAGAGAATGATCAGGGGTTCTGGTATACCCATGCTTCTTAATGTGGCCCAGAGTTTCTCATGGTTTAACAATCAAAAGCCTTGCTGTAATGTCTCTCATTTTTTGCCCTTACCTGAACCCTGCTTGCACTTCAGACAGTTCTCGTTCCAGGTATGGTTGTAGTCTCTGCTAAATGATGAGTAGAATCTTGCTGGCATGTGGTATAAGAATGATTGTGCGATAATTTCCATGAACTGGGAGCCATCTTTAACCTCTTGATCCAATCATCTATTGAAAGCATAATTTCTAATTGCTCTTTGGATGCTCCTACCATATCTCAAATGTCATTAAAATTTATCCACTCGTTTCTACAGTAAAATTAGGACAGAGTGACAAATAGATAGCCATGACCTACTCATGTGGCCTTATTTTGATTTTGGGGCACATTTACTAGCAAGTACACAATTAGCACACAATCAGGGCCTGGAATTAGTGTGGTGGCCTGTGCTGACTGTTGGGAGTTGCAGCTGCATAGTACCATGCTAGCAGCATGCGGATACATTTACCACCATCACCACCGCTCCTCCCCTCGCCCCCAGAGGAGGTGGCGAGTGCAAATGTGCTAAGGGCAAGAACTGCAGTCAGCACATGCCAATGTTGCCTGCGCTAACTGCAATGTGCGGAGACGGTCCACGTTCTACTCCCCAACCCACCCAGTTCCCACCTCATCATACACTAAGAGTGTGGGATTTTTACTGTGGCACCCCACACTAACGGTTACCATGCTGCATTTGGTGCACAGTAAACCCCAAACTAACCCTTAGCACTCTTTTAGAGCTCTTTTACTAAAGAGTGCTAGGGGTTAGCACTAAAAAGAACATGCTACCTGCCGGGGGCATGGCCAACATATTCCTGGCAGTTACCAGATAGAACGGCACTCTAATATTTCCTCATCAGTGTGCATCATTACCCTGGGTGCACAGACCACCACCTATTGAGGTGGCATTTGGTGCACCTTCACTAATTGCACGAGGCACTGGCAGCATGCAGTGTGTACCTGCATGCTACCATCGCTGGGCTCACCTTGCCCACTCTTCTGCCCAACCCACCTTTTTACCATTCCAATGTGCAACATGCTGATAAGGCAGAAATCAGTGTGTGTTCCCTATCCCAGTCCCATGCTGTCGGTCGCCGCAGGCTTTAGTGCATGCTTTAGAGCTGCAGGTCCCATAATGCAACAGGATGAGTGTCAGAAATCCAGGATTGGCTTAAAATCTCACTCCTGGAACTGGGCAACCTGACAACTCTGCTTTCACTGTGTACCAGCTGAACAGTCTGTTCACCTGAGTAAATGAATTTTGAAAACTGCCCTTGAAAAACATTTCAAATGGATCATGACGGCCTTTCAGGAATTTTTAACACTTGCATCAAATACTTTCAAATAGTTCCCACGGGGTTGGAATATTAAATTTAACATACCACCCTTGTGCTATGCTAACAGAAAAAAAGAAGATAAAAATGAGATAAAATTCACTGTAATCTTTCTCCTTTGTAAAAGAAAAGATGTGACAAAAGATTGGAAGAAAAATGTCAAGAAAATGACAACACATGAGCAGAATGTCCATTCAAACTGCTTGACTCTCGACTCCACAGAAGACATCCAACCTGAGATCCTCTTGTTCAACTTTCTTTCTAGCCAAGAAAGTTCAAAATGTTTAGGCTCAAAGAAAATGTATCGAACATTGCAGGAAAGCACAAGGAGGAAAGGCCACCCAGGGCCCCTCACCTCCTGACACATCTGAAAAAGTAATTTACGCCTCTCCTGACTCTTAACAGACATCTGGAAAAATCCATAACTGTTGACCCATAAACAAAACTTGTTTTTGATGGGAAAACAGTCAGTATAGATTCCTTGTCAGATTCACATACCAAGAATGTAGGAACGTATAATGGTTATAGCAGTGAGCTGAGAACAAGTGAAGCCAGGGTTCGAATCCAACTGCCACTCCTTGTGATCTTGGCCAATTCACTTAACCTTCCATTGCCTCAGGTACAAACTTAATTATAAGCCCTCCAAGTGATAGGAAAATAATTGTAGTACCTGAGTGTAATTTACCTTGAACTACTATTGGAAAAGGCTTGAGATAAATCCAAAATTTAGTATGTCCCTCACTATGCCTGATCTTGCAGATCCTCAGCTGAAAATGCCAAGAAACAGCTAGATCAAAAATATTTGGATCTTCCTCTGTTGGTCTCCCATAGCGCTTCTATACTGTCCAAAATATCATCTACCCATCTCCTAACTGCCTCCATGCCAATGACTCAGGTATTCAAAGCTTTTTCAAGTCCAATTAATGGTGTCCAGATGGTCTCATTTAAAATGATGGCAGATCTCTCCAGGGCAGAACCCAATAGCTCACAATGGTCACTTGAGGAATTGGGCTGTAAAGTTCCATCTTCTCCTTATTCCAAACTTGCCGCACTTGTCCCAAGAGTAGCCTATATAGACAAGACCTACAGATTCCTGCAATCACTTCCAGAGGTAGATGGGGCACAAAATTTGCTTCTGGGGCACTGCCAGGCCTCTTTGTGTGGTTTCCAGCAAGACATTCATTCGATCTGTTCCCTGGAGTAACCTCATAAGAACATAAGATATGCCATACTGGGTCAGACCAAGGTCCATCAAGTCCAGTATACTGTTTCCAACAGTGGCCAATCTAGGTCACAAGTACCTAGCAGTTTCCCCAAAAGACACAGGTTCCACAATGCTTGTATTGGGGCAAGCAGTGGATTTCCAGCATATCTTTAATAATGGTTTATGGACCTTTCCTCCAGGAACTTGTCCAAACCTTTTTTATATCCAGCTATACTAACAGCTTTTACTACATCCTCTGGTAATGAATTCCAGAATTTGATTACTCGTTGAGTGAAAAAATATTTCCTCTTAATAGTCTTAAATAGGTTACACTGTAGTTTCATTGCATGTTCCCTAGTCTTTCTATATTTTGATGGCGTAAACAATCCATGTTTACCCATTCTACTCCATTCATTAATTTATAGACCTCTGTCATATCGCCCCTCAGCCGTCTCTTTTCCAGGTTGAAGAGCCCTAACCCTTTTAGCCTCTCTTCACAGGGGTATCCTTCCATGCCCAGTGCCATACCCTTCTCCCTTTTTACATGGAATTTCAATCCATAGAGATTCTACAGTGAATTTTGTTTAGAGGCTGTATTTTATTCATATTAATCTGTTTATCGGTAGGCAGGGGTAGTTTGGAATTTTTAAGCTCTGTCTGCTCTGTACTCAAGGGCACTTGGATTACTTTTGTCTTTATTGGAACCTCTTTGTTTATATGCCCTAACTTCAATCTTTTGCAGGTATCCTTCAAGGATACATTGTTCCAAACCATGTGTTCTTGGGCTACTGTCTGCTTTCCCCTATTATCTAGTTTAAAAGATGCTCTATCTCCTTTTTAAAGTTTAATGCCAGCCGTCTAGTTCCATCCCGGTTAAGGTGGAGCCCATCCCTTTGGACAAGCCCCTCCTTTCCCCAGAATGCTCCCCAGTTCCTAACAAATCCAAAACCCTCTTCCTTGCACCCTTGTCTCATCTACACATTGAGACTCCAGAACTCTGTCTGCCTTTTGGGTCCAGTGCATGGAACGTGAAGCATTTCAGAGAATGGAAGTTCTGGATTTCAATTTCCTATCTAAAAGCCTAAATTTGTCCTCCAGAATCTCCCTACCACACCTTCCTATGTCATTGGTACCAACATCTACCAAGACAGCAGACCTCTTCCCAGCATTAATTATCTAAGAACTTGTCTAGGTGGCATGTTGGGTCCTTTACCTTCACACCAGGCAGGCATGTTACCAGGCGATCCTCACGTCCACCAGCCACTCAGCTATCTACATGCCTAATGATCAAATCACGAACTATAAGGGCTGTCCTAACCCTTCCCTCGTGTGCACATGGCCCTGGAGAAACCTCCTCAGTGTGAGTGGGTTTTACATCACCTGGAGGACAGGTACTAGCTACAGGATCATTTCCTGCCACACCAGGGTGATGCTTTCCTGTCATGTGACCTCTGTCCTCCATGGCAACAGGGGTGCTGCCAGACTGGAGGTGGGACTTCAGTACTACATCCCTGTAGGTATCGTCTATGCACCTCTCTGTCTTCCTTATGTCCTCCAAGTCTGCTACTCTAGTCTCCAGAGATCAGACTCATTCTCTGAGAGCAAAGAGCTCCTTGCACCTAGTGCACATGAAAGACCCCTCACCAACTGGGAGAAAATCATACATGTGACACTCAATGCAAAGCCATGGAAACCCCCCATCTCGCTGCTGGACTGCTGTCTGCATCTTAGTTTTAAGGTTATATTTAGGTATTTAAGTTGTTTACTTACTTAGGTTTGCTGGGGATAGTTATACTAAAAAAACTATATCTAATATGTTTAATGGACTTTGTTCACCTCAAGATTAATTAATTAATCTCAGGTTCTAAATGTATTCCTGATGAGGATAAAGAGCTGCACTTGAGAGTGAAAATGGTACTTCCTTCCCTTTAAGAGGTTTAAGCTGGCTGCTACACAGTAAGCTGTCCTGTACTTCTAAGGTAATCTGTGACCAATTTCCTGGGTGATTTACACAGCCCTTGCTTTGATAGAGGGAGTCAATGCCCCTTTGATCGGTCACTTGGCTTTAATACCTATTTAAAACAATTTCACAAGTCTCTTGCCCCTTATCTAGAAGGCCTCTTTGTAAAGGTGTCTAGAAACAATTTATTGCTCAAAGAATACTGACCCTGTTTTTCCTTTTATGTTGTTATACTCGATTTGATTTAAATTAAAGCTCTTTGCTGATACTAGGCCCTGACTGAGTTTTAAATTTAAACTAGCAGCTCTCTGCTGGGTTTTAAATTTGAAATGAAAGCTCTCTGCTGAGTTCTGAATTAAACTGAAAACTCTCTGCTGGGTTTTAAACTTAAAGCTATCTGTTGAGTTTTTAATTTAACTAAAAGCTCTTTGCTGATTCTAGGCCCTGACTGATTTAACAAATACTCTGGATTCTAATTTACACAGATTAATCGGCTTTAATCTAAAGAATTCCTTTTTTCCCCAAGATTTAGAAAAATTCCCAGAAGTAAAAATTTACAATTGTAGATTTCTCTCCAGAAGTAGCAGTCCCTACATATCTCCACTTCTCAGAACTGGCAGGGGAGTGCCATACTCAGAGCTCAAAGACACATCAGAGCTCCAGGTCACAAGGGCCACACCTGAGGATTCATCCTTCCCTGATGCCATGCTATCATCCTAGTCAGAAACTGCAAACCATAAAGTCTGGAAAGAAAGCTTCTTAGGAGGTTGTCTCCCACCACTAAAACACATTTATCAATAGGAGTATGCATTCCTTGTAGTTTATTCAATTCATTTGGATTCATTTTGTGTGAGCAAATTACTTGTAAACACAAATCACTTGTGTGTACATATACCTATGAATTAGTGCATGTACAAATGATTTGCACATACAAATAAGTTGCAGCACATACAGAAGGTGTGCAAGTAAAATGAATGTGTACAAAATTGCAAAAAAACCAACACACACACACACACACAAGAAAACACACACACACAAGAAAGAGAAAACATTTGTTTAAACTGAAAACTAGCCAAACTTTTATTTTGGCAGTCCACATCCCTATTTGCCATCATCCTGGGAAGGGACAGTTTTTTCCAGGGCTTTTTTGAGGGGGTATGTGGTAGTATGGAGTACCAGCATCATTTTCATTGCCTGCTAAATTTGACCAATGCTCCTCATGTGTTAAGGAAAGAGCCCTGCCTATGAGTATCAGTACTTTTTTTTTTTTAGTTAAAATTCACTGCCTTTTATCCATCTCAAACTCCATTGAGCCTTCACATTGAAAAAGAGCATTTCTGGGGTGCTCTCTTCCCTCAACCCTCTATAATTTCCCAGGTCCTACTGTGGAAGTAACAGGTACTTCCAAGGCATTACTCCTCCATCACAGCTTGACGATAGTTCCAGAAGTCCTCTGAGTTACTGCAGCACCTCCGAATCCTAGCCTGTCTCCACAATTGCCAACACAAGCAAAGATAGTTTTGCAATCAAGGTAAGATGAGGGGCCTTTGCTGGAGACAGTGAACCAATGCTAAAGGTTTAATCACAGTCGGAGACACCCTGCAACTTAGCAGGCAAAAATCCTCTGAAGCACCCATGCTGGAAACACCTTGAACAATAAAATTATAAATTGGCTTGATGGCCAAAAAGAATGTTGTAAGATACTGTGACCTCTTACACTTATGCATCATTGCTTCTAAAGTGGAATAAATGAGAAAATCTAGCTAAAATACTCAGTTTCTATCTAGTACATAGCTTGTAGAGACAAAAAGTTAATATACTGAACATTTCTATATTACATAATACAATAGTTATGCAGACAAAAGGATATTCACTCTTAAGGTAATGAAATAAACAGAACTTGCTAAAATTAGCATAACCCCAAACAATGCAATGTGTGCCTTCGAGTCAGTCCTGACTCCTGGCGACCCAGAAGCTCCTGGGTTTTCTTGGCCGTGTCACCGGAAGTAGATTGCCAAGGCAATGGAGGGTTAAGTGACTTGCCCAAGGCCACAAGGAGTGCTAGTGGGAATTGAAACCTGGTTGCTTGGTTACCAAGCCAGTGTTCTAACCACTAGGCTACTCCTCCACTCCAGCATAACCCCATACAAGCAGATTTAACAACAGCTTGATGAACTGTTTCAGTCTATAGACAGTTTTATATTTCTGCATTTAAAATACTTCCATGTTCCCCTTTTAACCTCCAGCTAATAGCTCACAATTGTAAATTGCCTAGTTTCACAGTACATTTGATTGAAAGATCTATTCCGAGTTTAAAACTAACTTTTGTTGGTGTCTTGAATATACTGGCTCATATAAATTTCCGGAGCATGATATCAGCATGCATGAGATAAAAAAAACAACAACCTACTGAACCATTGTAACTTTGAAATGATTGGGCAGAAACAAGAGGGTTCTCTAAAGTGCCATCTATTATGGGGGCATAAAACCTCTCATTGCCAGGACCTCGGATGACGCTATCAGTGAAAATATTTCAACAAATACATGTTAAACAATGTTCTTAATCAGATCCATCTTTAAACTGAACATTAGGGGGCATGTTTACTATAGCGTGGTGGCCAAGAGCAAGGGCTTTAGAGTGGGAACTACAAATGTCCTGGCCCGGTGGTAGCCAGCAGCACATGGCAAAAATGCAGCCATGCTAAAAATCCCATGCTATCCATAGTTTGTCTGTGAATGGCTTCCCATTTTATTTTTATTTCTATTTATTATTATTCATGAGTTGATTCAATGTACGTATTAGTCTTATCATTGTATTATAGTCAACATGATTTTTATTTATATATGGGTTTTAATGTATACAATTGTTTGTTGTGGTGCCAATATACCCCTGAGGAAGGCAGGTGCCGAAACACAGTCATGTCGGGTGTGTCTGTGTTGTACCCCTGAATAAAAACTTTGAATAACCACCTGATGACTCGCTCCTGTTTGTAGGTTCCTAAAAAGATACATAGATACCACAATGCTTGTCCAGGTGGAAACAGTGGAATTCTCGGGTCCTCTTTAATAATGGTTTATGGACCTTTCCTCCAGGAAATTGTCCAGACCTTTTTTAAATCCAGCTATACTAACAGCTTTTATTACATCCTCCGGTAATGAATTCTAGAGTTTGATTACGCGTTGAGTGAAAAAAAATATTTTCTCTTATTAATCCTAAATGGGTTACATTGCAGCTTCATTGGATGTCCCCTAGTCTTTTTACTTTTTGATGGAGTAAACAGCCTATGTTTACCCGTTATACTCCATTCATTAATTTTAGGCCTCTATCATATCTTCTCTCAGCTGTCTCTTTTCCAAGTTGAAAAGCCCTACCCTTTTAAGCTTTTCCTCATAGAGGTAGCTTTCCATCCCCTTTACCATTTTGATGACTCTTCTCTGTACCTTTTCTAATTCTGCTAAATCTTTTTTAAGATATGGTGACCAGAAATGCACATAATATTCGAAGTGTGGTCAGACCATGGAACGATTCAGAGACGTTATAATATCCTTTGTTTTATTCTCCATTCCTTTCCTTATGATACCTAGCATTCTAGTTGCTCTCTTGGCTGCTGCTGCACACTGGATAAAGGGTTTCAATGTATTATCCACGACGATGCCTAAATCTTTTTTCTGGGTGGTTGTTCCTAAATGTTCATTGTGTAACCGTAGTTTGGGTTGTTCTTTCTGAGATGCATAACTTTGCACTTGTCCAGTTTAAATTTCATCTGCCATTTGAATGTCCCGACTTCCAATTTACTAAGGTCCTCCTGAAATTTTTCACAGTTCTCTTGTGTTTGAATAACTTTGAATAACTGTGTGTCATCTGCAAAATTTGATTCACCTCACTCGTTATTCCCATTTCCAGGTCATTTATGAATATGCTAAAAAGCAGTGGGTTCAGCACAGATCCCCTGGAGTACTCCACTATTCGCTTTTCTCTACTGAGAAAATTGGCCATATAGGCCTACTCTCCATTTTCTATCTTTTAACCAGTTCCTGATCCACAGTAGTACACTGCCACTGTCCCATAACTTTTTAATTTCACCAAGAGGCTCTCATGATGGATCTTGTCAAAGGCTTTCTGAACATCCAGATACACTATATTGACTGGTTCACCTTTGTCTACCTATTTATTCACATCTTCAATAAATATAACAGATTGTTCCCTGTAAAATAGTTATCTCCAAGTTATAATGCCCTGTTCAATGTAATTTCAGCTGTTCAATGTAAACCTCACTGATGCAGAATAGCGCGGTATATAAGAGAATGTAAATAAATAAAATAAAATAAATAAATTAGTCAGAGAAAACTTTCATTGACTAAATCCATGTTGGCTTTCTCCTATTAAACCATGACCTCTCTTTCCTCTTATGCCCACTGGAGATGCTGATCCCACGGGTTCAAGGCAACTCTCATGACGGCGATCTTAGCCTCTCTCTTCTCTATTGCCCGCTGGGAGACGTTGCTCCTACAGGCACACTGCGGCACTCTCATTTCCGCAATGCGCTTGTGTTCTGTTTGCATGCTTACAAGTGCATATACATACATGCAAACAGAGAGTTTATCTGCAGGCTGGTTAACCCTCGACAATAGGCATTATGCATAGTGAAACATGTAAAAATGTATTTATTTACTTACTTGCTTATTTATTTATTTATCTGCACTTATATACCACTTTTCACCGGGTCAAAGCGGTTTGCAGATATATGCCATGTAACAGTCATGCATTTAATAATGCATTTGCAAGGATACTATAATGAGAGGCCCCCATATCCAAGTCTATTGCCTACAGCTAGAAGGGGATATGCCTCATTAGGGGATATCCATATACATTGTCCCAGGAGAAATTCTTTAGTCCACTTGACATACAAGCGGGGAACTGTACTAACATCTTAATTGAAAACAAAGCTAGTTAATAAAGTACCTCACTCCTGAACACGGTTGGGGCAAGTGCATTAGGCATCCTTCCTCCCCTTCTCCAGATCACCACCATACCAGCCCTTCCACAACAACCCTGTAAAAAATGCATACTCTGGCCTCATAGTTGTAAAGACTTCTTTATATTCCTTAACCTCATTCCCAAGGGCATCAGGATCTTTCTGAAACTCTTTAACCATGAAATCTTGTTTTTGTGCAAGGTTCCCCACTGTTTGCAAGAATAAGTTAATATTTGTAGAACAATATTCCCGTCTCCCTTGGTGTCTCCAAAACTTTCATAACGGCAGATTCTAAAATGTGTTCTCTGCATCACTTGTCACTGCCAACGCAGCAGGCTTTGTGATCTCTCCAGCACTGTTGTAGTTGCTGGGGCAGCCATGGTAATCTGCAGCCCTCCTCAAACAGGTTCCATAACTCTCTTCCCGCGTTACCAAGCTTCTGCAGATCACGCTGCTCCAGTTGCGGTGTCGCATGAAGCCGCAGTTTAGAGCCAAATTCGCCCTATAAGAGGCTTGTTCGCTGCCATTGCATCGCTCAGCAGGGCAGGGATGACCCAAGGGGAATGCGGGGCCATGTGCAAAGAATTATTGCAGGTCTCATTCGCATAAATATTTGCATAACTACGGGGCTTCAAACCTATGCTTCCAAGCTCACAAGCATATCCAAAACTCTCTCTCAAATCACTGCTTTCCCAGCACACACGCACACACCATAGCTCTCTCAATCACCACCCTCAACTGAGGCACACACCCACCATAACTCTTTTAATCATCACACCTCCCATACACAATATCAAGATGTGTTCAAAAACCTTATCTGATGTTATGACAAAAAATTACCATAAATTTAGCAGATATCCTTCAACCTTTCAGCAAGTCTGAAATGCATAGGGAGAGATCCAGCAAAAATAAGCCCAACTGCTAGAGAGACCTGGACTCAATTTAGGGTGACCCTGCCTGTTTTTTTTCTACATGGTCCCTAACTGAGGCAGCTAATCTCCCAGCAACAAGCACAGCTTTTCCGCTTGTAGAACCTTACCATACCATGTCCATGTTGTTGCCAGCGAGGGTGGTGCGGCGATGTCATGTTTTCAGTTCTGAGGAGCAGTGAGATCTGCTTGCTCCTTGTGAATGAAAATGCAACACCACTGTAGCGCCCCCCACAGGCAGCAACTCCAGCAGAGGACTCCTGCACAGCTTAGCGGGAACAATTCATGACAACACACCAGAAACCTTTCCTTCCGAGTCCTGATATAAACAGAACGAGCTGGACGTACACAAACTGCTAGCAGAACTGCTTACACAGAGAACACAGGCCAGCCCTTACCTATTACCGAATAAGAGATGATAAACTAGAAAAAGAAACATGGAGACAAAAACCTCTGGAAATCCCAAGACATCAGACAGTGAGCAGTGCAATGCTGAGGAAACAAATACATTTCCTCCTTTAATAAGCAAAATACAAAGCTATAAGACGACATAATCCGGTCACGAAAAACATACAAAATAAAATGCAGTTTTTTATACTTGTGTTTGATCATTTTACTCCCACCTGCAAGTCTTTATTCTCCCTCTTCCCACCTACCTATTTACTCTCCATTTCCTATTCTTGCCTCCTCAGTCCTCCTATTCCTCCCTTTCACCCATGTCTATCCCCCCCCCCTCACCGTAGCTATTACCCTTCTCTCGCCTCTGCTCCTTCTATACCTCCGGCCCTTTCTTCTGTCTCTTATCCTCTCCCCAGCTTCCCATTCCCCCTCCCCCCTCTATTTCCCACTTTCCCGCAACCCCTTCAAAGGCCTGGCCCCGTCCTCCGTCATACCTTTTCCATTGCATCACTATCCATCCCATGTTTCTTTACCCTGACTCACATTCCTCCTCTTATTCACCACACCCAATTGCCTAGTCCCCACTGTCTTAACACCGAATCTCAGTTCAGAAATAAGTTGCCTTCCTTCCCATCCAAGCCGAGTCCCCATGATCTTAGCCTAATACCCAACCAAATCTCGATCTGTGCCCTTCTCATTGCCTCCCATCCCCATGTCTTTGTTTAACTCTGATTCCCTGTTCTCCTTACTGCAACCCAGTGTAGAATTTTTTTAAAAAAATGCAATGTTTAATTTTTCTTTGTTTACCTGGCTGGAGTTCCATAGTCCCCATGGTGGGGGTCACATTTTATTTCAGAACCTGGTGGTGTGCAGAAGGGGGAAGAGTCATGTCTCAAAATCTGAAAGCTATGGCCTGAGTTGGGACAGATCTAGTGGCTGAAATGCTACAGCTGGGACAGGCGTGGGAGAACTCAGGCGCTGAAGGGCATGGTCGTGGGTGTGGCAGTTGTTGCAGTGGGCATACTGACTGGCATTGGGGAAGTGAACAGAGCAGCTTGAGGAATGCTGGCCACCACAGCTCTGGACCTGACTGCCCCAGAGGGTGTGTGTTTGGGGGGGGGGGGGGGAGATTGGTGTTGTCTTCGTGGGCAAGTCTCTCTCCTAGCATTTACTCATGTATCTCTGTATAACCTACTGTTATTGAATAATATATATTTTTAAGTTTTTTTTTTAAATTATCTGGCTGGAGCTCCGTAATTCCTGAGGTGAGGCTGTTTTATTTCAGACCATGATGTATGCCAGAGGTAAGGGGGAAAGAGTTTCAAAACGTGAAGGTTGCCACCCGAGTCAGGACATGTGGTGGTGGGCTTATATGTTGGAAGGCATGGCCATGGGCGTGGCAGTTCTTACCATGGGTCTCCCAGCTGGGACTGGGGCCCAAGCAGCAGGAGAAAAACGCTGGTGGCTGCCAATTCCCACTGTGGCTCTGTGCTGGACTCCAACTTACAATGCGCTCGGGGGGGGGGGGGGGAGGTCAGGTTGGTTTTGGCCTGAGCTATTGCTGCTGGCTGAAAGCGGAGGGAGGGAGTTGTCTTTGTTGGAGTGACTCCCTCTCCTCTTCCAATACCTACCAGACAAGGTAATAGCTCTCTGGACCAAAGTTGGAGCTATGAGGGGCATCCAGGATGCCGGGGAAGAGGAAGGGAGGGGGAGAAGCATGAAAAACAGATAGGAGAGCAAAATGTGCATGCCGGGGCCTTAGAGCAGCCGGTCAATGCCATGAGACTGGAGTGTGGGACTCCTACTCCCACAGGTCACTGTGCAAAGAACATCCTAGAAAATGCATGGGGCCAGCCCCGCAGGACTAGTGGCTTTAGAAGCCTTAGTTGCCACCTTTTCTTTCCTTTTAGGGGGCATAAGTTAAAGAAACTCGCAACAGTCACAGAGCTCAGTAGGGATGTGCGCTCTGCCCTCCAATATTTAGGGAAATCAAGAATTTTATTATAAAGCTTTCCGAGATCCAAAATCTCTTTAAATGGTGTCAGGATGCTAATATCATTGTGACTTAAAATATTCATAGGAGTGCAAAGTCTAAAGGTTTGACCTTTGTAAAATAAGCGCGTCTCTGCAGATAAGTGTGCAGAGGGGCAAATTATTTTATGACCTCCAACTCCAGTGACAGAGCACTCTGAAGGCACTCTGAAGTCCTGTTACTGAAATATGGTCTACTGATGGCCTGAAAGACAATGCAACTAGGTAACCAAACAGAAATAAAACTATTGGTTCTGTGTGCTTTTTAGTACCTGAATGTAAATGATTCAATTTCTCTCTTAAATGCTCTGAGATTTGGCAGTCAAGAATAATGGCTCTGCATTTCAATAAGTGTCTTTTTTCTCTGGGTCTATCAATTTTCTAATCAAATTATACTATTTTTTTTTATTCAGTTGCAAAGCGATAACTGGTTAGAAAATCTAGAGATTAATCTGTAGCTGAGTTCAGAAGGTAAAGCAGAATCTATCATCAGATGAAAATGGCATGTGACTAACATTTATTTATTTAACATTTCTTATATACCACCTTTCATGATATCAAGGTGCTTTACATTGAACAAACTGAATTACATTGAACAGGGCTTTATAACTTGGAGATAACTATTTTACAGGGAACATGGGTAATGGAGGGTTAAGTGGCTTGTCCAAGGCCACAAGGAGCACCTGTGGGACTAGAAGCCCCAGTCCTTCTGGCCCAAGGTTGCTGTCTTCTAGTGGGATTTGAACCACTGACCTTCTGGTCTGGGGTACCTTGCCCCAACCACTAGGTCCTGGGGGACCCTACAAATATACCCAATACAATGTAGATAAAAGCACCAATGAAAAGATCAATTGTATTACATAGTGAAATCCCCTTGGAGTTTTAGGGTAATAGGAGAGGCTGAAGGGGAAGGTGGGAGGGGCCCCAAGCGATAACTCCTCCTGGAGGAAGGTGGGCTAGGGTATAAGACTCCAGGCTTTATGCAAATAGGGGTCCTTTGGTAGCAGGTCATTAAACCATGCAGCAAAAGGAAAAAAGAGCAGAGGGCCCAGCAGGGGCCAACTACAAAAAAAGCAGCCACCTCATCCGGGTGGAAGGCATCAAGGGAAGATTGAGCACAATCAGTCACCCAAAGAAGGGAACTGGGAGAGGCTGGTCTGTCCAGGAACCAGTGTGAGGTACAAAGTGAGTGCATGGAGAGGAAAAAGTATGCTGAGGATTTACGCAGTCTGAACTGGACAGTGCCTTACTATAAATACGTTCATCAATCCACTTCAAGGGAGTTGTAAACAGCCGGTGCCGGGTGCCTCCATCTGGGAAAAGACTTTGGATTGGTGCCTCCAAGGTGAAGGTGGAGATGAATAGAAGGTTTGCTGTTGCAAGCTCTTAGAATTTTCCATTGTAAATAAAAATGGCACCTCCAGTATTATAGAATGATTAAGGATACTAGAAGTACATGGGTCCTCAGCTTTCCAAATATAGCTCAAAGTTCTGCAGTCGTTTGTTTTGGGAGTCTGAAGTACTGCATCGTCAGCAATGAGATGTTGCTTGTTTCAAGAAAGTAAAAGTAAAGCATTGGACTGGGTTCAAAAGCTTGACTTGACTTCTCTGTTATATGTAATGAACAGATAAATGTAACTTGTCTGAAGTTTCTTGTTCCATGTAAACCGTGCTGATATCGAATAGTGAGGTATATAAAAAATGTTAATAAATAATAAATAAATAAATAAAAAGCAAACTCTGCCTCAGTGACCATTTCTTTACTAGCATTATAAGTGCGTGAGTCTGTTTCCTGAGAACGAGAGTGTGATAGGCTCCCAGAAATAATTCCTGGTCCCACCCAAGAACCCAGCTAAGAACAACGTGACTAAATAAATTTAATTTGGTGATCCATCTAGCCAGATCACAGGGGCTACAATAGTAAAGGTGTTACCATTCAAAAGGTAGAAGGGGGGGGGGGAAGTACTTCATGACCTTGCTGTTCTAGCTTACTGACCTAATGGCCAAGAAACAACTAATGTCCATTCCTTTTGCCCATGAATATAAGATGCAGTCTCTATGACCATAAAACACATTTAAACAAACTGGCACCATTTTGAAATGCTAACTTGGCAGGGAAGATGTAACTGGAGATTACACCTGTCCCATTTGGAGATTGAAGACCATGCAGATGGACTAAGGTACATTTTGCAGAGGTTCTGGTGATGGCTGGCTGAGAGTCAGGTGGGTATAGATAGAGCTCCAGGGTTGCTGTCTAGCATCTTGTTATTTTGAAGCACCCAGCTTGCTTTATTCACTGGAACCTTATGGCAAAAGAGGCTCGTAAGTGCCAAACAGTTTATTAAGTTCAAATAAACTGATTGAAGGCAAGTGATGGTGGGCTTCTGACAAGGAGTGTAACCCTGAAATACCAGTGTCGGCCAATCTGGATATGAGGTTGGAGGCAATTTTTTCTCTGCAGACCAGTCCTCTCTCCTTGCTCTAACAAAATGGTTATGATCACAGGGGGCTGCCCTCTAAGCCTCACACTAGGGGATAGCACCACGAGGTCATGGTCATTTTACCAGTACTATTGAGGAGGGCAGGAGCACTCCTGCCCTCCTCAGTAGTACTAACCAGTATATATGGCATATATGGTTCTATGCAAACAAAACAAATCCCACCCTAGTAGAACTAACCAAAAAAAAAAAAAACCCCCAACCTGGATCACATACACAAATTATAACTCTAGCAATCAACTAAATTAAGTTATCAGGGTCAAACCTAATACTCCTAAACACTGAGCAACTTCATCGGTCTGACTGAACAGCCACCTTAATTCAAAACATGCGACTAACTCTTTTTCAAAATATTTTTTTAAATATTTTTAAACTGAGAGAAAAGGACTCAGTAGTTCTATCATATTCCCTTTATATGGCAGGAACCTGCCCGAAGGGGATACATTTGTTCACCATCACCAGCTGGAAAAACTGTCCGATATAATTTTTATTATTAAATTTGGAGACCAAATCCTTATTAATTATATTTCAATAAAATAAGTAAACTTCATCAAAATAAAGAGTTTCCACAAAAAAGAATGAACACCATCACATTTTCCTAAAGGTTAAAATATATGTCCCATGACTTCGTCACATGTAACTGGTGTTCTAAAGATTCCAAAGGGGGCTTCACCCTACCCACAAATTATTTTACCTTTGATCTGAAAAGGGTTATTCATTAGAACAAAAACATCTTTGAGCCATAGGGTGGTCTATATATGAAAACTCAGATAGGACGAAGACAAGGTCATTACAAGAAGCAAACAGAAATGGAGCATTTAAAGTCCTTTTTTTAAAAATAAATAGTATTTATTTTATTTAGCTGTATTTTTACACCAGAGTTTGTCAACAAAGTTGAAGAGCTGGATGCTCTACTTGATACAGTCTGCTCCCACTCACCCCACCAAAGTCACCTCATCCTCTTTGGAGACCTGAATCTCCCCCCTCAGCTTCAAACAACCAAAGCACTGCTTTCCTCCAGGCAATGAAACCTGCACTATACACAACTCATCTCTACCTCAACTCACTCCAAAGGTGGAATCCTTGACTTGGTCTTCTTCCCAAACCTCCTGCTAGCCACACCCAAATACATCCCCCAGCCATAGCTCTTGTCCCCTCATCACATTCACACTACCCCAGCAACACAGTCACCTACGCTACAAAAGACAAAACCGCCATGGCAAGAAGGTTCATGGCCTTTGATGAACACTCCTTCCTTCAAAAAACACTGCCATTTCTGAAGGACCTTCTACCTGAAACAGATCTGGAAGCAACAATCAAACTGGAACTTGATCATCTCCTTTGCCTGCTGCAGCACCCCCCTGAGCTGCATCCTCAAGGCAATGGTGCCGTGCACCCTTGTACTCTGCTGAGCTACGAGAACAAAAGCGTGCACTTCGCTGCACTGAATGCCAATGGAGAAAATACAAGGATCCCAAACTGCAGACCACATACTTGAACAAGCTCAAAACCTACAGCAAGAACACTCGAGTCCAAACGGGAGTACTACAACTACATTCTCCTCTGTGCTCTCAACAAACCCAGAGAGCTCTTTGATCTAGTCAAATCTCTCTCAAGGGATCCCGTCCAACCACAACAAGAGAACTCTCTCAACCTCCAGAACATGACTATATGCAAATCAAGCACAGCTCCATCAACCCCTCCATACTCATCTTACCTGCCTCTAGCAAGATGACTGCACCTGCACAGCCTTGGACCACCTTCAGAAAGACAAACTCCCTGAAGAATTATGTGCTATTATCAGGCACATCAACACAAATACAGTACCTCCCCACTGGACCCATGTATGGTATCATGGATAAAGGCCACAAAAACACACTTCTTACTACTCATATCAACCATCGTCCAAACATCTCCCCTGCCCCTCAAGCAAGCCTCCATATGACCTCTCCTGAAGAAACCTAACCTGGATCCTAGTTCACCCATCTCATTCTGACCCATAGCCAGCATACCCTTCCTGGCAAAAATCATAGAAAAAGTTGTCCAAGTCCATCTTCAGGAACACGTTGACCAAGACGCACTCCTTGACCAACATCAACATGTATTTCATCCCCAGCCCAGTGCCAAAATTCTAAATACTCATTTCAGGAATGGAGAACAAATCTAAAGGCGTCATACTGCTTTTCCTGGACATCTTTGTAGCGTTCAATACAGTGTCTCATCAAGTGCTGCTAGACCAGCTCCATAATATTGTGGTTCAGGACAAGCCCCTCAAATGGCTTCATGCATACCTTTTCCAGTGAAGCCATTGGGTAAAAATATGGCACAGCACGTCATCCCCTTACACCCTGTCACAAGGAGTGCCTCTAGGCTCTACACTCTCCTCTCTGCTTTTCAATATTTACATTTTATCTCTGTGCATGAAGATCCAGGAGTTTAATGTCAGCTATCAGATCTACGCTGATGACATAATGATATACACCCCATTCTCCGCAGCTGCCCTGACAACTCTGGGCTCTCAGCCTGCTTTAGGGAAATAATCAAAAGGCTTCAACTCCGCAATCTGGCAGTCAACTTCAGCAAGACCGAAATTCTCCATGTCACTAGGGACCCCTCCTTTATGCCTCCCACAACCATCAGAATTGACAACACGGATCTCCAGGTCAAAACTCAAGTCAGATATCTCAGTGTTACCTTGTATCAGCAGTTGAATTTCCAAGCTCGCATCCAAAACACGACCAAGGCAGTCTACTTCAAGCTCAGAACGCTATGTAACCTATACCCCCCTCCATTCCTCTGCCAATTTCTGTGCAGTGTATCCAGCTACTACTGTATCACCTCCATTTTCGACTACTACAACTCCATGTACCTTCCTACCACTACAGTTTGCACAAAACACCAGAGTCTGCACACAGACACTCCCACATTACCCCCATATTAAAATCCCTCCACTGGTTGCCCATCGCCTCTCGAATTAATTTCAAAGTCCTTACCATCATTCACAAAGTCCAGAATTACCTTACTATTAAACACCTCCAGCCATCACTCAGCACCACTAGACCACACAGACAGAGCACACTGAATCTTCTTAGTCTGCCACCATAGATCTGCAGAAGCATCTAATATGCTCACCTAAGATCCTTTGCACTCTATGCCCCCACTCTGAGAAACATCCAGTCAACTCAAGACTTCAAAAAGCACCTCAAACGTATCTCTTCCAAAAGCACTACTGCGCCCAACAGCATAACTACCCATCGAAAGGGCACCCCTACCCAGTCCATAGCATCTCTCCTACCCCACCACTATAGACACCCGCAACTCCCCTACTTTTCTCCACTTATTTTAAACCCTACTCCTAGAGGGTGTTCTGATTAATGTCTCTTTTTATCCTGCTGTAGTTTATAAGTAATCTTTCTGCTCAACCTTGTTTAGCTGCTCACTGTTTTGACTGATAGAAAAATGGTATACCAAAATGTGTTAAATAGATACACACATAAATAAATAAATAAAGCTGTCTCTGTACACTCAGGTTACAAGAAAAAAAAAGTATTTGCATTCAGCAGAATGTAATTGGAGGGAACAGATTTTTCTCTGAGGTATCTATGCAAATGTTTTATTAAATACCAAGGAATAAAGATTTGCATTTTTTGGTTCTTCTCAGTTAAGTGCCTTCCTGAATGATAAAACTAAAATAAAACGTTTGGTTGAGGATACAGTCATCTGGATAATAAATATATTTTTTGTTATTTTTTTCTCCTCCTTTGCCTGTGTTGCTGTCTGTTTAGATTTCCCTACTGTTTTTCTACTTTATCCCTAATTTTAGAGATTTCTTTGATGGGTGACATGCAGCCACTGAAGGATCGAGGAGGGTCAGGCTTTTCTATTCCTCCACTATCAGTGGTATTTTATACAGTCGATCATCTGCTCTTCAACAGACTCAGGAAACTGGGTGTTGGGAATAATATGCAAGAATGACTTTTCTTTTTTACTCTTCAATCAAACCCAAAACACATTTTCTCTGTAATCTTCAAAATTCTCATCTCTCCTTTCAGGAGCAATGCAAAGGGTTCCTGCTGTCCCCTATCTTGTTCAATGCATCTCTTTCCCATTTGGCTGACCATGAGAGACCTCAGGGAAAGAGATATATTTACAGTGTTGCTTATGATATAGTTTTTCCTGCCATAAAATGACTCCTGGAAACACTTTTGGTTCACTGACCATAGTTATGGACACAGTTGCCAGAAATTCTTGGCTGGTCACTTCTCTATGGTCAGAGGAGGCTATTAAGAAAGTGGAGATTCTGTGGTTAAACCATCCCTTAAAATTAAGAGATTAGCTACTGACAGAGAACCAAATAAGAGTAGTCTCAGACAAAAGGTCTCATTTACTAGCGTGCATTAAACAGTTAACTTGTATTAATGCACGCTAACACACGTTAATTCAAGTTAATGCCCAGTTAGTAAATAAGTCCCATTGAGAATACTAAGGCTTTCATTATTTTATATGCATTAAATAGCATCAGTGCACGTTAATGTGCATTCACACTTCTTAATGAATGGTAATCAATGAAGCTTAAAATATTTTTATCAATTGCTGCATATAATTTTACTCTCTCGTCTTTCCTTGCCCATATAATCTGAGCAATAGGCTGAGAACCATGGAAGTCAGGGTTCCAATCCCATTGCCTCTCCTTGTGACCTTGAGCAAATCGATTATCCCCTAATGCAGCAAGACCGTTACCACTGTCACTCCTGCCCCTATCATTCCAAGTTCATCCCCATGTCCTGCGTTTTATTGTATGTAATTTCAACTTTATCTGTTATGATGTAACTGTTCCAGTTCTTGTTTAAATGTAAACTGCTTTGATTGTATGATAAAGTGGTATATAAAAATGTTTAAATAAATCCTCTATTGTCTTAGGTACAAACTTAGATTATAAGTCCTCTGAGGCCAGAGGAATAGCTACAGTACCTGAATGTAACTCACCTTGAGCAACTACTGAGAAAGGCATAAACTACCATGGATAAAAAGAGAAGTGCTGCAAAAGCTGGCCTTTACCCGCAGTGCAGCAGTGCAATATAGTCACTGCCCAGTTAGCGACTGCTCCCGCCCCGGAACAACGCAGAATGCTCAAGACATGCCCCAGTGCTAAGCGATTAACATCAGAGCATGTAGTGGCATTAATTGGGGATATTCAGTGGCAATAATCATGTTACTGCCGCTGAATATCCCATTCAGCAGCATTTACATGGTTTACAAGTCTGTAAACATGTAAATGCCTTTGAATATCAGGCTCAGAGCCTCTTGCAACATGCATAAAAGGAGGCATCTCCATGTCCAGTGGGAGCTGCAATTCTAAAAAGCTCTACATAGCATAAAATCATCCGGCTGCCCTCAAAAAATGCATCAGACAGGTTTTTTAAATCATGGTTTCTGGCAGTATCCATCCTCTCAAAATGCGGATCCCATCCCATGACAGCAGCCCATGTATCCCCACAATCCACCACCCCACATCAAATCCCAGCTGACAGCAAAGAACCTCCCCCAACCACCCACAAAACAAGCCCCTTCCAGCCCCCCAAAATCACCTCCAGCTCTTACTGGAGTGGGCAAGTCTCTGGAGTCTATTGGAAGGGAGGCGTGATCCCCAGTTGCTCCTGTTCTGTCAGTTCCATGTTGAAAATGGCACCCATGACCCCTAGCAATAGTCTTGCTGCAGTACTGCTAGGGGATAAGCTGCCAATAAGGGCAAAATGCCTTTATTTGACAAATTGGCTGCTAGCAGTAGTTGTATGATTCTTCTTCTAGGGCTCATGTACCCCATTTTGAACCAAGGGCTCCAATGGAGCAGAAGGGACTGGGGATCGCTCCTGCTACCCACAAGACTACAGGAACTCCAGTAAGAGCAGGAGTAGAATTGCGAGTATGTTTTTTCTTAGGGGGTAATCAGGAGTTCCTTGTTTTCAGGTGGTGTTGGGAGGAGGGTTCCTTTCTGTTGAATGGGACTGGAAGGAGTTAGTAATGTTTTGGGGTGGGGGGGGATTAGGAGGGGTACTGGTCTCAGCCTTTGTACCTGCCCCTTCAGGAAGGCACTTATCCGTGCCTTGGGGCAGGTAGAAATATAACAAAGAATTTTTGATATCCATACATATTTCTCTTGTAAATGTGGGATATATGTCAATATTTTAGACTCATTCGAACCACTCCTTCTCCATAAAATAACCAAGTCTCTTTGCACATGCAAACAGCAGCAATCTAAAAGGGAAAGGTGAAAGGGAAATTGTCTGTAGCTCATACCTCTTAGAAGTTCAAAGCGAATTATATTCAGGTGCAGTAGATAATTTCCTCTCCCCAGAGGGCTTACAATCGGAATTTGTACCGGATTCAATGGGGGAGTGAATGACTTGCCCAAGCTCACAAAGAGCAGCGGTGGTATTCGAACCCAGCTTCCCGGGTTCTCACCCAGCTATTTACATTTGGAGATGCTTCTAAAATAAAGACTCAAGTATGATAAAAAAATACATATAGAGAGATATATTAGAGAGGAGGTACAACAGTAACATTGCCAGAAGGAGGAGAGCTTTGTCCCTTTAAACGTTCATATCATACAAGCTGCAAAAAGTCTTTCAGCAATCTGGATAAACACAGCATAAATTAACAGAGTATCTCCATGACAGCATGCTTATTTCTAATGGACAGGCAGCTTCCGATTTCCCTTTGTTTATAGAGCTGCAGATAGGACTTGGGCTAATGAAATGACTAATTAGATTTTTGTAATCCTGCTGTCATCGTGCTCAAGAGTTGACATTATGTCGGAAATTCTCCACTGCTCTTCGGTGTGCTACGGAATATTTTTCCCTGTCCAAATTGGAACTTGTCATTTTGCTGGTATGGCAGTTCCCTCTGTTGGTTTAATGAAATCACTACTGTCTCCTATATGGCTGTGTCACTCAAAATGCAAACAGAAAGTAGGGAAAAAAAATGATCCTCTTGCCAAGATAATTGCTCCTACTCAAAACCCATTCCTAAAATCAAATAGTAGAATTGGATTGCATAGTATATGATTGCATAATATATGATTGTGTATTGCATATTCATTGAGAAACCGATGTTACATGGATTCCAAGAGAGAGGCTTCTTTTTCTCTGTAGTAGGAAATATAAGGAATGAGTTACCAGTTCTGTTTCCCCATAGCAATGGAGATTTTTCTGAAAGCCTGGCTCCAAAAATATTATTGATCGAATTTTTCTAGGTTGCAACTTTATCTACAATAGTCATTTTTTTTCCTGCCTGTCAAATCTGTTGAGTTTCCTTCCCTTTTCTGAAGAGCTATTGTGCCTATAGACAGACGAACAGACAGATGAAAACTGATCTCTTTTACATCATTATTTCCAACATTCTGTGCATTGGAAGCCATAAAAACTGTAATGATACAAAATTAAAAGCCGCTATTTCCTTCCTCCTTGTGGAGCAAGATAATATATCTAAGAGCAGTCAAATGATGTGAACAGGCAAATCATGGAAACATGAAGCTCAAACTTGTCTTAATGTGTCCCAGATATGCGTATGTATACCAGTCTGAAGCTGAAAGATAATATGAGGATAGGAACCTTATATATTATTGAAATAACCTGCTATTTCTAATGCTTACCTATGCTTGCTATGATAAAAAGGCTGAACCAGGTCCAAAACACCGTTAGTACAAAGAAACTTTTTTTGTTGGAACAGCCAGCCCAGTAGAGAGGAAGAAATCCTCACACCGTTGTGGCCTTTTCCTTTTAATTATTCAATATGTAAAAAACCAGCAATAACTTAGCTGAAGTCATAGAGCAGAGGCGTTTCCATCCAGTCAGCAATGCCAAGAACACGACGTGGCACGTTTCGGGGTAATGCCTGTACTACCCCTGCATCAGGTCAAAACATTGCTCGGCAGCCCAAATGCTTTTAAACAAATCTTTGAGAAGTACGGTTTTTTATCTCAAGGCGTCGGCAACGTGAACACAGCTGATCACAGTCAGCTGGTATGGTAAGCAGCCCGAGGAGCCAATCAGAGCTGTGAAGGGGAGGAATCACTAATCAGAGACCGCCCCCCAAGGTCTGAGAATGTCAAAAAATCTTATGATCGTGTGCCAATCAATCTGTTGGTTTAAACCATGCGGGTGCACTGTGTTTAAACGATAGATCCATCGCTGTTCACGATATTGCAGAATTTGTAGGCTTTTTACAACCTGCTGTGTCTCTTACATCAGGGACACAGGGGATTTTTTGCAACATCTTGCCACTTGCACTGAAATTTCCACCTACACTTATTTAGTGTCTTTGGATGTGCAGTCATTATATACCAACATAGACCAGCATGAAGTGTTGTTGGGACTAGCATCGTATCCGTTGTCTTTACCTGATCGCATCCCGAAACAATTTGTTCTTGATTTATTGGATCTGGTGTTGAACCACAATTTTTTTGTTCACCAGCAACAATATTATCGCCAGGTTTACGGGATTGCCATGGGTGCCACGGTGGCACCTTCTATTGCCACGATATATATGGGTTGGTTTGAGGACAGGTTTGTTTATCCTCATCAGGGCCGGATTTACCCATACGCCATGTACGCCATGGCGTAGGGCCCACAGCTTGCAAGGGCCCACAAGAGTCCCCATCCCTCGCTCTCTAGAGAGAGTTTAAAGTCCGGCAGAGATTTTTCCGTGGTAGCGAAAACGCCGAAGTCGCAAGCTCGGCCGGAGACGCGCCTTCCCAGGCCCCCGTCTCCCGCCGCAGTGAACATGGGGCTCCGATTTCTATGCTGCCTCCGATGGCGGCGGCCATCTTACCCGGCTCCTCTTCACTTCCTGAGCCGTCGACGTCACTTCCGGCCAGCGTCAGCCTTCCCCTCGCTCCAAAGTGACAGCGCCGACCGCCTGCCTCAGCCTCAGCCTCCACGATGCCGGCAGCCTGCTCAGCTACACCAGGTCCGGAAGCGGTAGGTGCGGTCATTCTTATGGCGAATTCTTACGCTTCGAGCGGAGCGGGGCGGGGGGGGGGGCGCGGGGGAGGGGCCGCGGGGGGGGGGGGGGCGCGGGCACAGTTGCAGCAGAACGAACACACTGACATCACGCCCATCGCGAGGACAAGGCACATGCAAACCACGCGAGCATTACCGGGGGTAGTCCTTGCCTGTCTGCTATTGGTTTGTTTTCCTTGATTTCCTTGAGGCTTCCCAATTGCCCCTGGCTTCTCTGTACTGGGGTTGCTAGTGCTACTGCTTAGGCTACAGGCTACAGGCTACAAGCTCAGGGGTTTTTCCTGGTATAACTTACCTAACTTAGGCTTCAGGCTGCGCTGCATGTAGGTTAGTGCATATAGACTTGAGGCTGCATATAGGTTACCTGACCTAAAACTGGTCCGTCCACTCATCTTCATGAGGTTCTAACTGCATGCATCAAAAGCTTTTTTTTTGCCTGTCCGCTATTGGTTTGTTTCCTTGAGGCTTCCCAATTGCCCCTGGCTTCTCTGTACTGGTTGCTACTGCTTACTAAGTGCTTAGGCTACAGGCTACAAGCGCAGGGGTTTTTCCTGGTAGAACTCAAGCGCTCTCAGTCTCTCTAAGTCCCCCCTTACAGTAGTCATGAAAAAATATGAAAGTGGTGCATCTAAACGAAAAAAGAAAATGCTAGAAAACGAATCAACCACCAAAATTCCCAAGATTACCAGCTTTCTTCTTCCATCGACGAAAATTCAAGCTGTCTCAGAATCAGAAGTTTTGAATGTGAATGACGCGGCTACTCCACATCTTTTGGATACTACTGACACTACTCCTCAAACTTCCGATACTGCTGATGTTACTCCACAACCCGATGTACCTGAGGAGAATATTTCTAGTTCTCCACCACCACCACCTCATGATGTGGGTCTCTGGAAAACATTCCTTCCAGCTTCTGACGTCGATTATTGGATTGTTAATGGTCCAGCTGCATGTCAACATCACGATGATAGTTTCATGTCATCAGAAAGAACTATGGGAAATAGAACACGCCGTTTTGCGAAGGAATTTCTTTACGGACGAAAAGCAAATGATGAGAAGTATTACCGAGACTGGCTGCTTTATTCGCCATCAAATGGGAACATTTACTGTTTTTTCTGTAAGTTGCTTTCAAGGTCCACGTCGCAGTTTGCCTCCTGTGGATTCAACGATTGGAGCAACTGCGGTAAAGTGATCAAGCTTCACGAAAGTAGTGCAGAACACCGAGCATCACTCAGTTCCTGGTTAGCACGTGTTTCAGCGAAAGGGTGCATCGACGAAAAGCTTCAGAAACAGATGAACGAAGAGAAGATATATTGGCAGTCAGTTCTTCGGCGTGTTGTTGAAGTGATAAAGTTCCTTGCTCAACGTGGCCTAGCATTTCGAGGAGATACCGAATTATTTGGTTCTGTGCAAAACGGAAACTATCTGGGAATTTTGGAACTTTTAGCCAAATTCGACCCCTTCCTTGCCGACCATATATCTCGTTTTGGAAATAAAGGAAGTGGAAAAATTAGCTATTTGTCTTCCACTGTATGTGATGAACTCATCGAGCAAATGGGACAAGACGTGTTGGCTGTCATTTTAAATGAAATTCACGACGCGAAGTACTATTCCATATGTATTGATTCCACTCCAGACGTTAGTCACATTGACCAACTAACTTTTATTGTGCGCTACGTTAACAAGTTTGGTGAAACAACTGAACGGTTTCTAAAATTCTTTCCAATTGAAAGTCACAAAGCCGACAGCCTTTACCAAGATGTGTTGAATATACTAAATGAAATGTCATTGTCTCTGGATAACTGCCGAGGACAAAGCTACGACAACGCAGCAAACATGGCTGGGAAATACGCCGGTCTCCAAGCAAAACTGAGGGAAATTAACCCAATGGCTGACTACATACCTTGTGCAGCACATTCATTAAATTTGGTTGGAGTTGCTAGTGTAAATTGCTGTCTGGACGCTGTTAACTTTTTTGGTCTCGTCCAAGAACTGCATGCGTTTTCGGTTGGTTCAACAAAGCGGTGGAGTTCATTGACATCAGGACTCACACCGAACGAAAATGGACGAATTCTGACTTTGAAAACTTTATCATCTACCCGTTGGCATTGCCATTCAGAGTCCGTGAAAGCACTACATCTCAACTATGCCAACATCTATACTATGCTGAATAGTATCGCAGAAAATGAAGACGAGAAGGGTGATGCCCGACGCTTAGCAGCAGCCTTGGCGGGTAAAATGTGTCTGTTGGAAACCGCATTCATGTGTGTTCTGTGGCACAAGATCTTGCAGCGATGTCAAGAAATCAACACTGCCTTGCAAAGTGTGTCTATTGACATCAGTGTCGGCGTTTCTTTGTTTACTTCTTTGGAAACATTCGTTGCTGGAATGCGTGATGACTTCGACAACCTGGAGAAAGAAGCAAAAGAGCTCATGGAGGACATCCAACAAGACTACACCTCTCGTTTCATTCGGAATCGACCAAAAAGATGCCAGGTTTTTGAAGAAGCAGGTGAGCCGAATGCTGCTTTACAAGGTGCACAAAAATTCCGTGTTGAGAGTGTATATGTCATACTTGACAAACTGCTTGCATGTTTATCTCAACGCCGGAATGCTTACAAGCAGATTTCTGAAGACTTTGCTTTCATCAAATCACTGAAGGAGAATGATGTTGGCTCTCTCAGAGAAGATGTAATCCATTTGCAGCAAAAATACAATTGTGATCTGGAAAGCGGGTGTGAAGAGGAATTTGTGGCATTTTCTGGAATGGCCGCGGATTTGAATTTGGATCGTGACCCCCAAAACCTACTGAAATGGCTGAAAAAAAATCCTGTAGTGGATTCAACATTTCCGAATGTTTCCACTGCCCTCCGCTTGTTTTCAACGCTTCCCGTGACTATCTGCGAAGGGGAACGTTCTTTTTCAAAGCTTTCCCTGATAAAAAATAGATTTCGTTCTACGATGACGCAGAAAAGACTGAATTCTCTGGCAGTCATGTCAATTGAAAATGACGTTACTTCTGCGTTGACTTTTGATACAATTATTGAAAAGTTTTCACAAACTAAATCGCGAAAGAAAACATTTTTGTAAGTGGTAACTGGGCTGATGGGGGGTTAGGACTGGTAATGGGTTATAGGGGGGGCTTAAACTGAAAATGGGGTGATGGGGTGATGGGGGTTAGGACTGGAAGTGGGTTGATGGGGGGGCTAGGACTGGTATTGGGTTGGGGGGTTGCTAGGACTGGAAATGGGCTGATGGGTGGCTAGGACTGGAAATGCGCTGATGCAGGGACTAGAAGGGAATGGATGCTGGGTGAGGCTGGAACTAGAAGGGAGCTGATGTTGGGGGAGGATTAGAATGGGATGGGGCTGGAAGAGTAAAATGGAGAAGGGAAAAATATTTTGTGTGGGAGGGATAAAAAATCTACAATTGGCCGGGTACTGGGAGAGTAAGTGGGGATTGAGGATGGAGGGGTAAAATTTGAGTGGATGAAATAGGAATGAGGAAAGAGCAAAAGGAGAAAGATTAGTATGTTAAAGCAGATGTAGAGAGAGAATGGAAAAAAACTAGAAGAGAGAAGAAAGGACAAATGGACAGCAGACGATGGAGAGTTAGCAGAAGACACGAAGAAACCAGAAGAAAGTGGCTGGAGCAATTGCAGCTGGAAAAAAATGCACAAAAGGTAGAAAAATATCTCTTTATTTTGAATTTATTAATTGGAATATGTCAGCTCTGGTAAATGTGCATCATTAAAGTCTGCGCTTTGTTTAGTACAAGAACAAATTAATGTATAGTTTTATTTCTACAGTGTTGTACATTCCAAGTTTGGCTTTTGGGATTCCCAGTTTAATTATTGTCTTCCTGTTTCTAAATTGTGATTACTTGTTTGGTGATGGTCTATGTTCTGCATGTGTAACTGAGCTGAGGTGTTCTGTTTATATAATTCCTATTTGACATTGCCACTTGTTCTCTTTCCCCAGTAGGTCATGTTTTGTTGTTCTCTGAAATGTATTGGTTTAATATTTGCAGTGTTGCCTTTTGATTGGTAGAGTATGGTGCTTTGTAAGTCCTGGTAGTGCTGTTAGGATATGGCAGGTTTGCTATGGGTTGGCACTGGATTATAGTAATGTAGAAATCTTTTAGTCTTTCTTTATCCATACACTCATTAAGAGGCACGTTTACTAAAAGTTAGTATATGGTAACATTATGCAAATAGTTATGCAAATGAGGCCCCCTTATGCAAATGAGGCCCCGCACCCCCCTTGGGCCGCCCCTGCTGGGGGCCCACAATTTTTGTTGGCGTAGGGCCTCACTCAAGGTAAATCCGGCCCTGATCCTCATCCCTTATATGGTGACGTTTTTGGTGACGTTTTTTGGTGACGTTTTTTGGATGATATTTTTTTCATCTGGACTGGCACGATGCAAGATTTGGAAGAGTTTCTTCGGTCTTTAAACTCTTTCAAAGAAAACATACAGTTTACTGCACAAATTGAGATCCACCAGATTCAATTCTTAGATATTACTGTGAAGTTAACGGGAAATGGATTTGAGACCTCTTTGTATCGATCGAAAATCTGTTCAAAGGAACACCCTTCTACGTTATGATAGTTTTCATCCACCTGCACTCAAAAGAGGACTACCGTTCGGTCAATTTTTACGTCTTCGTCGCAATTGTACCCATTTAGCTGACTTTAAAACACATGCACGCAATTTGAGCACTCGACTTCTGGCGAGAGGCTACCCGCCGCAGGTTGTGTGGCTGGCCTATAAAAGGGCTTGTTACACCCATAGAGACTGGCTTTTATGAGGTCCAACTTCTAAACCTCCATCGGACAACATTACTGCAATATTTCCCTACATGAAGGGTTCTTCAAAGATTGTGGGCATCTTACATCAATATTGGCCCATTCTGGGTTTACACTCTTGCTTCAGAAAGAAGTTGCAAATAGCTTACTCTCGAAAATCAAACCTACAAGATATGCTGGTGCACACTACTGAGACTGTTGATCGCCCTATAGCCTCTCATGACCTAGCGGGACATTTTCCTTGTGGTAATTGCAACTACTGTTCAAACACCATCTCGGGTGTATCGTGGTTAGATACCCATACTCAGGTTACTTATCAAACCCGCTGGAAAACCAGCTGTACTTCGTCTTTTGTAGTATATTTAATACTCTGTCCTTGTACCCTCTACTATGTTGGCCGTATGTCGCGGCCGTTCAAAGTCCGTCTGGGTGAGCATGTCTCTAGACAGAACAAAATCACTGTCGGCTCCGCTGGTGGAACACTGCTTAACTTGTTCTCACACTTTTGAGATGCTTTCATGGCGCATATTGCATTTTATACCTTTAAACCCTAGGGGGGGTAATCGCCTACAAATTCTGCAATATCATGAACAGCGATGGATCTATCGTTTAAACACAGTGCACCCGCATGGTTTAAACCAACAGATTGATTGGCCCACGATCATATGATTTTTTGACATCCTCAGACCTTGGGGGGTGGTCTCTGATTAGTGATTCCTCCCCTTCACAGCTCTGATTGGCTCCTCGGGCTGCTTACCATACCAGCTGACTGTGATCAGCTGTGTTCACGTTGCCGACGCCTTGAGATAAAAAAACGTACTTCTCAAAGATTTGTTTAAAAGCATTTGGGCTGCCGAGCAATGTTTTGACCTGATGCAGGAGTAGTACAGGCATTACCCCGAAACGTGCCACGTTGTGTTCTTGGCATTGCTGACTGGATGGAAACGCCTCTGCTCTACGACTTCAGCTACGTTATTGCTGTTTTTTTACATATTTAATAATTAAAAGGAAAAGGCCACAATGGTGTGAGGATTTCTTCCTCTCTACTGGGCTGGCTGTTCCAACAAAAAAAGTTTCTTTGTACTAACGGTGTTTTGGACCTGGTTCAGACTTTTGGATGTAATTGGTGCTGGGTTTTGGTATTTGGTTGTATTATGATAAAAAGGCTGACATATCTGCAACATCCCTGCACCAATTTTGGGTCTTGATTTTTACTGCAGTGCAACACTAATCTATTTGAGTGTGTCAACTGTTCAGTGCATCTAGATTTTGAGTCATTCTCCCCTTTCTCAAGGAGAACAATTATAATGAAAGAGCTATAGCATGACCAACTGTTTTGCAAATTTCAGTGTCAACAGCAAGTCCAAACTTTTAAATGAAGCAGCATGTCTATCATGTATGTATAAAAGTGCATGGCAGACCACAATCTCTCCAACATGAAGGATTAGCAGTAGGATCAATTTGTATGAAAAAATGAAAAAGAAATCTACACTCCTGGTGCAATAAACGAATCAGCATCCCATTTCTTCTAAAGCACAGGGAACTCTTCTGTGCCTGTTGAAAGATAGTCTGCCACTCGGCATCTGTACGATTAATATCTAAAACTGCATTCCAGCTTTCATTAGAATGGCTTTTCCTTCATTAGCATTAAATAAGGCTAGATAATATATTGACATCACTTAAATAAACACTGTTTTAGAGCTTAGAAGGTTTTTCCATTTGATTTAACAGCCTGGGAGGATTATCCAGCACTAGGAATGTGCATTTCCTACCATACATTCAGGTCATTAGTGTGCCTTAACAAATTCAACACACATTAATCTACATATTAACTTACATTGTCTCTTAGTGCATGCTTAGTTTGAATTTCTACCTGTACAATTAAAACTATTTTATGAGCTTATGTGCTGAATTAGCTATAACTACCTATTAATATGCTGTTCTATTGTGTTGTTACCCACCCTGGACCTGGTGGGATAGAGCGGGCTATCAAGAACTAAATTTAAACACGTTTAAAAAAAAGGTTATTAAATGAATGTGTGACATGACGCAAAAAAGCCAAAAATTGGGAGAAAAGGCCAAATGAACCAAAAACCAAACTAAGGGTTTTGGCCCTGTGCATACTCCTATCCAAACACTACAGTTTTTTTTTTTGTTTTTTTTTTAAACACAAGACTTAGTTGTACACGTACTGTAATTAGTGGCACCAGTGGGGCAGATGCGACTGGGGATTGCTCCTGTCAATTTAAACTCTAGAGTAATTAAAAATATGAGAGGACTAAAAGTGGGAGAGATGAAAGGGAAGCCTGAGGAAGATTTTTAATAAATGCTTTTTGGACAGGTTTAATCGGTAGGGGGTGGGCAAGTACATCTCCAAGTCAAAAGAAACAAAAATGTCAGTAGCATACTATGATATCTTCGATGAAGTTCCTTGAAATATCAATGGAATCCCATATTGTTTGGGCCAAAGGCTCAATTGCTAAGTGATCTAAAAGATGTCCCTTAAGCCAGAAATAAATAAATTAAGGGCCCGATTTTCAATGCCATGCTGGTGAGTTGTGACACTTAAATAATGGCAGGATTTTCAAGAGCAGTGTGTGGAAAGGAGCTGCCGCTGTATATCCTGGTTGATGTTACCTGGAGACATGCTGATGAGTCATGATACTGTGTGGATAGGAGCTGCCGCTGTATATCCTGGTTGACGTTACCTGGAGATATGCTGGTGAGTCGTGATAGTGTGTGGATAGGAGCTGCCGCTGTATATCCTGGTTGACGTTACCTGGAGATATGCTGGTGAGTCGTGATAGTGTGTGGATAGGAGCTGATGCTGTATATCCTGGTTGACGTTACCTGGAGACATGCTGATGAGTCGTGACACTGTGTGGATAGGAGCTGCCGCTGTATATCCTGGTTGACATTACCTGGAGACATGCTGGTGAGTCGTGATAGTGTGTGGCTAGGAGCTGCCGCTGTATATCCTGGTTGACATTACCTGGAGACATGCTGGTGAGTCGTGATAGTGTGTGGATAGGAGCTGATGCTGTATATCCTGGTTGACGTTACCTGGAGACATGCTGGTGAGTCGTGATACTGTGTGGATAGGAGCTGCTGCTGTATATCCTGGTTGACGTTACCTGGAGACATGCTGGTGAGTCGTGATAGTGTGTGGATAGGAGCTGATGCTGTATATCCTGGTTGACGTTACCTGGAGACATGCTGGTGAGTCGTGATACTGTGTGGATAAAAGCTGCCGCTGTATATCCTGGTTGACGTTACCTGGAGACATGCTGGTGAGTCGTGATAGTG
This sequence comes from Ichthyophis bannanicus, assembly GCA_033557465.1. Taxonomy (NCBI): domain Eukaryota; kingdom Metazoa; phylum Chordata; class Amphibia; order Gymnophiona; family Ichthyophiidae; genus Ichthyophis; species Ichthyophis bannanicus. Next base: position 743,092,392 of record CM066031.1, on the reverse strand, counting down.
TGTGGATAGGAGCTGCCATTGTATATCCTGGTTGACGTTACCTGGAGACATGCTGATGAGTCGTGATAGTGTGTGGATAGGAGCTGCCGCTGTATATCCTGGTTGACGTTACCTGGAGACATGCTGGTGAGTCGTGATAGTGTGTGGATAGGAGCTGATGCTGTATATCCTGGTTGACGTTACCTGGAGACATGCTGGTGAGTCGTGATACTGTGTGGATAGGAGCTGCCGCTGTATATTCTGGTTGACGTTACCTGGAGACATGCTGGTGAGTCGTGATAGTGTGTGGATAGGAGCTGCCATTGTATATCCTGGTTGATGTTACCTGGAGACATGCTGGTGAGTCGTGATAGTGTGTGGATAGGAGCCGCCGCTGTATATCCTGGTTGATGTTACCTGGAGACATGCTGGCACTTCAAAGAACATGATTTTCAGGCAGCCCGCGTGGTCTGAATAAGTGCTAGCTGAAAATTGTGCTCTCTAGAAAAGTGCTGCCATTAATTCAGAAAGTGCTGATTCTGCCCTTGTTCCACTCATGGACTGCCCCTGTACTAACCAGATAGTGCTGGGGCAGTCTGTGGAGATATTCAGCGACACTATCCAGATGCAAAATGCAATGTGTGCCTTTGAGTCAATGTGGACTCCTGGCAACCCAGCAGCTCCTGGGTTTTCTTGGCAGTGTGACTGGGAGTAGATTGCAAGGCCTTTCTTTTAAGGCAATAGAGCCCAAGGCTACAAGAAGTGCTAGTGGGAATCAAACCCTAGTCTCTTGGTTACCAAGGTGGTGCTCTAACCATTAGGCTACTCCTCCACTCCAACCCCTCTAAATCAGCAGCTATCTGGTTCACCTTTGGTGCTCCTTCTCCTACCTTGACACCGTTCATGTCCAACTCTCCAATCCCTCTGGTCTCAACTCTTCATTATCTTGGTGTTACTCTGGACTCTTCCCTCTCATTCCATCAGCACATCTCGGGAGTGGTGCGTAGTTCCTTCTTCCATCTTCGCAGGATTAGGTCTGTTCGTTCTCTCCTTCCACCTGCGTCCTTACCACTCTTGTTCTTTCTTTGGTGATTACACGACTTGACTATTGTAACTCGCTATTCGCAGGTCTCCCCAATATCAACTCAGAAGATTACAACTAATCCAAAACACAGCCGCACGTCTCCTTACTTTCCCCTCCCACCGGGATCACATCACCCCCCGCCTTCTCTCCCTCCACTGGCTTCTTATCAAGGTCTGATTTGTGTATAAGTTACTCACTATCACTCATATGGTCCTCCATACTAACACGCCCCAGTACTTAGCCGATCTTATCTATCTTCAACCCACCCCGCCGTCTGCTCCGCTCGGCACATGGCAACCGCCTCTTCCTGCCATCTCCCACCCAGGCCCACCTCGAATCCACCCGTCACGCTGCCTTCTTCTTTGCAAGTCCCGCCCTCTGGAATTCTCTCCCGCATTCTCTTCGCACTGAAGTATCTTTTCCTCAGTTTAAGGCTCTTCTCAAAACCTCTCTCTTCTGCCAGGTCTTCGACCTTCCCACTCCCTCCAGCCATTCAAAATCTGTTCACTATGCTCTCTGCCACCAATTACTCAACACTACGGGTTCTCCTCATCCATTATAATCCCTCCCCCCGCTCACCCATTCCCTCCCCTGTCTCTCTTCCCTCAGCGTTTTCGTTTGATTGTTATCTGTCCTTGACTATCTTTCTCCCTTTCTTTTCTATCACTTTCCTATCAATTTAATGGCGTTCCTTTTCCTTCTGTACTTTCCCACAGCCCAAATTTTCTGTTGTACACTGCTTTAATACTCCAGTAATGGGCGGTATATCAAATGTTGCCAATAAAGAATAATAAAGAATAAAGAACTATCCAGATAGCGCCATTCAATATTTTGCTCAGCACCCAAATCTGAATAGCCTCCCATTATCCATGAGGATAAGGATTTTGAATATATATTCTTATATATTCTATATTCTTTATAAACTCAGAAGGTAATTCAAATTGTTTTAATGAACTAAATATAGTCAAAATATTCTATCAAAACCTTTGATGGTATCTAGTATCAAAACAAAACTCCTAAGGCCAGGGTCAGGTTGTGGGGAAGAAACATTGCCCCCCCAGCCCCTTCCTCACCCCAGCTTTAAAAAAAAAAACAATGCCCAGGGAAGTTATTCCACCTCAGAGGTGGAATAACTTCCCCGGCCATTTTGCCGGCCCTGGACGTCCAGGGCTGGCGACTGACCATCCCCGGGCCGGCTCTTCCCCACCCCCGACTAACTTCCCTGCACAACCGGCAGGGAAGTTAGTCAGGGGCTGTCACCAGCACATAGAGGGGATGCACGTCCCGTTGGGATGTCCATCCCCGCTATTCGTGTCTCAGTATAAACCCCCTAGTGTTCTGCCTAATGGAACAAAATACGAGCAGTAATAACCTTCCACACATTCCAGGACAGAAGTAGGAAACTTGCCTCAGAAAATATTCAGGAAGCTCAGTCTGACCTTATCATAATTCACAGAAGCTAGGAAGCCTATGTAAAATCTCAGGTCCTAAACTTGCTTTTAAGGCTCTGAACATAAAGCTGAGCTCAGCCTCCTTCATACCACCAAAATTAATACTTGTCCCAAAATCTCTATTAACATGAAGACAAGGCAGGAGCTCTATTGACCAGTGGTAAATAAAATTTAAAAAATCCAACTTCTTTTTAGGGAATATAAAATACTCTGCTCTCTCTGTTCACTTGTATAATGAAAACACTTCCAGAAAACATACTAACATAGTAACATAGTAAATGACGGCAGCTAAAGACCAGTATGGTCCATCTACTCTGCCCAGCAAGATGGCCGGAGTAAGATGGCAGGAGTAGGTGCCACTCTATGCAGGCCACCCCTCCCCATGTCTTTGTTTAGGGGTGAACCCACCACTCCATGCAGGACACCACTATTTGTTGAGAAGTTAGATGGTTCAGTTTATTTTGATTTTATTCTGTTGCTATAAATGGATCCATTGTGTCTGTCCCATGGCATTTTGAATTCTGTCACTGTGTTTGCCCCCACCACCTCCATCAGGAGGGCATTCCAAGCATTCACCACCCTCTCAGTGAAAAAGTATTTCCTGACATTGCCTTTCAATTTTCCACCTTGCAGCTTCATGTTATGCCCTCTCGTTTTACAGCTTCCCCGTCTTTGGAAGAGGTTTGTTTGTTCATTATTTCCCTATAAGTATTTAAAGGTCTGAATCATATCTCTCCTGCCCTCCTCTCCTCTAAAGTGTACATGTTTAGGTCTTCAAGTTTCTTCTCATAAGGCTTCTGACGCAGGCTCCAAATCATTTTGGTCGCCTTCCTCTGAAAACACTTGTTTTATTTTTATTTTATTTTTTTGGTTGTGTTAAGTGCAGCCTGCAGGAGAAATTGAAGTCTGCTTTATTACATATTTAAAGAGACTGACACACTAGCATGAATTTTCAGCAAAAGGATGTCACTGGTACAGCTTATGTTTGCATCAGAGTTGGGAGTTATAATGTCAGGCCCCAGTAACACATATTTTATGAACATGTATAAAATAGACCATAGCATGTCTGTGAACCTGAAAATGATTGGGGTTTAGGTGTGTGATTCTATGACTGCAGTTGAGCAGCACGTTGAATGGTATGAAATATGCCCGAGGCCGCGGGCCGGGTCCCGCGGCCGACAGTAACCTGGGCCCGGGCCCGGCTGCGGCCTCCAACGTGCAGGGAGAAAGGGGGGGGGGGTGCGTTGGGGGTGAGGAGGTGGTGCGAGGCAGTTGAAATCTCTCCGGCGTGCCATCGGAGCGATTTCATTGGCCCGCAGGTTAAGGGGTGGGCGGTGCTGTCGCGAGGAGCCGCTTGGCCGTCTCCTTCTGGCCGCGGCTCCTCGCGTATCGGTTGCGTTCCCGCCCGCCCGCCCATGGTTTTGGTTTGTCGGGATGTTGCAGCTGGTGGGGGTGGCGGGGTACAGAGCCAGCGCTCGCAGGAGCGGCGCGGGCTTGACCTGGTTTACAAGCAGTGGGGGCGAAGTGCTCCCCGGGGTGGGGCGAGACAGCCCGGTTGGGGGTCTCGGCCCGGTAGCGGGGGGGTGGGAGCCGGCCTTTGCTACTAGGATGGCGAGGCAGGCGGCGGGGTTTGGGGGGGAGGAGGATGCTCCGCCTTGCTACTAAGATGGCGGGTGGGGGGGCATCCTCCGGTAAAGGGGTGCGGGGTTGGGTTTTGTTCAATTGTTATCTTCAGGCCTGTGTTGGGCCGGTTGTACAGGTTGTAAATAAAGCTGCGACCAAAAGTTTGTACCAAAATTACTGAGTTGGTGAATTTATTGGGGGGGGGGGGGGGGGGAACAGGATTGGAGGGTGTCAAATCGGGGAATGGAGGCGAGGAGGGCTTCCGGGTTACCAGTGTTAATGTCTGGGGATGGGAGCGCCCTATTTGTATTGTGTGCTAGGATTCCCTTTGCACAAATTACATTATTTCCACCAGCTTCTCGTCTTGCAATTAATGATCATACAGCCCTTCCCTCAAAACTACCAAGTTGAAGGACTGCAAGAAATTTGTTCTCTGTGCTTTTCCATACCCCTTCACCATATCCCATGTTTACTCTTAAGGAAAGAAACATGAAAACTAGATAAATGGTGGGACATCTAAACAAACAGCAGCATCCAACAACTTGTGGTCTGCACAGGAACAAATCCATTCAAGTTTTCAGAATGCTCCTAACAAAATACAAGAGAGAAAATTGCATACAACTGAGCTGGCAGTGTACATGTAAATCTCATGCATATTCATCAGGGATATTCTGAAAATCCAAGTAGATTGTCAATATGCAACAGGCTATGAACACCAAAGACTGTGCCAGCAATACTGACCTGAGAGAAATTAAAATTTTGAAAGCTAAGGAGGTCCGGTCTGGCTAGTACCTGAATGAAGACCAAATGCTATGGACTGCAGAAGACAATGGCAAATGACGTGTTCGTCCCAGAAAGACAAAAAACCAAATAGAAGCTCTATAGCGATTGTGATCACAAGGTGGAGAAACAATGTGACAAAGCAGTGGCCAAAGCCAAAAGGATGCTGGGTTGTATACAGAGAGGAATAACCAGCAGAAAGGAAGAGGTATTAATTCTCCTGTACAAGTCATTGGTGAGGCCTCACTTGGGGTATTTTGTTCAGTTTTGGAGACCATACCTCACAAAGGATATAAAAAGACTTCAAATGGTTCAGAGGAAGGCAACCAAAATGATTTGGAGCCTCTGCCAGAAGATGTATGAGAAGAGACTCAAAGACCTAAATATGTATACCCTAGAGCAGCGATGGCGAACCTATGGCACGCGTGCCAGCTGTGGCACGCGAAAGCCTTGCAGCTGGCACGCGGGAAGGTCCGCAAAAAAGAAAAAGCTGGCTCTGACTGCTGCCGCGGACGCAGCAAGGGCAGAATGCAATGTCCCGCGGGGCCCCCTCCGCTCGCTAAGCCCCTCTGCAAGGGCTTTCAGATTCGCGAGGGAGAGCGTCTCCCTCGCGTCTCTGTTAAGCCCGCAGGGGCTAATGGGAAATTTCCCATCAGCCCCTTCGAGGGACTGATGGGAAATTTCCCATTAGCCCCTGCGGGCTTAACAGAGACGCGAGGGAGACGCTCTCCCTCGCGAATCTGAAAGCCCTTGCAGAGGGGGCCCCGCGGGACATTGCATTCTGCCGCGGCAGCGGCAGCAGCCAGAGCCAGCTTTTTTTTTTTTAAATTTGCCAGGGGGGGGGGGGGGGTTAGGACTTCTAATGGGCTGGGGGGGGGGGGTTAGGACTTCTAATGGGCTAGGGGGGGGTTAGGACTACTAATGAGCTAGTGGGGGGGTTTAGGACTTCAAATGGGCAAGGGGGGGGTAAGGACAGCAAATGGGCTGGGGGGGGGTACGACTGCTAATGGGCTAGGAGGGGGGGTTAGGACTGCTAATGGGCTAGGGGGGGTTAGGACTGCTACTGGGCTAGGAGGGGGGGTTAGGACTGCTAATGGGCTAGGGGGGGTTAGGACTGCTAATGGGCTGGGGGGGGTCGGACTGCTAATGGGCTGTGGGCTGATGGGGGCTGTCTGGAAATGGGGTGATGGGGGGTTAGGACTGGTAATGGGCTATGGGGGGGGGTTAGGACTGCTAATGGGCTATGGGGGTGTTAGGACTGCTAATGGGCTAGGGGGGGGTTAGGACTGGTAATGGGCTGTGGGCTGATGGGGGCTGTCTGGAAATGGGGTGATGAGGGGTTAGGACTGGTAATGGGCTATGGGGGGGTTAGGACTGGTAATGGGCTTTGGGCTGATGGGGGCTGTCTGGAAATGGGGTGATGGGGGGTTAGGACTGGTAATGGGTTATAGGGGGGGCTTAAACTGAAAATGGGGTGATGGGGGTTTAGGACTGGAAGTGGGTTGATGGAGGGGCTAGGACTGGTATTGGGTTGGGGGGTTGCTAGGACTGGAAATGGGCTGATGGGGGGCTAGGACTGGAAATGGGCTGATGCAGGGACTAGAAGGGAATGGATGCTGGGTGAGGCTGGAACTAGAAGGGAGCTGATGTTGGGGGAGGATTAGAATGGGATGGGGCTGGGAGAGTAAAATGGAGAGGGGAAAAATATTTTGTGTGGGAGGGATAAAAAATCTACAATTGGCCGGGTATTGGGAGAGTAAGTGGGGATTGAGGATGGAGGGGTAAAATTTGAGTGGATGAAATAGGAATGAGGAAAGAGCAAAAGGAGAAAGATTAGTATGTTAAAGCGGATGTAGAGAGAGAGAATGGAAAAAAAAAAACTAGAAGAGAGAAGAAAGGACAAATGGACAGCAGATGATGGAGAGTTAGCAGAAAACATGAAGAAACCAGAAGAAAGTGGCTGGAGCAATTGCAACTGTGTAACTGAGCTGAGGTATTCTGTTTATGTAATTCCTTTTTGACATTGCCACTTGTTCTCTTTCCCCAGTAGGTCATGTATTGTTATTCTCTGAAATGTATTGGTTTAATATTTGCAGTGTTGCCTTTTGATAGGTATGGTATGGTGCTTTGTGAGTCCTGGTAGTGCTGTTAGGATACGGCGGGTTTGCTATTGGTTCTAAATGGGCAGTGTTTGTAGTAGTTCCTAATGTGCCTGGCGGTTGGCACTGGATTATAGTAATGTAGAAATCTTTTAGTCTGTCTTTATCCATCCACTCATTAAGAGACATGTTTACTAAAAGTTAGTGTATGTTAGCATTATGCAAATATTTATGCAAATTGACGTGCTGGCACTTTGAGGAAATTCTTTGGTTTTGTGCGGCAGTTTGGGCACTCGGGCTCAAAAAGGTTAGCCATCACTGCCCTAGAGGAAGAACAGGGAAGATTTGATACCTACCTTTAAACATTTAAAGGGTATTAATGAAGAAACCAACCTTTTTCAAACAAGGGGAAGCTATAATACTAGTGGGCATTAAATGAAATTGCAAGGAGATAAACTTAAAAGCGATGCCTTCTGTAGCTATGTCTTCTTTGCCTGTTGCTTCTGAGCCTGTTCTACTGCTGATGAGACCAAAGGAGATCCCTTTGGATTCCATATGGACTGCCCTTGAATCTGTCTACAAGGTATGTTCAGATGCCATTCAGGCTTCAGCTTTGAGTTCTTCTTATTTGGACAGCCTAGAGAAGAGCAATTGTCGGGGTCTCAGACTGCCATTAAACAACTTCAACAATTCAAGGAACTTTGGTTCAGAACAGGTTGGTTGTTCAGCGAAAAGTGGAGATTTTGGAAAACCAGTGCAGAAATTTAAACCGTCGGGTTTTAAATTTTCCTCAGGCTGTCCTGGTTTCCCCTCAAAACCTATTTTATAGCTTCCTGATTGAGACTTAATTACCCAGAAGCAAGGCAAACCACCCATCCAGAAGATTTCCTCTCCTGTCAGCTAAAGATGCCCCTTCGCTGGCAGATTCCTCCTTGGTGGACGTCTCCTCGGACTCTTTAGATTTGGGTAATTCGAATGATGTTTTGCAGAGGTCCACTGAGGTGGTGGAAGCCAGAGCTACTTTATTAGTTTCCTTTGTTATCCTACAGGACAAAGGGGCATTGCTGTTTTTGTACTTTAAAAAAATCTGTTACTTTCTTGGGTGGGAAAATACAGATCTTCCCAGATGTTTCAAAAAGGATGCAGCTCTGAAGGAAGAAATTTCATGAGCTTCGCACAGAGGTTTTGGCCTTCAGGGAGACATTCCCATTAAGATTCCCCTGTAAATGTGTCCTGTTATACTAGAATAAGAGCTACCAATATTTTGAATGCTCACAGCTGCGTTTTTTCCTTGATGCTAAAAGGTTAAAGGGCTGACCATGTGTACATCAATGGGCATTGAATTGTTTTGGGGGCATTGCTCACTCCTTTACTTTTTCCTTTTCTTTTTTTTTTTTGTTTAAAAACTCTCTCTCCATGGCTTTTTGTTATTCTTGGATCCGTTCTTCCATAATGGACTCCTAGCACTCAGTGATGTAATGTATTTTTTTTCTCTTTTTCCTGTGTGATTGTATGGTTCGTGATTGAGTGTGCATTGATGGTTGAAAGGTTTTTTTCTTTGATTATTGTAAATTGCATAAAAATTTAAAAAATTAATTTAAAAAAAATCAAGACCTTGTCATTTACATCAGTTTCAAGATTCGCATGTCAGCTAACTGCTCACTTGGACTTAGGGTCGGTGCCGGTAATTGAGGGGGCATTATATTTACCTCTTGGATGTATTAAAATAGCTCACAAATTCAATACAGAGAGTTTTTTTCATTCTGTTCATTAATTGGCTCTTCCTGGACTCCTAGAGATGCTGCTCTTTTTTGACATGGTGCTTTATACATTATAGGAGTTATTTTAGAAGCCTTATTTCTGATTTACACATGGAAATATGACCACTTCCATATGCAAATGTCCATTTTAAAAAGATTCATTTCACACATGGATGCTCCATACCACATTGAAATTGCAAGGGTGTGTGTATTGGAGGATTGCCAGTGGCGTGGCCTCGGTAGGACAAAAATGTACACATCCATTCCTCATTTTATAAAGAGGATGTGTTCCCTGACACGCAAAGGTATTTCAGAAGTGCTTCTTTTGTTCATCCCTTATCAGCAGGGATTATTGGAATATCCCCTTCACCCCCAATGTTTATTTCCCCCTCCAAATTAAAATGAAAGCATCATCTGTAGTTAATTAGCCGCATCCATGCATCTAGGCTTGCAAACCGATTCAGATATACAAGTGGTGACATTTCCACATGCGTCTTGTGGAACGAAGGCACCCTCAAAATAGCTCCATCCATTGCACATGGGTTCCTGCATCTCATTCCATGTATTACTATAAGAAACCACTCCACGTTTAGCAGAGCTCTTTCTAAAATACCACTGGAATAGAGACCATCCTGACCCTCAACATCCCAATTCCCATCTCCACATACTACCTAAAATATGCCTTTATATGTTTGTTACAAAAAGCTCTGTTTTCAGCAAACCTTTTGTAAAATTACCAGGAAATTGTGTATGTGTCAACCTGGACATCTGAAATACTACTTAGATGCCCTATACACATAAATAGGGCCCTTTGACAATAATCGGGCTCACATTAAAAAGCATTAACACTTGAATTCACATGTCAACTCCCATTATTAAATCCTTCCCATAGATTGTAAGCCCTCTGGGGACAAAGAAATACCTACAATACTCAAGTTAGGAATGAAAAAGCATCACTAAATCTAAATAATAAATTTTGTGTGATGATCTGAAAGCTGAATGAAATGAAACACAGTCTTACAGCAAAAGACCAGTAAGTTAGAGGCATAAAAAAGTGCCATAAAAAATAAAATCAACCACTATTTGCATTTAGTCAGAAGTTAATGTACTTCCGCATCTAAGAACGTGCTGGATGGACATCAATGCTGAAGTGTGATGAAAGCAAACATAGATTAAAATATTATGAGGCAAAAGAGGAAGGAAGTGATATCAGCATCATAACTGGTAAAAAGCCGATGTTCAACATCTGATGTTAAATTATTTAGAGTGACCTTTGCATTGATATTCTCTGGTGTCTTTACAGATAGCTGGCTTATCGCACCATTAGAAAGGGCAGAGAGATATAAAACATACCTCGAGGTTAAAAAATGGCAAGAGAGGAAAGGGTGCATGGGTCACTTTGCAGAGGTCAGGAATCAAACTTATTCTTAGGGACGGCAGTAAGCCAATACCAGGTGGAAAGATATGAAAGTGGGAAGTTGCTACTAAAATAAACTGATGACATCCAATTAGTCAAGTTTCAATTTAGCCACATTATATGGAGGGACTAAAAGATTGAACTCATCCAAACCATGGTATTTTCAATAACATCATATGGATGCGAAAGCTGGATAGTGAAAAAAAATAGACAGGAAGAAAATTGAGCCTTTGAATTATGGTGCTGGTGGCAAATACTGCGTATACCATGGACTGCACGAAGAACAAACCAGTCAGTACTAGAGATCAATTCCTAGGCTTTCTTTAGAAGCTCAGACAAGACTTCGACTTTCATACTTTGGACACATCACGCAAAGAGAGAGATCATTAGGGAAAATCATCATGCTTGGCAAGATAGAAGGTCAATGCAGAAGAGGAACATAGTTTGGGACCCTAGCCTGGGCCTAAGGCTTACAGCTATGGGCTGCCTTTTGTCTGTCCTTAAAATTGCAACTTTATTCTTTGTCGCCAGCAATGCACCCTGGGACTTGTAGTTGATAATTCACTTTCAAAGACAAACTGTAGTTGTGCAACCGTTGGTTGAGGCAAACAAGAAAATTTATTTTGTGGATTTCCAAACGCATTAAAGTTCAGGCACACAAACACAATGGATACTTCTCCAATAACACAAGAGTAAGGTAAGGAAACTGGAACTGAAGGTAAACTGAGCACAAGTCTCTTTAACAAAAACTGTTATCTTCAATAAGCAAAACACAGCACAGCCTTATAAGCAATTTCAGCAAAGGTAATTTTCTTCTTTTTCAAAACCTTCTTTTTAACCCTGCTTACAGGTTTTTCAAGCTTCTTTAAAACAAAGAGAGCAATCCATTAGAGAGTCCTCTGGAATGGATTGTGACTCACAGCAATCAATCTGCATAAGCTCTGGTACTATGGCTGGCTTATCTCTGGACTCAACAGCTTCTTCAAACTTTCTGGCTTGTAGGAATTCATAAAACTCATTCCATAACTTCTGTTTCTGGTCATGAACATTTATATCCGAGGAGTGAGCTTTCCCTCCCTCTAATGCTTGCTTTAAAGTCTCTACTGTGTCCACATTTACTGCCCTGCTTGTGGCTGGGTTATGGTTCTTTCCCCAAAGGAACGTATCCACCCACCTTCTAGCAGTTGGACCTTTCAGCATAGGGTCCTGGATATTGGACAGAGGCACCTGTTCCAGCTGGTTTGTGGCCTTTCCAACTAACCATCTGCTGGCTTTAGGTCTGGGAGTCTCTCTCAGATATGGAATGCTTCCTTCCCTGCTTTCAGGCTTCAGCAACTGGAAGTCAGCCTCCTCGTGGCTCTCAGCTCTCCTAACTCTCTGTGCTCCTTCCTCCTGGGAACTTTCTTCCTCCTGGAAACTCCTCCGTACACGCTGAGAACTCCTCTGTGAACTCTGTAAGCTCCGTGTGCTCTCTTCTCCTCTTCTCCCTTGTGCTCTGTTTGGAGACGGGTTTAAAAACCTGTTTCTTTCCTGCCACACCTTTCTCTTTGCACGTGTACTTGTAATCAGTAAGCAAGCCTGTCTCCTCGTCAGAGCTAGGGCATGGCTTGGCTTGACTTTTTTTCAAAGTAGTTTTTCTCTCTCTGTGCAAAGCTTGGCTGTCAGTAGTTTTAAAGGCAGGGAGGAGGGAGGAGTAGCCTAGTGGTTGGGGCAAGGTACTTCAGGCCGGAAGGTCGGGGGTTCAAATCCCACTAGAGGACAGCAACCTTGGGCCGGAAGGACTGGGGTTTCTAGTCCCACAGATGCTCCTTGTGGTCTTGGGCAAGCCACTTAACCCTCCATTGCCCATGTTCCCTGTAAGTATTAGTGTATGTGTCTCATATCCCTGCATGTTAAATGTATCCCCCAATTGTGTTGTGACCGCTTTGATTGAAGGATAAGGCGGTATACAAAACTGTCTAAATAAATAAAAATAAGTACCATTTTCTTCTATTTCCATTCTTTCCTGGTCACTCTCATCACCACAATAGAAACATAGAAATATGATGACAGAAAAAGACCACATGGCCTATCTAGTCTGTCCTTCCATATCAACAACTACAACAGTCCCCTTTTTACCTTTAGAGATCCTCTGTGTTGGTCCCATGCTTTTTTGAATTCAGTTACTGTCCTCATCTCTTCCACGGATCCACTACTCTTTCCATAAAGAAATATTTCCGCATATCACTCCTGAATCTATCTCCCTTCACCCTCATCCCATGTCCCCTCGTAGCAGAACTTGCTTTCAATTGAAAGAGGCTCTCCCCCTGAACATTTATGCCACGGAGGTATTTAAACATCTCAGTCATATCACCTCTATTCCGCCTTTCCACTAAGGTGTACATACATATTAAGATCCTTCAGTCTGTCCTCATATGCTTTATAATGAAGACTACTAATCATTTTAGTAGCCACCCTCTGCACCGACTCCATCCTGTTCACATCCTTTTGAAGGTGCGGTCTCCAGAATTGCACACTATACTCCAAATGAGGTCGCACCAAAGACTTATAGAGAGGCATTATCACCTCCTTTTTTCTGCTAGCCATTCCTCTCCATATGCACCCAAGCATCTTTTAGCTTTTGCCGTCGCCTTTTCTACCTGTTTAGCTACTTTAAGATCATCAGACACAACCACGCCTAGGTCCCGCTCTTCTTTAGTGGACAAAAGTACTTCACCCCTATACTATATTGCTCCCTTGGATTGCTGCAGCCCAAATGCATGACCTTACATTTTTTAACATTAAATCCCAGCTGCCAAATTCTAGACCATTCTTCAAGCTTAGCTAGATCCCTCCTCATGTTATCTACCCCTTCCTGGGTGTCTACTCTATTGCAGATTTTGATATCACCCACAAAGAGGCAAACCTTACACGACAGCCCTTCCGCTATATAACTAACAAAGATGTTAAAAAGAATCGGACCAAGGACAGATCCCTGGGGCACACCACTGGTAACATCCTTCTCCTCAGAGTGAGCTCCATTTACTGGTACATAAGAACATAAGATATGCCATACTGGGTCAGACCAAGGTCCATCAAGCCCAGTATCCCGTTTTCAACAGTGGCCAATCTAGGTCATACGTACCTAGCAGTTTCCCCAAAAGACACAGGTTCCGCAATGCTTGTACTGGGTCAAGCATTGATATCCTGGGTCCCTTCTTAATAATGGTTTATGGACCTTTCCTCCAGGACCTTGTCCAAACCTTTTTTAAACCCAGCTACACTAACAGCCTTTACTACATCCTCTGGTAACAAATTCCAGAGTTTGATTACACGTTGAGTGAAAAAATATTTTATTTTATTAGTCTTAAATAGTTTACCCTGTAGCTTCATTGCATGTCCCCTAGTCTTTCTATATTCTGATAACGTAAACAAACGTATACTCTTTGTCGCCTCCCACCTAACCAATTTCTAACCCAAGCAGTAACTTTAGGGTCCATCCCAAGGATGCTCAGTTTGTTTATAAGTTGCCTGTGAGGAACAGTGTCAAAGGCTTTACGGAAATCTAAATACACCACATCTAGAGCTCTCCCTCGGTCCAACTCCCTGGTCACCCAGTCAAAGAAATCAATCAGATTTGTCTGACAAGACCTGCCTCTGGTGAACCCATGCTGCCTCGGATCCTGTAATCCACTGAACTCCAGAAACCTCACCATTTTCTCTTTCAGCAGCGTTTCCAATAATTTACTCACCACTGAAGTTAAAGTATCCGGCCTGTAGTTTTCAACCACATCCTTACTTCCGCTTTTGTGTAAAGGCACCACATGAGCCTCTCTCCAGTCCTTCGGCACCACTCCCAACTCCAACGAGGCATTGAAAAGGTCAGTCAGTGGAGTTGCTAGAACGTCCCCAAGTTCCCTCAGTATTCTAGGGTGTATCCCATCCTGTCCCATTGCTTTGTCTACTTTAAGTTGAGATAGTTTCTCACGAACACAGTCTTCTGAAAATTGTTCAAGATGTCCCTCGCTTCTGTTCCTATTTGTGGGTGTTTTCTGAGGTCCTGCTCCTGGTTCTTCATCTGTGAACACAGAACAAAAACTATTTGTTAAGCAATTCCGCTTTATCCTTATCAGTTTCTACATATTCCTCCCCTGCACCATTGAGTCTGACAATACCACTTTTGCCCTTCCTCTTCTCACTAATATCTGAAAAATGTGTCTTATCCCCCCATTTTATTGCATTGGCTATTTCCTCCTCCTTTTGAATCTTTGCCTTCTTGACTACTTTGCTAGCTTCTCTAAGTTTTTCCAAATACAGATGCCTGTCTTCCTCTCTCTGTGATCTCTTGTATTTCATGAAGGCCAGCAATGAGATGGATCGATACAATAACAGCAGCTACGGGTACCAGTCTGTCAATAATGAGCCTCCTGACTGAACACAATTTAGGACAACTATCCAGAGGGTCACCATGAGTCGACACCGACTCGATGGCACTTAACAACAACAATAACAACAACAGTAGTTCTCACCCTGCGTCCTGGTTACACACTCAGCCAGTTGGATTTTCAGCATATTCACAATGAACATACAAGCAACAGATTCACAGTGCATGAAAATTGATCTCATGTATGTTTCTTGTGGATATCCTGAAAAACAACTGGCTGGATGTGTGCAAAGGACTGGATTGAGAACAATTGTTTTAGGATAGGGACAGTAATATCAGCATTGATATTGTGGCTGAAGAAATCAACCAACAGAGCTGTGAGAGGCATTAACAGGAAAAGATAGAAATCACTTATACATGGCTTTCTTACCTCTAGTATCAAATAGTGTAGTTTCATTCCTGTAGTGTTAAACTATTACATCATAAAGATACAGAGGCCCTTTTACTAAAGTGCTTTGTGATTTGCACCTTACAAACATCACAATGCTGTCGGGGGCCTATTCCCATCAGTTAACGCACATCACAACCCCCTAATGCATATCACATTAGTATGGGTGCACTTACTTCCACCTGTTGAGGTGCTGGTAATTGCACCCATACTTATTGGTCACCATGCAGTTAGCACAGGGATGCCGACTGCAAGGCACTCGCTCTCCCTGTCCTCTCTGCCCCAAACCCGTCTATTTGCTCCCCTGACTTGCCATTGACAGCGCAGAAATAGGACCATGATATCATTACCCCAAGTTAGCTGTCAACACATTTCCCAGTGCACCTTCAGCATTCATCAGAACATGCACTGACAGCCCTTACTAAGAGACCTCTACATTATATTTATAGTCTTATGTAGTCAGAAAGAGATGCTTGAGGAAGTCTACAGAGATACAAAGAGTGTTGTAAAAGAGGAAAAACAGAAGCAGAGGAAAGAGACAATGGTACTTGGGCAGATACAACAGAAGACTGCTGGGAATTATACCTCCCTAGGGAGATGTAAACAAAAAACAAACAGGATTAAGAAACCAATGGCAAAGGAATTTAGTGTAGCCGGTCCTTTATGCTGGAAAAAACACCACTGGAATCCAGTGCAGCCCAATTACAAATCCCCATTTATTAGTCTCTCTCCAGGTGAAATAAAATGTAGCAAAGTCAGCAAATAGAAATGCAGAACTTTTTTTAAAAAAACACATAATAGGGCTCCTCCATTACCCCCAATTTATGAAGTTACCTTCAGCAAGTGGGCAGGCAAGGTTGTGTGGCTTTCAGTTGAGGAAGTTTGAATTTGGGAGATGGAAGAGCTGTGATATTACAATTAATGTCTGTTTTTTGCCTTGTGCACCAACACCACTAAGCAGCCAAGTATTATGCAAAACCATGCAGGTGGTGAAAGGAGAGCATAGGGGGATGGTGATAACCCCCAGGTGTGAAACACCTGATAACACAGCCATGCTGCCTATTGGTCTCACCAGTGAAGAAACTCCAGCATGTCAATGTTATACTTGTATCAACAAGTGCAGGAAGATCTTTGGATACCTTATGTGTATAAAGATTTGCCAGTTTCTTAAAATAATATGTTTAATCCTGTTTGTTTGCATATCCTGAATAGGAAATACCATACAGAAAATTTGACCAGTTTTCATTTCTGCGTGTTCTGTAATAGCCCAACTCTTATAGAATCATAGAACAATGATAGAAGATTCTGTCTACCTAGACAAAATGGTTGCCCAGGGCAGCAGCTTCTCAGGGGAGGGGGCAACGAACCAATCGATCCTGAAAGCTGCATCAACTCTGCTGACAAAAATGTGATGTCCATTTAGGGGAGGAGCTTATTCAAGATGGATACCTGCAACCTCTGGATCCTTGAGCTCTGTAGCCTGGGTTACCAGCCATGGGAAAGTGAAGAGAAAGATCAGTGTGTGTAGCCTCCCACCCCTGGGACCAATGGCTCAATATGGGAGTGGAGGAGTGGCCTAGTGGTTGGGGCAAGGTACTTCAGGCCGGAAGGTCGGGGGTTCAAATCCCACTAGAGGACAGCAACCTTGGGCTGGAAGGACTGGGGTTTCTAGTCCCACAGGTGCTCCTTGTGGTCTTGGGCAAGCCACTTAACCCTCCATAGCCCATGTTCCCTGTAAATAGTTATCTCCAAGTTATAATGCCCTGTTCAATGTAATTTCAGTTGTTCAATGTAAACCGCACTGATGCAGAATAGCGCGGTATATAAGAGAATAAAATAAATAAATAAAATAAATAAATAAAATAAATAAATATGTGCTGTGTAGGAACCACAACATCTTTAAACTCAGGAGAGAGGACTCCCCCCCCCCCTCCGCTGCCCCCACAAACGCAGAGAGAGTTAGCTTCCAACAGAGCAGTGCGAGGAAGGGAGAGGGAACCTTGTAAGTAGTTTTGGGAGCTGAGATAGAAGTCAGGAATCACTATGCAATCGAGGGGGGCTTGGAGTAACAGGTGCCATCTGAAGAACAGTCCGGTATATTCAGTATTGTTAATGATTCTGGGCGAGAGGTAATCATCCACTTTGCAGCTTCTCCCGTCCCTCCTCCCCCAGATGATGTAACTCTTGGACAAGTATGGTCTCCGATCTCGTGAATGGAGTTGGTCAACTTTGTGACTTTTCACTCGGACCTGCAGTTAAATTAACTATATAGGACAGTCTACTCCAAAAACAAGATTATGAGGCAGAGAGTGAGTCCATTATGGGTATGAACATGGTTGTAATGAAAGATAACATTTTCTTAAGAATAAGATGGAAAATTCAGAAAACTGAGGAAAAACACGCCTTTTGTTAATGTTCCTAAATCTCCTTATGCATTTTCTCTAGACAAGTGCAAGAAATATTTCTTGATGTTTTGAAGTATCCTAAGAAAGCTTTTTCTCCTACAGTAGCATCTTATTATTCCCTACAAAGAAAAAGAGCGGCCTCTAAGATAATCCGCTAAACACCGAGGGGCCGATATTCAGTGGCTGCCGCCATTTTAACACAGACCCAGATTTTCAATTCCAGGGTCAAACGCAGCCACTGCCATTGAATGTCTGGTCTGCTCGGATAGTGTTTTAAATGACTGGGCAGCAGCAATATGCAGTCACTGCCCAGTTAGCTAAACTGGCTAAAGTTAAGCCAGCTAACCGCATTGTTTTGCATATGCCCCCCTTGTGTATTTTTTTGAGCTCAAACATCATGTTTTGGGCTTGGGGGACACCTTTTTCCTTCAAGTTAAATGTTTGATTTTTTTTTTTAAGGGGGCCAATCCCTTTCTTGACCTGAATCAACTAGAGAGCTTTTTGGACTCAAAGAAACAATCTGCTGATGGTTAAGTATGTAGTTGGATGGGTTCACTGTAGTGTTTTACTCTAGGCATGCTGAGATTAACTCTAAATCTCCTGCACAGGCAAAGAGTGTTATGAGCATTTTGGGCATTATTTTCTCATAAGTGACCTAAATGTTGCCCATGACAAAATAGCAGATTGTTCATCCAGAATTCAATTATTGAAACAGACATCTGATGAAACTAAATCCCGAAAAAACTAAACTGCTTTGGGTATGACAAGCTATGACCCTCTTTCCAAAAGAAGCACATTCTGTACTGTGCGTCCCGGCCTTTGTGCGCCTGGTTGGAACCAGACGCACAGAGGTAGACACAATTCTGATTCTGCAGGGCACATCTAGCCTCCGTAAGATCGGAATCATGTCTAGGCCTGTACGTGCAGGCCGGAAACAGATTCCCATCGGCTTGCACATATAGGCCCCTGCCTGGCTAACTCAGTCAAGCTCCTGAATGGAGCAGTGGTGCCATGGCATCCGGTTGCCAGGCACTGCGTCTCCATTCAGGAGTCACAATCTCCAACCGCCGACCACTTTCCCCTTGACCCACAGCCCGACCCCTGATCTTGCCTCCCATGGACAGAGTCAGGCTGCGGGGAATCTCCTGCACCTCCTCATCATTTTGATCCCAGCCGGGCCTCCTTTCCCCCGATGTCTAGTGGGTTTATTCCACCTCTGAGGTGGGATAAGCTTCCCTAGATGTGGAATAAGTCCCCCATCCAGTCTGGTGGTCCCGGATGTACAGAACAGACTTCAGAATTGGCTCTGTATGTCCGGGGCCGTGGGCTGCCCACCACCTACCCTAACTCCGCCTCCACACTGCACCTTCCTACCCCCATCTAAGCCTCCTCGTTCAAACTCCTTGATCATATGGGGAGACTTAGTTGGGTACGGTGAGGGGGATAAAATAGCAGGGATAGATATCCCAAAGGGACGTCCATCCCCGCAATTCACGGGACAGAAAAGATCCCAAAATGTTGAATGTGGAAATTCCACTCATATGGTCAGTAAAGATTCTAGGTATTGTATTAGATTTAACATAATCTATGGAAAAACAGATAAATGTCTTGACTGGGAAGGTGTTTTTTAAACTGAGGGACCTTCAACAAATTAGATAAAATTTTGACATTGATCATATGAAGCTTTTGGTACATGTTTTTATACTCTCATAATTGGACTATTGTAATATAATCTATTTAGGTCTTGCTAAGAAGCAAATGATATGTTTACAAGTTTTACAAAATGTTGCAGACATGCTCATTTTTAAAGGGAAAAAATTTGATAGGGTTACACCCTATCTTAAGCAATTGCACTGGCTGCCGATAATAGCTAGAGTTACATTTAAATTGTTATGCTTTGCTTTCAAAAGTGTACATGGCTGCATCCCGGCCTATACGGGTAATATCGTGCAGTTTAACAGTTGCTCTAGAGCAGGGGTCACCAACCTGCGGCCCGCGGGCCGCATGCGGCCCACGAGGTCCCTTCGTGCGGCCCGCGAGGCTCTACCCCGGTTAACATTACGTGCGGCCCGCCAAGGATTCCCGCCATTGTATCCACGCGCTCGCAGCTCACCGACGACCACCTGCAAGCGTCCCTTCTCCTGTCAGTGTCATCTGTGAAGCCGGACTTTAAGCGTTTGTCTGCTAGCATGAATCATCAGCCATCTCATTAAATTCAATAAAGGTGATCAGCCATTGTTTTCATAATTTTGCGTTTGTTGTTTTTTTTCGCGGGGGCGGGGAGAAGGGGGGTGCGGCCCGCGAGGCTCCCGGTAGTCGGCTGTGCAACCTGCGGCCCTCTGGAGGTTGGTGACCCCAGCTCTAGAGCATCTCGGTTAGGGAAGAGTCTCTCTTTAGCCATCCCATCAGCGAAGAATTATAAGTTTAAGTGGATATTGGATAAGTGGTGTGTATATGCTACTGCTGCTATAGAATAGAATGGGTTTTCAAATATCAGAAATAGTCTGAATTATTTGGGATTTCGACAGCTACTGAAAATAGATTTATTTAGGAGATTTTAAGTTAACTGAGTAGCACTATGTAATTCATATGAAAAAGAATTGCACTGTAAAGGGGGTTTTTGCTGATTGTTGTAACCCGCCTAGAACCTGGAGGAATAGGTGGGCTATAAATGTATATATTCAATGCACCGGGCTTTACTTTATTTATTTATTTTAAAAGATTTTTTATACCACTTTATCCTTAAATCAAAGCAGTTTACAATTCAACCCAAACGTTCTAAGAACATAAGATATGCCATACTGGGTCAGACCAAGGTCCATCAAGCCCAGTATCCTGTTTTCAACAGTGGCCAATCTAGGTCATACGTACCTAGCAGTATCCCCAAGAGACACAGGTTCCACAATGCTTGTACTGGGTCAAGCATTGATATCCTGGGACCCTTCTTAATAATGGTTTATGGACCTTTCCTCCAGGAACTTGTCCAAACCTTTTTTAAACCCAGCTACACTAACAGCCTTTAGTACATACCCCGGTAACAAATTCCAGAGTTTGATTACACGTTGAGTGAAAAAAATATTTTCTCTTATTGGTCTTAAATAGTTTACCCTGTAGCTTCATTGCATGTCCCCTAGTCTTTCTATATTCTGATAATGTAAACAATCGATCTACGTTTATAAGAACATATGATATGCCATATTGGGTCACAGAGTGAGAGTATAGGCATGCAGTGGATGTTACAATGTGGTTAAGTAGGTGATATTGTAGTATAACTATGTACAAGATGCGCTATATACAAGGAGGACATGTAGGTTTATCTGAGGGATAGGTGGGGTATGGGGAATGGAGTGGGGAGGGAGGGTGCAGAAGGGAAGGAGAAAGGGATGGGTAAGCACAGGAGCAGTTACAATGCAGAAAGTTGAGTTGTATGATCAGGTCATGAGATGTCACTGACATATTCTATATAGAGCGTAGTTTTAAGCAACTTCCTGAAATCCTTAATGTCCACAGTGACTCTTAGGCAGTCTGAGAGGGAGTTCCATAAGATGGGAGCCGCCAGAGATATTGCTCTCCCTGATGTAGATTGTCTCACTTTGGTGAAGGCTCTGGGGGTTGTGATGATGTCCGTGGTGCACCTCCTCCTGGGTCTGATGCTTGAGTCAGAGCTAATGAGGTTTTGCAGACTGTTCGCCGAGAGGTTCTGTTTGATTTTAAAGATATTTAGTATGGTTTTATATTTGATGCGAGAATTAAATTGGGAGACAATGGAGATGGTTCAAGATGGGGGTGATGTGTACGTGCCTTGAAGAACCAGTTATAATGCATGCAGCAGTATTTTGTGTCATCTGTAAGGGCCAGAGTGAGTGTTTTGGGAGCCCAAGGTATATGGGGTTGCAGTAATCTAGAAAAGGTGTGATTAGAATTTGGCAAACAGTGCAGAAGTGATCTTGGGAGAGTATCGGCTTGAGGCGTCTGATGACTCATTTTGAAATAGGCGTTCCTGGTAGTTTTGCTAATGAGTGACTCAAGGTTCCGATTTTTATCGCATGTGGCACATTGGAGTCTAATCACAGCAGTTAAGTCTGCTCTAGAGAAGGTGTAAATGGCCACACCTATATCAGTGCAGTGGCATGTGGAAGTCATAATGTTCTATAACTTAGCCGTGTAGGTTTGGGCCCTGCCTATGCTCCGCCCAAGCACCTCCCACTGCCCAACCCTATGGAACTTATACACATACTTGCAGAATAACGACTGACCAGTGTGTGTAAGTGCCAATTCTTGTGCATAAATCCTTCAGAATAGGCCCTTAATGCACATTGGACGTATCCTATATTAGGATCACCTCCAAAATGTATAATTTGGTGACATGTGGCTAGGTATTCTTGATTTCATTTAATTTTCCTGTATTGTAAAATTTTCTACTCCCCTATTGTTTATGGACTAGATTTACCAGCCACCAGCTTTATGATTTACTCTGCATATTCTTTAATGTTGCAATATTTTTCTCGTTTTAATATCTGTTATTTTCTTTATAGCATGCTTTTAGGTGGTGTTAAATTTAGAAAATGATTTGAAAAAAGAAATAAAAGTGTGATCTTTACATATACTTTTTATAGGATTGTTCTTAGAGGGATGGTGGTGAAATGATTACAATTGAGTTTAAGAAACAAAATATTGGTGGGGAGGGGCACTGGGGGTCTGAAAACTAATTGCAAGGGAGCGTAAGGCTGAAGTTTACTATTATATCAGCCCTGCCTCTTTAAGCATATTGTGGAATGCAGGAGCGGTCGCAAAGACTAAAGCTGTAGAAGGCTTCAAATTACAAACATTCTAAAAGATTGATGATGTTCTAGAGTGCGCAATCACTCCTCTAATATATGCAACTAGAGATCTAATATGAGGGAAATGGAACTGAAGAGCAGATGAAAAGGGAGAGACACAACGAACAGCAGAGGAGGAACACAAAGATCTTCTAGAGTTTGGAAACTTTGGAAGCTATAAAATGATGTATGGAAGGCGTGAAGACAACACGTTACGTATTGAAGAGGCAAATGAAGTCTTGTGGCAGTGTTTGATTTTCATCATACCTGAGGAAGGACCCTTCATAGTCTTGGGGGACACATCCCAAAACGTTCATTAGCCAAAATAATCATCTCTATCCAACCACTTTGCTAATGTTTCATTTAAAAATTAGCACCTATAATTTTTTGGGGTGGGCACCATGGTATTCCGTTTCGTCTTTCACACGCAAGTTTTATTTTTGCTTACAACACAGTGCCAAAGTGTTGTTTTAAAATTACTGGTTTAACTGTGTCAGAAAGAGATAATTCTAGGCAATTAAGCTCTGCTATGAAACATTCTGTACTTGCACATCTGGTGCTTAGTAGATGAGGACTGAAGTTTCATGTCATAAAATTCCCAGGGAGAATTTATACTGTGCAGGAGTTCTATAATGTGTAAGAAAACGGCTGCCTTTAGAGTACAAATTTGTAAATAAAGCCTAAGCGCCTGTGGAGTCAGGTGCCTTTTTGAAGGACCAACAGTAAGGAAAGCACCGCATGAACTTTTGAGATCCATAGGATGTGATTTGCTGTGCATTTCCCCCCCATATGAATCAGACCTATCGATTCCCCTTCACAGACGCCAGCATTCTCATGACCAATATGGCCAGCTAGAATGCTACCCTAAGGAGGACAATTTTGAAAGCTATTTCTGCATCTGAAGCAGTCCTCTGAGTGAAAATGCAATGCAATGTGTGCCTTTGAGACAATGCTGACTCCGATGACCCTGCAGCTCCTCAGAGGCAATGGAGGATAAAGTGACTTGTTGAAGGGCACTAGGAGTGCCCGTGGGAATCAAACCCTGGTCTCTTGGTCACTGCGCCAACCACTAGGCTAGTCCTCCACTCATCATTTATAAAAGATCTCATCCAATGTGCTCGTAAAGTAGTGCAGCTACAGCCTGAATACGCTTTTGACTTAGCAGAGGTATTCCTGGAGGCAGGTACAGGAAGGGCTTTGCATTTATACAGGCGGAGGGTAATTGTATAACAGAAGGCCATGGATGGGTGTTATTTCATAAGGACAAGTAAGCAGCTAATTGCCTTTATAAAATAGTAGTGTAAGTGATAGAAATCATGTCTTAAGTTAAGGTGCAGGCATTTACACCAGTTTTAAAGCTGATGTAAATAACTGCACCTATATTTTTCACATATGTGTGGAAATTATAGTATTTTATTAGCTATGGGGGTCATTCTGAGCTGCGTTTAGCTTAAAGCCGGGACCGTATCCCCTGCCCAAAGCTATTCACACGTACATAGGAGATGTACAGTGAGCTCTGGATGGGGATGGGAGGGGGCGGGCCGAGGGAGGAGCGAAGACGGGTGGTGGGCGAGGATGCAACCCCGGATGTACAGGGCTGATCCTGAGGTTGGCTCTATACATCCGAGGTTACCAACATGGATGGGGGACTTATTCCACCTCGGAATTGGAATAAGTCCCCCAGGATGTCGGGGGTTGGCGGCACAGGGCCAGGTCAGTGGGGCAAGAACTTCCCCGCAGCCCGGCCCTGCCTTTGGAAGGCCGCATCAGAGGTTGGGCTGCGGGATAAGAACTTTGTTGGGGTGGCCAGGGATCGTGGCTCCTTAATAGAACCATGGTGCCTTGGCAACAGGATGCCACAGCGCTGCAACTCCATGCAGGAACCGGGCAAGCCTGTTTGGGGAGAAGCATGGACATTTGATGGCACAGAACCAGGGGACAGCCTGCCCATTCAGGCATGGGCCATTTGTATAGACCCATTTCTGATCCCACAGGAACGTCTAGCTCCCGTGGGCTCAGAGTCGGGGTCTAGATCGGCCTGTCCAGATCCTGGATGTCCAGGCAGGCAGGACATTCCCCATTCGGAATTGGGCTCTATGTGTGTATTTATGTGCTTTGCCCATGCTCTGCCCAAACTCCACCCATGTGTACGCTGTGTTGAACATGCAACTTTTACACTGGTTGGTATTTTATAAAAGGCCACATATGTGCGTAGATGACTAAAAGACTGCCAATGTAGGCATGTTCTCAACCACATAAATAAATAAATACATATGTATATACAGTAGATATCTAGATAGATAGATATCTGGTAACATAGTAAACGACAGCAGATGATGACCAGCATGGTTCATCTAGTCTGACCAGTAAGCAGGCTGGAATGATACCAGCTGCTCCGTGCAGGGTACCCCTTCTATGTCTTTGTTCAGGGTGGTACCACTCCACCCCCCCCCCCCCAGGCAGGTTACTGCCCTCTATTTGTTGAGATGTAAAATTTGTTTGTTTTTCATTCCACCCTCTTGCTATAAAGGGGTCCCTCTGTGTATGTCCCATGCCTTTTTGAATTCTGTTACTGTTCATTGCCTTTCCCACTTTTAAAAATGGTTAGTTTGTTATTTATACATTAAGAGGGTCATTTTAGAAGCCTTATTCATGCACTGGATGTTCGAAACGGGCTTAGAAATAAGCATAGAGATGTCTAAAGCACAGAGACATCTCCAGAGCCATTTTAGAAGCTGGCTCTGGGGACGCCCCCAGCATGGGGACGTCCAAATCTGAACATGGGAATGGAGGAGGCGTGACTGGGAATCTGAAGGCATGGTTAGGGCATTCTCAGGAACTGGAACGTCCCCACCTGATCACAGAAAAGTCATGGACAACTTCATAAACTGACTTCTAAGTGAAAACTGCACAATCTAGAATTGCAAGTTTACTCTTTAAACTCCAAGTCTTTGCAAGAGGTTACGCTTTCAAAAACTGAATATGGCACTGGGCCGGCCTCTTCCACTGCCCTCACCATAGCACTTCTGAAACAAGATTTAACCTCGGAGCAGGTATTAATAAGGAACCCATGGATATGAATTTTAATTTCTGCACAAAGCCTGCAGGAAATCAATGGATTTTCACCACCCAATGACTGCCATTTAAACTGCAATACTTGAACTTGCAGCCAATGAGAGTAAAATGAGGACAAAACACATTTGTTACAAGTAAAAAGAGAGACTGTTAATTGACAGGATGTAGCTTATCTCAATTTACCAGTCTGGTGGTTTCCCCTTCAGCATATGGTTCTCTACTTAACATTTGCTGAGGCACTGAGATAACAGAATGTTTATAAGATCGATGCTCGATTTAACACTATTATATTCTGGAATGTTAGGAGTGTTCTAGTCCTGTTCGCGGGTTCAGAATATCATGAATACTGCAGAAATAATATTGCCTCTTACTAGTGCTAGGATACATGGCAGGTAACTTTATAATGGCACCTAAATGTATGCAAGTGATTTACATGCGTCTGCGGCCGCTTATCCATGTAATGGAGGTGGCCGCTATTCTGTAAGTGCGCGCTTTGAAAGATGGTGCACTTCGGCGCAAGTGCACACAGGAGCAGTGTTTGGTTGGAGCAGAAATTTACGCACAAGTTAGAAAATACTGTAATAAGACATTTATACCTGCCATAGAGCAGGTTTAATTTGGTTTCTAAATTTGACCAAATAATACTTGAAAATGTAGCCTAGAATGAACATAGTCAAAAGCTGTAGGATTAGTGATGATCATGAATATTGCTCTCAGCATGCTAGCCCAATTTCATCCCAGACTAAAGAAAACAACACAGTTTATTTATTGATTATGTCTGCCTTAATATGAAAGTACTTCTGACAATAAACTAATTTAAACAAACTATGGAGTAAAATACGTTTGATTGTAACAGTGAAGGCCTAAAATTATATAAGTGATAGCCATAAAAGAATACAAACTGAAGGTAATTTTTTGCTCAATCTCTACCAGCATGGCCAAATCCTATTAAGCCTATATCAAAGGACTGTGTGTTCCTAGTGAGGATCTCTGATGGGAAAGGAAGGATGGGGGAAGGTTAGAGCAGGCTGGTAATTCCAGAGGCAAATAAGTCTACTACCTACTACTACTACTGAGCATTTGTATAGCGCTAGAATTCATATGCAGCGCTGCACAGGCATGTAAGAGACAGTCCCTGCTTATCAGAGCTTACAATCTAGTCAAGACAGACAACACAGAAGGGGTAGGCAGGGATGAACAAGGGGGACAGAAAAAGAAAAAGGAGATCAGGTGAGTCAGGATCCAAAAGCAGCAGCGAAGAGGTGAGTTTTCAGCCTGGATTTGAAGAGGGTCAGAGAAGGTGCCCGGCGTACAGACACAGGTAGTTTGTTCCAGGCGTAAGGCGCAGCAAGGTGAAAGGAGCGAAGTCTGGAGTTAGCAGTAGAAGAGAAGGGCATAGATAGAAGCAGTTTGCTAGAAGACCGGAGTTCCCGAGGGGGGTTATAAGGAGTGATAAGAGAAGAAAGGTACTGAGGAGCCGCAGAGTGAATGCATTTATAGGTCAGCAGGAGAAGTTTGAACTGGATGCGGCAACGGATAGGGAGCCAATGAAGTGACTTGAGAAGAGGGGTAATGTGAGCATGACGAGGCTGGCGGAAGATTAGCTGTGCAGGTGAACAGATTGAAGGGGAGAGAGATGATTCAAAGGGAGACCAGCAAGAAGTAGGTTACAGTAGTCGAGACGGGAGGTGATCAAGGAGTGGAGGCATGGGAGTGATGTTACTGAAACCTGGTTCTTTGTCTCCACCAATCTGCTGGTACAGGAACACAACCCACCTGTCTGGTCTGGCAGGATGATATGGAAGGGCCTGTTGATATGCTCTAGTAAGGCTGCAAGCAAGGCGTGGACACCCGATGTTGACTTGAAATGTGAAGCAACTGAGGGTTCAGGCACCAAGTCTGATTTTTTAAAGCATGTGCACAGACATTCCTTTTCATTTGTTTCCATTTTTTTTTTAAAATATAGAGTTCCTGACTGCTACCACTGCAACAACAAAAATTCCTAGGCCTCCCACTCCACCACCACAGTCTCAGACTCACTTATCCTCCACGTGTTTCTTGAAATTTTCTTCATACAACAGGAATTATCCACACTCTTCCATACAAGATGGTGCTGAAGCCAGGCCCAGCCCACTGCCATTTACTTGCACTGGTCTCCAATACTATTTGCAATAGTCTCGCCTATGCTCCAGGTTTATGTTTATTCAGCTTGACATACCCCCCCCTCGGGAAAAACATTTCAAGAAATTTAAGTCGGCTAAAAAGGTTTGAGAGACTAAATGGGGGGAGGGGGTAATGGCCATATTTCTTTGCTAATGAAATAAACATGTTCATTTTTTCTCAGATTTTATTTTAAAATCAAATTAAAACAAACTGGGACCTCTCATTAAAATGTCACATTTTGGAATGCTTTTACTAAAGTGAGCTATGGTTTTGCATTTAACGCACATTTAGTAAGTATGTCATCATAATATTTTAATAGTATGCTCAAAGGTATACAACAAAAGAAAAAGATGTCTGTGCAATGTAGACATAGCAATTTCTGGGGAAAACCAAACAAAATATGATCTGGAAAGGATTAATGGCACCTTTCACTAATATTTAGTTGCACAACCCTTGGCAGTGATGACAGCCTTCAAACATTTCTCCACCGCCGCAGCCTGCAATGCTCCCCCGAACGGGGTAGAGCGAGAGAGCGGGAAGCAGAACTCCTCCCAGTTCTCCGGCTCCAGTCCAATCAGGGACCCTTATACCAGCTTTAAAACCAAGGCGCCATAAGGCGGGCCTTGCCAGAGGGTCTTTGACGTGGCCCTTAGGTGGAGACCTTACAACTAAGACAGAAACCAAACTGAAAAAGAAAAAAAACCTCCAAGGGCACCTATGAACAGACACTGACGACACCTGCTTGTAGAGTTTTGGAGCTAATAGCTAGAGAACTACCCTAAATACTGACATGTACCTGCAGGAACAACCCCAAATACTACGGAAGTCAACAACCACTGTCTTCAGATGTACAAGGCAAGTTACATAAGTGTTCCTTTAATAAATTGTACAAAGGTGGTTCCATTTGAAGCTGTACCAAATACCACTGTGAACTTTGAAAGACAGAAGTAGTTTCAGCACAATGTGGTTCACTAAGACAGTGAGGTCAAATCCAGACCAGATCAAACTGCCAGAATGACGACATGTTACTCCACGCCACTATACTCCTCTCAACCCTCCTAATACTGCAACTACTCACACAACAGGCAACAACGTTTCACACCAAAACTTACATACCCACCTACACACACGCCCTGCACAAACAATATCTCACCCCAAGTCACAACCAAATTAAACATGCACCATGAAAAACACACGCACACAAAACAGACACCACAATTACTCCAAAAAAGCACTCTTACTAGCTGCACTATAACTATGGAACACCCTCCCTGAAGAAATCCGTCCCACTGAAGACATCAAGGATTTCCGGAAAAAGTTCCACAAAATCACGTAGTCCGACATCCAGCCCAGACTCAACCAAAGATTCTCTGAAACATTTAAACAGCCACGATAACCCTGTTCAGATGTGTATAGACAGAACCTATGTAAATAGGTAAATATGTTAAGCAACCTGTAAATAATTTACTACCCTGTTAAATATCCTAAGCCAAAAGGTAAATGTATTTGCTCAAATTTAAAGTTTAAATGTAAACTGCTTTGATTTCAGGACAAGGTTATATAAAATAAATAAATGTCTTGTAGCCAAATATAAGTTATACACATCTACCTGCTGGTAGTTTCTCCCACTCTTCAACTGTGATTTGTTCCAGCTCATGAAAATTTCAACGATTCCTCTTCCCAATGGCAGATTTCAGCTCTTTCCAAAGGTTCTTGATTGAATTGAGATCAGGACTCATTGCTGGCCAGTTTAAAACAGCCCATTTGTTCCTTTTTAACCATTCTTTTGTACTTTTAGATGTATGTTTTGGGTCATTGCCCTGCTGGAGGACCCATGACCTTTGACCCAGACGTAGTTTTCTGACATTAGTAGCACATTTTGTTCCAAAATACCTTGGTAGCCCTCTGACTTCATGATTCCTTTAATACATCACAGGCCTCCAGTTCCTGAGGTAGCAAAACAGCCCCACAACATTATGGAAGCTCCACCATATTTAACTGTAGAAAGGGTGCTTTTCCCTTATAAGCTTTATTTCTTAGTAATATAGTAACATAGTAAATGATAAAGACCAGTATGGTCCATCTAGTCCGCCCAGTAAGATGGCAAGAGTAGGTGCACCTGCTGCTCCGTGCAGGCCACCCCTCCCCATGTCTTTGTTTTAGGGGTGAACCCACTGCTCCGTGTAGGACACCCTTGTTTGATGAGAAATTAGATAGTTACGATTATTTTAATTTTACCCTGTTGCTGTAAAGGGATCCACTGTGTTTGTCCCATGCCATTTTGAATTCTGGTCACTGTATTTGCCCCCACCACTTCCATCGGGAGGGCATTCCAAGCATCCACCACCCTTTCAGTGAAAAAGTATTTCCTGACATTGCCTTTCAATTTACCCCCTTGCAGCTTCATGTTATGCCCTCTAGTTTTACAGCTTCCCCGCCTTTGGAAGAGGTTTGTTTGTTCATTATTTCTCTTTAAGTATTTAAAGGTCTGAATCATATCTCCCCCCCTATCCCTCCTCTCTTCCAGAGTGTACGTATTTAGGTCTTTAAGTCTCTTCTCATAGCCTGTAAACGTATCGCTGGTCTACATTGCCAAAGAGCTCAAGTTTGGTTTCATCCGTCCATAGAACATTTTCCAAGGATTGTGGTTTCTCAAGGTAGGTTTGGGCAAAGATCAGGCATGCCTTTTTATGTCTGTCTTTGAGCAATGGGGTCCTCTTTGTCCTTTGCCCATGAAGTCCTTCTTTGTTTAGTGCATAGCATATGGTGCAGGTTGAAAACACCCCTCCAGATTGCCCCAGGTCAGCAACAAGCTCTTTGGATGTTGCACTAACCTTCAAAAACTTCTTGGATACATTTTTCTCTTCCCACCATGTCCTGGGAGGTTCTTGACAGTTCCATGAGCAGAAAACCTCTTAATGTGAATGGTAGACAGAGGAATTGGAGATGGCATTGTACCCCTTTGAAGTTCGATGTTTGGTGATAATGGCTTTTCTGATGGTCTCAAGTAACTAACTTGTCTTCACCATTGTGAAAATGGAACAGGGAGTGAATGTAGCCATTTTAAACATTAGAGCCATCATTCACTGGTTGCTTTCAGTCATGTGAGTACTGACAGTTGATCACAGGTGCATCTAATTTTACTGTAATGGGAATTTGGTTCTTCTGTTCAAACTGATTTGAATTGTTTATAAGGGTGCCAACAGTCATGTCCTATAAATTCAAAACCCCCACTGTGTAACCACAATAATATCTCCCACAAAAAAGGCACACTCTAATGAATCCCCACAATTACCAATGTAAACTCCCAAAATATAACGGATGGAATCACTCTATTTGTTCTAATATTATTTTTGTTGGATCGTCTGTCATGAGGATGCCAAAACATTCTCTTGTGACAGACCCTCTTTTTTATTCAAGTATTTATAAAAAAGGCCTCCTGGCCAACTTTGCGTGAGGCTATGAGGCCCTATGAACCGCAAACCAAACCTTATAGTGAAACGTCCCTAATCAAGTCTATTTTCAAACCTGAATCAATCAAGGAATTTTTCAAAATCCCCAAAAATGGTGTTGATGTTGCCCGACACTAACCGTTGTGTTTGGTAATTGGTAATTGTGGGGATTCATTAAACAAACAGTCATGTCCTGGCAATGCCCTAGTTTTTATACTATTTCCTTTCTTAATTAGTCTTATTTTAGTTTATTTGATTCTTTTGTGTGTCAAATATGTGTGCTTATATAGCGCAAATCCATTTCACTGGCCACTTTTTTTTTTTTTTTAGGAGATATTGGACATTAAGGGGTTGAACTACAAGGGTGCCAATGTTGACCACAACAGTATAAGAAGGCACCTAGGTTTAGAGGCAGAAAAGACATGCTAGAAAGGACATCCAGGTGCAATCTGGGACGTCTGAGAAAACTCGCAAGAAGTTTACATTTCATCCTGATTTTGGAAACATGGCCATTCCCTTATGGACAGCCGCAAAAACAGCTTCTTGGAATGTCCCAGCCAGTGTTTTCCAGAAGGGGGGACATCCATGTTCAGTTACATTGCAGACACTCATCTGTGTGGTGGCAGGTTATTAATTTGTTTGGGGGTTGTATTTACATGCAAGTTTCTTTGCCGATTGTGCTCTTCCCCCTCAAGCACTTTTTTGCTCCTTATTCATGGCCAGGATCAGGTATAGGCAAAGGCGCCTCACCAACCAGGGACGGACATGCTTGCGCCAATCTGAAATCGCAGCACAACATGCATTTCCCTTGCTCCATCCAGGCCACACCTCCACAGGCTTCTAAAGTAACCCCCTTAGTATTTTATAAAGATGCCTAGATGACTAACACAAATCCTGCGGAAATAGCACGTAGATTTTGGGTGTTGACACATATCTGCTTGGGAATATTTTATAAATTATACATGTAGATCATTCTCCACCTAACCTCCACCCCTGAGTGCACGCACATGCTTTATCGTAATCATAGTTACTTTTAATGTCTGTGTTAATTTTATAAAAAGGCCTTTTAGCCTGCTTACTGGTGCTTAACTTTATCCACTGCCTGAACATGCTGACAATCTGGTCCTAAAAATGAAATATCAATGTAACTGATATGGAGATGGCACTGTACTGCGTTTTATTGCTGCTTTCTCTTTAGGACGTCAACATGGTTCACACTGTGTCCTCTCTAGGAACACCATCAGAGCTCTTCTTTACTGTATACAACCTGTATACATTCGACCTGAGACAACACATTTCTGCTTTTAAAGTAACATTATTAAACCCCCCTGATTTAACTGACTTTTCTTTCCTATTGTAGAAGATTTATACAGTAGTTTTAGGTGCTAAACACTGCACAGCAATGAGAGTGAAAACATTTAATTTGTCAACGGTACCACATTAAAACTGTTGCATAAGTGGCTCTCGGTGTATTCCACCTCCTTCAACTGCAATATAATACTGCCTTCATTATAATGCAGAAGATTCTAGATAGTGCACCTGTACATCATGACAGTTCTTTCCTGCTGTAAGATAACTCCATCAGACAGCTGGAGGTGAATGAATCACAAAAATAATAATAAAGAGACTTCCAGAGTACGAGTGTGAATCTCTCGTGTGGCAAAAAAAGAAAAAAAGGCAGAGACCGGTGGCAGCTTACAGATTAAGAGGCCCTTTTACTAGTCACTGCTAACGAGGTAACGTGTGTTATCGCATGTAGTAACCGGCTGTGGGGAATTCTAATACATGGCATGCCAATCACATGCTAATGTGGGGGAGTGGGTGGGCTAGGGAGAGCATATTAATACACAATCACCTTTAAACTGGCAAGCGGTGTGGGTGCACCCGGGTTTCAAGAGGTGCACCCCTGCGTTTGAGCCGCATGTTAACTGCTGGGAACATACTGATTATACCCCTGATAGTTATCGCAGAGGCTTTGCTCTTAATGTGTGTTACAAACACATGTCAATTCACAGTCTTACCGGGATTTAGTGAAAGGGCCCCCAAGGGTCTCATTTAATAAAGCACATTAATGGAGTTCATGCACATGGCAAAATGCAAACCCCTATTATCCTCAATGGAGTTGATTTAGTAAATTATGCATTTAACTCAAATTAATGCAGGCTAATTTGTTAACACGCATTAGTAAATGAGGTCCTTTATGATCTTTTGAGGTGTATAATCTGTGGGAGACAAGAGGTTTTTGCAATGAATGTTGCTGTAAAGCAGGGTCTTCACGACAAGTCTCCCACTCCAAATGGTATTACGGCTTTCAGGCGGCTTACTTTTGTGCATGGGAAATGTTTTATTTTATTTCAGTTTCCATATATCTTATTTCATTTCATTTCTAAACATTTATCATCTTTCTCATTGTTGATATTCACTATTTTTCAATGCATTTTTTTTTTTTTTACAAAATGCACTAAAATGACAAATGATATTTCATTAGATTTTTGTGTCATTTAAGTTGGGAAACGACAGAAAACAATATAGCAAATATTATTGATGTTTTCATGTCATTTTAAAATGTCAGCACATCCTTAATGCCCATACTTCAGTGCTCCTCAACCCCCTCTTGGAAATATACCTAGCCAGTCACATTTTTGGATTACCAAAATAAATATGCATGAGATAAATAGCTTATCCAAAAGCAGCCACAGACAATTACAGATGATCCACATAGGGAGTAACTTTATACATCTCTGTCAAAATTGGCACATATTCATGCATAATACACGTGTGCCAATCCCACTCTGCCCATTCTCTGCCCCCAAAAGCACCATGACGTATACAGCATAGAAGTAGGTGCAATGTTCCCCGAGAGCCTAGTCTTATGAGAATGTTCTTGTTAAGTGCCATCAAGTGACTGACTACTCTTGGCAACCCTGTAGATAGTCGTCTATATTTTGACTATCCCCCCAGGGTTTTTTTGGCAAGTTGCAGAAGAAGTAGATTGCCAGGCCTTTCTTCTGCACAGTAAGCTGACAGCATCGTGTCTTAGATGGTCTCCCATTCGGTACTAACCAGGTCTGACCCTGTTAAGCTTCTGAGATTAGACACACTCGGGGTAGTGTGTCCATAGTTTTATGAACAGCATTTTACACACACAGGTGGGCATTCATAAAATTTCCCAGGCATATATTCATATTTATTCATGTATTTGTTCTGTTCTACATGCTCATTATAAACGAGAGGCTGCTATTGAAATCACAGCCAGCCAGCTAGCTAGCTATGGGTGCTCACCGTGATATTTGGCGACATTATCTAGATAGTGCAGCTGAACATCCCCACAGACAGCCCTGGTGCTATCTGGTCAGGGCATCGGCAGTCTGGGGATCGAGCATGGGCGGAGTCAGCACTAACAGGATGTGCCATTACCTATCAGCTTAGGGGATTTTTAGTTGGCATCTATCCATTCAAGTTAGGCTGCATGAAGGGTTGTCCTAAACTGCAATCTGGATAAACACCAAGGGGGTTATTCTGAACCACAAATAGCTGGGATGGATGTCCCAACAGGACGTCCATCCACACTATTCGTGCCGGCTTCAGCCCCTGACTAACTTCCCCGCCAGTTGTGCAGGGAAGTTAGTCAGGGGCAGGGAATGGGCGGCCCAGGGGTGGACAGAGGGCGGGCATTGGGTGGTTGCCGACCCTGGACATACAGGGCCAAATCTAATGTTAGCCCTCTACGTCCAGCTCCAGCGAAATGACTGGGTAAGTTATTCCACCTCCGAGGAGGAATAACTCCCATGGACATTTTTTTTTTTTACCATTCGGGGCATGGAAGGGACTGTGGGGCCAGGAGACATTTCCTGCAGCCTAACCCTGGCCTTCAGAGTCCGGATCGGGGGTCAGGCTGGGAGGAATGTACCATTTTGGTCAGTGGCCGGCATCGAGGCTTTTAAATGGAGCCACGGTGCCATGGCAACATGACTCCATGCTGCCGCAGCTCCATTTAAATGTTCTAACTGTTAGCTGGGTGCAGTCCTGCACGTGCAGGTCGGACAGAATCGCTGTCCTAGCCTGCACATGCAGGACTGATCGCGATTCTGATCCCACAGGGCTAGATGTGTCCCGTGGGATCAGAATCGCGATCCCCTCTTTGTGTCTGGTTCAGGCCAGACGCACAGAGGGGGATCTATGTCTGCATCAGAATCGGGCCGCAACTGAACATTTGTTAACTAAATAGGTGTTGGCACTTATCCAGTTTGTGCTAGTCGGCCCCAGACACTGTCATCAATTATCCCACTAATATTTAAGCATCGTAGTTAGCACTCATGGTGTTTAAATATTGGCCATTTTGAAAATTAGTCCCTTACCCCCTAAGAACGTAGAAAGCTAGATAATAGCATTATGCCCATTGTTCGTGCATTTCAGCCTAACTGCCTTCTCCTAACTACATGTAAAGTACCTGGAAATCACTCTCAACAGTCATCTCACCCTGAAAACACAAATAACGAACACAAGATCAATTTACCAGAAATCTTGCACCTTGGAACACCTCCGCCGTCTCCTCACCCCGTCAGATTTCCACTCAGCTCTACAGTCCCTCAAAATACCTCATGCTAGCTACTGCAGCTCAATATGCCATGGACTCCCAAAGTCAACACTCCATCCTCTACAAACAGCACTCCACGCGGCAGCCCAGACCATCACAGGAACATTCAAGCATGAACACATCACCCCCATCCTCAAACACCTCCACCGGCTCCCACTACAAAGCAGAATACTCTACAAAATTCTTCTAATAATCACAGCTCTGAACCACCAATCATCCACCCACCTTCATTCCCTCATCACACCACGGCAATCGAACAGATCATGGAGGTCCTCCACCATGAACACTCTGACCACCCGAAGCATGTGCCAGATTGTTTGAACTATATGCTCCCTCGACCTGGAACTCCCTCCCTATCCATATAAGAAACATTACTCACCTCCTAACCTTCTGCAAACACCTCAAGACCCACCTCTTCATTCTCCATTTCAGTTCCCCCTTCCTAACCCATCCCCCAACTACATAAACAGCATTTCTGTATAGCGTCAAAGACCAAATACCACAAGAACACGTATATAGTTTGTCAACCATTTACATAGTTAATTTTAACCAAGCATTCCCTGTTCCTTTATTTATTGTACAAAGTCGCCTGTTCCAATGTATTTATTTATTTATTTATTTATTTATTTATTTATTTAGACAGATTTGTATACCGCCTTATCCTTCAATCAAAGCGGTCACAACACAATCGGGGGATACATTTAACACACGGGGATATGAGACACATACACTAATACTTACAGGGAACATGGGCAATGGAGGGTTAAATGGCTTACCCAAGACCACAAGGAGCATCTGTGGGACTAGAAACCCCAGTCCTTCCGGCCCAAGGTTGCTGTCCTCTAGTGGGATTTGAACCCCCGACCTTCCGGCCTGAAGTACCTTGCCCCCAACCACTAGGCTACTCCTCCCTCCCAATGTTGTAAACATTGTTTGAATTAATTGAGTTCCATGTAAACCGCTTTGACCTCTGTGAAAAGTGGTATATAAATATAGCCACATACATAAACAAACAACATTATCTATTTTTCTTTGGTGCTCAAAAGGGAGGTATTTTATGCAGTACATACCATACCCAAAAAACATCTTTATAGCCAGAAACAACTATTAACTCACGAGACACAGAGGAATTGGGCAGCACAGCTGAGAAGTGCTCCATCCAAATATTATGGCCAGCACTGCTATTTTTCTGAATGTCAGACTATCCTCAAAAAGCCTGAAAGCTATTGCCTACATCCTACTCCAGTCGCCTTAAGGAAATGACCGAGAAGTGGTTGAGCTGATGAGTAAATCAGTTGGCATTTGGCTACAGGAAAGCAGAACTCATATCCTTCCACTGGTGTGCTCCGACGCTTTCTGCTCCCAGATGTTGATATTTGCACACTGCTTGGAGGTCACATCTGCCATATCTATTTCAGTCTTAAAATATCAAGATTCTGGGTGGTAGTCGTGTTTTGAATCTAATGAGTAGGCTGCCTGAATGAAATTACATCAAGAATAGTAGTACGGTTATTTTCATATTCACTCAAAGTAGGGATTTTGAAGCTTAGGTAATATATACCAGTCTGGCATTTTCTCAGAACCGGCTCTACAGTTATGGCGTGTTCCATATTTATTGCACTGTGTCACTTCTAACTCTGCTGTACAGATGCCCGATTGTATACCCACATGCTAACACTGACAGTATGAGACCAGAAAACACTCTCTACTGCCAGCTAAAATGTTGCAGCTTGTAAAGGACTCATATTCAGCAGCACCAAAAAGGCTTAAAGTAAATGTAAGACTTGGATTAAGATTGATCCTAGGCATGCTAGAGACTCCAAACCGGTCAAGGTGGCCCTCTACCCCCATGACACCCTAATGAGCTTTGCAGAAAAAAAGACCAGGTGAACAATCATAAATGATTGGGAGTGAGGGGGGGGGGGTCTGTTTACAAAAGAAAACAACAATATTTGCCCTCTGTTGAACAGATTATTTTTTTAAATTTTGGACATATTTTCTATAGAGATATCTGTTTGTTACTTAGGTCTACTGTACAATAGTCTGCCTTTTCCTGCATTTTTGGGTATGTTCATTAAAGCGTGTTAATGTTTACAGTTCGACGAGCACTTAGCATGGAATTGCAGTAACCGTTAAGTGTGCTAAAAAGCCACTGGTAAAAATCTTCGCTAAATGCTTAGCATATGATACAGCAGAGACTGGTAGCTTAGTGGTGGACAATGGGCAATGACTGCACATTGAAATTAGCGTGGGGCCAGTAGCACGTGATAATCATCAATGCTCCCGTTAGTTCATCTCAGTAATCGTCCCTGATGCTCTATTGCACTAACTGCATGGGGATGTCTCA
Source organism: Ichthyophis bannanicus (assembly GCA_033557465.1). Classification (NCBI taxonomy): domain Eukaryota; kingdom Metazoa; phylum Chordata; class Amphibia; order Gymnophiona; family Ichthyophiidae; genus Ichthyophis; species Ichthyophis bannanicus. The sequence continues at coordinate 743,054,529 of CM066031.1, read as the reverse complement.
GGGACTCCTCCAACGGTTGGTGTGGTTCCATTGCACCTCTTCCGCTAACCTTTGACCTTAGCTCACTTAAGTAAACATGCTCCTTTGGGTGCTGCATTCTAATTATGCTTTACTCCTCCCCCCCCCCTTATTTTTGACCAGAACTAACTGCAGATAATTTTAGGTGGACGGGATAAGTATTTGCAAAAAGTGAGACGTAATGTAACTCATTGGGAACTCCATCATGGATCCAAGTCAATACCTCCATGGTCGCCATACAAGAGACAAACATTCCCTCCATTCCTGTAATTAGGAAAAGAGGAATATATACAGACTTCAGGTTTTTTTTTTTTGTTTTGTTACTAAGGGCATTTGATACTTTGTGCAGGAGTATGCTATAAATGAAAAATGCAGGACATAAAGATAAATACGAATAATTTTCGAGGGCTGGGGAACATCATTACTGGCAATGTTTGGGGGACGGGGGTTCCCAATTACTAGTGTGGCAACCAATTTTACCATCATTAGTTCTAAAAATGTGATGCAAAGCAGACTAGTGTCAATATTGATGGAACAAGTAAAGAAGCAGTAACATGGATTACAGATTGATAAACTATAAATATGCAAATGGCATGCAGAAAAAACATGAAAAAAATATATATAAAAAAGAAAATTCTCTGTTTTTGTATGATCACTGATGGCAGAGGACTTGTGCTTTCATAAAGTCAGGATTTTAAAAAAATGATATTGTAAAATTAATTATTTCAATCAGGATGGTATCCAAAGAGCTACATGCATGCACTCATAGTGCCCCTTATAATCAGATCCATTATGTACCTGCTGCAACGTTAACTTTGGTCTCTGATTAGCTGCTGAAAATGGGACTTCCTATGTGTTACCTGTTAATGTGGCATCACAACAGCTAATGCGGAAAGAGACGTGGAATGGGTGGGGATGGACACGGACTGTGCTGCCCAATTAACATGTAGATATTGACGACGTGTTACAGTTAACACAGCAGATCGCTGGGTGCAGTTAGCATGAGGCTTGGCTACAAATAAACCACTCAACGCCAATATGATGGCAATTAACATGTAGATATTGACGACGTGTTACAGTTAACACAGCAGATAGCTGGGTGCAGTTAGCATGAGGCTTGGCTACATCTCCAAATAAACCACTCAACGCCAATATGATGGCAATTAACATGGCCACACAATTAACTTTAAACATCTCCAGCCAATTAATCATGCGCACACACACACACACACACACACACACACACAGTTAACCCAGATCAGCCGGCCCATTTCCCTTACACACCCTTCTCTCCCATTACCAACTTGACCACTTGGCTAGTTGGTGTTGATGTATCCATGGTGCACCCCTCCCTTTTCCGCATAGACAGCAGGGAGGCAGTGCTGGGCTCAGCAGCTTGCAATAGTGTCACACACACCAGCCATTACAGCTTTCACTTCCCCCCATCTTAGCCTGCCCCACAACTTTGGCCAAACCTGGGTGCGTTATCCTCTAACCATCCTAGCTTTGATCACAATCAGCCCCCACACCCTCACACAAACACAGGGTAGGTGGACCAGGAAACCCATTCTTCCTGTTGCTCCCTTGCTAGCCAAACCCAATCTGCCTGCTAAGATATGTCTCTCCACCCTCAGTATCCGTTCAACTCCCTTGTCCTACCTAATCACTGCCCTTTTCCTCTCCTCTATCATTTATTCTGGCCCTTTACCCTGCTCAGCATGACTGGGCCATGTTATGGTTTCTCCATTATCACAGTCTTAACTGACAGTGTGCTCAGTCGTAGCAACATCCTTCTGTATCTCTTCTATTTCAGTTGCATCTTTCTGAGATGCACTAACCAGAATTGTACGTAATACTAGAGATATGCATTGCATTAAAACATTCCCCAGGTCTACATTTTTAGCCCGAAAAATCCCACAAGGGACATGGATAAGAAAATATGTGGCCCACTCAGCCTAATACGCAAGCTGCAGTTGTACCATGGATCAAGGGCGAGATGATGACATTTTCTCTTTTATTCTCCATTCCTTTCCTAATAATTCCTAAAATTCTACTTGCTTTTTTGGCTGTGTCAGCCATTGACTGGAGGATTCCAATGTATTTGCCATGAAATTGCTCAGGTAGGTTGATGAACAATTCATAAATGTTTTTCAGTAAATAAATGATGATCCTTAGATCCCTTTTCTGGGTGGTGACTCCTAATATGGAATCCTGCATTATGTATCTATAGTCTGGTTCGGCTTTCCCTATGTGCATCACATGTCCACTTCAAATTTCAATTGTTGTTTGGATATTAACTCTTCCAGTCTCTCAAAGTCTTCCTACAGTTTCTTGTAATGGGTCTGTCCCTTGTTGGTCACTCATGGCCAGGGAAGTCCCGAACCCTCATCTGCGGTATGCTGCTCCGGCTGTCTGGAATCCAGGGGAATGAACTCACACCCACACACAGAGGGACAGTGTGCAAGTTTATTCCGTATGTTAGAAGTGCAGTCTATCTTTTATACAGTAACAAAAACATATACATATGTCATCAACCCATCCCAGCAGCCCACCACGGCTTATCAGCAACTGTACAAAATGGTACTCGTCTCTGTGGAGATCAATCAATTTGCCTTAGCACAACACATTCCTTTCCATCTAGGTATGCACAAAATATCCATTTTCCCTTGTGGGCCTTGTGGTCCCTCTGTACAACAAGAAACTTATTTTTCCCTTTACATTTCTCACAAGATACTTGTGATTTAAAATGTTGATCATGATTTGTGTCATGTACAAAATTGATCACCTCGCTTAATACATTAACTTTATATACTGTTTACCACAATAATGCATTAAAGCAGTTTACAATGCAAATCAGTACACACTATAAAGAAAACAGATACACAACATCAAAAAACATAGAACATACACAATAAGACTACAGTCCATTCCAAACCTGGACCGATTGCTAATTAGATTTAACTTTATTCCTAGAAATGTCTTGTTAAGGAGTGAAATGTGAGCATAAATAGCTATTTAGAGAAAGAGACGACTTTTGCATGTATGAAGGATTATATTAAAAGCATGTTCTGAGATGTCTCAGTCCTGGTCCAGGGGCAGCACCTTTAGACATGCTGTTCCTTGCCCTCAGCATAACAAAAGAATCTTGTTGTCCCTAGTACTCAATGCTGCATGCGTTCTAGTATGCAACAAGGGTTAAACCAACTTTGTGCTTAATTCATGCAAGATTATTTTAAGTTCATTTCTATGAGCTTCCCAATTTATGCCTGCATAAAAATGCATAATTCAGATTTTTGAATAAATTACGCACATTTGCAATTTATCATACCGTTTTTTTCTTCTTCTTGCAATTCAGCTTTACTTGTCTACATTACAAAATACACAAACCCATAAATACAAGATGAGTTATAAAAGCAGAATATATTAACCTGAATAATAATGTGTTATTTGAGCAGTTATATTCTCTTTCATTACCTAGTCATATACCGTAATATATCAGCTTGCTCTAGATTTGCTTTAGGTTTAATTTTCCTTTTCACCTTTCCATGCTAAGGTATAATGCCTTCAGTTATCATTCTTAGCACTTCTTTATGAATATTGCAAGTGTCAACAAAATCCTTAACCTACTTTGAAGGCTTTTTTGCGGGGCACCATATATAGCAAGGTACTGTTTATCTGATCTAATGATGCATAATACTTAAAGCAATACCAATACTGCAGAATTATACACAGAAAATCACCTTATAAGATTTGTTTTTTTTTACAGTTGCAAAGAATACAATGGATACTAGTTTGCAACAGCTTAACAAGGTGGTTTGTCCAACTCTAGAAGACACCAACATTCGGAAATCAATCCATGCTCTCAATTTATCCTATATCAATACATTGCAGTCACATTATCTAATTTTCTACTGACAATTTAAAAGAAAAAAAAAGGTAATTCTACTAGACAGGCTGAAAGGAGTTCACCTGATAGACAGCTCCGTATAATTCTCCAGCAATAGCCCTCAGGGTACTTAAGATACCAGGCAAAAGCCTAAACTTGAAGCTTTTACACTGTCAGTCTAAGTGATTTGCAATGTCACGGCACATCTCAACTCAAAAAAAAAAATAATAATTTCCCAGGGCAGCAAACCTACTATGGAGATATTTTAAAAGTATCTATCATATATTTGTCCTGCACCATGTTATTAATGCATATGCTTAGTTAGATGGTGCTAATCACCGGGGGAGGGGGAAGGGCTAGTCACTAAGCTGAATTAGATATTTAATATAGGCTTTAATGCTGGCGCTCTGTTGACTCTTAGGCTTGCACTAACATGAAAATTCACATTGGGGGTAGGGAATGGGCAGAGAATGGGTGGGAATTGTGCATTGTTCATAAGGTGGATGTTGTTATGTTAACGGCTAATAAGGCAGATAACATAAAACCGTTAGCTACATCTGCAGGGATGCAACTAAACTGCATTCCATCTTACTAATTGTGTCATTCACATGGTAGCAAGAGCTGCAGGCAAGGTTTTGTGCCTAGTGCACATTAGTAACTAGTCATGTTAACAACTTCATTTTTTAAAAAATCTTAATGGTAGCAAGAAAGAAATACTACTTCCTGCCATCGTAAGATGTATTTTGCTTTAAATCATCATTTACATTTTTCCTTACCCAGGGCTGGCCCAACCACTACGCAAACTAGGCAACCACCTAGGATGACAGATTCTGGGGGGGAGAAGGTGTTTTGGTAAAGAACAGGGCATTCAAAGCTAAACCACAGAGTCTGACAGCCAGAGAGGGGAGTTTAGGTTTAAGGTTTTCCTAGGGCGCCAACACCTTGACCCATGTCTGAGGCCGACTCTGTCCTTGCCTACTTTAAAATTACTCATCAGAAATCTGGACACCACTGAATTTTCAAGGAGTGGAAGCTTCTGTTTTCAACACCATTTTTCAGAGGCTTATCAATATTTTTTTAAAGCTTAATGTGTGTTCTGCTTCTACTTGCTAAGGGCTGTAAGCCACACCTCTTTCTTTTGGCATTATTTCCCAACTTGATCACCTAGGATCAGGCATGTTAATAAAACTAATATTTTTTCATTTATCTTCCAACCACTGAAACTGAACTTTTCATGTCTAGAAAACGTTACATTTCAGAATGCAGTGGAAGTAAAGAGGAATAGGCTTGTATTCTTGCAGACATCCTGAAGAGTATGGGGTGTGTTCGCTCCTTCATGGAGTATAATAACTATTGTGCTTTTTAAGGACTTTAAAAGAATGAAACAATGCAAGACAGCTGCAAAAGTGGCGCATATAGTTAGAAGAGGCCGAGAGGATCAAGGGTAGGGGATTACCTCTCAATCCAAGCATAAGTCGAAGTGCATTTTATTAGACTATTGTTTCCCCATTACCGATAAAGGTCTTGAAAGACTGGTAAGGGGGACTGTTGCTTCTGGAGGGAGATCTGCAGCTGTGAGTATTTACTTCTGGTAATTTTCTAAAAGGAATTCTTTGTATTAAAGCTAATTAATCTGTGATCCACTATTTTTGTTAAATCAGTCAGGGCCTAGTAGCAGCAGTTTAAGTTTACATTTAAAACACAGAGGAGAACTCTCTGGTTACATTTCATACCCAGCAGAGAGCTTGTACTTTAAATTTAATAGTCACTCAGGGCCTAGTAACAGCAAAGTTCTTTTAGCTTAAATTTACAACACAGAAAAGAGCTTTCTGGTTAAATTTAGAACCCAGCAGAGAGCTTGTACTTTAAATTTCATAAGAAGTTAGAGCCTAGCAGCAGCTAAGAGCTATAATTTAAATCAAATCAGAATATAGCTTACCTCAGCAGCACAAGACAGGGTACTGTGTAGCAGCCCTCTTTTAATAAGTGTTAATTCCCTCCCACCCTCCCCACACCCACACACCCCTGGGATAATCGTAGCTTTATAGGTACTTACACATCTTAAAAGACAGGAGGTGCTCTCAGGTGAAGCTCATTACCCAAATCAGTCATAGACTAAGGACCTGAGATTAGTTAAGCTTCAGGTGAACAAGGTATATTACACTTATTAGGTTCAGTTTTATTAGTATAAATATCCATAGCAACCCTTAGTAAGTAAAGAACTTAGATCTAAACACAAACTTAAAACTAAGATGCAGACAGCAGTCCAGCAGCGGGATGGGGGCTTTCCAGTCTTTTGCATTGAGTGTCACATGTATGATTTTTTCCCAGTTGGTGAGAGGTCTTACGTGTGCACTAGGTGCAAGGAGCTCTTTGCTCTCAGGGAACGAGTCCATTCTCTAGAGACTAAAGTAGCAGACTTGGAAAGCATAAGACAGACAGAGAGGTACATAGACGAGACCTACAGGGATATAGTCCTGAAGTCCCACCTCCAGTCTGGCAGCATCCCTGTTGCCATGGAGGAGAGAGGTCACGTGACAGGAGAGCATCACCCTGGTGTGGCAGGAAGTGATCCTGTAACTAGGACCTGTCCTCCAGGTGATGTAAAACCCTCTCGCACCGAGGAAGTTTCTCCAGGGCCATGTGCCCATGAGGGAAGGGTTAGGACAGCCGTTATAGTTGGTGATTCGATCATTAGGCATGTAGATAGCTGGGTAGCTGGTGGACGTGAGGATCGCCTGGTAACATGCCTGCCTGGTGCGAAGGTAGCGGACCTCACGCGCCACCTAGATAAGGTCTTAGATAGTGCTGGGGAGGAGTCTGCTGTCTTGGTACATGTTGGTACCAATGACATAGGAAAATGTGGTAGGGAGATTCTGGAGGCTAAATTTAGGCTTTTAGGTAGGAAGTTGAAATCCAGAACTTCCAGGGTAGCATTCTCCGAAATGCTTCCTGTTCCACGCGCAGGACCCAAAAGGCAGACAGAGCTCCGGAGTCTCAATGCGTGGATGAGACAATGGTGCAGAGATGAGGGGTTTGGATTTGTTAGGAACTGGGGAACATTCTGGGGAAAGGAGGGGCTCTTCCGAAGGGATGGGCTTCACCTTAACCGGGATGGAACCAGGCTGCTGGCATTAACCTTTAAAAAGGAGATAGAGCAGCTTTTAAACTAGATATTAGGGGAAAGCCGACAGTCGCCCAAGAGCAGATGGTTCGGAAGAATGTATCTTTGAAGGATACTACCAAAAGCAGAGAGGTTCCACAAAAGAGTAAAGTAGCCCAAATACCCTCAAGTATGGAGCAGACAGAGCTTAAAGATCCCAAATTACTCATGTCTAACAGACAAATTAATATGGATAAAATACATTCTCTAAAATGCTTGTATGCAAATGCTAGAAGTCTAAAAAATAAGATGGGAGAGTTAGAATATATAGCACTAAATGAAAGGTTAGATATGATTGGAATAATCAGAGACATGGTGGAAGGACGACAACCAGTGGGACACTGTGATACCTGGGTACAAACTATATCGTTATGATAGAGCTGATCAAATTGGTGGAGGGGTTGCTCTCTATGTTAGAGAGGGCATTGAGTCAGAAGGGATTAAAGTTTTGCAGGAAACAAAATCTGCTGTAGAATCTATATGGATTGAAATTCCATGTAAAAGGGGGAAGGCAATGGCAGTGGGGGTGTACTATCGAGCGCCTGGCCAGAATGACCAAATGGATGATGAAATGCTCAAAGAAATCAAGGAAGCTAACAAATGTTACAGCACAGTAATAATAATGGGTGATTTCAACTACCCCGGTATCGACTGGGTCAGTGTCACGTCAGGACATGCTAGGGAGATAAAGTTCCTAGATGAAATAAATGACTGCTTCTTGGAGCAGCTGGTTCATGAACCGACCAGAGGGGAAGCCATATTAGACCTAATCCTTAGTGGAACACCAGATCTAGTGCAAGAGATAAGGTTGTTGGGGCCACTAGGCAATAGTGATCATAGCATGATCGCCTTTGTTTTAATTAGTGGAGGAGGGATAGTAAGGAAATCCACAGTACTACCTTTTAACTTTCGAAAGGGAGACTATGATAAAATGAGGAAAACAGTCAAGAAAAAACTAAAAGGAGCAGTTGCAAAGGTTACAGACATACATCAGGCTTGGCTGTTGTTGAAAAATACTATCTTGGAAGCCCAGACCAGCTGTATTCCATGCTTTAAGAAAAGTGGAAAGAAGTCCAAAAAACTGCCAGCATGGTTTAAAGTTGAGGTCAGAGAGGCTGTTGTTGCCAAAAAGCATCTTTCAGGAAATGGAAAAAAGAGCCAAACGACGAAACCTGGAAACAGCACAAGCACTGGCAAGTCAAATGCAAGGCATTGATAAGGCAGGCAAAGGGAGAATTTGAGAAGAAGCTTGCTGCAGAAGCAAAAACGTGAAGTAAAGCCCTTTTCAAGTACATTCATAGCAAAAAACCTGTGAGAGAGTCAGTTGGTCCATTAGATGATAAAGGGGTTAAAGGAGCACTAAGAGGCGACAGCGGAGAGACTGAACGAATTCTTTGCTTCAGTCTTTACTGAGGAAGATGTAGGGATGTTACCCATGACTGAAGTGGTATTTAAAGGTGCAGAAGAATTGAAGGAAATATCGATACATCGAGAAGATATATTACAACTATTAGATAAGCTGAAGAGTAGCAAATCACCTGGGCCGGATGGTATACATCCAAGGGTATTGAAAGAACTGAAATATGAGATTGCAGACCTGCTATTAGTAATCTGTGAACTATCATTAAAATCATCTCTAATACCTGAAGATTGGAGGATCGCCAATGTAACACCAATTTTTAAAAAGGGTTCCAGGGGTGATCCGGGAAACTACAGACCGGTGAGCCTGACGTCAATACCGGGAAAAATGATAGAAACCATCATAAAGAATAAAATTACTCAGCATGTAGATAGTCATGAACTAATGAGGGACAGCCAACATGGCTTTAGACAAGGAAGATCTTGTCTTACTAATCTGTTATGTTTTTTTGAAGGAGTGAATAATCAGGTAGACAAAGGTGAGTCAGTTGATATTGTGTATCTGGACTTTCAGAAAGCCTTTGACAAGGTCCCTCATGAGAGACTTTTGGCAAAACTAAAGAGTCATGGGATAGGAGGCAGTGTACTATTGTGGATCAGGAACTGGTTAAAAGATAGAAAGCAGAGGGTAGGGCTAAATGGCCAATTTTCCCAATGGAGAAAGGTGAATAGTGGTGTACCCCAGGGATCTGTGCTGGGTCCGCTGCTTTTTGACATATTCATAAATGACCTGGAAAGTGGAATAACGAGTGAGGTTATCAAATTTGCAGATGACACAAAACTATTTAAAGTTGTTAAAACCCAAGAGGATTGTGGAAAATTGCAAGAGGATCTTGATAAATTGGAAGACTGGGCATCAAAATGGCAGATGAAATTTAATGTGGATAAGTGCAAGGTTATGCACCTAGGGAAGAACAACCCAAACTATGGTTACACGATGCAAGGTTCCACATTAGGAACCACCACCAAGGAAAAAGATTTAGGCGTCATTGTGGATACCATGTTAAAACCCTCGGCCCAGTGTGCAGCGGCGGCTAAGAGAGCAAATAGAATGCTAGGTATGATAAGGAAAGGAATGGAAAATAAAACAAAGGATATTATAATGCCTCTATATCGTTCCATGGTGAGACCGCACCTTGAATATTGTGTGCAATTCTGGTCGCCGTATCTTTAAAAGGATATAGAGTTATTAGAAAAGGTTCAGAGAAGAGCCACCAAAATGGTAAAGGGGATGGAAGGATACTCCTATGAAGAAAGGCTACAAAGGTTAGGGCTCTTTAACCTGGAAAAGAGACGGCTGAGGGGAGATATGATAGAAGTCTATAAATTAATGAGCGGAGTGGAACGGGTAAACGTAGATCGATTGTTTACCTTATCAGAATATAGAAAGACTAGGGGACATGCAATGAAGCTACAGGGTAAACTATTTAAGACTAATAAAAGAAAATATTTTTTCACTCAACGTGTAATCAAACTCTGGAATTTGTTACCGGAGGATGTAGTAAAGGCTGTTAGTGTAGCTGGGTTTAAAAAAGGTTTGGACAAGTTCCTGGAGGAAAGGTCCATAAGCCATTATTAAGAAGGGACCCAGGATATCAATGCTTGAACCAATACAAGCATTGTGGGACCTGTGTCCCTTGGGGAAACTGCTAGGTACATATGACCTAGATTGGCCACTGTTGGAAACAGAATACTGGGCTTGATGGACCTTGGTCTGACCCAGTATGGCATATCTTATGTTCTTATGTTCTTAAAGTTTGCCTAAGCTCACTTGTGACGATGTAGGTCAGAAGCAAGCCACTCAAGTTCTTTGCTAGCAGGCCTGTGCTCTCTATGCATTGCTGAAGAGAACTAGACACATATCTCCAAGGTCTGGGGTAGCCAACGGATTAGGTAGGGGTCCTCTTACCATGGGCACAGATATGAACATGGAAGGAGGTCGGGGTCTTCACAGCTCCAGTGATGACAAACATGTTGACTCTGTCTTTCCCTTTCTTGAAGGTAAAAACATAATCAAGTTTGTTTTCCCTTGTACAGAGCATGCTATGCTTTCCTGCCTAATTTTAATGTTCATGAAGTTTACATGAATACATTTACTTCTGATTATAATTTGATAAGAAATGTCAGCACAGCTAAATTAAATGAAGGTGAAAATACTGAGTGGGTAGGAGGAGAGGTAGATTTTAAAGGCCGAATATAATCTCACATGTTTTTATAACAACCACCTGGAAGTGGTAATCTATCATGGCTGGTTTGCTTTGAATTTTAAATGTATAAGCAACTTTCTGTGCAATAGCTACTCATGGTATGCATATCTTATAATATTCTGTGCCTTAAAGGACTGCACAGAGCAGCAGTCACGGCCCTAACCAGCTTATTAGGAAGGCTGGACGAGCCATTTTGGTCTTTATTAGGAATGCGCACAGGGCAAATATTTTCAGTTTGCACCCTCCTCTCCCAATTTTCAAGACTTTTATGGTTTCCGTCGTGTTTTAATACATGATAGAACTTTAAGTGTGCTAATGAACTTAACGCTTGCTAATTCATTGGTTAATGCATGTTAAAGCAGTTTGGCACGCACTGAATATTTTAAAGAGCACAAACAACCAAATGCACATTACGGAATGCATCTCACTAGTCTTTATCTGCCATCAGTATGTCACAAGTTTATTTTAAACGATGCCAGTAAGAAAGGAGAATAATTGGCAAACACCCATTCATGACTACCATTCACAAACTTATGCATGTCTATGGGGGGTGGGGGGAATCAGTGGAAAGATATATCTAATGAGAGCCTTGTATAAGTGGCAGGGCAGTCGGGCTGTGTAGGTGGGCGCAAGGCAGGCTGTATGAGGGGTATACATAAATACTGACAATACCACTCGTGCATATCTTGAGCGTGTAGGGTGTTGTATGCAGGTGTGTGTGAGAGAGAGAGACGAGGGTACGATGGAGAAGAAAGGGACATTCCCCCTCCACTCTCTTCCCCTTCCTTTCAATCCCCTCTGGTTCCTCCTTTCACTTTTCCTTCCTAGCCACATCCCCCCAGTATTTCTAACATTTCTTTCACTGTATGGTCTCTCCTTCACTACTGCCACAGCTTCAGGCCTAGCAGCAGATATAGAATTCTCTTGAGGCTCACTTCTGCTGGTGGACTCTACAGCGCTTTCTCTATCCTGCCAGTGAGAAATTTGCAGGTAGGCAAATGGCAGCAGCTTTTCCCCAACACCACAGCTCTTCTCCTTCTGGATCCTGTCAACAGACATTGCATCACTACCCCCATGCCAACGAGTTCTCTCTTTCCTTGTGCCTCAGGTTTTGGAGCCCATATGGCGTCAACTTAAATTGTACATCTAATTTCCCAGAAAGCTCTCTGTCTACTAGAATGCATAAGCTGTTTGCAAGCGTATAGACATATGGTTAAACAAATGGGTAGAGATAGACCCTCCCCAACAGGTGCTATTCTTTGAGTAAAAAGTGTCTAAGAAGACATGGAACTCATTTGCACACTTCGAAGAAAGGCATATAGACTAAAGTGCACTATGCTGTTAATGTGTGTGTCAGCACATATAACCTGCTTCCACGGGCCACGATAAATGTTACCACAGAGGCGGGACAATTACCACACACTGAAGTGCACATTAACTGTGCATTGTGTGATGGGGTGGGGGTCTGGGTGAACTTGAGCCACTACAGTTAATGTTGCCATCAAGAGGCAGCATTAGGTGCACCTGCGGTAATTGCCAAGGGCCAGAATGCATGCTAAGGGGCTTGCCTGCACGGTAACTGTCAGGTGCATGGTGGTCACCTCCATGAAAATTAACAAGATACGGTTGCAACTAACACACATTGATTTTGACTCGCAAAGCACTTTAATGGGGCAAGAAAAAAAACAACAACCCACCATGCTTTAGTAAACATGACCCTTAGAGGCCTATGTGGTAAATTTAGTTTGCATATCAGTAAAGATTTAAGGGGTGATATTCAAAAGGGCTTAACCAGTTAGCAGGACCAGCGACCTCCATTTTCCAAATAGTGCCAATGAATACAGCCACAGATCGCAGAAGAGACCACCGGTTCCGGGCAGAGCGGGAGTGGGGTGGCTGCCTCAGCTATCCCATCAATGGCAATAGCGAGTTACTAACCGGATTGCTGAACCTCATAAAGTAAGGGTCAATGGTTAGCGTCTCAGTATTGCCACTGACCAGATAACTGCTAGGATCACCACTGAAGCCCAATATTTAGCACCAGATGCTGGATAGACTCTGATGCTAAATATCAGGTTTTACTTTCATCAGTGGTGGTCTGGCACTTTAAAAGCATTGGCCACCATTGCTGAATATCGACCTCTTAATATATACAATAAAATATCACTTAATATGGTAGACAATAAATTTTACCAGTCACATATTATATTTCTGTCACATCAGTGTGGGCTTAGTGAGAGTGGGCTGGATTTAGGCTGTTTCTGAATTGTTAATTCACTTGCTTTTTATATTGATGTATATTTTAAATTGATGCATTGTTGTCCTCTTTTATTGCACTCACTTGTATATTACTCTTTGCTCAAAGGCGGCATTATATAAACATAATGTAACACAGCAGAATTCACCAACTGTCTCAGAGGTTGACATACAGGTTAGGCTTTCAGGCTACCCATAATAAATATGCATTAAACATTTACATTCATGCTACCTGTTTGTATACAAATACTTTTTTTTTTAAATTTTATATTTATAAAGTTTTACAATAAACCAAGGAAAACCTTGGAACAGGAAACTAACATTCATCTACATATAAGATAACAGGAAAAAAAACATTAGAATTAAATCCAACATAAAGTATTAATAGAATGTATGATTAGTCCACAACTGGGGGTGGATCCAAAAATTAAGAATCCGTGGGAAGATGGAAAAAGAAGAAGAAAGAGGCACATAATACATGACTAGGCTGCTATTGGCAAAAGCCCAATATAAACCCCCAGAATTAGCCCTGCAATCTCAGTATCCAAAAACAAACATAATTGAGAAGACTCAAAGAAATGATATGTTCTATTCTGGTAAAAGAGCATACATTTACACATTTACATTGGAATCTTGCACCCAAGGTGACAGTCCCATTGCAAAGTTCCAAACGCTTCTTCCTCCTAACATGCATCCACTTGGACACATCAGGAAAAATCTGTATTCTGCCACCCATAAAGGAAACATCAGCTTTCTTTATCCTGAAGAAAACCAAAAGAAACCAGGAGAGTTGCTCTAGCCTCATTTGACCGCTCCAGCAATTTGGACAGGTTGCTCAAGTCCAAAGAGTCTGAAGAAATATCCACCAAGTGGGCATTGGTTTTTCATGAAGTTGAAATGGGGGGAAGAAAATAGATCTTCTGGAGAAGAGGAATTCCAGACTCTGGATAGCCAAAAGCTTCCTTAAGGAACCTATTAAACAGGCCCCTTACTGGAGAAGCAGACATCCGTGGAAAATTTAAAGCCCTAATTTTCAATTTTGCGTTGAAAAACAACCCTGTCCCAATTCAATACACCTTGTTTCTCCTGTACATATTGAAACTTAATTTCAAGACCAGCAACAATGTTCTGTTGAGTTTCCATACTCTTCTCTGGACTCTCCAAACGGGGAGAGAACATAGCCGAAACTTGGAAAGCCTCTGGTGCACAGACAAAGACATTCTAGATAGAGTCCAGAGTCACTTCTTGAGGATGAGACAATGGAGTAAACATTTTTTGAAGGTACTGAAGATTCCAGAGAAACCACACACACTTTCGGACAAGGTACAACCACCTGGGAGATGGAAGCCAAAATACCATCAGGCTGCGACGCCACTGCTGATGTCTCTGGGGAAACTGTGCCACTCCTCACATCAGGTGTCTCACTCCCCGACATCCCAGGCACAAGAGGGGTGGAAGGACCAGCCAGGCTCAGCGAGACAACGCTTTCCAAACCGGGGCTCTCCCCAGACCTGGAACGCCTGTTGTCTTCTGTGACGCTGCAGCAGTACCTGAAGCCATGGAAATAAATACTGACCCGGTGGCAAGACCTGGTATTGCAGGAAGAGGCAGTAAAATTCCTTCCCAGCACAGATCACAAGGGAACAATCAGTCAGATCAGCCTAACCCGGGGGAAGGGAGGAGCGAGGTCACTGATTGGGCACACCCTGCTAGGAGGTGGGCTTCCCAGGACAGACGTACCCTGTATAACAGGAAGAAGGAAAATGAAAGAGGAGGCAGAGAAAGAGGCAGAGAAAGAAGCAGAGAAAGGGGCAGAGAAGGAAGGAGGAGAAATAGAGACCGAGAGAGCAGCAAAGACAGAGAAAGCCGAAAGGCAGCTGGAAAAGCAACAGAGGCGTATGAGGAGAAGAGTTGGAATGAAAATCCCAAGGAGAGAAAGAACCAGAGGACAAGCTGGTTAGAGAAACAGAACTGGTTGAGAAGCCAGCCAAAGGAACCACAGAGGGGAGCATTTACCAAACCAGGATACAGATACCAGAGAGGCTCCGTGCAGCAGGAAACCTTCCAGGACTCAGAGGAGGGCGTGGCACAGAGAGACCCAGGTGGGAAGCCTAACGGTTTGGAACCAGAAGCTCAGCCGTGGAAATACTGGCAGCCGGTTGAAGAATCTCCCTGCATTTCTCATCAAGGTACTTTTAACTGCAATAAGAGTTTTTATGACAAGCCAAACTGTGTTATTGGTAGTTCTGAAACCCAGGGAAAGCCTAGGATCTATCCAGACAGTTGGCTACAGCCAGAACCTCCAGCAATTAAACCTTGTGTCTCTTTTAAAACTCCTGAAGAAAGCAGTAAAGAAGCTAGCCTTAGAAATACTGCAGATATCTTTACCAGAGATATTTACCAGAGGATTTTAGAAGCATCCAAAGGGGAATTGCCAAAGGAAAACCCTCTGCCTGCCTATGATGTAAGATTTCCAGCACTTGCTGATAGAGACAAGTGGGGGAAGGGTAACTACAGCACCGTGCCTAAAGAGAGTGTGTGTAACGGTAGAATAGCTGTGAATGAAGCAAAGCCTCCCAGTCTCTGTATACCACAAGGAGAAGCAGTTTCCTCACCTGTTCCTCACAGCCAGCAAGCTCAAGTATTATTAAGAGGGCTTCAGGCTTTCTTAGAAAAGCATCTTGTTCCTGAGCAGACAGTGTCAAGCCCAGACCCCCAAGCAACGCTGTTAAATCCTTTGCCTATATTAGACCAGCCCATGGACTGCTCGACCTGCCTCATAGACAAGGTTTAAAGGGAAGCAAGAGCTTGTGTAGTGATCTGCTATAAGAAGTGCTATAGTACATGTTTGGAGTGCATGAACCCAAGAGCTTATGGGGATAAGAAAATAAGCTGATTGTTTTCACTCAATTGTACTGCATGAACTTTATAATTTCCTGTTTGTAGCTGGATAAAATATAAGACCCACATGCCAGGAATGTGGCTGTCTTGAATATAAGTTTAAGTTGGACATTATTGAAGAAGCAGTCTCTTTTCAACTTTCTGTTTGGCTATAAAATATTAACCTTCAAAACCTGTACAAAGTCCTATCTTTGGAGCGGGAGAAATAAACCCTAATAAAGAAATAAATTTTCTCTATTCGTGCCTTGCCTGTTCACTCGGTCACCCACAACTACAAGATGACCTCCAGGCTAGCCCTACCTTAAACCCTCAAGGTCAAGGTACGGGCACTAGGGGCGCTACATAGAGTGGCGTAGTTTTTAGGATTCTCCTACAGGCGAAAAGGTGCCACTGCAGAAGAACTTATTTCCCTCTGGACCCCGGCCGAAGAGCTGACAAGCCCAGCAGAGGAGGAAAACGACTGCGGAAAGGCTACAGGAGCCAATCCTGAAGTGCTTCATATACACCATCACCAGGTAAAGGGTATCCGCCACGGGTGGTGGAGGATACTAGAAGGAGAGGTCCCCTAGTGGTAATAGGGGAAAGTGAAAAAAAAAAAAAAAAAAAAGGGAAAAGTCCTGTTTTTTTTTTTAAAACACATAGAAGTGTTGAGATATCGCACTTGGGTCCTGTGTTTTTGTTTTCCTTACAGGAATTTTCAAAATGGAATTGAATCCGAAATAAATTTTCACCTGGATGGCGACACAGTTGAAGCGCCAGGCTGACCTTTCTCTGGAGGCCCAGCAGAGAGCCGCCGACCAGTTAAAGGAACAGCAGCAGCCCCTTCTGACTTTATTGGAGGAGTATTTACGTGAAAGAAAACAAGCTACTGTACCAGTTCCTAATACAGGTTTACCTTTGAATACAAATGAGCTGCCTGTGAGCACAGGAGTCTTATTTAACTTTGGACAACTTACCAGCCATGATGACATTGATGACTACCTAGAAAGTTTTGAAAGGGTAGCACGGCTAAGCTTATGGCCAAAAGAGCAATGGGCCTTAAGGCTAGCCGCTTGTCTCACTGGGGAAGCTATGGCGGCCTATCGTGCCATGCCAGCTGACTTGGCTGGGAGTTTTGAAGAAGTGAAAAGGGCAATTAGGGAGAGACTAGGTCTCACTCCCCTGATATACCGCTCTCGTCTGAGGAGTGTGAGGCTCAGACAGAGTGAGACGCCAAAGTCCTTATATCATAGGATAAGGGGTTTATTATATAAATGGCTGAATCCAGAAAGGAGATCCATGGACTCCCTTCTGGACGAGCTAATCCTAGAACAGTATATGGAGGCACTACCCTCAGAGATCCGTACCTTCTTGGTCCTCCAAAATTGTAGAACAACCCAAAAGGCCGTGTCTCTCTCGGAGAGATTTGTAGAGGCTGAGTTAACTGCCCGGAGAGGGGGCACCCCTTTAAAGGATTGGAGTCAAGGAGGATCCGAAAGGACAAGGAAGGTACAGGACGATCCTCTCGGTATTTGCATGCCTCTTAGGAAAGATACAGCATGTAGAGTAAAATGTTATAAATGTGGACAGCTAGGTCATATACAAAAGTTTTGTCGTATGAAAACTGCGTTTGTGGCAGATAGCTGTTCAGAGAATAGACCGGGATTTCTGTTACCTGTGTCAATACAGGGGGTCACTACACAAGCATTGCTGGATTCTGGGGCAGAACTAAGTATGATCTCGGAGGAATTCTGGAGAACTATAGAGGACCAACTGGCCCCGGAAAGAATTCCTCCTGCTAATGAAGTAAAGATTAGGTGTGTGCATGGAGGAACGTCCTCCTATCCGGTATACAACCTATCTATAGCAGGCCTAGGTACCCTAAGAACTATCCCGCTAGCAGTAGTACCCCGTCTTCCCCATTCCATGATTTTAGGCAAAGATTGGCCCCAGTTCCATCAGGGTCTAGTGCAAGGGATAAGAGAAAGAGAAAGTTCCCCAGTAGAAGAAGACCCCGAGGAAGTGCCAGCACTAGCCACCCAAAAGCTAGAATCAGTGCTACGGCCGCTGATACCTTCTAGCTGTAAGAATAAAAGAAGGGAAACTCCAAGGAGTAGTGATGCAGACAAGTCTAAATTTGTTTTAAAGTTTTGTAGAATGACCCCTAACGCGCGGGCCCCCAATAGAGCCACACCAAACGCAGCAGGGTTAGACCTCAGCAGCGCGGAAGATATAGTCGTGCCCGCAGGAGGAAAGGCATTGATAGACACTGCTTTACAGGTGGAACTGCCTGCCGGCTGTTATGGCCGGTTAGCTCCCCGGTCAGGCCTAGCGCTTAAACATTTTATAGATGTTGGGGCAGGGGTCATAGACCCAGACTACCGGGGTTCCATAAAGGTGCTTCTTTTTAACTTTGGTAAAACCAATTTCGGGGTGAAGAATGGCGACCGTATAGCACAGCTCATATGTGAGCGCGTCGGAATGCCCCCGGTAGAAGAAGTACCTAATTTGTCCACAACAATGAGAGGGACACAAGGTTTTGGGTCAACCGGGACCAACAGTTGGCAGGGCTTAGCAGCTTCGGTGGAGAGGGAGGACTTAGAAGAGGAAGACCTCGGACCCCAGCTAACGGACTGCCAACAGACGCCGGAACCACGCTTAGACGAAGGGCTTTCATGGGCCCAAAAGCAGGAGCTGGGACAAGTCCTCTCCCGCTATAAGGATGTCCTCACCCCAATGCCGGGCGAAACAAGACTAATAGCCCATGAAATAGTCACAACGCCAGGGGAAGTGGTCAGACAGCGTCCTTACAGACTTCCGGAAGCTAAAAAGAATGAAGTAATCCGGCAGGTCAAAGAGATGCTGGCTATGGGGGTGATTGAGGAGTCCCGTAGCCCGTGGAACAGCCCTATAGTTATGGTTCCTAAACCAGATGGATCGATCCGTTTCTGCATCGATTTTCGGAAAGTGAATTCGATATCCAGATTCGATTCGTACCCGATGCCGAGGATCGAGGAACTCTTGGACCGCTTGGGGCAAGCCAAATACCTCACGACCCTAGATATGTCTAAGGGTTATTGGCAAGTCCCCCTCACGAGAGAAGCCCGGCCGAAGACCGCTTTCAGCACCCCAGTAGGCCTATATCAATTCAGGAGGATGCCTTTCGGTCTACATGGCGCGGCCGCTACATGTCAGCGTCTCATGGACATGGTCCTTCGCCCTCATCACGCATACGCGGTCGCCTATATGGACGACGTAGTGATCCATAGTGGGACCTGGACTCAGCATCTCCAGCAAATAGAAGAGGTGCTACTATCTATCCGAAATGCGGGCCTCACCTTGAACCCAGCAAAATGCCTCTTCGGCGGTCAAGAGGTGAAGTATCTGGGCCACGTAGTCGGCCGCGGAACAGTAAAACCCCTGGTGAATAAAATCGCCAGTGTGCAGGCATTCCCAAAACCCAGCAACAAAAAGCAGTTACGGAGTTTTTTGGGGCTAGTGGGATATTATAGAAGGTTTATTCCACATTTTTCTGAGAAAACGGCCGCACTGACAGAGATGCTCCGGAAGAACGCCCCAAATAAGGTGAAATGGAGCGCAGAAGCAGAAAGGATGTTTGACCTATTGAAAAAACAACTTTGTGAGGCTCCAGTATTGAAGGGGGTAGATTTCTCCAAAACCTTCATTGTCCAGACTGACGCCTCCGATACGGGTCTCGGGGCCGTCTTATCACAAAGACATGAAGGGGTAGAGCACCCTGTGCTATTTTTGAGTAGACGACTGCTACCAGCAGAGCGGAATTATTCCACTATAGAACGCGAGTGCCTAGCTATTAAGTGGGCTATCGATGCGCTTCGTTTTTATTTAGTGGGAAGGAGATTCATACTGGTCACGGACCACGCACCTTTACGCTGGCTAAACCAGATGCACAACCACAACTCCAGACTTACTCGGTGGTTTATGGCATTGCAAGCCTTTGAGTTTCAGGTGGAACACCGTGCCGGCAAGCTTCATCAGAATGCTGATGCCCTTAGTAGAATCACGTGCTGGCCGGATTCTCCTAAACCAGCCCGTGATATCTTAAGGGGGGGGATCTGTGACGCTGCAGCAGTACCTGAAGCCATGGAAATAAATACTGACCCGGTGGCAAGACCTGGTATTGCAGGAAGAGGCAGTAAAATTCCTTCCCAGCACAGATCACAAGGGAACAATCAGTCAGATCAGCCTAACCCGGGGGAAGGGAGGAGCGAGGTCACTGATTGGGCACACCTTGCTAGGAGGTGGGCTTCCCAGGACAGACGTACCCTGTATAACAGGAAGAAGGAAAATGAAAGAGGCAGAGAAAGAAGCAGAGAAAGGGGCAGAGAAGGAAGGAGGAGAAATAGAGACCGAGAGAGCAGCAAAGACAGAGAAAGCCGAAAGGCAGCTGGAAAAGCAACAGAGGCGTATGAGGAGAAGAGTTGGAATGAAAATCCCAAGGAGAGAAAGAACCAGAGGACAAGCTGGTTAGAGAAACAGAACTGGTTGAGAAGCCAGCCAAAGGAACCACAGAGGGGAGCATTTACCAAACCAGGATACAGATACCAGAGAGGCTCCGTGCAGCAGGAAACCTTCCAGGACTCAGAGGAGGGCGTGGCACAGAGAGACCCAGGTGGGAAGCCTAACGGTTTGGAACCAGAAGCTCAGCCGTGGAAATACTGGCAGCCGGTTGAAGAATCTCCCTGCATTTCTCATCAAGGTACTTTTAACTGCAATAAGAGTTTTTATGACAAGCCAAACTGTGTTATTGGTAGTTCTGAAACCCAGGGAAAGCCTAGGATCTATCCAGACAGTTGGCTACAGCCAGAACCTCCAGCAATTAAACCTTGTGTCTCTTTTAAAACTCCTGAAGAAAGCAGTAAAGAAGCTAGCCTTAGAAATACTGCAGATATCTTTACCAGAGATATTTACCAGAGGATTTTAGAAGCATCCAAAGGGGAATTGCCAAAGGAAAACCCTCTGCCTGCCTATGATGTAAGATTTCCAGCACTTGCTGATAGAGACAAGTGGGGGAAGGGTAACTACAGCACCGTGCCTAAAGAGAGTGTGTGTAACGGTAGAATAGCTGTGAATGAAGCAAAGCCTCCCAGTCTCTGTATACCACAAGGAGAAGCAGTTTCCTCACCTGTTCCTCACAGCCAGCAAGCTCAAGTATTATTAAGAGGGCTTCAGGCTTTCTTAGAAAAGCATCTTGTTCCTGAGCAGACAGTGTCAAGCCCAGACCCCCAAGCAACGCTGTTAAATCCTTTGCCTATATTAGACCAGCCCATGGACTGCTCGACCTGCCTCATAGACAAGGTTTAAAGGGAAGCAAGAGCTTGTGTAGTGATCTGCTATAAGAAGTGCTATAGTACATGTTTGGAGTGCATGAACCCAAGAGCTTATGGGGATAAGAAAATAAGCTGATTGTTTTCACTCAATTGTACTGCATGAACTTTATAATTTCCTGTTTGTAGCTGGATAAAATATAAGACCCACATGCCAGGAATGTGGCTGTCTTGAATATAAGTTTAAGTTGGACATTATTGAAGAAGCAGTCTCTTTTCAACTTTCTGTTTGGCTATAAAATATTAACCTTCAAAACCTGTACAAAGTCCTATCTTTGGAGCGGGAGAAATAAACCCTAATAAAGAAATAAATTTTCTCTATTCGTGCCTTGCCTGTTCACTCGGTCACCCACAACTACAAGATGACCTCCAGGCTAGCCCTACCTTAAACCCTCAAGGTCAAGGTACGGGCACTAGGGGCGCTACACTTCACGACCATGTAGATGTCCATTGTGCCCTGCCCAGACTCAGGAACTGCAGGAAAAACCCCACCCCCTACAAATCCTTTTCATACATATTCATTAGGGGTATCTGAAAACAAGACCCATCTATGGCCCTTGAGGACTGGAAGTGAATACTACTGATAAACACATATCCTCTCGTGGGGGAGCTCAGGGGAATTACAGGAGGACATCTTTAAGTATTTGTATGTGCAAAATAGTAGTTAAGTAGTGACTTTTGAAAAGGTACTATTGTGCATGGTGGCTGAATATACTGTATAGGACAGAGGTATAATCTGAGCAGTCCTTCACAGTATAAATATATTTAATATTGTATGACAATCCATGTCTATCTTGGAAGTTTTACTCATTTGCTTTTATATCTGCTTTGAGTCACATATAACTAACTTCACCTTTGACCAATAACTCTAAAACCATGGTATGTTAGGTGCAGTACTACCATGTTAACCCTCAAGAGACTGGAAAGCATGTTCCAGCAGTTAACATGGAGCCCTGTGCCCTAATGTGGCAAACAAATAGTATAGATGCACTTAAAGAAGTCTATTGTGGAAGTGTTAGGTGAACCTGCGCTAATTGCAAGGGTCAGAGTGCAGCGTTTACCCCATGCTAAATGTGCAGTGCTCCCAAGCCCCCTGCATGCACCTTACCACAGGGAGAAGCCATTTGCACTTAGAGTGGGAACATTTAATGCCACGTTAATAGATAAGCCAAAGTGCACTTAGCTCTATTAAAAAATTGACATGTGCAGTAATTACTGTCTGCTAACCACGATGTGCAGCCCATTCTCCCCCATGACCCTCCAGGCCCTGTCCCTTCACATTAAGCATTTAATGCAGGAATTTTACCCTGCCGGATGCTTTTACCACTCAGTAACTTATCACAGGCCAATGTTAATAGTTATTATGTGGAAAAATAATTATTAACTGCTTAGTTAATTGACTTTGGGACCCTTTGACTAAAGTTAACAAGTTTTAAATCAATTTAGTGCACACTAAGGGGTTTTTTTTTTTTTTTACTAGTGCCCTGGTGTGTACTGATGGCACGTTAGAGTTAGGGGTGGAGAGTGGATGCGGTGAGCTCTGTGCAGTTAGTGTTGTGTTCATACCGCATGCTAGGTGATAGGGCTCCATGTTAATTGTCAGGGGCATGGAAAGTATTTTCCCAGGAGTGAACTCATTGGTGTTGTACATAACACACCATGGTTTCGGTGCTATTGATGCGTTAGGTGTCACACCTTAGTGCCCATTAGTAGGAGACACCCTAAATGTTTTTAAGATGTTTTAACTGAATAAATGCACATATTAGCATATGCACCCCCCCAACAACATTTATAACTGAAACAGTGGGCATGAAACTTTGAAGTCTACAGAGTTTTAAGGACTTTGCCCGGTATGATGAGGTCTATGGAATGTTACCTGTCACTCTCCAAAGGGAGTATCAACAGTCCCCTTTAAGAGAATCTGTAGCACAGAGTTCAGGGCTGGGAGGGTGTGGTTCACAGTGAGAGGTTAAAGACCCAGCAGGTTACAGGAGGGAGAGAGACCTGTGGACTCCGCAAAAGCACAACACACCCCCTGCAACTGGCCCAAAACACGACCGCAAGAATCATTCAAGGAACCTCCCAAGAGAGACACATCACTCCACTCCTCAAACTACTCCATTGGCTTCGAGCAATCCTCAACACTTTCAAAATCACACATCATCAATCTGCTCAAAAACTCATGTGCCTGCTAAAAAGAACTTCCAACAGATCAAGAAGGCATAACACAATCGACCAACTAGACATACCCTCTAACACGTGCACAATGACTCAAAGTACGCATAATAGAGCATTTGCTATCTACGCTCCTAAAATATAGAATGAGCTACCACCACACATAAAAGTCATCAAAATCGCTGGAGAATTTTGAATGAAACCAAAAATGTACTTATTCCTGAAATTTTACGGTGCAGACCCTTAGAGTCCACCCAACATGAACATTACTTCTACCTGTAGCTCCAACTATAAATATGTGTGTGTGTGTATATATAAATATAAATCTAACCACCCTGTACATAGTTAACATTCATCAAGTTACTCCCCCACCTTGATTATTGTTAATTGTTACTTCTCATTTACGTTCAATGCATCGCATTTCCTGTAAACTGTTTTGACTTGTAGAAAAATGGTACAGAAAATAAGTTAAACAAAATAAATAAATAAAACCCTTCTCACTGCACACCACACTGCCACACAGGGTATGATAGGATAAATCTCTTAAATGATAGCGAAGTTAATCCTAATTTGTAAGAAAAAGCCTTGATCACAGCATTAAGAGGTGCCAAAATAATTATTATTTAAAATGTCCAAAGCTATACAACATAAATAAAATTTAGGGAAAACCATACTCTTATTTGCTGGTATCCTTTGTTTTAAAGAGCTAATTTTCTTTGATTTATGCTCTTTTTTTCCAGTACATTCAAATAAATTTGTCAGCTTTGATAAGATAAATTTCATGAGCTTTGAAGCTATGACTCCTCCAGGGAAATTAAGAGGGAATTATTTTAAAAGGCACCTTCCGATGAAGTGTGTCCTGCTTCTGGTGAAATGTACTGACCCCAAGTTAATATTATTACTTAGGAGGGGAAAAGTAGAGGGGCATGTTAAATCCATGTGCTAGAGGACAAACTAGTTCATGAAATAGATATGTGATAAAAATAGATTTAATAAAAGGTTAACATGCTTTTCATCAAAAGCTCCAAATTAAACCTATTAGTTACTCTAACAGTAGAGGTCATGGATCATAAAATATTGCATGTCTAAAAAAAAAAATAATAAAAATGTTTAGTAATTGCTTTGCAGAAAGAAAAGGAAAATTCAAAGAGAAAAAACTAAAGAAAGTGCCGAATGAAGAAAAGCAAAGCTAGAAGTATGTTTATTCACTCTAACGTTTTCTTTCAAAATTAGCAAAAGTTTGTTTACAGTCATTTAACTCCGATCATTCATAGAGCTTGTTCAGGCCCATTCTTTGTAGGGTGTGTGTGTGTGTGTGCGCGCGTGTGCATGTGCACGTAGGTGGGTGAGTGTTTTTTTTCTTTATTTTCTTTAATAACTTTTTCACTTTCTCAGGTTACTATCCCTGAAATCCTTCTACCAATGGATTTTGACAGATAGCTTCTGGTTTTGCCTCTAGCTGCTTTATGTAAATGTGTCTGCAAAAGCATTCTTTGCAGCGTCTGGTTTTTGTTTCTTAAGAGATAGGAATCACTCTATAGATTCATTAATATTTCAAAAGAACTGTAACATTTAATGAGTGAGATGCAGGGGGTTTATTTTACATGCTATGATCAAGTCAAAAAAAAATATTACCAGCACAGGATTTCTAAGTCTTTCATCCCTAGCATTCCAGGGCTCATTTTAATAGCAGGGGAGTGTGTGACCAAAAAAACAAGTACGGCCTATGCTTATTTAAAATGAATATTTCCTGATTTTGGGGAATTTTTTCATTTCACATATTTGTTCTTTAGGCACACACTACATGCACACTAGAACGTTTAAGTATATAAATCAACTGTATGTTGGTTAATTCGTAGGTATATGTATATGTAAGTAATTTGCATATACCTCAAAGTTTTTAGCACGCAAATGAACCACATGCATGCTCAAAAAACATGCATCCCTAAACTCTAGCGCTCTCGCTTGTTGTGCTGTGAGAGCTTGTATGCATCAGCGATGTTGAGGGCTAAGCTATTGGTAGCTTAACTACTGGCAGGGTCTCCCAAGATAGACAGGTCTTGACTGAGGTGTCAGACCACTACAAAGCAACCATCGGGCAGCAGCAGAATGGGACGGCGTTGGCGGTGAAGGATCACATTTCTGTGACAACAGCAACACTAGAATTACCTGTACAGAAGAAAGGCCTGGCAATCTACTTCCGAATCTTGACATGAAAACCCAATGGGTAGTGACAACAAAACAAATTGCACTATAGTGCTGGAAAATGAGACCCCCCAGGTTGGAAGACACTCAACTGGCTACTGGGGATGAATTGAAGACTTTTCAGAGTAAAGCCAGCATTTATGATGTGGTTGGATCAAAGCCTTCGGGACGTCTGACTGCTGATGTAGCTGCGCATGAAATGAGAGTCAGAAGCTACAAAGATGTCATGGAACGTACGAAGCATGAACCAAGGGAAGTTGGAGGTGGCCAAGAATGAAATGGAATGTGTACAACTCGATCTGTTGGATGTCAGCGAACTGAAATGGACTAGCATCCGGCACTTTGCATCCGATGATCACATGGTCTACTATGCTGGAAATGAAATACAAAGAAGAAATGGTGTTGCATTTATAATCAAGACGAAACTTTCAAAAACTGTAACGAAACAAGATGAATATGTGAACTACAAACAAAATGCAACACAAGTTACAAGCTGCAAAGAAAAAAGTGCACCCCCCTATTTTTAGTTGGAAGAATCCAATGTACCAATTCATGCAGGAATGAAATGCATAAGTGGTAAGATGTCACCAAGAGAAAATAATGAACAAAGTAATTGGAAGTTTGTTTCTGCATGAATCTGGAAAAAAAAATGAAAGAGACACAACGGATCCATTTATAGCAACAGAATAAAATCAAAATAAACGGAATCATCTAACTTCTCAACAAATAGGGGTGTCCTGCATGGAGTGGTGGGTTCACCCCTAAACAAAGACATGGGGGGGGGGGGGTGGCCTGCACAGAGTGGCACCTACTCCTGGTATCTTACTCCGGCCATCTTACTGGGCAGACTAGATGGACCATACTGGTCTTTATCTGCCGTCATTTACTATGTTACTATGAAAGGACCATATCACTTTCCCATATGGTACCTATTTGTACCATGCCAACTACCCTTCAGAAATGAAAGAAAAGCAATTAATGAATGCTTTACTCTCAACTGGGTCTTGTTATTTCACTTTCAAGTTGAAATGTGCATATATGGGAGGCTGTGCTCGTTCCTCAAGTGACTTGTCTCAAGTTCTTCACAAGTGGTTGGGGCAAGGTACTTCAGGCCGGAAGGTCAGGGGTTCAAATCCCACTAGAGGACAGCAACCTTGGGCCGGAAGGACTGGGGTTTCTAGTCCCACAGGTGATCCTTGTGGTCTTGGGCAAGCCACTTAACCGTCCATAGCCCATGTTCCCTGTAAAATAGTTATCTCCAAATTATAATGCCCTGTTCAATGTCATTTCAGTTTGTTCAATGTAAACCGCACTGATGCAGACTAGCACGGTATATAAGAGAATGTAAATTAAAAAATAAAAAAATAAAAATAAGTAGAAAATTTGTTCTCAGGAGAGAAGAGGCAGGACTGTTTAGTTCTTCTTTAACAAAGACATATAAAAATCCACCAGGGATAGACAATAAGACCAAAATACAGTATATATTTCATGAAACTATGGTAGAAAATGATATATATATATTTTCTTCCTTTTCATCGTCTCTGCTCTGCCATTATATCGCATGGTCACCAGATTGTTAAGCATCAGCACTATCCATTGATAGGTTGCATATGTCAACTGAACAAGTAGTTTGCTGTGCGCCATCAATGTTCTTAAATCACATAATCTCAGTGACCTATGCGCGTACTTTAGCCGGCCACTATAACATATTCTCATATCAGACCGATGGCACAAATATCCCCTGTGGATGTGCATATGGTCAGTGCTCAGGCAGACCGTATGACCAGTCAAATGCATGTGTACATTATTAAATACTATAAATTTACCTGCACCAAGATTTCAGAAAGACAAACATATATACCAGCCCTGGGTTCGTGTAACTAATCACGCATAGATTCACCATGTGTATTCAACTGCTTATGCTCTCATTTCATAAAGTTAAGCATGCATGGATTTGACTTTATAGAATATGTGGGATAGACGAGCAACGGCCTGCATGTTAACTAGGCCTGACTTTATAAAATTACCCTCAAAGTATCAGGCCATACAGCGATTTAAGTGGTCTGATACTATCTGTATAACTTCTAAAAATCTATGGATAAAGGAATTACATATTACCAGTGAAAAGTGGGATATAAAGTACAGCTAAATAAAATAAAAATAAACATATTAGCCACCTGGTGGCCAATGCCTAACAAGCTGATAGCCTCCAGAGCTAGTATTAAGGGCCCGTTTATTAAAGTCCTATAAGCTTTTGCACGTACTGTGTGTTTAGCAGTAGAAATAACCTATGGTAAGTGTGGGGCCAGCCCAACTAACAGGCAGTCACTTAGGGTAGCACCTTTTTTGGGGGGAGGGGTGGAGCCAGGGAGAGGAAGCAAAGAACAGGGCATTTAAAGCTAAACAATAGAGTTTGGTAGCCTGGAAGGGGGTATAAAGCATACGTTTTGACTAGGGCGCCAACGCTCTGGGGCCAGCCCTGGGTAAGTACAAAGCCTCCACAGTAACTATTGGGGCCATGACTAGCATTTTTCCGGCAGTTATCACATGGATATGTCACATGACGAGTGGAAGGAGCATCGGCAATTTATGGGGTGCGTTCAGTGTAACTTTAATGGCACGCAGTACTGTATATTCCCCCACACTAACTGCAGTATGCTCTCTCCATGGCCACACTCTGGCCCATCCCATCCATTCCTTGTCCCTACTGTGCGATTTGCAGTTATCCTGGGAATTAGTATGCAGTAACTGTCTTGCCTGCACCGTATCAGTTATCATGGGCCATGCAGACAGTTACCATGAACTAAAAGATTCGTTAACAACTTAGTGCACTTTAGTAAAAGGGACCCATAGTGTTTTGTTTTCTGCATCTATAGTAACAGCTGTAGCTCTCTGTCCAAAACATAGCTTCAGCTAAAAATTAATATCAGTATTGGAAAAGAGCAGCAGAAATCTTTGCAAGCAGAGTTAATTACAAATAGAGAAATCTGTTTTAGTTATGGACCAATGGTGAATAACTGGACATCTGGGAAAAAGTGAGATATTTGAGAATTGCAGGTAATTTATGGCAATCATAATGCCTTCAGGGTATATTGAAAGGAAGATAACGCATTTTCCAGCTATTGTTATCATAGAATGTAACGTTGGTGCTTCTCTAAAGACGGTATCATTTGAAAGAGTTTTAGCCAGCTGAAATTAAGATTTGCTAAGGATCATGTTAAAGGAATTTTAGAACAGGTGGGGACCCAAAAGACAACTCAATGTGTAAACTTTAACCCACAGTCCGATGCGGAGAGAGCTTCCAGTCAAACAACGGGGACAACATTGTTCCACAAAATCATGATGCCATTTTTTAACATTATCTTTAGGCTTCCAGCTCAGTCCAAACTAACCTCTATTGTACTACATGGCACATATTGCAATGCAAATTAAGGTTCATTGGGTCCAGCAGCCTCTGGGTTTTCTTGGCAAGGTGTGACCAGAAGTAGATTGCTTGGGCTTTCTTCCAGGGCAATGAAGGGTAAAATGATTTGCCAAGGCCACAAGGAGTGCCAGTGGGAATTGAATGCAGGTCTATGATTTACCAGGACACTGCTCTAACCACTAGACTACTCCCCCACTCCTTAAATTCACAACTACCTGCAAATTCCACCACCTCTTTTTTTTTTTTTTTTTTGCTATCCCCAGTCAAATTCTGCTTGCCCACTGCTGCAAAAGTCCTTGACCAAGGAACACAAAGTACAATGCCCTCAAGTACCTGGCTAATAGAATTCTAAGTCTGACCACTAGGTGTTGCCATCGAGTGATAGTTGAGACTTCTTCTAACCCCTTACCCCAGTCTCCTGTATTAAATAAATTATTTTCTATAGACCATTCATTGATTTTTATAGATTTTGGTATCATCCACAAAAAGATAAGCTTCCCCTCCTAATCCCTCTGCAATATTTCTCATACAACTTTCCATACAGCTCTGGTCCCTTTAAGATCTTGGAAAACCTGCTATCTTAGAGGATCATCAGATCCACACTTACTATCTTAGAGGATCATCAAATCCAAATACGCAAAAAGTGCTTAAATATGAAAGCAAATGTCCAGAATCTGTCTCCATCAAACTTGGACTAGTGTCCCGACGACTAGAAGGAATGAGTGAGAATCCACAAGCACACACAGGGAAGAAAACAGAATTTGCAAAACAAGAGATAAAAGGCTCTTCAAAAAATTAGATTACCAAACAAGTGGCAAATACAAAAATACAGCAGGAGATACAAAGCATTACCTTCAGGAACCCATTGTCGATCAAGACCAGATACATGAATGGTTAAGGAGAGATGAACTGAAACTGAAGTATGAGAGACTGATAGTTGCAGCCCAGGACATTGGATTATGGATGAGATTTTATTTATTTATTTATTTATTTAGACAGTTTTGTATACCGCCTTATCCTTCAATCAAAGCAGTCACAACACAATTGGGGAATACGAGACACATACACTAATACTTACAGGGAACATGGGCTATGGAGGGTTAAGTGGCTTGCCCAAGACCACAAGGAGCATCTGTGGGACTAGAAACCCCAGTCCTTCCGGCCCAAGGTTGCTGTCCTCTAGTGGGATTTGAACCCCTGACCTTCCGGCCTGAAGTACCTTGCCCCAACCACTAGGCTACTCCTCCCTATCACAGCAAGTATAGAAAAGCCTAGCAAAGCCTAGGTTTTACAGCAAGTATAGAAAAGCCTAGCAAAGCAAATATACGTTGATTCTTGTAAGAAAGAACTGGAAACAGTGACTCACATCATAAAAGGGCTGCAAAATTCTGATGGCAAAATATTTATATTCAGAAAGGCATAATGAGGTATCTTGTGGCAATTTTAAGACCTTCATTCTGATCAATTAATAGATTCCACAACCCACAGGAAGAGGCACCCTTGACCTTACCTTCACACCAAATCGATATTACACCAAAGACCTTGTAACACACATATCAGTCATCCCAGTCCCATGGTCTGACCATCACATGATCAACTTCTCCATAACCTCCCCAATAATGAATGACACACCTGAGCCAACCCTCAAGGAGCAAAGGAGATTCCGAACCTTCAACAAAGATAAATTCTTAGAAGTAGTGCTACCAGAACTAGACCAAATTACAACAGACCTTGACTTCACCATCACTATCTGGCACAAAACTCTCCAAAAGGCTGCAATTGCACCAGACAAACCAATCCAAAACAACAAGAGGAAACGCAATGCCCCCTGGTACTCAACTGAAATCAATGAACAGAAAAATCAACTATGGGGAATAGAAAGGCTTTGGCAGTGAACTAAAAACCAACACCACCGAGCAAAATACAATGAAATGCAAGTCCAATATCATAACACAATAAATAACTACAAAAACAAATACCACTCACACCTAATAATGAAATCCATTAACAGACTAAGGGAGCTCTTCACTATAGTAGAAGGTCTGATAAAAGAAACAAATGGAACCAGATGTTTCAATCTCAATATCCCACAATTTTCCTCTTCTCACTACATCCTGGGAGGTTCTTGACAGTTCCATTAGCAGAAAACATCTTAACTTTGCAAACTGTAGACACAGGAATCCCAAAGTTTTTGGAGATGGCCTTGTACCCCTTTGAAGTGTAATGTTTTGGGATAATGGCTTTTCAGATGATCTCAGGCAGCTCTCCTTTCTTCACCATTGTGAAAATGGATCAAGGAGTGAATATGGCCATTTTAAACATTACAGACTTTTGTCTTCAGTTAAATAATCCCAGAGACTAAATGCAGATTAACACAAAAAATTACAAGGTTTCTTCAGGCCCAAGCTTTGCCTCAGGTTTGCACTCTCTGTGATCTAGGGATGTGTACAGGTAAGAAAAGTTCAGATTTTTTTCATATATTTTTCTCAATTTTCAGGTGGGGTTTTCTTTCCAGTTAGCTTTTCATATTTGTTTCAATGGAAAATTTTTAGTGCACGCTAAATTTATTTAACATGCAGTACCTGATGAATTAGGGTGGGCTAAATGGATTAGTACTCATTAAATCAATTTAGCATAAACAATTTTTTAAAGCACACTAACACTCATCCTTACTATTATCTCATCCATTTGCGCCACAAGTAGTGTGTGATCATCTAAAATATCTAGAAAAAGGCAAATGTTTACCATTTTACAGGATGGGATTTACAAGAAACATTTACAGTCGATACAGAGCAAACTTTAATTGCCCTGTGATTTATTGCACAATAAACAGAGAATACAGTTGTCTTTTTAAATGTGATATTCACAGGAAGTATTCTGTAAAAGGCTAGTGATCTTGGTATGCATGTCAGTTGCAAAAGAAAGTCCTTCTTAGATCCAAAAGCCAGAGCTCTAGTTTTATGGTGTCAAGATACATCAAAGCAAATAGACAGTAAAGCTTAAGATATGTTTTATTTGTCAACATATTGTTGATGTACTGGACTACCCTATGACTGCAAGATACCCTTCAAGACTCTATATTATATGGTGAAATTCTAAGAACTAGGAAGCCTGCAGGTTACAGATAAAGGCAACCAGCGGCAGCAGGAAAAAGTGCTATAGTATGTCTGGCGATAAAAGGACACAAAAGTGTTACGTGGAAAGGGTAGTATTGAATTCCCAGTGTACACAAAAGGTAGAACCTAAATTACAACAATAATATGTTGAAAAGAGTCTAAATTCTTTTATGGGATATAGTCCGTGAGTTCTATAACATAGGGATTGATAATCAGAAGCTGTGGAATGGTCCAAGATAATCAAGTAGCTTTAACTGGACATCTTTATCTGGATATTCAGCCATATCTAACCAGGGCTGGTGCAAGGAAGTTAAAGCAGTCTAAGCAAACATTTGTCTTTGCCCCCCCCTCACTTCCCCTCAAATGTTAAAGATCCTAGCCACTCTGCCCCTGAGACGAGAATTAAATTCAGTCATGATTACCCCAGAGCTATGCAAATTGGACTCTTGCTCTGTTTTGTACAGTACATATTTATAAAATGGGGGTAATTCCTTAAACCTTTTCTTCATATAAAACCACGTTTTACTCACCTAGAAAGGGTTTTGTAAAATTACTTCAAGGGTTACACTTGGAAAAGTATTAATAATGGCAAGATGATGCCTACTTTTATATGACCTGCATGTAGGCATGTACTGGGTTAATAATAGCCACCAACTATGTGCATATTTTATAACATGTACGCAAACATTTACATCTGTGGCTTCAATCGAGACACCATGTACATAGCAAGTTATTTCAAATTAGATCAGCATAAATACATTTCAATTCTATCTTTGGTACTAGCATCAAAATGAAATCCCCAAATAAACTATTTTCTTAAATAATATATCTTTCAATGTTGCAAATTTCATGTGATGATAAACAAGAAAACCTAATGCCACTGTATTGAATGGAATGCTATGCAATTTGGATCCATTATTTATTTAGTTAATTTTCAGAGAGAACAATAGTGTACACAGTTTAAAAAAAATCCTTCTAATTAGAATATCATCATAGGCAGGTGACCACAGGCTAGTGAGCTGTATTCACAGCCACTTTGACCATATGTGTCCAGACAGAAAAATGAATGGACCCTCTCCAGCAGACACTACCTCTTGGGCAATATGCACCTACCTAGTTAAAATGAATGTGTCAAAAGGCTTTGCAGGACTGTTTTCAGAAGAAAAAATCTATTTTGTCTCCAGAAGTAGTTATTTTTTTCTGAAAATAGCTGTGGTCGTATCGGCCCACTCTCCCTGCAGGTATAGGAATGTGCTGATGTCTCCGAGTTGGTGTAGTTGGCAGGATCTATTTTTGTACTTGGACTGCTGCTGGGTTTTGCTGTCTCTTAAGAGCTTCTGTTCTAAGCAAATGCCTAGTCTTTGGACTGGGCCTGGTTGCCCCTGATATTTTCGAATAAGATACAAAATAAAAGGCCAGTATTCAAAAAAGGTTTATCCAATTAACAAGACCTGCAAACAGGATAAATGCTACTGAAAGGGATATTCTGTGGCACTAACTGGAGAGTCCCTCTGAATTTCCCTTCTAACTGCTCTGGCACTGTCTGGAGAGCACTGGGGCAGTCCATGGGCACAGTGATTGTGGACCCAGCACTTATCTATAATTCTTAGTCTGCTAACTGGATAAGGTGACTGCATAAAGTCTGGTAAAAAAATAAAAGCTATCCTAACTTCATGCAGTACAGCTAGCCAAAAAACAGCTGAATATATTGACACTGTCTGGTCAGCACTGACACACAATATTCAGTGCTGAAGGATATCTGGAATTTCAGCGCTGAATATTCAGTTTTAGTTTTGCCTGCGGCAGCCAGGTGCTTTAAAAACACTGACCACCGTGGGCTGAATATCGGGCCTTAAAAAATGTGGTTTTAAAAGATCTTGCTTTTATCTAAACTGGCCAATTACGTGACTCAGGCTTCAGAATAAAAGTGAAGGCAACATGAATTCAATCAGGTAAGGCCCATCAAGCCATTATCAGCAGGTGAGTTTTCAGAATCATTTTAAGCACCACTTCATGTGACAGTCAATACTAGTCTTTTTCATTACAAAACAACATGTTATTTCCTGCTGCAATAAAACAGAGATCCACCTAAAAGAACCCTTTTCAAAAGGCACAAAACCCATCAGTAACTGTGAAGTAATTTACAGAGAATCAGGAGATGGGCTTTGATAGCATTAGACAATGTCATCGCATTGGTTCTTGTTAGATACCCTTGCATGCATGCCTATTCTAAAGAAAGATTTGTAATGCATAAAATACATTCTCTCTTGTTTCTTTGCAGAAATGTCATTTTCTTTTCAGAA
Source organism: Ichthyophis bannanicus (assembly GCA_033557465.1). Classification (NCBI taxonomy): domain Eukaryota; kingdom Metazoa; phylum Chordata; class Amphibia; order Gymnophiona; family Ichthyophiidae; genus Ichthyophis; species Ichthyophis bannanicus. The sequence continues at coordinate 743,020,111 of CM066031.1, read as the reverse complement.
CAAGTTAAGGATGCTTTAAGACAAAGTTACCTTTGGAGAGCAGGTAGCGGCATGTGTGATCACAAAAGCATGAGACTGATGATAAGTTCTTTGTATGCAAAGGATCAAATCCATTCTCACCTTGAATAATGTCCAAATTCTGTTTTTCAGTGTGTAGAAATGTTAGGCTTTGAAAATTTCCAGACTCGCATTTCGAGCGATATGCTAAGCAGCAGAGACATTCAGATGAGATGGACATCACCAGGCAATCTGAAAAAGATACCATTTATTCTCAAAATGATCAGGGAAGTCCTGTGATTTTTACATAAAGAATGTGTTTAGATCTGAAGTACCAGAAATTTTACAGATGAAGACCTCGTATTTGTAATTGCTTTGGTGCTTTTTAGAATGGTTTCACACTACAAATGTTATCTGACATATGTACAAAGTTGATGGCATGTAGGGTCTTCCAATTAAGATTCATTAGGAACAGCTGATCTCATAAAATGTATTATTTGCATGTTGCTGGACTACATGAGGTCATCTGATACTATTGTTGATTATAAAGTCAGTGAGGTGAAAGAGAAATCCTATCACTCCTGTCCTCATTATCATTTGGACACCTGTGGATGAGTAAGCTGGGGGGAGGGGGGGAGGGAAAGGTGAGAAGGGCCAGCGTGTTGATCAGATTGTGATGAGCCTAGTAGGCTCTTATTTAAGATGTCACAGGTAAGAAGGTAATTTCAGCATTCAATAGCCCTTATTTTTGACATGGAGATCTTCAACCTGGCAGTTTGGCTAACTTCTGGCTTAAGAGAAAGTGGGAAGTTGGGGAACGATCACCTCAACAGGATTCCTTTCTTTTGACTCTGGCTGCGCCAAAAGCCTGGCAGGGGTCCTGACTCAGGCAAAGATTAGGGGGTACCGTTGACTCAGCAGGGACCCTTTAAACTTAAGGAAGAAGTGGGTGGGTGCTTCCTTAGACATGGTAGTAGCCCTTATATTTGACTTTGTGGTTGCTTGAGATCACAGAGGCATAGGGGTACCTTGATTTAGACTTAAAGGATGGGGAAAAAAAAAATCAGCCTCACTAAGGCTGGCATTACTGTCATCGGTAGTATGCCCACGTTACTGGTAGCAATAATGGTCTCATGTTACTAATGGTGATAACACAACAACATTAAATATCTTGACAAACCAGTTTCAATAGACCCCTTAATCTTTATTTAGATTCAATTCAACTTAGCAAGCTATTTCTGGACTCCGCTGAAGAGCGATGCAGTTGCAGGCGATACTTCACTTTAAGACTCACTACTACAAGATCTTACTCTTCTGCTCATTTCTGCCTATTTTCAGCACTGATGCACAGGTTCAGACTTTCAGAGATTTTACAGTCTTCAAAGGCTCGTTTCTCAAAATGTGTCTATTTGTGGAAAGCTTGCAAAAGTCAAATTAATTTAGATCTTTCATATAAATTTCTGCCTCAACTCCTGTGCCATCTTCTGAAAAGGCAGACACCACTAGCCTTTTTGTCATTGTTAGTAGTAATACAAGTCATTTGAAAAACTGCGATATTACTGTCCATTACAGTGTTGCGGGGTGCACAACCTGGACGTACAGGGCCTATTCCAGTCATGGCCCTGTATGTCCAGCGGAGCTAAGATGGATGTGAGACTTATCACATCCCTGAGGTGGAATAAGTCCGATGATTGCCAGAGATTGGGCCAAGACCCTCCCCCCTCACATGGCACAGAGACTGGTAGACTCCCCGCTGCCCAATCCCAGCCCTGGCATTTCCTGCTGAGGGTTGAGCGGTGGGGTAAATGCATGCTCACACCAGGACACCATTCAGTACTCCTGCATGGTGTCCTGGTGCCATGTCAACGAGACGCCACAGCACCATGGTTTCAGCAGGAGCATAGGAAGGGCTAGCCAGGGAAAGCACAGTTACTTACCTGTAACAGGTGATCTCTGGGAACAGCAGGAATAAGTCTTCACATATGGGTATCGTCGGTATCGATGGAGCCTGCGCGGGAACGCTCCCCAACGTCCAGAAAGAAAGCTTTTGGGAGCATCCCACCGCGCCTGCGCACTGCCTTCCCACCTTTCCAAACCGCCTCTCTCCAGTTCGAGTTTTAAAGCTGAGACAAAGAGAGAGAGAGGAAAGGAAAGATAGATAGAGAGAGACAACTCCTAGGGGAGGTGGGTGGGTTGTGAAGACTTATTCCTGCTGTTCCCAGAGATCACCTGTTACAGGTAAGTAACTGTGCTATCTCCAGGAACAAGCAGGAATGAGTCTTCACATATGGGGACTCCCCAGCTAGAGATGCCAGGGAGATCAGCAAGGTTGTGAGTCCCTGAGAAGGGCTCTACCTCCCCCCATGGATCTCGGGCATCCAACCAGGGATGGGGGGTAGGAGTTGATTAGGTATGGAACAAGTGTTTGAGAACAGCCTGACCAAACAAGGCATCCCGGCTGGAGTCCTTGTCCAAGCAGTAATGGGCTGTAAAGGTATGAACAGAGGCCCAGGTGGCCGCTCGACAGATTTGGTCAATGGACACAGAGTTTAGATGAGCCATAGAGGCTGCCATGGCCCTCACATTGTGAGCTGTGACATGACCCTCCAGAGAAAGGTTCTTACTCTGGTAGGCGAAAGAAATACACTGAGCAATCCAATTTGACAGTGTTCTCTTAGAGACTGGAAGTCCTAAATGAGAGGGATCAAAAGCAACAAAGAGTTGAGAGGACTTTCTATGTTGCTGTGTCCTTTGTAAGTAAAAAGTGAGCGCTCTCTTACAATCCAGGGTATGGAGATTCCTCTCTGCACTTGATGCAAGAGGTCCTGGAAAAAAGACAGGTAAATATACCTCCTGGTTCAGATGAAAAGGTGAGACCACTTTAGGCATAAAGTGTGGATTGGTCCCGAGGACTATCTTGTCATGATGGAACCTTGTATAAGGAGGATTAGCCACCAAGGCTTGCAGCTCACTAATACGGCGAGCTGAGGTGACTGCAATAAGAAAAATAACCTTCCAGGAAAGGAATTTCAAGGAGGTAGTGGCTAAGGGTTCAAAGGGTGGCTTCATAAGCTGACCAAGAACTAGATTCAAGTCCCATGCCACTGTAGGTGGTCTAATGGGAGGTTTAGTTAAAAGAAGGCCTCTCATGAATCTTGCAATAAGAGGATGAGAGGAAATAGGCTGTCCATTGAGAGGCTTGAGGGATGCTGCAATAGCACCCAAATGGACTCTTACTGAATTCGTTTTAAGGCCTGCATGTGATAAATGCAGCAAATACTCTAGTAAAGAATTCAGAGGTATTGCAAGGGGGTTAAGACCCTTATCTGCACACCAAATGGTGAATCTTTTCCATTTGAGAGCATAGGAACGTCTAGTGGAAGGCTTTCTGGAAGCATGAAGGATATCCTTCACCTGCTGAGAAAGATGTAAATCTTGAAGGTCTAGGCCTTCAGCAACCAGGCCCTGAAAAGAAGAGACTGGGGATTTGGGTGCCATAATGTTCCCTCCTCCTGGGACAGGAGGTCTGGAGCAGATCCCAAGTCCAGGGAGGGAGCTTGAGAGAGATGCAGAAGTAGAGGGTACCACACTTGGCGTGGCCAACGTGGTGCTATGAGGATCATAGACCCTCGATCTCTCTGAAGCTTGAAAAGAGTTTTGGGAATTAGAGGAATGGGTGGAAAGGCGTAAAGGAAGCCTTGACCCCAGTGAAGGAGGAAGGCATCCTTGGCCTGAACTCCCTGACACGGAATTCTGGAACAGAACCGGGGAAGTTTGGCATTCCATGGACTTGCAAACAGGTCTATGTCCGGGGTTCCACAAATTCGAAAGATCCTGGCTACCTGGTCCATATGGAGGGACCACTCGTGTGGAAGCAGAACTCGACTGAGTTTGTCTGCCCAAGAGTTTTGAACGCCTGGAAGATATACTGCCAGAAGATGAATTTGATGCTCTCTGGCGAAGGCCCACAATCTCAAAGCTTCATTGCAAAGCGACAGAGAGACAGTCCCGCCCTGCTTGTTCACATAGAACATGGCTACTTGGTTGTCCCTATGGATGAAGACTGTCTTGTAGCTGAGCAGGGTGTGGAAGACCCTGAGAGCTAGAAAAATTGCTCTGAGCTCCAAGAGGTTGATATGTAGAGAAGTCTCCTGTGGAGACCAGATGCCCTGGGTGGAGAGATCTTGTAGATGAGCTCCCCAACCCCTTGGAGAGGCATCTGTTGTAAGAGTTGCTTGGGGTAACAATTGTTGAAAGGGGGACCCCTTTAAGAGATTTTGAGTGGACTTCCACCACTGGAGAGACCAAAAGAGGCGACTGGAGGTTGCTATTTTGTCTGATAGGCACCCTGATGCCTGGGTCCATTGGGTGGATAAAGTCCATTGAGCTGCCCTCATGTGAAGGCGAGCGTAAGGAACCACATGCACGGTGGATGCCATGTGGCCTAATAGTTGTAACATCTCTCGAGCAGTTAAATGGGATTTTAACTGAATCTGGGAGGCTAACTGCACCAAACGTAGGCAATGGGCCTGGGGAAGATAGGCAGTCGTGGTATCCAGCAAGGCCCCTATGAACTCTAGTGACTGAGTAGGGGTGAGATGGGATTTTGGGATGTTTATTACAAGTCCCAGATACTGAAGAACACGTCTTGTGCAGGCTAGAGAAGTCTGGGCCTCTGACTGGGATGGAGCTCGGATGAGCCAGTCGTCCAGATATGGGAATACGAATATTCCTAGAGTGCGTAGAAACGCAGCTACTACTGCCATGCATTTTGTGAACACTCTTGGTGCAGAGGCCAGACCGAAAGGAAGCACTCTGTATTGGTAGTGCTTTCCTTGGTAAAGGAACCGAAGGAACCTTCTGTGTGTTGGATGGATGAGGACATGGGTGTATGCATCCTTGAGATCTAGAGAACAAAGCCAATCCTGACTCTGAAGCACTGTTCCCTCTAAGCTGTGCGCGTGTGCGCGCGCACATACTTTGCAACAGAGCGCACAAAAATTACAGCTCTGATTCTGATAGAAAACAACAGAGACATCTTAAAATTTAAAAGTTATGATTGTAATTACTAAATGAAGCGGGAAATTTCTAGTAATCGTCTATTTTCATTTAATTTGATTAAAATCAATGTGGTGTATTCTGACGTGTAGTCAAATTTTAAAGTATATAACTCCGAGTGTCGTTATGTGGCGCACAAAAATTTAACCTTCCTTCAAAAGCTGCACACTGCTGATATTTTATGCGCACACAGCCTACAGAAAATTAGAGGGAACATTGCTCTGAAGGTATGGAAGGAGAGTACCGAGAGAAATCATCTTGAATTTCTCCTTGCAAAGAAACTTGTTCAATTCTCTGAGATCTAAAATGGGTCTGTAGCCCCCTGTTTTCTTTGGGATAAGAAAATAGGGGGAGTAGAACCCTGAACCCTGTTGAAGAAGGGGTACTTCTTCTATTGCCTTTTGGGCAAGAAGGGTAGCAATCTCATGACCCAGAAGGTCGAGGAGAGATGTTGGAGAATTGAACTGTCTCACCATGGTGTGAGGAGGAAGGTTTAAGAAATGAAGCTTGTACCCCTCCTTTATGATGGAGAGGGTCCATTGCTCTGCTGTGATTTGTTCCCATCTGCGAGCAAAGTGAGCTAACCTTCCTGGAACGGTGAGAGGCTCTGGTTCTTCTAGAGCCAGAAAGGCTAAGTTCTCTAGCTGTAAGTCAAAGGCCCTGAGGAGGCTGAGGTTGTTGGGCCATAGCAGTCCTTGCAGCCTTAGGCTTGGCCTGTTTAGGTTGTTGCTGACACTTTGCAGCAAAACGACCTGCAGAAGATGCCTGCTGACCATAAACAGGATAATATCTCCCCTTTTTGGGAAAACATTTTTTGAACAACCTTTTCTTAACAGGAGCAGAAGTAGACTTTGAAAGTCTATCTAAAGCAGAATTTTCAGCATCCATCTTAGTGGTCTTTGCTTGCCAGTCCTTGCCAAAAAGGTTTTCACCTGTACAAGGAAGATTTCCTAATCCATCTTGGACCCAGGGTTCCAAATCAGAAGCTTGTAACCAAGCAACTCTGCGTGCCCCTATGGCAATAGGCGAGGCTCTGCTGGCACACTCAAAAGAGTCAAAGGCTGCACGGTTGGAAAATTTGGAAACATCCTGGGCATGTTTAAGCCAGGTGAGATACTCCTCCCTTTTATCTTCCGACATAAAAGGGGCTAAAGTCTGCAGGTGATCTGTAACTTCTTTTAGAAACATCCCCATATAGAGACTATAGGAGTTGATTCTGGCAGCAAGTATATTGGGCTGGAAAACCCTCCGGCCAAAAGCATCTAAGGTTCTACATTCTCTTCCTGGAGGATTAGATGAGTGCCTTTTTGCACTCTTTATCTTCTTCATGGCAGACTCCACCACAATAGAGTGGTGAGGAAGCTGAGTCTTATGAAAGCCAGGATAAGGAGGAACACGGTACATGGTGTCAAACCTACGAGAATGAGGGGAGGTGGTGAGAGGAGTCTCTCATATGCCCAACATGTGATCATAAAGGATCTCATGAATTGGTAAAGTAGCTGCCTCTTTAGGAGCTTTAGGATATTGTAAAATATCCAATTGTTTGGCTCTAGGCTCTGAAATGGAGAGGCCCCTGGCCACTTCCCTAATGAAGTCTTGGAAAGACAAGTCTTCTGGAGGAGACATTCTTCTTTTTGGAGAAGAAGGCTCCTGAGGAAGGAGTACCGAATTGAAGTATTGCCTGTCTGGATGCTCCTGCAGAGCCCGATACGCGTACCGAGTGGTATCAACATCGGGAGTGATCGGTACCGGTTCGGTACCGATGGGCATCATAGAACAGGGTACCGCTGCAGTCAACACCGAAGCTGATGTCGATGCAATCGGTTCCGGTACCGGAACCGATATCGGTGCCGGTGTCGGAACCGGTACCGACAACGGGGTTTGTTGCGGTACCGGAGGTGTCGCAGCTTGTATGAATGCCGTAATGGCACGCTGCATGGTCAGAATATTCTGATCCATCGACGCCACCAATGTCTGGATGTCGGTACCAGTGGGAACCACCGGTACCCCAGAACATGGCAACAGGTGATCGTTCGAGGCCGAGCCATCGATGTCAACCTGTGACCCCATAGATAAAGCTTTGGAAGCCGGGGCTTCCCGCCGGGGTAATTTTGCCAGTGTGGAATCCTCGAGGGCAAGCCCGGAGGCATCTCGATGCTTAGAGGGAGATCTACCCTTCGAGGACCGGCTGGACATATGTTTGGTTACCTGAGATCCATGGGAGGAAGAAGCAGCCCTGGAAGACGTCGATGCTATTGAAGCTGCATCAGAGGGAAACAGGGTACTGAGCTTAGCTTCTCGGTTCTGTCGACCTCTTTTAGACATCATGGAACAGGACACACAATCCGTGATGGAATGGTCAGGACCCAAACATTTTAGACACCAGTCATGGGTGTCGGTGACAGAAATAGTACCGCTGCACTTTGTGCACTTTTTAAACCCGGAAGCGGGCTTTTCCATGAGGAAAATTTTCGTAGGCCTAAGGCCGAAAAAGAAAAATTGCACAGAAGTGGGGAACAGTAGGTTTTTTTTTTTAGAAGAAAGAAAGAAAAGACCGGCGGTACCGGTCCGACGTCGAAGAAGGCAGACGCGACCAAAGAAATTAGTAAAAAAATAAAGAACTTCTTCAGCGGTGACAGGGAGACGACCTGCTGGCTCCGCGGAAAAGAAGAACTGGAGAGAGGCAGTTGGGAAAGGCGGGAAGGCAGCGCGCAGGCGTGGTGGGATGCTCCCAAAAGCTTTCTTTCTGGACGCTGGGGAGCGTTCCCGTGCAGGCTCCGTCAGTACCGACGATACCCATATGTGAAGACTCATTCCTGCTTGTTCTTGGAGATCTCATTATACGTCCCGCGCTGCGGAACCGGGATATGTCCGGCCCATGTAAGTGCCTAATTCTGCACCTGTGAGAATGTCTAACTCCCGCAGGTGCAGAATCGGGTACACATTCGGAACGTTCATTTTTTTTTTGGACATCCAGATGGCCTGGACATGCCCCGGTTGGAATTGGCCTCTTAGGGAACAACCCAAACTATGGTTACACAATACAAGGTTCCATATTAGGAAACGCCGCCCATGAAAACGATCTAGCAGCAGACAAGAAAGCAAATAGATTCTTGTAGTGGGTGATATGGAAGGGCAGACTAGATAGGCCATGTGGTCTTTTTCTGCCATCATGTTTCTTTCTATGGTGCCACTGTGCCTTGAATATTGTGTGCAGTTCCGATTGCCCTATCTAAAAAAGGATACAGTGGAATTAGAAAAGGTACAGAGAAGGGCCACCAAAATGACAGTGTGTGGCATGAGAGAGCCCAAACCATTACAAGGGACAGTGCCAATCGGATGGAGTAGATCTGTCGGACACTAGCCCAGATTTGTGTAAGAATCTTTAGAGCACATGTTGAATATTTAGATGCAAACAGAACACTGCATGGACAGATGCAAGCAGAACACTGCATGGACAGATGTAAAGTTCAAGGGCACTTTTTAACCCAAAATCTTTACACTTCTTTACAAAATGAATATTCATGCATACAAATGTTTCCCCTAGAAGGATGCACGTTTGTTAGCATGTATTCGGTTCATTTAGGTGGTTGAAAAAAGTACCACTGACTTCTGCTCTGCTCTGACTCTGCCCCAGGCTGGCCTGTCAGAAGCCGGATAGTGTCGAGGCAGTCAGACAAAATATTCAGCAGCACCAGTCACTGAATATTCCTTTCACCAGCACTTGCTTAGTTAGCAGATGTCATTAACTGCATAAGCGCTTTTAATAATCGACTCCAGTGAGTTGCAAAATTGATTTAACACATGCAAAATCCATTTCCACGTTAAAAAGTTCTAATGTGTATAAAAAATAATAATAATAATTAGCAAACAAGTTTTGAAATGAACTAAAAAACACCAATCAGGAAAAAAGTTCAAAAGCAAACTGAAAATGTATTCCATTCACATCCCTATTGCAATATTTGGCAATGCGTTAACTATGGAATAAAATCGTTTCATATCCATTAAAGACATTGTTCCCTAATCAACGTACTTTTCCTTTCAAAAAGATTTTCAACCAAAATGAGGAGTGTTTTATGAAAGTGCGGTAAGGTTTTGCAGTTACTACACTGCAGTAGGCAACATTACAATGCAGTAAGTTCAACACCGCTGCTTTAACTGTGGAAGCGTTCCGGCATCTTCCCACACACTTAGTACAGAAAACATGGCTTGCCATGTGTTAAGTGCACTTACAGCCATCTGCTGAGATGGTGTTAATGCAGAATCTAAAAAACTATGAGAGCGCAGTTATCTCCAAAATAGGTTGGAAGCAGATTACATTCATTTGAAAGATAAATCAATAATTTATTTAGGAATCTCCACAATCAGTTGTGTTGCTGTTATTGTTAAGTGCCATCGAGTCAAAGAGAGATTATAGCGTCCTCCAACCAGCAGTTAGTTATTCTGACAATATTCCCATAAAACATTGCAGTAAAATGTTTTGAAAAATGATGCATTTTAAAGCACGTCTCAACTCCCCAAGGCTCCCAATACCTTTAAGATTACTTGGTAACAATGTCCATTCCACAACAGCTCTGTACCAAAAAAGTGTATCCAATGATTTCTTGCAAGGTCCTGTTCCTGCCTAATCTTTCCCTTTGCCAGGCCTTTGCTCGATCATGTGAGAATTAGCATGCTCTACTTGTCTTGCCACTGCATTAACTGTTGACACAGGTGTGCATCAACACAGCTTGCTAATTCCCATCTTTCATGCATAGCGTGATTTAGGAAAAGGGCCCCACAGTTCAGTTTGCAAATTTTCAATTTCCGAAAACCATTTACAGCAGCCGTGCTTTAAACCAGGCATAGGGTAGGCTAAATTTGAGATTAGGAAATAGCATACATAACACATTTTCAAAAAGATACCACTTGCAATCTCCCAGTCAAACCGAGCTTGCCCATAAAACAGGTGTGGTTGTAACCATAGGCCGGGCTTTTTGCCTAGGGTGCCAGAAACCCTTGGGCTACCTCTGCTACTTTCAAAGGAAAATCTGTGTACACTTCCCTTTGAAAGTTAGTACAAAGTCCACAGGTGTAAATTACTAGTGGATTTTGCCCTGTGGTGGCCCCAGAATGTCATAAAACAATGTTCCTCACTATTCGAAACGTCAGTGTATTATAATGCAGACCAGTTTTGTCAGGAATGGAGACTCAATCTGTGGGATGCCTTATATAAAGGGATGACATTTCTTATCCACCACATATTTTCCGCTATGTACAGATATTGAATTATTTGCTTTAGATTTTCATAATATCTGAATAAAAAAATTCCACCACATGTCAATTTTTTTCAGGCCCTAGGCTTATCAAACTGATATAAAATGTTTAGTCTGTAAATAAACAAGGCCTAGACTTAGCAACTTCACATCTTACTACCAGATAACATGTATTAACTCTAGCATGTACTATAACAGACATGAAATTAAAAATGAGGTCATAATTTTTAAGTTAGCAAAACTGAAATATGCTCATATTCAAAATAAACCTTGCGTGCCTATGTCATCCATCTGATAACTTTCCCTTTAGGGCCGGCCTTAGCAAATGTGAGGCCCAATTTGGGCCATTTTTTGGTGGGGGCCCTCCTGTATTTACGATTAATGGATTGTACTAAAAACAAGAACAATAATATCTGTTTATTAGCTTATATTTTATTTTGACAAAATGTGCTAAAACTATACTTGAAGAAATCTTTTTTGCTTTCTGTTCTTTGAACTCTTTCAAAATCCAGTAGCTCTCTCAGCCCTGATAAAGGGCCCCATTCGATCAAATAGCTTCAGTTGTCCTAAGGTCAGCCCTGTTTCCTTCTCTAATATACCATGGTCTTTCTCCAAAGGTCACACCTACTACTTTCAGTTTTTGAAGCTGTGAACAAATATCTACATTCCATGTATCCATTAAGCTTTCACTGTACCCAAATTGAATATGGGCTAGATAACAGTACACACAAGCGTGATCTAAACTGAGGTAATTAATATGTCTGATAGTTAACCCAAAATTCTGGACCGGGTACTGTAGTCAAACACCAGTTACCCAGATCTACCTGCTATGCTGGCCCTTTAAAAGCCAAGTTGGTGCCCATTCAAATGGCACAGGTGGGCAGATCTCTCTCTTAATTGAGAACGTTTAAATGGAGTGGAACACTGCTTAGTTTAAGCTTTCCTTCGGTTCCTCAGTGGCCCGCTCCTTCTGTTCACCAAATGGAACTTTAAATTCTTTTTCCTACAGGAATAAAGATAGATTCCTGTCTCATCTAGAGAGCAAGATGGCAAAAAGGATTTTACAATTACAGCTATTATTGGAACACGAGCAGCACATTAGATAGCAAAGTTTACATATGAGTGGTCTCTATATCCCAAGGAATAAGAGCTTAGTGAGCTCTTGTTCTATTTATGAAACCCTTCCATTTTCTCCCCATTTAAGTGAAATAGGTTGACTACAACACCTAAGTCAGTGTCTGTCCCATGTTTCAAACTAATGGCAATGTGTGGATTAAATAAAAATGAACAAATTGTCATGTGAGTCAGTTTAAGCAAATATGAATTTCATGAAAGTTTGTGGGAACTTACCCTCACTAAACAAATATTTGTGCAAATTAAATATATCCATCCATGGTTAAGTGTTATCAGTTGGCTCTATTGTTTTTTCTTTCAGAATAGTCTGATCTAGACTTGGTTTCCCTCCATGACATGCCTGAATTCAGAATCCTGTTTTTTTAATTTTATTTTTTGAGGGGAAGGTAGAGGAGTATAATCAAATCAGAACCTCATGGCCATATATAAATGCAATGTGGAAAATAAACCCTCAGAACAGAACAGTCTGTGCTGAAAAGAATTATAGCATTGTATATGAATATTCAGAGGTTCCTACAAAAGCAGTTTCGAAAGATATAAATATTCATCATTCCCCTCTCTTTTACCTAGTGCTATAGATGTATATAAAGGCTCAACAGTCCCCACATGCACCCAATGGTATAGCGGCGCCTCTTTCTTGAACAGGGGTCATGGGTATCTGAATCTGGAATCTTCTACTTTAAAAGAGGATATTTACTGCTGAGCTAGTTTGCATAGATGGACAGACTATATGAAGCATATGGTCTTTATCTGCTGTCATTTCTTCTAGCTGAGGTTCTGGGAGACCTTATCTTCTTTAGCTTAATTATGCAAATCTATCCTCATGCTAATTAATCTTGTCACATACTCTCCTGGATTAAGAACCATCACCCATCTTTTGGTTTAACCTGCGTCTGGCCCTTTGTCCAGCTTTGGGTTTTGGATCTCACTTCTGATACCACAGTGAAACTTCCATACTCTCAATACCACAGCCCACATTGGACTTGCAACTTTTTGGTTCCAACCCAGGAATTCTATGACCAAAGAAAAGGATGTGTTCCCTTCTTGCACTCATAGGAGAACCCTGTGTAATTTAACCTGGTTATTCATAACAGTCCTCTTACTACTCTGCCCTATTACAATTACGCAGTAACCTCCCTTTCATATGTATAAATACAAAAACCATAATTTCAAAGAGGCAAATAGATATAGACGCCATGTAAGGAGAAGGGAGGGGGAAGGATGTTGGATTTAGTTCACCCCCATTTTCAGGAGTAGCTTAAGGCAAGGTTTATAGTAGTAGGTATTGCACGGTGGGCAGTTTTCAGACTCTGCACATTAGGACAAAACCCATGCATACTTGATAGCCACATGTTCTGTGCAAATTTTCAAAGAATGCACATGCCTAAATTCCATGAGGACAAGGAACATATGATCACTTTCACCAGCTCTTTATGTGGGTAGATTTTTCCTAAAAAGTACACACAAATATTTGTACTTTTCCTTCTTGACCTAAACACCCCTCTGGAAATGCCTCCTCTCCACGCAGCTGAAAGCCTGGCCATTGCTTCCAATGCATCAAGGAAGGCTGAATTTTAGACAGCAGATTAATAGGAGCAACATGCCATCTGGAGTTTTATTAGTGGTTGGTGATTTCTAAATAATAAATAAATCATTTTGAAAATTGCTCTTACAAACTCAGATGAATTATGTCAATATATGAAATGTAGGGCCCTGTTTACTAAGGGGGTCATTCTGAGCCACGAATGGTGGGGGTGTATGCCCTGCCTGGACGTACATCCCTGCTAGTCATCTAGCTTGCCATCCCTGTGCAAGGCTCTCTGTATAAACATCAGAGTTGTACAGAGAGCCTTAGATGGGGGTGTGAGGGGGTGGATGGAAGGCGGAGCAAGGGTGGTACATGTATGGGTTGTCACCCTGGACGCATAGGGCCGATTCTGTGGTCAGCTCTGTACGTCCGGAGTGGGCCAGTTAGATGGAGGGAGGAGTGGCTCAGTGGTTGGGACAGGTTACCTCAGGCCAAAAGGCCAGGGGTTCAATTCCCACATGGGGACAAGCAACCTCAGGCCGGAGGGACTGGGGTCTCCAGTCCCATAGCCACTCCTTGTGGCCTTGGGCAAGCCACTTAACCCTCCATTGCCTCAGGCACACTTAGATTGTGAGCCCTTCGGGGACAAGGGAATAAAAAGTACCTATTAGTATACATGTAAACCGCACTGATTCTAAAGAGCGCGGTATAAAAAAAAAAAAAAAGTCTCCCTAGACACGGGGTAGCAGCAATACCAAGTAGGGACAAAGCAGGGGGGCATGCAGGAGGTTCCCCACAGCCGGACCCTGACCATGGGAGGTGAGATCGGGGGTCTGGCTGTGGGAAAACGACTTTCTCGGCAGCGGCCATCATTTGTGGCTCCGTAATGGAGCTGCAGTGCCATGGCAACAAGACACCATGGTACTTATTTATTTTTATTTAATGTCTTTTTTATACCGCACTCTTTAAAATCAGTGCGATTTACATTTAACAACTCGTGCAGCGCAGGCAGAGCCCACGACTGGACTTACAATGAACAGGGGTTTCTAAACTGCAACTCCATTATAGAGCCAGGCTGTTAGCCAGGGATCTGTTCATCGTGCGACTCTTCAGAATTGGGGCCTGGCCCATGGGATCAGAATCTGGTCTACCGCTGAACGTTGTGATATTGAGGGGACGTACAGGGACTGGACGTCCAGTAGGGAATAGCCCTCCACCTATTTTTCCCATAAACACAAAATGGGAGAAGATGACCTTTAGTAAACAGGGTACTTAGTGTCAATTTTTTTCAAATATTCTGTAACTCTAAAAGCAAATTGTTCAAAATCCAGATAACTCTATGAACATCTGCTTTTCTTTCTATAGCATTTTGAATTTCCCTAATCCCATTTCCTCAGTAATACAAGGACAATTATAAGCCTAGAATGCTGGTCACCTTACCTCACAATGGGAGCAATGTAATAGGGCTTCAATAAGAATCAATGCTAAATTTTTAGGACTTGTTTTCACTACTTCTGATGTGGTAATCCAATAAAATGTATAAAGTGGCATATTTGATGAAGGTGGCCAGCACTGTTAAAGCAGCTAGCTCTTGCCGCTTTAAATTATGCCCAGATATTCAATGCTGGGCCCTATTTGACCACCGGTACTGAAATTCCAGGTTGCCCGGTTCGCATTTTATCTAACTAGTTAGCAGTGATATTCCACTGCTGGCCGGTTAGCTAAACCAGCTAAAGTAACACTATCCTCTTGTCTTCCTAACTTTATCCAGTTCAAGTTTTGGTCAGTGATTAAATATAGCCGTTGAACAGTTAACTGTATTACCATCCCTGGAACGCCCCAACACTAGGGATGTACAAATCAGGAAGAGGGGTTATTCAACAGCATGAAACGGTTTAGTACTGCTGAATATCCTGTTGACCGCAGGTCTTCTAACTGGTTAATTTGCTTTAAATATGCCCCCAAAGTGTACAACACTTACGACGATTATGTTAAAGTTCATTGGAAGTAGAATGTTTAATAAAATGAAAGTAAGTTAAAGTAAAAGTAATGCTAAAGTTAAACTCTAATGGTTAAAAGGGCAAATCTTGTTTAACTCACATTTCTAACTATTGAATGGTTGGTGTGAATGGGTTAGATTGATGGATGAGTGTAGTGTGGATAGCAAGGAGAATGGTGGATGGGAAAGTTAGGTAAATGGGTAAGGAGATAGTTAGTGGGAATCAAGTAATGGGTGGGATGGTGAACTTAGTGGGGAGGAATTAATAGGCGAGTGAGCTTGGGGGACAAAGACATACTGCAGGGGGAAAAGGTAGGGTGTGCATTATAAGGGGCAAGTTAGAAAGAGAGAAAGTGAGTCTCCTGGACTCGGGGTTCCAGTTACAGGTGCCTCTGACTTGGGCTGCTTGAGTGTAAGTATTCCAAAATTAGGAATCTCATGTACGAGGTTATCCAACTTGATGATCCCAGGTGTGGTGGTGACCGACTTAGGATTTCCATTTACTTCACTTTGCCTCATCTCAGGGATTGAATTTGTAATGCCAAGAGGGAACTAAAAATATATGCCATTGGTTGCATTAGAAACAATTCTATATGCATTTCATTAACATATATTATGCCCATTGTGCTAAAATGAGCATACTTTACTTTATGCCTGGTGCAGATTTTTTATGCACTTAAATTCTTCCTGCATCGGAAGTAATTTTAGCATATATAAAGTCTGTAGTAGTTCAAGGCACTAAGTATGGTGCAGAGTATTTGAACACTTCTACCGTGTGGAGCCATTGCACCGTCTCTTCTAATGAGAATATGAAATAATGCCAATAACTTCCTGGAAAAGCGCAGTCCTAAGTGAAATGGCATTCAGGAAAGTTTCTCATTGCACATTCCTATATCCAGCCATGGACCAATGGACTGCTGATAAAATGAAGGTGGCTCTTAATTTTGGCCACTTAGAACTATTCATTTCTGTTGATTGCCATGTGAGCAGCACTTATGTTAGTGTGGTTTAGCATGAAAAAAATTTAGATAAATTATACATATAGGTAATCAAAAGTCAGGAATATAAAGTTATCTGCAATTTATTTTTTGAATGTAAATTGACCTATCTGCATACTCCTTAAAGTCCTCAAATATACAGTAAGTTTAAGTTTAAATGTGTCCATCTGATCTTGTCAGATCATCACTGGAAGTCCTCACTGAGTATTTTGTATTGCTTCAACTGACGCTTAAATCCATAAACCACCTGAACCCAATTTACTAAATATTTCCTAAAGACACCAGACAAGAAGACTCTTTAGATACAGCCCCCCCCCCCATGTGCCATTATGGAATGCACATCAAAAGCCAGGAAATGTTCTGAGGGGCTAACGTGAATTCAGAGTGCCCCTGGTCCACCAGTTTCACATCTTAACTACTAGATCATGGTTCCTTTTCAGACACTGAACCTTTGACATCCATAACAATATAGTTTCGGCACACCAGAGCTTTGAGTTCATATTTATAATCACAGTGTAACTGAAAACAGCACAGGCTTAGACATCATGCAGTTGTTTATTCTGGATACCAAACTTTAGCATCTTAATATCTTCTATTTTGATGCATGCATTTCTACATGTTTAATTCCACTTTGATTGACAACTCGCTCCTTAAATTACCTTAGTTTGTGAATATGTTTCACTGATTTTGCCTCAAGATACCCTCTGATAAATGACTGTGTTCCAAAATGTTCAGAAGCAAATGTTCAGGTAATCAAAGAAGCCTTCTGTTTGTGTATGCCATGTTCAGCTATGTGCCACTGATCTGCTTTTAAATTAGGCCGTCAGCTTTAAAATGCAAAAGCCTCTAAAAGCTATTATCATGCATGATGCTCCAAGTTATGTTATAAAATATTTTGATATCCAACTCCCCCAACCCCTCCAGCTTTTAATTTCTACCCATATTCTTGCAAAAGATGGGTTGCTGGCCTCACTGGGCTTTGAACCAGTGACATGAAGGTATAATTAGGGATGGATCCACAGAAACAAAAATGGTGCCTGAAGCTAATACATAAGCCAGAAGGAAGGAGGGTTAGACACCCACCTCCCCTTAATGAATGCATTTGATCAGAGGAGAGGGAAGTCCTCAAAAATAACAGGATATAAGGGGAGTAAGTAGAAAGAGGTAACTTGCTGGCTCTACAGCCTTCTGGGATGACGTCTGGCTTCTGACATTGTAACCTCCCGTTTCCTTGTTCTCACTCCATTACCTCTGCACTCAGTTCTGGACCATGGTTCTCTAACTTTGGTAACTGATTAGGTTATTACTGCCCTTGCTTCTGGGTCCTGGCTCAAGGGGCGACCAGTGGAGGATGTAGGGCCATGTGCAGAGGATCATTTTGGTGCCTCAAATGAATAAATATTTGCATGTTAGTATGGTCAAAAAACAACTGTGATTTGTTCCAGTTCATGAATGTTTCCAGGATTTTTACCAGTGGCTGATTTCAGCTCTTTCCAAAGGTTCTTGATTGTATTGAAATCAGGAATCATTGCTGGCCATTTTTTTCATTTTTAACCATTCTCTTGTACCTTTGGATATATGTTTTGGGGCATTGTCCTGCTGGAGGACCTATGACCTTTGACACAGACCTAGCTTTCTGATGCTAGATAGCACATTTTGCTCCAAAATACCTTGGTAGTCCTCTGACTTCATGATTCCTTCATGATTCCAGGCCTCCAGTTCCTGAGGCAACAAAACAGCCCCACAACATTATGGAACCTCCACCATATTTAACTGTAGGAAGGATTACAACTCTGTTACGTTATTTATCCCATAGTTAAGAGTATTGTGCCCAAGACTACTCTACATGTGAATTACACCATAGGGTGTTCTAGTGAGTACTGGCATATAAATATAAAACTGAATAGTTTCATCTTACTGTCCCTCCATATATTTCCAACAGCTTTGTTCAAAATTCTGTATTCAGAATCTATGTGTGTCTTTGTCTTTTCGCTGCCCTGTGTTCTGTTTAATTCTTATGGTTTTTCAACACTTGTATTCATTTTTGAAATGTATAACATATGTTTTTTAACACCTGATTTTAACACCTGTATTTATGTTTTAATTTTAAGTGTATAATATGCTTTTATTGTTATCAATTTTATTTTATAAGCTGCATATCCTCTGAGGAAGGTGTTGCCGAAACGCGTTGGGGTTCTTCGAATGGATGCTCCTGTGACCTTCATACGTCTCTTGCTCCTTGTGTTACCCAAAAAAGTGAGAACATCTCGTAGCATATAAGTTATTTAAAATTTCAAAAAGACAGATGTAAACAATTGACAAATTTAAAAAAAAAAGACAAAGAAGATGGCAACCGGAAATTGTCGAAATAAAGTCGTTATATAGCTAAAAAAGGTAAATAAGTAAACTATTTAAGCTTTTATTTTACGAGATGTTCTCACTTTTTTTGGGCCATTTCACTGGCCATTTCACTTTTTTTGGGCCATTTCACTGGCCACATTTTTTTTTAGGAGATATTGGACATTAAGGGATTGAACTGCAAGGGTGCAAATAATGTTGACCACAACTGTTATTAAAACATTAAACACACCTGTATAGGAATGGGAAAAAAGTCCAACACCTGGAAAGCTATGTGCACCTAAGGACTGTAATGGAAGAGACCAATGGAGTTAGTTATACGAAGCTATAATCTAGTCAGGAAGGGCAGGTTACATGATGTGATATGAAACCTCTCCTTCCTGAATAGATTATAACAATATCGCAGTCCTGGTTCACCATTGTGCCGCCTCTCTGGCACTTCCATGAAATCCATTGGTGTCTTTCATTACATGCACAGCTGCTGACTTGGTAACGGCTAATTGGTCTGCCGTCCTGACCGCACAGATATATCCTCATCATTTGTCAGTGATACAATAAGATAAGGAAGGACGGAGTGGAAATAAAAGGGAAAGGAGTGGCACTACAAATAAAATTATTAAAGCAACAGAATGCAGAGCAGCAGGCCCTGTGTGTGTTGTGTTAGTAGCTTGATGCTCCTGGGTAGGAAATATAATGTAAGCTCGGAGTTGGCATTATTTTGCGCTGCTGCATTATTTGTGGAAAGGTTTAGAGCAAGCTGCGTGTCTCAATATTATGCAAATTGAATGAGATGTTTTACATGCGCTCGCGTGCTTTCTATCTCATTGTTAACGAACATGTGTCAAGGTAAATTAATGCACATTTGTACCATTTAACCTGCATTATTGGGCAACTATTGGGCACTGTTTCCTTAATTGCTTCTTTTCCATTCTTCTCCCTTTTCTCCCCCTACAGCTCTCTCAGTCTGGGTCTACAGCTTCTCTACTCATTCACACACTAAAAAAAAGAAAAACACAAACAAACCCACTACACCCCACACATTATCTACTTACATTAACTGCAATAATTAGGGATGTGCAGTTGTTTGAAACTTGGGAAATATCAATGATAGAAACATGACGGCAGAAAAAGACCACATGGCCTATCTAGTCTGTCCTTCCATATCAACCACTACAACAGTCCCCTTTTTTCCTTTAGAGATCCTCTGTGTTTGTCCCATGCTTCTTTGAATTCAGAGACTGTCCTCATCTCTACCACCTCCACTGGGAGACAATTCTACGGATCCACCACTCTTTCCGTAAAGAAATATTTCCGCATATCACTCCTGAATCTATCCCCTTTCACCCTCATCCCATGTCCCCTCGTAGCAGTACTTGCTTTCAATCGAAAGAGGCTCTCCCTCTGCATTTATGCCACAGAGGAATTTAAACGTCTCAATCATATCACCTCTATCCCGCCTTTCCTTTAAGGTGTACATATTAAGATCCTTAAGTCTGTTCTCATATGCTTTATAATGAAGACCACTAACCATTTTAGTAGCCATCCTCTGTACTGACTGCATCCTGTTTGTATCCTTTTGAAGGTGCGGTCTCCAGAATTGCACACAATACTCTAAATGAGGTTGCACCAAAGACTTATACAGAGGCACTATCATCTTCTTTCTTCTGCTGGCCATTCCTCTCCCTATGCACCCAAGCATCCTTCTAGCTTTTGCTGTCAACTTTTCTACCTGTTTAGCTACTTTAAGATCATCAGACACAATCATGCCTAGGTCCCGCTCTTCTTTTGTGGACAGAAGTACTTCACCCCTTATAAGCGTATCACTCCCTTGAATTGCTGCAGCTCAAATGCATGACCTTGCATTTTATAACTATTAAATCTCAGCTGCCAAATTCTAGGCCATTCTTCAAGCTTAGCTAGATCCCTCCTTATATTATCTACTCCTTCCTGGGTGTCTATTGCAGATTTTGGTATCATCCGCAAAGAGGCAAACCTTACCCGATAGCCCTTCCACTATATCACTAACAAAGATGTTAAAAAGAATCGGACCAAGGACAGATCCCTGGGGCACAGCATTGGTAACATCCTTCTCCTCAGAGTGAGCTCCATTTACCTGTACTCTTTGTAGACTCCCACTCAATCAATTTCTAACCCAAACAGTAACTTTAGTGTCCATCCCTAGGGTGCTCAGTTTGTTTATAAGTCGCCTGTGAGGAACAGTGTCAAAGGCTTTACTGAAATCTAAATACACCACATCTAAGGCTCTCCCTCGGTCCAACTCCCTGGTCACCCAGTCAAAGAAATCAACCAGATTTGTCTGACAAGACCTGCCTGTGGTGAATGAAGTTTCCTTTGTCATTTCCTATCATTTTTAATCTGAACACAACATTTAAAAAACCCAAATTTTGTTTTATCCCCAGTATCATCACAGCCTGGCCTTTAAGTGATGACCTTTGATTTGGAAAGTAGGTGTCATGCAGAAAAAGCTATTATGTCTCCAAGGGAGCTGACTAAAACCAGCCTGTCTTAAGTTTCTTGTAGTTCTAGTGATCATCGTTCCTGTTTTTTGACTGGCACAAAGCCTGACTGTTCTCCAGCTCTGTAGAAAACTGACTGTCAGACATTTACTAAGCCTACTCCAGGTCACTAACGGGACAACTAGGATCTGGATTAGTCTTGCCAAAAGAATATGGCAAACAAATTCTTTGGAGCAAGTTTCTAGAGGAGGAATCTTGAGAAGGAGACACACTTCAAGTACCAAAAAATGTAGTCAGAGACCAAGAAAATATTGCAGAAAGACAAACAAGTTATTTTCCAATGTATTGGGTGCCACAGGCTTAATTAAAAACAATTTTCAAGTACACCTTGATAATTACCCATACATGATATATCTTATGAATTCCAGAGGGAGGCGCTCTTTGGCACCATGCAAGTACTATGCCAAGTATTAGCAGTAAATTTGAGAGATTGAAATCATATTCCACATACTCATTTGGAGAAATTGCCTCAAAAAATCCAGAGTACAAGAACAATCTAGTTTTGGGCTAATAAAACACAGTTGGGGCAGAATACCTAGAGCTAGTCAGGAGATGCAAGTGTCACAATCCAATCCAATCGGTCATGGATTCAAGGCTAAGTCATGACAGCTATTAACAAAAGTAAAAAAAGTGGGGCATTTGCCTGTAATGTTTCAGCTGACTTTTTTTTTGTTTTTTCGGGACAGTCACAGCCATCTCTTAATTAAAAAACTAGCTCTGGAATAAAATTTTAACAAAACAAATGTACATAATCAAAATGAAGCAAAAATAATAAAATTTCAAATGACACAGGAATTTCTTTTTTTTATGTCTGCACACCCCTACTAACATTGTCACTTGCAAGTCTTGAGCCAATGGACTGGAACATATCTACACACTTTTTTCAACAGTTGCTGTCCCTTTGCCATTATTTTTAATCAACCTTGAGATGCTTAATTACCAAGACCCATTGTTTTAACCTTACAAGCTAAACACTTTGCATGGTGGCATGGAAATCTGAGTCGATATATACTTCAGTGTAGCAAGAGAAAAAAAATCAAGCACAAACTTACCTTAAATGAACTGTGTAACAAGCCCTAGAGGCAGTTTCTGCTTTGCATCTTCAATGAACATTTTAAATTATGCAAAACAGACCCTTCTTATCTGCTGACCCCATGTGATAGATCCTAATAAGGCCATATTGTGTACTCTGTAAAAAAAAGATTTTAGGTCCAAAATAATTTAAACACATTTTAATACAATATACAAAAGATACAGGCTGCAGAGAATAGGAGAGATTTTAGAATACTTGTTTCATAATGAAGGTCAGAAAAGCCAGATCCTAGAATAATTCAATATGAATTGCAGCCTTTAAGGTTTTGATACATTATGGTTCCATTGTATTCAAGCAACATTCTGAAATTTACTCTCCGACATCTCCAGTGTGCAAATCTGGCAGTCTGCCATTGGTCTGCGTGGTCTTCAGACTGCCTTTACTAAATGGAGCATGCTGCTAGCAACCAAAGCTTTTAGAGTTATGTCTTTAATTTGGGTGGGAGGGGGGATTCCACATGAGACACCAGAAAATAAAATTTGTTGGAGGTTTTGTTTTATGGCAGCTTTTTCCACTTTGTGAATGATAGCTTCTATTGTGTCCATGTCACCAGAGCCTTATATTCCAGGATGGGGAATAAAATTCACTTTATGATTGACTGGCTCCATTCACACATTAGAAGAAAGTGACAGAATACTTCCTTAACACCTCATATGCATTTATATCTTCAATGATAGCCAAGGTCAGCTTAGGCTCTGCAGGCGACTGCTTCAGAGTCTTTTCTTCAATGTTTCTGACAGCTGAGCTGAAAGCAAAGAGGCTCAGACCACACAACTGTAATTTGAAGTGTTAATTAGGAAGAACCTGCCAGGACCTTGAGATCCCTTCACTCCCACTGCCTGCAACCATCAGACCCAAAGTCACCTCTCAGGATAGATGTTAGAAGAAAAATAACAGTTGTGGCTAAAACACAATTTATAGCAGCCCCATCTCATGTCAGCTTGACTTCTGTCTGTGCGAGCAGAAAAAAAAATTAGTCATAGTAGTTCCCATTGAAGGAATGTAGTTGGTACTGGAAAAGACCTCATCGTCTCACAAGGACTCTGATAAAGAGTCCCTGTATGTATTTGAAGACTTGGTAGGTCGGTGTAAGTTTGTGCAGAATCTTAAGATTCGTGATAATGTTGCTTCAACATATTACAATATTCAACACCAAAATATACATCAACTCATTCAAATATATTTTTAACATGTTTGGTAGCCACATTGTAGTGGAAGGGATCTTAATAAAGTAGCAAGTCAAAATACGTCAGACACGGTATCAGCCTCCTTAAAAATTCAATTACTGGTCCCTACATAAGACTTGCTTATGTAATTTTTCAAAAACCTTTTTGTTGCATCTAAAAAAAGGTTTATAAAACCAAACATGAGTCACTTCAAATCTGCAAATGGCTACGGCAAAATTCACTGTGCAGGAAATTTCAGTTCCACCTGTCAGGACCATACCAAGCTCGAAATGCATCCTGTGCAACTCATGAATCGACCCAACCCGACCCCCCCCCCTCCCCCAGCAGTAGTTGAATGTCCAATCACATACTATACAGCTACTGTCTTTCACCACCTGTATATTGCTAACTGTGGTTCCTAGAAAGACTAGAGATTGGAAATGGTGTCTAAAACCTTCATCCAATCTTCCATATGATCCCCAGAGCGTCCATTATTTACATTACCATGTGGCTCTGTGGAGCCATCTCATGTCTGCACACTCTGGTTTTAAAACATAAGGTTTAGAAACCCCGTTGTTGCTGTTTAAAAGATCTGAAGATGTTAAATCATATTACAAGCCAACTACAAGGAATGACACAGCTTCGAAGTTAATGTAGTCTAGGCTAAAATGTTTGCTTGCTCAGCATTAGGTAGTTCTAAACTGAAGCCTATACGATAAACTAAATCAATTTGAAAAATCAAGATAGTTTCAAATCAGCCTTAACCATTTATTTGAGACGTTCCATTTAGCAAGACAGAAGCTGTACAGCATCTTTTACCCTCTGAGGTGTCCGGATCTGGCAGGCACTGTGAAAGGTTCCATCTGCCTTCTCCCAGATGGGACTTGTTTAATACAACGGCATTTTGTGTGAGAAAATTACTATTTTTTCACTCTTCAGTGCCCCTGCTCTGATCCTCTATCTCTTCAGAGAGTCTTGCATTATCAGCATCCAGTATCCACATTTGCAATCCTTGTTCTGTTACATGAGAAACACTTGACAATTTCATCAGCATGGTTAAGCACTACATAGCTTCAACTAGTTCAGCAAAGTGATTATGGAAAATATCTACTGACCAGTTCATCACTCTAAAATGAGATTTGCTAAGGGCCAGAGTGCTAAAGTTTATGAAATGAAATACACAGAGCATTTTAAGATGTTTAATCTCCATATTAGTAGTGTTTCTGATAGGTGCAGAAAATGAGAAAGCGGAATCAAATGTGACTCCGAGGTTGTAGAGTGAAGGGAATGGAAGGAAGACAATCTAATCCAGAAAGACAGGAAAAGAGGGAAGTGGATTTGGCAGAAACGACAAGATGTTCTGTCATGTCCGATTGTCCGTGTTAACCTTAGACTGGCAATGTGATATCAAAATGGTACCACTGGACAAATGGCCTAACATTGGACCTGAAACATGAGTTAAAGTTCTGATCTATCATCATACTAAGGATCGTACTGACAGCAGTGGAAGGAGATTATAGTAGAGTAAATGATAATAGAAAAAGACCAAACTGACCCATCCAGTCTGGCAACTTAACATTCTTTCAGAAGGAGCTCATGTTGGGCTGTCTGAAAAGGTGAAAGAAAAGAGGGCGGCCTTCATAAAATACAAGAGGCACAGAGAGAGAAAGACAAGCATCAATATTTGAAAAAAACTTAGAGAAGCTAGGAAAGTACATAAGAACATAAGATATGCCATACTGGGTCAGACCAAGGTCCATCAAGCCCAGTATCCTGTTTCCAGCAGTGGCCAATCTAGGTCATACGTACCTAGCAATTTCCCCAAAAGACACAGGTTCCACAATGCTTGTATTGGGTCAAGCATTGATATCCTGGGTCCCTTCTTAATAATGGTTTATGGACCTTTCCTCCAGGAACTTGTCCAAACCCGTTTTTTAAACCCAGCTACACTAACAGCCTTTACTACATCCTCCGGTAACAAATTCCAGAGTTTGATTACACGTTGAGTGAAAATATATTTTCTTTTATTAGATCTTAAATAGTTTACCCTGTAGCTTCATTGCATGTCCCCTAGTCTTTCTATATTCTGATAATGTAAACAATCGATCTACATTTACCCGTTCCACTCCGTTCATTAATTTATAGACCTCTATCATATCTCCCCTCAGCCGTCTCTTTTCCAGGTTAAAGAGCCCTAACCTTTTTAGCCTTTCTTCATAGGGGTATCCTTCCATCCCCTTTACCATTTTGGTGGCTCTTCTCTGAACCTTTTCTAATAACGCTATATCCTTTTTAAGATATGGCGACCAGAATTGCACACAACATTCAAGGTGCGGTCTCACCATGGAACGATATAGAGGCATTATAATATTTTTTGTTTTATTTTCCATTCCTTTCCTTATGATACCTAGCATTCTATTTGCTCTCTTGGCCACCGCTGCACACTGGGCCGAGGGTTTTAACATGTTATCCACAATGACGCCTAAATCTTTTTCCTGGGTGGTGGTTCCTAATGTGGAACCTTGCATCGTGTAACCATAGTTTGGGTTGTTCTTCCCTAGGTACATAACTTTGCACTTGTCCACATTAAATTTCATCTGCCATTTTGATGCCCAGTCTTCCAATTTATCAAGATCCTCTTGCAATTTTCCACAATCCTCTTGGGTTTTAACAACTTTAAATAGTTTTGTGTCATCTGCAAATTTGATAACCTCACTCATTATTCCACTTTCCAGGTCATTTATGAATATGTCAAAAAGCAGCGGACCCAGCACAGATCCCTGGGGTACACCACTATTCACCTTTCTCCATTGGGAAAATTGGCCATTTAGCCCTACCCTCTGCTTTCTATCTTTTAACCAGTTCCTGATCCACAATAGTACACTGCCTCCTATCCCATGACTCTTTAGTTTTGCCAAAAGTCTCTGATGAGGGACCTTGTCAAAGGCTTTCTGAAAGTCCAAATACACTATATCAACCAACTCACTTTTGTCTACCTGTTTATTCACACCTTCAAAAAAACATAACAGATTAGTAAGACAAGATCTTCCTTATCTAAAACCATGTTGGCTATCTACATGTTCAGCAATTTTGTTCTTTATGATGGTTTCTACCATTTTTCCCGGTACTGAGGTCAGGCTCACCGTTCTGTAGTTTCCCGGATCACCCGTGGAACCCTTTTTAAAAATTGGCGTTACGTTCGCCATCCTCCAATCTTCAGGTATTACAGATGATTTTAATGATAGTTCACAGATTACTAATAGCGGGTCTGCAATCTCATATTTCAGTTCTTTCAACACCCTTGGATGTATTGTGAGACCATGCTGGTCCTAGGCGGTTGCCTAGACCCGGGATAGCCTGGAGTTGTGGTAAATAAAGGACACTGTAGTCGTGATCCAAATGAAATTAAAGTTGGGTTTTATTCCCCTTCCCTTGAAGATGTCGTAGAATAAAGGACAACATAACGAACGGTTGTTTTCACCAGGGTAAAGGATGTTTAACCAAAAATAATCATGCTTCTTTCCAGCAATAAAGTCCAACACTTTTCAATGTGCAAAATACAGTTTCTTTCTTGCTCTTTTCCTTTAACAAAGGCTCTCTATATCATCAGTCACGCATGCAACACATTCCAGGGGTTCAAAGATATTTTCTGAGCTATTGCTCTCCCATTGCATAGGGCTAAGACCTGTCCCTGTATAAGGACACGGAGCCTCTATGAAGCTGCTCTCTGTGTCTTGCTCTGGGGAAACCTCAGTTGCCACCAGTGGGAGCGGCTTTTGTATGTCCCCAATATCAGGAGCTGTGCTGGGGATTTCTTCCCACGGCTTAGGCAAAATAGAGTTCCCTTGCCGGTTATAAGCCTGGCTTCTATCCCGGAGACTCCCTTTTCTCCCCTTAGAAAAAACCGGGTACTTATCTTTTCCTTTGGAGAAGATGATCTCAAACCCCTCTGCTTCCAGCCAAGGCTTCCTCTCTGCCCTGTAGCCTGCTCTTCTGTGGGAAGCCTGATTACGATGTCTGGCTGAGGGAAACTCACTTCCTGCTTCCCATGTGCTTCTTTGGTCGTGACCTCTGCCTTCTGTTAACTGGACAGTTTGCCTTGGTGTGAGGACCCCTCTGGCTGGGAAGACCTTGCTGCAGTTTTGCATATCCCACCTGGGTTGGCCAGCCTGCCTTTCTCCAGCCCTGGTTCTCCAAGGCAACGTGTCTTCCTGCAATTGCTTGGGGTTTCTACTCTCACCTTCTCTCCAAGCCTGCCTGAAACAGCAGTCAGAGTTCCTTTGGTCTCTGCCTTCCTCCTGGCATTCAAGCTCCGGCTCCAGCCCTAATCCAGGCTCCAGCTTCCACTGCCAATGCTCATTCTGCTGCTTCCAACTCTCTTCCTCCTCCTTCTTCTCCCTCTGTGAGATTTCCCACCTGCTTTTAACTCTCAGCTCCTCTAACGTGGAACGTGAGTCTGAGTCCAGGTGAGCCTGATTGGCACTCTCAATTCTTACTGCTTCACTACAACCCTGTGGAAAGTTTGTTTTCCTTTTCCCTGCCTCTCTGCACTGTGAATGCCGCAACTGCCCCTGAGGCTGCAAGGTAAGCTCTTCTTCCTTTTCATTTCTTAATATTTCAGGGTCTGTGTTTTCTAACTCCTGACAGGTAAGCCTTTCCTCCACATTGTCCTTTAATGTTTCAGGCTTAGTGCTGTCTAGCTCCTGACAAGTAAGTTCTTCCTTTGCATTGTTCTTTAATGTTTCAGGCCTAGTGCTGTCTAGCTCCTGACAAGTAAGCTCTTCCTCTGCACTACCCTTTAATATTCCAGGTTTTGTGCTGTCTACCTCATGACAGTATATCATCCGTCCCAGGTGATTTGCTACTCTTCAGTTTATTTAATAGTTGTAATACATCTTCCCGATGTATCTATATTTCCTTCAATTCTTCTGCACTTTTAAATACCACTTTAGTCATGGATAACATCCCTACATCTTCCTCAGTAAAGACCGAAGCAAAGAATTCATTCAGTCTCTCTGCTATCGCCTTGTCACCTTTGTGTCCCTTTAACTCCTTTATCATCTAATGGACCAACTGACTCTCTCACAGGTTTTTTGCTACGAATGTACTTGAAAAAGTCTTTATTACGCGTTTTGCTTCCACAGCAAGCTTCTTCTCAAATTCTCCCTTTGCCTGCCTTATCAATGCCTTGCATTTAACTTGCCAGTTCTTGTGCTGTTTTCAGGTTTCGTCATTTGGCTCTTTTTTCCATTTCCTGAAAGATGCTTTTTTTTGGCAACAACAGCCTCTCTGACCTCACCTTTAAACCATGCTGGCAGTATTTTGGACTTCCTTCCACTTTTCTTAAAGCGTGGAATACAGCTGGTCTGGGCTTCCAAGATAGTATTTTTCAACAACACCCAAGCTTGATGTAACTCTTTAACCTTTGCAACTGCTCCTTTTAGTTTTTTCTTAACTATTTTCTCATTTTATCATAGTCTCCCTTTCAAAAATTAAAAGGTAGTACTGTGGATTTCCTTACTATCCCTCCTCCACTAATTAAATCAAACGCGATCATGCTATGATCACTATTGCCAAGTGGCCCAAACACCCTTATCTCTTGCACCAGATCTAGTGTTCCACTAAGGACTAGATCCAAGATGGCTTCCCCTCTGGTTGGTTCATGAACCAGCTGCTCCAAGAAGCAGTCATTTATTTCATCTAGGAACTTTATCTCCCTAGTAGTCAGGAAAGCAAAGATACAAAAAGAAGAGGAGAAAGCCAATGCAATAAAATGGGAGGACAAGACATTTTTCTAGCATGTTAGTCAGAGGAGGAAGTGCAAAAGTGATATTGTCAGACTTGAGGGAGAAGGGGAGGAATATGTAGAAGCTGATGAGGATAAAGCAGAATTGCTTAAATATTTTTTGTTTTCTGTTCACAGATGAAGGGTCAAGAGCAGGACCTCAGAAAAACACCCACAAATAGAAGCAGAACTGAAGGGGATCTTGAATGATTTTCAGAAGACTGTTCGTGAGGAACTAGCTAAACTAAAAGTAGACAAAGTGATAGGGCTAGATAGGATACATCTGAGAATATTAAAGTAAATTGGGGACATTCTAGTGGCTCCACTGACTGACCTTTTTAATGCTTCTTAGGGTCGGGAGCAGTTCCAGAGGACTGGAAAGAGGCACATGTGGTCCCTTTACACAAAAGCGGAAGTAAGGATAAGGTTGAGAATTACAGGCAAGTTAATCTGACTGAGGTTTCTGGCGTTCAATGGATTACAGGATCCGAGGCAGCATGGGTTAACCAGAGGTTGGTCTTGTCAGACAAAACTGATTGATTTCTTTGACTGAGTGACCAGAGAGTTGGACCAAACGAAAGTCCTAGATGTGGTGTACTTGGATTTCAGCAAAGCTTTTGACACCATCCCACATAGGCAATTTATAAATAAATTAATCACTCTAGGGATGGACCCTAAAGTGACTGTTAAAAATTGATTTAGTGGAAACCTACAAAAGGGTACAGGAAAATGGAGCTCACTCTGAGAAGGAGGTTGCAGGTGATGTGGATCTGTCCTGGATCTGATTAATTTTAACATCTTTGTTAATGATATAAAGAAAGTACTGTTGGGTAAGGTTTGCCTCTTTATGGATGATACCAAAATCTATAATAGAGTAGCTACCCAGGAAGGAGTAGATAACAAGAGGGGGGAGATCTACCTAAGTTTGAAGAATGGTCAAGAATTTGGCAGCTGAGATTTAATGCTAAAAAATGCAAGGTCATGCATCTGGACTGCAAAAATCCAAGGGAGCGGTACAGTGCAGGGTGCGAAGTACTTCTGTCCGTAAAAAAGGAGCAGGACCTGGGCGTGATTGTTCCTGATAATTATCTTAAAGTAGCTAAACAGGAAGAAAAGATGACAGCAAAAGCCAGAAGGATGTTTGGGTGTATAGGGAGAGGAATGGCTAGCAGAAAAAAAGGAGGTGATGATGCCTCTTTATATGTCTCTGGTGCGAACTCATTTGGAGGGTTGTGTGCAATTCTGGAAACCATACATTCAAAAGGATATAAACAGGATGGAGTCGGAGCAGTGGGTGGCTAGTAAAATGGTCAGTGGTCTTCATTATAAAGCATATGAGGACAAAGATCTTAATATGTATATGTTAGAGGACAGGCATGATAGTGAGATATGATAGAGATGTTTAAATACCTTCTGCATTTATGCCACAGATAAGAAAGCCTCTTTTGATTGAAAATAAGCACTGCAATGAGGGGGCATAGGATGAGGGTGAAAGAAGACGGTTCCTGAGTCTATTTCTTTACGGAAAGCATGACATATTCAATATGTCTTCCAGTGGAATTAGTAGAGATGAGGGCAGTATCTAAATTCAAGAAAGCATGGGACAAACACAGAAGATCTCTAAAGGAAAAAAAGGGACTGCAGTATTTAATGTGGAAGGGCAGACTGGATGGACCATATGTCTTTTTCTGCTGACATGTTTCTATGTTTCTATGACATGTCTGTGCTCATCTACCCTCTCTCCATCACCTCGTCTTTTATCTAATCTATGTTAATGCTTTATGTACACTGCTTTGAGTTGGAGTAAGACAGTGTATGATGTACATAGTTTGACATGTTCTCCAAGTTCAAATTCCTGTTTATTGTAAGTCCAATGTAGTTTCCCCACACTGGACATTTGTGTTACATGTGAACCGCGCTGATGTAAATAGTGCAGTATATAAAAAATGTTAAATAAATAAATAAAAATAAATAAATAAATAAAAATAAATTTTAAAAAACCCTTTTCCTACTATCATCCTCCATATTCATCCCAAACATGATCAGGATCTGTTATTGCACCAGCTTGTAACACTTCCACTGGTATGCTGCTTGGGGCCCCGTCATTTTCTTCTAGGATTCTTACAACAACATTCACGCACCCAGGTTCTCTACTATATTTTATTACCAAGATTTTTAATAATCATTAGTCTCTAAAACATCTGGCTTTCCCATACTCATTGAAATTTGGGTTTAACCATGGTCACTCTATGCACATTATTCCATTGTCTTATTGGAAGCCCCTTACAGCTGCAACACTGCTGTTAAATTCACAAATGTTGCTCCATCCAGGTGATGAATTAATTATCTGGTGCGGGGAGGGGGGGGGGGCGGATGGATCAGTAAATAAATCAGAGAGATAGTTGGATAAACAGACAAATGTACTGGGAGAAATGGAGTCAAACAGATGAAGGGGTTGAAATCTGTAGACAGGGGACATCAGCAGACAAAGGTCTACGAAGCTCAGTGTCCTGTGTCTACAACAGTGGTCAATCTAGGTTATAAGTATCTGGCAGGACCCCAAAAAGTAGAGATTCCATGCTGCTTATCCCCGGGGATAAGCAATGATTTCCCACAAATCTATTTTGTCAATAACCATTTATGGACTTCTAGGAAATTGCTCAAACTTTTTTTTCTAAATCCAACTGAATTATCTGCTTTTATCACATCTTCAAGCAATAAATTCCATAGGTTGATTATGTATTTAGTGAAAATATTTTCTGCTTAGTAACTTCATGACATGGTCCCCTAGTCTTTCTACTTTTTGAAAGACTATTACTGATTTGCATTGGTAGCCCTCTTTCCTCTACCATCTCTTCTCCAAGCTGAAGATCCTTAACCTTTTTAGCCTTTCCTCCTAGGGTAGTCATTTCATCCCCTTATCATTTTGGTCAACCTTTTCTAAAGAACCTCCATCATAAAACAGCAATGACGTGAGTCTTCTATTCGTGATCGATATCCACTATACATTCCTTCTATGTCCTTAAGTATCCACAGCTGAGTGAGTATGAGCTGCATCTTCCTAAGCACCCAAAATAGTTTGGTTTATGACAATAAAATTCTATCTGTAACTTTGCATCGATACAGACGGGTCTTTCAGCAAACAGCAGAACAGTCAAAGCAGCCAGTGAAAAAGAGCTTTGAACATACTTTTCTACATTGGGAAGGTAATCTCATAGCAGGCCACCTAGCTTGTTTGGCCACTACGTGCAGACACAATTTTCAGAAAGGAAACTATATACATACTTTTACTTTAAAAATTAGCCCATGGGAAATGCTTGCATTTATATGTGTTCTGAAGCATGTGCAAATTCTCTAATTTTATGTACTCATGTGTGTATTTTATAAACACCACCCCCAGGAACGTTTCCAATTAGGTTTTACAGACTTATTTAATTCAGGGTGCATGTGCATATATTTAGGCCATCTACCACCTTACTTCTCACATCCAACCATATAGTATAAATTACAGTTCTGGCTAGGCAGAGGTGATAGGAATTCCTGGGGTCCGTGAAATTGTTCCACAGTCTTCAAATCGGATGCTTGCTAGAGCTGCTCTTGCAAATTCCCATCACCTTTGGGTCCTGAGAGACTATCCCATTTTCCTGTGATGTCCTGCCAGTTACAGGGCTGTAATAAAATGTATTCCTTTAGCCAAAATTAAAGAACAGCATTAGAATGTGGCATGCACATACACTACAAAGCAATCAAATGATTCCTTAACCATCTGACGCATTTGAAATTTTAATTGAAAAAGAATTGCTCAGCTGGGATTTTGCCCAAGAATTCCCAGCATCAAACATTAAAACGCACAAATCTCTGTAGGGCAAAAATAGCTTATTCCTCAGTTTCTTTTTGGGTTCCCAGTAGGGCTGCATATTGCTTTGCTTTGCTGCTTCCTGACACATTCAGGGAAACCATGAATTGTAAGCAGCAGCCACAAAGCAGACACTCAGAAAATACTTCATAATGTAATAATTCATAATGTTGCTGGCATCAAGATTACAAATTACTATTCAAAAAAAATAAACCAATGCTTACAAGTTGAAATGTATTCGATGATTACAGCAACACTGAATGATAGAGGAGGAAACCCCAGCTGTTTTATACCCACTGAGGTATTGCTCAGCTGAAAGATGCATGACCTATGCACTATCCATATTATTTACATTCAAAATAGATGAATTAGTAGCTAATTTAGTAAATCAGGATGTGGATTTTACTGATTTAAGGGTCACATGGTACTTTTCTTAGAAGAGTGCTGGCAACTCTCCTGGAGACACACCTAGCCAGTCGGGTTTCCAGGATTACCAAACTGAATATGCATGAGATAAAATTTGTATATATTGCAGACCCAGTGTAGTCAAACCTCTAATATGCACATTCAGTTTGGTAATCCTGAAAACCAACTGGCTCCTAATAGATTCTCCTGTGCTTATAAGAGAGCAAAATTCGCACAAAGAGAGTTGTTATCGGATCATCAGCATCAAGAGGAGGACCGGCTAGTCTGTGTCCTTCCTTACTCAACTGCATCTCGTCAGATCATTAAAAATATGCAACAGCATTGATCCATTTTGGGGTTGCACTCTTTATTTTTAGAATTCCCGATGATTGCCTTCAATTGGGAAAGAAATATTGGAGAATCCATTATGAGCTTTTTTCTTCCTGTGGACACTGCAATGGTGGGAGACAGGGGTCACTATAAATGTGATCATTCTTATTGGTGTCACCTTGTCTTAACTGGAAGGTCGGGGCCGCGGAGTCAGCGTGCGCGCGGCCCTGTGTAACCGGGGGGGGGGGGGGCGGCAAGGATGCAAACCCCCGGGGCCACGGCGTCGCTGAGGCGAGGGGGCAGGCCGGAGCGGTTCTGGGCGCCCCATTGGCTCCCGCGGGCCACCGGGAGGCGGGGGAGCCAATGGGGCAGAGGGGAGGCGGGACCAGCCTCTCGTGAGTGCGAGGACGCGGCGTGGCTCCGGCCTGGGGAGAGGCGACGAGTCCGCCTTACCCGGTTACATCTTGGACACATTCTAATAGCAAAGTTTATACTAGTCATGCTAAGAATCTATGTATATGGCCCATCCTATTGTATGCCCATGTGCACTAATATATGTTGGATGGACCTGATGGAAAATCAGAGTATGCCTGAATGAACACAAATGCCAAGCTGTAAATAAGACTGTGCACCTTTGGTTGTTAACTAGCTGATGATGGGCCATTTCATCATGGACATTCAGTGGAGAATTATTGTATCTGCGCAGATACATTCATGACTGGACTAGGAATGGTGGGCATTCAAAAACAAAATAAGTTGAGAAGGATAAGGAAATACATATACACCAGTTTGATATTTGACTATACATTTATATGGGTACTTTAGAAAGAAACCAGCACGCTTCTGGGTAAACCAAGGGTGGAGGAAGAGAAATTCCTTCCTGCATCTCTGGGTATCCCTAGCTAGATCAGGAAAGGACCAGACCAACATCCCCCAAAATCGAACATTCCTCTTTCTGAAAAACATCTGGAGAAACCAATCTCTGTCCAAAGACAGGGCAAACTGAACAAGGCAAGTTGCTAGAGTAAATCACATTTAACTCAAAGCTCTCTAAAACAGTGGACACATTTAAGACACCCATAGGCTGAGGTGAGGCATCTCTCCTTGCACAGAAGATTTCTTCCCTTGTGGTAAATAATAAACTTTTGTAACCAGGGGTGTCTCAAGAGGGACACCCAGAGCCTCAGACAAACAACACTTAAACATCTCAGAAGAAACCAGCTGAGATCTCTGAAAGTTAATAAGTCTCAAATTAGAGACCCTTGAGGTTTTTTCCAGCTGTTCAATCTTTGCATTAAGGGAGGATAAATCTTTAATAGTAGATTCCGAATAGCCTTCCACATTAACCATGCGGGTAGTCAAATCAGCATACAGTACTTGCGTTTTTGAAAGATCCTCAGTGTTCTTAACACACTTGAGTTGTTCAGAGCTGGGTTTGCATGTTCTTCACTTGTGGAAGTTATGCCTCAACCAGCTGCTTAATAGTACACCAGATCGATTCCAAACTGATTTGGCCAGGAAGTGCCAGAAAGACATCCAAAATAACCCTGCCAAATGCTCCTTCCAGGTCAGACATCTGAGAATAATCTACCCTTATTTCAGGGTCCGCTGTATCTGCCATCCCTGTGGCTGCATCCCTGGAGTTGGGCTCTGCTCGGGTTTCCACGCACACCTCACCTCTGCCAGTAACCAGCCCCCTCAAGTGAGCCAGCATGCCAACCTCTGGATTGCTAGCCAAACTCACAACTTCTGGTCCCAAAGCTGTCCAGCCACTTGCCAGGGTGCAGCACTTCCAGAGGGGTAAGATTAACTCCTGAAGAGCATGCAGAGCTAATTCACCCCATGCCCTACCGCCGGGCTCCTCACTCCAGTAATGTCTGGCTGCTGCTTAGCATGCAAGAGGAAATTGTCCAAAAGGACCCGTCGCAGGCAAATCAATGGATGGAATTTGGCTCGCCGGGGAAGGTTTAGCTGCTTTCCCCATCCGTTTACCCATAGGTAACACGTTTCTGCAACTCGGGCATGGGCTCCTGCCACCTTGAACTCCTCTCTGATGCTCTGATCATGTGACTGATGCCATGCTCTTTTAAATTGATTTACTAGGTATGCCAGGAGCCAAGTGGGCCATGGCGCCCTTATGACTGTTGAGCATAAAGTGCCTATGAGAACAGAGGAAGAATTTGATTATAGCTTCAAGCACATCTCCCTGATGCAGATGTACTGAAGCACAATATGCTGTTGGATAAGATAAGGTTTGACTGGTTATATTGGTTGTAACTTTGAGCAGCATTAATCATGTATAACTATGACTGAATTTTTTCTGCGAATGACCTTGGGTACATGAAGATAGACAGAATCTTAAAAGAACTCTGATCATTTTAATAGTAAACTGAATTGATCTATATAAATTGAATTGATCTTTGAATTGTTTTTTCAGCCCCAGTGGCGTTTTCATAGACTGATGACTAGTTAAATGCTTCTCTGCCTCAAAGGCTGAGGTAATAATTTCATAACTCAACATACAAAAAGCTTCTATTCAAATTCTGGTGTCACATAAGGAACAGTAACACTATTCATTGCTAAATACCATGTGAAGTAACACAAAAACCTATATGTGGATACTCAGAAGTTTACCATCACGGCTGAACCAAGGATTGTGCGAGTGGCGTGGTTGCACAAGGTGTAAGTACCAAAAGGGCGCTGATCACATCACTGGGCTTCCAGGAAGCTCAAAAAGAAGGAATTTACTACATGCGATTGAGGCAGGGGGAGGGGGGTCACCAGATTTTTTAGTTGAACAGCGCACAATTTTTAGCTTGGTACGGTCCTGTGTACTATAGTATGTCATACCGGCACCAAGTCCAAGAACTCAAACTGCATCAACATTGAAAAGTCAGCACTGCAAATATTCTCCAACACCAGTATACCTCCAGTCGGGAAAAGAGAACAAGAAAGATTCATATCGATTGCTACACAAAATGTACATATTAAAATCTCATCACCTCCGTTACACATATAAAACACAGACCATCACCTCATAAAAAGTAAGAGACTACAAACTAGAATCAAATATGCAGACAAAAATGTAAATGGAAAACCCAAGAAAACAGACTATAGGCAGTGGAACACTGAGGAGAAACAGAAATGCATTTTCTTCCCCATGGGTCGAAACACACATTTCCAAAATTGGCATTCTCTAAAACTTGAAAATATTTTTTCTGCCTCTTGTCACCAGCTCTCCTTAAACCCCCGAGTAGAGGTTAAGGGAGTGGGTTTTTCCCTATTGAAAAAGCTATTTCACAGATCCTGGAGCAATGCCCCTTGGGAAATGTAGTCTTTTCACTCAATCAATAAGGAGCAGTTGTGGAAAAAAGTGGTTAAGCAACCAAAGGATTTTATTTCCCCTCCCGGGGTGGATTTTACCATGAACAGAAAACACAATCCAGATATTTACTGGTATTTGGACAAACAAAAGTTCCTTAACAGAAAAAGGCTTTCTTCAGCATTAACCAAGGTGAAAACAAACATTCAAACAAAACCACGCTGTTTCCTCACAGCTCTCTGTTTCCACGTGCTATCAGTGCTGTACTCTCTTTTCAAGCAGGCTTTCACCGTAATGAAACTATTCCATTGGCCAGAGATAATGTACAGTCCATTATATCTATATCTTCTCCAGTATCAATACACTCTGGTTCACAGTCCATCAATTCCTCCTGCTCATAAGGAAATGCTTGAACCGGCACTGCTGGTGCCATGCCCTTTCTTACTGCTCCAGGCTTTATACGATATGCTTGGGTCAAAAACTGGCTTTCACACAGATTATCAGGCCCAGTATTCTTTTCCCAGCACCACCCTTCTGGGTACAAACAGTCACGGTAATTAAGTATATTCAAGCCTTTTGGCTTACCTTTCAGCCTTACTGGTGGAGGTTTTCTCTGGTGCTTTTGAATAGCTGTAGGTTCCCAACCTAAGCCCTGCTCATAGCATTTCACTTGCCTCCTAGGCTTTCTGTCTCTCCCGTGCTCCCCAGGATATTGCAGACAATCTCCTTTGCCCTTGTTATATCCTGTCCTCGGGGTTTCTTTCTTTCTCCTCAAGAAGGAATCTGTCTCTCCTTTCCATAGAGACTCTGGCTTACTCTGGGCATAGCTGTCTTCAGTGTAGCACTCAATAGCTTCTCTCTCCAGCTCATATGCCTCACTTCCTGCTTCTTCAGCCAACTCCTCATTACTTCCTTCTCTGCCTACCTCCATAAGCTCCACTGCAGTTTCTTTAATAGGGTGAATTCTGGGGCCGTGCTCAACTCCACCCCCTAACAGGTGTCCTGCATTACCTTGTGATTCACCCCTTGAATGATAGCACCGGCGTTTCTCTTGCCTCTGTGCCTGGTTCCCACGGTAACCAGGAGCCATGTGCTTCTGTTTACAGCTCAGCTCTACTTTTGTTCCTGGCTTTTTAGCTTCATTAAACGGGCTAGAAGGACCCACTATGTCACACTCTGCACGATCATTTAATTTTGCAGTTGGGTTGATCCTAGTCTCTCTTTACTATTTCTCTGGTTGTTTTTCTCTTAACCCTTTCCACTCAGATAAATTTTCTCCATTACTCATGCCAGATCGGAATACATTTTAAACAAGAAACTGCCCAAATTTCAACCAATGTGACATACAACATGACTGGTTACTGTAATGTGTATTATGAACCATAAACTAGTATGTTACTACTAGTACTACTACTGAGCATTTGTATAGCGCTACAAGTCGTACGCAGCGCTTCACAGATATATAAGAGACAGTCCCTGCTCATCAGAGCTTACAATCTAGTCAAGACAAGCACAGAAGGTGTAGGCAGGGATGAAACAAGGGGAAAGAAAAAGGAGATCAGGTGAGTCAAGATCCAAAAGCAGCAGCGAAGAGGTGAGTTTTCAGCCTGAATTTGAAGAGGGTTAGAGAAGGTGCCTGGCGTACAGACACAGGTAGTTTGTTCCAGGCGTAAGGTTATTCATATGCCCCACAGGATGGGACAAAAAATTGTAATGAGAAAATTTAAATGTCCCATGGGGTGGGACAGCTGAGTGGAAAGTCTTTTTTCCAGGATCTCATTTTTAGTTTCCGCTTCTTCACTCTGCCTTTCTTATTTGCTCCACTCCTACATAATCTCAAACTGATCTTTTTCATCTTTTTTCTCCATTCTTTTATCTGATTTTATCTAGCTATAGCTAGATGTTGTGCCTCCTGCTCCCTCATTCAGTCAGCATATTTTCTCCCATCACCTACTTACCACTCCTCTTATTCCAGACCTGTCACTCATTCCTTTACCGACATTCTATTCCCACCTCACTATCTGCCGGTACCAGCTTCTCCTCTTTCCCCCTTCAATCCAGTATCTCCCCTCTGTCTCTATATTCCCCCTCTTCCATGTCTAGCATCTCCCCATCTCTCTTCCCTACCCCCCCCCCCCCCACACTGGTCCAACATTTCCTTTGTCTCTTTTCTCTACCCTCACATGATACATATCTCCCTATCGTCCCCCCTCCCCAAGTGGTCCAACTCCTCGCTCCCACCCCCAACCACCATGGACCACTTTCTCTTCTCTCTCACTACCCCTCTGCTCCCTGCCCCCAAGCGATTCAGAATCTCCCCATCTCGTCCCTCTCACCATTGATCCTGTACGTCACCTAGCTCTCCACAGTGTCCCCTCATTGGCCCCTCTCCCCCCTTCTTCCCCACACTGTCTAGCAACATGCCATGCCATGCCATAATTGCTGCATAGTACATAGCCATGGCTACAATAGCAATATCTTAAAAAACAAACAAACTGGGGCGGAGCCTGATGTCCAGCGGGTAAGACGCTTCGCGCTGAAGCTCCCGAGAGGCCTACTTAGAATCCTGACTTAATACCTATATAAACTTACTATTTCGCTCCGGGCTGACCGGGGTACCTCGGGGGGGATGGCGGCCCATAAACCAGCGCGCTTGGACTTCGGGTCTCCTTCTTCTTCTCACGGAAAACGCTCCAAAACAGAGGTGTCCTCCCCACAGAAGATGGCTCCATTTCGGGAAAACCCCGAAATGCACCTGGAGATTTTAGAGGAAATACGCGGCGTGAAGGAATTGGTGCAGTCCAATGGAGAAGCGCTTAGAGCCCTGCGAGAAGACTTTGGAGTGCTCCAGGACCGGCTTGAAAGTCTCTCATTACGGCAGGACAATATGGCGGGGGTCCTCGACTCGCACGCGGTGCGCTTGGGCACACTGGACAAGGCTGAGCGCCAGATACAGAATCTTCAAAAGGAGTTAGAAGATAGCAATAATCGAGCCCGTCGCAACAATGTGAGGCTCATTGGAATACCGGAGGGGGTGGAAGCGGGAGATATGAGAGAATTCCTGCTCAAAACTCTTCCCTCCTTGCTGAAGATCACCTTTCATAAAGAACTGGAAATCGATCGTGCACACCGTGTTCCTACCCACATGGCGCTCAACCGAACGACGCCCCCCCGGCCTATTATCTTTCGCTTGCTACGATATCAACAAGTGGAACAAATTTTAA
This sequence comes from Ichthyophis bannanicus, assembly GCA_033557465.1. Classification (NCBI taxonomy): domain Eukaryota; kingdom Metazoa; phylum Chordata; class Amphibia; order Gymnophiona; family Ichthyophiidae; genus Ichthyophis; species Ichthyophis bannanicus. Next base: position 742,980,066 of record CM066031.1, on the reverse strand, counting down.
ATGCTGCTCGGGCGAACCATCATTTGGAATTTGAAGGTCACAAAGTCTCCTTCTTCCCTGATTTGGCAAAGCCTACCGTTGACCGACGGAAGAAACTCCTTGCTTTTCGCCCTCGACTTCAACAGCTACAGGCTCGCTTTGGCCTGTTGTATCCCGCGAAGCTCCGAGTGACTCTCCACAACCAAACCAGGACATTCAAAGATCCTGATCTACTATCAACATTTTTAGACTCCAAAGAAGCAGAGCAGATGCGCTAATCCAACGACTTGGACTTTTATTTGCCGGCTCTGTCCGCCATTTTGAAGGGCCCGATGCGGCGGTCATAGTCAAGCACAGAGACTACCTGGACTTTTTTTCTTTCTTTCTATGACTTTTTTGTTTTTTGGTCTCCTATCCCTCCATGATGTGTGCCTCGGTCGGATTCGGAGCATGCACAGTCCTACAGGTTATGTGTTTTTTCAATTTCGGCCTTCTCTGGGGCTTCTCCCCGCAGACACATGGTCGCCAGTAATTTTTGGGGTTCTGCTTCTTCTCTACCGCGCTGCGGTTTTTCTTTTTTAATGTGGGGCGCTTCATTGTATTATCTAAGCTTATTTTCTTTTATGCCATATGTACAGCCAGATACAGTCAATATGAGGGACATTGTGAAATTATGTGCGCTATCATGCTCAGAATTTTTAACTTGTCTGAATGGCCTTATGTAAAATCTTATCACTCAACGTAAAGGGCATTAATAGTCCAATCAAAAGAAAGAAAATCCTTAGCTATCTTAGCCATGAGCATGCTGATTTAGCGTTTCTTCAGGAAACGCACTTAAACTCTGCTGAAACACTGAAACTCAATGTTAAGCCTTACATGGTGGCTGCCTATTCTCCCGCCGTTTCCAAACGGTGCGGGGTAGCCATTCTGGTTAAGAAATCTTTGCAAGCTACTGTAATTGATACTAGCGCTGACAAGGAGGGTAGATGGGCCCGAGTACATCTTAAGGTTGGAGATAGTGAATTTACATGTATTTGCATTTATGCCCCGAATGTGGACGACCCTGCTTACTATGCAAGTATTGCGCAGTTGGCACAGGCCTCTGCCAATACTCCATTAATACTTGGTGGTGATTTTAATCAAGTGTTAGACCCTCTGATAGATAGACAGCCGCCTAGAACGAGTAGTCCACCCAAGAGTCTTGCTACCCTCACAGCTCTGATGCAAGATCTTGCGCTGGTAGATATATGGAGGCTGCTTCACCCCTCCGACTTAGAGTTCACTTTCTTTTCTGCCCCCCATCACTCCCAATCTAGAATAGATTTCTTTCTCATTTCCAAAGCAATGATTCCTCAAGTAGACACGACTAGGACTCATCCTCTCCATATTTCAGATCATGCTGCCATATCTTTATCATTACATGTCACTGCGCGGGACGATTCTCCCCGAGCTTGGTTTTTTGATAGATCCTTACTGGGTCAAAAAGATTTTCAGGTTGATATAAAGGCCGCTATCCAAGATTATTTTCATTTTAACTCACCCCATGACACAGCGAGCTGGGCTTGGTGGGAGGGTTTTAAAGCATCTATCCGCGCAACTATAACTAGCTATCAAATTCGGCAGGGGAAACAAAGAAAGCAGCAATTACTGATTCTAGAGCAGCAGATACAAGCTGGGGAGCGTCTTCTCACGTCCCGTACCGACCCATGTATTTTACTCCGTTTACAACGCTTGCGTTTTCAATACAATCAGCTTTTGTACACTGCTGCTGTTAAAAATATTGAATCACAACAAGGGCTATATTATCGGGAAAATAATCGTGCTGGCAAATTATTAGCAAATGCCCTAAAAGGTCAAAAAGAAGCCAAGCGTGTTACCGCCCTCCGTAATCCGTCGGGGGGGGGGGCTTGGTCACTAAAGATACCGAAATCTTAGAACTTTTTCGTGATTTTTATACTCGGCTTTATCAATCTGAATGTGATTTTGAGCCCGATGTATTTGAACGCTTACTTTCAGGGGTACAAAGACCGACCCTATCTGACGAAGATAGAGTGGCCTTGGACACACCATTTACTGTCTCAGAAATTCATTCTGCTATCAAGAAATGTGCCTCAGGTCGAGCCGCAGGCCCAGACGGTCTCCCTGCTGAATTCTACAAAACCTTTCACGCCGACTTAGCTCCAGTTTTGAAACTTTATTTTTCTGCTCTGGCCGAGGAGGGTTCTCCTTCTGGGTCCTTTTCAATGGCAAATGTAGTAGTTTTTGAGAAAGAGGGGAGAGACCCGCAACTAACAGCTAATTATCGTCCAATCTCCCTCCTAAACGCGGACTATAAAATATTTGCCACCATTCTCTCTACCCGGCTCTGATAGGATGCCTACCTTAATACACCCAGATCAATGCGGTTTCATTCCTGGTAGATCAACTGCTGACAATGCTCGGACTCTATGCCATGTACTGACTACCGCAGTTAATCTTGATCGCCCATTTGTTGGTCTCTCACTTGATGCTGAGAAGGCCTTTGATCGCTTAGAGTGGCCCTTCCTGTTTGCAGTCCTCCGCTGGTACGGATTCGGGGAAGGTTTTCTCCGTTGTCTTCGCACCATGTACGCGCAGCCTACAGCCAGTATATGTGCCAATGCTTTAAAGTCTCAGCCTTTTCCCCTTCAACGCGGCACTCGCCAGGGATGCCCACTGTCTCCACTTCTCTTCGATCTTGCACTCGAACCCTTGGCTTTACTAATCCGGCAATCGGAGGAGATTCATGGAGTCCCCTTCACCCATAGGGAAATCAAAATTTCAGCGTATGCTGATGACCTTATGCTTTTTGTCTCTATAGACTCAGTACCGGCGGCTGTCCTAGAGCAAATTGGTAAATACTCACAACTGTCCGGTTATAAGATAAATTGGACCAAGTCGGTAGCCTTTCCATTAAATCCTTTGCTTCATCAGGCAGATATGCAACCCTTCCCCTTTTTATGGCAACCTCGCATGGTCAAATACCTTGGGGTTCACTATTGTTCTCCTTTGGAAGACACTATCTCCTTCAATGCCAAAGACTTAACCTCTAAAGTCCGGGCGCTTACTCACCGCTGGACTCCTTTAACACTTACCTGGTGGGGTCGATTAGAAACCATAAAAATGATGATTGTTCCGAAAGTGAATTATATCTTAGAAATGTTGCCCTGTCTCTTACCTCGACGTATATATAAAGATATAGAGGGCCTTCTGACTAGATACTTGTGGCAAAACAAGACACCTAGGATAGCGAAACATAAGCTGCAAGCAGATAAGGAAAATGGGGGTGTCAGATTCCCTGATTTCCTGAAGTATCATCAATCTTTTCTTCTCAAACAAGGCGCTCGTTGGCTGGAAGATCCAGTACCGAGTAGACCTGTGTGGCTAGACATAGAAGAGGACCTTTGCAAACCGATTCCTCTTACTTTTCTCCCTGGTATGACTCTCCCATCAGACTCCCACTTTCCACCAATGCTTTTAGACACCTTAGGTGCCTTTAATAATCTTATGCAAGCTCCCACTTTGGTACAATACTCGATTTCGAATACAAAATAAGCCGATGGCGTGGAGCCCCTGGTACACTAGGGGCATTTGGATTCCCAGTCAGTTGTTCCATGAAGGTCGCTGGAAAACTTTTAGTGAATTGCAAATTGAATTTGGTCTCCCAGCGAAACACTACTTTCAGTTGGTGCAACTTCAGCATTGCCTTCGGAGTGCTAAGGTGCTCCCGCCATCGGCCTCCCCTACACAAGGTTGGTTGGAGACTATCCGATCTATCGGTAATTCACCGGGTGTAGCATCCAATTTTTACAAAACCTTATGTAATGCTATAACTAGAGATACCCCTATAGCGCAGAAAGCATGGGAGAGAGAATTGCATGTGACTTTGACCCCGGAGCAATGGAGCCTTGTCTGGAGTAGAGTGACACGGGTCTCCCGATCCGCCTCACTCACTCAGACACTCTTCTTTCTAGCCCACCGGTGTTTTTACACTCCTGACAGATTAGCCAAATGGAACACTACTCAGGGCAATAGCTGCTGGACATGTCATGCGGCCATTGGTTCACTACCTCATGTTATGTATGAATGTCCCGCACTACAGTATTACTGGCGTCGGGTCTGGGGTCGTATCCAGTCTATTTTGCACTTTCAAGAGCCCCTTTCTTGGAGGATAGTGGGACTTCGCTCAGCTGCGGGGATCCCCTCTCTTCCAAAAACGGCTTACTTCCTTTTGGACTTTATGCTTGGCATTGCTATTTCCCTAATCACGAAATACTGGAAAATAGCTCTCATCTGAGCCCCAATGAATGGTGGAATCATGTCTGTCTCTACAGTAAATATGAACAAATACCTCGTATGTTTGCTTCCCCCATTCAGACTCCTCATCATCGGTCCAAATGGAAGATGCTCAATGACTATGTACATTCTGCTCAATGCTCTCATCTGACTGTCTAAATTTGTATATATCTTTGTCCCATGATTATTCTGTATCGCAGATACTCTTTTGATTGTTTTGATGTATAATCACTGTTGTTTGGAAGCGTTCACATGCTGACATAATCAGCTAGAGAAGAAGCGTGGGGGTGGGGGGTAATTGGGTTTACTTTTCTTTATTGTATACTTGTTTTGTCTCCTTTGGTGTGTTGTTTCTTTTGTTTGTTGCAAAATGAAAATAAAAGTTTAAAAAAAAAAAAAAAAAACTACAAGGAGCGTGGATGGTGCCGAGTTCCAGTCCTGCATTACTGAACTTTGCTGCTACATCTCGCCCCTTCAGGTGCACACTTCCTTGGTAAAAAATTGGAATTTTATTTATTTATATTTGTTTATTTGCTTGCTTTTATATACCGCGCTTTTTGCAATCAGTGTGGTTTACATATAACATAAACAACCAAACGTTTTACATAGAACCAGAGATAACAAGAACAAAAGACAGTGGAACAGTTACATGGAACAACTTTGCATAGAACAGATTAACTTTAACTAAAAACAGAAGAACAGTAGGAAAAATATAATCTAGCTAAATGTTCTTAAACCCGTGTTCTTGACCAGTGTGAGGGATGATGAGCAAGGATGGGCAGAAAATAGGAGGCCTTGTTTAGGGTGGTTGGTTGTAGACTGATTGGAACAAATATCTTTAATGCCTTCCTAAATGACGTAAAATCTGGGCTGCACCGGATCGTTGGAGGTAGGGTTTTCCAGCAGGATGGTGCAAAAAACGAAAAAGCACGATTCCTGGTAGCCTGGGTACAAGTCCTTATTTTTGAAGGGATGAGGAGCGAGTTTACCATGTATGACCTCCTAGTTCTGGTTTGTATGAGCTCAGCAATGGAGGTTGCAGACACGCCATTAAGAGCCTTGAAGGTAAGCAGGAGGTCTTTGTATGTCAAGCGATTTGTTATAGGGAGCCAGTGGAGCTGTATCAAGAGGGGCGTGATGTGTTCATATCTGGACACTGTCATGAGTGTTTGGGCAACTGTATTCATGGCCAGTTGTAGAGGCTGTAGGGCGTGCTTTGGGAGGCCATGAAGAATTACATTGGAGTAGTCAAAGTGAGGAAAAACGATGGCTTGGCAAACTGTGTGAAAATCTGAGGGTTTGAGGAGAGGGCGTAGGTGCCTGAGGGGTCTCAGTTTATGGTAAACTGCCTTGGTAATGTTATGAATGTGGGTTTCCCAATTAAGATGCTGGTCCAATGCGATTCCCAGGTAATGTACTTCCAGCTTGGGCACAAGATTGATGTCATTCAGCTTGAGGGAAGTTGGTGGAGTGAAAGTATTGCCTTTAGTTATAAATAAAACCTCTGACTTTTTGCTGTTGACAGTCAGGTTGTGGGAGGCAAGTCAATCTGAAACTGCTTTGAAACACTCTGTGATGGGAGAATAGTCAGGGTTGTTTATTGAGAAGGGGGCATAGAGTAAGACATCGTCGGCATAGATGTGGTAGTAGACTTTGAATGATTGAATGATGGAACAAATTAGCTGTATATACACATTGAATCATATCATAATGCAGCAAGGAGACTATTTGGGATTTTTTTTTCCTTCAACGAATGACTCATCAAATGTAAAGCTACTCCAACCTTTAATATAGTAGGAACTTACCAGAGTGTCACACAGGCTTTTACCCATAGAGAGCAGTGAATACTCAGACTAGGCAACTTTCAACAGAATTTGAGTTCAACTGGATTTTTTAACAAATTTGGCAGACTGATGCCTAATAATATGTCCCAACGCATTGCTCTGGTCAGATGCTTTAATCAACTCAGATACTGAACAAATTATTGTATCAAAACATAGAATGCATATTAGAAGCAGATTGTCTATTTAATTAGGGAAAATTATTTCAAGGGGCTAAAAACCTCAGAAATATCTTTGCTGCTGGAACTTTCATCTGGACAAGATCAATATTCAAAACTAGGGTCTAGATTCACTTAAATCATCATAGATTCTTGTACTAGTTGACATTGTCCAAGAGGAAGAGGAGTCTAGTGGGTAGAGCAGCAGGCTCAGAACCAGGGAAGCCGGAATTTATATCCCTGCTTGCAGGGACACAGCTGGGATTTCTGGCACTCCTTTAACCTATAAAATCGATGCCCCCACACCCCATGCAGAGATAATAGAGTGGGGCCTGCAACAGATTTTGGTGTTCCCTAAAATGCTTGCAACATTTAGGTTATGCTATGGTTTTGGCACTTGATATACCGCCCTTTACTGTGTGCATCAGAGCGGTTTACAGATATATTCTAACAGGCACTTAACCATGTCGCTGCTTAACAAATTGTATCCAGCAAAGCAGACCATAAGGGAGCCACAAAAGCTGCAGCGGCTCTAATTTAGTGAGGCTGATTTTGTTGTTTCAGAGAAGAAATCATGTATTAATAAATAGAATGCATGTTTACGAAAGTACGGGAAGCATGGGGTAGACTGACCTTTGTAGCCATACAGCGAGCTTACTTCAAGGGGTCAGATCTGCCGTTTTGACACCTGGTGGCAATGGAGGAGGAGCGGGAGGCTGATCATGCCTGATCCAACCACTGAACACCAGGGACAATATCTTTGCGTAGACAGGGGAGGGTCTTTCCAGGGCAGGGGGAGCACCTACTGCCACATGACACTACATTCTACGGCAGCTTCTCTTCCGGAGCTTATGTTCAACAGGGGTGTTCCTGCAGTACTTACCAAGATAGGGAAGGCAGGCCCATACAGTAAGCATCTACCTTTGCAAGATAGATGCTGGACATGCCCCTTGTATTTCCTGCACAAAGTTTGCTCTTACCGTACCTTGCCTTTTGCTCTTAAGGTGCGATAAATACAAACAAGCTACTGCACTTTAGTAGACACGTCCCTTACTGCATTCTGCTGACCCTTCCTTCTTGCAACATGGGATCAGTCACTTCACCCTTCACTGTCTGAATCATTCTGGGGCTAGGGAAGGTCCTACTTCATCTGAAAGCAACTTGCCTCGAGTTACCATTGAAAAGGCATGAGCTAAATTCGAATCAACTGTAGCTCCGTTAGATACAGAACATCTGATAACCAGGATATATGGCTTGAAAAAGCGATAGCCCATACTCTTCCTTATCATTTAATTTTTCTAAGCAGTTTATCTTCTGGCTCCATTTCCTATTATGTCAGTGTTGTGTCTTTAATAGAGGCAAACATACTTCAAAAAATAAAATAAGCCTTAAAATAAAAATTAAATAGTCGTATAACCTAGCAGCTGCATTTTGCCATCGTTTCTATGTCATTTCTCAATAACATACAGTCAAACCTCGGTTTTCATGATTAATCCGTTCGAAAAAGTCTGACTAAAACCGAAACGTATGAAAACTGAAGCAATATTTCCCATAAGAAATAATGTAAATTCAATTAATCCGTTCCAGACACCCAAAAATATTCACAAAAAATACATTTTATAGAGAATAACTATATTTTTACATACAGAAAACAATGAGAAATAAATATAAATGACTAATGAAATGGATAAATGAACATTTAACATCACTGAAAGCAAGCTAAGTACAGTACTGTACAGTACAGTATGTTAACATCTGGCCTTAGCCACCCCTGACAAGCTGCTGTGCCCAGCTCTCTTCGGAATCACATTGAATTCAGTCCATTAAAATACCTTTACATTATCTGCTCAATGCTTCAGAATGGCAGAAAATCTTAATGATATTGCTTCAGACGTACCCTGCAAGAGAAAGAACTGCCTCCCACATTCATGCAACATCTCCTGCTTACGTTGACAGCTTTTCTTCCCTGCTACCGGGACAAAATCTCAGTCAAAAGACGTTGAAAACCGAAGCAATGCATGAAAACCGGGACAAAATCTCAGTCAGAAAAGACGTTGAAAACCGAAGCGTATGAAAACCGGGGCAAATGAAAACCGAGGTTTGACTGTACTAGATTAGTATGTGTCTATAATCTCTCTTTCTGTAGCCATACTGTTTGGTGAACTAATATCCATCAGCAACACAGAAGGTAGAAAGAAAGTTTCTTCTTTGGCTGAACCCTCTAGGTCATGTTTTGGCTAGCACTGGGTCACTTTTTCAAAGCAGTAACAAATGTAGTTCAAAGCACTTTAGTTTAATCCTTTGGAACAAATGAAAGATATCTTTTGTATGAAAAGGTTCTCCGGGTATTCTGCAGTGAGCAAGCTTTAACTCTGTATTTATCTATCTAGACAGACACACACACATACACACAAAGTTAAGCATACCACACGCACATTTCAGATAAAATTACTCCAACCCATGAACTCGGTAATGGACCTTCACTACCATAAAAATTTATTACAGCCGTATGCTGTAAAAAGGGGAGTTTAGATGGTAACTCAATTATATCATTTTGCTCATAGTGATAATCATTTTAGCCAGAAAGGGAAAAATGATTCGTTGTCAAGCAACATGGTTTTTTTTAAATCTGTAAATAGGATAGAGAGAGCTGTGGTAGAGTGTTCTCTGAGATCAATTGTCATAGTCTGCTTCAAGCAATACATTATCCAGACTTCTGTTGATTGATTAAATAGGTGTTCAACAGCACAAAGTACCCATAATGGACTGTAAGTAATTTATCAGAACTGCATAGCCGACGGCCACCGAGCCTTTGAAGAAGAGATCTAGTAATTACTTAGATTATTGATTCTGTACCCTAAATGTAAATATACACTATATACATAAATAAGTCATACTTGCCCTTTTAGGAGACAGAAAACTAGAAGCTTGTAATTTGAGTCTTCTTGTGCAATTTCCTCTCCATGCAAAAGAATGGGAGTTGGAAAGGGCGAGAAAAAGATATTAGGTACAAGTGTAGCTGCAAACTACAATCTGAAATGGAAATGAAAGCAACTTCAGTTGAGTGTGAAGATGTGCTAGATTGTAATAGAAAGATCTAGGAACTGCTTTGAAAGGGTCATTAAATATGACCTTTTGTACTCTGAAATGTGCACTCAGACTTGGATGCACAAGCAATAATATAGAAAAATCAAAATTTGAAGTCATAATCTATACAAGGCGGCACTTAATTATCAATCAGCTGCATTATTTATTTAGCAAACATATCTATTGGACAGATCCGAGAGATATTCCTTTGCTGGATTACATCAAACTACATCATGAGGAAAAAAACACTAGAAATCGATCAAAATCAAGTCACTAATAAACTAATAAAATCACAATCTTAAAATTCTTCCACCAATAATGATACCAAGAAAGTTCTTCCCTAAAGCTAATCATGAATGGCAAAAAGTTTGAGAAAAAGTCAAATTTAGCCTTCTGTGAAAGGCAAGCAATTTCTTTTTCCTGTCTGAAATCTAGAAGATGGGCATTCCACCATCTCACTCCTGGTGCAGAAAATACTTATTCAGGGTTCCATAAAGGCGTAAAAGCTTACAGGATGGAACCATAAGGAGGAGATGCCCTGAGGAATGAAGAAAACAAAAGAAATCTGTGGTGCTTCCCCATGGAAGCCTTGAAAACTAGAGTAAGCACTTTAAATCTAATTCACAAAGCAATGGGGAGCCAATGAAAGTTTTTTAGCAGCAAATTGTCTTAAGGAACGATATAGGATTGTGCTAAAATGTGCTAGCTGTCAGCATGGGTCTGACACACACTAAAGATGCATGTTGGACCTGCCTTGCAAGTGGGAGGGTTTGGGGCAGAGTGGGTGGGGCATGTACTGCGCGGGCGGTACACCCACTCTACTTGCACAGTGAGCTAATAGCATGGGTACACTCACCGTCACCTCCATAGGTGGCATTGAGTGCATCTGCACTCTCCTTGTGCTGCAGCAGGACCACATACTGCGGTAACTGCTGGAAACATGTTTTCCTAATGCTCCCTAGCTTCATGCCTTATGAGTGTGTTAGATGCAACACAACAGCCTCTTTTAGTAAAAGGGCCTCATAGTTCTTCCATGTTACAATGGAGAGTGATTAATAGAGTGCTCCCACATTGGCATGAGGGGAGGGAGCTCAAACCAGAATTTCAAATTACTGAGAACAAAAGTTGGATTCACAGATTCAAATCATGTGGTTCCACCATGTTCAATGAGGAAATTGAATGGTACACCTTAATGGGATAAACTGTGGAATCACATTGAGGTCTGTGATTGCAGAACATGGAGTGATAGCACAGTTACTTACCTGTAACAGGTGATCTCTGGGAACAGCAGGAATAAGTCTTCACATATGGGTATCGTTGGTATCGACGGAGCCTGCGCGGGAACGCTCCCCAGCGTCCAATAAGAAAGCTTTTGGGAGCATCCCACAGCACCTGGGTGCTGCCTTCCCGCCTTTCCCAACCGCCTCTCTCCAGTTCGAGTTTTAAAGCTGAGACAAAGAGAGAGAGAGGGAAGGAAAGATAGATAGAGAGATACAACTCCTAGGGGAGGTGGGTGGGTTGTGAAGACTTATTCCTGCTGTTCCCAGAGATCACCTGTTACAGGTAAGTAACTGTGCTATCTCCAGGAACAAGCAGGAATGAGTCTTCACATATGGGGACTCCCTAGCTGCAAATGCCAGGGAGAGACCCCAGAGTTGTGTGTCCTTGAAAAGGGCTCCACTTCCCCCCATGGATCTCTGGCATCCAACCAGGGTAGGTAGGTAGGAGTTGATTAGGAATGGAACAGGTGTTTGAGAACAGCCTGACCAAACGAGGCATCCCGGCGGGAGTCCTTGTCCAAACAGTAATGGGCTGTGAAGGTATGAACTGAGGCCCAGGTGGCCGCTCAACAGATTTGGTCGATGGACACAGAGTTTAGATGAGCCATTGAGGCTGCCATGGCCCTCACATTGTGAGCTGTGACATGGCCTTCCAGAGAAAGGTTCCTACTTTGGTAGGCGAAAGAAATACACTGAGCAATCCAGTTGGACAGTGTTCTCTTAGAAACTGGAAGTCCTAAATGGGAAGGATCAAAAGCAACAAAGAGTTGAGAAGACTTTCTATGTTGCTGTGTTCTTTGTAAGTAAAAGGCGAGAGCTCTTTTACAATCCAAAGTATGAAGATTCCTCTCTGCACTTGATGCATGAGGTCCTGGAAAAATGACAGGTAAGTATACCTCCTGGTTCAGATGAAAAGGCGAGACCACTTTGGGCATAAAGTGTGGCTTGGTCCTGAGGACTACCTTATCATGATGGAACCTTGTATAAGGAGGATTAGCCACCAAGGCTTGCAACTCATTGATGCGACGTGCTGAGGTGACTGCAATGAGAAAGATAACCTTCCAAGAAAGAAATTTCAAGGAGGTGGTGGCTAAAGGTTCAAAGGGTGGCTTCATAAGCTGGCCAAGAACCAGATTTAAGTCCCATGCCATTGGAGGTGGTCTAATGGGAGGTTTAGTTAAAAGAAGGCCTCCCATGAATCTTGCTATAAAAGGATGAGAGGAAACAGGCTGTCCGTTGAGAGGCTTGAGGGACGCTGCAATAGCACTCAAATGGACTCTTACCGAATTCGTTTTGAGGCCTGCATGGGAAAGATGCAGAAGATACTCTATTAAAGAATTCAAAGGTATTGCAAGAGGGTTAAGACCCTTCTCTGAACACCAAATGGTAAATCTTTTCCATTTGAAAGCATAGGAACGTCTAGTGGAAGGCTTTCTAGAATCATGAATAATATCTCTGACTTGCTGAGAGAGATGGAAAACCTGAAGGTCTAGGCCTTCAGCAACCAGGCCCTGAGATGGAGAGACTGGGGGTTTGGGTGCCACAACGTTCCGTCTTCCTGGGAGAGAAGATCTGGAGCAGAGCCCAACTCCAGGGATGGAGCTTGAGAGAGATGCAGAAGTAGAGGGTACCACACTTGGCGTGGCCAATGTGGTGCTATGAGGATCATAGAACCTTGGTCTCTCTGAAGCTTGAACAGTGTTTTGGGAATTAGGGGAATGGGTAGAAAGGCATAAAGGAAGTCTTGACCCCAGTGAAGGAGGAAGGCATCCTTGGCCTGAACTCCCTGACACGGAATCCTGGAACAGAACCGGGGAAGTTTGGCATTCCACGGACTTACAAATAGGTCTATGTCCGGGATTCCCCAAATTCGAAAAATCCTGACTACCTGGTCCCTGTGGAGGGACCATTCGTGTGGAAGCAGAACTCGACTGAGTCTGTCTGCCCAAGAGTTTTAAACGCCTGGAAGATATACTGCCATAAGATGAATCTGATGCTCTCTGGCGAAGGCCCACAGTCGCAACGCTTCATTGCAAAGTGACAGAGAGCCAGTCCCTCCCTGCCTGTTTACATAGAACATGGCTACTTGATTGTCCGTGTGTATGAGGACTGTCCTGTAGCTGAGCAGGGAGTAGAACACTCAGAGCTAAGAAAATTGCTCTGAGTTCCAAGAGATTTATGTGTAGTGAAGTCTCCTGTGGAAACCAGATGCCCTGGGTGGAGAGATCTTGCAGATGAGCTCCCCAACCCATTGGAGAGGCATCTGTTGTAATGGTTGCTTGGGGAAGTGACTGTTGAAAAGGGGACCCCAGCAACAGGTTTTGAGAGAACTTCCACCACTGGAGAGACCAAAAAAGGCGACTGGAGATTTCTATTTTGTCTGACAGGCAACCTGATGCCTGAGTCCATTGGGTGGACAAAGTCCATTGAGCTGCCCTTATGTGAAGGCGAGCATATGGAACCACATGCACAGTGTGGCCTAAGAGTTGTAACATTTCTCGAGCAGTTAAAAGGGGCTTTAACTGTATTTTGGAGGCTAACTGCACCAAGCGTAGGCAATGGGCCTGAGGAAGATAGGCCCTTGCAGTTGTGGTATCCAACAAAGCCCCTATAAACTCGAGGGACTGAGTAGGGGTGAGACTGGATTTTGGGATGTTTATTACTATCCCAAATACTGAAGGACACGCATTGTGCAGGTTAGACAAGTCTTGGCCTCTGCTTGAGATGGAGCTCGAATGAACCAGTTGTCCAGATATGGGAAGACGAATATTCCTGGAGTGCGTAGAAATGCAGCTGCTACTGCCATGCATTTCGTGAACACCCTTGGTGCAGAGGCCAGACCAAAAGGAAGCACCCTGTATTGGTAGTGCTTTCCTTGAAAAAGGAACCGAAGGAACCTTCTGTGAGTTGGATGGATGAGGACATGGGTGTACGCATCCTTAAGATCTAGAGAACAAAGCCAGTCCTGACTCTGAAGGTATGGAAGCAGAGCACCGAGAGAAATCATCTTGAATTTCTCCTTGAATAGAAATTTGTTCAATTCTCTGAGATCTAAGATGGGTCTGTAGCCCCCTGTTTTCTTTGGAATAAGAAAATAAGGGGAGTAGAACCCTGTGCCTTGTTGAAGAGGAGGTACTTCTTCTATTGCCCCTTGGGCAAGAAGGATGGCAATCTCCTGACCTAGAAGGTTGAGGAGAGATGTTGGAGAATTGAACTGTTTCACCATGGTGTGGGGGGGAAGGCTTAAGAAATGAAGCTTATGATGGAGAGTGTCCATTGCTCTGCTGTGATTTGCTCCCATCTGGGAGCAAAGTAAGTCAACCTCCCTGGGATGGTAAGGGGCTCTGGTCCTTCCAGAGCTAGAAAGGCTAAGTTCTCTAGTAGCGAGTCAAAGGCCCTGACGAGGCTGAGGCTGCTGGGCCGTGGAAGGTCTAGCTGCCTTTGACTTGGCCTGTTTAGGTGGTTGCTGATGCTTTGCAGCAAAACGACCTGCAGAAGATGCCTGCTGACCATAAGCAGGATAGTATCTTCCCTTTTTGGAAAAAGATGTCTTTTTAAACAATCTTTTCTTAACAGGAGCAGAGGTAGACTTTGAAAGTCGATCCAAAGCAGAGTTTTCAGCATCCATCTGAGTGGCCTTTGCTTGCCAATCCTTACCAAAAAGGTTTTCACCTGTACAAGGGAGATTTCCCAATTGATCTTGGACCCAGAGCTCCAAATCAGAAGCTTGTAGCCAAGCAATTCGGCGTGCCCCTATGGCAATAGCCAAAGCTCTGCTTACACACTCAAAAGAATCAAAGGCTGCATGGTTGGAAAATTTGGAGATATCTTGGGCATGTTTGAGTCAAGTGAGAAACTCCTCTCTTTTATCCTCTGAAACGAAAGGGATTAAAGTCTGCAGATGATCTGTGACTTTTTAGAAACATTCCTATATAGAGACTACAGGAATTGATCCTAGCAGCTAGCATAGCAGCTTGGAAAACCCTTCGGCCAAAAACATCCAGGGTCCTGCATTCACGCCCTGGAGGATTAGATGAGTGTCTTTTTGCACTCTTTATCTTCTTCATGGCAGACTCTACCACAATAGATTGGTGAGGAAGCTGAGTCTTGTGGAAGCCAGGACAAGGAGGGACACGATACATGGTGTCTAACCTGCGAGAATGAGGAGAGGTGGTGAGAGGTGTCTCCAACATCCTCAACATGAGATCATAAAGAATCTCATGAACAGGTAAAGTAGCTGCCTCCTTAGGAGCTTTAGGATATTGTAAAATATCCAACTCCTTGGCTCTGGGTTCTGACTCAGGGGCCACTGTGATAGAGAGGCCCCTAGCCACTTCCCTAACAAAGTCTTGAAAAGACAAGTCTTCTGGAGGAGACATTCTTCGTTTAGGTGAAGAAGACTCCTGAGGAAGAAGTATGGATGCTTCTACAGAACCCTCAGACTCATCAGAGTCCTCAGAGGAATTGAAGTATCGCCTGTCTGGATGCTCCTGTAAAGCCCGATAACCTTATCGAGTGGGAGCGACATCGGGAGTAATCGGTACCGGTTCGGTACCGATGGGCATCATAGGACAGGGTACCGTTGCAGTCGACACCGAAGCCGATGCAATCGGTACCGGTACCGGGAGCGATGCCAGTACCGGAGCCGGTACCAGCAACGGGGATTGTTGCGGTACTGGAGGCGTCGCAGCCTGTATGAAAGCCATTAAGGTGCGCTGCATGGTCAGAATCTTCTGATCCATCGACGCCACCAGTGTCTGGATGTCGGTACCAGTGGGAGCCACCGGTACCCCAGAACACGGCAACAGATGATCTGTCGAGGCTGAGCCATCGATGTCAACCTGTGACCCCATAGATAATGCTTTGGAAGCCGGAGCTTCCCGCCGGGGTAATTTTGCCGGTGCAGAATCCTCGAGGGCAAGCCCGGAGGCATCTCGATGCTTGGAGGGAGATCTGCCCTTCGAGGACCGGCCAGATTTATGCTTGGTTACCTGAGATCCATGGGAGGAAGAGGAGGCCCTTGAAGACGTCGATGCTACCGAAGCTGCATCAGAGGGAAACAGGGTACCGAGCTTGGCTGCTCAGTTCTGCCGACCTCTCAGACATCATGGTACAGGACATACAATCCGTGATGGAATGGTCAGGTCCCAAACACTTTAGACACCAGTTATGGGTGTTGGTGACAGAAATAGTACCGCCACATTTTGTGCATTTTTTAAACCCAGAAGCGGGCTTCTCCATAAGGAAAATATTTTTAGGCCTAGGGCCCAAAAACTGAAAATGTACAGTAGAAATAAAGCGTTTTTTTTTTTTTTTGAAAGAAAGAAAAGAAAGACCGGCGGTACCGGTCCGACGTCGAAGGCGGCAGACGCGTACACAAAAGAATAAAGAAAAAATAAAGAACTTCTTCTGCGGTGACAGGAACACGACCTGCTGGCTCCGCGGAAAAGAAGAACTGGAGAGAGGCGGTTGGGAAAGGCGGGAAGGCAGCACACAGGCGCTGTGGGATGCTCCCAAAAGCTTTCTTATTGGACGCTGGGGAGCGTTCCCGCGCAGGCTCCGTCGGTACCGACGATACCCATATGTGAAGACTCTTTCCTGCTTGTTCCTGGAGATAAATAGAACCAGAAGTTTGGATGAGTTGTCAATATGGAGTTAGTGAGCTGAGGACGCCATCAACTGAAAGCTGGAATTTATTGAGTGTTTTCATCATTGGAAAGTAATTGTTGGACTGGGAGATGTCTGAATTAAACAGTGATGACGAATGGATAAGTGAATTTATAATCCCTTGAATCAGGGAGGGTGAAGTGAAGCCCTTCCGAAACATATCATTATGTTAGGTTAAAATAATGTTGATGGGGAGTTTTCCTTTGGGGAGATAATGAATATAAATTGATATTAGTTGTAGCTACAGGCTGCAATGATTGGATGCAATGCAAATGTTGTGGAGTTTAAACAAATACATTAAAGGATTTTGGACAAGGTTGAAGATCTTGAATAAAAGAAAGGTCTCAGTAATTCTAAAAAAAATATTTCAAAATTAAAAATGTCATTAAAATGACCCAGTTAGTATATCAGCTGCAGGGTGATATGTTTGTTATCTAAAAAATAAAAAAAGAAATTTGGTTTGTGAAAAGATTGGATAAGGGCTCAAATGAGATTACTAGATTTACTAGAGTTGATCCCTAAAGAGGATGACGACTTTGATTTTTCAAAATATTGGTAAGCCATCACTAAGAGGGCTGTCATATTCAGAATTAGCAGAAGTACCTTTAATAAAGTGTTAGGAAGACCTAAAGGGTTGAGTTAGAATAATCAAACCTTGAGACTACTATGGCCTGGACCACGGACCTCAGCTCTGCGAAAGCGAGCAGGTGAGTCTGTACAGCAGGCAACGTTTAAAAACTGAAAAGCAAACAATAGATCTCATCTGAGATTTTGATGAAAAATCGGACAATGAAAGTAACATTAAGGAAGAGGTTAATAAGCTGCAGTAGAATATTATTCAGTACTTAAGGTTAGTAACTCCCATGGTAAATGAATAATGCAACTCACAATCTGCTTCCCTAGTTGCATTAGCTGGCATTAACTGCATCTGTGCTAACTGCAATGCATTTAATGTCTGTGCATTAACTAAAAACATAAGAAATGCCATACTGCATCAGACCAAGGTCCATAAAACCCAGTATCCTGTTTTTAATTGCCAAGCCAGGTCACAAGTACTGTCGCGTTCCCAAAAAGGTACACAGATTCCACAGTACTTATCCCAGGGAAAGCAGTGGATTTTCCGGGTCCTCTTAATGGTTTATTGACCTTTCTTCCAGGAACTAGTCCGATCCTTTTTTAAACCCAGCTACACTAACAGCTTTTACTACATTCTTTGCCATTTTGGTGGCTCTTCTCTGTACCTTTTCTAATTCCGCTATATCCTTTTTAAGATATGACAACCAGAACTGCACACAGTATTCAAGGTACAGTCGCACCATGGAATAATACAGAGACATTATATTATCCTTGGTTTTGTTCTCCATTCCTTTCCTGATGATTCCTAGCATTCTATTTGCTTTCTTTGCTGCCGCTGCACATTGTATTATCCACGATGATGCCTAAGTCCTTTTCCTGGGTGGTGGTTTCTAATGTGTAACCATAGTTTGAGTTGTTCTTCTTTAAGTGCACAACTTCACACTTGTCCACATTAAATTTCATATGCCATTTGGACATCCAGTCTTCCAATTTATCAAGGTCCTCTTGCAATTTTTCACAATCCTCTTGGGTTTTAATAACATTAAATAATTTTGTGTCATCAGCAAATTTGATAACCCACTTGTTATTCCCAATTCCAGGTCATTTATGAAGATGTTAAAAAGCAGCGGGTCCAGCACAGATCCTTGGGTACTCCATTGACTTTTCTCCATTGAGAAATTTGCCATTTATCCCTATTCTTTGCTTTCTATCTTTTAACCAGTTCCTGATCCACAATAGTACACTGCCTCCTATCCCATGACATTTTAATTTCACCAAGAGTCTCTTATGAGGGACCTTGTCAAAGGCTTTCTGAAAATCCACATACACTATATCAACCAACTCACCTTTGTCTACCTGTTTATTCACACCCTCAAAAAAAATATAACAGATTAGTAAGACAAGTTTTTCCTTGGCTAAATCCATGTTGGCCGTCTCCCATTAAACCATAACTATCTACGTGTTCAGTAATTTTATTTTTTATAATTGTTTCTACCATTTTGTCCGGTATTGACATCAGGTTTCCCAGATCACCCCAGAACACTTTTTAAAAATTGTATGGAAAGATGTTGGGCACACTCCCAACAGGCAGCATGGAGGTTTTATAGTTGCCCTATGATAATATTGGCAATTAAGGAACAGTTAGTGCAAAACCTTACCACACTTTAGTAAATAGAGCCCTATATGATTTTATATACACTTTAGGGTAAACACTCATAGGGTTTTATCTAACTCTGGGGCATATTAACTACAATGCAGCAGTGCATCATGTGTTAAGCCCCAAAAAAACATACCGTGTGGGTGGCGCTGGGTCTATGCTAGTAAAAGGAGGCATACCCAACATGTTCACATTTATTTAGCGCAGGTTCATACCACCCCTGTGCTAAGCAGTTTGCCGTT
The DNA here is from genome assembly GCA_033557465.1 of Ichthyophis bannanicus. Taxonomy (NCBI): domain Eukaryota; kingdom Metazoa; phylum Chordata; class Amphibia; order Gymnophiona; family Ichthyophiidae; genus Ichthyophis; species Ichthyophis bannanicus. The sequence goes on along the minus strand of CM066031.1, from coordinate 742,961,265 downwards.
TTTACCATTGATGCACTTAATGCCACCCATTGCGTTGATGGCTATACTAACCTCAGTGCACACGCTTTGTTCCTGAACAGCCCAGTCTCCACCCCCAACCCATCTAAGCAGTTAGCATGGGATATTTAGCATGATTGCATATATCGTGCATGATAACCGTTACTGCAACACACTTGGCATGAGCTAAACCCTATTCTGTACCCATGGTTTAGTAAACATGCCTCTGAGTTAGATGGATAAATTATTTTTATTTTAGAAAAATTCCACCTGCTGAATTTCTAAAATTATATTTCCTAAATTCACAAGACAGCTAAAGTTAGGTGCTCAAACATGTACAGCAATGGAGGGGGGGGGGGGTGGCAGAGTTGAGGGAGAGCTAAACGTTACCTAGGTAACGTTTCCCATGAAAATTAGACATGACAACTGCATAAAGATTTGTCATCCAAATGCAACTTGAAACGCTATTTTCTTTTTGTTTTTGTTATGTACTCCCTTATTCTTTGCTATCTATGGTACCTTTTATGGACCAAGCATAATTATGCAAAGTTGATATAGCACACAGACTTTTGAAATCACAGTTGAAGAAGAGAACTGTATGGTCTCAAAAGGTTATGCCCATCATCCATAGATGTTGGCGCAACGAAAAGTGTCACAACCTGCAAGAGAATTCAGTTGCATGTTGGTGGTGATACTTTGCAAAAATACAACAAAAATAAACTTTTGTTTTCACTGTTATTTGCATATATTTCCTGCACTGCAGTCTCTCTCCATTTCTACCTCAATTCAATAAAACAAAAAGAATGAAAATCAATTGTTCTCTTTCAAAGTAGTGAGGCTGTTATTCTGATTGAGCATTTTAACATCCATTTCCACACTCTGAATTTGACCATCATTCTCGGTCCTATTCTCTCTCCATTTCTTTTTTAAAGTAGGTCTTCTTTCTAAGGGGGCTGCAGGCTTCTATAGACCAGGCTGTGCATGCAAATCAGTTTCATACATATTCATGGTGGTTGTCCTTGAAAACCAGACTGGCTAGGGGTTAGACGAGGACCAGCTTGAGAAACACTGTCCTAGACTGTGACCATGAAAGCTGCCACTTATGACTACTACTATTACTACTACTACTACTAATACTGAGCATTTCTATATTGCTGCAAGCCATATGCAGCGCTGTACAGACAAATGAGACACAGTCCCTGCTCATCAGAGCTTACAATCTAGTCAAGACAAACACAGAAGGAGCTTACAAACTAATTAGGACAAATACAAAGGTGTAGGTATGGGTAAATGGGGGGAAAAGGAGATTAGGTGAGTCAAGAATCTAAGGCAGCAACGAAGAGGTGAGTTTCCAGCCTGGATTTGAAGAGGGTGCCTGGCGCATAGATAGAGGCGTAAGGCGCAGCAAGGTGAAAGGAACGTAGTCTGGAGTTGGCAGTACGAGAGGGGGGCATAAATAGAAGCAGTTGGTTAGAAGAGCGGAGTTCCCGAGAGGGGTTGTGAGAGATAAAGGGAAGAAAGGTACTGAGGAGCCACAGAGTGAATACATTTATAGGTCAGCAGGAGAAGTTTGAACTGGATACGGAAACGGATAGGGAGCCAATGAAGTGACTTGAGAAAGGGAGTAACATGGGCATGAAGAGGCTGGCGGAAGATTAGCCGCCCAGCAGAGTGTTGAACAGATTGAAGGGGAGAGAGATGATTAAAAGGGAGACCAGCAAGAATTAGGTTGCAGTAGTCGAGATGGGAGGTGACTAGGGAGTGGACAAGCGTTTTAGTGGTGTGTTCAGAAAGGAAAGGGTGGATATTTTTAATGTTGTAGATGTTTATATAGCTGGAATGTTTATATAATGTTTGTTTATAAAGTAATGTTTTTATATGTAATGTTTATATAGTGCTACAAGACGTATGCAGTGCTGAACAGATACATATAAAAGACGGACACTGATCATCCGAGTTTATAATTTTATCAAGGAAAGAAGGGATCAGGATCCAAAAGCAGCCTCAAAGAGCCGAGCCTTTAGCATGGATTTGAAGAGGGAGATGAAGCCTGATGTACAGACTTGGGTAGTTTGTTCCAGGCATAAGGAGCAGCAAGGTGAAACAAATGAAATCTGGGAGTTGGCAGTGGAAGAAAAGGGCAAAGAGAGGGGCGAGCCAGTGGAAGAGCGGAGTTCACGAGGAGGGGTGTACAGAGAGGAGAGGAAAGGTAGCAAGGAGCAGTAGAATGAATCAGGGCCGGCCCGTCCATTGAGCAAGAATGTTTTTTGCACAGGGCCCCGCGCAAAAAAACCCCACTCTCATCAGCACAAGTAGATTAAAAAAAAAGAAAAACCACGGCTTCTGCTGCCGCTGTGGCAGCAGCAAAATCAAGTGTCCCGCGGAGCCCCCCCTTCCCGGCAGAGCCTTCCCTGCAGCATTAGCTCCGTCAGCGCTGACTTTTCAGAGGCGCGAAGGGAGAGTTTCCCTTTCTCACGGCTCTGTTAAGCCCGCCGGGGTTGATGGGAAACAGGAAGTCCCATCAGCCCCGGCGGGTTTAACAGAGCCGCGAGAGAGAAACTCTACCTTGGCGGCTCTGAAAATCCCACGCTTTGGGAGCTGATGCTGCAGGGAAGGCTCTGCCGGGAAGGGGGGGCCACGTGGGACACTTGATTCTGCCGTTGCCACGGCGGCAGCGGCAGCCAATTTGTTTTTTTTTAATCTACCTGGGCTGATGGGGGGGAGGGAGGTTTGGATTGGTAATGGGCTATGGGGGGGGGGGGCTAAGACTGGAAGTGGGCTGATGGGGGGGTTAGGACTAGTAATGGGCTAAGGGGGTGTTAGGACTGTTAATGGGCTATGGGGGGCTTAAGACTGGTAATGGGCTGGGGGGATTGCTAGGACTCTAAATGGGCTGAGTGGAAGGGAGGCTTGAACTGCAAATAGCTGATGGGGAGGGGGGCTTGGAATGGAAATGGGCTGTGAAGGGAGGGAGCTAGGACAGGAAATGGGCTGATGGGGGGCTAGGACTGGAAATGGGCTGATACGGGGACTAGAAGGGAGCAGATGCTGGGTGGGGCTGGAACTAGCAGGGAGCTGATGTTGGGGGAGGATTAGAATGGGATGGAGCTGGGAGAGTGAAATGGAGTGGGGGAAAATATTTTGTGTGGGAGGGAAGACAAATCTACAATTGACCGGGCATTGGGAGAGCAAGTAGGGACTGAGGATGGAGGGGTAAAATTTGAGTGGATGAAAGAGGAATGAGGAAAGAGCAAAAGGAGAAAGATTAGTATGTTAAAGCAGATGTAGAGAGAGAATGGAAAAAACCTAGAAGAGAGAAGAAAGGACAAATGGACAACAGACGATGGAGAGTTAGCAGAAGACACGAAGAAACCAGCTGGAGCAATTGCAACTGGAAAAAAAATGCACAAAAGGTAGAAAATATCTCTTTATTTTGAATTTTTTAACTGGAATATGTCATCACTGGGAAATGTGCATCATTAACGTCTGTGCTTTGTTTAGTAGAAGAGGAAATTAATTTATAGCTTTATTTCTACAGTGTTATTGTCAGGGCCGGATTTACCTATACGCCATGTACGCCATGGCGTAGGGCCCACAGCTGGCAAGGGCCCACAAAAATGGAACAAGTTAGCTTTTTTTTTTTTTAAAATAAAATTTTAAAAAAAAACCTGCTGGCTGCCGCCGCGGGGCCTCCTCTGCTGCCGCGGCAGCATGGACTGACCCGCGGGGGCCCCCTCTGCAAGCTCAATCTGTCCCTCCCTCCCTCCGTGCAGGCTGTGAGAGACGCGAAGGGAGCGTGTCTCCCTCGCGTCTCTCACAGCCTGCACGGAGGGAGGGAGGGACGGATCGAGCTTGCAGAGGGGGCCCCCGCGGGTCAGTCCATGCTGCCGCGGCAGCAGAGGGGGCCCCGCGGCGGCAGCCAGCAGGTTTTTTTTTTTTTTTAATTAAATTTTGGTTTAGGCCGACGGGGGGGGGGGGGGGGTAGGACTGGTAATGGGCTATTGGGGGGGCTGGGACTGGAAATGGGCTGGGGGGGTTAAGGCTGGAGGTGGGCTGATGGGGTTAGGACTGGTAATGGGCTGTGGGCTGTTGGGGGGGGTTTAGAACTGGTAATGGGCTTTGGGGGGGTTAAGACTGGTAATGGGCTGTGGGCTGATTGGGGCTGTCTGGTAATGGGCTATGGGGGGGCTAGGACTGGAAAGGGGCTGGGGGGGTTAAGACTGGAGGTGGGCTGATGGGGTTAGGACTGGTAATGGGCTGTGGGCTGATGGGGGGGGTTAGGACTGGCAATGGGGGGCTGACTGGAAATGGGTTGATGGGGTTAGGACTGGAAGTGGGCTGATGGGGGGTTAGGACTGGTAATGGGTTATAGGGGGGGCTTAAACTGAAAATGGGGTGATGGGGGGTTAGGACTGTAAGTGGGTTGATGGGGGGCTAGGACTGATATTGGGTTGGGGGGTTGCTAGGACTGGAAATGGGCTGATGCAGGGACTAGAAGGGAATGGATTCTGGGTGAGGCTGGAACTAGAAGGGAGCTGATGTTGGGGGAGGATTAGAATGGGATGGGGCTGGAAGAGTAAAATGGAGAAGGGAAAAATATTTTGTGTGGGAGGGATAAAAATCTACAATTGGCCGGGTATTGGGAGAGTAAGTGGGGATTGAGGATGGAGGGGTAAAATTTGAGTGGATGAAATAGGAATGAGGAAAGAGCAAAAGGAGAAAGATTAATATGTTAAAGCAGATGTAGAGAGAGAATGGAAAAAAACTAGAAGAGAGAAGAAAGGACAAATGGACAGCAGACGATGGAGAGTTAGCAGAAGACACAAAGAAACCAGAAGAAAGTGGCTGGAGCAATTGCAGCTGAAAAAAATGCACAAAAGGTAGAAAAATATCTCTTTATTTTGAATTTATTAATTGGAATATGTCAGCTCTGGTAAATGTGCATCATTAACGTCTGCGCTTTGTTTAGTACAAGAGCAAATTAATGTATAGTTTTATTTCTACAGTGTTGTACATTCCAAGTTTGGCTTTTGGGGTTCCCAGTTTAATTATTGTCTTCCTGTTTCTAAATTGTGATTCGTTATTTGGTGATGGTCTATGTTCTGCAGGTGTAACTGAGCTGAGGTATTCTGTTTATGTAATTCCTATTTGACACTGCCACCTGTTCTTTCCCCAGTAGGTCATGTATTGTTATTCTCTGAAACGTATCAGTTTAATATTTGCAGTGTTACCTTTTGATAGGTAGAGTATGGTGCTTTGTGAGTCCTGGTAGTGCTGTTAGGATACGGCGGGTTTGCTATGGGTTCTAAATGGGCAGTGTTTGTAGTAGTTCCTAATGTGCCTGGCGGTTGGCACTGGATTATAGTAATGTAGAAATCTTTTAGTCTGTCTTTATCCATACTCTCATTAAGAGGCATGTTTACAAAACGTTAGTGTATGGTAACATTATGCAAATATTTATGCAAATGAGATCCCTTATGCAAATGAGGCCCCATACCGAGTCTCCGCACATGGCCCCGTACCCCCCTTGGTAATATTGAATTCAATGGGGCTGCGGCTCCGATATCACATGGAAGTCGCTACCACAGCTAAGTAAACAGATCCCTAAGTTCACCTATATTTTAACTCTGAAAACAATCCCTAAGGCCAAAAAAACAGAGCCAAATGTCATTATATGAGACCTTGTAGACTTTTGCCTTTTCACAAAGATTTTAACTATGTGCTTTCAATTTTTTACTTTGAAGTCTAAGATAAAAAAAGTGTTCATAAAACAGGTTAACCCCTCCCCAGAAAATTCTCAAAAAAAGAAAAAAGCTTCCCAACTTGAGTTTTCTTAAAACTGTATCATTTTGATTATGTTTCCTTACATCAATATTACGTTTGCTTGAGAGATTGTTAAAAAAAAAATCTTTCAGTTTTACAAGAAATACTTTTATGTTACCCAGATAGAGCTCCTGATATAATACATTAAATCAAAAGATGAGCTCTTCAACAAGTGTTGCTTGTTAACCATTAGAAGGAGCTAGGTTACTAAGTCATAAATTCATGGCAAAACCTTTATCTCCCTTTCCTTTTCTATATTCCATAAAACAAATTAATTTCTCCCTCTTGAGATTTCTTGACAGAGAGCAAATTTGAAGCATGGTTTAGCACCAACTGGACATATTCCCATAAAGCATGAGGATTTCAAAGTGAAAATTAAATCTGTAGACCGTCCTAAGCATATTCACAGTTCAGTAAGCTGGGTACAAGTTAAATTCATGTAATTAAAGCTCCTGGTAATATGGTATTTAATTTTTAACTCAATTTGATAGTGCAATGTGTGTTTTGAATCCTCAAACCATAAAGATAAAATCTGATGCTAACTGTGAAACAGAAATACAATAGAAGGACATTCTATAAATAATCAATGATCAAGGACACATGGATACCAGAATTTAGCTTGGACTATACTTTCAGAAAAGCTTTTTATCCATTCCACGTACATGTCAAAAATATTTCAAAGTGAGAGCCTTGCATTTATATTATAGCATTAAATTTCAATTAAAATGTATTGTGTATTAAGCATTTTGGACAATCATCAATTTGGATTCTATCAACAATTGGCAACATTCATTTTTTCATATGCTTAAAGATTTCACATAAGCTGTCAGCTGTTGAATTTTGCAGACCTCAGCCAGTTCAGTGCATCAGTACTAAGCTGTCTAATCAAACTCTAATCTTCCTTCAAGATTGTGAACGGAGAACATCTCAACCAGATTGTCGGCCATTTTGTATTTCTTCCACACAGGGACTAACACGCCCAAGGCCAATATACAAACAATTTAAACAGCATTTGTCTGCTGCCTAGAGGGGTATTTGTCAAAGTCTGCCAGAAAGAGTTGTTCTTTTTTCCATTGACTCATACCTGCATTGGTGGTTATATGACTATATGAAAGTCAGAATTGTTCTGACACAGGACTCGTGGCTCTTAAACTACTTTACTGGCATTGTCTAGAGGCTCTTATCATTGAATAGAGTGGGCTAACTTGTTAGCGGCTTTAAGTGCTGATGCCCTAGCTACACTTAAACATCTCTGATGATGTAGTGGAACACAACCCCAATCTATTTATGTTAGATGGAGGCAATCACTTATGTGAAGGGCAGAATTCAGGTGTACATAATCACCTTTAATATATGTGTATACACTCTTGCTTCAGGCAGACAGAAAGCACTCAGCTGAAACATTTACAATACATATATCACAGTTGAGGAACAAATGGCAGTAAAGTCTTCTCCTCAATTATTATTGCAAGTCTCCCAGCAAGTTGGTCTGGGCTGCTTCATTTCCAGTCCTATGAATATGATAATGGAAAGTGAAATTTCTGCTCAATTTTGTACCCCAAGTAGACTGCAGTATTAAAAAAAAAAAGTCAAGTAATCTTCATTGAGTCTGGTGGAAAATAATGTTGCTTGCTATCTTGTTGTGGAAGTGGAAGACCGACTTCTGCTAGTTCAAACATGAGCCATGGTAAGGTATTTTAGGGCTAATTTTATAAGGGAGTTGCATAAAGATGTACACCATTTATGTGCATAAATCCGTTTTTTGAAGGACTTATATGCAGGCTTTAGGTGTAAAATACTCATGTAGTTCACTTCATAAAAGAGGCCCCAAATCTGCACTTGGCAACATGTGTTAACTGCATGGGAGTTTATGAAAATGCCCTAAAAAAGAGTCATCTGTTCTCATGCAGATTGTAGCTATACGTGGACACATCCCATATTTGATTATGGTGTGAATAGCTCCTAATATCTAATTGTTCCATGAGTTTAAAAGGAATGGACAGGAAAGAGATACAACCCCAGCATCCTATCTCATTGGATCATTGCTTGGCTTAAGTGCATGTCCCACATCCTTCCCTCTCTCTGTGGAGACACGAGAGACATGGAAACCCTCATAACAAAATGGAACAATATTATTAGTAAAGCCTCAACTGCAACAACCTCCTCACTTCACAGAAACAACAAGCAATCCAAAACCCACTGGTACACACCTGAACTCCGGAAAACCAAAACCCACCTATGAAGGCTCGAATGGAAATGGCATAAATCCTGACAAACCACATATCACAGCCTTTACATGAACCTCCTAGACGAATACTGGATAAGAACAGACAACAGCAAACAGATTTATCACAGCAGGCTGATCAATGAGTCTCTGAACCGGCCACCAAACACCACCTTCAACCACCAGGAACTAGCTAACCATTACAAACAACTCCACCCCCAGCCTCATCCATGCGACCTCCCCTTGCCTCAACCCACAACCACCAGCAAATGCACAAATACAGTGGGAAATACAAAGTGTTACTCCAGGAACCCTTTGTCGATCAAGAATGGACACATGAATGGTTAAGGAGAGGTGTTATGGATTCACACTCATGCCATCTAGTCATTGGAACTCTTGTCTAGGTTTGACAATGGAGACAGATTCTGGATGTTTATGTTCATATTTCAGCACTTTTTGCATATTTTGAGCTGATGATGCTGTTAGGTAGGCAAGGAGCTCTATGATAGAAACTCTGCAGGTATAATCAATCTCTAGAAGGCCTAGCCCTCCTTCAGCTCTATGAATGTACAGTCTCGGCATATACAAGAATCAGTGTATCATCTCATGGGCTTGGAGGAGTTTTCTTCCTCGCACATCCAGTTTTTCAAGATTTTTAAGAAGCCAGTCTATGATTTCAAAGCTGTATGAGTGTACAGGAATTGCCAGCTGATTGATGGCTTGTAATCTTACTCTGTGATGTTAAGGCACTTTTTAATAATGCATTTAAAGTTCTATAGTATACGCCTTCCTGTTCAAGTTCCTTGAGATCAGAGCCCTCGGGCAGGGAGATGTTTTCTGTTTTGCTTAATTTTCCTCTGGAAAAAAAAAAGTTTCCTTAGCACATTTGCCTAGGGCAAAAGTCATCCTGATGTAATCAGAAAAGCTTTTCATTACGCGGAATTACTCTGATTGTTGGTCACTGGAACTATAGAGTTTCAGGTAATCTACAATTAGTAAATGGGATGTTACCTCTAGGTTGTTACCTTCTTTAGGATTCAGGCTAAAAAAAAAATAGAAAACGTTGATGAGAGTACTCATTGGATTAATCATCATACAAAAACAGAAGTGGTGACAGGAAATCTACTTAAAATATTGTTCGCTGAATCTTGTTGTTAGGAATGATATACTGACCATCTTCAGACTTCAAAAATAGGGTGGTTGTCACATTGTCATGGGGAACTTAATGTACTCTATCAAACCAGGATTCATGTTATACATCTCAAGGCAATTATCCAAGAGTGTGGGATGTTTTCAAAAGGTTTTCTTATAATCCATCCATGCTATACTTTGATTTCTACTTTTCTTAGTGCTGGCCATAATGGCCTTATATAACATTAACTGGTCTTTGGTTTCATATGCTCCCCTCTTATTGTCCTTTAGCTCTATTGCTATTTGATATGATCATATAGTCTATCTGCATCTATGCAGTGAACAGCTTATAGATGATAGGTAGAGAAGTTGTTGGTCTGTAATTTTTGGGACTGTTATTTGGGTCCCCCCTTGGAGGGAGAATGTTCTTCCTGTTATAAGCCACTGTGGTGTTAAGTTGGCTGCTGATCAATTGGTTTTTGCAGTTTACCAGGTCTTGGTGGAGTGATAACTGTTTGAGCCAAAAGGTTGGTTACTCTATCTGGGTCAGGGTTCTTCCAGTTTGGGGCTCATTTTAACCTGCTTTCCAGATCTTTTGTTGTTACTACAGGCTATTCCATAGGTCTGATGTTTGATTTTTCTAAATTTATTTATTTATTTACATTCTCTTATATACTGCGCTATTCTGCATCAGTGCGGTTTACATTGAACAAACTGAAATTACATTGAACAGGGCATTATAACTTGGAGATAACTATTTTACAGGGAACATGTATGTAAATGTTCCTGTATGCATGGTAACCATTCTGCTTCTTGATCCTCGTATAGGCCTCTCCAGAAGGTTTCTGTTTCAGCTTTGCTAGGTAGCGATTTTACTAGATTAATGCTCTTTCCCAATTCCCTATAGAATTGTTTTAGATTCTCTCTAAATAGTTATTTTGATTTCTTTCTTTTCTGTTTTCTTCATATATTCACAGTTTTTGTGCTTCTGCTACTTCTTTCAATTTATTGTTGGAACATATAAATTTCAGGTCTTTTCTGTGACTGCAGCATGCTTCAGCTTGATGTCTTAAATCTTCCTGAATATCTTTGATGATCTTAATCCTTTTAGATACCTGTCTATCAGGAATACCTCCACAAATAGATGATTGTATTTTTCCTTCAATACGCTTTTTTCAAGGAGGAACATTGTCAGCTTTTTCTTCTAGCTCTGCACTTTAGTTGGTAATATTCTTGCAGTAATAATTTTAGCTGCACAATATTTATTTATTTTATTTATTTATTTAACTATTTCTTTTATACCGCCCCTTCCAGAGATCAAGGGCGGTTTACATATAACAAGTTAACAGTCATGTACACAGTTTGTATACATTTTACATAGAACATAGAACAATAGAAATCAACTATTTACATTAAACAGTAAATATAACATTTATAGGTATTAAAGCAAACACATTAAACTTTATACAAATGAATATTTACAGTGTGTGGTGTGTGTGGTGTGTGGGGCAGGAATTGGTGTAGGTGCTGGAATTTAGTTCCTTTTTTCGTCTTCAAGGTGTGAGGGGGGGAAAAGTCTTGTGGTTACATTGTTGGGTTAGGGGATTAAGGGAGTTTGTGTATGTGTGACCATGTTTGTTGTGGAGCTGGCTTTGGGGGTATAGGGGATTTCGAAGTGTTCAGTGAACAGGTAGGTCTTTAATTCTTTTCTGAATTGGGTGAGGTCTCTTATGGTGCGAAGTTCAATAGGGAGGTCGTTCCAGAGTGTAGGGGCAGTGAATGAGAATGCTCTGGAGCTAGTGGAATTCTTAGTTTTACGGATGGCTTTTGGTATGATGAGGGAGTGGGCCGCGTTCTGTCTGAGGGTCCTTGTCGATGTTGGAGATTGCAGTAATGTGGATAGGTGTGAAGGGGTTATGTCATTTATGAGTTTATAGGTTGTTAGGATAATCTTATATTTGATTCGGCTGTTTATAGGGAGCCAGTGGAGTTCCAGCAGTATTGGGGTTACGTGGTCTGTTAGGCGAGCTTTAGAGATTACCTTTGCACAGATGTTTTGTGCTCTTTGGAGAAGGTATATGCTTTTTTGGGGGAGGCCTATTAGGAGACTATTGCAATAGTCGAAGTGTGGGGTGATCAGTGTACTTACTACGGATCTAAAGTCTTGTGTTTCAAGGAGTGGCCTTAGGTGCTGAATAGTTTTGAGTTTATAGAAAATGGTTTTTACTATTTGTTTTATGTGTGGTAGCATGGTGAGGGTGTGGTCTATTATTACTCCTAAGTATTTTACCTGTTTTCTGACGGGTATGGAGGTTTTGTTGATTGTGATTGTTTCTGGGTATGTGTTTCTCAGTCGTGGGTGGTCTTGTCACAAACATTGCCTCAGTTTTTTGAGGTTTATGCTAAGGTGGTTAGTTTCCATCCAGGAGGAGGTCTCATCCATGCATTTGGATAGCGAGTCATATGTAGGGTTTTTAGCATTTATGGGGATAGCTAACATGATGTCATCGGCATATATAAAATGGTTAATCCTGTGTTTTTTAAATATGTCTGTTATCGGTTGCAGGTACAAGTTAAATAAGAGGTGATGTTAATAAATGATCCCTTTATACAGGATTATGACCTTGTTCATCTTAATTATCATAAAGGTTAAAGGTAACTTGGGTAATCTTTCCCTTGCCTGAAATTCAGCATATTCATCTTTTTCCATATGGACTAGAAGTTTGATCTTGAATTCCCCCTACCTCTAAGTCTTTCTCCTCCCTTTCTTTTATTTAAATTTATTTATTTTTTATACTGCGCTCTTTAGAATCAGTGCAGTTTACATGTATACTAACAGGTACTTTTTATTCCCTTGTCACCGAAGGGCTCACAATCTAAGTGTACCTGAGGCAATGGAGGGATAAGGGGCTTGCCCAAGGCCACAAGGAGTGGCCATGGGACTACAGACCCCAGTCCCTCCGGCCTGAAGTTGCTTGTCCCCATGCGGGAATTGAACCCCCCGGCCTTCCGGCCTCAGGTAACCTTCCCCAACCACTGAGCCACTCCTACCTTCTTCCTTCTCTTCAGATGATTGGTTGACTTCTCCTGCAGTTCCAGATCTCTAAGCTCAATCTCCTGCTCTTTCTGCGTATTCATGTCTTCTGATACTCTCACCTAGGTCTCCCTCCCTGTAATTCTATTTCCATGGAAGTCCTTAGTTGATTCAAGATGTTATTGTTCACATACTTCTTTACTTTGATCTGTGAAATTAAAGAGCTTAAAATTTGCATCTGTTGCTTTTTGCAGTTTTTCTAGTGGCAATTTTCCTCTTTCTTCCAGTTTTTGGTGGATTCTCTTTGTAGACCCTCTTGATTTAAATATAGGGTTTGTAGCATAAAAGTAGCAGTGCATTATCTCCTCTTTACGGAAGTCCACTTAACCATAGTCAATTCTTTTAACTTTCTCATGCATGTGAGGCAACACTTATCTTAATCCACAGCGAAGCAAACACACTTCATCATGACATCGGGTTAAATGCTGCACACGACATGCATGTTTCGGGACCCCGGTGGGACCCTGTTTCATGAGTATTCCTGCTGAGTTATAGAAGTGATCGCCAAAGAAGGATGCTAAAAACCAACGGTTCTCAATTGCAGCCGAAGGCGGTTTCTGATTGGCTGTCATAATGACGTCAGTCACAAGAGGACTGTTCCAGCTGCCAGGAAAAATAGACCCCGACTCGTCCAACCCAACGCATTGAGCTAGAACGATATAGGGAAGCTCAAATGAAACTCCACCACTCTTGTTCCAAATTGAGCCCCCGTGGAACCATTGTGTTGAGATGAAAAATCCATCGCTGCTTGCGCCACTGTAATCTACATTCCCGATCTCTCCCCCCCCCCCCAGAGGATCAGGGGGAACCCAATCAATAATCCTACACTTTAAATCCCCGAAAGTGTTTTTACAAGATAGGTGTTTATACACCACTTTACTTAACTAAAAAGGGTTTCTACGGACATTGAGCAGAGAGTTCTCTCCCTCTTGCTCCGGTCTGGTGGTTCCGACAAAAAAAATTATGGGGTAGCTGGGCAGTATTAATTTTCACTAATGACTTTCTTTGTTTGCATTAAGTTTCACTTGTGTCATTGGTTATACAGGGGTATAATTTTTGAGCATTGGTATATGTGCCTGTACCTTTAAGTAATTGCTTCGTTGAAATTCCCACACAAAGTGTTACATGTATTCTGAGGCAGGTGTAGCTTTTCAATCCAAGTTTAAACTTTCCCCCCCCCCCCCCCCCCAACATTTGTGTTTATCTTGTATCTCTACCCAACTTCAGGTCCTGGGAACACTTATAGGTATGGAAGGTAATTGTACAGCAGGGCTCCTACTATAAAATTACAGCTACAACAGCAGAGTGTACTTAGATGCTGCATTAAGAGCAGTTATTAACAAAAGTCCACCGAAATTATATATAAACCCATACTATGTTTTTATCATTCTTTTTGTCGAAGCGAGCCGGAGGAGGGCCAGTACTGAAACTCAACCCACACCAGGCGGCCAGCTGCTTTTTAATCAGTTAAGGTTCTCCACCCAAAATCAAAAATTTCTACACTTATCTTCCCGTCGAAAAGTATACTCATAAAGTCAGCATCCTGTACGTTGCTCATTACCAGGGACCTGTGATTGCCTCAAGTACACTGAGGAAAAGCACTAGACAGAGGAAATAGAGATTTCCCCTCAGGGAAGACTAATTGATGAAGATGCATAAATAGTGGTAAAACCAGATTGCATAATAGAAGTATATAAGTGATGAGAAAACCAGACTGAGCACCAAGGGAAGAGTGGTGAAGAAGAGAGTAATTTCTCAGATTAAGATAAAAAGCAACTGAAGGAGTGTGGTAAAATACCTAAAGTGAGAGGAGAAATACGTGTACTACTTTTAACCATGTCTGGACCGAGGAAGAGGAGAAGAACCATTTATGATATAGTCCTGGTTTGTTGTTCCTGCCAATTGTTGTTTTATTCAGTGACCCTAAAGTTTAAGTAAACTCTTGGTTCAGAAAACAAATTTCTGGCCTGGACTCTTATTTGAGAGGGGAGTGGTATAAAAGTATCATTTGCCAAGGACTTCCTTACGGGTGCTAGTCCCCACTAAAGAACCCCAATACTAAAAATCCATGAGTTCCTGACTAGAAACTGAGAAAAAGGCTCACTGGTTTGGTGTACTCCCTTGTCTGCTAAGTAGCATATCCTTGGGCAATTTTAGAAGCATCCATTACTGTACCTACAACATTGTTATACACAAAAAAGGCTTTTAGTTACCCCCAAATTTCACAACAAAGATCACCAAGTGGTTCATAAACACTGTGATACAGTGGAAAAAATAGAGCAAATGGAAGTTCAGGAAAGTGACGAGCTTACCTCTGATTCAGCTGTAGGAAAAGATACAAGGCATAGGAAAACAGCTGAGCAGAAAACGCTGTTAGTACAAGAAAAGCCAAAAGCTCATCAAGAGCACCTGTCTCCTAGTTCTCACGTTACGTGCAGGGCTGGGAACCATATAAGGGAGAGTTTTAGTCAGTGCAGGCAGAACTGCCAGGAGAACTGCCAGGGGAACTGCAAAGGAAGTTGCAGAGGAGTGCTGGGAAAGGAAGCTGCAATCCAGGAACCAGGAAGTGGCAGCAGACACAGTGCTCGAGAGAGAAGGGTTGGAAGGAGCAGTGCTGGGAGATGCTTTGATACAGGAAGCAGACCTGGAGAGAAACCAGGAGGGGCCAGCAGCTCAGGAGGCCGGTATCTGCAGTTACGGAGCACAGGTCAGCCCAGAGGAAGTTTACCTAGTGAGGGGAGCTTCAGACGTAGCTGTAATCTGAAGAACAGCTGTGAGGCTGACACAGAGTTTCTTAACTCACAGCCTGACTGGGAAGCCGGGGAGAGAAGCCACTACAACCCCAGAGCTAAGACTAGCACCGAGGTAAAGAGAAGGGAACCTTCTTCTTTTAAAGAGAGGTCTAAATACCATGACTGTTGTAAAGGGCGCAGCCCTGAATATAATGCTGTGAGGGAAAGACATCCTAAACTTTCACTTCGTGAAGAGGAGCAGTGGAGAGCTTTCCACAGACCAGGAAAATATAACCTGGGGATTGAAGAAGCTTTAGCAGGAAGTGATAGTGAACTCTCACAAGAGGTTGTGCCAGAGTCCTACACAGGGGAGGAATCTGATTCAGACGGTTTGGGAAGTGAGCCTGAAGGGATGGCATGGGAGAATAACAGCCACCTTTCAGATCCCATACCCATGGATTGTAATATATGCTGTAAGAATAACCACACTTCTTTATGTTGACCTTTTAAAGGAAACTGCCTTGTGAAGATAACAAAGGAGAGAAGTTTTGTTACCATTTTTGTGCACTGGTGTGTTTAAGTTTTTGTCCTTAAAGAATGTCCGTTCGGGAAGGGGAATAAAACCCATACTTATTTTTCCTTACCACTTGACCACAAGACTCTGTTTTTCATAGCAAGAGCAGGGTAAATTTCTACAACCCTAGGCGATCGCCTAATTAGGGTTTTAAAAGGGCTCCACCATACAGGCCCCATCACAACACACAAATAACTTTTCTTGAAAAGTACTGTATTCTTGCTGCTACTTAGATTTTACATCCCTATAGAGTTTATTAAAATACCAGAGATTGAAGATTAAACATTTGGGCCATAGGTGTTACATCATAATACCTAGAGAACCTGACCACGTGCTTAGAAGTCCTGGTGTATCAGATGCTACAATTATCATCTTGCACTTTATTAAAAATAAGTACTCTGGATGTAAAATACAAATATTCTCATATCTCTTCTTTTTTCAAAGCTGCTGCAATGGACTTCCTCTGAAAGAGAAAAGCAGTAATGACCTCATGCCTTTATAAGCGTAATGACTGGCAGTCTCCCCATGGGGTCTGTAATCCCTCCGCTATAATATTTATAGACACCATGAGTTGCCCTCATAACCCATGACCTCCTGATGCCATTGAGGCTTACTGCAGAGGAAAATAAAATGATTCACGTTCAACATCTCAAGCAGTAGCTAAAAAAAAAAAAACACAGACCTGCTAAGTTCACTAATAACTTTAAAGTGTCTGTCACAAATTTATCAGAGACTATAACCTTCTCAGCAACTCGTAAGTAAGTATTTCTGCCCTTATACATCAAGGAACAGTTAAACAAAAAAAGGGACATCTTTGGTCTGTGATAAGAGTAGTATAGAATAGAAGAACTCCATAGCGCTGACACCTGTTCAATTATGATCATGTGACCTTCAAAAGGAGTTAGGAGTTGCATACATGGCTGTAAATGGCTTCTGAGAGCAAGCAGGTTAGGCATATACTAAAGAGATGTGATTCTGTGTTAGGCAGTCTGGAAATCTTATTACCTCTCTCGCAAAACCATGGGTCTCATGGACCAAGGTGAAGTCTGGGTGACAAAATCACATAGATTTGATTAAAATAACATAATGACTAAATGGCATGTTTACAGAACTGCAATTTAAAGTGTGGTAAGCACGCAATGCTAAAGGTTAGCACAGGGCCCTGTATTAAAAATCCCACACACTGGGGAATGGAGCCAATCCTGTCACTGGTGAAACAGCTGAGACCACAGAGTGCTGGCTGACATCAGAGGTGAGCCCTATTTCAGCTTGGGCTGAGCCGCGGGACGCAGTCGCGGGCGCGTGACCAACGGGGCAGGTCACGCCCCTTAGGAGTCCCTTCAGAGTGCTTTGGAGGGACTGAGAGGTGGAAGTTTGAGATTCTGTAATGGGGAAGAGACAGAAGAAAATATTTCCAACTGTTCCAATTACGAAGCTCTGCCAAGAATGAGGGCCCTATGGATAAACATCTTGTACGGCGTGTTTTGGAGGACTGTAGTTTGGACGTGTCAGCTTCCGTGAGTTCTTCCTCTTTGTCCACCTCATCCCCAATCAGGTGTGCAACCCTACCCATCTTGTTACATCAACAGACTGTGCCGGTTGCAGGAGGTTTGGGAGGGTCTTCCTCTCCCCTTGCTCTGACACAGGATTTAGGATTAACTTTGGCTCAGGGAAGTCTATCTGCAAAGCAATTGCCTCTACCTAAGGTGGTCAAAGTTGCGTCTTTGGTGGATAGTGAGGGGGTTTCCTCCATTCCACCTCAAGATGTGACTCAAAGATATTTGGGCAGTAGTTACTTGGACTGAAACTGTTTTAACTGGTACTACGAGACAAATTGAGCAATTTACTAGTGAGGCTGTAGCAAAATTCGAAGATAATGATGATCAACTAGTAGTGGTGGGTGATTGCCTGGGTCAGTTAGAAGCTAAAGTGGGTACCGTTCAAGTGGTTTCCGTATCTTCTGTAAAAGAGAGTTTATACTTTCATAGACAGATTGAGAAATTTGAGAATATATCACGTTCTAAAAATTTAAGGTGTTTAAATTTTCCTATTACGCACTCTTTCCCCATTGATCTTATTTTATACATATTTGAAAGTCCTGTTTGAGCAACCTGAAGTTTTCAAGGTAGCGAATGTTTATGTTCCTAAGTATTAACAAATGGCTAGAGATGGGGAAAGTGGGGGAACTGACCAGGCAGTCACCCCTCCTAGTTTAGATATTGCTGAATTTCTTGAATCTTCTTCAGATACCATTTCTGCTCGTGCAACTTTGATAGTTACATTTGTATCTGAGATGGACAAGAATTCTATTATGAAGACATATTTTACTAAAAAATATGCTTTATTTTGTGGACATAGGGTCACTCTCTTCCCTGATGTGTCACGGATGACTCAAGTTCGCCGTAAGGCTTTTTTTTAGAGTTGAAATCTCGTACACTGGCCTTGGGGGCTACTTTTTTTCTTAAGTTCCCGTGCAAATGTGTAGTTGGCTATCTAGGGTAGAGTTATGGCTTTATGGAACCTGATCAATTATTGGGTTATCTTAATGCTCAAGAGTCTCAACAGGTTGTGACAAGTTAGTAATTTAGAGTTTTGATTTATTTGTTTGTTACCGGTTTTAGTTTCTCCTTTATCCTTTTTTTCTTATGAAATTGTTTCCTGCTCTGAATGTGGACTTGTATGTATATTATGTGGTTTAGGATAGATGTATGTTTTCTTTTTATCTGTCCTATTACTGTTTATATTTTGGATATTATTGTTTCATATTGCTTGTAATGTATAAGACTGAAAATTTAATAAAATAAAATAAAAAAATCCCACACTTACTGGGTAGCATGCAATTGGGCAAAGAATGGAAAGGTTAAAAGCACAATGTGAGCATGGATGGTGCATTGCAGTTAGCATGGACATTTGAGATGTGTGCTAACGATGGGGCCGCATACGCGCAGGCCGCCGATAACCGGGTGGGCGGCGTGTGTGCGCCCAGTCAGCGGCGGCGAGTCCGGCGGTTGGGCAGTGGCATTATTTAAAGTGATTGGCTCCCGCAAGGCACAGTTTGTGCGGGAGCCAATGTAGAGTGCTGAAAAGGTATGGTGGGGGGGGGGGAGTAGCGAGGGCGCGTGCCACAAGACTTCAATCCTCAAGGGTTAGCCAGGAGGATTGGAGTTGTTTTGCTGTGCGCTCCGGTGGTTTTTGTTTAATTTGACGGCATCGAAGCAGTTCCGGTTTTTTCTCCCCGCGGTTCTTGTTCCTTGGCAGCAGTGAGGCAGTTGAGCGGTTTCGGCTGAGTGGTGTGTTGACGGCAGCGAGAGTGACAGCGGCTGCCTGCAGGGTCATCGACCGGCCGGAGTGACAGTGGCTGCGGCTTTGAGCGGGGTGCTCTTCACAGGCAAGTGTGTGCTGGTTCTGCATAGCGGATTTCAGGGGGGCCCGTGTATTCAGCCTCTTCGGGCTCACTCATACACCCAGCACGGGCTTTGTTTAGGCAATGAGGTTTCCCGCGTTTTGCGAGAATGCCTGCCAGTGAGGGTTCTACTCGTCGGGGGGCCAGGGGTTCGGGGAGGAGGGCAGCTGCAGCACGTGGGCGGCGGGCAGGTGGTAGGAGGGGAGTGCAGGGGCCAGTGCATGGGGGGGGGGCTCAGGGCCTGGACCTGTAGGTGGGGATGCCTTGGGTCCTACAGGAGTTATGCGGGGGGGGGGGGGGTGCCAGCGGTTGGGAGGGAGGCCTTCCAGAGCCAGGGGGTCTGTGCGCCGGGGGGTTCCTTGGGACAGCTTTTGGGCTGGCAGGGGCCCCTGGTGAGGCGTGGGGTTATCCTATTGCTGCGGGCGGAGGTTATCCTACTCCTTGGGAGCATTGGCGGGGTGGTGGACAGGGTTCCTCGCGGGCTGAGTGGTTGGGGGCGTGGCAAACACCGTGGTCCATGGCAGGCCCTGCCCCTTTTTTCCCTTCGCAGGTGCAGGCCGCCGGGACGCAGAGGTCGGAGCAGGCGGGCGGTTTGTCGGTACAGGCTGCGGGGACTGAGGTGTCGTCAGTGGACCCTCTGCAGGCAGCGGCGTCCAGCGAGCAACCGCGCGAGGAGCCTCGGGAGGAGGTCAGTCGGCCGGCGGCTGTGCCCATCGCTGGAGTACCACAAGCAGGGGCGTCGGCGATTGGTGAGTTGCGTGGGGAGGGGGACTGGTAAAGCCAAAAGGAAGGGGCGGCGGGGCCATAAGCGGCGTCGGCGGTCACGGTCCTCGTCCTCCTCAGATGTTTCTTCTTCTTCTTCAGGGATTAGCGGGGCGGCCGCGCAGGTTGGCGGTGGTGGGGGGGGAGGGGTAGTTACGGGCGGTCCGACGCTGGTGTCCTTGTCGGAACTATGGGAGGGGGTTCCCCGGAAGTTGCGGCATAAAATCCGCAAATGGCGATATATTGATATTTTCCGGTTGTTGGAGGGTCGAAAGCGGTCCGGCGATAGCAAACGAAAACGCAAGGAGGATGAGAAGGCGGGGAGGGTGCGGAAGGCGTCACGTTCTATTATCAATTGGATGCGGTCCTTTTTACGGCTGGCGAGCATGTGGGGGCATCACTATCCGGGACAGTATGGCATGTTGCTGTCTTATGCCGACTCCATTCTGGAGGCAGCGCAGACACATGATGGTTGGGCATGGCTCAACTACGATGAAAAATTCCGGGATAAGATGGAGGAGAATAAGTCGCTGTCCTGTGGCACGCAGGACATTAACTTATGGTTAACGCAAATGTCGGCTAAGGGGGGGGGGGGTCGGGGTCAGGGGCGGTGGACAGAAAGGGGGCAGTGTTATTACCGCGACTGCGGGACGGCCTTTTCGTGGGGGCACGGCTCCTGGGCTACCCAAGCCAGGCGGTTCAGGGGCCGGCGATCTCTGCTGGCGTTTCAATAAATCCTCCTGCCCCTTTCTGGACTGTAAGTTCCGGCACAGTTGTTCAGTCTGTGGTGGAGGACATTCGGCCCTTCGGTGCATCAAAAAAGGAGTATCTGCGTTGCCTCCTCCCCCGGCTAAGCAATGAGGACTTGTGGCACTTGGCCCCGACACCTATTCGGCTGGAGGCGCTGAGGCCATGGCTGTGTAGATATCCGCATCGTAGCAGGGGGACGGTGATAGAGGGGGGGTTTCAGTATGGTTTTCCCATACCGGTTGTTGGAGCTGGGGGTCCGGGAAGAGCGGTGAACTCTCCATCGGTTCGGCGTCTTGTCAGTTATTGTTCGCGAGAAGTTAGACAATCGAGCTCTCCTGTGGGAGGGTGGCCGGGCCATTCGCTGAGCGGCCCTTTTCGCGCTTTGTTGTCTCTCCATTGGGCATTGTTCCGAAGAAGGACCCGGGGAAGTTCCGTTTGATTCACAACTTGTCCTCCCCAGTTGGTGCGTCTGTCAATGACCTTATCCCGCGGCATTTGTGTGCCGTTCGTTATGCGTCCTTTGACGAGGCGGTGCGTTTAGTACGGGAAGCCGGTGCAGGGTGTTTGATGGCCAAGGTAGATATTGAGTCCGCGTTCCGATTGTTGCTCGTCCATCCTTCCTCTTTTCATTTACTCGGTTTTTCGTTCGAGGGGGAGTTTTATTTTGATAAATGCATGCCGATGGGTTGTTCAGTGTCTTGTTCCTATTTTGAGATGTTCAGTTCCTTCCTCCACTGGGCTTTAGTGGAGTCGGTAGGATGTCCTAATGTGGTGCATTACCTGGATGATTTTTTCTTCGTCGGCAGTGCCTCATCTGGTCGCTGTCAGGAGCTTTTGGATGGTTTTGAGGGGCTTGCTCGGTCATGGAGCATGCCGTTGGCTTCTGGGAATATGGAGGGACCCACGTCCTGCCTTACGTTTCTGGGTATTGAGCTGGATTCGCAGGACATGGTTGCTCGCTTGCCGCAGGAGAAGGTGGCGAGGCTGCGTGTGCTGGTGGCTGTGTTAAGTTCCCATAAGGTGACGCTACGGGAGATGCAGGCGCTCATTGGCTCTTTGAATTTTGCTTGCAGGGTCATCCCGATGGGCCGTGTGTTCACACGTCGGTTATCGGCGGCGACGTCGGGTGTGCTCCGGCCACATTATCAGATTCGGGTATCGAGAGGCATGCGGGCAGATTTGGGTGTTTGGGATGAGTTTCTCCGGAATTTTAACGGCATAACCGCATTGCCGATGGCGGAAATATCTACATTCTATCTTCAGCTCTTTACGGATGCGGCTGGTAGTTGCGGCTTGGGAATTTGTTTTGCGGGTTCATGGTGCGCAGAGCCTTGGCCGGCAGCATGGCGTTCGGCCGGCCTGACAGATAGTGTTACCTTTCTTGAATTATTTCCAGTGCGGGTTGTGCTGGAGCTGTGGCCGGAGCGGTTGCGGGACCGTCGCTTGCTCTGGTGGTGCGATAACGAAGCCGTGGTGAGTGTCATCAATAGATATACGCCGCGGTGCTTGCGGGTGGCGGCGCTGATGCGGGAGGTGGTGTTGGGCTGTTTGCGTTTGAATGTGGTGGTGCGGGCTCGTCACGTCCCTGGGTATTTTAATCAGTTGGCGGATGCTCTCTCTCGTTTTAAGTGGGACCTGTTCCGGAGATTGGCGCCGGAGGCCGACCCTGTTGGATTGCGGGTCCCAGAGCATTTATGGCGTCTTGGCCTGTGAGCATGCTGAACCTTCTGCGGAGTTCTGTGTCCCCATCGACTTGGCGATCGTACTGAAGCGGCTGTGACAAGATTGTGGAGTTCCTGGCAGCGCGGGGATGGCGGCATGGTTCTGTCCCGGATCACCTTCTGGGTCTGTACATCACGGAGGCGAAGGCGTCGGGCATGTCGCGTTCTTCTGTGTGGTCCAATATTGCGGGATTTGCATTTTTCTGCAGAGTGGTAGGGTGGGGGACGCACGGTTGGGGGTTTCTCGTGTGGCGTATGTTGCTGGGTTGGGAAAGGGGCTCCCCGCCGCCGGGGGATGGACGGCAGCCGATAACGCATGCTCTGCTGGTGCATCTCTGTGCCGCCTTACCGTGGGTGGGGGACACATCTTATGAGGTCGCATTATTTCGGGCGGTTTTTTGTGTGGCCTTTTTTGGGGCGTTCCATATTGGGGAGCTGGTGGCAGAGTCCAGCTCGTCTGGGGGGGAGGGGACCTTGCAGTTGCACCATGTTCGGCTGTCCACCGAGGAATTGGGCCTGTGGTTGCCTCGGTCTAAGACTGACCAGAGGGGCAGGGGTGTTTGGGTACATTTGTTCGCTATTCCTAAAGCATCCACCTGCCTGGTGGCTGCGATGTCTGAGTACCTGCGGGTGCGGCCCCCGGGGGGCGGTTTTCTTTTTCTTCATCAGGATTCGCGCCGTCTAACGCGGTTTCAGTTCATGTCGGTCCTGCGGTTAGCGGTGCGCCACATGGGTCTGTCCCCTCGAGACTTTGTGCCACACTCCTTTCGGATTGGGGCTGCCACCAGTGCCGCGGCGGCGGGGTGCGACGAGCGAGTGATTCAACGCATAGGCCGGTGGCGCTCCAAGGCATTTTAGGGATATGTTCGTATGTGATGGTTTGGGTGGGGGGCTGTTTTTAACTATTTGTGCTTTCTTGTAGATGGGGGTCTGATGCCGTATGCCTGCTGGATGATTGGACATTCTTTTGTATACTGGGCAGGGCGGCGAGCGGCGGAGAAACCATTGGGGGCGAACATCGGTCTGCATCCTGCTGAGGTGATCGTCTCATGGCTGGGCGAGCGTGGCCTTCGCTGGTTGCAGCTCTTGCCTTTGCTTCGGCACCATCGGCGTGGGAGAGGTTCCCCGGCTGTTCTGTTATTGCATCTTGGTGGCAATGATTTAGGAACTTGGACAGTCAGGCAGCTGATACGGGCTGCGAAGAGGGACCTTGCTGCTGCGTTGTTAATGTTTAAGGATGTTTTGTTGCTGTGGTCAGATATAATTCTGAGGCCTGCTTGCTGGGGCCACCGGCGGTGGTCACGTGGGTTAATTAAAGTGAATCAGCAAATTGGCCGCTGGGTTTGTGAGCAGGGAGGGGCGCAGATTTTACACCCTTGGGTGGAAGTGGGTTGTGCGGGTTTATTTCGGTCTGATGGAGTACACTTATCCCCGGTGGGGGTGGATTTACTCCTCAATGACTGGCAAGAGGCCTTGGAGGGTGTGTCTGGCAGGTTACCTGGTCGCAGCTTTCCTGTTGTGGGGGGGCTCAGGGACAGGTGTCTCTGAGCCTGTGGCGGGATCCCGGAGGTGTCCGGGGTCCGGAGGCTTGGCAATGCGCAGGGCGGGGGTGGGGTACCCCCGACCCGGTGGACCCCCGGGGCTTTTGCTAATAATATGGCGAAGCCAGAGTAGGGGGTTGGAATTGCCGGTGGACGGTGCCCGGCGGAGGCAGGAGCGAACTCACTTTGCTAATAACATGGCTGGTGAGGGTTCCTCCCGCTGCCGGTACCTGGGTTAAGAAGTTATGATTGTTTATTGTTTGTATAATGGTATATTAATAAAACTGCGACCAGTTGTTATGCCATTTTGTCTCTGGCTGTTGTCATTGCAAGGTGGAAGGGGGGGGTGGGGGGGATGATTGTTGGGGGGGGAAGAGTGGGGTAATTGTGACGGGGCGAGAGCTACACGTCCGCCTTGCCCGGTTACCATGAATGTCGCTGTTTGCGCATTTAATGCCTCGATGGCATGCCTTTTAGTGTGCTGCCATGAGTTACCAATGCACTAACGGCAGGGAGATGGGCACACACACACATTTGTCGTCTTCTGTGAAAGAAGTTGATGATGTTCATTCCAGCTCCATTTGGTAGGTGTCCGCCTCACTAGAACCAAACAACACTAATAGACATAATTCACAGAGGGGCCAGAGATTGCATGCAGTTAGACGGCAATGGTCCTTTGATAAGAGCAGTACAGGGAACCTTTTATTGACGCTGTCCAGACTGTACTTCTTAGATAAGCTGAGGACTTTGACACCTTTGAGATAAATTTAAAAACTGAAGAAAGAAACACATTACATCATAGACCCCATATAATACCGACATTGAGGTCCAAGATAAATAGACCACGCTACAAGTGAATCCACATTATATTGAGTCTACAATGTAATATGTAACAACAAAAAAGAGGAGGGGGAGGATCCAACCCTTGATTGCATTATAAGCAACCCCATGTTTCATTGAGTTAATGACAAATCTACAATGCACTTATAACAACTTTTTAATACTCAAGAAGCTCATGTAATGAGCCGCAAAGTGACCAAGATATCCAAATTCTGGCATAATTTTTTTGCATACTAATTTCCATGCAAAGTTCTCACTTTTTAAGCAACTTTGCAAAAAAAGGACTTTGTGGTGGTAAACCTTCGTGCACAGTCCACTAAGTGTGAATGTTTATTTTAATGCTGTGTCAATGAGCCATTGTAAATCATGCAAAGTAGTCCAGCAATATGTCATTTTATCATAATTGGACCATCAAAAGTCTTTGTGAGCACATTTTCACAAAAATGATAGCTACGCTTCCTTGAGATTTAGTGATGTTTGTGCTGGATTCCCTCATGAAGGACCTTTGCATAGCAATGGGCTCAAAGTAAAAGGATCTGTATGGCCTCTATTACCAAATACCACCCCACCCCTCAACAAAACAGCTGCTATAAGTACCTGGTAGTCTAGTGCCCCCTCCCCCACCCCTCTATTCCCAGTCAAAAATGAGGAGAACATGCTTCTTGGTTAGCAAAACCCAGCCTTTAATAAAGGGCATGCATTTTTTACCCAAAACATATGGCCCAGTGTTGCCAGCGGGGCCATAACTCCATGGTGGCTTAATGAGCTCTTAGAATCCCCTAAAGATCTTATTCAGGCATATTGTTTCCAAAAAAGGCCCTCCCAGAAAGTCCTCCCTTGGGGAAGGGAAGGGAAGGGAAGTGGAGGGGAGGGGTAAAAGGGCCCATAATGGTCAGCCATTTCTTTTTTATACATAGTCTCAAAAGGGAGAAGGCTTTATTGGGGGCCAAGTTGACCACTAGGACACAGGAGGCCTAACATCGAACATGTGTTAAAAGGCACACGCTCCTTATTAGGTGGTGGGGCTTATCAACCAGCAAAGCATTTTGCCTCCATTTTTGTCCAGTATGATCTAGTACTTCTGGCTTCAAGGCAAGGAACATGACAAGAGTTGCATGCTTCTTTACTAAGATGTTACCACCATGCAAAGGAGGTATTAAATAAAAAAACAACAACAACAAAAAAAAAACCCACACACGTGTTTCTTCAGAGGGGAATGTATGAAGTTCCTGGTTGTGGTAGTACACATTATGTTGTGTCAGGAGCTCATTTGCCTCAGTAGCTAAATTTTTCAACAGCAGCAGCTAGGCACCCCAAAAATGAATTAGTACATCAGCTTCTTAGTCATGCATCATAAGCTTCCATTCTCCTATATACTCAGTCGCAGCATTCTGCTGAAGTCTTTGGCAAACCCAGGAATAATTACACAACCTAAAAATAGAAGCAGCAAAATAACACGAAAGAAGGATTTGCTGTAGCATGTAATATTAAACCTTTGTCATCAAATTGCCAATTCTGAAGTAAAAAAAAAACATAAGCATGTTAATAAAACATAAGGAGAGCAGTTGCAAGCTCAAATGAAGCATTTTGAATTCTACATATTTTTTATTTAACATGACTTAACGACATCAGCTTATGGTTGCATTGATGTTGGTTTAATATATTTTTGACAGTAAAATATGAGCATAGGCTATGAGCTGTGTCATGTACATGCGATTGGGATAAATCTTAAAGTTTATTTTTGCTCTATACTTAGCTTTCCAATTACTGCTAAGACATTAATCTATTGAAAAGGATAACACATCACCCCTCAGAAGGAGGCATGCCATAAATACTGTGATAAAGTATTTGTAATCCTGAACAACAGATGGCAGCGCCAAAAGATTGTCAGTTCAGGTGGTTTTGCTGACAGAATCATATCAGAGAATTGCACTGTCATACTTTCCAGTTCATCATCAGATGTATGTTCTTATTAATCAATCACAGTTGGCTGTTTTTTTGGACAGATGGAGCCCATAGAACCTCATTTTAAAGATTTGAGCTACTTCTGATAAATACATATGACGCTGACATTGCAAAGAGAAGAGATGTTTGCTTGGAGCTAAATGTTTTTCCATTGAAAGAACTTAGAAACGAAGTGAATGTTGAGTTTGTCTTTTTGGACAAACCTCAATTTCTTCCTATATTTCTCACAAATTGAGCCTGTTAGTCGTAAACTAGAAGTGTCAAATAGCTAATTTTTGGTATTGCCTACAGGGATTTATTTATTTATTTAACAGTTTTTATATACCGTCTTTCTGAAAATCAAGACGGTTTACAGTAAACATAACAATGCAGTGTGTTTCGACTGCTCACATTGAACATGTGTATAATAACAGAACTTTTTAAAGGGATGACTCCAGCGGTGGGATACGTTTTTTTAAACAGGGCACCTAACTTCTATGACAGATCTATAAGTAAGTTATATCAGCTTCCAAGAGGAAAGTATCGGATGTGTAAGTATTCGTATTCTTTCCCTTTGACAACTACCTCACTGAATATACATGCACATGTACAGCTGCTCAGATTTGATGATTTTAATTTTAATTTCGTGTGCAAACCCTACTCCTCCACTCAGGTCAGATAAGCATATGTATATAAAATGTATGCACATTTTTTAAGTGTATGAACCTTGGGCAAATTTAGAAAAGGCTAGTGTTTTACCCCCAGAGATGCCTTTCAAAAGTACCCCCTAAATGTCCAACAGTCTTTCTAAATATTTCCCTAAAGGATTCTAGCACCTCCTATAATTCTAACAAATCTTAGTACTGTTGCTGATGGTAGATAGATATTGAATGACCCTACCCTCTGGAATTCACTACCCCCCCCCTCAATTCAAAATATCAAATCAACCGTAGACTTTTGCAAACAACTTAAAACGCACCTGTTCCTAGAACATTTTTACAACAGACACCCAACCACCACAGATCAGGACTACCCTATACGAACAAACTTCATCCTCCAACCTACCCCCATAAAGACCCTTTAACCCCCTCCCCCTCCCCTATGTACATAGTTCATTAGAGAAGTATTGATTCAAACGTATTGATATTTGCAAAGGTTTCATTGTTCTCTGTTCACATTTAAATAGTTATGTGCATTGTAAATGTTTGATATTCCTTGTAACTCGTTCACTGTATCAACTTAGTTCCATGTAAGCTATTTTGACTTGAAGAAAAACAGTATAGGAAAATGTGATAAATAAAATATAGAGCTCAGAGCACTGATGTTACCATATCAACATGCCTCAATTCAAGTCTCCTATTGACCATTAGAGTATAAAACTGAGGACATTACTAAAACTTTGATTGATCAAAAGTAGATTTTATTTTTGGGGGTAAGGAACATTAGAAATAGGCGAACTATACACAATTTAATCATGTTGAAATTAGTATTAAAAAGGCTATGTCATGAAGATTCTACAGAAAGTCAAGGTTGAAGATACCAACCATCAGACTACGTCATTTCATAGATGCCATCTATTACATGAAAAAGGTAAGTCTCACGCTCCCACTTATATATTTGTAATAATATAAGTAACCATAGCTAGTCTTTTCTAATTCTGGTCACCATATCTTGAATTTATTTATTTAAAATCTTTTCTATACCGCACTCTTTAAAATCAGCTCAGTTTACAGTCAACAGCAAATTTGTATAGTATAGGCCGAGCCGGTATTATACTTACAATGAACAGGTTTTGCAACTTGGACTAACTGGGGTAACTATGTACAGGCTGCGCAGCAGGTCAATTAAGTAACTATATACAGGCTTCACCATCAGCCACTGATGTGCAGTGGTGACAGGGGCTGTTTGGCAACTATATACACAATTAGGTGACTCGATACAAGTGCGTACCAGGGTGCCTGGTAGTGCTAATGTGCCAGGCTGGGTCTGCGTATTGTGGTTGTGTTGGGGGGGTTGTCTTGGTGGTTGAGTATGACTGGTTGTGGCATGTCCCCATTGTGAGAGTAGTGCTGGAGGAAGAGGTGGTGCTTCAGGGCCTTCCTGAATTGGGTAATGTCAGTGATGGACCGGGTGGTGGGCCGGAGGGCTTTCCAACATGTGGGTGCATAGTACACGAAGGCTCTGTTTCTTTTTGCTTGAAAGCACTTCATAATTTCGCTGGGGATTATCAGTGTGTTGGCAGCGACTGACCTTCGGACTCTGTTTGGGGGAGTGGGGAGGACGAGGCCCGTGATGGAGGAGGCGGTGAAGCTGTTGATGGCCTTGAAGGTCAGCAGTAGAATTTTAAGTCTGCTATATCCATCTTAAAAAGGATATAGCAGAATTAGAAAAGGTACAGAGAAGAGCCACCAAAATGATAAGGGGGATGGAAGGAAACCTCCTACGAGAAAAGGCTTTAAAGGTTAGGGCTCTTCAACTTGGAAAAAAGACAGTTGAGGGGAAATATGATAGAAGTCTATAAAATAATGAAGGGAGTAGAACAGGTAAATGTAGATCAGTTGTTTACTTCTTCAAAAGTAGAAAGACTACAATGAAGCACATTTAACACTAGAAGCCCCAAAAGGAATTTTACCTAGAAACCCCAAAGTGTGTCAACTGACGCATTATCACGACGACTGCATTTAGCATGAAATGCAGATATGAATTAATGTGAAGTTACTTATTTGTTAAATACGTGCAGTATGTGACGTCATTACATGATGTCATTGTGTTTATTGTTTATAATGTTGGAGTAAAACTGTAAACAGTGATTTAGATGTGCCACCTAGTGAGAATATGAATTTATACCTAGAAGCCCCAAAGTACGTCAATTGACGCAGACAAGACAATTGAGTGCCTCAATTGACATACTTTGGGGCTTCTAGGTATAAATTCAATTTACTGCTAGGTGGTGCATCTGTCAATTTTCGATGCACATATTTGAACATCTTGACCTTGCTAACAAAGTCATGGAACATGACTGACATGGTTCTAGCAGTGGCGCTGGTATACAACTTCGAAGATGCATTTGCGTCAATTGACGCACTTTGGGGCTTCTAGTGTTAAGACTAATCATAGAAAATATTTTCTCTCTCAATGCGTAATCAAATTCTGGAATTTGTTACCAGAGGATATAAGAACAAAAGAACATAAGATATGCCATACTGGGTCAGACCAAGGTCCATCAAGCCCAGTATCCTTTTTCCAACAGTGGCCAATCTAGGGCATATGTACCTAGCAGTTTCCCCCAAAAGACACAGCTTCCTCATTGCTTGTGTTGGGTCAAGCAGTGATATCCCGGGTCCCTTTTAATAATGGTTTATGCATCTTTCCTCTAGGAACTTGTCCAAACCTTTTTTAAACCCAGCTACACTAACAGCTTTTACTACATCCTCCGGTAACAAATTCCAGAGTTTGATTACACGTTGAGTGAAAAAATATTTTCTCTTATTAGTCTAAACTAGTTTACCCTGTAGCTTCATTGCATGCCCCCTAGTCTTTCTTTATTCTGATGATGTAAACAATCTATGTTTACCCGTTCCACCCCATTCATTAATTTATAGACCTCTATCATATCTCCTCTCAGTCATCTCTTTTCCAGGTTGAAGAGCCCTAACCTTTTTAGCCTCTCTTCATAAGGGTATCCTTCCATCCCCTTTACCATTTTGGTGGCTGTTCTCTGTACCATTTCTAATAATGCTATATCCTTTTTAAGATACGGTGACCAGAATTGTAGTAAAAGCTGTTAGTGTAGCTGGGTTTAAAAAAGGTTTAGACAAGTTCCTGAAGAATAGTTCCTAAACCATTATTAAGGTGGACCAGGGAAATCCACTTCTTATCCCTGGGATAAGCAGCATGGAGTCTGTGTATTTTTTTGGGAACCTGATATGTACTTGTGATCTGGATTGGCCACTGTTGGAAACAGGATTCTGGACTTGATAGAACCATCGTCTGACATAATATAGAATAGAATAGAAACATGATGGCAGAAAAATATCACATGGCCTTTCTAATCAGCCCTTTCATAACAATTACAATAGTACCCTTTTTTCTTTTAGAGATCTTCTGTGTTTGTTCCATGCTTTCTTGAATTCAGATACTGTTGTCATCTGTACCACCTCCACTGAGAAACTATTCCCTGCGTCTACCACTCTTTCCGTAAAGAAATATTTCTGCATATTACTCCTGAGTGTATCCTCTTTCACCTTCATCCTGTGTCCCTTCATAACAGAACTTGTTTTTAATCGAAAGAGGCTCTCCTCTAGTGAATTTATGTTCTCTAACAAACATATTAAGATATTTAAGTCTGTCCTCATATGCTTTATAATGAAGCCACTAACAGTTTTAGTAGCCATATCTTATGTTCTTATAGTCATTCAACTATAAGCGTATCAAAAGTGACTTCATGACTCTGGGACAGAGGGTGAAGCAGTTAGGTGCACAGGTGGTGTTCTCTTCAATCCTCCCTGTTGAGGGTAAAGGCCAAGGCAGAGACACTCGCATCCTGGAGATGCATGCATGGCTTCGTGGATGGTGTCATCGAGAACGTTTTGGTTTCCTAGACCATAGGATGCTGTTCCAAG
This sequence comes from Ichthyophis bannanicus, assembly GCA_033557465.1. Lineage (NCBI taxonomy): Eukaryota > Metazoa > Chordata > Amphibia > Gymnophiona > Ichthyophiidae > Ichthyophis > Ichthyophis bannanicus. Next base: position 742,930,107 of record CM066031.1, on the reverse strand, counting down.
GGTTGCAGCGCAGAGATAGCATCCATCTGTCCAAGAAAGGTTGACGCATCTTCAGTAGTAGACTGGCTAATCTATTGAAGAGGGCTTTAAAATAGATTCATTGGGGATGGGTGAAGAAAACCCCCAGGTAAGTGATACATTAAATACCTTTATGGAAATGGGTAACAGAGGTAACATATGGAAAGCAGTGTGTATAAATGCCCGTAGCATGGGAAATAAGATCCCTGATGTTGACGTTTTGGTGGGAATGGACGACTTGGATTTAGTGGCAGTTACAGAAACATGGTTCACAGAAAACCATGACTGGGATGTAACTATACCTGGCTATACTTTATTCAGAAAGGACAGGGTAGGAAGAAGGGGAGGAGGAGTGGCACTATATGTAAAAAATACTATTAAAGCTTTGGAATTACAGCGCTTAAAAGGGAGAAGAGGTATTGTGGGTTAAACTAGAAAGAGGGAAAGAGAAATCTATTTGCATTGGTGTGATATACAAACCTCCCTCACAAGAGGAAGAGGTGGGCAGAGAGTTAATTGAAGACATACGCAGCATTGCTAATAAAGGGGGAAGTGCTACTGATAGGGGATTTCAATATGCCAGATGTTGATTGGCGCATTCCTGCTGCAGTATCATCTAGAAGTAAAGAGATCCTGGATTCTCTACAGGGAGAGCTATTCAGGCAATTGGTAACAGACCCCACACGTGAAGGGGCCATACTGGACTCGATGCTTACCAATGGTGAAAGCGTTTCTGATGTTATAGTGGGAGATCATTTTGCATCCAGTGATCACCAGATGGTGTGGTTCAGTATTAGGACTAGAGGTGTTTGAATGGATTCTAAGGTGAGGGTCTTAGACTTTAGGAAGACTAACTTTGCCAAGATGGGCCAATACCTCAGGGAGTCGTTAGCGGGATGGGAACAGCTGGGGGATGTAGAAAAACAGTAGGCAAAACTGAAAGGGGATATTTTAAGGGCAACCAACCTTTTTGTTAAAATGGTAAATAAAGATAAAAGGAAAAGGAGACCGCTATGGCTTTCGAAAGAAGTATCTGAAAAAGTGAAGAAAAAGAGGGAGGCCTTCATGAAATATAAGAGATCACAGAGAGAGGAAGACGGGCATCTATATTTGGAAAAAAACTTAGAGAAGCTAGCAAAAGAGTCAGGAAAGCAAAGATTCAAAAAGAGGAGGAAATAGCCAATGGAATAAAATGTGGGGGGGGGGGGGGGATAAGACTTTTTGCAGATATATGTTAGTGAGAAGAGGAAGGGCAAAAGTGGTATTCTCAGACTCAAGGGTGAAGGGGAGGAATACGTAGAAGCTGATGAGGATAAAGCGGAATTGCTTAACAAAATATTTCTGTTCTGTGTTCACAGATGAAGAACCAGGAGCAGGACCTCAGAAAACTCCCAAAACAGGGACAGAAGTGAGGGACATCTTGAACAATTTTCGGAAGACTGTGTTCGTGAGAAACTAGCTCAACTTAAAGTAGACAAAGCGATGGGACCGGATGGGATACACTCTAGAATACTGAGGGAACTTGGGGACGTTCTAGCAGCTCCACTGACTGACCTTTTCAATGCCTCATTGGAGTCGGGAGTGGTACCAAAGGACTGGAGAGAGGCTCATGTGGTGCCTTTACACAAAAGCGGAAGTAAGGATGTGGTTGAAAACTACAGGCCGGTTAGTTTAACTTTGGTGGCGAGTAAATTATTGGAAACACTGCTGAAAGAGAAAACAGCAAGATTTCTGGAGTCCGGCGGATTACAGGATCCGAGGCAGCATGGATTCACCAGAGGCAGGTCTTGTCAGACAAATCCAATTGATTTCTTTGACTGGGTGACCAGGGAGTTGGACCGAGGGAGTGCCCTAGATGTGATGTATTTACATTTCAGTAAAGCCTTGGACACTGTTCCTCACAGGCGACTTATAAACAAACTGAGCATCGTGGAGAGGGACCCTAAAGTTACTGCTTGGGTGGAAGGCGACGGAGTACTGGTAAATGGAGCTCACTCTGAGGAGAAGGATGTTACCAGTGGTGTGCCCCAGGGTTCTGTCCTTGGTCCGATTCTTTTTAACATCTTTGTTAGTGATATAGCGGAAGGTCTGTCGGGTAAGGTTTGCCTCTTTGCGGATGACACCAAAATCTGCAATAGAGTAGACACCAAGGAAGGTGTAGATAACATGAGGAGAGATCTAGCTAAGTTTGAAGAACGGTCTAGAATTTGGCAGCTGGGATTTAATGTTAAAAAATGTAAGGTCATGCATTTGGGCTGCAGCAATCCAAGGGAGCAATATAGTATAGGGGGTGGAGTACTTTTGTCCAATAAAGAAGAGCGGGACATAGGCGTGGTTGTGTCTTATGATCTTAAAGTAGATAAACAGGTAGAAAAGGTGACAGCAAAAGCTAGAAGGATGCTTGGGTGCATACGGAGAGGAATGGCTAGCAGAAAAAAGGAGGTGATAGTGCCTCTGTATAAGTCTTTGGTGCAACCTCATTTGGAGTATAGTGTGCAATTCTGGAGACCGCACCTTCAAAATGATGTGAAAAGGAAGGAGTCTCTGCAGAGGGTGGCTACTAAAATGGATTGTGGTCTTCATTATAAAGCATATGAGGACAGACGGATCTTAATGTGTACACCTTAGAGGAAAGGCAAGATAGAGGTGATATGATTGAGATGTTTAAATACCTCCATGGCATAAAATGTTCAGGGGGAGAGCCTCTTTCAATTGAAAGCAAGTTCTGCTACGGGGGGACATGGGATGAAGGTGAAGGGGGATATGCGGAAATATTTCTTTATGGAAAGAGTGGTAGATCCGTGGAATAGTCTCCCAGTGGAGGTGGTGGAGATGAGGACAGTAACTGATTTCAAAAAAGCGTGGTACAAACACAGAGGACCTCTAAAGAAAAAAAGGGGACTGTTGTAGTTGTTGATAGGCCATATGGTCTTTTTGTGTCGTCATATTTCTATGTTTCTGTGTTTCTAATGAAAATGTAGCATTGTCATTTTCCCTCAGAAATATAGGGGTATGTTTACTAAACCGTCTTAATGTTACCCGCGCTAGTTGCAGCGATAATGTGAAGAATGCCATATAAGGAGTGGCGTTACGGTGGCAAGGAGGCAAGAATCTGTATCGCACAATAGTGGGCGCCGTAGCACATTAATGCGCGTTAACCCTAAGTTCATGCCAGCGCAGTGTTAGAAGCAATAAAGATGTAGCCCACTGGTTACTGCAATGACTGCGGTGACAGAGGTCTTGGGTTCAATTCTGCAGTGGTGTTATGTAAGAAGGCTGTCTGAAGCATTTCCTTTTAAAATTTAAATCAGTGCTGTCTGAGGCATTTCCTTTTTTAAATTTAAATTTAAATCAGTGCTGCCAGTAAAAACACCCTCACAGTGCCGTAACCTAAGGTGCCGCATAAGGCGCCCTATAAGGCACTCCATAGGGCACATTATAAAGTGCCCTGTCTGCCAAGGCACCTTATAATGTGCCCTATGGGGCGTTTTATAGGGTGCCTTATGAGGCACCTTAGGCTACGGCACTGTGAGGGTGTTTTTGCTGGCAGCACTGATTTAAATTAAAAGGAAATGCCTCAGCCAGCCTTATTAAATAACACCACTGTGGGATCAAACCCATGACCTCTGCCTCCTCAGTCATTGAAGTATCCAGTGGGCTACATCTCTATAACGTCTAACACATCACTGGCTGGCTACAGAAAGACTGCAGGTCACCACACAAACTGTCTGCTGTGGTTACCAGGATAGGGTAAACAGACCCGTACCCATGATGCACTGCACATGCAGATCAGCAGCCTACAGCTGCTCAAAAGACAGGGTATGCACCTCTATAGCACCCCGGCCTGATTGGGGGAAATGACTGTGTGTGTTACAGGCACAGAGTAGCTACAGACCGTGACATTGTGCGGTTCCTGTGCTTACACTGAGGGTGAGGTGGGATGCCCAGCATCAGGTCTGCAGCACCTGGCTTGGCTGAGATAGGCTGTGCTGCAGGTCCCCATCAGTGCCAGTGTGTGATAGGTAGTCCTTGCAGACACACCTAGGATACACCTGTGTCCATCTGTATTTCCCAGTAACGTCTAGCCCTTGTGGACTATGATGCACCCAGAATAGTGCATATCCTGTGTGGTTGCCATGGTCACATGTTATAAGAGAAGGGCGGTGGTTGGACCCAAAAGCGGATTATGTAGCACCACTCAACCTGCCCTCTGTGGGTCAGGGTGGGGGACAGGATCTCCCACCAACAGATCCACATTCTATATCTCTGCAATGGTGGCAGTAGAGGGAGCCATCAACCCCAGTACTGCTGGGGACAGGGCCGTCAATGCAGATCTGTACACATCACATAGGGCACTGGCTGACAGGCAGTAGGCCTAGAAAAGCTCAGCTGCCCCCTACCACTATCTGACATTCACCAGCAGAGAGCACAGTCAGTCTCCACCCGCTGCACCCTGCAAGGTGTCCCAGCCATACACATGCTAACTGCAGACAGTCTGCTATGTAGTACATAGTTCATGTTCCTGGAGGAACACTGTGCACCCAAAAATGGGATGTGAGCACACACACCAAGCAGGTATGTCAGTGATTGGGCCCCATAAAAGGGAACTCTTAGATATCACTTGAGAGAAATACTGTATAGCACTATGGGGTAACCTCACCATGACATGGTCACTGCTCAGTCAGGGTGAGAGTGACCCCCCAGCATGACATGCTGTGGCCACCCTGTCCGTGCAGGTGGAGGTTGGGCACTACAATGTCCAAGCCATTGCCCTATGCAGATGCATCCTGCCCAGGACACCCTGTCCAGGCCATACCCACAGTACCTTGCTCCTCATTATGCACATTGGCAGGCTAACACTGGAAACAGTGCAAGCAGTGTGGGCTCAGTAAGGTGTAGGCAGTCACAAAGCACTGGACAGACATACACACACTCCCACACTTATGTCATCATTGTGCAAATATAGAGGTTTTTGGCAGCCCTGGTCACCACACCAGTCCTGAGCACAGTGCGGGCATTGCTATGGTACGCAATACTGTTGGGGTCACTCTCCGGGGTTGTAAACAGTCAGAAGCAAAAACTGAAACACTCCACAGATATCAGAAAGGTTGCTATGATGAATCTCTGTCAACAAATTGTGTTTAACTTAGGATTTGTTATCTGACATTAATCATAGCAACCTTTTGATATATGTGGAACGTGTTCCCAAGTTTAGGACGGCATTGCTAAGGTATGCAGGTGCTAGTATTGGGAGATGATGCTCCACGCAGGGCCCAACAGCCTGACTCTCCATGAGGCTTTGGATAGTGGAGCATGTGGGGTGTGGGTGTTTGTGCCCCTGTTGGCCGCTGCTCTATGGCAGAGGTTCCCAACTCCGGTCCTGGTGGGCCAAACATGGTTCACGTTTTCATGCTGTCACTAATGAATATGCATGAGATACATTTGCATACAATGAGGGCGGTGCATACAAATGCAACACAGGCATATTTATTAGGGACTGCATGAAACCTGAATGGTGTTTGGCCCTCCAGGACTGCAGTTGAGTGAAATCTGCTCTAGGGATTGCACATGTTTATGGTGTCTGTGCTTGGTAGGGTAAAATATAGGCGTTTATGACATGTTTATTTTATCTGCAATAAAGGTTCAATCTTTATTACCACTGTTTAGTACTGGGTAAAATATAGGGACATGGTTTGCAGGAGCCACAGCTGGGACTTGAACTTGTGACCTTCTGCCCCTGAACACACTGGCTGTGTGTACTGCACCAAACTGTTGCCACAGGGGCAGATCATTCCCTGGGGATACCATGACTGTTCATCAGACTGACCTTGTCTGTTGCAGTGCATGGCATCCACCTAAATGGGGCTTGGCCATGGTCTGCTGTGAGCAGATGCCACTGCCCCATCCACCACCAGCACCCCTTTGCCACCATGCTGACATGCCTTTCTGCCGGTGGTCTGGTGGTGCGCAGTCCCAGGCCATCCAGTGTGCCAGTAGGCAGCTGCCTATGGTGCGTGATATGGGGTAGGGGTGCCTGCATAGACATCCACGCTTCTCCCCGGCACTGCCTGCCAATGTTATGTGCTCTGTGGGGTACTTGCTGGGTACTGTCCCCTGGGACACTGTGGGACACACACTCGTGGCCATGTTTGCCCTTGGTCAGTTGCTGTCTAGCTGGTTTTCTGCTTCTACATTCCTATGTGTCACCTCGGCATCTGCCTAGCCCACCCTGTGCCCCAGCTGCCACACTGCATGTCCAGCCTGCAGCCCCTTGCAGCCTCACTGTAGTGCCCTCTCGTACTTGGGCTCTATGATGTTGCTGCACATGTATCACTATCATCACTTCTCTGGGTTTCCCTGCCTTTGCTGAACATTGCTGACTGAAATGGTTTCTCTCCCCTGCAAATGTGCCTCTAGCGCGAAGTTTTCACTGGCGCTAATTTTCAGACCTTCATTTCACAGCGTTAGTGTGCATGGGGCCTCTCCTTGCCCACTCTCCGCCCATTGACCCCTTATCTCCGCCCCTGGGGAGCCTTACTCCACCCTCTGCGCACCTTAACCCCGCCAGAGACGTTATCACACGATACATGACGTTCTCGTATGGTAATGCGCCATTATCGCACGATAATGTCACAGCTGCGCCATTAGCGCCGTTTAGTAAACACACCCCATAGTAACAGAAAATATGTTATCCTCAAAAGTTCATTTACAATTATTGTTAATAAGTGTTACCTTGAAATCTCTCAATTCCAAGTCTTTACTTGTAAATAGATTTCAAGGATACTGGGGAACAGATTACAATGTCTTTGGCGTTCTTCTCATCAGGAAGCTCCACAGAAGACAATATGCTAATATGACATCATATATCCAAATGGATACTTAATGAGCCCTACCACGACAAGTTGAAAAGTTCACTTTTACAGTGAGACACAATGGCGTACTTCCCATTACCTCCATTCACAGACCCAGGCATGTCTTGATGGGGGACTCAGTTGAAACAGCCATATTTAGCTCTCTCAGTCTGGTAGCAGGGAACAGGCGAGTGGCTGTAGTGACTGATGGTGTATGTGAGGTGTGTGTTCATCTGTGATATCTATCTGCCCATGGGCAGTTTAGTCATTTTTCTGTAGAGCTGTAAGGGTGGTTGAAGTGTGCATTGACAGTGTGCTTCAGGTGTAGAGTACGTATGTGTGTGTGTGTGTCACGGGTGTGTCTGCAAGTGTGAGTGGTTGTGCGAGTGTGTTGGCATACATAAACCGCCCTCCTCACCTTCTTGCACTATTCCTCCTCCCTATTCACCATTCTTCCTTCCCCTGCCATCCAGCCTTGAACTTTGTCTCCATTCCACCCGTTCTCACTCCCTTCCCTATTTGCACTATGTCCCTACCTTCAATGCCTCATCTTCTACTTTTCCCCCCATGTTCCCTCTGCCTCCATCACTTGTCCCTCTCCCTGCACCTCCCCCATCTCTTCCCTTCCACTCTGCCTCCTCTTCAGCCTGCCCCTCCCTCCTCCTTTCTAACTCAACCTTCCATTATTCTCCTTATTCTCCCCCTCTTTTCCTCCTCTCTAACCCTATCCCTTCCCTTTGCTCTGCCCCCTTATCACCCCTTCTCCGAAGCTGCATGTCTTTGTCCATGTCGTCACTGGCTCTTCAGTGCTGAGTAGCACTGCCTTGCTATTTCCAGAAGGGTCTGATTGTTCTTACAGGCTCTTTACTATAGCACTACCTTCCTTCTGCTGGTGGGAGCTGGGGACTCCCACCAGCCCTTTGCGTGGGTCTCTCCCTTCTCTGTCGGCGGGACCCGAGGTCTCTTCCCGGCTCTTCTACGTTTCTGCTGCCCTGTTTGAGAAGCTCTATGCATCTGTCTGTGCATACAGCCAGAGGCAGACAGACAAATGTACGGATCCCCCAATAGGGCTTATCACTTAAATGAAACACGCCTAAAAACAATAAAGATATCCAAAAAAGCAATGAGAAGAATTGTGACAAACTGGAAAAGGGCTATAATGCTAGAAATCTCCAGGATAACTAATCCTACTAACGCTGTCTTGTGTTCCTACCAATCTATAATACTGTGAGATAGCCACTGAGAAAAAGCTAATAGGAAATAAATTAGAGTCTTAGCAGTTTTGTAATACACTGCTGTACATGATGAAACATGGTCTATGTGAATGTGACAAGAAAAGAAAAATGGAACAATACATTTTTTTTACTAACTTTAAGCTATTCTCTAGTAGTTACATGCAAAAATTTGAAGTCAAATTCAAACCAGGTGGCTGGATCAGATTAATCAGAACTTCTGAATTTCCCCTGCAAAACTCAACCACAATGTGATGCACTTTAACCTTAGGTTCCCATTCAATATATCTGTGCTAACTCTGATGCAGATTAGGCATTTTTAGGAAGCTGTATCAAGCCGCCTGAACCCTATTCCTCCACTGGCTCTCCCTATACATCCTGTGCATCAGGACAGGGATATAAAGCGGGGGGTGGGATTGGGACAGAGCAGGGGCGGGCCAACCTGGCAACATGTAGAGGGCTGATTCAGATCACAGCCCTGAATGTGCTACCAGGCCTGCTGGGATATGCTGCGTATAATACCTCAGAGGTAGTATTAGCAGCGCAATTTGCCAGATCAGGGCAGGGGAGCTATTCCCAGGGCCGGGTGCAGGGGAGATCTCTGCCACCTGAACCAGGCCATGGGAGGCTAGCCGTGGGTCAAACAGCAGGGATTTGGAAGGGTGGGGGGCTAGAGCCATAGATGCCAGGGATAGGACAGCCACACAGATGGAGGGGTGCATGCTGGGCCATCCTAGGGCTAGATTCTGGCTCTCATGGGAACAGTTTGTTCCTGCAGACTAGAATCAGGTCCTAACAGCCTCATCTTCAACAGGGACATCCGGATAGCCCAGACATCCCCATCCTGGAATGGGGCTCCACACATCTAGTAATGGGATTCAATAGGTTGAAAGTTTATTTATACACCTCTAAGCTGGGTCAAGTCATACATCCAAACCCACTTGGGATCTGATTCCTCCTCCCCCCTACCAGTCCCATTCTCAGAGCCCAGGCAATGACCATCATAGCCCTTCCAGTGCTGCTTCTCTGGGGCTTAAGCTGTTTGACAAATATCCCCCCTTTCTTAGAATCCTCCACCCACATGCCCATCTCAGTTCCTAGAAGCATGGAATCATCATCCGTTCCTGATAGCATCAACCAACACAGCTATCTGCAGAGATGCTGATGGCATCTCAAGTGGGTTTCCAGTCTACTTCCAGCATTCCAGCTCTTCCTCCTCCTGACTGGCTTAGGTCATCATGTCCTTGCTGCAACATGTACAACTAACAAATACAGCTTTATGTAAAACAGCATATCGTGGGGGAGGGAGGCAGATCAGGGGGAAGACAAATATCACCGAACTAGCTCAGGAATAGTACAATGACTCAATTCCTACAGAGTCTAGCACACTCTATCACATGAGCCCCACTTCCTGTTCTGAAAATCAAGGCTGGCTAGGCGACAATTTCAATATTAGATCTGCATATGCCTACGTCTGCTCCTACTTCTATCCAGCCCATACACACACCCTTTGTGCCATCTCAACTCCTTCCTCTGACCTTCTATTCCCTTTAAGTGTGAGCTAGGACAGGGTATAGGCCCTCATGCCCATGTTATCTATGTGCCACCTAGACAAGGGAGGAGTCTGCTGTCTTGGTACAAGTTGGTACCAATGACAAAGTGTGGGAGGGAGGTTCTGGAGGCCAAATTTAGACTCTTAGGTAGGAAGTTGAAATCCAGAACTTCCAGGGTAGCGCAGGACCCAAAAAACAGGCAGAACTCTGGAATCTCAATGCATTGATGAGACAATGGTGCAAAGAAGAGGGTTTTACATTTGTTAGGAGCTGGGCAACATTTTGGGAAAGGAAGGAGTTTTTCGGAAGGAATGGGCTGCACCTTAACTGGGAAGGAACCAGGCTGCTAGCATTAACCTTTAAAATGGAGATAGAAGAAAGCAGACAGTGGCCCAAGAGCACATGGTTGGGAAGGATGTATCCTTGAAGGGTACTAGCAAAACGAGGGAAGATAGAACCTCTGTGTTTGGATGCCCTATGATAAAAGTAACCCAGATGCTCTTAAGTATAGAGCTGAAAGATTCCAAATTACCTCTATCAACTGATAACCAGATTCATATGAATAAATCACAACCTCTAAAATGCCTGTATGCAAATGCCAGAAGTCTGAAAAAAAAGAAGATGGGAGAGTTAGAATATATAGCACCAAACAAAAGGTTAGATGTGATTGGCATCTCAGAGACCTGGTGGAAGGAAGACAAACAATGGGACACTGATACCTAGGTAGAAACTATATCACAATAATAGAGTAGCTCAAATTGGTCTCTGTTAGAGAGGGCATTGAGTCACACAGGATTAAAGTTTTGCAGGAAACAAAATACACTGTAGAATCTCAATGGATAGAAATTCAATGTAAAAAGGGGAAGGCGATGGTAGTGGGGGGGGGGGGGAGGGGGTGTACTACTGACCGCCAGCCAAGAATGGATGATGACATGCTAAGAGAAATCAGGGAAGCTAACAAAAAGTTGCAACATAGTAATAATGGGTGATTTCAATTACTCAGGTATCAACCGGGTCAATGTCACTGCAGGACATGCTAAGGAGATAAAGTTTCTAGATTAATTAAATGACTGCTTCTTGAAATGGCTGGTTCTTGAACTGACAAGAGAGAAAGCTATTTTGGACCTAATCCTTAGTGGAACACAGGATCTGGGGCAAGAGATAAAGGTGTGTTGGGGCCACTTGGCAATAGCGATCATAGTATGGTCACGTTTGATTTAATAAATGGAGGAAGGATGGCAAGGAAATCTATAGTACTACTTTTTCACTTTCAAAAGGGAGACTATGATAAAATGAGGAAAATAGTTAAACAACTAAAAGGAGCAGCTGCAAAAGGTTAAAGATTTACATCAAGCATGGGCATTGTTTAAAAATACTGGTTTTGGAAGCTCAGACCAGATGTATTCACATGCTAAAGAAAAGTGGAAGGAAGGCCAAAAAACTGCCAGCATGGTATAAAGATGAGGTCAGAGAGACTGTTGTAGCCAAAAAAAAAAAAAACCATCGTTCAAGAATTGGAAAAAAAGGAGGAGTCAAATGACAAAAACAAGAAACATCATAAGCACTTGCAAGTTTGATGCAAGGCATTGATAACGCAGGCATAAGAGAAAATTTGAAAAAAAAAAAGCTCGCCATGGAAGCAAAAACATAACTTTTTTCAAGTACATTCATAGCAAAAAGACAGTGAAATAGTCCATTAGACCATTGGATGAAAGAGGGGTAAAGGGGGTGCAAAGGGAGGACAAGGCCACAGTGGAGAGACTGAATGAAGTCTTTGCTTTGGTCTTTACTGAAGACGATGTAGAGAAGTTACCTATACCTGAAATGGTATTTAAAGGTGATATATTGGAAGAATTAAAAGAAATATTGATAAACTGGGAAGATGTTTTGCAAGTATTTGATAAACTGAAGAGTAGTAAGACACCTAGACCAGATGGTATACATCCGAGAGTGTTGAAAAAACTGAAATATGAGATTGCAGACCTACCATTAGTAATCTCTGTCATGCATACTTTATAAAATTACGCTATTAGCACTAATTTTGCTTTTGTTCTTGCTCCATCAATTTTCCAGCGCCATGAACACCTGTGTGCATATCATGTAAAATTAGGCTCTATAAGGGGAATTCTATAAACCATTTTCACATGTAAAACAGCGTATCACACTCTTATAAATTTAGATTCCAACTAAACGTATACATGGTGCAAGACAGTGTGTATTTGTACAGCAGGTGTGCAGAGGGGGAAGAAGAGCTTGGGTGGCGCATAGGCAGCGTGACAATTTACGCCTCGAGCAGCTGTAATGTCCTTACTTGGAAAGTAGGTACTCTTGCTGCTGAACTTGCAATAGCATTTTATCAAGTTACATAGGTGTGCATGTGTCTGCTATTATACCAAGGCACCCTGTTATAAAATTACCCCCCATGACCTTAGTCTTCACTCCCAGTACTTCAGGGCCACCAACTGGTCAGGTTTTCATGATATCCCTAATGACTATGCATGACAGATTTGCACACAGTGCTAGGTGGTGAAAATGCAGATCTCTCTCGGGCACGAAAACCTGACCTGTGAAGGCATTAATGGACTGGAAGTGAAGACCAAGGCCCTATGGGGTTAATTGTGTAGCTCATGTAGGTGGATAAATGGGCATATAGGTCAGTCCCTGCAAAACAAAGAAGGTATTTAAAACATGCATGTCAGCACTAGGCTTCCATTCTTAGGTGTTTATAAATTAGATTTTTGTTTTGTTTTCTAGCTAACTAGGGTCTATAAAAAGAAAATACAAAAGTGTTTTATCATTGCTTTTGTGCTGCAAGTACTATTGCTGGGTGCCTTTCTGGTGGAATTAAATGTGAACACGTTTGTCATTAGGAGTCATTGGTACAGAAAAAAAAAAATGTAGAGGAAGATCATAGACAAGAAGTGAGAGAACTAGGTGTTTATGGTGGAAAACCCCCCACCCATTTAATTGATTTTGCAAGGGAAAGGGTGTTAGTGTTTATTGATTAGAAGCTGGGATCAGATGCTTTTACATACTGTATGTGGAGTACTACTATAGATACGCATAAAAATGGCACAACATACAATAAAAAGATTGTTGTTGCTGTTGGCTGAGTCGATGTTGACACATGGCAACCCAGTGGATAGTTGCCTTAAACTGTGTTCAGTCTGCAATCAGGCAGCTGTTTGATACAAGTAACAGCAGCTATGGATGCCACTCTCTTGATCCATCTCATTACTGGCCTTCCTCTTTTATGATGACCTTCAACCTTGCCAAGCATGGTGTATTTTTCTAATGATCTTTTCTTCGCTTGATGGGTCCAAGGTATGAAGGTTGAAGTCCTGTCATTTGAGCTTCTAAAGAAAGCTTAGGTTCAATCTCCTCTAGTACCAACTGCTTTGTTCTTCGAACAGACCATGGTATACACAGTATTCTTCACCAGCACCATATTTCGAAGGCATCAATTTTCTTCCAGTCTCTCTTCTTCACTATCCAACTAAGACTATGCCCTCGATACTGATAGGCAGATGTTTCAGGTCATCTTCACTTTCAGACAGTAATATGGTATCAGCAGCATAGTGAAGACTGGTGATGAGTCTTTCACCAATCTTCACACCTCGGTTGTCATCAAACAGTCCTTTTTCTCTGATAAGTTGTCAGTATATAAAACTAAACAGGTATGGGAAAAGTTTGAAGCCTTGTCTTACATCTTTGTTGATTTTATTCTCTCTCATTGTTCTGTTTGAACTCTTAGTTCTGATGCACAACCTATACATTGATCAAGAAGCATCAGGTGCTCTAGTATATTCATGCTTCTTAATGTGCCCAGGAGTTTTGAGCACAGCAAGGCCTTTCATTGTGTTTAAACGCATACAGAAATCCTTTTATCATCTTTTGTCTTTTCAAGGATCCATCTCGCATCTGCAGTGTCGTCTCTTGTCCTTCCCCCTTTCTTGGACCCTGCTTGCACTTCAGGCAGTTCTCATTCCGGGTATTATTGTAATCTCCACTGAATTTCTGTAAACCCCTTATTTAACTCCAAGTTCGTATCTCCCATGTTCAATGCAACACAACACATGAGTATGTTTATTGCTGTTTTTGTAAATCTTGGCCTAAAGGCAGTATAAAAAAGCCTGTTAAATAAATAAACCAATCTTGAGTAGCATCTTGCTGGTGTGTGGGATCAGAGTGATTGTGCGATAGATTTTTACCAATCATTTGACTATAATGTCTTCCCAATTTCCTGGCAGAGCCTTGTAAATATGCTTTAAACACACAAATGGGGAATGTCATCAATGCCCCATGTTTTGTTCTTTGATAATGCTTTTGCTGCTTCAACTTTTTCTTCACTTATGGTTACTATCTTAAGGTGTAAGTTGCAATGACTGTTGATGTACTTGATTTTTATGGTATATTGACAGTGTATTCCTTCCACCTTTTCTTGAATTTGCCACCTTACCACCTTTTCTTGTAGCTTTAGGAAAACCGATATGTTCTTCCTCCAGTAAGATCCTGATTCTACTTCCTTGCTCTCCTCTTGCTCACCATGGAAAATCTCTTAAGTTGCATGATAACCTCCCTTTCTCCTCTGGCTTTAGTTTCTCTGAATTTCTAAGTGATTTTCAGAGTTTCTTCAAGCATTCATTTTGGCCTTTTGCTTTTTTCACGTTTTGCAGAGACTTTTTATTTTCTTCCAGCACAACCTTTTTGATATCATCCCATCACTCTTCTGGTGCTCTGTCATTTGCATGCAAAGCAGTAAATCTGTTTTGAAGGCAGTCTTAAATTCCGGTGGTATATTTTCAAGAACATATTTTGCTACATTCATGAGTGTCATTTTTTTCAGCTTTAGCTCGAGTTTGCATACAATAATACCATGGTCAGCTCCGGGTTTTGTCTCTCTTGATATTACTAAGATATTCCATTGTTGATCTCCACAAATGCAGCTAATTCTATTTTTGTGCAATCCATTGGGTGAAGTCCATGTGTACAGTTGCCATTTGTGTTGCTAGAAGATGTTTGCAATAAAAGATGGAAAATTGAAGACTATCAGTCTTTCTCCAGCTCCATTTCTGTTGCTAAGCCCATATTTTCCAAACCATTTTACCTTCTTTGTTCCTAATTTTTGTGTTCCAGTTGTCCATAATCATCAGTATATCTTGCTTGTATGTTCTATCAATTTCAGCTTGTACTAGCTCATAGAACTGATCAACTTCTCTTCTGCAGCTGTTAGCACATTTAATTACTCACATTATCCTTAGCATGCATACAGCTGTGCAATTTGAGAAAGGCCCATTGTGTGCATTTTAAAGAAGCTTTACTTTAAAATAACATCCATAGTGTACCATAGAATGATGCATACGCGATGCATGAACTATGAACTTGGGAGCCAGCCTCCACTCCAAGAAAGCTTCTGGAAGGTTCTTTTCTTGACCTTTTTATTGGCCTTTGGGCTAGACATCACTTCCACTCCCAGGACCCATATCTCTCCTCAGTCTCCCATTAAGATTCCCTGGTGGTACATCAGTACAAGTTCTCCAGTTGTAATTTATTTATTTATTTATTTACATTTCTTATATACCGCACTATTTGCGATCAGCGCGGTTTACATAAAACAAAAAGGTAACCGACAATGAACAAAAGTCAGGTCATTACATTGAACAGGAACAAGTAACTTGGAAAACAGGGTAAACTATGATTCCATGATGCACCCAATCTACGCTTTAATGCTTATTGAGGTCCAGAGGCATTATGCTCTGTCTGATGCCACTTACTCGTGCTGGATTTTAGGAAAATTTTAGAAAGGTTCTACTTCCTGAGCCCCTTATACCCATCCTCATTGATATTATGGGGAGGGGGGACATTTTCAAAGGCATTTAAAGTTTCAGATCTGCATATACAAACTGCTGAACATTCCCAGGTGCCACTTCTACACACCCCGATGCTAAGCAGTTAGCATGGGGCATTGCAGGGCAGAGTGGAGGTGCCACCCATCACTAACCGAGCAGTAGCCATATTGAGCCATTGCCCAGTTAGCAATACATGGCAAAAGAGAGGTGCAGGAAAACTTGGCCTAACGTTTGCCGCATTAGCTAGACGGGCAGTGGTTCAATATCGCCGCTGCTCTTTTAGGCTCATGGCAATGTGGCGAATCCTGACATTCAATGCCAGGACCAGGATTACATTTCAGAGCCAGTGGCTAGCAGGGTTAACTGCTAGGGCCGAATACCCCCCCCCCCCCATGCCTATGTTCTTATATTAAACGGTATGGCTCCTAAATGAAAAAATGCTCTCCTTCACCTTTGTGCGCCATTTGGCCCACAGGCTTTTAGTTCTGTCATCTTAAAAAGGTAATTCAGTGAGTCATATAGTTTTAAGAAATGACACTAACATTTCCAATAAGTTTGTTTTTCTGATGCTGGCACAAAGAGAATCCCAGTAAACACACGTCAAGCTGTCATTTAAAAAGCTTTCTGACTAAGAAGACAGTCTACTGAAATGAGAACAAGTCATTTCCAGTGAAACGATAAAAGCTTTTCTTTTTTAACTTTGGGGTCTACTGATTATGGTGCGCTAAAGTTTTGTGCCTAATGCGCATCGACAGCAAAAGATTAAGGTGCCGTAGGTACCAAAACTCTGAATTAACCATTGAGGGTATTCCAAGCACTTTGAACGTGGCAGCTGTGCAGTTAATGCAGACCAAACGCTCGTTACCATGCGTCAATGGCTGATGAAGCAGAATGCAGTTAGCTAAGGCTCTAAAAGGTGCCCCTAAGTGCACCACATTATCTGCACCATTAACAATGCCAGTAAGCATGTGGAAACCACCTGCACATCAACTGAAAAGCACAGTCCCTGCTCTTTTCCTGCCATACTATGGCCCCTCAACAGGAATTTCTACTTTTAAGGCAAAAGATTGCATGCAGTAATATAGGTAATTGACTGCATTAAGTAGCTCACTGTTAGAACATGTTAAAAACCTAACACAGCTTAGTAAGTAAGCCTCATATGCCCACAGAAGACAGACAGTAAAGGGCATATTTACTAAAGTGTGTTATATCTACCTAGATTTCAGCAAAGCCTTTGATACTGTTCTTCACAGGCGGCTTATCAATAAGCTGAACTGCCTGGGTATGGGTCCCAAGATGGTGAACTGGATCTTAAATTGGTTGAGAGACAAGATGACAGAAGGTGATGGTAAATGAAACTCACTCGGATGAAAGGAAGCCAATTAGTGGTGTGCTCCAGGGATCAGTTGTGGGGTCAGTATTGTTCAATGTATTTGTAAAGATATTGCTGAAGGACTGAATGGAAAAGTCTGTCTTTTTGCAGATGACACTAAAATTTGCAACAGAGTGGACTCCCCTGAGGGAATGAAGAACATGAGGAAAGATCTACAAAAGCTGGAGGAATGATCTAATGCTTAGCAGTTAAGATTTAATATGAAGAAGTGCAGTGTCATGCACTTGGGATGCAGACATCCAAGGGAGTTGCATGCGATAAGGGGTGAAGTTGGTGTACACGGACCTGGAGAAGGACCTCGGAGTGATTGTTTCACCACCTTGAGATCCTGAGAAACAATGTGACAAGGTGGTGGCCAAAGCCAGAAGGATGCTCTGTTGCATACAGAGAGGAATCACCAGCAGAAAGGAGGAAGTACTAATGCGACTGTATAAGTCACTGGTGAGGTTTCACTTGGAATATTGTGTTCAATTTTGGAGACCGTATCTCGCAAAGGATATAAAAAGGCTGGAAATGGTTTAGAGGAAGGTGATCAAAATGATTTGGAGCCTGCGTCAGAAGACTTATGAGAAGACTTGAAGACCTAAATATGTACACTCTGAAGGAGAGGTGTGACAGGGGAGATATGATTCAATCCTTTAAATACTTAAAGAGTATTAATGAACAAACAAACCTCTTCCAAAAAGACAGGGAAGCTGTACAACTAGAAGGCATAACATGAAGCTACATGGGGGGTAAACGGAAAGGCAATGTCAGGAAATACTTTTTTCACTGAAAGGGTGGTGGATGTTTGGAATGCCCTCCCGATGGAAGTGATGGGGCAATACAGTGATGGAATTCAAAATGGCATGGGACAAACACAGTGGATCCCTTTATAGCAACAGGATAAAAACAAAATATACATAACTCTCTCATATCTGAACAAATAGGGGTGACCTACACAGAGCAGTGGGTACACCCCTAAAAAAAGGCGGGGGGGGGGGAGGAGGGTGACCTGCATGGAGCGGCAGGTGCACCTACTCTTGCTGCCTTGCTGGGCAGACTAGATGGACCATGCCGGTCTTTATCTGCTATCATATACTATGTTACTGTATTAGCTGCTACCACAGCGATAATGTGGGATGACCCTTGGCGAATGCTGACCAAATGCAGACACTGCAGCAATTTTCTGTGATGTCTGCATTTCAGGTGGTAGCTGCAAGCCTGAGCGGGAAGTGGGCCTGCCTGCGACGCATGCACAATTACCAAGGATGTAATCTCCAAAGTTGCAGACACCACAGGTGCACCTAACGCCACTTCAATGGGTAGTATTAGCTGCATCCTCAAAGCTACCACCCCATGTTTTCTCCACAGCATCTGCAGGGGAAATGCTGGAAACACCCCCTGCAGATACCGCGGAGGGCTTTTACGGCTAACACCAGCTTTGTGCCACTATCGCCCGACGTAAGCTGCAGAAGTCTAATACACCTTAGTAAACATACCCCTAAATAGCACAGGGCAGGTCAAAAGTGAAAATGGACAGAGTACAAAAGCACATTGTCAAATGCTTTATGATGTCACAGGCATATAAAAGACTACTTTTCTCTTTCTGTGCATCCACTTGCTTACTGCCAGTGGCCCCAGCTTCTTCTGAGCAGTTCTGTTGGTCCTCTGCTATCTCCTGTCACTTAGGATCTGTGCCTGCTTTCTCCTTTTATGTGCACAAGCCTTCAAGAAAGCACATTCATATCTGATCCCTCCAAAGAACTCCCCGCTACGGTCAGAGTAAAGAGAAGGACAATAGCTGGCTGCTCTAGAAAATTACTACACCACAGGCGTACAAGAAGAATAGGCCTCAATGGAGACTTCATCAACTGTGAAGCCAGATAAGAAATGTCACCATATAGCAGAGGCTCTTCAAAAAAACCTGAAAAACTGGGGCCAGTCCTAGGTCTTCAGAAAGGATTATTCACATAAGTAGATAAAGAAAACCATTCCCCATGTCTTTCAGGGACAACTCAACCTTGAAAGTATAGAAGGGAGGAAGAATTATTATTATCCAGTTATCTCAAGTACGCACTTTTATAGCAGTAGCTGTAAAGTTTTGTTGGCATTTGTTCTTCAAAAAGGCAAAAAAGGTATTTGCGATGATTCAAGCCATTTTCTTTCTTTCTTTTTTAAACTCTGAAGAAAGTAAGGTTACCAGTTTTTTGCAGGCAAATCTGAGACATTAATCAGAAGTGTGTGGGAAGAGGAGGGGAGGAAAGGACACCTTAGTTCCAGGCTTGAAGGAGGGAAGAGGACTCCATATCCTGCCCGCCCCTCCATCCATCCCATAACAGCAATAATATCACATCCAAGCAGACAAATAGACAGAGATAAAACATTAATGCATTTCCCCCACACTGGGCAAAATATAAAGATAAAAGGATGTAAATTCTAAAAACTGATACAGTATATTCAGATCACTAAATTTAAATTTTGTTTTCTATCCCCTCTATCCCAATTGCTGAAATCTGGGACAGGAGGCTGCCAAAACAGGTGGGAAGAGCACAAGTCTGTAGGAAAATCACATAATAGACAGCCAAAAGGTAAGAAGGCAAGAACTTGATATAATAAAGTGGTACAGCAGAGTTTAATTCAGTAAGACCATCAGTCTTTGGTTTTATGTTTGTCATTTATACCAAACATTTTCTGTGATGTAGAGCCAATTGTAGAGCCAATCACCTTAGCCATGTTTGTTCTGAATTCATTTCATATGCGCTCTCTCTTCAAGGTGGGACATCATGTATCACTAATTGAAAAAAAAGCAGGTTTAGGAAGAGTTTGTCCTGTGGTTTGCATCAAGGATTCAACCCATAAAAAGGTTAATGTCTAGTTCTATAGGACTGGGATCAGATGTGTGAAAAATGTGGAGCTTCCTAAGTGTTTACGAAAAGGAGACTGGCACTATTTGGTCTTTCTTTAGCAAAGTGATTTTGAAAGCTTCATTGCCAGAGGTAAAAAAAAAATGCAGTCTTATGTGTATCTTGGGGGTTGGAACTATCTATTTTTCTTTAGAAATGCCATTTGCTGTCAGCAGGATCAAGGCTTTTTTCTTCCGTGCTGCAGCATTTGGCTAAAAACTAAAATATCCATACAAAATAGTTCCACAAAATGATAGCACAAGTGGCGTTTTAGAGAAAACGTTCTCTAACTACACATAGCTTGCCTGATACTTGCAAAATATTTCCAGTCTACCAATTCCATATACCACTTTGCTAACTTATACAAAATAGCCAAACAGGTTTACAGTAATCAAACATGTCATAGAGCAATATAAAATAACAGTACAATTCCCTGTGTTAGTTTCCCAGTGTTTATAGATTACAAGAGTTAGTACAGTAAAGACCTGTCTATTTGCTAAAAGAGTTTGACAATGAGTTCTTTGCATAGTAACATCACTTGACTTCTCTATAGTCAATAGACTTCATAAGCAGCTCTTGGGTTTACTAGGGTAATATACTGCTCACCGAAGACCTATTATCTTCTCTTCATCCCTTTCTGAAAGTGATTTGCATGGAACTATTCATTTTCTACTGAAGGTTTGGTTTAGGCACTTACCTAGGGCACCAAGTTCTGAAGGCTCCCAAAAACTAGAGTTTGGGACCTCCACTCTCCAGTCTCTGGAAGAGTACCTTCCCCACAGTTCCTTTGCCTATTGGTGCTGTATTCTTAAATCCAGCCATGCTTCTGTGAGCAAGCTTACTGATATAGACAATTCAGAGGGAGGATAAGTGTGCACTCCGAGGGAAAACAGGAAGAAGCCTGTATGGTTAAAGGGGGGGGGGGAGGGATAAAAAAAAGCAATGCACAGGATGCCTTAATCAAAAGGGCCATGTTTAGAAAGGCCCATGCTGGTAATGGAGACCCAGTCTATGCGTGGTAACAAAGGTACTTTATTGTAAATTCTTCACCAGGGGTACAAAAGAGAAACCCCCAAAGGGGCCATGTTTCAGCTATGCCTTCATCAGGGGTTCACTTGGCGTACTAGAACATCATAAGCTTTAAATAAATTAAAATGTAAATAATGTATTTAAAAGGTGTGGAAGAATTGAAGGAAATATCAATACATCAGGAAAATGTATTACAACTATTAGATAAACTGAAGAGTAGCAAATCACCTGGGCTGGATGGTATACATCCAAGGGTGTTGAAAGAACTGAAATATGAGATTGCAGACCTGCTATTAGTAATCTGTGAATTTTCATTAAAATCATCTGTAATACCTGAAGACTGGAGGATCGCCAATGTAACGCCAATTTTTAAAAAGGGTTCCAGGGGTGATCGGGGAAACTATAGACCAGTGAGCCAGACGTCAATACCAGGAAAAATGGTAGAAACCATCATAAAGAACAAAATTACTCAGCATGTAGATTGTCATGGCCTAATGGGAGACAGCCAACATAGCTTTAGATAAGGCAGATCTTATTTTACTAATCTGTTATGTTTTTTTGAAGGTGTAAATAAACAGGTGGACAAAGGTGAGTCAGTTGATATAGTGTATCTGAACTTTCAGAAAGCCTTTGACAAGGTCCCTCACCAGAGACTTTTGGCAAAACTAAAGAGTCATGGGATAGGAGGCAGTGTACTATTGTGGATCAGGAACTGGTTAAAAGATAGAAAGCAGAGGGTTGGGCTAAATGGCCAATTTTACCAATGGAGAAAAGTGAATAGTGGTGTACCCCAGGGATCTGTGCTGGGTCCGCTGCTTTTTGACATATTCATAAATGACCTAGAAAAGGGAATAATGAGTGAGGTTATCAAATTTGCAGATGACACAAACTATTTAAAGTTGTTAAAACCCAAGAGGATTGTGGAAAATTGCAAGAGGATCTTGATAAATTGGAAGACTGGGCATCAAAATGGCAGATGAAATTTAATGTGGACAAGTGCAAGGTTATGCACCTAGGGAAGAACAACCCAAACTATGGTTACACGATGCAAGGTTCCACATTAGGAACCACCACCCAGGAAAAAGATTTAGGCGTCATTGTGTATAACGTGTTAAAACCTTCAGCCCAGTGTGCAGTGGCAGCCAAGAGAGCTAGGTATCATAAGTAAAGGAATGGAAAATAAAACAAAAATATATTATAATGCCTCTATATCATTCCATGGTGAGACCACACCTTGAATATTGTGTGCAATTCTGGTCGCCGTATCTTAAAAAGGATATAGCGATATTAGAAAAGGTTCAGAGAAGAGCCACCAAAATGGTAAAGGGGATGGAAAGATACTCCTATGAAGAAAGGCTAAAAAGGTTGGGGCTCTTTAACCTGGAAAAGAGACAGCTGAGAAGAGATATGATTGAAGTCTATAAATTAATGAACAGAGTGGAACGGGTAAACGTAGATTGATTGTTTACGTTATCAGAATATAGAAAGACTAGGGGACATGCAATGAAGCTACAGGGTAAACTATTTAAGACTAATAAAAGAAAATTTTTCTTCACTCAACGTGTAATCAAACTCTGGAATTTGTTACCAGAGGATGTAGTAAAGGCTGTTAGTGTAGCTGGGTTTAAAAAAGGTTTGGACAAGTTTCTGGAGGAAAGGTCCATAAACCATTATTAAGAAGGGACCCAGGATATCGATGCTTGACGCAGTACAAGCATTGCAGAACCTGTCTCTTTTGGGGTAACTGCTAGGTACGTATGACCTAGATTGGCCACTGTTGGAAACAGGATACTGGGCTTGATGGACCTTGGTCTGACCCAGTATGGCATATCTTATGTTCTTATGTACCAGCAAAACATGTTAAAACAAATTAAAATAAAATATAAGCATAAAAAATAAACTGTATGATGAACAAATTTAAAAGGATGAATAAATAATTAACACACAAAACCAAAATTACTTATGGACACCAATAAATAAATAAAAGTGAAAAGAATAAAAGTAAACAGCCTATATGAAATTAGGAGATGTGACACATGCAAAATATGTTTTAAAGTAAAACTCTGGTACAAACCGTAGTGACCTATCCCTCAGATAAGACCCCTTCAAAATGATGCCTAGTGACTGAAGGGATAGAAGAGAACAAAATATCAACCAGGTGGTCCACATTAGTAGTATGGGAGGGGCCTTTTGTGTGTCCACCCCTCCCCCCCAAACACACACCTAGCATGGGCCCAAGACACTGCCCCATGCAATTGACAGATTGGGAACACTCAGTATCACCTACTAAGGTAATATTGATTGCACCTGCGTTAAGGGCAACACATACAATTAGCATGAGCTGTTATTGCCTATGCAAGCTGTACCTTGCTGTGAGCACTTCTGTTCTACCCCCAGTCTGTCCAGTCCCCACCCCACTGTACACAACCTGGGTAGTGTGGAATGTTTGGTGCTGGGACAAATGATGCTTTTCAGTATGGTTCCCAAACCTTGCTTGCATGAAACCCTATGTTACTAAGTAGTGTGCTTTAGTAAACATGCCCCCAAAGCTCTCTATCCCTGCCAGATGTATGTAAAACTTGCAAATGTGAGTGCAGTGGAGGCTGCAAAATCTAAAGCTGAACTAAAAAAGACAACAACAAGACATAAGTAGAAACCAAACACTACCTGCCTAATGATATACTTATTTTTAGCACATTAACCAAAATCATAAGGATCGGGGACCTTGTGAAATTGTAGGTGTCTGTTCATTTATTTGTTCACACATTGATAAAAATCCCTTTACTTCAACGTTTTAAAGAACTCAGCTATCATAATTCCTGACTGAAAATAAGCGATGACGTGGAGGCTCTGTATTAGCATTCATGACTTCAAGCATTTTTTTCTTTTAATTTTTTATTTATGCAATTTCAAACAATAAACACAAGGATACACTCACTTGCACAAGAAATAGGGTATGCCACAGATAGTAATATTTTATTTTATTATATAGCAAGGATGCGTTCAATCAGATAGTAATATGACAAACAACAGAATCACCAAATAAAACCCAAAAAGAACTAACTTTAAACAGAAAACTCAATTATTGTTGGATATCACTGCAGCAAAGTATAAACTTGTGGATAATACTCCTAAGCGGTTCAATCCATTTTAATAATCAAAAAATAATTAGTTTCGTAAAAAAAACTTAGCTTAGTCCAGATGATTTAGAAATCCTTGCACGACGTGCATGTTTCGGGAGTGCTTCCCTGTATCAAGTGCTATCTTCATATAATTCGATAACCGTCATGAAACGCCGGGACTAAACCCAGCTGATTCTTAAAGAATGAATGGGCCTCAGGCATTGGCTCTCAACCTTTCAATCAAAACCAGACACACCAATAGAGACAGCAAAGACCGCCCCACTAATCAGGGGAAGCCCTCCGTCACAGAGGTGAGGATCACATTACACTTTGCCATTCAACCTCCTTATTCAGACCCAGAGGCATCACAGTCTTAAGCCAAAAAAATCCACCGCTGCTCACATTTTTGAAGTTTTTCAGTGTGGTCACCCCCCCCGGGGATCCGGAGGAATGTGATCAATCACTGACCATTGTAAGCATTCAAAAACATGTTCACATGCAAGACAATGTTCAACAATGGGGGCCGATGTAACTCTTTGGTGAAGCCGGGAGGCATGTTCTGCCAATCGGATTTTCATCGATCAAATTGTCCTGCCAACATAAATTAAAGGGCAAGGGCACACGATGATGTAGACAACAAAAGATGAAGTGCAATCAGTCTGCCATCATCGTAGCACCGATTGGCCAGTGGTAGGAGATATCCAAACCTGGCCCGTAATTGATGAAATACAGTAAAGGCATGCACCACAGGTGGAATGTCCATCATGTTGCAGAGGCAGCAAAGGAGGTCTGTCAGCTGGAGGTGTTGAGCGTACTAAAAAATCACGTAGATTTGCCCCACGGGAGAAGGCTATCATTAAAGACTTCTGAAAGCAGTCATGTAATACCAGAATCGGCCAGTGTTTTTTCAAAATTCGAACAATGTCAGCACTTAACGTGGTATACAGGAGAACTCCAACAAAAGAATCATGTGATGTACAAGCTGAATTATTATCTGGCCAGTCATTCAGCAACCATTCACGCTGTA
This sequence comes from Ichthyophis bannanicus, assembly GCA_033557465.1. Classification (NCBI taxonomy): domain Eukaryota; kingdom Metazoa; phylum Chordata; class Amphibia; order Gymnophiona; family Ichthyophiidae; genus Ichthyophis; species Ichthyophis bannanicus. Next base: position 742,905,148 of record CM066031.1, on the reverse strand, counting down.
CATGTAAAGCACCGGCTTCTATGTAAGGGCTATCCATCTGGTGTCATTCAACTGGCCTATCGGCGCGCTTTACATGTACAGCGTGAATGGTTGCTGAATGACTGGCCAGATAATAACGATTGCTGCCCGAGAGAGATGCGGAGCCGCTCAGCTCCAGCTAACTCATAACTGGACTTCCCGCCTCTAAACTCAGCAGCTCTTGTTCCCGACATGAAAAGAAAGCATCAAGCAGACCAGAGGAGGTAGGACTGGAGGAAGCAGGCTGGACAGCCTAGGGAAACTTGTATTGCTTAAAAAAGCAAATAAACCCCCCCACACCCTTTTTCCTCTTCCTTCCCATTAGGCATGAGCGTCAGGGCAACCGTCTCTGCCTGTCACCGTCTTGAATCCCATGACATCAAGCATTTTAATGGTGCCGAAGGTTTAAAAACAAAACTAATTTCTAAGATAATCCAGTTGGATATTTTTGTAAATGTAGCTGTTTTTCTGGTAACAAAAGTATTCAAAATACACCTATAGTACTACTTAGGGCTTAATAAAATCAGATGGCCCATACTGCATTAATTGCTCATTTTAATTCCAATATACAGAGGCCGGACATCTAAAACCCACGTTAAAAGAAGATATCCTTTCAAGGGCTTAGCAAAAGTATAGAGAGAGTGAGGGCCTATGAGCCTGGAAACTAAAGGGGTCTTTTACTAAAGGGCTCTGGCTGTCAGCACAAATCTGGCACGTGCTCAAGGCGCACGTTGAACAAGCGTTAACAGGTAGCGTCAGGCCATGACAGTTAGCGTAGCCAGAGTTTGGTGTTAACTGTCCATGGTGCGTTAGGGGCGGAGAGTGGGCAGTATGTGTAACATGCAGTCAGCACATCTGTGCTACCGGCATGGTGAGCAAGTAGTGCGAGTGTATGTATTGCCACCTACGCAGGTAGAGATAAGTGAGCTGCGCTATTGTCATGTGGGGAACATGCTTTCCATGCCGCTAGAAGGTAACGCCATGTTGTTGCCCTAAAGTGCCATGGATTTGTGCATTACTGGCATGTTGGGGGCTGTGGTGTTGCACCTATCAGTAAAAGGGCCCTTAAGAGTTTGATTTACTAAAAGGCGCTACTACACTACTAAGCACTAAACACACATTAAACTCATGTTATTTACCACAGGTCCCATTTTATGCAGTGGGGTCATTTACTAATAATGCACATTAAATGGTGTTTGTGCATGCCAACATGGTGCTATTCTTCAGTAAATCTAGTTCAAACCTTTGAGGGGAAAATCCCCCCAGAGCTTTGCTTTGAAATTTTGAGCTGGTGCAAAGTACCCATGAACTGGCTCCCCACACCGAAACAAATGCAAAACACACAAATGAAAGTAAATTCAGAGATTTCAAAATGATATCCTTGCACATACTTTCCTATGTCTGCCACAACTCTGCCTCATCAGCAAATCCCATTTTCTACATGACTAAAAATACTTAAAGTATGTTAAGAACGTAAGAAATGCCATACTGGGTCTGACCAAGGTCCATCAAGCCTAGTATCCTGTTTCCAACAGTGGCCAATCCAGGTCACAAGTACCTGGCAGGTTCCCAAAAAGGCACACAGGTTATCCATGATGACACCTAAATTAAGAAAACTGGAAGATAAGAGTCAGCAGTTATTTGACAGAATAGATCAAGAGAACAGAGGACAAAGAAACTGCATGGTTGGATTATCGTAATTGGTGCATAATGAGCATCTTCTAGAGCAGCGATTCTCAAACCTACTCAGCCCGCCACCCCCTTGGATCCATAAATTTATTACAGCTCCTCCCCCTCACCCAGTGAGGCTATTACTCAAAACAAAATCACTAAATGTCATTCCCGCCACAGTTTATTTCTTCCCCCCAATCCAAGACTGGCTAATGGCTGTTTTACAAGTTTATCTATCGCATTTCGCTATCTGTATATTTCATTTATTTTATTTAGCAATCATTTATAACCCGCATCTTCCAGAGTTCAGTTGCGGTTCACAATAAAACAATCCACAAAGCATGAGCTTAGTTTTACATCGAACTAGTTTTACATTGAACTTAGTTTTACATCAAACATTTTGTAACAATAAAGAATAATGGTTAACAGCATGAACTAATGCATAACAGCACAAGGCTAGCTTGTAAACTATGTACAATAACTATATAGTTGTTGTTATGGAAGGACAGACTAGATGGGCCTTGTGGTCTTTTTCTGTCATCATGTTTCTATGTTTCTATGTTTCTATATACAAATACAAGTTGTGGGTACTTTAGAGTTGAATCATAGTGTTTTTAGGATAGTGTGTTATCTGTTAAATTATTAGAAATAGTATTACTCAGTCAGGATTTTTAGCCTTTATCAGGATTCTTTAGCCTTTATCTGAGTGTATCAAGGGGTTATCTGTGTTGCCATAGTGCCATAGTTTATGCATACAAATCTGACATGCTGTAAGCAACTTGCTGCTTATTCCCGCCAAAATATGCTAGTGAAACCCCCCTGTAATCATGTAATGTAGATATATGCACTCTTGGTCCTCTCACGATGATGCTGTAGCAGCGAAGTGCAGACAATGAAAAAATCCAAGAGTCAATTTACAGGGTCCAAGCCAATTTACTGTGCACAAGGCCCAGTTAGTCAAAGCTTCAAAAAGGACTGAGCAAAGTTCTTACAGAGACATATTCATTTATACATTTCTTTTCAGTTTGATACATGCAAACTTTCTATTGGTCCCCACGCCCCCTGCACCTGTCCAATCAGAGATCCCTCCTGGGCCTAGCACCCAGCTCCCTCCTCTAGGACTGTTCTAACAATGGTGCAGTTTCTAGGTTTGGATACTTCTCTACTGCAAGGTCGTTTCTAGCTCTAGGAATGCAAGTATTGAAACATTTCTATTTTCACAGCACAAGAGAATAATGAAAGATTTATGCATTCATGAAAACTTCTTATTAAGCAGTTTAAAACAGTTTTTCTCAAACTTTTACAGACTTTGGTTCTTTACTGAGATGGGGGTTGGAATCAGGGCCTAACTTACAGGCCTTTCACATTTGCAGACTATTATAGGCCATAGCCTGCCACAATGCAAACATCTGCTCATTTAGTATACAGTCAATTTATATGTTTTCATCATCTTGCACATGTCCTTTCAGTCAATGGTTCTCAAATCTGTCTGGGGGAGACCACCAGCCAATTAAGTTTCTAGGATACCCACAATAAATGTGCATGAGCCAGATTTGCATATACTGTATTGGAGACAGTAGGCAAGCAAATCTCTCTTGTGCATATTTGTTGTGGATATCCTGAAAACCTGTCCTGGGCGGTCATCAGCCAGTCACGTTGGAGAACTGCTTTAAGCTACGTTCACGGAAGGCAATTTTGAAACAACCATTCACCCATATTAAAAAAAACAAAAACGTTAAATTATTCTATGAGAAAATAATTATGTAATAGTCCAAATAAATTTGCAGACCTTTGCAGACAGAAGTTACACCAGCTTTCAAAACAAACTTGTGTTTTAAGTTCACTTGGGAAACTACTATGACAAGACTACCAACAAATAACTCTGCCTGGGGGCCGTTTCTCCAAAAGGATTAGTTTTGTGCACAACATGACAGTCATGAACCTCACTTCTAAGCCAGGGCATGGGGAGTATGATCTCAGTCTCTCAAATGCACTGCTAAGACTTGGCGTAGTACATGCATTGTGCCAAAGAGCGCCTCCTGCTGGAGTTCATGAGATGTAACATGTATGGGTAGCTTGTCAAGATGTGCTTGGAAATTCTTCTCTCAAATTTGCATCTGTTGCTTTTTGCAGTTTTTCTAGTGGCAATTTTCCACTTTCTTCCAGCTTTTGGAGGCTTCTCTTTGTATACCCTCTTGATTTAATATAGGGTTTGTAGCATAAAAATAGCAGTACATTATCTCCTCTTTATTTGCAGAATTCCACTTAACCAGTTAATTCCTTTACACAAAAGCAGAAGTAAGGATGTGGTTGAAAACTGCAGGCCGGTTCGTTTAATCTCTGTGGTGAGAAACGCTGCTGAAAGAGATAATAGTGAGGTTTCTGGAGTCCAGCGGATTACAGGATCCGAGGCAGCATGGATTCACCAGACACAGGTCTTGTCAGACAAATCTGGTTGATTTCTTTGGCTGGGTGATCAGGGAGTTGGACAGAAGGAGAGCCCTAGATGTAGTGTATTTAGATTTCAATAAAGCCTTTGACACCCTTCCGCACAGGTGACTTATAACCTAACTGAGCACTCTAGGGATGGACCTCAAGTTACTGATTGGGTTAGAAATTGGTTGAGTGGGAGGTGACAAAAGATACAGGTACAGGTAAATGGAGCTCACTCTGAGGAGAAAGAGGTTACTAGTGGAGTACCGCAGGGATCTATCCTTGCGCTGATTCTTTTTAACGTCTTTGTTAGTGATATTGCAGAAGGGCTGTTGAGTAAGGTTTTCCTCTTTGCTGATGATACCAAAATCTGCAATAGAGTAGAAGGAAGGAAGGAAGGAAGGAAGGAAGGAGTAGATAACACGAGGAGGGATCTAGCTAAGTTTGAAGAATGGTCTAGAATTTTGGAGCCGAGATTTAATGCTAAAAATTACAGGATCATGTATTTGGGCTGGAAAAAAACAAGGGAGCAGTATAGTGTAGGGCATGAAGTACTTCTGTCCACAAAAGAAGAAGAGCAGGACCTGGGCGTGATTGTTTCTAATGATCTTAAAGTAGCTAAACAGGTAGAAAAGCCAATGGTGAAAGCTAGAAGGATGCTTGGGTGCACAGGGAGAGGAATGGCCAGGAGAAAAAAAAAAGGAGGCAATAGTGCCTCTGTATAAGTCTTTGGTGTGACTTCATTTGGAGTATTGTGTGCAATTCAGGAGAACGCACCTTTAAAAGGATATGGAGTCAGTGCAGAGGGTGGCTACTAAAATGGTTAGTGGTCTTCATTATAAAGCATACAAGGACAAACTTAAGGATCTTAATATGTATACTTCAGAGGAAAGGTGGGATAGAGGAGATATGATAGGTTTTTTTAAATACCTCCGTGGCATTAATGCATAGGAGAAGAGCCTCTTTTGATTGAAAGCAAGCTCTGTTATGAGGGGACATAGGATGAGGGTGAAAGGGGATAGACTCGGGAATAATTTGCGGAAATATTTCTTTATGGAAAGAGTGGTAGATGCATGGAATAGTCTCCCAGTGGAAGTGGTAGAGATGAGGACAGTATCTGAATTTATTTAAAAAAAAAATCATGGGACAAATACAGAGAATTTCTATAGGAAAAAAGGGGGACTATGGTAGTAGTTGATATGGAGAGCAGACTATATAGGTCATGTTTCTTTGTTAACATTTTCATTAACTTCTGTAGTTTCTCTCTTGCCACAGTGGGTCCATGAACAAGCTCATCTTGGCCTTTATCTGTGGCAGGGATGCTATCTACATCTGCAGCACTTGCACTAATCGCAACCACCATCATTCGCCGTAGTGCATAATGTATAGATGGGCACCTTTTTATCCTGGGTGATGTGTGGCCAGTATGTATTTTTCTTCTTTATGCCTACCATATTTCAATTGCAGTGTCGCCTTGATGAGACTGGGTATTTGATATTGCTAGTTTTTTGTTAAATTATTTGCTGCCACACTTTAAATCCTAAAAAATATGAGCATAAACAATAACTCCATCCAGAAACTGTGCCTCACCTCCCACCAACCCTAGAATTGAAGGGATAATTAGTCTAAGTGTGGGTTTCAGGCCTGCTCTATAGGTTTGCTTTGTATGGTTGCACCCTTACCTGCCTGAAAATATACACAGTAACATATGATTGGCACAAGAAGACACACATGTGGGCTAGCGAAGCAGAGTATTTTGTGGCCTTGTACGAGAGAGCCTGGGGAACTAGACACTTTGGATGAGAACGTGTAAAGTGTATAGGCCCAGAGAAATACAGGCCAACCAGGAAGCATACTCTGAGCCTTGAAGATAAAAGACAGTGCCAGGAGATAAAGTTACAGGAAATGGAAAGGCATGAACACAGCGCAAGGGGGGGGGGGGGGGGGGCGGTGACCAGCTGATAAGCGGACCTTGAAATGCAGACCTTGTTGAAATACCAACTGTTTGGTGATAAACATAGGAGGGTCCTGAGGGAAGAGCACTTGCAGAAGTTCTTCTGACCTTACAGGTTTATTTTTTGCAAGTTTTCCAAATGACATCAGTAATTCAAGCAGAATTCACTGGAACTTTGAGAGAGAGAGAGAGACTCCATAATATTGGGGGTGACGTTCTCTCACCACTAAGGGGTAGAAAGAACGTCATCTGCGCCCAGATCTCGGAGAAACGCTTGTGTGTATCTGTGCTTCTAGCTTTTTGCTGACAAGTGACTGTGATCTGAGTTCTTTAGTTTCCTGGTGCACGGCTCCCATGTGCTCAGGCAATCTTGGTGATTATTAGGGACGCTTTGTAGGTAAGAACCTGCCTACAGAATTCTTCTTTCAAATCTAAGCAAAAATGCATGCATGACTGACTTATGCATACTTTCAGCTGAATATAGGCAAATAATTAGACCTATTCTCAACTCCAATATCAGAACAATTTTATATAAGGACATTTATATGGGTAAAGAACCAACTTTTGAAAGATTGTACTCATGAAGACGCTATTTACCAAAGAACTGACCCCTAATGGTGTGCTGGTTTATTCTTGAAGGACAATGCATGTTTTATGAGTAAATGTACATGAACAAATAAGGGTCAAACAAAGAACTTGCAGATGAGTGATCACCTTTGTTAGACTAAATCAATACTAACCACATAATGTATTGAGCAATTTCAATCAAAAAATATAGATACATAGAAAATGATGGCAGATAAAGACCGTATAACCTATCCAATCTGCCCATCCATAAGAACTATTAAACTCTAATCTTTTCCTCTCCCTCAGAGATCACATCTGTGTTTGTCACATGCTTTCTTGAAATCAGATACAACTCTCATCTTCCCTGGGAGATTGGTGAATGCATTCACCACTCTTTCCATAAAAGAACTATTTCCTTAGATTACTCTCAGGTCTATGACCTCTCATACCAGATCTTCCTTTTAATTGAAAGAAGGCCACCTCCTGTACATTTATACCATGGAGATATTTAAATGTCTACTATTTTTGATTGGCCTCAAAGCTTGATTGTTATTAAAAACTCTATGGAAAATCCTTCCTGGATTTTTTGCCTTGTGACTCTATTGACTTCTGCTCTAGAGGATTACTCCAAAGACTTTCATTTTGCCATCTTCTGTGTGCCAGAAATTCTGTGAAACCATGTCCAAGTATATTTACCAAGCCTACTCCAGATCACTAGCTGGACAACCAGCATCTGGATAGTCAATAGATTCAAAAAGCAATAAAATATCCAGGAAGGATTTTCCTGAGCTCAAGAACAATCAAGCTTTCGGTCAAACAGAAAAACAGAATCAAAGAGCTTAACTGGGTTGTGTATTTCTGATCAATCTGGCTAGAGCCATCCTCCTAAGAAGCATAATAGCTATTCCTGCAAGATGTCTGCCTTCAAACCCAAAAGATCAATCAGGTCAGGCTGTGAAGATGATGGGGAAAAAAACACCCCAGAATTGTGTGTGTGTGTGTGTGGGGGGGGGGGGGGGGTGTTTCTATGTCATGCTCCGATTATGAATATGAAATGGTAAAGGAAATGTTGATATTTCTGGAGTCATTTCAAATGAATGCACATCCCTAGTCTCGTCTTTCCTTCAATATTAACATCATTATTCAAAGCTAAAATGTAGAGACCCATGCACCTAAAGGCAACAGGAAGGAGTGGTAATCAGAATTCTAGTGACTCATGGAGCCTTAACTCCTCTAATTGTGTTTCGACTCTGCTATTCAATCTTGATAATATTGAGAAAGTTGCTTTAAAATTTTCCCATGCTGTTAGTTTACCAATTCTAACTGGGTCATGTTACCATTATTTGATCCTTATATCTCTCTTCTTCAGTAGCTGTTTTACAGAGTTTATGACTCTCAAGATTAGTTGAAGGTATCTACATAATTGATTATTGTCCTCTCTGTAATCATGTCAAATGACCCGTGTCCAAATAAAAGTCACCAGTACTAAAACCTACCCAAAGATTTCTGCCCGTTTTCTCTGCAGATAATTTTTCTGTTCAAACATACAGGTAAGTAACTGTGCTTTCCTGGGGGTAACAGATGATCTCTGGGAACAGCAGGAATAAGTCTTCACATATGGGTATTGTCGGTACTGACGGATCCTGCGCGGGAACGCTCCCCAGTGTCCAAAAGGAAAGCTTTTGGGAGCATCCCACAGCGCCTGCGCACTGCCTTCCCGCCTTTCCTAACCACCTCTCTCCAGTTCGAGTTTTAAAGCTGAGACAAAGAGAGAGTGAGGAAAGGAAAGAAAGATAGAGAGATACAACTCCTAGGGGAGGTGGGTGGGTTGTGAAGACTTATTCCTGCTGTTCCCAGAGATCACCTGTTACAGGTAAGTAACTGTGCTATCTCCAGGAACAAGCAGGAATGAGTCTTCACATATGGGGACTCCCCAGCTAGAGATGCCTGGGAGATCACCCAGGTTGCGAGTCCCTGGAAAGGGCTCTACCTCCCCCCATGAATCTCAGGCATCTAGCCAGGGATGGAGGGTAGGAGTTGATTAGGTATGGAACAGGTGTTTGAGAACAGCCTGACCAAACAAGGCATCCCGGCAGGAGTCCTTGTCCAAGCAGTAGTGGGCTGTGAAGGTATGAACCGAGGCCCAGGAGGCCGCTCGACAGATTTGGTCGATGGACACAGAATTTAGATGAGCCATAGAGGCTGCCATGGCCCTCACATTGTGAGCTGTGACATGGCCTTCCAGAGAAAAGGTTCTTACTCTGGTAGGCGAAAGAAATACACTGAGCAATCCAATTGGACAGAGTTCTCTTAGAGACTGGAAGTCCTAAATGAGAGGGATCAAAAGCAACAAAGAGTTGAGAGGACTTTCTATGTTGCTGTGTCCTTTGTAAGTAAAAATCAAGAGCTCTCTTACAATCCAGGGTATGAAGATTCCTCTCCACACTTGATGCATGAGGTCCTGGAAAAAAAGACAGGTAAATAAACCTCCTGGTTCAGATGAAAAGGAGAGACCACTTTAGGCATAAAGTGTGAATTAGTCCTAAGGACCACCTTGTCATGATGGAACCTTGTGTAAGGAGGATTAGCCACCAAGGCTTGCAGCTCACTGATGCGGCGAGCTGAAGTGACTGCAATGAGAAAAATAACCTTCCAGGAAAGAAATTTCAAGGAGGTAGTGGCTAAGGGTTCAAAGGGTGGCTTCATAAGCTGGCCAAGAACCAGATTCAAGTCCCATGCCACTGGAGGTGGTCTGATGGGAGGTTTAGTCAAAAGAAGGCCTCTCATGAATCTTGCAATAAGAGGATGAGAGGAAATAGGCTGTCCATTGAGAGGCTTAAGGGATGTTGCAATAGCACTCAAATGGACTCTTACTGAATTTGTTTTAAGGCCTGCAGGGATAAATGCAGCAAATACTCTAGTAAAGAATTCAGAGGTATTGCAAGAGGGTTAAGACCCTTCTCTGCACACCAAATGGTAAACCTTTTCCATTTAAAAGCATAGGAACATCTAGTGGAAAGCTTTCTGGAAGCATGAAGGATATCCTTCACTTGCTGAGAAAGATGCAAATCTTGAAGGTCTAGGCCTTCAGCAACGAGGCTCGGAGGTGAAGAGACTGGGGATTTGGGTGCCACAACGTTCCCTCCTCCTGGGACAGGAGGTCTGGAGCAGAACCCAAGTCCAGGGAGGGAGCTTGGGAGAGATGTAGAAGTAGAGGGTACCACACCAGGCGTGGCCAATGTGGAGCTATGAGGATCATAGACCCCTTGTCTCTCTGAAGTTTGAAGAGTGTCTTGGGAATTAGGGGAATGGGTGGAAAGGCATAAAGGAAGTCTTGCCCCCAATGAAGGAGGAAGGCATCCCTGGCCTGAACTCCCTGACACAGAATTCTGGAACAGAATCGGGGAAGTTTGGCATTCCACGGACTTGCAAACAAGTCTATGTCTGGAGTTCCCCAAATTCGAAAGATCCTGGCTATTTGGTCCCCATGGAGGGACCATTCGTGTGGATGCAGAAATCGACTGAGTCTGTCTGCCCAAGAGTTTTGAACCCCTGGAAGATACACTGCCATGAGATGAATCTGATGCTCTCTGGCGAAGGCCCACAATCTCAGAGCTTCGTTGCAAAGCGACAGAGAGCCAGTTCCGCCCTGCTTGTTCATGTAGAACATGGCTACCTGGTTGTCCGTGTGGATGAGGACTGTCTTGTAGCTGAGCAGGGTGTGGAAGACTCTGAGAGCTAGAAAAATTGCTCTGAGCTCTAAGAGGTTGATATGTAGAGATGTCTCCTGTAGAGACCAGATGCCTTGAGTGGAGAGATCTTGAAGATGAGCTCCCCAACCTCTTGGAGAGGCATCTGTTGTAAGTGTTGCTTGGGGTAACACCTGTTGAAAGGGGAACCCCAGCAACAGATTTTGAGGGGGCTTCCACCACTGGAGGTACCAAGAGGCGACTGGAGGTTGCTATTTTGTCTGACAGGCAACCTGATGCCTTGGTCCATTGGGTGGAGAGAGTCCACTGAGCTGCCCTCATGTGAAGGCGAGCGTAAGGAACCACATGCACAGTGGATGCCATGTGGCCTAACAGTTGTAACATCTCTCAAGCAGTTAAATGGGATTTTAACTGAATTTGTGAGGCTAACTGCACCAAGCGTAGGAAACGAGCCTGGGGAAGATAGGCCCTTGCAGTTGTGGTCTCCAACAAGGCCCCTATGAACTCTAGAGACTGAGTAGGGGTGAGATGGGATTTTGGAATGTTTATTACAAGTCCCAGATACTGAAGGATACGCCTTGTGCAGGTTAGAGAAGTCTGGGCCTCTGACTGGGATGGAGCTCGAATGAGTCAGTCGTCCAGATATGGGAATATGAATATTCCTAGAGTGCGTAGAAATGCTGCTACTACTGCCATGCATTTTGTGAACACCCTTGGTGCAGAGGCCAAACCAAAAGGAAGCACTCTGTACTGGTAGTGCTTTCCTTGATAAAGGAACCTTCTGTGTGTTGGATGGATGAGGACATGGGTGTACGCATCCTTGAGGTCTAGAGAGCAAAGCCAATCCTGACTGAAGGTATGGAAGGACAGTACCGAGAGAAATCATCTTGAATTTCTCCTTGCATAGAAACTTGTTCAATTCTCTGAGATCTAATATGGGTCTGTAGCCCCCTGTTTTCTTTGGGATAAGAAAGTAGGGGGAGTAGAACCCTGAGCCCTGTTGAAGAAGGGGTACTTCTTCTATTGCCCCTTGGGCAAGAAGGGTAGTAATCTCTTGACCCAGAAGGTCGAGGAGAGATGTCTGAGAATTGAACTGTCTCACCATGGTGTGAGGAGGACGGTTTAAGAAATGAAGCTTGTACCCCTCCCTTATGATGGAGAGGGTCCATTGCTCTGCTGTGATCTGTTCCCATCTGGGAACAAAGTAAGCCAACCTTCCTGGAATGGTGAGAGGCTCTGGATGTTCTAGAGCCAGAAAAGCTAAGCTCTCTAGTTGTAAGTCAAAGGCCCTGAGGAGGCTGAGGCTGTTGGGCCGTAGCAGTCCTAGCAGCCTTAGGCTTGGCCTGTTGGTTTGTTGCCGTCTCTTTGTAGCAAAATGACCTGCAGTAGATGACTGCTGACCATAAGCAGAATAATATTTCCCTTTTTTGGGAAAAAAGCCTTTTTTGAACAACCTTTTCTTAAAAGGAGCAGAAGTAGACTTTGAAAGTCTATCTAAAGCAGAATTTTCAGCATCCATTTGGGTGGCCTTTGCTTGCCAATCTTTGCCAAACAGGTTTTCACCTGTACAAGGAAGGTTTCCTAGTCCATCTTGAACCCAAGGTTCCAAATCAGAAGCTTGTAACCAAGCAACTCTGCGTGCACCTATGGCAATGTCTGAGGCTCTGCTGGCACCTTCAAAAGAGTCAAAGGCTGCACGGTTGGAGAACTTGGAAATATCCTGGGCATGTTTGAGCCGGGTGAGGAATTCTTCCCTTTTATCTTCTGAAATTTATTTATTTATTTATTTATTAACAATTCTTATATACCGCACTATTAGACATCAGCGCGGTTTACATTGAACAGAAAACATCCGACAATTTACATATGTCTGGTCATTACATTTAACAGGAAGTATAACTTGGTGAAACAGGGGAAACTAATACAATGGTGGGTTATCTGAAATAAAAGGAGATAAAGTTTGCAGGTGATCTGTAAGCTCTTTTAGAAACATCCCCATATAGAGACTATAGGAGTTGATTCTGGCAACAAGCATACTGGCCTGGAAAATTCTCCTGCCAAAGGCATCTAAGGTTCTGCATTCTCTACCTGGAGGAGCAGAAGAGTGCCTTTTTGTACTCTTTATTTCTTCATAGCAGACTCCACCACAATGGAGTGGTGAGGGAGCTGAGTCTTATGAAAGCCAGGACAAGGAGGAACACGATACATGGTGTCCAACCTGCGAGAATGAGGGGAAGTGGTGAGAGGAGTCTCCCATATGCCCAACATATGATCATAAAGAATCTCATGTACTGGTAAAGTGACTGCCTCTTTAGGAGCCTTAGGATATTGTGAAATATCTAATTTTTTTGCTCTAGGCTCTGTCTCAGAGGCCACTGAGATGGAAAGACCCCTGGCCACTTCCCTAATGAAGTCTTGAAAAAACAAGTCCTCTGGAGGAGACAGACATTCTCCTTTTTGGAGAAGAGGGCTCCTGAGGATGAATTACCGATGCTTCGACAGAAACCTCTGACTCATCTTCAGAGGAATCGAATTATCGCCTGTCTGGATGCTCCTGCAAGGCCCGATACGCATACCGGGTAGTATCGACATCGGGAGTGATCGGTACCGATGGGCATCACTGAACAGTGTAGCGCTGCATTCGACCTCGAAGCGGATGTCGATGCAATCGGTACCGGTGCTGGAGTCAGTACCGGCAATGGAGTTTGTTGCAGTACCGAAGGCGTCGCAGCTTGTATGAATGCTGTTATGGCATGCTGCATGGTCAGGATATTCTGATCCATTGACGCAACCAATGTCTGGATATCGGTACCAGGGGCGGCCCAAGGGGGGTGCGGGGCCATGTGCGGAGACTTGGTGCGGGGCCTCATTTGCATAAGTGGTCTTATTTGCATAAATATTTGCATAATGCTAACATACACTCATTAAGAGACATAAAAGTTAGTGTATGGATAAAGACAGACTAAAAGATTTCTACATTACTATAATCCAGTGCCAACCGCCAGGCACATTAGGAACTACTACAAACACTGCCCATTTAAAACCCATAGCAAACCCGCCGTATCCTAACAGCACTACCAGGACTCACAAAGCACCATACCCTACCTATCAAAAGGCAACACTGCAAATATTAAACCAATACATTTCATAGAACAATACATGACCTACTGGGGAAAGAGAACAAGTGGCAATGTCTAATAGGAATTACATAAACAGAATACCTCAGCTCAGTTACACATGCAGAACATAGACCATCACCAAACAAGGAATCACAATTTAGAAACAGGAAGGCAATAATTAAACTGGGAACCCCAAAAGCCAAACTTGGAATGTACCACAACACTGTAGAAATAAAACTATAAATTAATTTCCTCTTGTACCAAACAAGGCGCAGACGTTAATGATGCACATTTCCCAGTGGCCTAGTGGTTGGGGCAAGGTACTTCGGGCCGGAAGGTCGGGGGTTCAAATCCCACTAGAGGACAGCAACCTTGGGCCGGAAGGACTGGGGTTTCTAGTCCCACAGGTGCTCCTTGTGGTCTTGGGCAAGCCACTTAACCCTCCATAGCCCATGTTCCCTGTGTGCTGTGCTTTCCTGTCTAATCAATGTGTTTATACCTCAAAAATTTCCTGTCATGATTTGACAATTTCCAATCTGTAATCAAACCGCTGCTGATCGCTGGAAGTAGCGGTATACAAATGTATACTAAATAAATAAATATTCCAGGTAATAAATTAAAAATAAAGATATCTCTTTCTACCTTTTGTGCATTTTTTTTCAGTTGCAATTGCTCCAGCCACTTTCTTCTGGTTTCTTCATGTTTTCTGCTAACTCTCCATCATCTGCTGTCCATTTGTCCTTTCTTCTCTCTTCTAGTTTTTTTTTCCATTCTCTCTCTCTACATCTGCTTTAACATACTAATCTTTCTCCTTTTGCTCTTTCCTCATTCCTATTTCATCCACTCAAATTTTACCCCTCCATCCTCAATCCCCACTTACTCTCCCAATACCCGGCCAATTGTAGATTTTTTATCCCTCCCACACAAAATATTTTTCCCCTCTCCATTTTACTCTCCCAGCCCCATCCCATTCTAATCCTCCCCCAACATCAGCTCCCTTCTAGTTCCAGCCTCACCCAGTATCCATTCCCTTCCAGTCCTAGCAACCCCCCAACCCAATACCAGTCCTAGCCCCCCCCAACCCAATACCAGTCCTAGCCCCCCCATCAGCCCACTTCCAGTCCTAACCCCCCATCAGCCCACTTCCAGTCAGCCCCCCATAGCCCATTGCCAGTCCTAACCCCCCCATCAGCCCACAGCCCATTACCAGTCCTAACCCCATCAGCCCACCTCAAGTCCTAACCCCTCCCCATCAGCCCATTTCATGTCCTAGCCCCCCATAGCCCATTATCAGTCCTAACCCCCCCCATAGCCCATTACCAGTCCTAACCCCCCCAGCCCTCCTCCAGTGTTAACCCCCCCATCAGCCCATTTCCAGTCCTAGCCCCCCATAGCCCACTCCCAGTCCTAATCCCCATCACCCAATTTTCAGTTTAAGCCCCCCCATACCCCATTACCAGTCCTAACCTCCCCATCAGCCCACTCCCAGTCCTAATCCCACCAGCCCATATCCAGTCCTAAACCCCCAATTTTCAGTTTAAGCCCCCCCATAGCCCATTGCCAGTCCTAACCCCCCCATCAACCCACTTCCAGTCATAATCCCATCAGCCCATATAAAGACTTAGCTCCCCCATAGCCCATCACCACTCCTAACCCCCCATAGCCCATCACCCCTCCTCACCCCCCCCCCCAGCCCAGCCCAGCCCAGCCCAGAGAAAAGTTTTTAAAAAAAAGCTGTCTTCTCCCGCTGCCGGGGCCGCCGCGGCAGAATTGAGTGTGCCGCGGGGCCCCCCTGCCCAGCAGAGCCTGCCCTCCCCCGTATCACCTCTCTCTTCGTAGCTGCAGTCACACGCGCCGGCTTTCAGAGCGCGAAGGGCAGACGTGCAACCAAAGAGATAAAATAAAGAAATTCTTCAGCGGTGACAGGAACACGACCTACTGTCTCCGCGGAAAATTAGAACTGAAGAGAGGCGGTTAGGAAAGGCGGGAAGGCAGCGCGCAGGCGCTGTGGGATGCTCCCAAAAGCTTTCCTTTTGGACGCTGGGGAGCGTTCCCGCGCAGGCTCCGTCGGTACCGACGATACCCATATGTGAAGACTCATTCCTGCTTGTTCCTGGAGATTACCTCCATCCTGTGAGAGTAAAAGCACCTAGGTCATAAAACAATGCTGATAATTTTCCCCCAATCTTAGGGTGGGCAGTTACTGTATCAGAGCCACCATTTCCTTGGGTAAAACATTGTTTAATCCACTGGAAACCATGCACAGCCTTCTTTTCATTTTCATTTTTTATTTTATAATCCAATTTTGGCTCAAATCTCCAGTTACAAAGAGTTGGCGATGCACTTGAAAATTGTTATAGAATTTTTATATGTGTGTTTGCACTCTGGAATCAACTTCAAAGCAAACTGCTTCCGACTCCAGTGATAAATCACCATATTATGGCCATCAGAGCATTTAATTTACAACTAGATTCAACTGGGACCTGCTAATGCCATAGAGTAATATATCGCCAGTTAAAAAGAAGGCATTGTGACTCAGCAGAAGGTGCGTGCCAGTCAAAAGACTGACAGTGCAACAATTTATAATTTGTTGGAAAATAACATACATTGAAAAAAAGGGGGAAAAAAAAAGCTAAATAAGCCCAAAATGCACATGCTTATACACCAGTGGGGTAGGAGCTATTCACGGAAAGTTATAAGCATTTAGTTTTCAGCTATAGTTCACTAATTTGATAAATAAAAATTCTCTTGGGCTTCTTCTTGTCAAGCAAGATGTCTATGATGGATTAAGGCAGGGGTTCTCAACCCAGTCCTCAGGACACACCTAGCCAGTCTGTTTTTTTAGAATAACCACAATGAATATGCATGAAAGATATGCGTGCATTGTGGTCATCCTGAAAACCTGACTGGCTAGGTGTATTCCAAGGACTGGGTTGAGAATACCTGGATTAAAGGACATACAACTTTGTGGGATTCAAATTCACACCAGGGAGATTCCACTGATACTTCTGAGATCTGGTGAAAAAAAAACCCCTCACTGGTTTTTATGTTGTAGAGTGGGAATATGTAGTCATTTTTAAAATGAGAGAGATTAATCATGACATTTGTTGCATTGTGTGTTTCCCAACTGAAAAGGCACAAAAAGCAGCAAAACGTCATCTTTATGTTTATGCCATGTGTATTTTAAAACTTTCTATACCACCCTACATCTTCCAGTATCAGAGGTTTACATGCTAACAAAAAAGCTAAGAACAGAACTCCATAATTTGTATGAGAGAGAGCAAAACAACTACATAAAATTAAATGCCCGAGACCATGCCATCCTTCTTTCCTTCATAATATTCAAAAGGTCAAATTAAAAAGAGATATAAGTCTCTCTATTAAAGACCTATTTCTAAAGGAAGACTCCATCTGGATTAGCGGTAGGAGAGCATTCCAGAGACTGGGGGCCAGAAAATAGAAAGCACAGTTCTGGGATGCCTCCAAGTGTGCGTGAGATACTGGGTGAATAAATCAGAAGATCGGTGTCCTGAGAATGTAATAGATGGGATGGACGGTAGGGGACTATCATAGTAGATCATGGGCATAGTTGGGAGGGGGGCTATGGGGGCATTGCCCCCCTAATGAGCTGGATCTCCACCATTTCTGGGACAGCCTGTCCCCCCACCTGTGCTGTTGATGACAAAAAACAGGGGTATAAGCGCTTTCTTGCTAGGAAGGCTGGTCTAGCTCCGCCCCCCTGTGACAGGATTATTATTATTATTTTTTTTTTTAAAAAGCAGGAGGCCAGTCTGCCTCTGCAGGCACAGAAAACACAGGGCGGGGGGGGGGGGGGGGGGGAGGGGGAGGGGGAGGGGATGTGTGGAAGGCCAGAAGAGGAATGTTGGGAAGATGGACACAAGGGGAGGTGGAATTGCTGGAAGGGAAATTCTGTGCTGAAGAACATGAAGGGGGTATTGAATGGCTGGAAGGGAAATGCTGGGCAAAATGTTGCATACAAAGGGGGGGGGGGGAGTAGAGGGAAGATGCTAAATAGTAAGTGTAATATGAAAAAAAGACCCTATATAAAAGAGGACAAAATTATAATCAAAATTAAAGTAAAAATCCCCTCAAATAACTAATCCCTCAAACGCTTCCCCAACTGCTTAAAACAAACAAACAAACAGACTTATAAATTACTCAGTGTACATTTAATCTTTTTGTTGGAGCCTGCCGAGGGAGGGCCGAAATCGAAAATCCAACCCCCTCCAGACGGCAAATTCCTTTTTATTCAACTGAAAGGTTTCCAAATTTTATAAAACTTCATAAAGCCCCACAAGAGAGGGCACTTATCTGTGTATCGTCCAAATCCTGCAGTTGCTCAAATGATGTTCGCACGACGTGCACGTTTCGGGATGGACCCTGTGTCAAGTGCTATAAAAAAAATCAATCTTTTTCAGGCAACCGTTTCAACAAAAATGCTCTCACTGCGGCCAGGATTCCTCATTTGTGCATAGCGTCCCACCAATAGCAGTAAAATAGAGGAAACCACCAATCAGAAACCAGGGTACTATCCCACTGAGAGGGAAGCCCTGTTCTGATTGGTCACCTAAAGGTCGACGTCATCACTTTCATTCGCTCGATTTCTCAATGCAGTCCTTCTAGGAGACTCTGTATGAAAGTCCACCGTTCTTCAAAACTTGAAAGTTCCTCCAATCAAGTACCTCCAAAAGATCCGAGGGAACAAATGTCTATCTCAATCCACCACAATTCGTCATTTATCCATGACATTCACTAGTAGCATTGAAGTAGAGGAAACCAACCAATTAGAAAAACAGGGCACCATCCCACTGATCGGGAGTCCCTGCTCTAATTGGTCAACTGAAATTCTACATCAATATACTATCCCATTCAAGTTCTCGATTCAATCCTTTTGGAGACACTGTATCCAGAGTGAAAATCCATCGTTGCTCCAAACATTGAAGTTTCATCAAACGATTGCCACCCCAAGGATCCAAGGGAACAAAGTCTATCACAGTCCACCGAAATTCCTCAAATGTATGGCTGTGTTCCAATGATCCACCAGTGGTGCAGATCGAATGTTACAACGAATGCGGGAAGCATGTTCCGACAGCCTCTTCTTTATTGAATGGATCGTCCTACCTACATACAGGAGATTGCAAGGGCAAATTAAAAGGTAAACTACATGATCTGACAGACAATTTGTACGCCATCTACGAATATACACTTTAGAAGTGAGAGGATGTAACCAATCTATCCCGGACAGTGTAATATCACAAAATTGACATGAGGCACATGGAAAATGCCCCCCTTGAGAACACGCTAAAGCAGGTCGATCTTGTCTCTCTGTAGTTCGTACTAATCGATCACTCAAATTCAAACCCCGCGAATAAGCAATCCTTAGAGGTTTATTAGTAAGTGTAGACAGAGGGCAGATGCTGGACACAAAGGGGAGGTGAAGCCAGATACTGGAAGCACAGTGCCGGGGGTAGAAGGCAGATGCTGGACATAGGGTGGGAGCTATAAGGGAATAGAGAGCAGATGGTGGATATGGAATGGGGGCTACATGTGGACATATGGTAGAGGGATAGGGGCCATAAAGGGATGGAGGGCAGAAGCCGAATATAGTATAGAGTCAGAGGCTGGATGCGGTAGGTGTGGGCATGAGGTGGGGAATGAGGTGGGGAATGCTGGACATGGGGCAGGATGAAACCATAGCGCATTTTCTAATACTAAAATACAATTTGTTAAATTCTTTATAAATTTTATTTTGGTGTCAGAAACTGTGCTGTGCTGTGGTTCCTCTTTTACTTTTTTCCCCTTGGCATGTGAGCAGCTTACATCTCCTTTACTTTTTGCAGAATATATATTTATAGGTGTCAGTATTTTGTTATCTTAGAGTGCCAGGCTAAATAAACAGCTACCATTTTTGTTGCATTTTAATTATACAGCCACTGATTAAGAATCTCTGCTCCCTCTTCGAGTATCTTGGGACACCAACTCATCCGTCGCCTGTTTAATATAATGACAACCTATCCATCTAGTGTTTTGTTTTTTTAAGCTAACCATAATGCATATACGAAAATGTATGCAAATATGTCACCCCACATGAAGTAGTCAATCAGTACCCATGTAATAGATAGGTAGTGCAGAAGACCAGAATAATATACCTTGTGAACTAAAGTTAAGACTTTAAAAAGGGTGCCGTATAGAAATGGGCTCACATGATCCTACTTCTTCAGTTTAAAGACTGCTAAAATGCAGATAAGAAATGGGAAGAATTAGTTAACCAAAACGTTCTGCAGGTATGCAGCCTTGGAAGAAGAGGTGAAAACATCCCAGGAAAGGGAAGTACCAGAGCTCAAGCACCCCAAACCTGCACAATCAGTGACCACAAGGAAGCGAAGGGTAGTGGTGGTTGGTGATTCTCCTCCGAGGCATCCATCTGCGAACCAGACTTGATGTCCATAAAGGTGTGCTGTCTGCCAGGTACCAAAATCCAGAGACTCATCAAGCCTACTGACTATTATCCAATATTGTGCATCCATGTCAGCATACTTCAATGTATCCTTCTGAGTGCGTCAAAAGTAACTTCATGGCTCTGGGACAGAGGGTGAAGCAGATTGAAGAGACCACCACCTGTGCATCTATCATCCCTATTGAGGGTAAAAGGCCAAGGCAGAGAAGCCTGCATCCTGGAGATGAATGCCTAGCTGCAGGGATAGTGTCATCAAGAGTGTTTTGGTTTCTTGGACCATGAGATAATTTTCCAAGGGCAGCAGAGCAGAGACGGTGTCCATCTGTCCAAGAAGGGTCGAAGTGTCTTCTGCAGCAGACTGGCTAAACTACTGAAGGCGGCTTTAAACTAGATTCATTGGGGATTGGCAAAGAAAGTCTCTAGGTAAGTGAAACATTCAATACCTCTGTAGAAATTGGTTAAAGGGGCAAAATCTAGAAAACAGTGCATATAAATGCCCATAGCATGGGAAATAACATCCCATATATGAGGTTTTAATGGGAGAGGCTGACTTGGATTTAGTGGCGGTTACAGAGACATGGTTCATAAACAACCATGAGTGGAATATAATTATGCCATGCTATATGTTATTCAGAAAGGACAGGGTAGGAAGAAGAGAGGAGGAGTGGCACTATATGTAAAAAATATTAAAAGCTATAGAATTACAGGGCTTAAAAGGGAGTGAGGAGACACTGTGGGTTAAACTAGAAAGAAGGAAAGGGAAATCCATTTGCATTGGTGCGATATACAGATCCCACTCACAGGCAGAAGTGCACAGGTATTTAATAGAAGACATACGCGGTATTGCCATGAAAGGAGATGTGCTACTGATAGGTAAATTTCAATATGCAGAATGTTGATTGGCACATCCGTGTTGCAGTGTTATCTAGAAGTAAGGAGATCTTGTATTCTCTACAGCAGAGGTACTCAAATCCAGTCCTGGAGGGCCGCAAAACAGTCACGTTTTTGTGATATCCCTAATGAATATGCATGAGATATATTTACATGCACTGCCTCCATTGTATTTGAATCTATCTGGATTTGAGTACCTCTGCTCTACAGGGAGAACTATTCTGGCAATTGGTAGCAGAACCCACATGTGAAGGGGCCGTACTGGACTTGGTGTTCGCCAATGGGGAAAGTCTTTCTGATGCTATAGTGGGAGATCATCCTGCATCCAGTGATCACCAGATGGTATGGTTCAGTATTAGAATTAGGGTTGACAAAATCCATTCAAAAGCAAGGGTCTTAGACTTCAGGAAAACTAACTTTGCTAAGATGGGACAATACTTCAAGGAGTCGTTAGCGGAATGAGAACAGTTGGTGGATATATAAAAGAAATGGGCAAAACTGAAAGGGGATATTTTAAGGGCAATAAATCTTTTTGTTAGAAAGGTAAATAAATGTAAGAGGAAAAGGAGGCTGTTATGGTTCTCAAAAGAAGTAGATGAAAAAGGTGAAGAAAAAGGAGGAGGACTTCATGAAATACAAGAAATCACAGAGAGAGGAAGACAAGCATCTATCTATCTATATTTGTTAAAACTTAAGAAGCTAACTGAATAGCCAGGAAAGCAAAAAGATACAAAAAGAAAAAATAGCCAATGCAATAAAATGGGGGGGGGGGGGGGCGACAAGACATTTTTCAGATATGTTAGTGAGAGGAGGAAAGGCAAAAGTGATATTTTCAGACTTAAAAGTGTGAAGGGGAGGAATATGTAGAAGCTGATAAGGATACAGCAGAATTGCTTAACAAAAAGGAAATAAAAGGGAACTACTGTATTTGATATGGAAAGACAAATTAGATAGAAACATAAGCCATGTAGTCTTTTTTTGCCGTCTATATGGCATAAGCAGTGCTATAGAAACACATGTAAGAGACAGTCCCTGCTCTTTAGAGCTTACTGTCTAGTCAAGACAGACAACACAACAATGGGGCAAGGATATACCTAGGTGAACGCTAAGGAAACACATAGGAGACGGACAGGAGGCTGAGGGAATCAGGATCCGAAAGCAGTCTCAAAGAGATGAGTTTTTAGCCTGGATTCAAATAGGGCCAGAAACAGTGACAAATTCCACCCAAGCACCCCCCACAATGTGAGGGGCCCCGGGCAAAAAGGAGCCCCGTACACTGGTGGTGGTAGCAGACCAGAAAATTTACTTTATCATGTTTGCCACGCTGTTCCGCTCTTCTAGGTTTAACATACAGTAGCTCTAATTGCTATTTTACCTTGCCAGTAATTCTTAAAGTAAAGTAATCACATCTCTTTCGGTGTCAGGAACTAATTCAGGAAACAGCCATTCTTGGAGTTCTTAGGCTGAGGCAAACAGGCAGAGACATGGTGGATTCTTCCTTCAGAGCTTCAAACTGCTTCCACAGAGAAGTAATAATTTAAAAAAATTAATTATTCTACAAAAGGTTGTTGCCAGAGTGTTCAGGGGCAACTGAAATGCAGTTCATTTCTCTCTTTCTTGCCCGTTGAGATGGAAATTTCTAGAAAATCTAATAGAACTATTTTGTACTCTGTCCTTCAGAGCTTGGGGTTCAACCATTATCAGCAGCAATCCTTGCCCTTTCTGTTGTGAAATGAGTTTTTCTACCTCATTTCATGATGGAAACTTGACAACTTGGTTTCATTTTTTTTTACACCTCACTTTTCAATGCCATTTGGTTTATACTGATCTTTGAAATTGCTTTTCAAAATGACCACACCCCACCGCATAAGGTTCTAAACCTTCATAAAAGCAACGCGCATTTCCCACCCTGACCCAACTAAACCATCTGTTGTACCCCTAAATAGCAATTATAGTGCTACTAGATATACATAGCACTATACAAATTCACATAAGAGACAGTCCCTGCCCCACAGGGCTTACAATCTAGGCGGACAAACAGGACAAATAAGTGATCAATCATTTCCTGTAACAAATCAAACTCCTAAACACAACATGGGTATAAAAGCAGGACAGTAATGGGATTAGCTTTAAAAAACAGTCTCAAATAGGAAGTTTTTAGCCTGGAATAGACTAGGACCAGAAAGGGAGCATGATATACCAACTCAAAGTCCATTCCAGGTGTATGGCACCGCAAGGTAGGAGTCTGGAGTTGACAGTGGTGGAGAAGGGAACAGACAAGAGCGATTTAACCAATGAAGGGAGTTCCCAAGAAGTGATGAAAGGAAAGATAAGAGGAGTGATAAGGAGGCGCTACAGAATGAATGCACTCGTAGGTCAATAGAAATCTGAACTGTATGAACAAATGGATGAGAAGCCAATGAAGTGACTTGAGACAGAGGATTATATGAATGTGGAGACACTAGTGAGAGAGGCTTCAGTGGTAGATATACCAGAAGCAGGTTACAATAGCACAAGGAGAAGTATAAAACATTTTTTGCCCAAAGGTTTTTTGCATGCAGTTAAATGCATAAAACGCAATGCAAACTGATATGATTAATTCTAGAGTATTTCCTTTTAAACCTACAATATATGCGAGCTGTAACACGGCTCAAAGACTATCTAGCATGCAAGATCATCCTTCATAAGGGGCTCCAAACTTTTTCTTAGTTGACCATGCAAAGAGTCCACCATTACCAAAAGCTGTGCTTGTGATTCCCTATTGCTGACAAAAATCTCTAACTTGGTCTCTAAAATATTCACTACCAGGATGAAAAGAATGAAGGTAGTCCTTGGGGAACTCAATTCCTCCAGAGCATCCTTAAAGGGCTTTAGGGCTTCCATCACCCGTTTTATATATGCCAAATCCTGGTGACCCAAGGGTTTGTTAATGCTGATCTCTCTGATGCCATCTGCGGCAGGGCTGCCCATTGCTCTACCAACCTTTCCAGTAGGTCATAAATGAAATTGCACCTGCCGTCAACATTGTTCTCAAGCTGCCATGCAGGTGCCCCTGTTGCTTCCTGCTTCTCACACAGCTTATGCCCATCCTTCATACTCTGGTGAAAAATACTCAACTATTTGTTGGCTCTTATTTATCAGTTCCCTCAGGACAGGGCTGTTATTTTTCTTGCTCCCCAGGTCTAGGGTGTCTCCAATCAGGCACAGCAAGTGTACAAAGCATCTTATCGCACATAAACCTCCCTCTTTCACTTGTCAGACGGCTGCCTAGGGTGAGAACTTACACAATCTTGACGATGCATATATTCATATGAGTCTTGCAAGGTATTGTGGGTATTGTAGTTCATTCACTCCCAAACACAGCTGATGACAATAATTTGAGTTGTGAAACCAAGTGGTAAGATCAATAAAATACTTCTTTTATTGATGGGGTTTAATTTACCCAGCACATGTATGCTTGATAGCACTATAAATGAGGTTACTTGCTTGCAGTGTTTAAATGGATAACAAAAAGTCACAAAGTAAACCAGAAAACAACCTTCAGCTTGTCAGGCAATTAGCTAATGTTTTCTTAGCAAGTAATTACCAAATACAAAGGCACAAAGAAAAGAATAAACTTTGCTGGTTAGGTTAACTTCTGCTTATTTTCCACGCAGATCTCAGCAGTGATTCTCCCTTGCTCACACACACAATCAGGTGCAGCCCTAATTACTATCAATGGACCAGCTGAAAACCTTTAGCTGGCTGGCTGCTACTGTGTGAGCCCAAATCCTGCTTTAAGAGCTGTTTGCAGTGGAAATAAAGAACAAAGTTAGGTTTCTTTGTGATGGCTGATGTGTTTGCTCAGAGAAAACTAGCAATAGCATTTAGATAGAGAACAGTCCATATAAATAGTTTCATTTGCTGTATCTCCCTCTTCATCAATCAGCATATGGTCACTATCATACATTGGCACAGACGAGTCTTTCATTAAGGCACTATCATGAGAATGCTTATTCCCTGGCTGCCATTCTCTGTTATAGATAGGGTCTGGATCAGTGTTCATACCTGAGCCTCTCCTGCTATCATTATTCCTCTCTGTATAGCCTGGCCAATATGTAACCCAATTCTGATGTCCAGCCTTCCAATCTTGATCCCTGGACACTGGATCTTCTCTCACATACCTTCTGGCCTTGGTCTGAAAGTCCCTTCCACATGCAGTCTTCTCTCTTCCAGGTAGCCACTGGTGATTTCTATCTCTGCCACTCCATTCCTCTGGCTGAATCCAGTCCAATGGACTCTGCTGGCTTTTGGAATACCTCCCAGTATGAGTACTGCCTTGGAATCTCCCAGACCTTCCAATGGCCTTTCTTCTCTTCCTTCCAGAGAGTTTCCTTCTCTCTCTATCTGCTTGACTTGGCTTCTGTTTCTCCAGGTGATACTGGTGCTTGAGCTTATAGCTGTTGCCGTCTCTGTATCTCTTCCTGAAACTGGGCTGGAGCTTGTAGCCCTTGCTGAAGCTCTCCCTGAAGCTGTTATCTGAAGAATAAGCTCTATTCTTATCCTGTTCTAATGTGTGCTGCTCCCTAACACAGCGCAGCTGTGTTGAATCAGGCCCTGCCCTTTGAGATGAGTGCTTAGGGATTACCTCATAGCTCTCTTGATTGCACACACATTTCCTCACTTCAGCCCCTCTCATGGCTGCTGGAAACCTGGTGCATTCTGGGACTGGTAGTCTTTTATGTGAAAACTCTGTTTTCTTGCTTCTACCAGAACTGACAGGTTGCTTGTTCAGAGTCACATCATCTTTTCTATAGCTCCTACCTGAGCTATGATAAGCTTCCTTATCACACACTCCATTGACCAAGTGTATCGCACCATCCATTACAAAGAAACTTGGATATATGGTTCTCCGTTTGTGCCAGCCCTGTAGCATTGCCCTTATTTCTGCTGATATGAATCCACATATGGTTGCCATCCATTACCTGGTTATGTATCCTCCTGCCATTACTCCCCTGTTAGGCCTGCATCCTGGTTCCTGCCTCAGCCAGCTGTCACCAATGTGCTGTCAGGGAGAGGTAGGTGTGTGTAGCACTCCAACTAATCTAGATGTCAGTGGTGAAGTGCACACTAGTACTGGCTTCTGCTTTTGCCAACTCCACCAGCAGTTGGTGACACCGATTATACAGGCTGAGGATCACCTGCCTACTAAAAGTCATCTTGCAGGGCACTTGGTAATCAGGAGCTAAGAGATGCAGCAGCCCCCTAAATGCCACCTTCTCAATTATCTTTGGTGGATAGCCATCAAGGGCTATCATGTCCCCAATGTATAATCACCACCTTCGAAGCTGCCCCTGTTCCTTTCCCATGAAAGTACTAACAAACTCAACCCAATGTCTTCCATGGTGGTTTGCTTCAATATATATCAGTTTGATGCAGAAAAATATAAGCAAAACCAAAATATATATATATATATATAGTGAAATTGAGCTGAATTATTATTGAAAAGGGGTGGAATGTGACAGCCACAGGGATCTGTGGATATATTTGTCCCACTGCCCCATTCTGACGGTTCTTTCACTTCTATACTTTTTGTAGGTTTATATGAGTGTACTAAAATTTGTCATAAATATTCCTTTTTGTGAGGGGATCTATTTTTTTCTTCTCAATATACATTGGGCCTGCTGCACACCTTTTGGCTGGTGGAAGCGGATTAGGGCTCCGCTTGGAAAACAAATTTCATTTTTCTTGTACCTTTCCTGTCCACTCCTAGATGGAGTCCGCAAACTAGTATCAGCCCCTTCATTGTGCCAAGCTGGAAAGGATGCTATTTTGCCAAATGATGCCGCAAGCTATTGTTAGTAAGATGACCCATCAGCTTCCCTCTGTCAATATGCTGCCTATAGTAATTGTATACTGCATGCCGCAGCTTGTCAAGCGCTTTAAAATGCTTCCACAAGTGATGTTTTATGAGACTTCTCCTATACTTCCTTTGGGGGGGGGGGGGAAGGGGGCTACTAATCTTGTTGCCTTGGCACTGCTGCTAGACCTGTGGCAGGTGGCAGAGAAGAGGATGAAGCATCCTTCCTACCATCTACTTTTCTACCTGTGTAGTGCTCTTGGCTTAGTACTGCTTGGATCGCTTTCTACCTCCTTACCGGTTGGCATTCCAACAACCACCTCTTCAATAGCCTCCTCAGCAAGTATATTTTCAATAACTGATGATTCAGATGCAAATCCCACCCATGTGGATCCCTCTGATTGTTTATCTACCATCTCTGGAAACTTTTTCAGCGGGGAAAGCAGTGCACCTGCTGCACGGCTGATTTGCCTTCCTATGTTGCTTCTCTCATATCTTCTGAACCCAGGACTGGTGCAACCATCTTCTCCTACAGCACAGGCTTTCTGGGACACTTGTTGCTACCACTGCCACCCCTATCCGTAACCAGCAGTAGTGGCAATGGCAAAGGAACCATGACACAGGGTTTGCCTAAGACTCTGGTGCTGCATCGCTGTCCCTGCCTGTTATTATCTGCTACTTCTGCCTGCCTCTAATACAGACCTCTGGTTTATGCAAAACTGAAAATCTGCATCGGAGGGGGCAGAAGCAGCAGATAATAGCAAGCACGAACTGCAACGCAGCAATAGAGCCTTAGGTAAATGCTGCATTGTGGTTCCTTTGCTGTTGCTACAGCTGTTGGCACCCAGAGAGGGGCAACATGATGGAGCGCCCACCTAGAGGACCTTCGATCATTGCCTCAGCCCTTTGCTAACCTGCACCACATCAATCTCGCTTTGCCCCACTGTGATGACGACAATGGACATATCCTCTCACCCATTTGCATCGGAAACTGCAGCTCTTTCTACTCTCCTTATAAAAAGAGATTCCATACTGGGGTGGCCAGGCAAGCTGTCTGGGAAGAGTAATAAAAATAGAGTGTCCCAGTGCCCATCATTGACGGCATCTTAACCTAGCTAGGGTAGGTTCTAACTGACCAAGGCAGGAGAAAAAATCATGGATTGTACAATTTCTAGCCTGCATCCTGAAACCTGTTCTTTGAGCTCCATAAAAGTGCAAAAATATGTTATAAAATTATCCTCATTACTTCTAAAAATATATTTATAACAGGGCACCTATAGGAAAAGGCCAAAAAGGAACTTGTTTTGTCTTATGCCTATGTTCCTTTATGTTATGGTTCTGGTTGACTATTCCCATTAGCACACACATTCTCTCATATAAAATATATTCCTGTTCCAAAGATGCATATATGTACATGCACTCTATACACAGTCTTCCATATTTTAGAAAATGTATGGACTCATTGGAAATCTGCCTCTCGTCTGCCCAAACTACATCCCCAGAACACCTATACCTCCAAGGGTGTTGAAAGAACTGAAATATGAGATTGTAGACCTGCTATTAGTAATCTGTGAACTATCATTAAAATCATCTCTAATATCTGAAAATTGGAGGATCGCCAATGTAACACCAATTTTTAAAAAGGGTTCCAGGGGTGATCCGGGAAACTACAGACCGGTGAGCCTCACGTCAGTACCGGGAAAAATGGTAGAAACCATCATAAAGAATAAAATTACTCAGCATGTAGATAGTCATGGCCTAATGGGAGACAGCCAACATGGCTTTAGACAAGGAAGATCTTGTCTTACTAATCTGTTATGTTTTTTTGAAAGTGTGAATAAACAGGTGGACAAAGGTGAGTTGGTTGATATAGTGTATGGTGTTCCCTGTAAAATAGTTATCTCCAAGTTATAATGCCCTGTTCAATGTAATTTCAGTTTGTTCAATGTAAACCGCACTGATGCAGAATAGCGCAGTATATAAGAGAATTAAATAAATTAATTAAATAAATAAAGTATCTGGACTTTCAGAAAGCCTTTGACAAGGTCCCTCAGAGACGTTTGGCAAAACTAAAGAGTCATGGGATAGGAGGCAGTGTACTACTGTGGATCAAGAACTGGTTAAAAGATAGAAAGCAGAGGGTTGGGCTAAATGGCCAATTTTCCCAATGGAGAAAGGTGAATAGTGGTGTACCCCAGGGATCTGTGCTGGGTCCGCTGCTTTTTGACATATTCATAAATGACCTGGAAAGTGGAATAACGAGTGAGGTTATCAAATTTGCAGATGACACAAAACTATTTAAAGTTGTTAAAACCCAAGAGTATTGTGGAAAATTGCAAGAGGATCTTGATAAATTAGAAGACTGGGTATCAAAATGGCAGATGAAATTTAATGTGGACAAGTGCAAAGTTATGCACCTAGGGAAGAACAACCCAAACTATGGTTATACGATGCAAGGTTCCACATTAGGAACCACCACCCAGGAAAAAGATTTAGGCATCATTGTGGATAACATGTTAAAACCCTCGGCCCAGTGTGCAGCAGCAGCCAAGAGAGCAAATAGAATGCTAGGTATGATAAGGAAAGGAATGGAAAATAAAACAAAAGATATTATAATGCCTCTATATCGTTCCATGGTGAGACCGCACCTTGAATATTGTGTGCAGTTCTGGTCGCCATATCTTAAAAAGGATATAGCATTATTAGAAAAGGTACAGAGAAGAGCTACCAAAATGGTAAAGGGGATGGAAGGATACTCCTATGAAGAAAGGCTAAAAAGGTTAGGGCTCTTCAACCTGGAAAAGATGGCTGAGGGGAGATATGATAGAGGTCTATAAATTAATGAACGGAGTGGAACGAGTAAACGTAGATTGATTGTTTACATTATCAGAATATAGAAAGACTAGGGGACATGCAATGAAGCTACAGGGTAAACTATTTAAGACTAATAAAAGAAAATATTTTTTCACTCAACGTGTAATCAAACTCTGGAATTTGTTACCGGAGGATGTAGTAAAGGCTGTTAGTGTAGCTGGTTTTAAAAAAGGTTTAGACAAGTTCCTGGAGGAAAGGTCCATAAACCATTATTAAGAAGGGACCCAGGATATCAATGCTTGACCCAGTACAAGCATTGCGGAACCTGTGTCTTTTGGGGAAACTGCTAGGTACGTATGACCTAGATTGGCCACTGTTGGAAACAGGATACTGGGCTTGATGGGCCTTGGTCTGACCCAGTATGGCATATCTTTATTTTATTTATTTATTTTATTTAGTATATATTTGTATACCGCTGCTTCCAGCGATCAGTAGCGGTTTGATTACATGTATGAATTTGTCAATCATGACAGGAATTTTTGCGGTATACACACATTGATTTGAAGGGAGAAGCACAGCACACGGTGAAGGACTTACAGAGAGTAATCGGAATATACATATGCATATATTTACATAACTGCAACAATGCTTCATTGGGAGGAAACGTTTTACCCCGGGACTATATCAGATTGTATTGGCACTGGAAAAGATGTGTCTTGAGTTTCTTTCTGAAATCCATAAGGTCTTTGATTGCTCTTAGCTCTGGTGGTAGTTGGTTCCAGAGGGCAGGGGCCGAGTAGGAGTATGCTCGTTGGCTAGTACTGGTTGTTACAGATCTGATATCGGGGGGAACGTGGAGTATGTTTGAGTGGAATGTTCGCCTGCTTCTGTTGGGTGGTTGCGTGCTGATAAGGGTGGAGAGAAAGGATGGCGCAATGTTATGTATAAGCTTGAAGGTGGTTATTAGTATTTTAGTATTTTATATTTTATCCGGGCTGCAATGGGGAGCCAGTGTAGCTCGATTAATACAGGTGTAATGTGATCAGTAAGGTTTTTTTTTCATGATGACCCTAGCTGCTACATTTTGGGCCATCTGGAGGATGTTGAGGGTTTTCTTTGGAAGGCCCTGTAAGATGGCGTTGCAGTAGTCGAGGTGTGGAATGATTAGTGCTTGCTCAACAGACCTGAAATCGTGAGGTTCAAGGATGTTCCGTAGAGGTTGTAGGACTCTAAGTTTGTGGAAAATGGCCTTGTTCTATCTATGGCACATTATCTTATCAACATGCATACTTACACAATTTTATAAAAACCCCATTTCCTATCTGTAAAAACAGGTTTTCCATGTGGGAAGCCTTTTATAGCATGTGCCCCTGAAATAAGATACAAGGCTTTTCATTATTTTGGCAGATTAAAATTATCAAAACTGTTAAGGGGGAGAAGTAGCCCCTTACGTCCAAGGCGTGCACTGTTGGCATGCTGCCTTCTTGAGGTTATTATACATATTTACTAGAGTGTATGCTCAGGAGCACAGATGAAGACACCAATATGCTCCTTGCTCTTTATACAAGTACTCTTGGCAATCTCCTTACATCTGGTAATAGTCTTTGACTCTGGGAACCTAGGTGAGCAGACCAAGGGAGCAGAAGTACTATCTCCTAGCAATACCCCCCCCCCCCCCTCCAAACACATATGCAAAAGGAATTGAAGATTTTCCTTGCATGTCTCCGATTTGGGGTATGAATGAGAAGGGGGAAGGGGGATCTTTCTAGTTGGTTCTAGGAGTAATTTACCTGACTCATCTTATTACCCTCATCGATTTCCATTTCCTTGGCAAACTGCCACACAGTAAACTCACCCCCGATCTCTTCACTAATTCATGTTAACTTGACACAATATCAGCTTCATGCATTTTAAAAACAGCAGTCCATGCTGGCCGGAAATTATTTCAGTGAAACCAGTTGCTTCCATAAAAGGTGAGCAGTGAATGCAACCAAGCTGATTATAATATAAGTGATGATTTTTTCCATTAAAGAAAGCCTACTCAAAATGAACACATGTCTTGTAAGCTAATTCCTAAGGACCTTTCTTATGAAATTCAGTCTCAGAGCAACAGAGAGATCATACTAGGATGATCAAGATATGCAAATCACCTGTCTCTTAAACCCAATTTATGCATGTATATCATATGTATATCAATTTCCAACAACATATGCTCCATAAACCTTGTCTACAGATCACCGTCAGCAGATCCAGATGACCTGGCAACCATAATAAACCTGGCATCCCTTACCCAGGGTCCAAATAAACCTAATTGGATCCTAGGGGATATCAACTTACCATCATTACAGGACACTCAGGCGACCGCATTCATAGAGGCCCTAGATATCCTTGGATACACGCAAATGGTGCAAGAACCCACTCACGAGAAAGGCAACATCCTTGACCTCATTTTCGCCCCGCAGCTAATTTTAGATCAACCACAAGATATCGTATTATCAATAACTGCAGTACCATGGACTGACCACAAACTCATCACCTTTCAGATGCCTACCCTCAACTGCTCAAATAAGCCTAAAACAGTTACAAGCAAGTCTCCTAACCCAGCTGCCAGAGGTTTCTACCCACTTAACAGAGAACGCATCCTTGCCGAAACAAGCACACTCATTGATGAGACCACCTTGAGCCTAGACGAGTTGATCGCTGCCTGGAACAGCAAACTCAGCACAATCGCTATCCGCCCCCCAACGAACAAGAACCCAAAGAAGAGATCATCAGCTCCATGGTACACAGCCGACTTGAAAGCTTCACTAACCATTCTAAGACGGCTGGAAAAACGATGGAGAAAGTCACGCACCAGCAGTGACCAATCAGCCTACATCCAACACCTGGCGGCACACCGTAAAGCCATCACAGACAAGATCAGGCAATATCACACAGATACCCTGAAACGATCACTGAATAAACCACATGACTTGTTTAACCTAGTTAAAACGCTTACCAAAGAGCCCACCCCTGAGCTCCATAGCGGTATCCACCCACAGGACTATGCGATCTACATGCAATCTAAAATGTGCAAGACTAACAATATATTAATACCGGACCCTCCTGACGCTACTGACAGCCTTCTCCACTCCCTCGAAGAAAGTAATTGAAGATACCATCCTAGACCTTAACACAACTACTGCGCACAAGGACCCTTGTCCCGCACACTGGATAAAGGACTTGCGATGTGACCTATCCCCAATCATAGCCAAAATCTTAACCCAATCCTTTACCACTGGCTATTTCCCACCCACTCTCAAGCAGACCTCTGTAAGACCTCTTTTAAAGAATACCAAACTGGATCCTCAAATGGTAGAATCTTACAGGCCCATATCCAGCATACCGATGCTTGCAAAAATCATCGAGAAAAATAGTGCACAAGCAATTACAAGATCATATAGACACCTCAGCCCCTCTGGATCCGGCCCAACATGGATTCAGAGAGTCACATGGAGTGGAAACACTACTTACAGCCCTCTTCAACAACATAATCTCAGATGTGGATAACATACGACATAGCTTCGCTCTTGTCTTTCTAGACATAGCAGCGGCCTTTGACTCTGTATGCCACGAAATTCTCATCTGCCGGCTAAGGGAAAAAGGTATCTGTGGAACAGCGCTCGAATGGTGTAAATCTTACCTGTCCGGAAGATGGCAGCAGGTCCGAGCCGACGGAGCTACATCAGAACCATTCCAACAAAGTCAAGGTGTTCCGCAAGGATCCTCCCTATCTGCATTGATGTTTAATATATACATCCAACCCATCTGTGACATCATCAGATCCTTCAATGTCAGTTACATGATATATGCAGATGATGTGCTATTATATATGCCAATATCATTGGAGAGCCTAGACCTCACGCCTCTGACTAACTGCTTCGACACCATATCAGAGGGGCTCCTGTCACAAAACTTGAGAATACAACATAAAAAGACAGAAGTCCTTTTCGTCTCAAGGAATACCAACTTCACCCCACCTAGCTGTGTTAAGGTAAAGGATGCCCAACTACAAGTGAAGCCTGCGATACGTTACCTTGGAGTAATGTTAGACCAAAACCTTGACATGAAGAACCACATAGCCAATACTGTCAAGGCAATCTACTTTAAAATCAGATCCCTCAGACACCTACGAGCGCTACTCGAACCGGATGATTTCCGCACCATTTATCAAGCCCTTATAATTCCTCATTTTGACTTCTCAAACTCCATACTACAAGGACTCCCATGGTCCACCCTGAACCCCCTGCAACTGGCTATGAACAGTGCAGCGCGGGTACTCTTTGGGGCATCCAGGAGAGACCATGTGACCCCCCTCCTAAGACAGTTACACTGGCTCCCCATTCAAGCAAGGATCAGTTTCAAGACTTTACTGCTAATGTTCAAAGCTGCTAAGGGGCTCACCTCATCCTCTCTCTCTAACCTCATCCAACCACTTGCACCAAAACAGGCCACGAAGAACCGCAGAGTTGAACATGCTAGTTATCCCAAATGAAACCACAAGATGCACCAGAACAGCCGCCAACAGAGCCTTCCGACTCTGCGCCCCAACTCTATGGAACGCTTTACCAGCACAAATCAGAGCAATCCCCAACTTGAGCCAGTTCAGAAAAGCATTAAAACATTTCCTCTTCCTTAAATATCTCAATGACAGCTCCGAACATAACCACCAAGCGAGTAGCAGAAGTAGTCAAACAGGCAGACCCTCGCAATAGGCTTACCCCACAATGTATATAACAAGCATTTTCCTGTATGGTTGTACCACATATGTATATAGTTGACCATGTCCATTATCAGGTGAACCAATGTATATAGTTTTCCCGTTTCTCCAATTTCTACTCCCTGTTAAATGTAATGACCAGACATTTGTAAATTGTCGGATGTTTCTGTTCAATGTAAACCGCGCTGATGGATAATAGTGCGGTATATAAGAATTGTTAATAAATAAAATAAATATGAATAATCCTTGCATATAATCCCAAAAAACCTGATCCAAGGGGGGGGAGGGGGGATATTTCTCAAGAACTAGATTTGAAAGTAGCGCTCCCTCAACCTCTCTACATACCATTAAAATGAAAAGCAAAACATCAGCAATTGACTTGGCAAAAAGAAAGCGGACAAAGTTAAGGCCCATTTGCTTCTTCCATATCCAAGGAACTTGATTGGGTTTCGTTTAAATGGAACATCACCTAGCCCTGATTAGATGCCTTATCCTTGTGGTGCCCTGTTGGAGTTCATTGGTACGCTAGGGCAATGGCACAACTAGATCGTGATGGGTAGCTGCTGTAAGAAAACCATTTCAAATACAAATGTTAAACCATGCTTGAAAAAAAGAATTATATCCAACTGTGACCTGGCATACAGGGGAGAGGCAGACTAATAGATCCTACTGCATTTACTGCAGTGAAGACTGGTGTTAACTAATATCATGGGAAACTTAACCTACATACTCATTTTCTCTTAGAGAATGCAGCAAGAATGCTGAACTCTTAAAGGCAAAAGGATATTATCAAACAGGTAAAACGCCCACACAATAGTCTCAATAAACAAACTTAAAAGTTACTTTAAGGGCTTTCAGAATAACACTCCAGAGCACCATGCAAACAGGGTGACAGATGCCTAACTCCAAATTTAGGAAACTGAAAAGACTTGGCCTTAAAAAAATGATACACGGTATTTTAAAATCTGTCCTCCTGGTATTGCCAGCTACTGAAAGATATCAGGTATCCAAGGGCAGAAACAGCCCATAGACAGTATCCAAGGGCATTGAAACAGACTACTGTAGAAAAAGAGATACAGTACCTGTATAAAATATCAAATTCCTACATCTATTAATAGAGCTTTTTAGTCCTTTACCAAAACCTTTCAGAAATGCAAGCTTAATACATGCATAGCACATGCTTTGACCATGCAAAGTAGCTATAGTGCAGGGGTTCTCAACCCTGGTCCTCAAAGGCTGCAGGCAGGTCTTGGTTTCAAACTATTTAAATTAATACAGTTCTTTGGGCTGAACCTATTCAGTTATGCTCGTCTTCCTTGGCAAGGAGAAACCCTTGTTTGGTAAATGCATGCATTATATATTCATTCCCTGAAAGGCAGAAAGTCTAATATGCAAATGATTCCAGATCACAGACCAAATACCTGCACGTTTCATGAATATTCATTGTGGATAGCCTCAAAACCTGATCCGTTTGCAGCCCTTCTAGAGGAGACTTAGAGGCTCCTCTGTTCTGAGGTAGAGATTGTCAAAAGCAGTCCTCTGGGACCTCTCTAGCCCATTTAGTTTCAGGCTATCCCCTATCAGTATGTAGGAGAATAATTGGGATACAAGGTGTCAGAACCATGGGGGTCAGTCTGAAAGCCAGAGCAGCTCTTAGGATCCCAACCAAGGACTAGCTAGGGTAAAGCTTTGCCGTCTGAATATGTATTTTATTATTATTAAATTCTCCTTTGCTTCCCTTCCCTAAAGCCTCTCTCTGGCTGTTCATGCTTTAGGACTGCTTAAAACTTGCATCAGAAGTATGCAATTATTACAGGAAGATAGAAGAGACAGATAGCAAAACACACATGAAACCACACCAAATACACCTTTTCTTCTTTGATCTGATCTGTCAGAATAATCCCTGATCTATGAGCAATTGCCTGCCTGAAACAGGATCTCTAATCAAAAATGGGCTTAATACAGTGTGTGCTGCGCTCACTCCCATTATAATATAAAATTAGGCTAACTATGAAAGTTTACTCCAGAGCAATCTCAGAAGTGTAGCAAATTCAGCATGCTAAAGAGGAGAGACGACACTTCAAAAGTAATAAAAACTTTGGGGGGAAATTAACATGAGCAGAGCTGCCAAGTTATCCAGTTCCAGGAGTGAGACCTTTGGTCCTGTTCTGGTTTTAAAGTTTGCATTGCAATGCAGTACGGTATTTGTAGTCCCCGATGTTACCCATTGGAATCAGTGCTGCAGGTCCCATAATGCATCAGGATGAGATTGTCAGAAATCCAGGTACTGGCTAAAAATCTCACTCCTGGAACTGGGTAACTTGGAAACTCTGAATGAGTCACTTAACCTTCCTGCTGAATTGAAGGCTCACAAAGAAATTGGGAGAAAGTCTATTTTATAACTAACTAGCTGACACATCTCGTATTCATCTAGATCAGCATCTCTCAGTTTTCAGGAGTGCTATAAAGATTTTCATACAATGGGTCTCTGATATAAGCAGGATTTAGCATGTGCATATTCATGTGGTAATCCCAAAATACAGCCTTCTTCTTAGGTACTCTTCCAGGGAAGCCATGGATCACTAAGGTAGCTCATTTAGTTACTTCTTTCCCAGACTTTGTCATTTTGGACACTGCTTTTAGATAAAAAAAACAATATAATGCACAAATACACCCACAAAATAGATATTAACTTTCTTGAAGAATGTTGCATTTCTTCCATTGTATTGTATGAAAATTGAAGTTAACAAAGCGAAGAATATATGCTCTGAGACTGAAACAGAGAACTGATTCTGAACCCAATCCAACAAGGCTGCTTTCAGAGATTCAAAGAGATTTACCTTCATTTATTCCTGCATGAAACTTCATTGAACGTTGCTCAGGTTCCCAGTAGCCCTCAGGGTCTGCTATGATCCTGGAGCACCTTGGTCACATGGTCTCCACGCTTTCTCCTCAGGTAAAAGCAGCTGAGAAGAATTGCATTTGACTGATTTCCTGCCTTTCCAGAATTTTAAACGTTTAAACAGAAGTGCACCTTCTTTCTAACCCATGGCAAGTGAAGTTGCTTCAGGTTTTTACATCTGTCTGTCAGGTTCTCTAATTTCTTGTTCTAAACCAGTCAGGAAATGTCCCAGGCTGTTTCCTAGAGCCACACCTGATCAGACTTTACTGAAACAGACTTTTCATCTCTTGATTAAGGGCTTGATTTACTAGGGCTTTTGCTAATTCTGAGTATAGAGCTTCCATGTACCTGTTCCAGGAGGGAGATTTTACACCAGTCCTGAATTTCTGACAATATTATCACAATAATTAGAGACTATAAATACCACACTGAAATGGGATATAAGTTGAAAACCAGGACTGATGAGAACCTCTCCCTCCTGGGACTAGGTAACTTACCAAGGACTGTGGCTGTGTAGGGTGTAAGCACAAACGGGGGAACTGATATCATCACTGGGCTTCTAGGAAGCTCAAACTGAACATGGTTGACTGGAGAAGGACACCAGATTTGTTAGTTGCACAGGGCACATTTTTAGCTTAATATAGTTCTGTGGGATAAAAGCATAGCAAATCAGACCCCCAATCATAATCCAATATGCAGTGACATCTAAATTGCTACTTTTCATAAGAAAAAAAACATTAATTCTAACCACCTGACCAGAAACAACTAGTTATAGTCACACACTGCTAGTACCAGGGCTTCCTATTTACCCAGTTCCTGCAGGCAGATTTTAGGCCAGTCCTGGATTTCTGTAGGACTTGCTGCACTGATCCCAGTGCACAATCAGGGTTTACAAATAATGTACTGCTTTGGAATATAAGATCAAAACCAGGACTGGATCTGGGTAACTTGGCAGCTCTGCCACTACACAGATATCTTCAGACTAGAAGCCTTTCTCATAACTTGCCCTAACAGCCGGGTACACTGACATTGATAGCCATAGCCAGTTGTATGGGTGCCTCTAGGCCATGTGATCTCAACCTACTCCTCAGATCACACCTGGTCAGGTGTGCACAATGAATATGCATGAGCAAGATTTGCATGCACTGCCTTTATTGTATGCAAATCTCTGTCTCATGCAATGTGCCAGCACCCTGAGGTTACAGGAGAGATTCTGGGCCAGTACTGGATTTTTGACAGCCCCATCCTGATGCATTATAGGATGTGAAATTGGAGTGGGGGAGTGGCCTAGTGGTTGGGGCAAGGTACTTCAGGCCGGAAGGTCGGGGTTTCAAATCCCACTAGAGGACAGCAACCTTGGGCCGGAAGGACTGGGGTTTCTAGTCCCACAGGTGCTCCTTGTGGTCTTGGGCAAGCCACTTAACCCTCCATAGCCCATGTTCCCTGTAAAATAGTTATCTCCAAGTTATAATGCCCTGTTCAATGTAATTTCAGTTTGTTCAATGTAAACTGCACTGATGCAGAATAGCACAGTATATAAGAGAATGTAAATAAATAAATCCTGTTCTCTCAGAACCCAAGGCAATTTGTATTCATGTACAGTAGGTATTTTCAGTCCCCAGAGGCCTTACAAACTAAGTTTGTACCAGAAGGAATGGAGGGTTAAGTGACTAGCCCAAAATCACAAGGCAGTGGCATAAGTTCTAATGAGGGGCTCCCACTGTCAGTGAAAGCCCCCCCCCCCCCCCCCAATGCTACGTTGTCTCTCTCTCCCCTTTCTCTTCATGTTTTCTGGCCCCGCAGCTTTCACCTCCCAGGCCCAGTAGGCATAGCTGAGGATGCCATCTAGGTGAAGAACAGGCAGAATAGCAAGTCTACATGTTCATTATAAAATAGCTTAATTTATGTGCTTCCGCCCACATGCAAAAGGAAGTGAAACTGGAGGAGGATGGAAGCAGGAACAACACCACAGCACCAGAGCTGGAGTTTAACTCTGGTGCTTCAGTCCTGTCTGAAAAGCATTGCTACTGCTGCACATATCAGCGAGGGATGCAGCGGCACCCCTGGAGAAGCTCTCTAGGCAGCTGCCTAGTTCATCTCTTGGGAACGCTGGCCCTGCTCAGAGACAGGGGAATACCTACAGTAGCTGATTGCAACTCACCTCAAACTATTATTGCAAAAGCATGAGCTAAATACTAAAAACAAAATAAATATTTAAAGCATACTTTTCTCATAATCTTCCTAACCCAATAAAGACGTTCTGCACAGGATGCTGGGTAATCCAGGTCAGCGGAAGAAGTTTACTATCTGTCATCTGTTCCCGAAGGGTTAAAAGTGCCTATTGGCCCTTCGCTGTTCCCAATATATTCTGCAGTTCGAGGGTCTGACCTTCCATACCCTGTCACCCTGTTGCCCTTTTTGGTGACCATTTACCATACTAACACTGCAGAATCTACAGCCTAGACATACAGGCCTGAAAAGTATAGATCTGGCTTAATCTGCTTTGGACGGGAGAATATAATCTTTAGGTTCCTCCAGAGAATGAAAATCTTTTATAAACAGAATCCAATTAGCACAGCAGATCAAGCAGAGAAGTCTGTTTTTATGTTTAATACACAGTTTAAAACTCCTCATATGTGTGTGTGTGTGGGGGGGGGGGGGGAGTCACACTAATTGCTTTTAAACTGAAAATTCATCATTTACTCTGCTCTTACCGACAAGTGAGGTCAGGTCATATGTATGTCATATATGTGCATTTGGTTGGACTTTCAGTATTACTCCTACCGATTTGGTATATAAAATATGCTCCAAAGCAATTTATCCTTGAGATGGTTACATGCATAAATCACACTGGGGATATCTTTTAGATGAAATATTCCATATAAATTCAATTAATGAGGATTGTAATAAGAAATTTGGGTTTTTTAAAGAGTAAAAAGGTTTGGGGTTCTGTCAGCATAAAAGGAAACTATTTCATAATTTCCACTTTAATTTAATACTAGCAGTAATGAAGCATAAGATTAAAAAATAATTATCAAAAGCTTTACACAAAGTGGGAAAATGGGAAAAAAACTTTTGTCGGCTGATGCAATATGTTACCCGACCCTGTTTTTGTACACTGATTTGCTTCTTCTTGCATATTGTACCCTTGTTAATTGTAGCCATTGTCGATTGTACACTGTTTTGACTGGTAGAAAATGGTATATCAAAACTAGTTAAATAAATATGTAGTCTCCGTCAGCATGTCATTGTCAGTCTGATTCCGGCACATAGTTTTATTTCTTTTACAACAAAGAAGGTGTTTGTGGCTGCCTGCAAGCCTTTACTGATGACTGTAAATTCAAGCAGGAAGTTAAATTATGCTAGAGACACAAATTTTAATAAAGCACAAGGCTTTGCTATGGCATTTCTGAAAAAGAATAGAGGAAGAAAACACCATCAATACATAAACCCTGCTGGGAGCTGGGAGTGGTAAATCATGCTGGACTGCAAAGCTGCACCTCTGGTCTGCATAGGAACAGGAAGCAACGTTTTCAATGAGTTACAGCTCTTCTGTCTTCCAAAGTGAATTGTGCCGGTTGCTCTTCTGGGTTGCACAGACTTGGTTGACATATTAATGTTGTACCTGCTACTTATAAAGGAAAACTGCATGAACATTTGTTTTGTTCTTCCCAAGAAGGAATCCTGCAGATTGGACGAAAAGAAAGGTGATATGCGATGTTTGCTTTAACGTGTGTAAACTGTCCATTTTCTCCCTCAAGCCAGCCAAAAGCATTAGATTTTGCTTATTGAATTCAATGAAGGACACTGACTGGTTAATGCATGTTTTAGCATGCGCTGACAGTCAAGAATGCATTTGTGCATGGATGCCAGCTATGGCCGGTAAAATGCATAGTAAGTGACTTTGCCTGCTAGGGAGGAAAGTGGGCAGATGATGGCTGGAGTGTGAGCATGAAGTACATGTTACCACTAGTACAAGGGCAATCTCTATACACTCAGCAGCAATGTGGCAGTTGGCGCAAGTACTATTTGTACTTAGTTCTCCACCCTCGCCCTTTTTCCCCTCCTCGATTCTCCTGTCCCTTCCCTACCCCTTTCTCTCCCTTCTTGCTTCCCTTTCGTTGATGCAGTTGCTTGTAAGAGTTACCTGTCTCTGTTAACTAGATTTGCTGTTTATGCCTGTTCTATGGCATGGAGGAGTAGCCTAGCAGTTAGAGCAACTGCCTCATACCCAGAAGATCAAGGGTTCAATTCCCACTGGTACTCCTTGTGACCTTGGGCAAGTCACTTCACCCTCCATTGCCTCAGAAGAAAAGGCTGGCAATCTACTTCCAGTGATACATTGCCAAGAAAACCCAGAGGTAGCTGGGTCACTATGAGTCAACACTGACTTGATGGCACTTTAAAAAAAAGCCTGTTCTATGTATAGTTGATTGTTTTGATGTTATACCTGTTCTATGTAAAGTTGCTTGACTGTTCCCATTTCTTGTAAACCGCGCTGATACTAAATAATGCGGTATAAAAAAAGCTAGTAAATAAATAAATAATACACATCATGGTACCACTGTGGGTGTCATTTAGCGCACCTGCATTAATCATACCACGCTTTCTGGTGCTCAATTGTGTGCCAACTGCCAGGAACTTGCTAGGAACACTCGACAGGTAGGGCACGATGGTTGCACTAACCACATGTTTGTTTTGCCGCTAATTGTGTGGGAAGTGCAAGCCTTTCATAAAAGGGTCCTTTAGTTCTCAGGAAGGACTCAGAGTTTAGAAATTGCATCATCAAATAAACTCTATTTTCTAGTTCTTTGTCAATACATATTTTGGGGGTAGTAGAAAACAAGCCTGCCTTTGTACATGAAGCTAAATAAGAGTTTATCTGTATAAATATATGTAACAAGGGCAACATAAGATCCATGCTGATTGACAGAAGGCCGCAGAGTCATTGGAATAGGTTCCAGACACACTGGAGATGAAGGGATGGAGCCGACAAACAACAGTAGTTCTGAGCATTGGCTGGACTTGAAAGATCTCACTAAAAAACTAAGGGTTTCCTCAATTAAGAACCTTCAGTGGAAGTTACATTGTAATGTGCCCATATACCCCTGACGAACACAGTGCTGAAACACGGCTATGTTGGATGTGGCTCTTTGTACCCATGGATTAGGGTGTTGTACCCCTAATAAAGTTTATCTACATCTGGTTTACACCTCACTTTGGAATGGTCTATTGTCTGGGTATTCAAATGGTGGTTTCTGTCGCTGTTGGACTGCCTTGG
The DNA here is from genome assembly GCA_033557465.1 of Ichthyophis bannanicus. Lineage (NCBI taxonomy): Eukaryota > Metazoa > Chordata > Amphibia > Gymnophiona > Ichthyophiidae > Ichthyophis > Ichthyophis bannanicus. Next base: position 742,862,712 of record CM066031.1, on the reverse strand, counting down.
GCAGCTCCTTATCCACTGTGGAGTGAGTTCCCCAATGTTGGGGGAAGGGAGATACAAGGGCCAGGAAGGTATGGAGACCAAACACAATCAGCACACTTGCTCAGGCAACCTACACATGGGGGCAATAGCATCAAGCAGCACCCCCATGTCCCACCATATCGAACACTTAACCCTGTGGTCTAGCAACAACTAAAGGAGGGGTGTAATAGCCATCCACCCACAGAGGATCCCCATACCCCCTCTTTCTGGGAGTAATCCAACACAGCCCACAGGTTCAGCAGCCCAGCAGTCATGGCCCACCAGACTTGAGAGGATCAAAGCAGCCACCTCAGGTCCATGGATTGCTGCAACCCCAGTGCAAGGAAGCCAGACAGGGAACACTGATCAGTTAGGCCCCCCATACTCAGTCAGGGTGAGGGGCTATCAACCACAGGTACACAGCCCATGGCAGGGCCATGGTCCCCCAAATGCACATATTCACTGCCACATGCAACCCCACACACAGGGGCAAGGGGTCAGATGGCTCCTGTGCTGCCACACCTTCATTTAGCCATGAAGTGCATCACCTAATTTGCATGCTCCTCCCCCCACTGTACTCTCCTGGCTTCAATGCCTCTAAGGCAAGTACTGACTGCAGAACAGAACACAGGCCCAATCTCCTGACATCTCCGCAGCACACAACACCAGCAATCGTCTGAAACCTATCTAGTGCATATGCAGATGTGAACAGTAGTCTTATCAGGAAAGCTTTTGCTATGTCCATGGATGTCTACCCACTGTTCCAGCAGGGTGACTGCAGACCTACAAATCCTGGTATTGAGGCTGTCAGGTGTGCAGTACAATGTCAGCTATACCATGCAGCACTCCCCCCCCCCTAGGCGTGTGCCTTGGTATTCAGCTCCCATCTCTTACTGGCCCCCTATGGTTCCAATGTGTTAGCCCTACTCCTGCCCTTCGTATTTCTTAATACTTATGAACCACATGTCCAAACCATGCGGTTGGTGTATGGGAGCATGGCAAGTGTAGCTAGCACCTGGTATGAGGCTGGAATTAGCTGTAACCATGCTAGTGGCATGGTTGTTCAGTGTATGACTACCATGCCAGCCATAGCCACACACTGACGTTGCCCACATTGCTGTGGTAGCATGGGATTTTTGGCATGGTGACCTTGGCTGTGCCCACTCAGTGCAAAACTCTGTGCTACTGGCTAGCACACTTTAGTAAAAATGCTCCTAAGTTTGTACCTGAGGTAATGGAGAGCCAAGTGACTTTCCCTAGCTCACAAGGAGCGGCAGTGGAATGTGAACCTTAGCTTTTTTATTCTAGCCCTCTGCTCTAACCATCAGACTACTCAACAACATAAAGTTAGGAATGCCTTTTTTCCGGCCTAACTTTACATGGTTAGTTATTCATTTAGTTGACTGAATATTACCATTGACTGGATAACCTCAAACCTGCCCCAACTCTGCTCACAGATAGTGCCTAGGTAATCAGAGGGAATATTCAGCGGTGCTATGCAGATAGCAGTGGTGAATATCATGCCAGCCACTTAATGCTGCAAAGTGCTTTTAAATATCAGGTTCTTTGTATTTAGTAGCACTCTTTAAACACAGCCGCAAATTATAATGTGGCAAGACTAAGTTGCTACATTAACAAGGGTAAATGGTATAATACTGCTACCGTTAGAGGGAAATCAACACACACCTCTTAATGAAGTGCTTGAGAGAAAAGCATCTTGCTCTGTCTTGGAGCAGTGTAAATCTCTTTAATGCATTGTTATCTGACCGGTGGGAGATCTGTAAGCACCTTGGCAGCTTTGATCTGTGAGAAAAACCGATTGATGTATATTTTCCAAGCTGGTTGACTCCCAAGTTGGTAGTTGCTTCGTCTTTAAAATCAAAGGGCCACTTTATGGTAGTAACATTTGAGAAAATAATCAGTTATGAGTATTACATGGTTCTTGGGGGGTGATTTTATAAAGGATTTTTTATGCATAAACTCTGTTTTCAGCACGTTAAAGGCCTTTCACAAAATTACTCTAAAGGTTACTCGCTTAAAAGTACTCATGGTGACAAGGTGGTGTGTATTTTTACGTGACCCACGTGTAGGCATGTTTGGAACATAGTTAGGGAAGAGCATGGGCCAACTCATGAAGTATGTGTGTAGTTTATAAAATGGGGGCTCCATAGTCATCAGCAATGGCTAGTGCTTCTAAAGCGCATAGCCATTGCCACTGAAGTTTAAAACCAAATATTCAATGCCAGGGCCATATCCGGCCACTGGTACTGAATATCCAGGTTGCTGCACAACTTGGAAGCTAACTGGGCAGTGGTGATACGGAGCCATTGTCTGGTTACTTCCCATGGGTAAAGATAGGCCAGCCTTTGCCATGCCTTTGCCCCTGCTCGGTTAGCGATGAGTGCTGCCTTTGCCATGCCTTTGCCCCTGCTCGGTTAGCGATGATTGCTGCCTTTGCCATGCCTTTGCCCCTGCTCGGTTAGCGATGATTGCTGCCTTTGCCATGCCTTTGCCCCTGCTCGGTTAGCGATGAGTGCTGTCTCCAGTCCACCCCAGAATGCCCATGACACGCTCTAATGCTAACCATGTAGCAGGGGGAGGGTGTAGCAGTGGCCCACACAGATATCCAATGGCACTAACTGTGTTAGCACTGCCGAATATCCCACAGAGTGCCAGTTACATGGTTTGTGGCTCTGCAAACCATGTAAATGCCTTTGAATATCGAGCCCTACATACCTACATGTGTGCTTTATCTGTACACATATATATATATATACTGTGATGAAGCAGAGGCCAGTGAACCTATGGAGATAGGAAAAATCACTGATCCCTTTAAAGAAAGTGACAGACCTAAAGTGCAGTTACTGCAAAGTGCAGCCAGAGGGAGCAAGCATGAAGAATCAGAGGGTAGGCTGACACACCCAAGCTTGGATGATGCAATAACTAACTCAAGGGATAATCAGACACACCTGGTCAGGGTGAGAGAAAACCTAACTGAGAAGTAGCTTTATAAGCATGGCTTAGACAGGACAGTTGCAGCAGCAGCAGACGCAGAAGAGAGAGGAAGGAGACGGCTCCAAGGAGAGAAGGAGAGGCAGTTGGATTTGCGGTCCTTACAGAGAAGGAACAAGTTCCAAGAGAAACAGTTCCACACGGAAAAGCTCCAGGGAGAAGTCTTCAAGGAAGACAGAGAAAGGAAAGGGACCTGGAAAGTGCCTGGTAAAGAAAGTACCAGAGAAGCACAGCTCAGAGAGCAGAGGTACCTGCATACTTCCTTTCCTGACCGTGAGCTACAAGGAGTTCAGAGGTGCGTGCACAAGACTCAGCCCAGGAGAAATACAACACTGAACAGGGAACTGTGGCCAAGCCCTAGAAAGGCATGGAAGCCAGAGAGCCGTAGGTGCAGTAAACACAGCTGGAGAGAGGTTTGGGAACCTGTACAAAAAGTGCTAACTAAAAGTCCTGTTACCTGTTTTCCAGACCAGGTAGAGCAAGGCTGGAGAGTTTTAGAGAGAAACTCTGAAGTGAAGCCAGAATTACATGAGGAAAGCTCAGGGCCAGCAGATATATCGTCAGAACAGGAGGAGATGCAAATAGACCCTGCTGAACCCGATTCATTGCTACCTGACTGTCTCATGGATTGTACACTTTGTCTAGCCGGGAGTTTGGAATCCTTGGCAGAAGTATAGCTTGCAGGATATACATTAAAATACAGTTTGGTTAAGCTAAAAGAAGAAGCTTGCTTTTGTTTGCATGAACTGGTTTGTTCTAACACCTGCATAGCTAATAAGACTGTGAAGCACGTCTAACTTTTGAATTCTGTAAATACCTTTTTGAAAACCCTGAATGAGGTGAGAATCCTGTTTTCTTTCGTTGAACCTTTGTTTGTGCATTATGGGAATAAACCTTATCCTTTACCTTACACATGGCTTTCACAACTAATTATTTCAAGAAAGGGACTACCAGTACTAGCATGCATCTGGGCTAAGAAAAGTTTCACCCTTTGATGAAAACAATAATTTCCACCCTGACCCTTTAAGCACGTGGCTCGGGGGCTGGGGTTGCGACAATACACACACATACACACACACACACACACACACACACACACATATACATACCTGCTCCCAAGTAGGAATAAATATTCAGGGGTACATTTTAGTACAGATGTGCATTCATTTGGAACAACATGGGAGATATGTTTTTTAATCCAAAAAGGACACTAAATCTATTTTTCCTCCAGTTTTGTCAGAGGGTGGCTGTAAGATGGTAACCTAAGGGTTGGAAGGCAGACACCTTACAGAAGAATCATCATTCAAGTTTCCATAGGAGCTGGTTCTAGTCAGATTGCTCTTAACTCTGCTGCCGATCCTTCCTGTTTCTTAATTGGCCCAAAGTTTGTCTAGTCTGCAGCTCTATGGAAAATACTAACGAGATTTTTTGCCTTGTGAATCTATTGATTTCTTCTGTAGGAATTTATTCCAAAAATGTTTCTTTTGCCATGTCTTAGTGCCAGAAATTCTGTGAAACTATGGCTAAGTATACTGTCAGAAATGTTTGCCAAGCTTAATTCAGATCCTGTTTGATCATCATTAATTGGACAACCAGGAGAAATTACTGTATGACAGGGATTATTAACTGCAATTAAGGAGAGACAGAAACCAATCTGGTTTTCAGAATATCCCTAATAAATATGTATGATAGATATTTGTGTGTACTGCCTCCATTGAAAGCAGATCTATCTTATGCATATTCAGTAGGGATATCCTGAAAAGCAGACTGGTTTGCAGCCTTTCTAAATTGTAGTTTGATGCCCCTGCTATACCTGATTATCATCTTGAATAAAAAGCATCACCACCCATCTGCCAAAATCTAAGACAGTTTAAAGCTTTTTATACATGAAAGCAAACTTATACATTTTGTAATTTTTTAAAAAAACTTGGTTGCACTTTAAATTTTCTTAGTCTTTTTGAAGCTCTGCATGCATGCTGCCATTAAATTTTAGCAATAACTCATTTTTTTGCCAGCTGTTTACAAGAAAATAATCTAGATTTAGTACAGTATGTTCATGCATGAGGGATATATTGCAAGAACTGTGTATATCTTTTGATGTCTTCCATGCCAGTATTGATAACAAAAATGATTCAGGCACGTAACAAAAAAGAAAAGACATGGACAGTCTTGCATGAACTCAAACAAGTGCACAATAAATTTAATCGAATTAAAGAATGTAATAGAGATGCACATTTGTCATCCATGTTGGCACAAATGACACTGCTAAGTATCCCTATGAGCCTATCGAGAGTGACTTCATGGGTCTTGGAGAGAGGGTAAAGCAGATAAGTTCGCAGACAGTGTTCTCCTTGATCTTCCCTTTTGAAGGTAAAGGCCTATGAAGAGAAGCTCACATACTGGACTTGAATGCATAAAGGATGGTGTTATTGACAGTTTTGGTTTCCTGGACCATGGGATGATTTTTTTCCAAGGGTTGCTGAGCAGAGATGGCGTCCACCTATCTACAGTAAGAAGGGTTGAAATGATTTCCATAGCAAACTGGCTAACCTACTGAAGAGGGCTTTAAAATAGTTCTTTTGGGATGGATGAACTAAGCCCTCAGGTAAGTAAAACATTAAATACCTCTGTAGAAATGGGAAAAAGGGACAACATCTTGGAAGTGATGCATACTAATACCTGCAGTATTGGAAATAAGATTCTGGATCTAAAGGATATAATGGAAGAGGATGACTTGGATTTAATGGCTATCACAGAGACATGGTTAATGAAGAATCATAACTGGGATATAATTATACAAGACTATAATATAATCTATTCAGAAAAGACAGGCCATGAATAAAGGGAGGAGGAGTTACATTATGGGAGTTATTTTAGAAGCCTTACTCATACTTTGGATATCTAAAAAGGAACACACAGATGGCCAAATCACAGACACATCCCTTGAGCCATTTTAGAAGTTAGTTCTATAGACGTCCCCTGAGCAAGGACATCCAGGTCATGAAGGGACATGACTGGGGACATTGGGAAAACATATCTAACTTGTCCATAATTTCAGAAATGGTGAACACGTCCCCACCCACTACAGACTGTCCATGTTTAATCCTGCTCCACGGCATTAGGCATTAGAAAATCTCTCATTCTGCCATCCAGATACCTGGAGGGCATAGAGAGAAGGTACTCTGATATCCCCCTGTACTTTCTATGATGATAACAAACTTCAGGGGAACTAGGACATTTGTTTTTGATTTGGCATGCTGTTGCACATCCCCTCATGCAAAACAGCTTGCATGGACATGCATTCAGCATAGGATAGATGTCCTAACCCCATGTTTGTAGCAGGGACATCTATGAGGCCACCCATGCAACTGTTCATTTTGGGGACATCCAAGTTGCTAAAATTGGAACGAAACATATATATCCCTGGCATCTTTTTGGATGTTCTGCCCTGGGTGACCCAGATTTCACCTGGATGTCTTCTAAAATGCCACTTCAAATGTAAAAAATAATATTAAAGAAAGAGAATTGCAGGACTTACAAGATAAGCAGGATCCACTGTGGGTTAATCTGGAAAGAAGGAATGGAACATTCATTTACAATGATTTAGTATTAGATGGCTCATTCAAAAGTGAGGGTCCTAGACTTTAGGAAAACTAATTTTGTCAAGATGGGAAAATGCCTCAAGGAGTCATTAGCTGGATGGGAACTATTGGGAAACATAGAAAAGCAATGGGGAAAAACTGAAAATGGATATTTTAAAGGGCAACAAACTTTTTTGTTAGGAAAGTAAATATGTGTAAAAGGAAAAGGAAGCCAATATGGTCCTTGAAAGAGGTAAGGTAAGGAAGAAGAATATGAACACAAAATACAAGAGATTACAGAAAGAGGATGATAAGCAACAATATTTGGAAAAGCTAAGAGAAGCTGGGAAAGTAGTCAGGAAAGCAAAGATGCAAATGAAAGAAAAAATAGACAATGTAGTAAAATTGGGGGGACAAGGCATTTTTTAGTTATGTCAATGACAACAGGAAGTGCAAAAGTGGTATTATCAGACTCAAGGGTGAATGAAAGGAATATGTAAAAGCTGAAGAGAATAAAGTGGAATTGCTAAATATTTCTGTTCTGTGTTTCTCAATTGCACCTCAGAAAAACACACACAAATAGGAATGGAAGTGAGGTGGATCTTGAATAATTTTCAGAAGACTACATGTATGTTTGTTAGGAGTTAATTAAACTACAAGTAGATAAAGCAATGGGGCTGGATGAAGAAGAGCACACGTGGTCCCTCTACACACAAACAAAAGTAAAGAGGAGGTTGGGAACTGCAGACCAGCTAGCCTGACCTCTGTGGTGAGTAAACTAATGGAAATTCTGCTAATACAAAAGAGAATGAGGTTTCTAGAATCCAATGAATTGCAGGATCTGAGGCAACATTATTTTACTACAGGCAGATCTTGCCAGATGAATCTAATTAATTTCTTTGACTGGGCAACCAGAGAGTTGGACTGAGAGCATTAGATGTGGTATATTTGGATTTCAACAAAGTCTTTGAAATGGTTCCACACAGGTAACATAAATAAATTGCCTCCCCCCCCCCCAAAAAAAACCCCATCCTGAACCACTTAAAATAATAATTGAGGACATCAAAATCAATTGAGCAGATATTATTCTAGCAGGAGAGCCAAGATACACTCAAGGCTACAAAGCCAGGAAGGCTCACAATCTCATCATCGGTCCAATAGAGTATTAATGAAAGAAAGAAGGTCCCTGTCAGGGTACCTGTAACTCAAAACATTTTTTAGAAATTTTTCAATTCAATTTAACTTATCAAAAGTGAATAACGTATCATAAATAGTAGAAATGCTCTAGTCAGCTGGCAAACACAAAAATGCAAAAGGTACAAAATAGCCAAATATCCGACATGATATTTCAACTTATCTGTGTCTGCGTCAGGAATAGAAGTTGTATCCAAACATTAAAAATGTGCCCTCCATAGTTTTCAAAAAGAACCCACATGTACTCCGGAGATGGCTGTAGGTAGGTAAAAAGCAGAGAGTGTCCCCCTGCTCAAACGATTATGAGAGAAAGAGCCGAGGATGAAATGCACAATGAAGCTAATCCCATAACATAAAGGGAGGCAGACCCTAGACCCTAACATAGTACAGCCCCTCAATGCTAGTGGAGCCAAAGCTCAGCCAATCAAAATAAAAAGTCATCAGCCAACAGCTTGAATGAAATGCACAGTGACGTAAGATGCATTCAAAAACTAGATCAATGTCATTCAGTCAATTGCAAGGTTCGACCCCTGAGCTCAACAGAACATAGTTTAACATCCAAAAATGTTCTCTTTCTTTAAATCTGCATTAAGAATTACCACCTTTCCAATTCGTGAAAAGGCAGTCTAGCATGCCGCATGGGATGTCGGACGCAGAATGTTTCAGCTGAATTACCCCGGTATCGACTGGGTCAGTGTCACGTCAGGACATGCTAGGGAGATAAAGTTCCTAGATGAAATAAATGACTGCTTCTTGGAGCAGCTGGTTCATGAACCGACCAGAGGGGAAGCCATATTAGACCTAGTCCTTAGTGGAACACCAGATCTAGTGCAAGAGATAAGGGTGTTGGGGCCACTTGGCAATAGTGATCATAGCATGATCGCCTGTGATTTAATTAGTGGAGGAGGGATATTAAGGAAATCCACAGTACTACCTTTTAACTTTCGAAAGGGAGACTATGATTATTTATTTATTTATTTTATTTACATTCTCTTATATACCGCACTATTCGGCATCAGCGCGGTTCACATCGAACAAAAATCTCAGTACAGTCAACATGCATGAGTTTACAGATAACAAGGGAAGGAACTTGGATCAAACGGGGAAACTATATACAGACTATTTACATATGTGGTATAACTAAATAGTAACATGTTACTAGTAACAGGTGCTAGGAATGATAAAATGAGGAAAACAGTTAAGAAAAAACTAAAAGGAGCAGTTGCAAAGGTTAAAGACGTACATCAAGCTTGGGTGTTGTTGAAAAATACTATCTTGGAAGCCCAGACCAGCTGTATTCCACGCTTTAAGAAAAGTGGAAGGAAGTCCAAAAAACTGCCAGCATGGTTTAAAGGTGAGGTCAGAGAGGCTGTTGTTGCCAAAAAAGCATCTTTCAGGAAATGGAAAAAAGAGCCAAACGACGAAACCTGGAAACAGCACAAGCACTGGCAAGTCAAATGCAAGGCATTGATAAGGCAGGCAAAGAGAGAATTTGAGAAGAAGCTTGCTGCGGAAGCAAAAATGCAAAATAAAGACCTTTTCAAGTACATTCGTAGCAAAAAACCTTTGAGAGAGTCAATTGGTCTATTAGATGATAAAGGGGTTAAAGGAGCACTAAGAGGCGACAAGGCGATAGCGGAGAGACTGAATGAATTCTTTGCTTCGGTCTTTACTGAGGAAGATGTAGAGATGTTACCCATGACTGAAGTGGTATTTAAAGGTGCGGAAGAATTGAAGGAAATATCGATACATCGGGAAGATGTATTACAACTATTAGATAAGCTGAAGAGTAGCAAATCACCTGGGCCGGATGGTATACATCCAAGGGTGTTGAAAGAACTGAAATATGAGATTGCAGACCTGCTATTAGTAATCTGTGAACTATCATTAAAATCATCTCTAATACCTGAAGATTGGAGGATCGCCAATGTAACACCAATTTTTAAAAAGGGTTCCAGGGGTGATCCTGGAAACTACAGACCGGTGAGCCTGACGTCAATACTGGGAAAAATGATAGAAACCATCATAAAGAATAAAATTACTCAGCATGTAGATAGTCATGAACTAATGAGAGACAGCCAACATGGCTTTAGACAAGGACGATCTTGTCTTACTAATCTGTTATGTTTTTTTGAAGGAGTGAATAATCAGGTGGACAAAGGTGAGTCGGTTGATATTGTGTATCTGGACTTTCAGAAAGCCTTTGACAAGGTCCCTCATGAGAGACTTTTGGCAAAACTAAAGAGTCATGGGATAGGAGGCAGTGTACTATTGTGGATCAGGAACTGGTTAAAAGATAGAAAGCAGAGGGTAGGGCTAAATGGCCAATTTTCCCAATGGAGAAAGGTGAATAGTGGTGTACCCCAGGGATCTCTGCTGGGTCCGCTGCTTTTTGACATATTCATAAATGACCTGGAAAGTGGAATAACGAGTGAGGTTATCAAATTTGCAGATGACACAAAACTATTTAAAGTTGTTAAAACCCAAGAGGATTGTGGAAAATTGCAAGAGGATCTTGATAAATTGGAAGACTGGGCATCAAAATGGCAGATGAAATTTAATGTGTACAAGTGCAAGGTTATGCACCTAGGGAAGAACAACCCAAACTATGGTTACACGATGCAAGGTTGCACATTAGGAACCACCACCCAGGAAAAAGATTTAGGCGTCATTGTGGATAACATGTTAAAACCCTCGGCCCAGTGTGCAGCGGCGGCCAAGAGAGCAAATAGAATGCTAGGTATGATAAGGAAAGGAATGGAAAATAAAACAAAGGATATTATAATGCCTCTATATCGTTCCATGGTGAGACCGCACCTTGAATATTGTGTGCAATTCTGGTCACCGTATCTTAAAAAGGATATAGAGTTATTAGAAAAGATTCAGAGAAGAGCCACCAAAATGGTAAAGGGGATGGAAGGATACTCCTATGAAGAAAGGCTAAAAAGGTTAGGGCTCTTTAACCTGGAAAAGAGACGGCTGAGGGGAGATATGATAGAAGTCTATAAATTAATGAGCGGAGTGAAACGGGTAAACGTAGATCGATTGTTTACCTTAGCAGAATATAGAAAGACTAGGGGACATGCAATGAAGCTACAGGGTAAACTATTTAAGACTAATAAAAGAAAATATTTTTTCACTCAACGTGTAATCAAACTCTGGAATTTGTTACCGGAGGATGTAGTAAAGGCTGTTAGTGTAGCTGGGTTTAAAAAAGGTTTGGACAAGTTCCTGGAGGAAAGGTCCATAAGCCATTATTAAGAAGGGACCCAGGATATCAATGCTTGAACCAATACAAGCATTGTGGAACCTGTGTCCCTTGGGGAAACTGCTAGGTACATATGACCTAGATTGGCCACTGTTGGAAACAGAATACTGGGCTTGATGGACCTTGGTCTGACCCAGTATGGCATATCTTATGTTCTTATGTTATATGTTCTTAAAATGGCAGATGAAATTTAATGTGGACAAGTGAAAGGTTATGCACCTAGGGAAGAACAACCCAAACTATGGTTACACGATGCAAGGTTCCACATTAGGAACCACCACCCAGGAAAAAGATTTAGGCGTCATTGTGGATACCATGTTAAAACCCTCGGCCCAGTGTGCAGCGGCGGCCAAGAGAGCAAATAGAACGCTAGGTATGATAAGGAAAGTAATGGAAAATAAAACAAAAGATATTATAATGCCTCTATATCGTTCCATGGTGAGACCGCACCTTGAATATTGTGTGCAATTCTGGTCGCCGTATCTTAAAAAGGATATAGCGATTTTAGAAAAGGTTCAGAGAAGAGCCACCAAAATGGTAAAGGGGATGGAAGGATACTCCTATGAAGAAAGGCTAAAAAGGTTAGGGCTCTTTAACCTGGAATAGAGACGGCTGAGGGGAGATATGATAGAAGTCTATAAATTAATGAACGGAGGATGTAGTAAAGGCTGTTAGTGTAGCTGGGTTTAAAAAAGGTTTGGACAAGTTCCTGGAGGAAAGGTCCATAAACCATTATTAAGAAGTGACCGAAGATATCAATGCTTGACCCAGTACAAGCATTGTGGAATTTGTGTCTCTTGGGGAAACTGCTAGGTACATATGACCTAGATTGGCCACTGTTAGAAACAGAATACTGGGCTTGATGGACCTTGGTCTGACCCAGTATGGCATATCTTATGTTCTTATATGTTCTTAAGCCAGTGAGTTGCAAGAGGGGTCGAGTTCACTTCTTTCAGGATACAACTCTTACGTTCCTTCAACTGTTCGGCACACATAACTGAGCACCCTAGAGGTAGACCTTAAAGGTACTGATTGGGTTTATAACAGGCTGACTACCAGGGAGACCCCAGGCAAATCAGGGGGGGAGGGTTAAGTTGTGAGGGGAGAGTTGAGGAATGCTGATGTGGGGGCTTCTGCTTGGGGGGATTTCCTATTGTTTGTACTTCAATCCAGAGAGTTCAGGTATATGTGTGTGGGGGGGGGGGGTGATTGGGGGGGGATTCACTGTCATGGATTGGATCAGAGGTTAGAATTGAGATCAGGGGAGATTGGATTGGAGGGTAGCAGGAATGAGATGGGGAGGGGGGGGGGTGGACCTTCGGCATAGCTTTCCAGTGGTTTTTCATTTGCTAGGGAAGCTGTGATAAGATGTGTGACTGCATGTAACACACTGTTACAGCTCGCTAAAAACTGTACTGCGGAAAAACCCATGCAATGTGATTAGCACAGACTGTGGCAGGAACTAGGCTGATTGTGGACAGAGATTTGGCGTGGCCATCACTGACAGCTGGCGCACCCGGCTTTGCCATGTTCTAGTTGTCAGGATTGCTGATAGCGCAGGTGCATATATGCCACTAAGCTGTTATCTGACTTCTGGTCTTCCAGGACTATGCCAGTGGTTAAACAGAAACAATTTCAAACAAATTGGATTTACCCACAGTGGTATGAAGGTTTCTGCTGGCTTTACTTATGTTTATGCAGTAATTTTGTTCAGGCTTTTCTCTTGATGAAGGGTTTTAAATTAGGCCTCAGAAGGAAGCATTTATCTTTACAACTGGCTATAGCAATACTGCCAGGAAAGCATAATTTTCCAGTAAATAGACCTGCACACATGACCCATATTTTTAGAAAAAAAAAGTGCCTGGTGATCATTTGTTTTCCTAGTTAGGTCACTGTGTTTTCAGATAGAAAGAGGAAAAGGGAATATGTAGCCTTATGTTATTAACGTACATGTATGACATGATTTATTACAGTGCATTTATCATGGGCCTGTGACTACCTTGGCAGCCAAAGATGTGTCACATTTCTTCCAGTTTTTATCTTTCTGCAGAAATAAAAAATGGAATTGGGAGCATGAAGGTGAACTAGGTGAAAGTCAAGCTACGTGACAACATGAATGGATGGACTATTGAGGAGGACTAATCAGTGGAGACAAAAGAATAACCGCTCTCTGCTACTCTATGGTATAAGGGCAAGGATGCAGAATTCTCCCGGTATATAATATGGAGGTTTTATTCTAAGTTCTTCCCACATATGGAGGGCAAATGAGCATGCATATAAAACATGCATACACATATACTATGAGAAAACTATCTAGTCATGTGAAAATAAACTTGCATACTGCACAGATGTTTCTACTGCATGCTAAGAACAGTCAACATGGTATACCCATGCTAACTGCTCTTAGTGACAACTAGAACATGGAATGTTACTGTGCCTATCTTCCACCAGGGTCACTAAGCTCATCTAACCCTTCAAGTCACTTCACTGGCTCCCTATCAGTTTCCGCATCCATTTCAAACTTCTCCTACTGACTTCATGGCTCTGGGACAGAGAGTGAAGCAGATGGATGTGCAAGTTGTGTTCTCTTCAATCCTTCCTGTTGAGGGTAAAGGCCAAGGCAGAAAAGCTCACATCCTGGAGATGAATGCATGGCTGCGTGGATGGTGTCATCAAAAGCGTTTTGGTTTCCTGGACCATGGGAAGATTTTCCAAGGGCTGCAGAGCAGAGATGGCATCCATCTGTCCAAAAAGGGTCAATGTATCTTCTGCAGACTGAGTAGCCTGCTGAAGAGGATTTTAAACTAGATTCCATGGGGATGAGTGAAGAAAGCGCCCAGGTAAGTGAAACATTAAATACCTCTTTAGAAATTGGTAAAAGGGACAACACCTGAAAAGCAGTGTGTGTAAATGCCCGTAGCAGGGGGAATAAGATCCCAGATGTTGAGGCTTTAAAGGAAGAGACTGACTTGGATTTAGTGGTGGTCACGGAGACATGGTTCATGGACAACCATGACTACAATGTAATTATACTGGGTTATACTTTATTCAGGAAGGACAGGGTAGGAAGAAGGGGAGGAGGCATGGCACTATATGTAAAAAATAATATTACAGAGGCACATTCCATTCTGTGCGTCCTGGCCTCTGTGCGTCCGGTCGGAACCGAACACACAGAGACAGACCCAATTTTGATCCTGCAGGGCACATCTAGCCCCTACAGGATCAGAATCATTTCTAAGCCTGTATGTGCAGGCTGGGACCCAATTCCCATCAGCCTGCACATACAGGCCCTTGCCCGGCTAACTCAGTCAGGCTCGTGAATGGAGCCACGGTGCCATGGAGTCTGGTTGCCATGGCACTGCAGCTCCATTCAGGAGCCACAATCCACGGTCGCTGACCACTTTTGCCTTTCACTGCAGACTGACCCCCAATCTGGCCTCCATGGCCAGGGTCAGGCTGCAGGGACTTTCCTGCACCTCCTCACCTATTTGCTCCCAGCTGGGTCTCCCGTCTCCCGATGTCTAGGGGGAGACTTATTCCACCTCCGAGATGGAATAAGTCCCCCATCCAGTCTGCCGGCCCCGGACCTACAGGTCCGACTTCAGAATCTGCCCTGTACATCTGGGGCCGTGGACCGCCCACTGCTAACCCTAACCCCGCCTCTGCACTGCCTCCTCCCGCCCCCGTCTAAGCCTCCCTGTACAAAGTCCTTGTTCGTATGGGGAGGCTTAGTCGGGGACAAATAGCGATGATGGACTTACCTACCAGAAAAAGGGAAAGGGAAATCCATTTGCATTGGTGTGCTATAACGATCTCCTTTACAGAGAGAAGTGGATGGGGATTTAATAGAGGACATATGCAGTATCGTCATGATAGGTGATTTCAATATGCCAGATGTTGATTGACACATCCCTGCTGCAGTGTCATCTAGAAGCAAGAAGATCCTAGATTCGGAGAACTATTCTGGCAACTGAACAAAATCCACACGTGAAGGGGCCATACTAGACTTGGTGCTTACCAATGGAAAAAGTATTTCTGATGCCATATCAGGAAATCATCTCACATCCAGTGATCACCAGATGGTGTGGTTCTGTATTAGGACTAGGGCTGATAAAATCCATTCAAAAGCAATGGTCTTAGACTTTAGGAAAACTAACTTTGCCAAGATGGGACAATACTTCAAGGAATCGTTAGCAGGATGGGAACAACTGGGGGATGTAGAAAAGCAATGGACAAAATTGAAGGGAGCTATTTTAACGGCAACAAACCCTTTTGTTAAAAAAGTAAATAAATGTAAAAGGAAAAGGAGGCCACCATGGTTCTCAAAAGAAGAACCATACTTTTAGTTTAGCTGAAAAGGTGAAGAAAAAAAGGATGACCTTCATAAAAACTCATACAAGAGATCACAGAGAGAGGAAGAGAAGCATCAATATTTGGAAAAACTTACAGAAGCTAAAGAACAAAGCAAAGATACAAAAAGAAAAAGAAATAGCCAATGCAATAAAATGCACAGATAAGACATTTTTCTGATATATTAGTGAGAGGAGGAAGTGCACAAGTGCTATTGTCATAATTAAGAGTGAAGGGGGGAATATATAGAAGCTGATGAGGATAAAGCAGAATTGATTAACAAATATTTCTGTTCTGTGTTCACAGATGAATAGCCAGGAGCAGGACCTCAGAAAACACCCACAAATAGGAAAAGAGACAGGGATCTTGAACGATTTTCAGAAACCTGTGTTCGTGAAGAGTTCGCTAAACTAAAAGTAGACAAAGTGATGGAACTGGATGGGATACATCCAAGAATACTGAAGAGCTTGAGGACATTCTAGCAGCTCCACTGCCTGAACGTTTGAATACTTCTTAAAGAATCGGGAGTGATCCCAGAGGACTGGAGAAAGGCACATGTAGTCCCTTTACACAAAAGCTGAAATAAAGATGAGGTTGAAAACTACAGGCTGGTTAGTCTAACTTCTGTGGTGAGTAAATTATTTGAAATGCTACTAAAAGAGAAAATAGTGAGGTTTCTGGAGTCCAATGGATTGTAGGCTCCAAGGCAGCATGAGTTTAGCAGAGGCAGGTCTTGTCAGACAAATCTGATTGATTTCTTTAACTGGGTGACCACGGAGATGGACTGAGGGAGAGCCCTACAGTAGATGTGACCTTCTTAGATTTCAGTAAATCCTTTGACACCATTCCATACAGGTGACTTATAAACAAACTGAGCACCCTAGGGTTGGATCCTAATGTGACTGACTGGGTTAGAAATTGGTTGAGTGGGAGACGACAAAAAGTATAGGTAAATGGAGCTCACTCTAAGGAGAAGGATGTTACTAGTGGTGTGCCTCAGAGATCTGTTCTTGGTTCGATTCTTTTTAACATCTTTGTTAGTGATATTGCGGAAGGACTGTCGAGTAAGGTTTGTCTCTTTGCGGATGATACCAAAATCTGCAATAGAGTAGATAACAAGAGGAAAGATCTAGCTAGGCTTGAAGAATGGTCAAGAATTTGGCAGCTGAGATTTAATGCTAAAAAATTCAGGATCATGCATTTGTGCTGCAAGCAGCTTATGTTAGGTCAACCATTCAAATGTCTAACTTTAGCTGCTTTAGAAGAACCAGTTCTCCATTCCCAGAATACCTTGATGCTTGCCAGCTAGCGTTGAGGTGCTTAGAAGCCAAAATTGGGGATATTCACCAGTACTAACGGTGTTATTGTTGCTGAATATTCCACTAAGCAGCATTTAGGAAGTTTGCAGGTCTTTGAATATCCCTCCTTCAGTTATATGAGTTTGAATACACACTTAGGAGGCAATTTTACAGATTAATGTACTTTGTTTTGTGCATATTTCTCACTTGTTTTGTAAAGTAAAGCATGTATAAGTGATCGACAATGCGTGCTAATATAAGCATCAGCATTTATGCTTCTGTAAATGCTCATACCTCAATTCTTCAAAAATGTGCATAATATTATATAATTCACATATATAATGTTACACTCTGCTCAGTGTCTGCAGTTGTCTATGCCCACAATATATGTAGCACAATAGGCTAAATATGCGTACTTACGGGAATTGTGACCTCATCAGGGCACATCCATAAGCAGTCACTGATTTATTATTTTTATTTATTTAACATCTTTTATATACCGCACTATTCATAATCAGCTCGGTTTACATAGAACAAGAAAACATCAGATAAGATAAGATACATATTATCTGGGTTTTTTTACATAAAACAGGAACAATAACTTGGGTAACCGGGGTAATTATTTACAATAAATAATAGTCATAGAACTATTTAAATTTGGATGGCATATTGTATGAAAAGAACCTTGTTAGTATGAGAGAGAGGTCTGAAGTGTTGCTGGGTTGGCAGGGGTTATGTGTTAAGAACGGGTTTGTTGCTGTTTGAGTGTGCCTGTGTTACTATGTTCTCTGGGAAATATTTGATGAAAAGGTGATGCATGCATATGACTAAAATACCTAGATTTATTCTCGTTATTCATATGCAAATCCAGGCAGCTTTTAATAAAATTTCCTCCTAATAGTTTTCATGCACAGTAGAAGTTATCCTTTAGCACAGTCACTAAAAAGATATCATGCATCACTCTTAAAGTGAAGGTTTAACATGCCATTATCGTTGATTCACTCAACTTGTCTGTCAGTTATATATTAAAAGATTAGCAGTCACAGAAATAAAAATATTACTTGCCATTAAGTTCTATTATTAATCTTCTAAAATTGGCTTCTGAAATACTGTCATTGATTTAAGCATTATGCTCATAAATACCTAAATTGCCCCAGTATGCAACTACGTAGGATGAACAGAGTTCCTGAAACCTTGTCTGTATTAACAACAAAATACACTCATGGAAGTGAAGACCTAAATTATTTTATTTGGATTATGACTAAGAACCTTACTAGCAAAAGGATCCTAAAATATATTCTTTTCTTGGCTGATAGGGTAGACGCACGATTGTGTCAAACAATGGAAGGCATTTTGTTCTCTTGCCCTGCATCGAAAATTGACTTTGAAGATCAGATTTTTAATAATGTGGGATAGGCTAAGTTGCATTTAGATAAAATGCTTGCTGAAGGTTAAAGTTTAAAAACTCAGGAATCACAAAAGATAATTTTCATGTAGTCTTAATATTTCACTGCGCGATGCTAGGAATATATTGCTTAGAGTATTTGGAGCCAATCTCAGTATTCTTTTATCTTTTGAAGAATACTTATTTTAGGCGTTCTACTATCAATAGCAATGTTGCCTTGTGATCATCGTCTTTAGTGGCCAAAGGAAGGATCAATGTATTTGCCATATTTTATAAGCTCAAATGCAGACATCAATAGAAGAAATGCGGGAATTGTTTTTTCTCATGAAATTTGTGAGATCCAGGGAAATTTTATAAGGGTAAAAACAAAAGCACTCAGTCTTGAATAAAAGTGAGATATCCTGGTGCTCTTAAATAGATGTGACAACTCTGAATCAAAAAGGTATGATGGACACTTCCAGTCAACTGGATGAGATTGTTATTACACTGTTTTTGACAGCTTAGAATATTGCTGAGATTTCAGGCAGCCATGGAAATGTGTTGATTGGTTTTGTCATCATTACTGGCCACCAGTGTTACCAGTCAGAAAACGTCCTTCCCCTTATTCTGTTGAGTTTGTAATGTTTCCATGAAACCTGGTTGTCAGGGCTGCAAAACTAACTGCATAAATACAACCTTTACTTTTTTTTTTTTAATTAGGATGGATTTGTAGAGATTCATGTTCAAAGGTTTGTCCGACTCATTGGCTAGATTTTGCCCAGAAGGACCAAATAATTTACCCCGTTAAAACGACAGCACTGGGGTCATTCTTGGGACATGGTTTAACTTTATGAGCCAGCACTGATATTCAATATTGACAGGCTATATTTATTTGGACAATGGAAGCCCAGATACTTCAGGGCAGAGGGCCTCCTAACTAGGCCACAGCCAAGAAGGAAGATCCCAGGAGGGCAGGAGGAGTCAGGACCAAGTGAAAAAGTAATGAAAAGTATTATAAAAAGATGTTATTGTGTTTCTCAAAAGAAATGGCTGAAATGGTAAGTGCAGAAAAGTTAGCATTAATAAACTATGAAGGATTGCAGAAAGAGGAAGACAAGCTACATTATAAGGATAAGCAAAGGGGCCCTTTAACTAAAGCACGCAAAGCAGTTGACATGCACTTTTGCATGTGGTAACTGTGCGTAAGGGCCTGTGATAACTTATATTGCAGGAACATGGCAATTACCATTCACTGATTCACATGTAACTGCCAATCATGTGCTGAGGTAGATGGTGGACAAGTTAGGAGAGGTGAGTGGAATGGAGAGCACATTGCAATTAGTAAGGGGGCATATCAAGCACTGTTAATGTTGCAGTTAACATGGGTGTAACTAACAACCCCTCAATAAGTGGAGGGGTGCACACGAGAACATACTGGCCACACCCCTGACAGTTACCATGAAGGCTTTGCACTTAATGCACGTTACGTTTAGAGCTAAATATGCCTTAAGTGCAAAAACCTAACAGACATTTGGAAAAGAGCCCCTAAAAGAAGTTAGGAGAGTGAAGGCGCAACGGGAAGAAAAAATTGCTAATTCAGTAAGATGGGGAGACATGACTTTCTTTAAGTGGTACCTCTTCACAAAAAAGGAAGTAGAGAAGAGTTGGGCAACTACCAACAGGTTCATCAGAAATCAGTGGTAGTTAAATTAATGAAATCACTACTCAAACAGTAAATGGTACATAATTCTATAGTGGATTATAGGATCTAAAGTACCTTGGTTTTACTAGAGGTAGATGAATTTAATATTTTTTTTTGTTAATCATTGCTGGATTAGGGGAGAGTTTTAATGTAGAAGATATGGATATTAGTAAGGCCTTTGATGTGGTTCCTGATGGGCAACATATAAACACCCTGAACATACTACCTATGGACTCTAAAGGGAGCGGCTAGGGTAGAAACTCTTTGGGTGGGAAGATACACAAGGTAATATTCAAGCAAATTCACTCTGAGGAAAGAAAGGTGATGCAGGAATTGCTCATTGGTCCACTTAGCAGTTTGTTTTCTAGGTAGGCAATGTCAAATAAATTAAAATGAAATGAAATGATCAACATTTTCATAAGCAATATTGAGAATGAGTTATCAGGAAAGGTGTGTTTTTTAGCTGGTGATACCAAGATCTGCAAAAGCGTAGAAATTCTGGGCTATGATGAAAACATAGGAAGTGATTTAACAAAGTTTGAAGAATTGCCTAGAGTCTGACAGCTGGATTTTAATATTGAAGAATGCAAGGTCAGGATTTGGGTTGCAAAAACCCAAGATGCATAGGTCAAGTTCTGATTTGTACAAAACAAAAACAAGATTAGGGTGATCATTATAAGATAATCTTAAGACAGCAGCCAAGGCTATGAGGTTATTGGGGCGCATAGCTAGATGAATAACCAGCACTATAAAGAACTCATTCAGAAGACTACATAAAGTTACAGAGACCACTTCTTCAAAAAGGATACATACCATCAAAAGAATACAAATCAAACAGAGTCAGTCCAGAGGATAGCTATCAAGATAGGCCATGATGTTCATCACAAACCATATGGAGACAGATTTAAAGAGCTAAATGCATATTCTTGAGGAAAAGATGGGAAGAGGAGATACAATAGACATGTTCAGATATTTCCATAAATAAGTGACTGCAGGAAGGCTTTTTATAATGGAAAAGAAGCTCTAGAAAGAGGGACCATGCGATGAAGATAAAAAGGGGAACTATTCCAGGGTAATGTAGAGAAGCATTTCTTCACAGAATGAGTATTGGATGCATGGAAAGCCTTTTGATGAAGGTGATGGTTTATGATTTATGGTTTAGGCATTTGATATACCGCCCTTTACTTACGCATCAGAGCGGTTTACATGTATATATGTATATATATATATGTGATGGAGATAAAAACAAAATCAGAGTTCCAAGAAGGCACAGGACAAGCACAAAGGTTCTCGGAGGGATGGGATGGTAATGATGAGCAATGGGTGAGGACAGGCAGACTTAATGGATCTTATAGTCTTTTTCGGTAGACATATTTTTATGTGTCTAAGTTAACTTTATTTGGTGAACAATGGCCATTTAGGGCCTTATTTTATAATATGACATCTAACAAAGGAGTCCAAAAAAGTGCCTATTTTAAGCCTATTCTGTAACAGCAACATAGGTGTTTATGTGCCTTTAGATAACAGACACCCAGTGCCATCCCTAATGGAACACCAATGCTGACATGCACATTTATAACTGCTCCAAATTTGGGGTCATTTTGGGCATATGGGGCCCAATATTGAGTTAGGAGTGCTATGCGTCCCTTTGGCGCAAAGCCCTCCCATCGACCTCTATCACCAAATATTCAATGCCAGGGTCATATGCGGCTCTGGCATGAATATCCGTAATCACCACGCTGCCTCTCAGCTGCAGTTGCTGACTGGTGTCACACTTCACCACCCTCCGATATACATAGGCGGTTGCCTAGGAGGGGTTGGCAGGCGAGACAGGAGAAGAATACATATTTTTAACCTTATAAGTGCTGCAGCCTGGTATCTGTTGTAGTTGTGGACCAAGTAAGTACAGCAAAGGCTTGAATGGGATAACAATAACTTTTATTGTTGCACAGGAGTTTTTACTGAACTACTTCCCCAAACACAGACATAAGATGTGGCTACTAGATTGTGTCAAATAAAAGTCCAAGGATCTCCTGATACTTCTCAGGTACTAGATTAAAGCAAAACATACAGCTTTTCAAACTTCTTCCAGCTTCAAATATCACTGCAGCTTTCCATACATAAGCCTTACTTTCAGGTACAAGCTTCAATAAAGGAAAACTTCCCTGCGTTGCATTTTTACTCTTCCAGCTTTCAATTACAACAGCTGTTTCCCCACATAGGCATTGCTTTCAGGTACATGCTCTAAATAAAGGAAAACTTCACAGCGTTGTACTCCTCTTCACAGCTGCTTAATTAGGCTTGAGTTTTCACACAGGCAGAACGCTGCCTTTCTCCGTGCAAAACTCAGGTTAGAACAGTTAGGCTTTCTCAGCACTTCTACAGGATACATTTATACAGCTTTCACTCCCTTTGACAAAACCCACAGTCCATATCTGAACCACTGCTATCACTTAGAGGTGCTTCAGTTTGCATTTCCTCCAGCTCAGGATCTGATACGTCCTTATGACCAGGTTTAATGGAGTCTACAGATTGCCACTGCTTAATCAGTGCTCTAAGCTGCTTCCGTTTGTTATCCTTAAAACTCCTAGGCACTTGCAAGGATTCCAAATCACCAGCACCTTTTAACACATCATAAAAAGGACTCACCTTCCTTCTGGTCTGCCTAGTATATGCTTTCTGGTTGAGAGGCAAATATTTCTCTTGATACTGCTTTACCAGCTTCCTTAAAACAGCGTGCTCTTCAGGGTCTGACTCTAGCCCTTGGCTGTGATGCCTGCAATTAGTAATTTGCTTAGTGGCACCTGGGCTATACTCTGAGCTAGAACTCCTGTCACGTTCTCTGTAGTGGGAAAACCTTTGCAGTCTTTTGACTGGGACTTTCTCTCTGCCCAACCTCTCCTCTGTAATTATGGCTTCAAGAGAAGGTTCCAGAGAACTACTCCTGTCTCTTCTAGGCAAGGTATCTAACCTTTTCCCCTGAGGTTTGAAATAGTTTCTGACCTGTTTCTGTTTGCTGTGCGGCTCAAGGTAGTTCCTTCCTGGAAGCTTTTTCTGACACCTCTCCTGAGACCTGGCTGTCTCTCTGCAGTCTGGCCAGCAACTCCCCAAGCCCCTTGTGCTAACCGGGTACCGGTTGCTCTTGGCTTTGCTTCCCCTGGTCCCCAGATCTCTCCCTGGATCTGACTCTCTTGGACCTTCCTGGAACTGCTCTCCCTCCAAGGCTGAATCCAACTCCAATGCGGAGTCTCTTCCGGATTCTCCTCCACCCTTGGATGCCAGCTCTTCCTTGGCTGCTTGCTCTCTCTTGGCTGCCTTTTCTCCCTTGAGGGCTCCTTCTCCTCCTTCTCCTCGACTAACAGTTGCTTCCTGGTTATGTGAACAGGGCTGCCCTATCAGGTGTGACTCCGCCCCTTTTTCTCCCACGTCAGCTCCCTGAGTTTGTTTGGAGCTCGGGTGTGGCTCTCTTTCTGCTTTCTTGTGCAGAGAAGCTTTCAGGGCTGGATCCTTAACCCTTTCCTGACCTGTTTTACTGACAGCTTCTGAGGACAACAAGTGTTTTAAACCCCTATTTTTAGGTTCTGCAGCCTCTGCCTTGTCACACTGGGCAGCAGCGATATTGCGTGCTGCGCAGTTAGCTCCTGCACTTAAAGATAGGTGAGCAATATCACTGCTGCTCGGTTAATCGATTGTCGACACCTCTGCTCCTCCCCAGAACGCCCCTGACATGC
Source organism: Ichthyophis bannanicus (assembly GCA_033557465.1). NCBI lineage: Eukaryota > Metazoa > Chordata > Amphibia > Gymnophiona > Ichthyophiidae > Ichthyophis > Ichthyophis bannanicus. Next base: position 742,839,174 of record CM066031.1, on the reverse strand, counting down.
CCCGATGCTGAGCGCACTGAATATCCCAGATAGCGGCAGTTCCACGGTTTACAGGGCTGTAAACTGTGTAAATGCCTTTCGAATATCGGGCCCATAGTCTTGCATGTGCCCACATGACCTATAAAATACACGTTGCGACAGGGTGCACGATGCAGGACTCCTTGAACCTCCTCCTGCACCCTCGAGCGCGTTGAGCAACACGATAATCCAGGCACCCATTCCAGTCCAGGTTTTATAGAAAATCTTTCCAAAGGTTACAGCAGTTCAAGGAGCAGTTCCGCTACCCCTGCTTCTCATTAAAGATTTGCCCGAGAACACCATGCCTCGGCCAGCAGCAGCGTGGCCTCCCTTTTCTCCAGAATGCAAACACAGCAAATGTTCCAAAGAATCGGTAGTAAACAGTCAAAGGCAGTCCGATGAACACAGCGATCCAAACGCCCCACACTCTTTTCCTTCACAAGTAACAGTGTTGCTCAGCTGTGCAGCCGCCCTTCCCATCCCCCCTTCAGGTTCTGTATCAGCTTGTTGAAGCTGACCCAGGGCTAAAGCAGTCACTGTTGCAGGGGGATTGTCCTCATACGCCTGGGCTTCCATACACTTTAAACATTCCAGAGCGGGCTTACATCGGCTCTGCCCCTACCACCAAGGCTGAGAGACACACCCTCCCTTCGGCCCCAGCCTGGAGGTTTATCTCCTGCTCACCTTGTGGATCTGCCTATCCCAAACCTGACGGGACTTCCCGGCTTCCAGCCGCTTTCTCTTCCTGAGGTCTTCAGTCCTCTCCCTCTTTCCTCTTTCTCCTGTTAAGGTGGCCCTTCCTTAACAAGGTTTTCCCACCCGGCCTACCTTGGGTCTTCTTCTCTGGTTGCTTACTGCTGGAGCCCTCTGCCTCCTGTGTGTTCTCTTAATTAGATCACCTGATCTCTTCTGTGGTAGGCCTTTGTATCCTAAGGGATTCTGGGATTTGTAGTATGATTGACCCTGTCACATTGTGTACACTGTTACAGAGTATCTGCTCAACCCAAACTGCACCCCTGGGAAGGCATGTTCATTGAAGTTAATGTGTGCATGAGTACCCTAATACATGGCACTATTACCATGGGTGCATTTAGCTCCACCTATTGAGGTAAATGCTCCTGCACTAATTTCAATATTGACAGTTAGTGTGCCATATTTCCCCCACGCCAAGTGCAATGTGTGCACCACGCCCACTCTTTGCCCCAAACCTGCCCATTTGGCACCCTAATGCATGACTGGCACTGTGAAAATCAATGTGCATTAATTGTCATAGCCCTGTGGTAACTTTTACCGTGGGCCTGAGTGTGCATCAAATTGCATGTCAGCTGGATAGCGCACTTTTGTAAAAGGGACCACAAAAGAAAGTAGACAAATGCTTTCCCTTCATCTACGTTTCACATGTATATGTGGTTAAGCAAATTCTATAGAAGCCTTTTTCCACATGTAAAACGTGCTTTCCACAAGGAAAATAACTTTTACAAAATGACCCCCTAAGGAAGGGGGTCAAGGAGCACAAACAGACCATGTTTTCAGGATACCCTAAATGAATATGTCTGAGATAGAGGTGCATGCGTACTACCTCCATTATATGCAAACTTATCTCATGCATATTCATGACTGCCTTTGAGGACCGAACTTGGGCACACCCCTGCCCTAAGGAGAAAATGTTATATTGTCATTTCAGTACATACGAAATAGCTGTTATAAAATCACCCGAGGTGTAAAAGTGCACACGGCGACATGAATGCGCATTCTGTTCCTATAAGCATTGCAGGGCTGTGGCCTGGGAGGGACACAGGTGGAGTTGTAAAGAACATGCATTGATCCTAAACTGCATCAATCTATGCATATACTCACCTACTCAATTTGTTGATATTTACGACCGGCCCTGAACAGATGTAAGTGTCTGCAACCTCAGTGCAGCCAAGGTTGCCGCTGGATCTGTGCTAGTATTTCATAACTTCATATGCCTATAGGCCTTTATACAATTAAGCACCTTCTTGCCTTCTAAACCTAGGTTCCCTGTTAGAAAGTTTCACTTAGATTAACTACTTTTGTACTGTAGCTTATAGGGGTTATTTTAGAAGCCCTATTTGTGCTCTGGACATCTGAAAACATGGATGTCCTTGCCCAATTTCAGATATGCCCTGCATGTCTGGAGCCACATCACAATGTACATCAGCTGCAGGAATGAATAGGCAGCAGAAAAGTGCTCATTTTGTCAGCCAAACATGCGGAAGGCGTGGCGAAGGAGGTACAGACTTCTCCTTTAAAATGTCCATGTTGACAACAAATAATTCCTGGGAATGCAGGCTCATATTTCCATTTTGCCATGCCAATGGGCATCTCCTTATGCAACCTCACATGAGGTGGACATCCCTTCCTCATGGTTTTATAATGAGGACGCCTAAATGGATGCTGGTGCAGACATCCATATCAGGGGCATCTATGTTTCCAAAATCAGGCTGAAACATACAGTAGACATCCCAGGCAGTTTTTTGCATGTTCTGTCTTGGATGTCCCAAATTGCTCTTGGACATTCTTTCTAAAATGGTACTTCATGTCCATGATGATAAGACAACAAGCAGGCTAGTACAGTTGTGGTTAACATTGGCACTCTTGCAGTTCCACCCCTTAATGTCCACTATTCCCTAAAAAAAAGTGGCCAGTGAAATGGCTTTGGATTATATATGCACATATATTTGACACATGAAAGAATCAAGTAAAGCAAGACCAATTAAAAAGTAAATAGTAGGAAATAGTATAAAAACTGGAACATTGCCAGGACATAATTATTAACTGACTACAAAAAGGTCAGACAAAACTTGGCAAAAGACATCCGCCAAAGCAAATAATATAGAAAAGAATCCTAAGGAATCACTTTTCTATCTATATGTTGGAATGTTTGTCATGAAAGGAGAAATCTTCTCTCACGACCAAACTCTCTGTTTTAATCTTCTTTATAAGTGAACAACTCACGAAATATGTGTTAAAACCACAGAAGTGAAATACAAATAAAACTTTAAAATCTCGCAACTTAGCTTGTGAATGCAGAGACTTAGTTTATAGATACCCACCGCCAAGTGTTCAGAAATCCGGTGGTGCTGCAAACCTCTTGTAGCAAAACCCAACTCGGAAAATCAAGGAAGTCCCATCCAACTCAAGCGGACACAGAACTGTGTTTCAAGCCTGTCAATAATTTCTGGGCTCTGCCTCAAGCGCCAATGTTCAAATGTGTTCCTGTGAATGAAATGTTGTAATTCCAAAGATTAAATTCCAAGATTTAGCAGTTAAGGCTGTGGTTTTCTTTTGGGAGGACATGATTATTGCACCCTTATAAAAAATTCAAATTGGTTTGAACAGAAGAACCACATTCTCATTGCAGTAAAATTAGACACACTTGAGATCAATTGTCAGTATGCACATGACTTGAATCAACCAATGAATGCTGGCTCTAATGTTTAAAATGCCTCAAGACTGGGAGGCCTGGAATGTATTAAAGGAATCATGAAGTCTGTGGACTACCAAGGTATTTTGGAGTGAAATGTGCTACTTAGTGTCCGAAAGCTAGGTATGGGTCGAAGATCATTGGTCCTCCAGCAGGACAATGATCCAAAACATATATCCAAAAGTACAAAAGAATGGTTAAAAAGGAACAAATGGACTGTTTTAAACTGGCCAGCAATGAGTCCTGATATCAGTCCAACCGAGAACCTTTGGAAAGAGCTGAAATCTGCCATTAGTAAAAAGAATCCTGGAAGCATTCATGAGCTGAAACAAATTGCAGTCGAAGAGTGGGAGAAATTACCTGTAAACAGATGTACAAAACTTAGGGACTTGTTTACAAAGCCGCTACTGCGGCTTTGTAAACAAGCCCCTTAGATGGCTACAAGAAATATTTGAAGGCTGTCATCACTGCCAAAGATTGTTTAACCAAATATTAGTGAAGAGTGCCATTAATCCTGTCCAGATCATATTTTATTTTTTTCTCAGAAATAACTATGTCTAAGTTGCACAGACATCTTTTTGTTGTTGTTGTTGTTGTATACCTTTGAACATACTATTAAAATGTTATGATGACATACTGTTGGAATATTTCCAATTGTTTCCAAATATATTGTACACAACACACCTAAAATGCAAGGGTGCCAATAATGTTGACCACAACTGTATAATCTCCTCCTGAATAAGATGCAGAGCTGATCTCCGATAACTAGGAGGATAATGCAAGCTAATACCAATCAAACTAAGCCAAACTCTTTGCTAATCTGGGATAAAGCTGCAAACAGACACACATTTGGTACCATCTACACCATTTTTATTACAAAAATATGCATGTTAGAATGACATTCTAGCTACCTAGTTCCAAATATATTAGGCTTATGCACTTTTAAACTGAGATATATATTTTCTCTACCTGCTCTGATCTGACATTTTACTAGTAGAGTATTGATCTATTTGTATCATGAGCCTAGCGGTTCTTTCAGAATGTTAAAGGAGAAATCTTACCATTTAAGCAAAACTGCTCTCTAATTTTCATCTTGAAATAATTTCTTAATGTTCACCAAAATGTATTTTGATTTTCAACTTTAATTTGCATGATATTTACAGTAAGATTAGCTTAGGTATTGCCTATTGTCTTTCATATGATGAAAGGACGTTTTGGACTCAAGATGGCTGAGGAGAGATATGATAGAGGTCTATAAATTAACGAATGGAGTAGAATGAGTAAATATAGATAGGTTGTTTACTCCATCAAAAAATAGGAAGACTAGGGGACATGAAATGAAGCTACAATGCAAATGCAATGTGTGCCTTTGAATTGGTCCTGACTCCTGGTGACCCAGGGTTTTCTTGGCAGTGTCACTGGAAGTAGATTGCCAGGCCTTTCTTCTGAGGCAATGGAGGGTTAAGTGACTTGCCCAAGGCCACAAGGAGTGCTAGTGGGAATTGAACCCTGGTTGCTTGGTTACCAAGCCAGTGCTCTAACCACTAGGCTACTCCTCCACTCCACTGAAGCTACAATAAACCAATTTAAAAGTAATAAGAGAAAATAATTTTTCACTCATCGCATAATCAAACTCTGGAATTTGTTACCAGAGGATATAGTAAAAGCTGTTAGTGTAGCTGGGTTTAGAAAAGGTTTGGACAAGTTCCTGGAGGAAAGGTCCATAAACCATTATTAAAGAGGACCCAGGAAATCCACTGCTTACCCCGGGACAAGCATTGTGGAACCTGTGGAACCATTTTGGGAACCTGCCGGGTACTTGTGATCTGGATTGGCCACTGTTGGAAACAGGATACTGGGCTTGATGGACCTTGATTTGACTCAGTATGGTATTATCTTTTTATGTTTTTTGGCTGCTTCCCAGAGTGTGAAGACAGAAGTCTCGCCAAAGTCATTGAAGGTCATATATTTCTGCCATCCCTTCCTTTGTGCAATGCCCACACATGGGGAGGGAGTTCCATTTCTTCTTCTTGGAATTCCAAGGTAATTATTATATGGTCTGAGACCCTCATTGTCCCAATAGTCATCCAGGTGAGAATTGGTAGCAGGCTTCTAGAGATTAGCCATAGATCGATCCTGGAATGACTCCAGTGGATGGGGGAGAAAAAGGTACAGTCTCTCTCTCCTCCACATATAGACCTCCAGGCATAAGTCTAACTGCGCTATAGCTTGATATAATTTGTTTGAACCTATAAAGGTAGTATGGTGCTGCTGGATCTATCCAAGTCTGATAAAACACAGTTTAAATCCCCTCCGTCAGAATCATTCCCCATTGATAAGAATGCATTGCCTTAATTACATCCAAGACCGCTCCTATTTGAGAAGGGGAAATGTAGACATTGATAATTGTAAAGACTGTCCCGTTCAGAGACCTTATCAGAATAAGGAACCTCCCCTCAGGATCCACAGTCTCTGAGAGCAGTTGAAAATCACAGTCTGTAAAAAAGGGTAACCACTTTCCTCTTATGAGAAGTGAAATTAGTGGCAAAGGCCTGAGAGAACCAGCAAGAGCTCAACTGCGAGTGATCCTGGCCCAAATGGTACAATTCCTACAAGAAAATAATGTCGGCCCTCTCTCTTCTTAAGTGGTCAAGTACCTGTTTGTGCTTTATGGGGCTGTGAAGGCCCCTCACATTCCATGACAAGAGCTTAACCATGTTCATCCTCTCAGTCCTCCACTGTGCCACTACCCACTTGCTGAGAGTCAAACCTTTTTAGCGACACAATCCCATAGTATGTTGCACCCTGCATCCAAAGCCCCCTACCACCACTATCCTCTACCCACCTACCCTTCACCCCTACCTCTCCCCCTTCCCTCTTCCCCAATGCCTCAAAGTACCTCCAAATAGGGACGGATATGCATTAATACAAGTGTGAACCATCCAAATGCTATGATAAGAGGTGCCAATCTCCAAGGAGACCTAGAGAAGCCCCCTCTAACCCTCCCACTCTCAATATTAATCTCCCCCCTTAAGCAAACAAGTCAGTTTCTCAAAACATACCATAAGTGCTCCCACCCCTGATGCATATGTGATACATCCCTTCACAAACTATTAGGCTGTCGCCTGGATTTTGCCCTCCTAATCCCCCCTCCTTCCCAGGAAGGATCCATCCCCTGTCCACCCCACCTCCAACATGGAGAAATTTGTAAAGTTGAACTAGAACTGGGTAGAATTAAACAAATCCAACAAAGAGAACTCCTTCGATTAGAGTGAAGGAAACTCTCATGTATGCGTAAAGATAGAAGGAACAAAGAGACACAGAGGCAGAACATAAAATAAAATCAAACCCAATCTGAATCATGGAGGTTTAGTGGTGTCATTTTTCATTCTGGCTGGTCATCCACTGTTCCACTGAGTTGTTGTTGAGCGCCAGGAACCTTTTGTCTCTTCAGAGTTGATGCCTGCCAGTTACGCTGTTCCTTGGGCCAACCTGATGTGCGACAACCGCCTTTCTGCATAAAGTCCACAATGTCCAAACAGTCCTTCATCTTCACAATTTTGTGCTGAATGTTGTCCCACTCAATGATTAAGATGAACAGAAAGCCCAATGATACTTGATGGATTTCTCCTGGAGCAGCTGTGTTAGGGGCTTAAAGCTTTTCCAGTGTTCCAACATGTATTGAGATAAGTCCTGGTAGATCTGCACCTCTTGATCCTGAAAAGTAATAGAGCACTTCCCCCATAGGTTGCACAGTAAACACATTGGGGGTTATTCTATGCCATGAATAGTGGGGATGGACGGGCCAACGGTATGTCCATCCCTGCTATTCATGTCTTCACCCGGCTGTGACTAACTTCCCTGTCGGTTGTGCGGGGAAGTTAGACGGGGGCAGGGAAGGGGCGGCTTGGGGGCGGAGTCTTGGAGGTTGCCAGACCTGGACATACAGGGCCGATTCTAATGTCAGCCCTGTACGTCCAGGGCCGGGCACATGTGCGGGGATGTTATTTCACCTCTGAGGTGGAATAACTTCCCTGGACGTGTTATTTTTTAAATGCCAGGGTGCGGATGGAGCAGGGGGACCAGAAGGCATTCCCCACAGCCTGACCCTAGCTGTAGGAGGCCAGATTGTGGGTTGGTCTGCAGGGAATTAGCTTTAATTTCCTGCAGTCGGTATCACGGCTCGTCAATGGAACTGCGCTGCCATGGCAACATGATGCCATGGCGCCTCAGCTCCATTGAAGAGCCTTGACTGAGCTAGCCAGGGACAGTCCTGCATGTGCAGGACGGACTGAATCGCAGTCCTGGCCTGCATGTGTAGGACTATTTGCAATTCTGATCCCATGGAGCTAGACAAGCCCCGCAGGATCAGAATCGCGATCTCCTCTGTCCGTCCAGTTCAGAGGGGATCAATGTCTGGGATGGAATCGGGCCCATTTTATCTTTGAAAAAGTGGAAACAAACAACTTAGGTCCAGTGCCACGGTAAGTCCTCTCCACTTTGACTGGCTCAATGACTCCAGGAACATAGAAGGTGTAAAGTTGTTTAAGTCCCCTATGGCCTCCTTATTGCCATCTGTTTCAGGAACACCAAAAATCCCGTTGTTGCTGTTTTCAAGCTCATCATGGCAGTCTCTCAAGTCTTTATGAGAAGAATCAATTTGTGAATTCTGGATTGAAAAAGGTCAGTGGCATCAATTTGTTCACCAATGTTAATTTCATTTTGGATGACCCGGTCATCCAGAGATTTGATCTCCGCCTTTATATCACTCACTGCTTTAGAAAAATCAATGTGAAAGAGCTTAAGTTCTTGTAGGATCTCTGTTAAGTCTGCTTTTGTGGCAGGTGAAGTTAAAGTAGATGAATCCCCCGGTTTAGAGGCAGATCCTTGTGGTGGGTCAGAGTTCAGTGATCCTACTGTTACCGGATCTGCACTGTGGGAAAATCAGGATAGAACCGCTGAGTAGGATCCTTTATCAGACATGCTTGAATAGCAGTGCTGGCAAATGAGGAGAAATCTGCAATTTTGGCAACAGGTGGAAGCTCTCCTGAGACTGTGACAGCCCCTTAGAGACCTGAGTGGAGCCACTGACAAAAAGCAATCCTCATCCCCTGCCTCACTCTCCCTGGGCTGTCTGTCCTTCATTTCTGTTGTTTTCTCTTATTTCAGCCCTAACCTTGCCTTTCCCCACCATTTATATCCTTTTATCTTTTTTTCTTCCCTTTTCCCCTCTTCCTCCTTCTGTCTCCTCTGTTCACTCAGTTGTCCCTGTTTTTATAGACTTTATTGTAATTAAATACTTCGGTTCTCTCTTAGTGTCTGCCTGAGTCTCTTCCAAGGCCCCCCCTGAATGGGGACTGCAGCAGCACTTACATCAGAGACTAGGCAAAAAGAAAAACAAAACAGCGTCCTTTTGCATCTCTCTCTCTTCCATGCAAGCAAAAAAAGATCTGGGGGGGGGGAGGACAGGATTGTCTGCCATTGTTCCCCATCAATGCCCAGCTCCCGTCCACTCACCAGCACCTTCGTTGACCTTCCGTTCATGTAGCAGGACTCTCTGGAGTCTCTATGGGTGGCACAGATGCAAATCAAGCCCGTCAAGAACCAGCACGTCTCCTCGTCTCCTCCGTTGAGTTCATTGCAGTACTTCAATGACAGTGAGGAGTGGCGGGAACTCAGGCAGAGCACCAAGGTAAGCCCTCTGTTAGACAACATAGCAGCCCACTCAGTAGTTAGTCGCCAGGGGATGTGAGGGCTTGGATAAAAGGTGAGCGGCCTGATCTATCTTTATTCGATACAGCATGAGGGGGCACAAATCATTAGGCCGCTCTCCAGGTACTGACCTCTCTCCTCATGGTTCCATGTTAGATGCTCCTACAATGCAATTGAGGAGGGGCTGCAGGCATACCGGAAGCTTTGCCAATGGTTTTAAATCGCGACAGCATTGAGACAGTAAAAAAGCTGGAGGGAGCTGGGAGCTCTTGCCTCATGTGGCCATCATTATTGGGCTTGCTAAGGGGCACATTTATAGTCATTCCTATATCTTCTGAGATAGAGTCCCGCCCTCCCCCCCCCCCCCCCACACTCTAGGAGATCCTCTGTTTGAATTTCTGTCACTGCCATGAGTCATATAGGTATATATTTGGTCACAGAATTAGGTTGTACAGTTTGGCGATCTAAAAAACAAGGTCTGGTTAAGCATCCTCAGGATCAACTTTAGGGAAACCTTTCTTGTTTTACAAGGAGCCTTTACTTTCAATAAATTGTTAAGATACAGCAACAGGACCAGGGTGTCTGTATGAGGTTTACAATGTTCTTGTACCTCAGGATTCATCCAATCTTGTTAGCTGTCTGTGTTATGGGACGTCTTTTCACAATGCAGGATACTTTGTGTCAGCATAAGAAGACTTTGATTGAGAGAACTGACGGGAATGTGAGATTTATCCTCATTTCTAGAAAACTGAAATTTTATCTGATTAACACAACTCTCTAGTCTCTTAGGCAACAGAATATGACAGGGGTTGAAATGATATGAGATAATTCTACCTCCAACGGCCTCATGAGGGAAAATCATGTGTCTGAACTCTGAACGTAATCCAAGGCCATTTCATTTATTTTGTACTGTACTTGTCTTTATGAAAATGTTTTAGATTTTAAAAAGGATGATTCTGACACAATTAACTCTGTAAAAATGTAGGTACTGACATTCAGCGGTAGCCGATGCCACCGAAACTAAAAACAGATATTCACGGCCAAAGCCTATCTGCAACTGAATACCCAGTTTTGCTGCTCAGAGTTTTTGCTGATATTCAACTTCTAACCGGATAGCCAAAACAGCATAAAGTTAGGGAAGCCATTGACCTTCCTAGCTTTATGCAGTTTGCTTATCCGGTTGGTGGTTGCATATCGCAGCTAGCTGAATAGACACCAGGAGTGTTCCAACTCCTCCCATAGAATGCTCCAAAACATGATTCTAAGTCAGTCTGTGGCAGTGGCGTACCAAGGACGAGGCGATAGGTGTAGCCCGCCCTGGTGCAGGCCAGGAGGGGGGTGTACACCCACTGGGCCCATGGAAGCAGCGTGCAGTCTTACTCTAAAGCTGGCTTGCAGCCGAGATGTCTCCATGGGCCCACTGCTCTCCTCTCCAGCCAAAGTCTTGTTTGCCGCGCTGCCTCCAGGTGGGGGATGGCTGAATTGTGGTGCTTTGTGCCATGGCACATGGAGGGGGCACTGCAGCGCACAGGAAGGAGTGGCAGCCACATGTGGGGGACTGCCAACCCCAGGCGGTGAGAGGATCAGAAACGCCACTGGTTTGTGGTGATATTCCATGGCACTAACTGGTTAGTGGCACTGAATATTGGGCAGAGTGGAGTTAGCCAGTTAGCAGGTCATTTTGAATATCGAGCCTCTATTGTGCGAATCAACGACTGCAATGCTGAGCAGTCTTGGCACCGCTTGAATGTCTATATCTTCTGCATGCAAAAAAGATGGTGAATCCTGGGCATGGTTTGGATGGACCTTAGGTGTATACATGTATCCCCTATTTTGTGACAGAAATGCAAATATATTTCAAATAATTTCAGAGTCAGCTGACTGCTCGTTTGGACCTAGAGTCTGGAGGATTGAAAACGGGGAGAACTGTGCTTATGTCTCTACACCTGTAAAGGGTTGACTCCTTAACTGCTTCTACGTTAATGTCCAGCTTTGCCACCTCTACCATCTATACATGTAACTGCTGCTACCTGCACATATTGTCATGAGGTAGACAGCACAAAACCTGGAATATTAAAGGGTAGTGCAGAGGAAGAGCTTACTTGTCAGGAGCTAGACAGCACTAGGCCTGAAACATTAAAGAACAATGTAAGGGAAGAGCTTACTTGTCAGGAGCCAGACAGCACTAAGCCTGAAACATTAAAGGACAATGTGAAGGAAGGGCTTACCTGTCAGGAGTTAGAAAACACAGACCCTGAAATATTAAGAAATGAAAAGGAAGAAGAGCTTACCTTGCAGTCACGGGTGCAGTTGCAGCATTCACAGTGCAGTGAGGCAGGGAAAAGGAAAACAAACTTTCCACAGGGTTGTAGTGACGCAGTAGGAATTGAGAGTGCCAATCAGGCTCACCTGGACTCAGACTCACGTTCCACGTTAGAGGAGCTGAGAGATAAAAGCAGGTGGGAAATCTTACAGAGGGAGAACGAGGAGGAGGAGAGTTGGAGTGGGAAGCAGATTGGAAAGGAGAAAGAGAATTGGAGGCAGCAGAATGAGCATTGGCAGTGGAAGCCGGAGCCTGGATTAGGGCTGGAGCCGGAGCTTGAATGCCAGGAGGAAAGCAGAGACCAAAGGAACTCTGACTGCTGTTTCAGGCAGGCTTGGAGAGAAGGTGAGAGTAGAAATCCCAAGCAATTGCAGGAAGACACATTACCTTGGAGAACCAGGGCTGGAGAAAGGCAGACTGGCAAACCCAGGTGGGATAAGCAAAACTGCAGCAAGGTCTTCCCAGCCAGAGGGGTCCTCACACCAAGGCAAACTGTCCCGTTAACAGAAGGCAGAGGTCACATCCAAAGAAGCACACCGGAAACAGGAAGTGAGTTTCCCTCAGCCAGACATCGTAATCAGGCTTCCCACAGAAGAGCAGGCTACAGGGCAGAGCGGAAGCCTTGGCTGGAAGCAGAGGGGTTTGAGGTCATCTTCTCCAAAGGAAAAGATAAGTACCCTGTTTTTACTAAGGGGAGAAAAGGGAGTCTCCAGGATAGAAGCCAGGCTTATAACCGGCAAGGGAACTCTTATTTGCCCAAGCCGTGGGAAGAAATCCCCAGCACAGCTCCTGATATCTGGGACATACAAAAGCCGCTCCCACTGGTGGCAACTGAGGTTTCCCCAGAGCAAGATACAGAGAGCAGCTTCATAGAGGCTCCGTGTCCTTATACAGGGGCAGGTCCTAGCCCTATGCAATGGGAGAGCAATAGCTCAGAAAATATCCCTGAACCCATGGAATGTGCTGTATGCGTGACTGATGATATAGAGAGTCTTTGTTAAAGGAAAAGAGCAAGAAAGAAACTGTATTTTGCACATTGAAAAGTGTTGGACTTTATTGCTGGAAGGAAGCATGATTACTATTGGTTAAACATCCTTTACCCTGGTGAAAACAACCGTTCTTTTATGTTGTCCCTTATTCTACGACATCCTCAAGGGAAGGGGAATAAAACCCAACTTTAATTTCACTTGGATCACGACTACAGTGTCCTTTATAACCACAACTCCAGGCTATCCCGGGTCTAGGCAACCGCCTAGGACCGGCATAGTCTCACAAATGACGTAGTTCTTGGATGTCAGAAAAGAGGACACCGTGCAAGAGGGACGGAGTCACCAGCGCCAGAGGACGCAACCAGGAAGGAGGTGGAACTACGCCCAGACAACTCCAGGAACCGGGAGCAGTCAAAGACCTTCTCAAGGCCAGAATCACCACCTGACTCAGGTAATAGTATCTGGGACAGCCAGGGTGGGATTCTGAGGAGGTATCTGAAGGACTGAAAATCCCAGTGGGGGAGCATTGGAAAAAAAAAAAGAGAGGTTCCGCACTTGGTTTTTTTCTCTTCTCTGATTATTGCAGGTTGCCAACATGGAGTCTCCAGCGGATATCCTGAAGTGGATAGGGCTCCAGTTCGAGAAGCAATGCGAACTTGCCCAGCAGTGCCAAGAACAAGCCCTAGCCGCAATGCAGATACAGCAAAAGCCGCTGACGGACTTGTTGCAGGTGGTACTGCAGGAGAGGCAAGCCGAGAGGAAAACCGAAGGACACTTTGGTGGGGTAGGCCCACAGACATGTGGCATTTTGTCTTTTGGACAGGAAAAGACAATATAGATGATTTTCTGGAAGCCTTTGAGCGTGTAGCTCGTGGTGCAGGCTGGCCCGAGCAACAATGGGCGGTTCGCCTAGCTACCTCCCTGACGGGAGAAGCCCTGGCGGCATACAAGGCTATGCCGGCCGCCCAGGCTAATGAGTATGCCAATGTGAAAGCAGCCATACGGGATAGGCTAGGCCTGTCGCCTATGGTATACCGTAGAATGTTGAGAGCTACAAAGATCCAACAAGGTGAAACTCCGAAGGCACTAGGCCAGCGGATTCGTAGCCTTGTATGGAAGTGGCTCATGCCGGAAGGGAAGACAATGGAAAGTGTTTTAGATATGCTTGTGTTAGAGCAATTCTGTGAAGCTGTGCCTGTAGAGGTAAGGTCATTCCTCACTCTACAGAACTGCCAGACGACGGACGATGCTACTCTCCTGACAGAGAGATTCATGGAGGCTCAGGTAGCCCATGGATCACAAGGAGGGGCTAGCGGCTCGCCTGGCATGGCAAACTCTGGTAGAGTTATGAAAGACCCAGGATTGAGCATACCAACTACAGAAAAATGTAGAAGTAAAGGTATAGTGCATGACTCTTGCATAATATGTTTTAAATGTGGGAGGAGTGGTCACAAGAGGTATGAATGCAGAGAGCGTACAGCACTAATGGGTGAAAAAGCACAATACAAGCAAGAAGGCTTTCGCCTTGAGGTGGAAGTGCAGGGGGTGTTGGCCAAGGCTTTATTAGATTAAGGAGCTGAACAAACAAATGAACTGTATGTAACTGTTATAGCACTGCCTGACTGATATACCTCATTGGTGACGCTTTCTCCAACTGTAAACTATCACTGTAGTACTGCTACTATTAGGTAATTAACCTGTGATGTTATTATCATTGCCTGACTGAAAAACCTCACTGATAACCGCATTTCCAATTTAATACTCTCCCATTAATAGTGCTACCTCCTGCTATCTGCGGGCTCTCACGTGTTACCCTTTTTCTACCTACCGAAATAAAGTAACAAAGTGCCAAATACCACTTTACTAAGGAAACAAACTGCACAACTAGTTACATCAGCTGTTTGCATTGCTGTGCACCACTTTCTCTGCTGATTATTTCAGTGCACTCAAATAACTCCTCTTTAGCTGACCACGCTGCCTATAACCATGTCCCCCATCATGTATCAAATACCTCACCTAGTCCCCATTATGCTTATCGCATCGATCCCCGTCCTAACACTTGCCCTTGACCCTGGCATTAAGCAGATCCCTATCCTTTATGGCATGGGAAGATGCTCAATGGAATATCCCTGCCACTCCACCATGAGAACCAGAATACCCTATTCACACCTCCTACATATCCCGTTGCTGCTCTCTGACAAGGACCCGACTGAGAGGCACAAGTCCAATCGTCTACTCAAGTGTGCCTTAATAAACGCCAGATCTATACGTTCCAAATGGCCTGCAGCTATTGATCTGATAACAGCACATAACCTTGACATACTGCTGATAACGGAGACATGGCTAACCGACAATGACAACGTCCTCATCAACCAGATGATTCCACCAGAATTTTCCATCTACGCCTGCCGCAGATCTAACCAGAGAGGTGGTGCACACTCATTCTCACCAAATCGGTCCTCCAATTCAAACTGAGCAATACCACCAGCACACCACACCTTGATGCTCTTTCCATATCTAATAGGAGCTGTACGATCAATCTACTCTATCGAGCTCCGTCACCCTCCCCAGAGGACCTTCCATCAATAATCAACATTGCATGTAACTCTCCTAACCCACAAGCCCCTAACTGGCTAGTGGGCGATTTTAACCTACCCTCGTTACAAACCTCACACTCCTCAGCATTCATTGAAGCCATGTGCCAATTAGGATATGAACAACTTATTGACGCTCCAACTCATATCAAAGGAAGCACTTGGATTTAATTTTCGCTCCTCAAGCGGTACTCAACACATCTCAGAAGCTCCTGATCTCCATAACCCCTATACCCTGGTCTGATCACAACTTACTCCTCTTTTACATCCCTACTGAACACCGCACCATCAACAGCAACAAAGCAGGTCGCCCCCCAAGTGCCCTTGAAACACGCTTCCCTCCTTTCAATAAGATCGAAGCCTTGGAGAAAATTCTACCTGCCCTCCACAAGGACTTACCTTCCCAAGATGACCTAGTAGCCAACTGGGACAGCACATTGAAAGCCGCTGCCTGCATCCCTGCTACTAACAGGATCAAGACCAAGGGCAAACATAAACCATGGTTCTCCTCTGATCTACAAGAATCTCTCCTTCACCTGCGTAGACTTGAGAGATGCTGGCATTCCTCCCGGTCTCCTGATGCACTCTGCTCATACAATTCATACTTACAAACCCACCGGAGGACGACAATGGAGAGAAGAAAGAAATACCACTCGGAAATACTAATGCGGTCCTTAAACAAGCCACATGACCTCTTCAACATTGTTAAATCCTTAACAGGTGATCCAACCACAACTCAACCACCTATGCCACACCCTCAAGATTATGCCGAATACTTACAATCAAAAATGATACAGACTAGTTTGATCCTCACAGCACCAGCACCATCCACTCCACAAACTGTGACCCAACTAGCCACGCTTGACAATTTCTCTCAGGTATCCAACAAAGAGATCGAAGAAATCATAGCAGCTATTAATTTAACTACCGCACCTAATGACCCCTGCCCAGCCAGATGGATCAAAGAACTATGACATGAACTTAGCCCAACTATAAGCAAGATCGTCAACTATTCCTTCTCAACTGGATCCTTCCCACAGAGCCTGAAGCATTCATCCATCCGCCCGCTCCTGAAGAACAGCAAGCTAGACCCAACAAAAGTCGAATCTTTTAGACCTATCTCAAGTATCCCTCTACTAGCAAAAATCATGGAAAAAGTAGTTCAGCGACAAATACAACAACATGTTGTCTCTGAAGCTCCCCTGGACCCCTCACAACACAGTTTTAGAGAAGATCATGGTATTGACACCCTCCTCACAACCCTCTTCAATAACCTAATCATAGGCATTGACAATATCCACCAAGGGTTCATTCTCATTTTTCTCGACATAGCCGCCGCATTTGATTCGGTAAACCACAATACCCTCCTACAGCGCCTCCAAGATAAGGGCATCCAAGGTCCAGCCCTGAACTGGTGCAAATCTTACTTATCCGATAGACAACAGCAAGTCAGAA
Organism: Ichthyophis bannanicus; assembly: GCA_033557465.1. Taxonomy (NCBI): domain Eukaryota; kingdom Metazoa; phylum Chordata; class Amphibia; order Gymnophiona; family Ichthyophiidae; genus Ichthyophis; species Ichthyophis bannanicus. The sequence continues at coordinate 742,822,635 of CM066031.1, read as the reverse complement.
CAGGTAAAGCAATATCTGATTCATTCCCCCTTAAACAAGGTGTCCCTCAGGGATCCTCCTTGTCCGCACTAATGTTCAATATCTATATGCAACCAATCTGTGATTTGATACGTACCTTCAACATTCAATGTCTTGCATATGCCGATGACATTCTGATGTATGCTCCATTCAACGTAAAACAACCAGATTATGCATCAATAGTTCATTGCTTTCAAGCTGTATCAAACTGGCTCCTCAAACAGAATCTACGTATAAACCACAACAAAACAGACGTTCTATTCGTTACACATAATCCAACATTCATACCCCCTGCCTCATTACAGGTAAACAACATTGAGCTGAAGGCACAACCCACAATCCGATACTTAGGGATTACATTAGATCAGCGGCTCGATATGTCAGCACACATCAAGAAAGTAACGAACGCAATTTACCACAAGATTCGATCCCTACGTAACCTCCGACCTCTACTTGACTACTCCGACTTCCGCACTATCTTCCAAGCCTTGGTATTACCACACCTGGATTTTGCCAATATCATTCTACATGGTCTCCCTCAATCTACTCTAAACCCCCTCCGCCTGGCCATGAATGCAGCTGCGAGAATTCTCGTAGGTGCTCCACGCTCAGAGCACACAACTCCAATACTGAAGAGTTTACACTGGTTACCCATCCAGGCCAGAACCCTATATAAAACCCTGGTCATGACCTTTAAAGCCTCAAAGAGCCCATCTCTATCACCTATCAGCAATATCATACATGTCACTCAAGCTAACAGATCCAGGAGATCTGTGACATTGAATTCCATTGACCTTCCGAAACTCCTTACGAAATGTTCTAAATCAACAGCCTCTAGAGCCTTCTCATTGTTTGCGCCCAGAGCCTGGAATGCCCTTCCACCCGAAATCAGAGCCATCACAAGCCTAATGACGTTCAGAAAGGCCTTAAAATATCATTTGTTCCTAATATACTACCCTGAAGCTACTCCGAATGAACATAGCCCTCATGCTGGTCTTTCCCACTTTACCCCAGTAGAAAATGGTTAATCATGCCGGTTCATACCTGCACACTCTACCCATACCGTATTTATACTGTACTTGTGATTTATTTATTTTCCACTACCATGTAATTAATAATTACCATTTACTTGTGATTTATGTATTTACTACTACCATATAATTAACTAAAAATATACCATGTATATAGTTAACCTTGCTTATCGCCACATTTTTGTATATAGTTAACCCTGTTTACTGCCAAGTTTTTGTACCCTGTTCATTGTAAAAAACCAATTCTGACTGTGTCGTGTTTTAAATTTGTTCATATGTAAACCACACTGATTAAAAGAGCGCGGTATATAAGAAATAAAAATAAATAAAAATAAATAAATAAACTCGCCATGTGAAGAGGAGGTGGGGTGTCTGCAGTCCTTAAAAGACTGGTCGCCGGCTGCAAGGGCCTGCACGTTTTTTTCTCAAGTTTCCTAAGTGAGCAGTAAAAGATTAGAGCAGTAGGGCAAATCCATATGAAGGGCATCGCTGCAGCGGCACAACTCTGGTGCCTCTCAAATTTTGGCACCGAAAGTAGTTGTTTACATAAGTCCAGGCATGGGTTGGGAAAACATGAAAGTTTTGACTGTGACATGCATAAAAAGGAAAAATAACTAGAAACATTGAGGCATTTCAGATTCAAACTTGAACCATTAAAGGATTAAGGTTTTACTCTATTGCCACTGGGGAAATCTGTGAAAAGAATAGAAAAAAAATGATTTGTGTTTTGAAAAATCAGAAACAAGTGCACCAATTTGCCATAGCAAATCTGTATAAAAATCCAGAATGAAGATTTTGAATCTGCCTAAGGCTTCTTAAATAAAATGAAAGCAAGTTTGTTGCACCAGCATGACAAACGTCTCACATTCTCCCTTTTCATCAGTTTCGCTGTTTTTGCCAAAGTTTGCTCTTTTCCAGTAATGGGCAGCACTGAGATACAGCATGACAGCAGCATCAGATAGAAACACCATGTGGTCGTCGTTGCTTAGTATAGTGAATTTGCTGAAAACAAAGAAGAAGAGAATTCACTCAGATATCCATTAAAACGACTTTTATAGCTTTATTCAGTGACAGCAAAAAATAACCCTCTTGGAAACTGCTACTCCAGAAGGAAAAAAATTAACTTCAAATGCTTCTCTCTTCTTTCAGCTCAAATGAATCACCATAGCTGCCTGGATCATCAGAGCCATTAAAATTATAATAATGCAACTCTAGTTTAACACCTAAATATGGTGATGAGGATTTCTACTGTAGCTTTTCTCTACTAGCTAGAAATACATAAGAATAAGAAGTATAATGTGCATGAATACATATTTTAGATACCGTACTATCAGAATTGGGATGTCTAGGTAAAGATACAGGCTGTATCCTATTACTATTACTAATCATTTGTATAGCAGCACAAGGCATAGACATTGAAGAGTAGCCTAAAGGTTAGAGCACTGGTGTAGTAACCAAGCAACCAGGGTTCAATTCCCACCAGCACTCCTTGGGTCCCTGGGCAAGTCACTTAACCCTCCATTGTCTCAGAAGAATGGGCCTGGCAATCTACTTCCAGTCACACTGTCAAGAAAACCCAGGAACTACTGGGTTACTAACAGTCAGCCTTGACTCAAAGGCATGCATTGCATTGCATTACAAGATGTATGCAGCACTGTACATCAGAGCTTACAGTCTAATCAAGATGAAAAACATAGCATCAAGGTGGTTAAGGGTGATAGTTGGATAAGGGCAGAAATGAGATAGATAAGTTTGAGATTGAGCAGTTGGAGAAGATGAGGTCAAGGCAGTGGGCATGCTTGTGAGTAGGAGTAGCAGAGCACAGCTGGAGCCCTGAGGAACACCACATGAAAGAGTGTGAGAGGAGGAAACAGACATGCCCTTGATAATGCAAAAGGAACACTAATAAAAAAGAATTAAACCATTGAAGAACTGTCCCAAGGTTGTACAACTGAGAGAGGAGAAGATTGTGATCAAAGAGGTTGAATGCTGAAGATAGATTGAGTGAGTGATTTGTGACATCTCCATGGTCCAATGAACAGTGAACTTTGCTAAGAAGAATAGTATCAGTGGAGTGACCAGTATGAGAGTTCAAGTTGGGTGGCTAGTTGCTGAGAGATGAGCTTCTCAAGCAGTTTAGAGGTTCAAGACTGGAAGGTAATAAGCAGGACAAACTTGTCTAAGGAAGGCTTTTTAAGATGGGGGCGAATATGGGCTTCTTTCCATGCATGGGGAAAGACACCAGCAGCAAGGCTATTGCTAATTAAAGAGAGGATAATTGGTTTGAGTGTCAGGGAGTTATCAGAAAGCCAGGATGATGGGAGGAGGTCCAAATTACAAGTAGTTTTCGATAAGTGACAAGGGCCTTGGAGAGGGAGGCAGGGGAAAATGGGGTTAAAAATGTTCCAGATATATTTCAATATATGTGTTGGAGACATGCAAGAGGATATTGGGTCAGAGAGTGGAGGGGTGGAGCTCGGGGAAAGTTCTGTTGTAAACTAGAGATCTTGGTGGAAAAGAATGTGACTGAGTGGCAGTAGTAGAATCATCCACATTGCAGGGTTGGGATGGAGACACTGATAAAGAGGAGAGGATGAAGAAAAGCTGATGAGGTTGTGAAGAGGAATTGGTGATGAGATTAGAGTAGTATTCTCTCTTAGCGACCACAGTTGTACGATGATAGAAACTATGACAGTCCCAGAAATGGTGGCATGCACTGGGAGATCGGGATCGTCTCCAGTGTGGCTTGGCTCTATGGAGATGCGTACAGGCAAGACGTATGCTGGGATGAAAGCAGGGCTGGCTAGACCTTCATTTAGATTGAAATGCCTGAACTGGTGCGATGTGATCCAAGGCAGAACAAAGAAGTGAGTCCCAGAGAGAGGCCTGCTTATCTAGGGGCATCAGATGGAAGGAGAAGGGAAAATAGTATCTGCAGACAGGAAAGCTAGGATAGTGTCGTGATTTAGTTTACGAGATAATGTCAGAGGGGAACAGGGGATAGTGGATGTACTGGGTGAGATAGGAGGAAGGAGGAGAGAAAAGAGGATGAGAAAATGGTTGGTCCAGGGAAGAGGTAATTGTGATAAGTGTAAGAGCTATGAAGGTGGATTAAGAGCTATGAAGGTGGATTAAGAGTTGAAATGATCCAGAGTATGACCAGTAGAATGAGTGGGAAAGGAGATGCATTGAGTGAGTTGAAGATCATTAAGGTGGGCCAAGAACAGCTTATTATGTAGCTTAAGAGGAGAGTCTACATGGCACCAAGAACATAAAAGATGGGGAAGGTAGTGGCGACATCTATTCTTTTCAATATTTTTCTCTCGCCCCAGCTTTTGTGATCCAATAGCTTAGCATTTCAACATACTTTTATGCAGACGGCATTCTTCTTCTATTTCACACAGACCCATCTCTGCCAGATCTCTCCCCCTTGAATACTTGCCTCACTCATGTTGCGGCCTGGCTATCTACCAATCATCTTCTACTTAACTCTTCAAAAACTTCCAAAACCTGGCTCACTGGTCCTACTACTCCTCCTTTTATTCCTCTTATTCTCGATGGGTCACCTATTTGTCTCATGTCATCTTTTCACTACCTTGGAGTCACATTGGATTCTTCACTCTCTTTCCATGATCACATCACCCAAATAATCCAGCACTCATTTTTCTCTCTTTGTCGTATCAGAGCAGTCTATTTCCTTCTGACAACTCCTGCTTATTGTCTCTCATTCTATCTAGCTTGACTATTATAATGTAGCACTTACCGGCCTCCCTCAATACTCTTTAAAGTGCCTTCAACTTATTTAGCACACTATGGCCAGATTAATTTTTCACGCATCCAGATTTTATCACAGCACCCCCCCACCCCCCTCATCCATTTACACTGGCTTCCTGCCTGTACCATCCCGTATTCATTACAAGATTCTCATCCAGGTCCATAAAAAACTTAACACTGGTTCCCAAGATTACTTAGCATCCTCCCTTATTCTGCTTGCCCCACAATGTTTTCTCCATGCAATTCATATGAACAGTCTTTCCTACTCTCTCCGGCCCATCTTCAATCTACTCGCCATTCAGCATTTTATTTCCTTGGACCCTCCCTTTGGAATAATTACTACTACTACTACTGAACATTTGTATAGCACTACAAGTCATACGCAGCGCTGCACAGACATGTAAGAGACAGTCCCTGCTCATCAGAGCTTACAATCTAGTCAAGACAGACAACACAGAAGGTGTAGGCAGGGATAAAACAAGGGGGACAGAAAAAGAAAAATGAGATCAGGTGAGTCAAGATCCAAAAGCAGCAGCGAAGAGGTGAGTTTTCAGCGTGGATTTGAAGAGGGTTAGAGAAGGTGCCTGGCGTACAGACACAGGTAGTTTGTTCCAGGCGTAAAGTGCAGCAAGGTGAAAGGAGCAAAGTCTGGAGTTAGCAATAGAAGAGAAGGGCACAGATAAAAGCAGTTTGCTAGAAGAGTGGAGTTCCCGAGGGAGGTTGTAAGGAGAGATAAGAGAAGAAAGGTAGTGAGGAGCCACAGAGTGAATGCATTTATAGGTCAGCAGGAGAAGTTTGAACTGGATGTGGAAACGGATAGGGAGCCAATGAAGTGACTTGAGAAGAGGAGTAATATGGGCATGACGAGGTTGGCGGAAGACTAACCACGCAACAGAGTGTTGAACAGATTGAAGGGGAGAGAGATGATTCAAAAGGAGACCAGCAAGGAGTAGGTTACAGTAGTCAAGACGGGAGGTGATCAAGGAGTGGATAAGCGTCTTAGTAGTGTGTTCAGAAAGAAAAGGGCAGATTTTGCTGATGTTATAGAGAAAGAAACGGCAGGTCTTAGCTATCAGATGGATGTGTGTGGAGAAAGAGAGAGGAGTCAAAAACAACCCCAAGATTGTGGGCCGAGGAAACAGGAAGGAGTACAGAGTTATTCACAGAGACTGAGAAAGGAGGAAGAGGAGGGGGAGAGGAGGTTTTGGGGGGAAAGATAAGAAGTTCAGTCTTGACCATGTTCAATTTCAAGCAGCGGTGAGACATCTAGGCAGCAATGTCAGAAAGGCAGGCAGAGATCTGGGTCTAGATTGCTTGAGAGATTTCAGGAATAATCTTCCTCCACATCTCTGGTTAGAGTCTTCTTTTACAAAGTTCAAAGCCAAACTTAAAACCCATTTTTCTGCACAGTTTTTGACCTCCCAATGGACTCCCTCAGTTGACTTCCTTATGTTTCCTACCCACCCTCCTCCTCCTCTCTCACCGCCCTCCAGCCCTGCCTTGTCATGTCTCATTTTCTTGTCTGTCCTATACATACTGGCATTCTTTTCATTTTCTGCTTCAGTTTTTATTGTATTCTATTGTAAACCATTTTGCTGTACTCACATTAAGCGGTATATCAAATCTTAAATAAATGAAATGAATGAGGAGGTTAGGGAAAGGAGCTTTAAGGCAGAAGGGTCAGCAACATGAATGTTAAAATTCCAAAGAATAAGGGAAAGGTAAGGTGCATCCAGAAAGGAGGAGAGCCAGGAGCCAAAGTTGGTGATAAAGGTAGAGGTGGACTTGAGGTTGATAAATGACAGCTACCTGAAGAAGTTGTGGAGAAAACAGGTGGATGGCATGGACTTCAAAGGAAGTAAAAGAATTAGATGAAGACAGAGGGAGGGGTTGAAATAGGTCGGAATGAGAGAGAGGGCAACCATTAAAGCAGAATCTTCAGGGAGAAACCAGTAAGAGCCAGGTGATGTAGAGTATTAGAGATAAAGAGGTTTTGATTGAAGGCAAGTTTATTGGAAACAGAATGTACATTCCACAATGTACATGAAAAAGGGAGAGAGTAGAGGGATATGATCAAGATTAGAGAGATTACGCATTGATCTGCCTTGGGAGTGTGAAAAAAGTCTAGGGGGGCCGGGATTGGGGTTGACATCTCCAGATGAGTAGAGGAGTAGGAGATAATGGGGGAGCAAAGGTGAGGTTCTCTCAGTGAGAGTGGAGATGGCTGAATGAGAGGAAGAAAATAGTGAAGCTTGAGGGCAGATGATAATGTAGAAGACAAAATGGTAGAGGAGGTGGGGACAGTAAGGTATGGGTAATGATGCAATTCCAACAGTATATTAGAAAAGGCCCAGCCAAATATGGAGCCTTTCTAAAATACATAAGGCCATCTCCAAAGACCTTGGGATTCCTGTGTCTACAGTTTATAATGTTATTAAGAAGTTTTCTGCTCATGGAACTGTCCTCCCAGTACGTGGTGGGAAGAGGAAAATCAGTCCAAGAAGTCTTCAAAGGATGGTGTGAACAGTTAGAAAGACACCACATACAACATCCAAAGAACTTAAGGCTGACCTGGAGCAATCTGGAGTGGTAGTTTCAACCTGCACCATATGCTACGCACTAAACTTCATTGGTGACGGCCAAAGAGGACCCCACTGCTCAAAGACAGACATAAAAAGGCATGCCTGATCTTTGCCCAAACCCACCTTGAGAAACCACAATCCTTCTAGGAAAATGTTCTATGGACAGATGAAACCAGAGCTCTTTGGCAATGTAGACCAGTGATAAATTTACAGGTGAAGAAATGAAGCTAATAAGGAAACAAAGCACCCTTCCTACAGTTAAATACGGTAGAGGTTCCATAATGTTGTGAGGCTGTTTTGCTGCCTCAGGAACTGGAGGACTGGAATGTATTAAAGGAATCATGAAGTCAGAGGACTACCAAGGTATTTTGGAGTGAAAAGTGCAAATCTGTAATTGGCTATAGGAGTCCTGGAAACATTCTTGAGCTGGAACAAATTGTCATTGAAGAGTGGCAGAAACTACCAGCAGACAGATGTACGAAACTTATATACATATACATATGTAACTACAAGAAATGTTTGGAGGCTGTTATCACTGCCGAGGGTGGTGCAACCAAATATTAGTGAAGGGTGCCATTAATCCTGTCCAAGTCACATTTTATTTTTTCTCAGAAATTACTATGTCTAAGTTGCACAGACATCTTTTTTTTTATTGTATACCGTTGAACATACTATTAAAATATTACGATGACATACAGTTGGAATATTTCCAATTATTTCTCAAGATATTATGCACAATATACCTAAAATCCAAGGGTGCCAATAATGATGATCACAATGGTATGTATGGATTGGCAAAATGGCTTCTCCAGCTCCATATGTTGGCACGTACAGACACGCTCACGCACCTCCTTATTTTCTATTTTAGAAAAGTTAGCAGAACTTTTCTTAAAATACTGCCATGGGGAAATTCAACTTGCTAGAGCAAGTCGCTGCTCCATCTTATGGAGTAGTCTTCCTCCTGATATTAGACTTGAGTGTTCTTTCGAGCAATATAAAACCTTGCTAAAGACATATATTTTTACTCAGGCTTTCATAGTTCTTCGCCACTGTATCTCTTTGACGTCACCCTATTAGTGAGCTGGGGATACCCTGTTGGGCATTGTTTCCTTTCTTCTTGCTTTTTTTAGCACCTTTTTTTTACCTTGTAACCTTGGCCTCTTTGGTGTTTTCCTGTGTCTTTGCTCCCCTTGTTTGTGTTATGTGATGTTGTATCAGTTGCCCTTTTTATTTTCTGTTTGTAAACTGCAAAGATTTTTGGAGCTTTGTAATAAAGGTAAAGGTAAATGTACCCTCTATACTAGGAGTTTACAAACCAAATTTGTCATTTGAATAAGTTTCCCAAGTCATTTACAGAATTTTTGTTTTATTCAGTTGTTTTTTTTTTGTTTCGGAGCATTGTCATCAATATTGCAGTCTAATACTCAATAATGCACACTATTCTTCCAAAATGTGCCTACTGATAGTGTGCATTACTGAGCAATAGTGCACACTGTTGACACAGGGAAAAAAAAACTACATGGGAAATGTCATTGATATTTCCCATGCTTTTTCAGATGAATGCACATCCCTACCCTATACTGTATTGCACACATCTGTTTTGATTCGGTAGAGACAGGAGGTGAGACAGAAGGAGAGTGCTGAGGTTGGACAGGGAACGTTTGAGGGAGAGAGTACATGGTTTGGATGGGGAGAGAGGAGGGGGAAGAGAAAATGCTGCTGAAGAGTGGAAGGAAGTGCTGGCTTGGGATAAGATAAAAGGATTGCTGGAGTCAGGCTAGTGGGTGCCCACAGTTTGGAGGGGTGCAGGCTTGGGGGGGAGGGGGCGAGAGATTACAAGATGTTGGGCTAGGGAAGGATAGGCTCCATCAGTTGAAGAAGAGGACAAGGGAAAGAATAATGAGGAAAAGGAAAGAAACTGAGCCTAAGTCGGACATAATGAGCCAGTAGAAGTTAATTGGAATCTGCGGCCACTCTGTTTTTATGAAATAGACTTACACAATGGCTCCCTCCTCTTAAGACATTTATTGTTGCTCTTATATGCCACCATATATTATATTTTTCTTATATACATATAAGTGGAGGAGTGGCCTAGTGGTTGGGGCAAGGTACTTCAGGCCGGAGTGTCAGGGGTTCAAATCCTTGGGCCGGAAGGACCGGGGTTTCTAGTCCCACCGGTGCTCCTTGTGGTCTTGGGCAAGCCACTTAACCCTCCATAGGCCATGTTCCCTGTAAAATAGTTATCTCCAAGTTATAATGCCCTGTTCAATGTAATTTCAGTTTGTTCAATGTAAAACACCCTGATATCATGAAAGGCAGTATATAAGAAATGATTAAATAAAATATATATATATAAGCCCAATTCAGTGACTTGCTATCCATCCCAGTCATAATCCACAACACACTCTCCCAGAACACCCAGAGCAGAGGGTCTGTGGGGAGATCTGGAGGGGTCAGAGATTCAGGTCACAGCCCTGTACATCCTGCAGGTGGGGGTCAGATGTGCTGCTTATTCCAACATGAAGGTTGAATAAGCAGCAGCAAAGTCTTTGATTGGCCCGGGACCCCCCTTCAAGGCTGGGATCAGCTGCCAGTAAGCCCCCACCACAGGCAGGGTCAGGCAGCAGGGAAACGGGGGTCAGTGCTGCTACAGGTTGGCTGTGGAGTGGGGAGAATGTCTCCCGCCAGGATGCAGGGGCACGCCGGGCCATCTCAGTGCCCAATCCTGTTACCACAGGGGCTTCGAGCTCCTGCAGTGCAGAATTGGGTACAAAGTGGCATGTCCTGCTCAAGGACATCTGGACTGCCCAGACGTCCCCCTTCCTGTATCAGGCTCCACATGTTTTATATTTATTAATACTGGACTTTTACACTTCTTTTCTAAGATATCTACTATTGGTTTTATGTGTTTTATGCTTTTTTATTTAATGTCTCTTTATTGATAATGTACTTCCATGGGTTTTTTTTTTATAGTGAATGCTGCCCTAGGGCAAGTGTTTATGATGTGATTTTGCAGTTTTTACACTGGGAGTCTGATACATTTTTTTCTTTATATGCATATGCTTACAGACATGTCTATATGGTTTTCCTCATATTTATTTGTGTTTGATGCCTTACGAAAGCTATTTAGCAAAAATTTGACCAAGTTGGGTTGTTTCCAATAAAGGTTTTTGTAAGGTCTGCCTCTGCTCTATTATGCTGATTGACGATTTCTGCAGAGTTTCACTGTCCAGTTTTCTTTCTCCATATTCTAAGCGTGCGCATGCATATTTTATAAATCATGTGCATACCATTGGCATAGGCAGAATTGACTTCTTTTGGTGAGGCCCAAGACTAACACAGAGAGGCACTGACTGTGGGTGTTGACAACACCTTTGGTTCTTCTCTCACTGACCCATGCTAACTGCCACTGACTGGGTGGCCTGACTCCAAAGTGGTGAGCCCACAGTCTCCCAGGCCTGCCCACTGCTATGCTCCTGGTGTGTACATTGCAATTCCTCCTCAGCTATGCTCAAACTATTGCCTTGAGAAAGCCTACAGGTAAATCCCCTACTGTAAAAGCAAGAGCACTCTTGAGTTGTGCCCATCTTTAATGCATGTATATCCTTGCTCAGGTATATAAGAGCCATTTTCTACCCATAAAACAGGCTTTGCATGCTCAAAATGCTTTCTAAAGTTACTTCTTATAATTATGCAATTTGGCTTAATTGCTTTGACTCTTGTTTTGTTCCATTATGAAAATAAAGGCCTTTGTATCAGCATCCCACTTGCTCCATGGAAAGAGATGGTGCCACACCACTTTGAACCATGCCAATCTGAGAGCAAAAACAACAGCTGATTCTGTTTCAGGCATTTCTTTTGCCCGTGATGCTCTGGGCTATGGTACAGCATTTTCTTGCTGTCTTCTGTGATTACACTGTGCAAACAGATGTCTATATGCGTTTCCTTGACATAAAATCTTGATAGACAGATTGCACATTGGTTATTATTACCTAATTACAGCTGGCCGTCATTTTATCTACCTCACATGGATAAAAGGCTGAGTCAGATATGCCAGGATTTTAAGTGCCAAACTCCAGGTTTACACAGATGTTATAGGCAGATGCCTTTGACAGCAGAACTGTCTTTCAGACCAGAAATGTCATCTATGCTATCGCTTCATAAATCTTATTAACCCAACCCCCCATCTTTATAATGGCATAATCAGAGCTGTGCTGTGTGACTCTACAATGTTCATAGATCAAAATACAATTTACAGACCAATGCAGTCGTTTTGTAGTTGTGGATTCAGTGCAAGCGTGAGTCTGGCCTGAGAATTATAGCCGAGTTTTGGGTGCAGAAGATGAGGCCAAGCCAATTCAATGAGAAATCTGGCATTCCACTATTTTCTCTCTTTCCTTCCTCATATGCTTCTAATAATCTGTGACAATGGCCTGGCTTGCATCTCACCATGCCTATTTATGCCAAATCTTTTGGCTGAACAACAGCATCCAACTTTTTGGCTTGGATCTAGTAGATCTGAGACCAACTTTTCCAGGTATTCTGAATCTCAGGTTCATTCAAAACCCAGTCTACCAACTTAAAATATTTTTCTTTAAACAGCAAAGAGTGAAGCTGTTTTTTATAACATTTCCCTAGAGCCAAAGCAATGTAGATGTTTTATTTTGTTGATTTAATGCTAGTAACAGATGGGTAAAAATGGAAAACATACAGAGAGACCCACAGAAATCACCTACATGCATAAATGAAAACGAAGCAACATTCATTTAAATTTTGCATTTCAGCACACACTTTTTTTCCATTTTGTCTGAATGTTAATCACAGAAATCCATGGTTTTTTGTCTTCCAGAATGGAAAAATTTCTCTAAATTTTGACTATGATAAACTGCACCTTTACCATGCATTCTGACTCCTGAGTCATGGGTGGCTAGCTTGTGGTTTTGAGCATGTAAATGCAGCATTTAAACATATAGGAGGAGGAGTAGCCTAGTGGTTGGGGCAAGGTACTTCGGGCCGGAAGGTTGGGGGTTCAAATCCCACTAGAGGACAGCAACCTTGGGCCGGAAGGACTGGGGTTTCTAGTCCCACAGGTGCTCCTTGTGGTCTTGGGCAAGCCACTTAACCCTCTATAGCCCATGTTCCCTGTAAAATAGTTCTCTGTGTGCTGTGCTTTCCTGTCTAATCAATGTGTTTATACCTCAAAAAGTTCCTATCATGATTTGACAATTTCCAATCTGTAATCAAAAACCGCTGCTGATCGCTGGAAGTAGTGGTATACAAATGTATACTAAATATAGGGGCCCTTTTACTAAAGTGTGCTATGGTTTTTCCCCAACACGTGACTAACATGAATATTTATACGTGTTAAGTGGGAAGCCACACATTAACTGTCGAGGGGCATGGACATCATATTCCCAGCAGATCATGCATGGAGCCGTACCCTAACACAGGATGCTATAACCATGGGTGCAATTATTTTCAAATATTGAAGAAGAGGTTATTGCAGTCACACTAATTGCAAGAGTGACAGTGTGTAGTGTTTATCCCCACACCAACTGTCCTCTATCCATCCCTAACCCGATCATTTACAACCCCAATGTGCGAGTTGCGATTATAGTGCAGAGATTGGCCCATGCTAACTGTCATGCCAACAGATACCACAGGCCACAGCATGCAGCTGCCACACACTGAAACCCACACTAACTGCATAGCACACTTTAGTAAAAGGTGTTCATAAATGGCAGTTTTTGCAAATACCCATGCAAGAGTCAGCTCTTCCATACATAAATGCCCAATTTTACAAAACTGGACAGCCAATGGGAAGCTGCAAAACACCTGAAACTAAATTGACTTGTTTTGCCATTTTTGAGGAGGTTTTCCCTGCCAGCCACGTAAATGTCATTGCCCCCTCTATCATTGCTCCAAACAAGTTCTTAGCTGGTACTTAGACATACCTAAGTGCAAGTTTAAATGTTTGGCTTAAATTATTTGCAGTGAATGTGTATTTCCATTGCAAAACAGGAAATATATTTTAGGCTCAACCACACCATGCCGAGAGCCTGCCCCTTTGGAAAGTGTGTGAGCTACAGAAAAGAAATGAAAATTGTGACTTTTCTAAAATTGCTGCTTAAACACATTGGGGCATTTACATGTGTAAAGCTGCTATTTGGATGCTTGAATGGCATGCGAGCCCTCTAAAATCACCTTCAATATTTGCATTTTATACAGTATTTCCTTAAAATATAACTGTGTTGCAACAATGAAATGATTATGAAATATTTAACATATTTATTCATTTAACAGGGCTTATACAGCATACCGCTTTCTCCTAAAATCAAAGCGGTTCACAAAGAAGTTCAAAATCTTACAATAAACAGGGAAGAAGAAAACAGGGATTAAATTAAATAAACACATTTACAAAACTAAGTATATGAACATAAAAGGACATAAAAGGGAAGAACAACAAAAGTAGTAATAAAATGGGTAATCATGTGATATCACCAAAACGTTTAGAGTAGAGTGTTGTCTTCAGATTCTTTTTAAAATCCTTAGCATCAGTGATGACTCTGAGATATGGCTTGGTGGAGTCCTTACGCAACCTTCCTCTGGGATCCTGTTCTTTAAAGTCTACCAGTCATACTTTCCGAAGAGCCATTAATGTAGCAAAATGGAGATAGGTCTTTTGAACTTTTGTTATTTAAATGGGCACCTTCTGTTATACCCTCCCAAAAGGGTGCTATGCTATGAAATAATCCAGATATTTTCTGTAGTGTAAACTGTTAATGTTTCCATTGTGTGTGTACCAGAAGAGGCAAAACTGAAAGTCCAAAGGTTTACTAGGACAATCCCATTCACAGCCAATACCAGGTACAGTACCAAACATCATATAATTAAAGGATTACATATGGCTTTCTAAACATTAGACTGGTCTTCCTGCTCAACCAACTAATGATTGGCCCGATATTCAAAAGCACTTGCCCATATATGATTAAATGCCCTGTCTGGACAGTGCCGGGTGGAACGTAGGCATTCCGCCTAGCTCTATGGATAGTTGATATTATGCAGTTTAATTTAGGACAGCAAAAAAGCTGTTCAATATTAGACCACTCAGCTTAAATAGATAACGATTAACATCACCCCCATTGGCGGAGGAGTGCCAGTCACTGCTTTCCAAGTATCTTCAGTGCCATTCACTATCCCGATAATGTCACTGACCATAGTATTTGAATATTGACTCCTATCGATCTTAGAGCAATGTCGCCCCTAGGCATTGTCAGCATTAGCACCATGTCATTCCTAACCTCCAAGCTCTTCCTACTCTCCACTGCTCAATTTTCCCCTCCCACCATTCCTTGGTACTTTGGTTCCAGCACAAGTAAAAGAATGCTGACTCATAGCAACCCAGTCCCTGGTGCCACTGCCAGGTCTTTCTTCCATACAGTAAGTCTACTGCACGTGCTATTCCAAGGTGGTCTCCCATCTAACTACTAGCCAGGCCCCACTCTGCTTAGCTTCTGAGATCAGGCTCATTCAGGACTGCAAAGTCATAGTTACACAATTGCTGTACTTTATTTGCAACAAATGTAAGGATTAAGCCTGAGTTCAATGATCCTACCCCATAGACTGGGCCTGTAAACACAGGCTGACTTCCTAGATTCATTGTAGTCTGAGCACAGCATTGCATCACTCTAATAGAGCTCCTGAGTTCATAGGAGAGGGGACAGCAACAAGGAAGGTTTCTAAATCTAAAATAGGATTTGTGGTCTTTATATGGGGGAGTGGGAAATTTTTCATCCTCCCTCTCCCTCCAAAAAATGTGACCCTCCCTTAGAAGAGGTCTATATAGTCCTTCATGTAATTCTAGGCTGTTTCTAATAAAGCTCAATCTGTTTTCTTCTGATCACTAAGAAACTGAAAAGATTCCCTCAACCTAGCCTGCCGGAGGCTGCAGTTTTTGAAAAAGGAACATGAGTGCCTTAAATAATCTCTAAAGAGGTTATCAAAAATTAAGGATCTGTACAGTAAGAAAAGACAATCTATTTGCACTTGTCTAAGCCATTAAAAGCTGTCATTTTCCCCGCTGTCCATCAAAGAGAGAAGACGAAAGAGCTTTCAGCTTCCCCATTGGCATCCACTCAAAGAAAGGGGCGTTATGTTCGAAGTGGATTTGAAAAGCGTATTTCTCAATTCCCATCTGCTCAGATAGAGGGTCAGTAACCCAGAGAGGAAAGAAGTATCTAAAGTGAGGTTTTTGATGGTGGGAAAATGCCATTATTTCCCGGGAGAAAACAAGCCAGGAAGATTGCTGTTGCAAACCCTGTGCCTGAAAGCAAATGTCACTCGCAGCGTCGGAGGGCGCCCGGAGTCTCCATTGTTTAGAAGCAATTAGAATTAAGTGGGAGCTTGCAAACAATCTGAAAAGAGCGTAACAGTCTACTTGTAAATGTCACACTGTAGTCAATGTTATCTGTACAGAATGCAATCGGTAGAGAAAATGCGGTCCTCTAAATACATGAAACAGGCAAATCGATTCTTGATGGAAAAACTATAGAGTACATGAATGAAACTGTAATGTCCTTTTTGGTCTATCTTGCTTATAGAGTTCCTTAAATGGGGGGACAAGTCTCCATGACCAGCTCTGAGGTAGGCAGTGCATTTCGGGTTGCAAGCTGTAGCAAATATTTCCCCAGTTCATGATAGATCTTAACGGTAAGGCTACGTCCCAGAACTGTATTATGGATTGGCATGGTCTGATTGATTGAATGTTGTACAGGGAACAGTTTTGCATTATATTACTAAAGTAACTCCTCTGGGCACCAGAATGTGATGGGCTGCGGATATAGTATACTCTGAGTATATGATTCAGCAACTCTATGTAAAAGATCCTTCAAAGATAAGTTATTTGAGGAAAATAGAAGTGCAATAGATAATTTGATTTGGCACAATTAATCTATCCTTCCAGAAAATATTTTTTTTTAAATTATACTTACTCAAGCTCGCCAATGAAGCACCAAATTGGTTCTGTTCTGAAAGAATTAATGATTAATTACCATTCCGTTGCTGGTCAGATTTTTATTTGTATTAAATTTCATTTAAAATAAAATCTTCTAATGTTAGGTTCTATGTGTGCCTGAAAAAATTGTCTACCCCTTTGCCCGTTCCTCTTTGTTTATGGTTTATAGTTTATTAGAAATGTTTTTATGTTGCCCTTTGTATCATCAGAGCAGGGCACATGGTATTTCTAAAGAAGGAAAAGAACGCAAAGAAAACAAGAATTAGAGTATTAGCAGAACGACATAAGCGGGTGGTGGGAAACAGCTCGTGAGGTAGGAAATCATGACTTTTGGGATTATTTTAGAAGTCCTATTCATGCTTTGAACATCTGAAAATGGGCACAGAGAAATCCAAAGCATGGTGACATCCCTGGAACTATTTTAGAAGCTGTTTCTGCAGACATCCCCAGCGTGACAATGTCCAAATCTGAATGAAGGTGTGGTGTAGGCATACCCGAGGTGTTACCAAGAACCTGGACGTCTCCGGCTAACTGCAGAAACACCATGTATGTCCCTGCCACATCCAAGGTTATACCTGCTCCAGACATGAATAGGCAGTGGAAAAGTGCACATTTTCCCTGACAAACATCCAGAGGGCATTTAATTTATTTATTTTATTTATTTAACTGTATTTATATCCCGCATTTCACCGGGTCAAAGCGGCGTTACATAAAGGGGTGGGTAAATTAAGTATAGGGTGGGGCCATCACGAGGGAGGCAACATTGATGATTTTGACAATGCATGGAGAAGATAAACTTCTATCCCATGTTTACAGAGTTGATAACGGACCAGATTGCACAAAATTCCACTTTTTATGTGGCTAAATTCGGAACATCACCAACTTGCTTTTATTTAGAGCATAAAACCAGAAGGAATGCATTAGAATTCCGCTATAATTTCTTTTGTACGTAGATTCTGTGATTTAGGGTCAATTTTCTAAAGTATGCAGAAATCGCCTTTATTAAATTGTCTAGGGTATAGGTGCCCAAACTAATGCGCATGCACCATGTATAGGCACCAGTTTGATGTAATCTGGGGCAGGGTTTGCACTTATCTGTGCCTTTTATGCAATACATGCATGAGCGCGTGAAAGAACCAGGAAAATTTATGTCTGTCCAAGAGCAGATATAAAAGAATATGGGTACTTTTTGCTTTACTTTCCTTTTTAAATTTCGATATTACTTGAGAGCATTCCTGACAGAAATGATGGGACCTGCAATAAAATGACCCTCCTAGTTTTGAATTTCAATGTTCCCAGGAACTTATAGAGTACTCGGGTGCTGGGGAGCACTTTTGTTCCCTTCTAAAATGCATTTTAATATTTGTACAATGCTAATCCCATTTTATAAACAAAACCAAAATGTTTTTAAAGATAAAAACCTGGAAAGCCTCCAGGCCAGAGCTACAGTAAGAATGTAACCTCTTCAATAGCCGGGAGCTCTCAGTCCTTATGTCCTGCAAATAGGAGTACGTTTACTAAAGTCTGCTAATTTTCAGCAACTCGGTGCATGCTAAGTATGGAATATTAGCATGGGAGGTTTGGCGTACCCACACTAACTGTTGGGAGTGTTCCTTGCATTTTCCTGTACAGATAGCACAATGTGGAGCAGGCCACAATGAACACGGTGCACTTAATATCAGTGATGGAATTCGGCTGGTTCAGCCTGGTTCACACAAACTAGTTCCTCCCACGGGCCTTGTTCAGCAAACGGTGTCCAGATTCCACTGCTGCACTGGCGGGAATCCCCCCACCCACCAGTGGTTTGATGGCATCAGTGGACCATGGCATTGGGGGAAGCCCCTGATGCCATCAAACCACTAGCTGGTGGGGGGATCGGGCCGCTGAGCTACCAGGGAGTTGCTGCCCTGTGGTGGCAACCAGTGCCCTGAGCATTCGGCACTGGCAACGCAAATGCATGCCATGCTGCTACCCGTTTGGTTCTTCAGTGGCGAGATCAATCCGAACGGGTTCCTGTTTGGATCGAATCTCGTCACTGCTTAACATTACTCATTCAGTTGGCACTAAGCACACCACAGTAACTACAGCATGCACAATTAGCACACCCAGGTACATTCACGCTAATCACCATGTGCATTCTTTGCCCTAAACCCACCGAGTCTCCGTCTCATCCCATGCTAAGCATTAAGAGTGGGAATTTTACTCCAGATCCATTTTTAGCCTGCAGTAACAGTTACTATGGTCCCATGCTAACCACTAAGCATGGGATTTAGCACACGGTCACCAGTACTGTACTTTAGTAAACATGCCCCATAGTATAGTGGAGCTTTCTGTCTGTTGTTTCTGCCTATCCATACTTACTTTGTACTAAGTCCCAGGTCAACCTGACATAACGCATCGCAGCTCAAGCGATGTACCACATCGTCAGGCTCCAGTGCACTTCCACAGTGCAGGATGACTTGTCAAAAAATGTTGAATGAAAACAAAAATCCATTTGGCAGGTTGTATTAGAATTTCCTTCTTGGTCTGATCATTGTTTCTTTTTTATAGTACTTCAGGAAATCTGTGCTTTAGAAAGGAACAGTAGTAGTTTCAAACGTTTGCATGTTTGAGCCATTCGTTAGACTTATACAAGCTGTCAACCCTACCACCTACTGTATTGCTTTTCATTACAGAGAAGAAGAAGCAAAAATATTCACTTTGGGGCACTATGCAGAGGCGCAGACATCATATAAATGTAAGTGGTTGATTCAATGGCTCAATCCCTAAACTTAAACAGACAACTTAGCCATTTAAATTAGGGTGGCTATTTGTACAGTCCCCAAATGGCTAAATGTGCTGGATAGTAGCTGAACGTCATTCCTGTCGGGATTAGATTTTAGCCTTGCCCCCAAGATACCTCTGGCCCTTCTTAAATCCAGAGTGATACATTTCAGCGAAACGTCAAGTCATCCAACCAAAATTAATGCCTTAGTCAGCACTGAATTTTAAGAGAAAGCACTGGTGCTGATCACATAAGTGCTTTTAAATATTGACTTGCTAAATTATCTTTCAAAAACATTTGTGTCATTCATTTATTTGGGAGCTTTGGGTGAAATGATGGGGATTGGCCAACTTGTAAGAAATTTAAAGGTTCTTTAAGTTAGTTGGACATACGTTTTCCACAAAATTGTCAATACAAATTCCTCAGAACCGGAATTTAATTTAATTCAATTACAGAATCATAAAACCTTACCAAATTGGGGGCAAAACAAATACCATCAATATCAAGTATTAGTGACACAATTTCTCTAATCCCCTCCCCCTTATTCTGAGGTCTAATCATTAGTCAGCAGGATCTTTCAACCTCATAAGTAATCAAAATACTAAAAATATTTAGAAAACAACCATGTTTTCAATGATTTATGGAACTGTAGATAAAATCTTTCTAGTTTAAGTTCAACTTGAAGAGAATTTCATTATCTAAGGGCACAACCCAACTGAAAGCCAAAAGTTGCGGAAAACTAGCATTAGTGAATTACTGCTTTGCAAATTCCGATTCAGGAAACAAATTTCAATTCAAAACATCAAACGCTCTGGTCCAGAACCATAAAAACATTTTAAAACTATATCCAATAATTACACATCCTATTCTAGAAAGTACCATACCAGTCAATATGTGCGAGGGATATATATGGTAGAAGGTGATACACTCATGCAGGCAAATCAATGAAAGGTTGAAAAGGATTTCCTCAGATATATAAATTGAATACAGTACCCTTAGGGCAGGGGTGGGCAACTCCAGTCCTGGAGAGCCGCAGACCAGTCAGGTTTTCATGATAGCCCTAATGAATATTCATGAGATCTATTTGCATCCACTGCCTTCCATTGTATGGAAATAGGTCCATGAATATTCATTAGGGACATCATGAAAACCTGACTGGTCTGCGGCTCTCCAGGACCGGAGTTGCCCACCCCTGCCTTAGGGGATAAACGCTGAACTTGAATGGTATTCTGCAATATGATGAAGAAACCTTTAAATCCCCCAATGTTGACATCACTGGAAGTGGTATTGGATGAGCATTAAAATAAATGCCATGGCCATCTTGAAGTTAAGCCACTATGGAAAAAGTGTTTGATGGATGAAGATTGCTTCTTGGCATGATTGCGACAGGGAAATTGCATTGAAAAGAAGTTGCTCTTGCAGACCACCTGTGCCCTCGACACCATTCCTTCCCAATGGCTGCTAGAACCATCTCTTGCTCGCCAATCACTCATTCTCTGTATTTTCAATTCCAGTCTATCCGTTGGGACATTCCACACATCATTCGGCCAATCCTCAAAAAGCCTTCTCCCATCCAATCCTCAAAAAGCCTTCCACTCATCATTCGGCCAATTCCAGTCTATCCACTGGGACATTCCACCCATCATTCGGCCAATCCTCAAAAGGCCTTCTCTTGAGCCCTCTATTCTTTCTCACTGGCATCCTGTTTCTAACCTTCCTTTTTTATCTAAGGCACTTGAAAAATTGTTTTTTTCCCCCCCCAACTCTCTTTTCAGCTTGACACCACTCATGCCCTTTAACCCCCACAAATTTTGTTTTAGGCCCAGTCATAGCATCTCTTCTTTCTCTTCTTAATGAACTCCATGTTGCGCACAACAGTGGTGATTTCTCTCTTGCTGTTTCACTTGATCTGTCTTCAGCCTTTGATCTAATCGACCATTCCACTTTGCTTTCCTGGCTTCATGATCTCGGTATCCAGGGAACTATTTTACATTGGTATTGCTCCCTTTTCACCGCCCAATCTTTCACCATACAAGTGGGAACATCTATTTCCGCTCCTACTCCTCTTTCCTATGGGGTCCCCCAGGGCTCTGTCCTATCCCCACTCCTCTTCAATATTTTCCTGGCTCCTCTAATCCTCATCAGACAACAACATGGTGTGTAAGCTTACTATTATGCTGATGACATAATTAGTTTTCTCAACACTAACCCTACTATCCTGGATCTGTCTCCACTGAACTCCTGCCTCACTCATGTCTCCTGGTTCTCTGATAATTTCCTCCACCTCAACCCCTCCAAGTCTGCTGCAATTTGGTTCATCTTTGGTGCCCCCTTTCCCTCCCTGGCCCCTACTCTTGCTGGAAGTCCTGCCTCATTCTATCATCGCTCTGGTATCTAGGTGTCATCCTTGACTCCTCCCTTTCCTTCCATGACCTTCTCTCATCCCTCATCTACTGCTCCTTTTTTTTCTTTGCACCAAATCCGTGCAATCTGATCCTTCCTATCATTGTCATTACAGACCGTACTCCTCCTGTCATTAGTCATTTCAAGACTCGATTACTGCAATGTAGCCTTAGCTGGTTTATCTCAGTACCAACTCCAACGATTACATCTCCTTCAGAACAGTGTGGCTCACATTCTCACTCACTCCTCCTGCTCCGAGTACGTCACTCCACTCCACTTCTCATCCACCTCCACTGGCTTCTGCTCAGTTTTAGAATCCACTACAAATTCTTGGTCCTTGTCCACAGCCATCCATACATCCACCCTGCAGTACTTGGCCGACCTCAATCATCTCCACGCTCCCCCTGGCTGCTCCACTCTGTTCATGCCATCCACCTCTTATTCCCTTCTGCTTTCCAGGTTCACCTTGAGCATACTCTTAACTCCACCTTCTATTTCTTTTGCCCCATATTTTGGAACTCTTCCCCACACTCTCCGCCTGGAATCATCTTACCAAAGATTCAAAACTACATTAAAGCCTCACCTCTTCCACCTGGCCTTCGAACCCCCACTTTACCAAAACTGACTACTCTGACTACCTTTCTTACATTTCTCCCTCTCTCCTAATGCTTTGCCCCCCTCCTTTCTATTCCCCTATCTAATACTTTTCCTCTATCTTATCGACTAATGGCTTTCCTTTCATTTTTCCAGCTACATTGCAATGTTTTATTATCATTGTAAACTACCATGATGCTACCGCGTGTGGGCAGTATTCAAGTACTTATAAAGAATAAATAAATCATGTTGAATTTATCCCAACACAGAACTGTTTTTATTGTGATATGGTTCAAAACAAAGCATTGCATCGGGAAGTGAGCTGAATATTTTTGAATGAACTTAAAACATTTTTTCGGGAAGTGTTAAAATATAATAAAAAAGAAAATGGACCAAATGGGATTGGCTGTATCTGTGCTGGTCTGGTGCTAAAGTTTCAGCAAAGAGTTAATTTTAGTGCAGTTCTTCTGGCAATTTTATTTACGTCAGGACTGGATTATAATTGGTCTGTTAGAAATGTTGGTAAATCTTTATATGGATCTATGCTATGGTGATCATATTCCCAGAGCTGGTGCCGGGATATTGAGTGCCTTTGGTGAAATGTCAGCCTTACACTCACCCTTCCCACCTCCCCAAGATTTTTCTAATTACACTCAACAATCATGATCATCTCAACCCCACCCCTCCCACAATAATCCTGTAAAAATGTATAAATGAACATCAGAAAGAAGAGAAGTGGAACTGTGGGCAGGGCAAAGGCCGGAAATGACCTGTGGGGGAGCGGCCAGGGCTGGAATTGTTTCTAATTTTTTCCCCTTCCCATATTTCTGCACTTGATCTCACAGCCCTATTAATAACCCATACCTTGTCCCAACTATCCTTTTAATCTCTGGTCAATTTTAGTCTCCACTATCTCCCCAAGCAACCTCAAGTCCCCATTTGCCAACCTACTCAGTCCCTGAGTCCTCGCTCACAATCCAACCCAAGCCCTGAGCCCCCACTTACATGCCCAATACCCAACCTATGATAATATTTCTTCTGTTTTTTCACCCAATCTTAGATTCTCCACCTAAGCCCAGGTCCCTGCTCTCCCGCATACACATGACCCCAGTGTCCACTCATCTACTTCCTTATCCAATGTTTATTAACCCTTCCTTTCCTTCTCCTTACCCCAGCATCTGATCTTATAACCCACACTCTCAGCCTTCCCCTGGTTAGGAATTTACTTCTTTCCCAGCCTCCACAATACCTACCCTCTTCTCCCTTCTCATTCCCCCACCATCTCCTCCTTTTTCCTCACCCTGACCCCAGCATTTGTCAGCACTAACCTCCTTTCAGTGCCAGGCCCCACAGCCCTAAAATTAGCCCCCTCCCAATCCCAGTTCCCCTCTAGCATAAATCCATTTCTATTTCCAGCCCAGGTATCAGCCCATTTCCAGTCCCAGTTCTGCCCCTCCAGCCCCAGTATCAGTCCATTTCTGGTCCCATCTCCACTGTTGCCCCAGTGTCATCCCATGTCTGGTCCCAGCCCTCCCCCCCCCCCCCAGCTCCAATATCAGCCCATGTCCAGTCCCAGTCATTCCCCTGCAGCCCCAGTATCAGCTCATTTCTAATACCAGTCCTCCCCACAGCCCCAGTATCAGCCCATTTCCAGTCCCAGTCCCTCCCTCACAGTCCCAGTATCAGACCATATCATCTCAATCCCCCCCTGCAGCCCTAGTATCAGCCCATGCCCAATCTCAGTCCTCCCAGCTGTGTATTAGTCTATGTCCCATTAAAGTCCACCCCAGCCCCAGTATCATCTCATTTCCAGTTCCAGACTTCCCCAAACCCCACTATCAGCTCATTTCCAGTCTCAGTCCCCTTCCCAGAATTGTCTCTTTTCCAGTCCCAGTCCTCTTTACCACCACCAGCCCATTTCCAGTGCCCCAGACCCTATCCAGTACCTCCCCCTACATTAGCTCCCTCATCCCAGCTTCCCCCATCAGCTCTATCAATCTATCCACCTCCTCCCCCATATCACTCTGAGTCAGCTACCTACTCTTTTCTTCTTCCTATCTGTTCCATGCTTAATACAACTGCAGGAGCAAAACGACAATGTTCCCACGGCTCAGGAGTGGCCTATCCATTAGACGAGCTAGGCAGATGCCTAGGGTGGCAGGCCCGGGTGGACTGTAACAGCAGCACACATGACCAGGCGTGCCACCCCCTCCCCCAGCTGCTGCCAATTCCTTCTCGGGAGGGGGAGGTGACAGCAGCAATATTTCCAAAAGTGGCTGCTTTTTGTCATCGCTTTCTTGCCCACCTCCCCTTCCCGAAACAGAATCGGTGGCAGCTGGGGGGGGGGGGGGCGGCAGCAGCAGCAGCAGCTGGGGTGGGGTGGTGAGGCCGGGTATCTCCCTAGGGTGGCATAAATCTTTGGGCTGGCCCTGCCACAGCTGTATTAAGCATTAATATGGCCGTTGTTACCTCCTCTCTTCCTCTACCTGCTCTGTGCTGTCATGGCTGAATTAACACTTAACACAGCCGTGGGGGCATTTTCCTTTCCTCGTGTTTTCAGGATATGCAAATTTCTCTCATGCATATTCATTGAATATCCTGTAAAACTGAATGGCTCAAGGTCCCCAAAGGCAGGTTTGGGAACCACTGCTCTAGAATATATACCACTAACCTAGCCTTAAGGATGCCTAGGACCATCCCCTTCCAAAAAATTAAATAAAGAGGCCCTTTTACATACATTAGGAACAGTTTGCTTTATAACATTTTATTTATTTATTTAGCAGCTCTTTTACACCGCTGTATCAACAAGTCACAGCGGTGTACATAAAACAGATCTAACGAACATAACTTTACATGGAACATAGGTAACAGTATAACTATTTACAGTCAAAACAATACTAGGACTGAACAGAACACCTTGTAAAGGTGAGGTTCACAACACCATTGATAAGTAAACCAGATTAGATAGGTAGGTAATTGGCGATGTGATACAATGGGGTGAGGTGCTAGTGATTAAACAAGGCAGTGGGTGGGGCAGAGGGGTGGGAGAGGTGTGAATTTAGGTGATTGTTCCAAAGTGTTCTAAGAAGAGGTGGGTCTTCAGCTTATGCCTAAATTCCCTAATGTCCGATACAGTGTGAATTTCTGAAGGGAGGGAGTTCCAAGTCATGGGTACATAGAAAGAAGAAGCTCTGCTGGAGGCGGCACAGTTAGTGAGGGAGAAAGAGGCTGGGAGTAGGAGAAGGTTGTGGTTTGCTGATCTTCTTGATCTATTGTCAAGAGGCTTGGTTATGAGAGCCTGGAGGATAGTCACTGAAAGGTCATGGAGGATCTCGAAGGTGGTGAGGGAGACCTTGTACTTCACCCGCATGTAGAACATGCATGAATATAGTTTAGTAAGCAAAAAGAATGAATAAATAGCCCCATCTCTAATGAAAGCTTTTTCTCAACTACAGGACTGGCGCAAGAGTGTTTAGGTACCCTAGCAAACCTTCAGCCTTATACCCCCCTCAAGATTTTGATAATTAAATCATAATCATCCCAACACATCCCTCCCATAACCATCTGTAAAACTGCATAACTAGACATCATACTTTGAAATATTAAACTTGGTTTTGTATGCAGGTTTGCCTCTGCTCTCCCTAAAGGTAAAATAATGCGTTGATGGCTCTGAGTTGTGTGGCTGTCAGGATCTAATGTTTTTCATAAGACTGCTGCTGTTCTCTCTTATCTCTCAGAAGTTTCCATCTTAGGCGACTGCCTTGTCTTTTCTGATGACTGAGTCTGCCCCACTCAAATAATAGAGGAAAAGAGCCCTTTAAAATGTTTCATGTTATTTAGAACTGGCCCACGTCAACTTGAAGAACCCCTGGGCAATGCCAGTCAATGCAATTTCCTGTGCTCCGTTAAAACCAACCTGGGACCTGGGGGTAAAACAAAATAACAAGGGCTTTAAAAACAGCACTGCTGATTCAGGAAAAGGATGAGTCCACAGTTTTAAAAAAATTGGATTAGCTTATTTTAAAATCCTATCTTTCTGGGAATAGTGAAAATATGTTAGAAGACCTCTGAGACAAGGGATTATTCTGTTATATCTTTTTTTAAAATACGAATACCCCAGTGGAGATGTGATAAGTTCATTTCTGGAAGAATGGCATGCAGCTGTTTTCACTGTTTGATATGACACATAGCTGTGTTACAAGGCATACGACACCAGAATTAATGATTTCAAAAGAGCAACTTGGCAAAAGTCAATAGAGCAAATCAATCACTCGAAGAATCTTTCTCCCTATCCACCCATTTATCATCTACCTCTATTTGAATGCCTCCATTTCCCCTTGCGACAGATTTAACAGAAAACTACTGGTCATGAAAAAAAGACCCTGCCACAGCATTGGTTTGAAAGAGCGCTGATTGCACATCTACTGTCTGGAGTGTTCATTAAGAGGAACTACGTCAAGACCACCCCTTTTCACTTTTTAGCCAGGATAAAACTGATCATTTTGGAGGTGATTTTAGAATAGTTGTGCAATGCTTATCGGTGAAGCTAGCAGATTTACGCATTAAATGTCATGCTTGTACTGTATAAGTAATGATTTCAGAAAAGGTACTACTTAAATCCAATGCATGTATGACATGGCATGCAGAACTCTCAAGGGGCATATTCTGGGCAGGTCATTCCAAAGTTGAGAATTGCAAAGTGCATATATCTAGGGGCATTTTTCCTCTGGGCATTTGCTGCTCTTTCAAGTCACATAGCTTCTCATTTGGAACTGGGATTGGGAAGAGAGCTTGAGGGAGAACCATGCTTACCTTTCATGTATTTGATAATTTTCTAAACTAAAATGGGCTCCCTAGAGTTAAGCGGTAGCCTAAAGGTTAGAGCAGAAGACTGAGGACTAGGAAAGCCACATTTGAATCCACTGCCACTCCTTGTGACCTTGGGCAACACTCCATTGCCTCAAGTATAAACTTAGTTTGTTAGCCCTCTGGGGACAGGGCATACCTACTATAGTTGAATGTGATCCACCTTGACCTTCTGAGAAAAGGCATAAGCTAAAACAGTTAGCAGGAGAAAAGCTGCTGAGAATGATCTTAGTTATGGGTTGGTGTGGGGGCAGAGTCAAAGTGGAGTGCCAATTTTCTAGCCAGATAGATCATGATAGCAAAATGGCACGTAAAATCACCACTGTATAGAGGGTGTTGTGACCATTAGGTGAACGAGGCAACCATCCAGGGGCAGCCCACTGCCACCCCTCTCTGGGACCTGCAGTGGTGGCATTGGCTTCAAACAGCCCTGCAGCACTTACCCAAGCCTCTGGCGGGGTCGGTTGTTTGAGCTTCAGCCCCCTCTGGCACTCAATGCCGACTTCCTTTAATGTGGGCACAGCACTGTACACATTCAGATAAGAGACCATCCCTGCTTCATAGAGCTTACAATCTATTAGGACAGACCAACAGAGTAAACAGGGGACTGTCGTATCTAAGGTTTTATTTCTATGTGTCAATGGTAATGCCATGCCATTGAATTCCATGCAGAGGCGTGACAAATCTAACAAGGTGTTGTTCAAAACCAGAGCTTCTAAGGTAGATACAAGCTCTCAAATGACTACAATAAGACAGCCATTTGGGGACTTTTTATGCTGCTTAGAAAATGATGGTAGAGTTTAACAACGATGCATAAATGAGACTTAACAGAAAGACGAATGTTATGCCAAGGCTGAAGAGAATTCTAGAGCTATCCTCAATAAAGTAGCTTTTCCATTCTGTAAGAGCTACTGAAGCAAACTGGTTCAGTCAGTCGGCGCTCGATCATCAAACATTTGTCTGGAAAATGATCGAGTACAAATAAAATATAACAAATATGGGCTTATTGTTTAATCTACTTCAACCTCCCTTTCATTAGACTCATTTGAATGATGTACAATAGCCGTCAGATTCTCCTTCCCTCAAGAATAAATACTGCAGCAAACATTCAAATAACCATCCTGGTATTTTACATAACCAATTTAGAAATGTTTTCGAATGGAAATGGAATGACTGATGGAAATTGCCCTGAAAGGTTTGCAAATTCAGTTCTTCTTCACGTGAATAAAACATATTTGTCATTTACTAAAAATGATCTTTTGAGAAACTGTACAGTTCTTTTTTTATTATTTTATTTTTTTTCTGGGAGATGTAATCTTCTTGCTTGTGACCTGTGTCCTTTGTTTTCTGTCTTCAGTAGGTTTGGTAGCAAGATATTAGCCCCTTACCCCCAGCCCATGTTATACAGATTCTCTAAACTCAGCTAAAAGGCAAGAAGAGGGCCATTTTCAGCTCATAGCTCAGACCCCGCACTTGCTCTTAACCAAAAATAGCCTTGAAGAGGTCACATTTGGAATCATGGCTACTACTACTAATCATTTATATAGTGATACAAGGCCTATGCAATGCTGTGCGGAGGCATGTACAGCTCTGACATGGCACTGAAATGATAAAGCAGAATAAAAAATAAATGTACGAGACAGTCCCTGCCCATAAGAGCTTACAGTCTAATCAAGACAGACAACAAAACAAGTGCGGACTAGGCTAGATCAAGGGGAATGGGAAGGAAACACATAGGAGATGAACAGGAGACTAGGAGGTTCGGGATCCAAAAGCCGTCTCAAAGACTATTTAAGTAACTGTTATTCTATCGGCGGCATTCAACCAAACAAATAACTCAATTGGCTGACGTCTGCTGGCAAACAGCCTGCCCCTCCCCCCTCCCCCCCCCCCCCACGTCTCAGAGGACACATTCAAGCAACTCTTTCTATCAGATTTCTCCCCAACATATTCTCTTTTAATAGTTTTACCAAGTCTAGAAACAATGGAGCATGTTTACGGTGCCGGTGCAAGGCGATGAGACGTTCTAGGTGAACCTCATCATGTGCGCCCCCCCCGGCATCCTTTGCTACCGCTGCCACCCCTCTCTCGGGACTAGTGGTAGCAATGGCCACAAACAGCATCGTGGTGCTTGCCATAAGACTGGCACTGCAGGGCTGTTTGCTTCCACCCCCTCGGACCGCCCGATGATGACTTCGTGGTATAGTGTGCCACTTGGCATTTTCTGTTTCGGGGTTGTACCTGCCATGTGGTGTAGATTATTTTCCCCTTGATTTCTTAGTCTTTTCAACTGCATAGGAAAGCCCTTCTAGAGTTAAAGCCTCGATGGGTGGGCTTCCTTGCTACAGTATATGGTGGGGGCCCTGGACTAGACTGGATTGAACTTGTTTCAGAGACAGTAACACATCACATGCTGCGGCGGAGATAGTGGTCACAGTGGATGGGCTCCCTTACTGTATGGTGAGGGCCCTGGTCTGGTTTTGAAAAGAAGAATAGAATTACTGTTCTGTTGTTGGGTTGGGGACTTAAGAACATTATATTTGAGGACTGTTGAAAACCAAAGGCATGGGGAAAGTAACCTCCACCACACATACATACACACAGATTCATTGAGGAAATGAATCCACACTGTATCAAGGTCCTGACCCAGCAACCTTACTGGCTGACCAGATGGACCATGTTGTTCATTATCTGTTGTCATCCACTATGGTACTATGTTATGCATTGTAAATAACTAAAATACTGGCACCCATGTGCATTCTTAGGGGCATCTTTACTAACCCAAATTAGCTGTGACCGCGGCAAATAGCACTTGCCAAGCATGCCATGTTAACGATAGCGCATCGATTTCCTGTGCCACCTATAGACTGTGCATCAGCTATGCATGTGGGCAAAGTGTGTACAGACAGTGGGCATGCATGCAACTCGCAGTTACCGTGAGTGTCAACAACATGCAGTAACTGCACGCTTTGCAGACATCGTGGGTGCAACTACCACCACCTCAATAGTTGAAGGTAGCTGCATCCATGAGGCTGTGGAGCCGCGTTGTTTGCCTTTTCCATTATCATCTGCTGAGGCAATGCTGTGCAGGCGCCCAACAGATAACACAAGCTTTTGCGGCTAACGTGGCTTAATAACATACCACATAGTGCCCAAAACTAGGTGGCACCTTATAAAATCTCCCAAATTGACCCTCAAAATGTGCGCAAAGTGTGAAAATAAGTATAAATTCTCTAGGGCAATTTTGAAAGCAGAAGCACACCCATACTTTTGTTTTGCATGTCCTATTACGCATGGATGGAGTCACAAAATTATTCTCCGAAGGACAAAGAGAAAAAGCAATTTTGCAATATACAAACTTTGGAAACCTCACAGTCCTCTTTTTCATATGAGGTAGTGGATTACAATTTTTTTTTTGTTTTCTTAAAAGATCTTATTACTTACAGACTCCAGTATTTCCCAGGAGCCATCTGACTACTAGAATGCTGCGTTAAGTATGAGCCCTGCTGCTGTTATATATTTGCATGTTATTCTTTAAGCAGCGATCCTCCTGTGATGGGATTTGTTTTTAAATGACATTTGCTCCTTTTTTAGTTGCAGGAATATACAAAACATAATACCTATGTTCTTATATTTCATGGGGTGGTATAGTAATAAAAACAAAGGCATTTAAAGATGCTAACTTTAATATAATATTAAAATGTCGCTAATTTTACCAAAGCAAGCTGACTGCTTTATGTAAACTAACATTCTCTCTGGAGTGAGCTATAATGAAAGAAAGATGAGAATATTTCAATCACTGAGACACTGCTACATTCTTATCTTGTCTTGCCCTCCCTTAATTTTTCATTTTTAAGGACATCTTGGGATTTGATTGAATATGACGAAATGAGATCATTTTTGTTGACACGGAAGCTTTGCTTTATTGTGACAAATTATTCCAACATCTTGTCTATATGTTTAATAGTTATATAACCAATTTATAAACTCAGTACTAATTCATCATAGGTATACGGCTGGATTTTGCATATGCATTAAGAAGAACATAAGATATTCATGATCACTTTCAGGAAGCAACTTTCACACTGTGCACTTAAGAACAAAATCTGTAGGTACCTTTAACTCACATGCTTCTTACCAATTTTCAAAGGGAAAAGAGTGCGCACAAAGGAAAAGTGCACAAAGTTACACGTACAGTTCCGACAGGCACATTTTCCAGGTAAATTTGCATGCATACTTTTAGAAGTGCAAAAATGTAATCCCCAACCAATGCTCACCCACAGGAATGTCTAGTCTTTCTAGCAAAATTATGGGCATAATGATACTACACCCAGAAATCAAAATTCATTGGCATAGGTAACACTTAACTTTATGGTAGGGGCCCCAAACTATGGCCCACAGGCTAAAACTGACTCATTTCCTCTGGCCTGCTTGGTACACACCAAGCCATATGGCTCCTGGCTCGTGTCAACCTTCTGCCACCTCTTCCCACCAGGATGTACCTAGTATCTCTTGTTCTGTCTCTATCCCCCTCCATGGTCCTGAACCTCCCCTCCTCCTCTCCCAAGCAATATTGGCAACCATTTAAGAAGTGATAACTTTCGCCATCCCAGTGCCTTCTCTCTGTCATGCACCTGCCAGAAACAAGAAGTTGAATTAGACAATGTAGTAGAGGGAAGGCCCAGGATGGCATGAGGTACTCTTTGTTAAATTTCTACCACTGCCATGGTAAGAGGGGGAGAGTTAGGACCATGTGGGGGGAAGGAGAAGAAGCTGAGTGCAGTTCTGCAGGATGTGACAGTAATAGAAGGAGGTAAGGAAGAGAGAGGGAGTGATGCTGTACTACAAGGAGAGGAGAGGGGGCGAAGCAGGACGAGGGAAGGCAGAGGGAGAAATGCTGGACCATAAAAAGGGGAGAGAGGAGAAAGGAGGAGATGCTCAACCATGTAGATGGGAGGGGAGGGGAGGGGAGGGGAGAGGAGAGCTCCTTGGCTCTTCACATAAGACCACCTGCCCCTCTGATCCCATTCCTTCCCACTGGCTGTCAGAACCATCACTGGACCTGCTCCCATTCCTGCTCTCTATTCTCAGCTCCAGTCTCTCCTCTGGTTCTTTCCCTTCCTCCTGGAAACAAGCTGTTGTTCGTCCCCTGTCCCTGGATCCTTCTATCCCTACATATTGGTGGCATGTTTCCAACCTTCCCTTTCTATCTAAACTCTTTCAGTCTTCTTGTAACTATCCTCATACCTTGATTCTACACTGGTTCTTCATCCCTGGCAATCCGGCTTTCGAACCGGCCACAGCACGGAAACCATACTGATTTCCTTTCTGAACATGTGGCGCACAAACAGGGTGACTTTTCTATGGCGGTATATCTTGATCTTTCCACCGCATTCGATCTTGTTAATCATGTTACTCTTCTATCTCGTCTCTATGACTATGGGATTTGCGGTATGGTGCATCAGTGGTTCCGGTCTTTTCTTTCCTCATGTTCTTTTTCAGTACATGTTGGCTCTTCTTCTTCCCCTCCCAGACCCCTTCCATGCGGTGTACCACTGGGCTCTGAATTAGCGCCCCTACAATCTTTTTCTCCCACCTCTGACTTTACTTGTACAGCAATTTGGTCTTTTGGCATATTACTATGCCAATGACATCATCCTCCTTTTCCGCACTAGCTCTCTCTCACCCGACTTCGCCCCTTTGAACACCTGTTTGGCCAGGATTTCCTCCTGACTCTCTACTAACTATTTGTATCTGAACCCTATCAAGTCCACTCCCATCTGGTTTACTTTCAGTGCTCCCCCACCCTCAGTGGCTCCCGTTCTCTCTGGCACTGCCATTCCCCTCACCCTGACACTTTGGTACCTGGGTGTTATCCTTGATTCCTCCCTCTCTTTCCACCAGCATGTCACCTCTGTTGTTCGTCGGTCCTTTCTCATATTACGTCAACTGAGGGCAGTGCGCTCTGTCCTCCCAGCATCTTCCTTGGTTACCCTCGCAGTGGCTCTCCTTCTATCCAGACTTGATTACTATAATTCTGTCCTAGCCGGAGTTCCCCATTACCAGCTTCACTGTCTACAGTTACTACAGAATACGACTTCCCAGTTTATCTCCCATGCCTCTCGTACTGATCATGTGACTCCCCTTCTTTTCACTCTACACTGGCTTCCTCTCCAATACTGATTCCAATACAAAGTTTTCATCATTGTACATCGCGCATTACATACTGGTACTCCACAATATCTGGCCGATCTACTACACCTGCACCTCCCCCCCCCTCCTGTGATCTCCGCTCCCTTCACAACAACTGTCTATCTCTCCCCTCCCTGGCTCGTGCAAATTTGGAATTCACACGCCAAGCTGCATTCTTCTTTCTCAGTCTGGCACTCTGGAGCTCCTTACCATCTACTCTCCAAGCAGAGCAATCCTTCCCCAGGTTCAAGGTGATGCTGAAGACTCACTTCTTTGACATCACCTTTGACCTTCCACCAACGCCCGCCCTCCCCCTTACCCAGGCTCACACCGCTTAACTCATCCCTCAGTCCAACTCCCCCTAGGTTCAGGTGTACAACCCGTCCCCCCTCTCCTCCTATCCTCTATCTTTTCTGGGTGCCCTGTCCTCTTCTCTGTCCTATCTTGTTTTCGGCATTCTTTTCTCTCTTTTTAGTAGCAATTTATTTGTTTTTGTACACCACCTCGACGTTTCAGCCCAGGCAGTTAATCAAATGTAATAATAAAGATAAAGATAAAGATGCTAGATTATGGGGTAAGAAGAAAGATACTGGACTGAGTTTTCAGATCACTAAAAGGGCTGAGGATTTTGCAGAGGGGGGCAGATCACATCCTCCCCTCGCTCAGTCCTTTCAATGATCTGAAAGGTCCAATGTGGCCTTCAGTCAAAAATATTTGAGGACCCCTGCTTAATGGGCTTGATTCTATAACAGGGTGCCTATGTTGAATGTTAGAAACAGTGTGGATTTTGGGGGGGGGGGTAATTTTATAAACTTTTCTTCACCATTAAACCCTGCTTTACCCACAATAAATGGCTTTTATAAAAAATTCCCTGGGGTTATGTATATAAAGCCGGTGCGGAGAATGTTTTTGCCTACTTTTACATGACTCTGTGTAGGCGTGTTTGCATGGAGCATTGGTGGTGTCACAAAGTATTTGAATACATGTTTATGCATCTACTTCCTATGTGCACATTTGCACTAACACCCAAGCAGGGGTAGGGTTATCCATGTTTACTGCAGCTATTGTGAGGCTATGTTGTCTGTATACAACAGCCCCAAATAAACGCCTGCTTGGACTTGCAACCTAGGTGACCTGTTATAAAATTATCCTCTTCATGGTCAGGGGGATGACAGTGGTGATGGCAGAGGGTGAGAGGAGAGAGATGTACTTGGGAGAAAAAGGTGTGCCGTACTGGAATCATCATCACTAACAAAGGAGGAGGGGGGTGGGGGGAAGCTGCACCGGAGCTTCCATGACCAGAGCTGGAGGTGGCACCAAGTTCCATTTTTGGATAGGGGTCTAGTAAGCCTAGAACAAGCCCCGAGCACAGTTCTCATTGAAACGTAACAATAATCCACCACCTAGCTGCAGTGGTATCTTGGATGATGGTTCCAGGACAAGTTGCCCAATGACACTGTCCATCTACAAGAGTCTTTCCCTTGTAGCTTTTGTAGCCTGTCTTAAAATGGGCACTAGAAAGATGCAGTACAATTGGAAAAAGGCTAAAGGAAATGTCAAAGTCCTTGCTTATCTTGAGGGAATGTGTTTGGCCTCTCTGTTTCTATCTCAAGCTCATTTAAAAATACATTTCTCTATATAGTAGTTTATTGTTGCGAGGTCAATGCTTTTTATGGTAACTTTCTGTGCCAACCCTTAGAGTAAGGAAAGAATACAAGGACAGCAAACAGGGCCCTCGCAGCGAGGTACAGGTAAACACAAGAAGGCATCCTGCCGAAACGCGTTGGGGTAATTTGAATAAATTTGCACCAGTGACCTCCTACACCCTCGCCTCTTGTGTTTCCCTAACCCTTAGAGTAAGGGCATCATCCCCACTTTGTGCAACTTGTAGAATTTTAACTATTCAGCCTAGAATATCTCATTTAGAATAAAAAAATAATTCTGCAGGTAAATGTCACCTTTCATAGACCACATTGCTAAAAAGTATTGGAAATGTCACAATGGGTGGTTTTATAATTGAGTCTCCAGTTGTTTTCCTTTATTTCTCAACTTTTAAGCTTAAAAGACACTAAATTTCTCCTCCATTCTCTAGAAATAAAATTTCATGTACAATAAAATAGTAAGATTCTTTATATTGAGACAATGCGACCCAGGAGGAATGTGATTGCTTTATGCTTTTAAGAAGATTAAATAGCACCGAAAGATTTTATTTGACCGGAGGCTTTGGAGCCACATGGGGCTCAATGGGGAACTCGCTGCGGCTCTTTTCTAGTACACGGGTTTTTAAGAAGCAAGGAATAAAAGGGAGCAAGGTCTTTAATGTTAAAGTTAAAAGAGGACAGGAGCAAGCGGCTGTGGCTCGTTAGGTTTCAGCACATTTCTGAGTGGCTCTACCACTGGCATTGAACAGTTAGATAATCCTTTTAGGGGATCCAAATCGAAATAGTCTAACCTGGGCTTTTTTTCAAGTTTGTTCACGACAGCAACCTTCTCCTTCATGTTGTTATTAAAACCAACGTATTCACTCCAACCCAGCTGTTGGTTTCGCCAAAACTGTTTGGCTTCATTAGGGAGCGAAATAGAACATGACCTTCACTACTCAGTTACTCCGTAATGTGGGTCAGAAGAATAAGGTCAGCACTGTTGTTAAATGTACTACTACGATTACTACTATTAAACATTAATAAACCACTACGAGGTATTCACAGTGCTGTACAGAAATGTATAAAAGGTGGCCCCTGCTCATTAGGGCTTACAATCTACAGTAATTAAGGTGATACGCATATTTCCACCTACCATAACAAAGCCATCACCAAGAATCCTCCCCCTATTAAGGCTAAAATTACACACAGAGGTTCATTTTATACATTTTTACTGTGCACAAAATACCTCAAAAATATCTCATGCATGACAAAAAGGTGCATAGTCTTATGCAACTGGGTGTGTTTGAATGCAGAGCTTGAACAGACAACAGGTAGCATTGCAAACTCTAGGGGTCATTCTAGAAACATAGAAACATGATGACAGAAAAAGACCACATGGCCTATCTAGTCTGTCCTTCCATAACAACCACTACAACAGTCCCCTTTTTTCCTTTAGAGATCCTCTGTGTTTGTTCCATGCTTTTTTGAATTCAGATACTGTCCTCATCTCTACCACCTCCACTGGGAGACTATTCCACGGATCCACCACTCTTTTCATAAAAAAATATTTCCGCATATCACTCCTGAATCTATCCCCTTTCACCCTCATCCCATGTCCCCTCGTAGCAGAACTTGCTTTCAATTGAAAGAGGCTCTCCTCCTGTGCATTTATGCCACGGAGGTATTTAAACGTCTCAATCATATCACCTCTATCCTGCCTTTCCTCTAAGGTGTACATATTAAGATCCTTAAGTCTGTTCTCATATGCTTTATAATGAAAACCACTAACCATTTTGGTAGCCATCCTCTGTACTTACTCCATCCTATTTATATCCTTTTGAAGGTGTGGTCTCCAGAATTGCACGGTATACTCCAAATGAGGTCGCACCAAAGACTTATACAGAGGCACTATCACCTCCTTTCTTCTGCTAGCCATTCCTCTCCGTATGCACCCAAGCATCCTGCTGTTTCCTTTTCTATCTGTTTAGCTACTTTAAGATCATCAGACACAACCACGCCTAGAAGCTCTATTAGTGCTTTCCATGTCTGAAATCGCTCATTCAGCCTTCAGAAGCACTGAGAGGTGGCAACAGCTATTTTAGAAAGTCCTGAAGTTACACGTCTCTGGGGAAGGCACATCCATGTCTCAAGGAGGGCGTGACAGAGGCGTGTTCAGGGTGTTCCTTAAAACATAGACATACATGCTCAATTTAAGAAACAGCCAGCATGTCTCAACCCACTGGCAATATCGTCCATGACTATTCCTGCTCCAGGGCACAAATAGGCATCACAAAAGATCTTGTTCTGCCAACAAAGCACCTAGACAGGGTAGAGTAGAAGATACTCCGATATCCCCATTACTTACTATAACCGTAAAGGGAAATCAACACACTCGTTTTGTGGTTGGCACATCATTGCACTTCTTTGCTTGCACAGTGGCAGGCTGGGACATGTATGCAGCATGAGACAGATATTCCTGTCCTCAAATATTGTCATGGGGACATTGATGTGGCTCTGGTCACCACCATCCATT
This sequence comes from Ichthyophis bannanicus, assembly GCA_033557465.1. Classification (NCBI taxonomy): domain Eukaryota; kingdom Metazoa; phylum Chordata; class Amphibia; order Gymnophiona; family Ichthyophiidae; genus Ichthyophis; species Ichthyophis bannanicus. Next base: position 742,785,222 of record CM066031.1, on the reverse strand, counting down.
TTGGGCACATAGACATTTCTAAGACTGGGCCAAAACTTGATGTGGCCAGCCTATTGATATGCAGAAGTCCACCAATTTTAATGCTTGTGCAGATGTGTATCTTCCAGAGGTGGATATGGAGGGATTTTAGAAAGCACTTACATGTGCCCACCTTCACTGCCACCCTTTCTATCACTCCCATGGTATTTGGGATGTTTTGGAACTGTATGTTCCAGATTGCACTTAGACATCCTTTCTCAAATGTGCTCTTATGTTGTATTTTCTAAAATATGTGCATGTTTTACATTTCAGCATCCATGAATGTCTACTAGTTTGCCCCTAACATTTTATAAAGCCACATAGGTGCCTAGGTGCTCTTATAAAATAGGCTAGAAATAGATGCCTACTTGCCCCCTGAACCTAGGCAACCTGTTATAAAATTACTCTCACAGTTCCATAGAGGGAGAGCAACTTTCAAAAAGTCCATTTCTGCGGGTAGAACACTTGGGGGTATCATTTTTAGGTATGTGCATGACAAATATTTTGGGATTCTTCAGAATTTATCTGTTTACTTAGGCTTGAGGTACTGAAGCATTTGTTCATTTGCCTCGTTCACCCCCATTAGACCACACAAGACACAGAGGCTGCAGGGAACATTGGGCCACACACAGATAGGCAGAGGCTAAAGGGAACAGTAGGCCGCACAGGACTGGGTACAGGAGAGACTGGTGCATCAAGGGTCAGGGAGTGTGTCACAAAGGGTTAGGGATTGACATAGATGGTGGGAGGAAGGTGGGAGTACGAATCTGGCAGGGCCTCAGAATGGGGAAAGGGGGGACAGGTCAAAGATGAGCAGAAGATACACTGCAAAGGAACAAATGGTATAGAACAAGACACCTATGTGGACACAGACATCAATCACACCAATAACTCACAGGCCAGGTTCCTCCAGTCATCACCACCACAAGTAGTCCCAAACAAAGTCCCATCCTTACTTGTGATAAACAGCCACTGTAGATTGGCACATTTAGATAGTCTGCCCTGCATGGGGATGCAGATACCCCTGCCGCTCAGGATATACCAGACACTACCCATGATACATCCCTGGTGGAGAAGTGCTGGGGCAAAAATATATATATGACAGCCAAACTAAAAAAGAATTGTTTACATTGGTGCAGCTTCAACATTTTTCTGCTGTCACATCCCCCTTTAAAATTCAAATAGGGCTTCTAAAATAACCCCCTTATTCAATAACTAGCACGATATATCAACACAAAGCTCAACACTGGAAATGGTCCAAAAGGTCACATTAGCACCCCAAAACATAAATAGAAAGCCACTTCCTACATGGTCCATGAGGCATAGCCATGGATGGGCCTGGGTGGGTGTAGCCCCTTCACTTTAGTCCAGGCAAATAAAAAGAAAATTAGAGACAGTGAGGCCGATTGTGTTCTGGGGGTCCCCCGCCTGTCCAAGTGTCCAGAATCAGGATGTGCTCCAGTTGCACTCGATTCTGATCCCACGGGGACTAAACGCGCCCACAGGATCAGAATCAGGAGCAACTGGCCTGGACATGCAGGATGTGCCCCAATTCTGGGTACCCAGACATCCAACAAACTCCCCAACTAGCCCAGCCAGGCTCCTGCATGGATCCACGGTGCTGTGGCATTCTGTTGCTGTGGTACCACGGCTCCATGCAGGAGCCGTGATCCCCGGCAAACCCCCAAAATTTTGCTTTCCCCACAGCCCAACCCCCAATTGGGCCTACCATGCTCAAGGTTGGAAGGTGGGGCACCCCCTGCATCTCTCACCTCACTTTTGGGGCTTGGCTGCAGCAACTCCCGCCATCCAAATAGCTGATCCTGGATGTATAGTGCTGAGCTCAGAATCAGCTCTGTATGGCCAGGGTCATGGTGCTGCTCACTGCTGATCTCCAGTCTTCCCTCTCCTGCCCACAGACAGAGCACCATGCACAACTCCGATCTACATGTGGGGAGCTCTGTTCTGTGAGTCACAAACCTGGCGTTTAGCAGGGTAAAAGTCCATATCGGATATCCAGCTCTGCTCAATGCTGCATGGAATAGACCCCGGTGTCAGCATTTGCACTGTCTAGTGCCTACCCTGCTTAACCCTGGTCCCCAACAGAAAATCAGCTCTGGTTATGCTACTGAAAGGCAGACAGCAGAGCTGTGTTCCCAAGTTGGTGCCTCTGATGATGGAATCTCCAAGTAGAATTCCTTCTGCAAATCTGGAAAAAAGTAAAAAAATTGTGGATGCCTTCCAAGATGCATTGCTTAGACAAATGGTTTGATGCTGGATTTAGTATTCACCAATGGGGAAAATGTGTCAAACATCCGGGTGGGTGCCCATGTGAGCAGCAGCAATCATCACATGGTGTGGTTTCAGATAAAAGCCAAGGCAGAGAGTCCCCTCACAGCAAGCTCAAAGTCGTAGACTTCAAAAACACTGACTTCAGAAAGATGGCCAAGTGGCTGAAGGAGGAGTTGGCAGTATGGGAGGAGGTAAGGGAAGTGGAATTGCAGTGGGCTAAACTAAAGGAGGCAATAAAAGGGGCTACAGATACATATATAAGGAAAATAAATAAAAACAAGAGAAAAAGGAAACCTATTTGGTTCTCCAAAGAAGTGGCTGCACAAATAAAGGCAAAAAAACAGCTTTCACAAAATTCAGAAGTTCGCAAACAGAGGAACACCGAAAAGTATACAAGATAAAGCTAAAAGAGACAAAAAGAGAAATAAAGATAGCAAAATCAAAAGTAGAAGAAAAGATGGATAAAGATCTAAAGCATGGTGATAAAACGTTTTCAGGTATATTCGTGAGAAGAGGAAGATCAGAGGTGAAATTGCAAGACTCAAAAGTACTGAGAATGGATTCATAGGAAGTGACGTTGAAAAAGCGAAAATGCTAAACAAATACTTCTGTTCTGTTTTTACTAAAGAAAATCCTGGAGAAGGACCACCGATAATTGACAAATATACAAATGGAAATGGAGTAGATACTGCACTTTTCACAGAAGATGAGTTTGAACAGCTTGCAAAACTAAAAGTGGACAAAACCATAGGACCAGATCGGATACATCCCAGGTTACTGAAAGAGCTGAGAGAAGTTCTTTCAGGGCCTTTAATGGATGTTCTATTAGATCCCTGGAGACAGGAGAAGTTCCGCAGGACTGGAAAAGGGTCAATGTGGTAATAGGGAAGAAGTGGCAAACTACAGGCCACTAAGCCTTACTTCAGCGGTGGGAAAAGTAATGGAGGCCCTCCTGAAAGAGAGAATAGTGGACTTTCTCAAAACCAATAAGTTGCATGATCCAAGGCAACATGGTTTTACCAAAGGACGATCATGCCGGACAAATCTGATTGAGATCTTTGACTGGGTGACCAGTCAAGGACATTCGATGGATGTGATCTACCTAGATTTCAGCAAAGCCTTTGATGCTGTTCCTCATAGGAGGCTTTTCAATAAACTGACCAGCCTGGGGATGAGTCCCAGGGTGGTGAACTGGATCAGAAATTGGTTGATTGACAGATGACAGAAGGCGATGGTAAATGGAACTCACTCGGATGAAAGGAAGGTCATTAGTGGTGTGCCCCAGGGATCAGTCCTGGGACTGGTACTGTTCAATGTATTTCTGAGTGATATTGCTGAAGGACTGAATGGAAAAGTCTGTATTTTTGCAGATGGCATGAAAATTTGCAACAGAGTGGACTCCCCTGAGGGAGTGGAGAATATGAGGAAAGATCTACAAAAGCTGGCAATTAAGATTTAATGTGAAGAAGTGCAGTGCCATGCACTTGGGATGCAAAAATCCAAAGGAATTGTATGCAATAGGAGGCGAGAGGTTGGTGTGCACGGACCAGGAGAAGGACCTCAGCGTGATTGTTTCTGTGGATCTTACAGTGGTGAAACAGTGCGACAAGGCAGCGGCCAAAGCCAGAAGGATGCTGGGTTGCATATAGAGAGGAATTACCCGCAGAAAGAGGAGGTACTTATGCCACTGTACAAGTCGCTGGTGAGGCCTCACTTGGAATATTGTGTTCAGTTTTGGAGACCATATCTGGAAACGGTTCAGAGGAAGGCGACCAAAATGATTTGGAGCCTATTCCAGAAGATCTATAAAAAGAGACTCCAAAACCTAAATATGTATACTCTAGAGGAGAGGAGAGACAGTGGAGATATGATACAGAACTTTAAATCCTTAAGGAGTATTAATGAACAAACAAACCTTTCTCAAAGACAGGGAAGCTGTAATACCAGAGGGCATAACATGAAACTGCAAGGGGGTAAACTGAAAGGCAACGTCGGGAAATACTTTTTCACTGAAAGGATGGTGGATGCTTGGAATGCCCTCTTGATGGAAGTGGTGGGGGCAAATACAGTGACAGAATTCAAAATGGCGTGGGACAGACACAGTGGATCCCTTTATAGAAGCAGGATAATATAAAAATAAACTTTGCATTTGTGAGTGTGCGTGTGCATGCGATTCATTGGCGCACCTTAAAAAATTCAGTGCACACAGAGGTGATTTAATGCACACTATCCTATGGATTCATGCATATTATTAAGTCCATTAGTGCATGTTAAAAGGCTATAGCATGGATTAAAAAATAATTACAATGAATGTATGAAACTAACTAAAAAAACAACCCCTAAATTGGGAAAAATTTGGAAAAGAATGAAAACAAATCAAAATTTTTTTTGGCTTGCACACATCCCTATCAGTCATCTTCTTTTCAAAAACATAATTGATTGACTAGGCTCAAAGAATAAACATCTCTTTGCCACCATATTTAACATTAGCAGGGAGAATGTAATGTAAGTTCTCTGTGCAACTGAATCACATCTTGGTGCAAAGAAAGAATTTTCTTAAAGTGCAAATTAGGTTTCAGCCTCGCCTGGAAACCATAAAGGTTTATGGAGATTCAGCGCATCAAGTATTCAGCTCACAGAGGAAATGAAGCTAATGACAGAATCATTGCTGACCCACAAGCTATTTCATTTAAAATGAGAAACCAGAAAATAAGATTCTTCAAACGGTGCACTGTCGAGCAAGACACAGACTTTCTTTCCTTTCCCTCAGTAGGACACTTCCTTTGCCCTATCTCCTCAAATGGAGCTTCATCTTTTGAAAACTACAGATCAGGTCTAAGCCCTGCTGATCCAACTGCAGTGAGAGAAACAAAAAATAAAAGTGAGAAACAGGCGTTTGAGCGAAGTTTCAGCAAGTGGCTAGCTAGTGCTGTAGGGAAAGTGTTCTTTGCGTCTGGAACTAGTAGTCAGAGACCACATCTTTACTGAGATTAGGCTTGTTCTTTATGGGTGAGGGGGCATTCTGTGCAGTGCTTAGCGGGGATGTACATCCCTTGCCAAACGATTGTGCCGATTCCCTGTCCAAAGTCCCCTGCGCATGCAAAGGAGATGTGTGGAGAGCTCTGGATGGGGGCAGGCAGGGGAGGGTCAGAGGAGGAGCATGGGCGGGATGGAGGCGGGACCATGACTCTGGGCATACAAGGCCAATTTCTGTCGTGGCCTTGTATGTTCAGGGAGGCAGCGATGGCCGGGTAACACCTCAGAGGTGGAATAAGTTATCCCAGCACTCGGAGAGTAGCCCCGGCAAACACCCCAGGAGATGTGAGGCCACCAGAAGGTTCCCCACCACCCGACCCCAGACTTCACAGGCCCATCCAGGGGTTGGGCAGCGGGGAACAGCACATTTGGGGCTGTGCGAGGCAGCAGGGTTCCTGCATGGCATCCTGGTGCTATGGCAATGGGACACCACGGCACTGGGCTCCATGCAGCAGCACTGTGTGGCTTAGACAGGGAGGGAGTAGTGCACGCAGCAGGCCAGCATCAGGGTACGGCCTGCCCATCGAGGCCCTCTGCATCCGATTCTGTTCCCATAGGAACCAGCTCCCGCAGATGCAGAATCGGGTGCAGATCCAGCCCATCCAGATTTTGGATGTCCGGATGGGCCACAATCAGAATGGGACCCTGCCTGGGAGCTAGTTAAATAAAAATAGCAAGATAACAAGGTCTTGCACCTTTCAGATTAACAGCTACCAGTTCACTGAAACTAGACAGCTTATTCCCAGGTTTCAACAAAATATTTCAAGAAGCCATACCTTTAAAAATATTGACGTAGATAAAAAGTATGAAAGTACATCGTAGGGCCCGATATTTAAAGGCACTGACATGGTTCACCGAGCTGTAAAGCATGTCAATGCCCCCAAGCAGGATATTCAGCAGCACTAACCTGGTTAGCGTCGCTGCATATCCGTGAGTAATGCCGCTATACTCCCCGATGCTAACCGCTGAGCATCGGGGGCGCTCCTGGGGCGTGACCCAGCGATAAGCAGGCAGCAGCAATATACAGCCGCTGCCCGGTTATCCCCCGATGATGAAAGTGAGGCTCAGAAAAAGCTGACTTCGTTTTCACCACCAGAGCTAACTGGGCAGCAGCTGAAACCACCACTGCATGTGCCGTGTGCCGCGACCCTGAATATTCAACGCCGGGGACAGGACACAGCCCTGGACTGAATATCTGGGGTTAAAGTACAGCGGCGACAGCAATGGCTATGGACCAGAAAGTGTACGAAGTGATGAATCACGGTAAATTTCAAATCCCAGAATTGCGGTTGAAAAGTATTATAGAGAATTCCTTTTCTAATATATTTAACATGTAGTTGGAGGATAACTAGTATAGTAATACACTTCTGTAACCATTTATTTCAAATCTCTTTTATAAAACACTATAGATTTGTTCAAAATAATTCTGTATGAGGGGGATATATTCAGTGGTGATGATTAGTGTTTTTATTTAAACGTAGGCCGTGTCATTTAAATTAATAGGTCTATTTGGCACCGCTGTCATGTAATTTATTTTATTTTTATTTAGCGTACATTTGTATACCGCTACTTCCAGCGATCAGTAGCGGATTAGATTACACATTGGAAACTGTCAAATCAGGTGAGGAAAATTTGTAGTATATATAAGGTGATTTGTAGGGTGAGCACAACACACAGTAATTAGGTAATTGGGTTTCTTTTCGTAAGGAGGGAGGAGTTATTTACATATGTACATTCTTACATATATACATCTTTGGCTCTCTGGGTAGCACAGCTTAGGCCACGTTGACTAAATCAAGTTGTACTGAATCTGAAATAGGTGAGTCTTGAGTTTTTTCCTAAAGTCCATCAGGTCTTTGCTGGCTCGTAGCTCAGGCGGCAGTTGGGTCCAGAGTGTCGGAGCTGTGTATGAGTATGCTCTGTTACTTGTACCTGTTACTTATTGATGCTGAATATGGAGGTTATTTTATAAGCACTATTCATGCTTTGGACAACTGAAAATGGGCATGCAGACAGCCAAAGCCTGGAGATATCCCTGGAGACATTTCAGAAATTGGTTTTAAAGACATCCCCATCACGAAGATGTCCAAATCAGAACAGGGACCTGATGCGGGGTGTTCACAAGAACCTGGACATCCTCATCTGAAATGCGCTGCACATCCAGAGCCGCATCCAAGTTTATATCTGCTCCAGTCACAAAAAGACATCAGAAAAAGTGCTCATTTCTCTAGCCAAATATCCAGCGAGTGTGGAGGAGGTACACTCATAGGCCTTCTATTTTCCCTGTTAACAACAAGCGAGATGATAGCCGCAGCCAGCTGATTTCACACTCTATCAATACGCCTACCAAAGATAATGAAAAAAGCTTTTACCTGCATAAGTCGCTTTGAAAATGCCCCTCTTTAAGGGTAATTCAGAGAAGCAAATAAAATGTCAGATTCAAAGTTGAACTGTTTCTAAACTTGATTACGTTTTCTTTGAGTTATAAAATGTAAGCATGCACTGTGAGAGATGGTGTTCATAGTTCAATGATGCTCGGGACAGAATCTCCCAGCTTCACTGTGCCTTCTGGATAACCAACTGAACCAAATAATTTGCTTATCCCATGAGAAATATTACTTAGAGCACTTATTGACATATCATATTACTCCTCCCATGTAAACGATTTCTGGTCCAAAATGATGTCTTTTACCTTCCAAACTCCACCCATTCCCACCCTTCCGTTCTTCGGCTTCCTTGATGTTTGATGCTGTCATGTTAATCATTTCATATTTCCACACACTCGTGGTACTGTTGTGTGTGTGTGTGGGGGGGACGGGGGGACAGGTGTTGTGCATTTTCTCCATGCATTCATCTCTTCAGCCTCCAACCCTTTGTACTCTTCCCTCCCCCTTCCAACCCGTCTCCTGTTGCCCACCCCACCTTAATGGAGCCTCAATAACACTTTTTTAGGTGCAAAACACATCTAAAAAAGTGTAAAATAACATCACATCAGAGTCCCTCTAAAATATGCATTTTTCCTATAAACACAGAATGAGTACAGGAGTCCACAATGCAGCAATTTCAACTCTCCCGCCTGTTTGGTCACATCTACGTCCTTCGTCTTCCTTCGATCTTGTGCCGACACCTCTCCTCCTCTTTCCAGTCCCTGCACAGCAGGGCTTCCTTCTTTCTGCCTCCACTTGCTGGAATCAGGTAACCAGCAGTAGTGTGCAGGCCAAACATCTTCATCTTGTTTTGTTTCCCGTGTCATTTATGGGCTTTTTCATTTTATTCCGGTTGGGGTTTTTTTTTGTTTCATGGGCAATATGACCGATAGCATGCAGTATTCCGAGTGGCCTCCCATCCTCCTATTAGTCAGGTCTGATGCTGCATAGCCAGGCAGTTATAGGGATCACGACCAGAACCTCTTTGAGTGAAGGACAAAGTGGTATAGAAAAATAGTTCAATAAATAAGAACACTGCTCTCCAAACTGAACTGTGTTCCAAATTTAAAATACATTACATGGAGTTAAATGAGGTCCACAAAGCACACATTACTGTCTATCACTGTGCAAAATGAATCTGCAATGGAAAGAGATAAACTCAGCTTTTCTTTCTTTAATGTGTTATCTTCTGATGGTACACCTGCGCTGTAAAGGGCACGCAACAGCATATACAGAAGGGCTTACCATAATTTGAAGGCAAATCGTTATATAAACAACCTTTAGAAAATCTCTTTCAAGCCGGTAGGCAAGACCGCGTGCCACGTTTGCATAGAAAACATAAGTCTATGCAAAGAAAGATGAGACATTAAAGTATATATACCAAACATTATAAGAAAAAATACTAAGGGTCCCTTTACTAAAGTGTGTTAGGTTTTCGTACCTAATGAACATTTTGTGCAAAAGCTAAGATGCGTTAAGTGCAAGGTCTCAGTGGTAACTGTCAGGGCGGGGCCAGCATATTCCCAACAGTGAACATGTGGATGAGTTCCCTAATATGCAGAGCTACCACAGTGGGTGCACTTAACTCCATCTATCTATTAGGTAAACCCATGCTCATCGACAGCCTATGATCTGTTCCCCCATGCTAACTGCAATGTGCTCACCTCACTCACTCACTCTCTGCCCCTTCCGCACCCATTCAGAACGCTAACGTCCAAGCAGCTGCTAGCAGGGGGTAACGGTCACACCCTAGGTCAAGGGTGGGCAATTCCGGTCCTGGAGGGCCGCAGACCGGTCAGGTTTTCATGACGTCCCTAATGAATATTCATGAACCTATTTCCATACAATGGAAGGCAGTGGATGCAAATAGATCTCATGAATATTCATTAGGGACATCATGAAAACCTGACTGGTCTGCGGCCCTCCAGGACCGGAATTGCCCACCCCTGCCCTAGGTTAACAGTTACTGTGCAGCAAGCACATGCTAACTGCTTCGTCCACTTTAGTAAAAGGATGCTAAAAGTCGTAGCCAGGAACGATGCTTTGGACTTTAACTTTCCAAGGCATTATTAGAATTCAGGCACAAGAACTCACTGTCCCAGCTTGCGATCGAAGAGTGATTTTGAAAGCCATCTCTTGGCATAAAGCAGTGTGCAATACATGATAAGAGGTGCTTGCAAAATTACGTGCATTGTAAGCAAACCGAGAAGAGTCATTCCTAGGGAGAGCGTTGCATTTACAATTACCCTATTGAAAATAGGTGCACCAATCAACCTAGGAAACTGATGGCGGCCAAACAGTGAGTGTCAATGTAAGCACATAAATTCCTTGTGGATATTTGTAAAACAGAAGCATGCTCACACTTTTGTTTTGAAAGTTCTCTGGTATCCGAAAAATGTGTGCCGACAGTTCGAGGTTGCACTTGCTTATAAAGCTGCCCCCTTTATTGGTCCTCAAAGCAAGGGAAACAACGTCACTTGCCCAAGATCACAAGTCTTAATTGGGAAAGTGAGCTACTCCTTGTCCTGAATGAACTGGCTCAGGAGCTTGCGCATTTGAAGCCAGGTTTGAAAACGTCCTCTGATTTCCTGGGCCTTTGACCAGCTTGGTGCAGACATTATGAAAGGAATATTGTCAATCTCGCTGTCCATGTCATGATGAGACTTCAGGCCAGTGATGACTCCGTTTCTTCCATCCTCATACATAAACATCCTGGAATAATGATGCAGTTTAAAGGAAATGTGGAAATTTAACAGGGAGACCAAGGATTAGTGAGCAGAGCTGTGTCTAAAGCACCAACATCTCTATTCGCCCTAGGGATGTGCATTTCCATATCCTGCCATGTTATTTTGTAATAGTGTATGCTATTTTATTTAGTATGCATTAAACAATGTGCATGGAGCAAAACATTTCAGTTCATTTTTGGATCAGATGGACTTTTTGTTTCCTGTTTTTGGACTTTTTTTGTTCCTTTTACACTTTTTTTAATAAGAAAAAATGTTAACATATTTTGGAACTTTTTAACACATACAATTTACTTAACATACATTGATTCATAAGTTAATGCATATTAAATTCATTTGGTCTGCACAAACTTTTTAAGGAAAAGTAATGAAGCAAATGTGCACTAATGAATGCACATCTCTAGTGCATGCTAATACTGATAGTGTGCACTATTATTAGATAAGAAAAGGATTCAGAGCACCACAAACAAAAAACAATATAAACAGACTGAAAAGAAACAGGATGTGTCTGTCTGCACACCCAAGGACAGACCTAGGTCTGCTACTCTTCCCTCTCTCCCCCGGCTGTCAGAATCTATTGTTTCTCTTTGAATGCCCCGTTCTTTGCCACCCGCAGAGCTGACACCCTAGGCAACCACCTAGTTTGTGTGGTGGTTGGGCCAACCCTGTGTGCACCTCCATTGTGTAAATGTGGGAATAAAAGAAATCATCTTATGAAAATGGAACAGTGTTTTATCTAATCGATTTATTCAAATGTATAAAAAATTCTCAAGGTAAATTGAAAATGATGGCACCTACTCCACCGTTTCCTATCATGGAACACAGTAAGGAGCAAGTCACCACCAAACAACATTAGTCAGACTTCTTCAGAACCTTTTAAAGAGCGATACTGTAGCTTAGAGCCCACCTACAAGTTATGACCTTTGCATCCGTACTGTAATATCCCAATGAATTCTGAGGTTTTTTAATTAAAAAGTATATGGGAGATCTGCACACAAATCCCAGGACTTTGGATAAGTACATGCTGTATGGGTCAGAACACATACCGCACATTTATTTTTTGAATTAAGTATTCTACATTTAGAATTTACTCTCTATGGAGTATAAAATCATGCTGTACTGTTGATTTAGGACAAAAATAAACAAAAATCAATTCTGTTTCTTTTCTACAGTATAAATATCACACAGAAGGGTGGGTAGAATTAACCATTTGGTGAGCCCTAGGCAAACAAGAGCTTTGCCGCCCCCCCCCCTGCCGTTCATAATATAAATATACTTTGAAACTCCCAGAAATGGGTCCCATGTGGCTCTGACTACAGAGGAGAAAGCAGTAGGTAAGAGAGTTACTCACCACCTTCCCCTGCTGACTGGAGGACAATGCATGGCGAGGGGGGGGGGGGTAATGGACCTCGTAGACAGTGGTGGCTGTGGTCCTACCCCCCCCCCCCCCCACTATTCATTTTATCAGTAGCTGATATCGCAGGTCAAAAATCATCTTTAGGAGCCATTGAATTAGCACATTGGAGAGGTCGCCTCCTAACATTTGGGCCCTAGACCTTCTAAAGCATTTTGCAATTAGGAACGTTGGAAAAGATGAGTGAGAAAAATTGAAATGACATACCTGTGTTATTTAGTTATTTTCTACTGGGTCGGTATTCAGCCTGCATTGGTCAGATAGGAAAAAAACACATAAAGTTAGGACAGCTCTTGGCCTAGTCTAACTTGATGCTGAAACCTATCTAGTTAGTGGACTGAATGTCACTGCTAAACAGATAGGTACCGGGACCATCCCACTCCATCCACAGGTGGCCCTGATACTAACCGGCTTGTGCTGAGGTGATCTGGGGTATATTTATCTTTATCTTTATTAAAACACTTGATAGACCGCCCAGGCCGGAGCATCAGGGTGGTGTACAATCATAAAAATGACAGCCCCTGGAAAAGAAGAGAGAAAGGAACGCCAAAAACAACAGGACAGAGAGAGAGACAGTAAAGACAGAGAGAGGACAGCAAGAGCGCAAGAAGGGCAAAAGGGAAATGAGGGGAGGAGGGCGGAAGAACATGGGAAAAACTAAGGGGGATGGGAGGCGCGACTAGGGGGATAAAACACCATCAGTAGGGGGGAAGAACATGGGAAAATTAAGGGGGATGGGAGGCGCAACTAGGGGGAAGAACACCATCAGTAGGGGGGGGGGGGGGAGATCGAAAGCCTGACAGAAAAGGTGTGTCTTAAAAGAAGGGCCTTGAAACGAGTGTAGGACAGTTCGGTGCGGAGTGGGAGGGGAAGAGAGTTCCAAAGAGCGGGACCTAAGAAAAAGAAGGCGGAGTGACGAGTGGATTCGAGGTGGGCCTGTGTAGGTGAGGGAAGGAAGAGACGATTGCCGTGGGATGAAAGAAGGAGGCGGGGAGAGGGCTGAAGATGAATAATATTGGCTAAGTACTGGGGGGTATCGGAGTGAAGAGCCTTGTGAGCAAGGATAAGTAGTTTGAACATAAACCGGAACTTAATTGGGAGCCAGTGTAAGAAAAACAGGCACGGTGATACATGGGAATGAATAGAGGACGAGGTGACAAGACGGGCAGCAGCATTCTGAACAAGTTGGAGACGATGGAGTTGGTAGGATGGAAGACCGGCATAGATAACGTTACAATAGTCGAGACGAGAGATAACCAAAGACAGGACAAGAGTGACGACAGAGGATAAGGAAAGAATTGAACGGACGGCCTTAATACGGCGTAAGTGAAAAAAAGAAGAGCGAACGACAGAAGAGATATGATCGTGAAAAGAAAGGGACGGGTCTAGGGTAATACCCAGGTAACGAAGGGTAGGGGCAGAGGGGATGGAGTGGAAGCCCATGACAGGTAGTATCGTGGGGGGTGGGAGACCAAAGGTAATCCAGAGAGCAGAGGATTTTGCAGGATTAGCATGCATGAAGTTGGACTCAAACCAGGAGGCGATAGAAGACAGACAGAGGTTGAGTGGAGCAAGGTCCGGGGAGGAGGGAGAGGTGTGATGAACCAGGAGGATGTCGTCGGCGTATATGTAAAAGGAGAGAGCAGATTGTTGGATTAACAGGGCTAGAGGAGCAAGAAAAGCATTGAAAAGCAGCGGAGCAAGAATGGAACCCTGGGGGACGCCACAGGTGGCGGGGGTAGGGGGGGATGCTGAGGTGCCGGAGTGAACTGAGAAAGTACGGCAAGACAGGAAAGAGTGAAACCACCGGAGGACAGTACCATGGATACCAAAGTCAGACAGACGAGAAAGGAGGGTGCGGTGATTGACTACATCAAACGCAGAGGACAGATCCAGAGAGACCACGAGAGAAATATCACCATGATCGTGAGAGCGGTGAAGTTCAGAAAGCAAGGCTGTGAGGACGGTTTCGGTACTGTGACCGGTGCGGAAACCAGATTGACGGGGGTGGAGGGCGTGGGTGGAATCAAGATGAGAAGCCAACTGGAAGAAGACAAGTTTTTCAAGGACCTTGGACAGGAAGGGGAGGTTGGAGACAGGGCGCCAGTTGGCGGGAGAAGTAGGGTCAAGGGTATTTATTTATTTTATTTATTTAGACAGTTTTGTATACCGCCTTATCCTTCAATCAAAGCGGTCACAACACAATTGGGGGATACATTTAACAATCAGGGATATGAGACACACACTAATACTTACAGGGAACATGGGCAATGGAGGGTTAAGTGGCTTGCCCAAGACCACAAGGAGCATCTGTGGGACTAGAAACCCCAGTCCTTCCGGCTCAAGGTTGCTGTCCTCTAGTGGGATTTGAACCCCCGACCTTCCGGCCTGAAGTACCTTGCCCCAACCACTAGGTTACTCCTCCCTGCCAGTAGGCTTTTTCAGGAGGGGACGGACAATAGCGTGCTTCGAACGGGAGGGGAAAAGACCGGAAGAGAGACTAGAATTGAAGATAGAAAGAATAAAGGGCACACGCGCAATATCGGGATTGAGTAGCCAAGAAGAGGGCAAGGGATCGAGGGGGCAGGTAGTTTGGTGGGCAGTCGAAATGGCCTTGATGAGTTCAGGAGAGGAGATGGGGGAGAAGGAACACCAACTGTGAGGAAGAGTGTGGGTGGGAGATGAAGGGAGCACAGACTGAGAGGAGGAGGAAGAAGGGGAAGTGGGAGGGGGGGAAAGGGGAGGAGGGCAGGTGGAGAAAGAGGAACGAAGGGAGAGAATCTTGCCAGTAAAGAAGGAGGCGAGAGAAGAGGGACTGGGAGGGGGGTTGGAGGGGGGTTGGAGGGGGGTTGGAGGGGAGAGAAGGGAGAGAAGAAGTGGAAGAAATAGATTTAAGGACAAGGAAAAGGCGTCTGGTGGAGTTTGATGACGTAGAAATAAGGCGAGAGTAGTGGGAGTGTTTAGCCGAGATGATTGCAGAACGGTAAGAGAGATGAGCAAGCTGGTAGTTGGAGTGAGAAGCAGGAGTGCGGAGCTTCCTCCAGTGCCGCTCAGCACGGCGAAGATTGGAGCGGAGAAGAAAGAAACTGGGGTGATACCAGGAGTGGTGGGAGGAGGGACGGGGGGCCATGGGACGAAGGGGTGCAACAGTGTCGAGAGCAGCCAAGAGAGAGGAAGATCAGAGGTCGACTTGGCGATCAACAGAGAGGGAGGGGAACTCCGGGGGAAATAGCGCATGGGCTGGAGGGAAGGAAAGCAAGGAGTTCGGAGTAAATCGCCGTCTAAGCGACGGGGTGGCAGAAGAGGAGGGACCGATCGGGCCAGAAGAGGGAAGGGGGAAGGTGAAAAAGAGACAGTGATGGTCGGACCAAGGAATGGGAGTAGAGAGAATGTTGGAGGGGAGAAAAGGCGAGAGATCAAGGGTTTAGCAGCACTATCTGGTTAGTGCTACTGAATATTGTACCTACCAGGGTCCTGCAAGCCGCATATATCCTTCTGAGTATCGCCTCCCCCCTACATGCTTAAATCTCTTCATGGTTGATAGCTAAATTGTTTTTTTTCTCTTCAAAATGGATTTAAAATGAAACGCGATGCATTTCCTTAAATTCTATTCCAGATTTTCCCAAGTATGTCAACATTCATTGTGGTTAGATTCTGGCCACTCCTTACAAATCAATTTAGGAATTTATGGCATGCCATGTTTGTGAAGTTTTCTAAAATAAAGTAAAACGAGCGATCTATTTCAGAGCATAATTATATAGTATTGAGACCCCTGCAATTCAAAGCAGAGTACGGCCAAGCATACTTCGACACGTTTTCTGAAAACATTACACCTTAAGTACCCTACAGTAGATGAGATCTTCCTTTTACATAACAGTGGATTTGAAAGATTGTTCCTTCTTACCATAGCATGCACAAAACAAACTCATTTGTAGATATTACTCCATGTTCAGGCAGTGGTGGGATTACCTGTGCTATGACACAGTAAGCAGGAATTCGGTGACAAACCTTCATTCATGCACCCACACACACAAACACACACTTAACTTTTACCCCCTGCCTACCCACCAAGGAGGACTCAGGTACAAGAGGAGTGGCCTAGTGGAGTGGAGGAGTGGCCTACTGGTTGGGGCAAGGTACTTCAGGCCGGAAGGTCGGGGGGTTCAAATCCCACTAGAGAACAGCAACCTTGGGCCGGAAGGACTGGGGTTTCTAGTCCCACAGGTGCTCCTTGTGGTCTTGGGCAAGCCACTTAACCCTCCATAGCCCAGGTTCCCTGTAAAATAGTTATCTCCAAGTTATAATGCCCTGTTCAATGTAATTTCAGTTTGTTCAATGTAAACCACACTGATGCAGAATAGCATGGTATATAAGAGAATGTAATAAATAATAAATAAATAAACCCCAGGAGCATTCCCCTTTCTCTCTCCCCAAACCTTCCCTAGCAAGAGCATCTCCTCCCTCCAAAGGACACTGTAGGCAGGCAGGTTAGTTGTAATAAACTCTCACAACCCTTCATCTTGCTGCAGCCGGACTGGGTCTGGGACCAGGTTACTGAAAAGCTGCAGCAGTGCTAAGTCGGAGACAGAGTCCTTCCTTTAATGATCACACCTCTGGACTCTTGCTTCATGTGCCTCTGCTGGAGCCAAGGGCCCCTACTGGAGCATGTTGCATGCCATCATTTTGCAGCTGCCCTCCATCAGTTAGAGGCTAGCACCCGCTCTGATGCAGCCGCTTCAATGAACCATGACAGCAAGAGGTGGGATAAATGGGGCTTTGGGATGGGAAGGGAGGTCTACAGGCTGCACCCTTTGCAGCGTTTACAGCATGCGACACCTTCATCCTGCCTCTTTGCACATGATGATGTGGAAGAACGGATGGGGATCTGTAACTACTGGCAAAGCCATAAAGCTTTCCTTGCAGTTGCAGCCTGGGTGCGAGTCTGGGCAGCTCAGATTTCATTTAAACGACAACCGCTGCTGGTGACGCGCTTTCAAGGAGCCAGCGCCATTACCACCCCACAAATTACAGTGCTCTAGGCAGCTGCCCAGTTCTGCTGGTGCTACCACCGGCCCTGCCTGAAACTTCACAGCGCAGCAACCTCATAACATTTCCAGGTTTATCGCCACAAACTCTTACAGTAAATGCAGTGCCTTTTAAATAAATAAATTAGACATCACTAAATAACAGACATAATCTTGATAGATAATCATGTTTTCCTGAATTTGCTAGTTTTCATACTCCTGCCAGTAGAAAATTTAAAAATAACCTTTACAAAATGCTGAATATATTGAACGAAAAATGGTTTTGTCAACATCTAGGCAGCAATTCAAGGGGGAGAGGGATGGAGGAATAATGCATTCTTTGCTGGAAAGTGGTCTATTAGAGAAGAGCATCACCTAGGGAGCTGATAATGTACTTATTAAAAGGCAAGGCGGTCTTGATAGGAAATCATAGCAGCAGAGTATAGACACAGACAACTGCGTACAATGACAGATGGTAGACAATGAGAAAGGACCTATAGCCATGTGAAAAGAATCCCAACAACCGAAAGATTCACAGCAGTAGCAGATACGTCTTCTACTACTACAGTACAATGAAAGGGCTCTTCAAGAGACACCAACTCAGAATTCTTCCCAATATGCTTGGGGTGGGTTATTATTATTAATCTTTCATGCGTTGCACATCACAGTCGACTAGTTTTAACTCTATGGAGTCCTACCTAAGGACTTGGGAATCATAGAGATACTGGGGTAAAATGTATGTTGTTCCAAATAAAGTATTTTTTTGCAAAATTGATGGGGTTGTGCTTTTAGATTTAGAGGCATGTTTACTAAACCCTGTGCCAGTAATATGCATTGCCGGTGCAGGGCTTCAGGCTAATTGTAGGGTGGTAAGTGCATCCATCCCCCTGCAGTTACTCCACTTCGATGTGGCAAACCAGCCATGAGTTCAACTACTGCCACTCACTGAGCTGGTATTAGTTGCATCGGTGTTACCTGCGCTGAATGCAGGTAACATGGGCCACAAACTCACACTAGCTGTGCCATGCCATAACACCCCTGGTCTGCTCAGTAGCCACCCGATGCCCGCTACTAAGGTAGCGTGAGATTTTTGGCGCAGGCCCCAAGCTTCTGTTTTGGACCACCCCAAAATCTAATGCTAACTCCATGATGTTCTTTAGCAAACATTAAAGATTCCAAGTATTTTGGAAGTATAATTGATATTTCTTCAAGAACTTCAATCACAATTGGTATTAACATTGATTTTTTTCCTCCAAAGTGTTTCTAATCACAATTTATAAATCTCAATGATGTTTTTTCAGCTGTGTTTCAGTACTGCCACATCTATAAACCATAGATTTTTCTTTTCTATAACCTTGATATTGAGTGTTGTTTTACAAGTGCCCTTCAGTTTTAAAAACCCACAAGATCTTGACCTGCCCATTTTCTATAACTTTTTCAATGGTATGGTCTCAATAATTCTTTGCTACAGTAAAACCATTCTTTTTGCAAAGATTCCGGTGAATTCATTTAGCTAATTTAGCTATGACATTGTTATAGTCAATTTGAGCTATTTTGCAACATGTACTGATTAAATGGTCGACAGTTACATCTTTGGCTTTGCATAACCAGCATTTGTTGTCATTGGAATTTTTTTTAAATCTTATCTTTCATGACATTTGTTTGTAACTCTTGTCTTTGGGCTGCTAGATCATTCCTTCTGTTTCCTTTTCAGCCATTGCCGTGATATGTTTTTGTCAAGTTTTCCATCACTGTCATTTGTATATTGGTCATCTAGTGGCTTGCCTGTCCAGTCCTTTACTTGTTGTTCATATTCTATTTTTGATTCTGATGTTTTCAGCAATTTTTCTTTGCAAGCCTCCATTAACACGGGCTCTTTGCTTTTCATAATGTCATTCAGACCTTGCTTTTTTTCTTCCACGGTTTGTTTCACTTGCCTCCGTCTCCTTTACTTCTTGCTAAATAGAATCTACCGATACCACTTTGCAGGTGTAAGACATGATTTACTGTCCTCAATTTCCTGGTTCTTCTATCAAGTTTATCTAAATCAGCTTGTGTCCAGGCTCCAACTCCAGCAGGATATCTGTGACTGGAAATTCCCAAGAATTAATAGCCTTAATTATATTGCCTCCATTTAATTTTGATTTTAGAATTTTCCTTGAGCTAGTGTTGATTTTGATCTGGTCATGTAGCAGGTCTGAGGTTTTCTAATCATCCTAGATACTTGAATTCTCCTTCTGGTGCGAATTATTTAATGCAAAAGGAAGGAGTGGAAAGAAACCACAGCCACACAAGATGGTCTTCTATTAACACACATTACTGAAGACCCAACTTGACCAGGTTTCGGCAACTGTGCCTGCAGCAGAGTTCAACAAATAGTTCAGCTGATGCAATATAAAGCAATAAAACATCAAAATGAAAAGCTGGGAACAAACAAATGCATGACAACATTCACTGACATGCCAGATATCATATCCACAAACTATAGTTATCAGAGTTTAGCTATTTATTTAACACGTTTTTTTATCTCGCTTTATATCAAAGCAGTTTATATTGTAACTTAAACTTTGTAATAATGTACATTAAACAGAGACATTGATAACTTGGATTTTTTTTCTGAGACAATGGAGGGTTAAATGACTTGCTCAAGGTCTGCTAGTGGGAACTGAACCCTGGTCTCTTGGTTCCCAAGCCAGTGCTCTAACCATTAGGGTTCTAATGACCCTTCCTCCAGCCCCAGTTGAAGGCCCTACTGCAGAACTCCTTTGCATGGCTTGCCTTGGAAGGACCTCTGGCTCCACGGGCTTCTCTCCCTCCTGCAGAACTCCTTTGCATGGCTTGCCTTGGAAGGACTTCTGGCTCCACGGGCTTCTCTCCCTCCTGCAGAACTCCTTTGCACGGCTTGCCTTGGAAGGACTTCTGGCTCCACGGGCTTCTTGCCCTCCTGCAGTCTGCTTGGTTCTCACCCTCTCCCTGTGAGCCACATCCTCCCAGTCCTGAACTCTGGGCTACCTCTAATGGTTAATGCCTTTATTTCTCTGAATCCAACAAGTTCTTCCTGTTGTCATCCATTCTTTATTAGTTGCTTCCAAATGTCTTTAAGGTGTGTTGCCAATCTGGGATGTAGGTGATCCAGAATCCAGGATCCGTGGATTTCATCTTTTCCACAGGCACTTCAATTTTTGACCTTTCCTGCTTATTTTTGAGCCATTTCTTTATCACTATTATCATCGATGTAGGGCATATCACAGCCAACGTTGACTGGTTTTATCTTCATCAATCCAGATCCTACCCAAGGACCTAGACATCAGAAATATTAGTGCAAAATGAATGCTGTTCTAAATAGGGTAATTTTTTGCAAAATTTATGGGGTTGTCTCTTTTAAATTAAAAATTTCCAAGTATTGGGAGTCCAATTGGTATCACCCTAAGAGCTCAATCACAATTGGTATTACCATTGGATTTTTCCTCCAAAGTCTTTCAACTTTATTTTGTAAATCACAGTGTATTGATATTTTCCTATCTGTTTTTATCAGTTCTACTATCACTAGGTAGTGCCGCATCTGATGGTCTTGGATTAGATTTCAGAAAGCATAGGTAAAGAAAACTATGTGATGTAGGGATGTCAATAAGAAGTGAACAAAAGTTTGGATCCAACCAAGATGGCTGTCTCTATCTACCTATGACAGCAGATCATAAACAATGATATAAACAATCGAGGAAGACAATGGTGAAGACTGAAGAGCTCAGAACCATAGCTACAACAGCTGGTAGTTTTATTTGTGCAGCCTTGATAACGTTTCATCATACAGAGTTTCCAATTAATTTCAAAATTCTTCTTTTCCTCATCCCTGCCCACAAAGCACATGCACAAAGAAAAACCTCCACGGTTCAATATTACAAATAGCTGCAAGTTTTAAAAGCCTATGCTGGATATATTTTGAAAAGCTGAGCATAAAAATGATAAGAAGATGAAGATTCCGGGAAAGCCCACTGAGGCTTCCTAATTATAATATAACATTTAACCTACTGAACATTTTTATAAGCAGAATACTTGTGTTCGTTATTTTCTCTATGAAAACATAACAAAGACATTATGCATTTAAATACTATAAGAAGAAGAATATCTTTAGATACAAACCCCATGGTGACAGCAGCAAGCACATTTTATGGAAATTATCACATACAAGCACCTTTATCTTTTGCCATCAGCAACTCTATGTGGAATTTATCCCAACTTATTTTTTATACAATGAACAGAAATCCTGTCTTGTTTTATTCTAGGTACAAAGAATTCCATGGCCATTGACATATTTGTCCTTTATTACACTGATATTTAAAACAACTTTAGAATAGAATAAAAATGCAAACTCTACTGTAATTTCGAAAATGAAGGCTTGGTAAATGTTTCGATTATATAGTTCTCGGTCTTCAATTTTTGTTATTTATGAAGGAACCATATTTATGTTTTGAATTCTGTTCATTTAGGGAGTTGTGGTAGTATAACATGCGGTGGGGAGGGGATTTCTTTAAAAGACAGGCCAGACAGCAGTTCAGGGAAAATAAAAGCAGTTTTTATTCTGTCCCAGTTTGTTAAACCTCCACGAACAAAACCCAGAACAGACAGCAGTTCAGGGAAAATAAAGTCAGCTTACTTTTGTTGTAGCTTGTTAAACTTCCACAAGCTGGTTCTCCTGGCCCTACCTCCAGCCCCAGTTGAAGTCTCTACCTCAGAACTCCTTTGCACGGCTTGCCTTGGAAGGACATCTGGCTCTACGGGCCTCTCTCCTTCCTGTAGTCTGCATGGTTCTCAACCTCTCCCTGTGAGCCACGCCCTCCCAGCCCTAAACTCTAGGCCATAGGCTCTCTTAAAAGGGACTGTTGATACTCCTTTTGGAGATGAATGGGTAACATCATAGGGGTCAATTACTAACCGTTAGTGGGAAATTTTTGCTAAATCATGCTGTTAGCGCGCGTTTTAGCAGCCGCACTAAAAGCTAGTGTGGAGCATGGCACTAAAATTCCCATATTAACTGGTTATCATGCAGTTGGACAGAGACAGGGTGGGTTGGGGTGGACCGTGGTGTTATGGGTGCATGCTAACCATCATTGTTGCCTTTAGCATGGGTGCACTTAATATTCCCTCAATGAGTGCCATTACATGCAGCCTTGTGCCAGTCTCCATGGTGTCATGCATTAACAATGCGCCAACAGTAAGAGGCCTCCATGTTAGTTTTGCAGCCCAACCACATGCTAATAGCATGCCTTTTAGTAAACATGCTCCAATATGTGCTAATACCATTAATAAACATTGGGGAGTGTCTTCTAAAGTGTGGTAGTTTTTACATTTATCACTTGCTAAGAGCAAAACCTAGCATGTGGTCAGTGCAAGGGCTGTATTCTAACTGTTAGGGGTATGCCCAGCATGTCCCTTGAAGTTACTGAACAGAAACGTTTCTTGCCACGTGGTAACACAATTTGCAATTCATGCAGATGTACATAACATCACCACTAAGATGGTGTTAAGTGCGCCCATGCTAACTGCAATGTGCAATCCACTCTCATTCTCTGCTTCTAACCCTCCCATTCCCCACCCCATTGGATGCGAAGCAGTTAGCATGGGATTTTTAACTTGCTGACCATTTTGTTTTAGCATGCAGTAGCCTTTATCATGGTCCTTTACCACAAACAAAAGCAAATACTAACCATTAGCACACTTTGGTAGACATGACCTATTTGCTGCAGGATCCATTACATAAAATGGGATCCACAGCAAATAACTCACATTAACAGCATTAAGATGTGTTGTTAATCAATGCAGCCATTGTTGTCATTATTAGAGGGTTGAAGCATTGTATTGCTGTTGTTGTGTTTATTGTTTTTACATACATTTGGGGTTTTTTGTTCTATAATGTGTTCTGTTTCTTCTCTTGTGTGGGGTTTGTTCCTTGCCTAGAATTTTTACTAAAGGCAGGATTTAAATGTTTTATATAAATAAACCACAACTTTAATAATAACATTATAATTAGGTCTATAATCCAGGCACTTTCCTGTGATTTAGCATTTATTGGATAGCAGTAAGCAAATGCAAAGATAAGATCCCATGAAATTAGGGAATAAATGATTATACCATGAGCTTTCTCATTCATAGCTCCAATTTCTTAGTTATTATTAGCATGATAATCCTGTGGTCCAAAAACCTGTCCACTGGAGACTTGTAGCACTGGCAAGTTAGGTGCAAGGCTTTGATAAGGCAGGCAAAGAGAGAATTTGAAAAAAAGCTTGCTGTTCAAGCAAAAACACATAATAAAAACTTTTGAAAATACATTCATAGCAAAAAAACTGTGAGAGAGTCTGTTGGACCATTGGATGATAGAGGGGGACAAGGCTTCAATAGGGAAGTTACCCATGCCAGAAATGGTATTTAAAGCTGATGCAGCAGAAGAATTGAAAGAAATATTGATAAACCGGGAAGAAGTATTACAATTATTTGTTAAACTGAAGAGTAGCAAATCACCTGGACCGGATGGTATACATCCAAGGGAGTTGAAAGAAATGAAATATGAGATTGAAGACTTCGATTACTAATCTGCGAATGATCATGAAAATCATCAGTAATACCTGAAGACTGGAGGATAGCCAATGTAACTCCAATTTTTAAAAAGGGTTCCAGGGGTGATCTGGGAATCTACAGATTGGTGAACTTGATGTCAGTTCCAGGAAAAATGGCAAAAACCATTATTAAAAACAACATTTCTGAACATGTGGATAGTCATGGTTTAATGGGAGAGAGCCAACATGGCTTTAGCCAGGGAAGGTCTTGTCTTACTAATCTGTTAAATTTTTTTGAAGGTATAAATAAACAGGTAGACAAAAGTGGGTCAGTCGATGTAGTGTATCTGGATTTTCAGAAAGCCTTTGACAAGGTCCCTCATGAGAGACTCTTGGCGAAATTAAAAAGTCATGGGATAAGAGGCAGTGTACTATAGTGGATTAGGAACTGGTTATTTATTTATTTATTTAACAAGCACTTATATACCGCAGCTTCCAGAGATCAGATGCGGTTCACAAATAACAACAGTCAACAAAGCAAGGTTTGTTTTACATATAACGTCATATAACAATAAACAATATAAAGAAAACCAAACGTGTTGAACAGATTAGCACAGAACCGTGCAACATTATATACATTATATACATTATTTACATGTACGTCTTAATTGGGTTTGTTCGTAATGAGTAGTTCAGGTGAAGATGGGGGTTATCTTTTTCTATTATAGTAAGCTATTAGACAAGAACTGGTTAAAAGATAGAAAGCAGAGGGTAGGGCTAAATGGCCAATTTTCCCAATGGAGAAAGGTGAATAGTGGAGTACCCCAGGGATCTGTGCTTGGTCCGCTGTTTTTTAACATATTCATAAATAACCTGGAAATGGGAATAATGAGTGAGGGTATCAAATTTGCAGATGACACACAATTATTCAAAGTTGTTAAAATCCAAGAGGATTGTGAAAACTTGCACGAGAACCTTAATAAATTGGAAGAATGGACGTTCAAATGGCAGATGAAATTTAATGTGGACAAATGCACCTAGGAAAGAACAACCCAAACTATGGTTACACAAGCAAGGTTCCACATTACAAACTACCAACCAGGAAAAAGATTTAGGTGTCATCCTGGACACACTTTGAAGCCTTCTGCCCAGTGTGCAGTGGCTGCCAAGAAAGCAAATAGAATGCTAGGTATCATAAGGAAAGGAATGGAGAATAAAACAAAGGATATTATAATGCCTCTGTATTGTTACATGATGTGACCACACCTCAAATATTGTGTGCAGTTCTGGTCGCTGTATCTTAAAAAGGATATAGTGGAATTAGAAAAGGTACAGAGAAGAGCTACCAAAATGGTAAGGGGATAGAAGGATACCCCTATGAATAAAGGCTAAAAAGGTTAGGGCTCTTTAACCTGGAAAAGAGACGGCTGAGGAAGATATGATAGAGGTCTATAAATTAATGAATGGAGTGGAACGGGTAAATGTAGACCGATTGTTAATGCCATCAAAATGTAGAAAGTCTAGAGGACATGCAATGAAGCTACAGTATAACCCATATAAGACTAATAAGAGAAAATACTTTTTCACTCAACACGTAATCAAACTCTGGAATTTGTTACCGGAGGATGTAGTAAAAGCTGTTAGTGTAGCTGGGTTTAAAAAGGTTTGAACATGTTCCTGGAGGAAAGGTCTATAAAACATTTTTAAAGGGGACCCGGGATATCCTCTGCTTGTCCCAATACAAGCATTGAGGAACCTGTGTCTTTTGGGTAAACTGCGAGGTACTTGTGACCTAGATTGGCCACAGTTGGAAACAGGATACTGGACTTGATTGACCTTGGTCTGACCCAGTATGGCATATCTTATGTTCTTATGTAGGTACGGTTTACAATCACAGACATGTTTTTATGCTTTCACTGCTATATTGTGTTTAGCTTCTTTTACGTATTGAGGAATATGGAACATATCTGCTCCGGAAGATTTTGGAAGCTGTTGTAAATAGGATATGAGGCATTTGTATGTGCAGTTTTCCTATTCAGGGCTCTTTCATTAATATATGAGGACTCTGGGTCAATTTTAGCAGTCAATAAAAAAATGTACCACCTAAAAAAAGCCCTGGGTACAAATAATGATTTTAGAGAAGCTGTTCCTTACACATGAAATACATAGCTTTTGGGGGGATAGGGGGGAGTGTTCTGGGTGAGCCTGAAAACTATACATCTAATTGAGATTTTGCATCAGCAATAGGAATATGTGTGCCTCTGAGTCCATGCTGGCTCCTGGCAACCCAGCAGCTCCTGGGGTTTTGCAGCAGTGTGACTAGATGTAGATTGCCAGGTCTTTCTTTTAAGGCAATGGAGGGTTAAGTGACTTGCCCAAGGCCATAAGGAGTGCTAGTGGGAATTGAACCCTGGTCTCTCGGTTACTGCCAGTGCTCTAACCACCAGGCTAGTCCTCCAGTAGTTTTGCACGCTCCCAGTCATGCTAATTGCAAGTTTGGACTTAGTCTTTGGAAGGATGATTGAGAAGGCAACTGCACTTACTTCTATGGTGTTTCAAAGCACCTCAACCAGCCAAAAATGACAGACCTCAACAGTTTTGTAAAATCTAACGCTCACACATGTAGGTTGCAAAATCAGCCACTTACTTATGTATATGCTTCTGTTTACATGTTCAAAGGTCCAAGTGAAGTTGTTCTTTTTGTAGTATGCCTCTTTGTAAGGCAAATTCCACAAGCTACACATGTATATCCCTTGGCCTTATGGGTAATTTACAAAAGGTTACAGTCCATGACCTATGCCAAAGCAAGCTTAGCATCATGAAAAATCATTTTTTACATCCCTTAACAGCTGTATGACTTTAGAAAAAACAATGAGAGGAAGAAAGGGCATTGACACCAGGACTCGTTTATAACCTTCATTTCTCAAAGACATTGATTTACTGATTGCGGACTATCGGGAACTGGCGAAGCTGAGAGACCACTGTCACATACTGTGTTAACAGGGTGCACAAGTTAGATATTCAGCAAAATGCCAGTTATTGCACATTATGCAAACTGTGACACATCTGCCAAAAATCCTAGCCAGAAAGCGTCGCAGGAGGAGCTCAGTGGGCTAACTGGAATTCATAATTTACCAATTGTCAGATTTTGAAAGCTTGCTAACAGTAATCTCCAGGAACAAGCAGGAATGTAGTCTTCACATATGGGTATCGTCGGTACCGACGGAGCCTGCGTGGTAACACTCCCCAGCGTCCAATAGGAACGCTTTTGGGAGCATCCCTCAGCAAATGTGCACTGCCTTCCCGCCTTTCCAACTGTCCCTCTTCAGTTCTTCATTTTCCGCTGAGCCGACAGGACCTATTCCCTGTCACCGCAGAAAATTCTGTCTTTAAATTTGTTTTCTTGTGGTTGCATTTGCCTACCACACGACGCCTACCGGTATCGCCGGTTCTTTTCTTTTCTTTTTTAAAAAAAAACCTTATGCTTTAAACGGTTTCTCTTCAGAAACTTTTCTCTTTTGGTGCTAGGCAGGGCCGGATTTACCTTGAGTGAGGCCCTACGCCAACAAAAATTGTGGGCCCCCAACAGGGGCGGCCCAAGGGGGGTGCGGGGCCTCATTTGCATAAGGGGCCTCATTTGCATAAATATTTGCATAATGTTACCATATACTAACTTTTAGTTATATACATGCACACAGGCACTCCACCTCTGCACTACCTGCATACCAGTACAAAAATACCTCAATCCCGAACACATACACATACACTACCCTTGCACCGAAAACACACACACACTCACAAACATGTGCATGCCCTACCCCTGCCCCATACACACATACACGCATACACACAGACACCCCACTCCCCATTGCTAATTGCCTTGCAGAATCGGGCCCATAATACAACATGGGTTATCATTAAAACATAACAAAACCATAGCAAAACAATAAATAAATATAAAAAGTATATGTAAAAGATGATCATCACATATGGACAAATAAATAAATATAAATGTATGTGTTAAAAGCCAAACTCATATGACAATCTAAATACTTATTATAAAACAATTACATTAAAAAAGTGTGGATTCAATGATATACAACCAATAAATAGCAAATAATTAAAATACAAAAAATGACATATATAAAAAAAGGAATCAAAGTTAATCTATTAAGAACAGACATGACAAAGAGCGCCTGTGTCAAGGAATAGTAGAAGTGCATAATTGGTAAAATATAAACCACAAAAACATCATAACTACAAAATAAATATATCAGTTTAAACACTCACCACCATTCAGAGAATGACACGGGTAAGCTCTAAAAACTGTTTGGGTGCGATTCTGACATCGATGGCCCGACCTTCTGTGCAGACGCACAGATGTAGCCGGGGTTCTGATCCCATGGGGAAACTCTAGCCCCACGGGATCAGAATCACAACCAGATTGAGCTTCCAAAACTGCTACACACTCGAGTCTCAAAAAGCAAAAAAAAGCTGACTGCTGCTGCCGCGGCAGCATGGACCGTCCCGCGGGGCCCCCTCTGAATCCCTCCCTCCCTCCCTCCGCGACGGCTGAGCCCCTCCGTGCCGGCTTTGAGAGGCGCGAAGGAAGAGTGTCTCCCTCGCGTCTCTGTTAAGCCCGCAGGGGCTGATGGGATTTCCCATCAGCCCCTGCGGGCTTAAAGAGACGCGAGGGAGACACTCTTCCTTCGCGCCTCTCAAAGCCGGCACGGAGGGGCTCAGCCGTCGCGGAGGGAGGGAGGGATTCAGAGGGGGCCCCGCGGGACGGTCCATGCTGCCGCGGCAGCAGCAGTCAGCTTTTTTTTTAAACTATACTAGTATTTACCTATACGCCAGTATTCAATTTTTGTGGGCCCTTGCCAGCTGTGGGCCCTACGCCACGGCGTAACTGGCGTATAGGTAAATCCGGCCCTGGTGCTAGGTGCCATTTTGAGCACTAGGACCCATATTCCTAAAACATGGAGAAACCAACTAGTGGTTTTAAAAAATGTACTAAGTGTGGCGGTACCATTTCCGTCACTGACACCCATGATTGGTGTCTTAAATGTTTAGGGCCTGAATATTCTCCAACAGAATGTCTCTCCTCTATGGGGATGACTAAAAGAAGAAGACAGAACTGGGCTGCAAAGCTCGGTACCCTCTTTTTTCTTCGGATGCCAGATCCATTGCATCGACATCGTCCAGAGCCTCTTCTTCCTCCAATGGATCTCAGGTAACTAAACATAAATTCTGGTCCTCAAAGGGTAGCTCTCCTGCTAAGCATTGAGAGGCCATTGGCATTGCCCTAGAGGGAACCACACTGGCAAAACAGCCCCGGTGGGAGGCTTCAGATTCCAAAGCATCGATGGGGCTTCAGGATGTTCTCGAGGCCCCAACCTCACAAGAACTACCTGTGCCATGCTCAGGGGTTCCGGCCGTTTTCACCGGTACCAACACCCAGGCATCAGCAGCGTCGATAGACCAGAGGTTCCTCGCTATCGAACGCAGCATCGCAGCTCTTCTCTCAGCTGCGGTTCCCTTGGTCCAACAGGCACTGGTTCCGACATCGACACTGATGCCGGTACCAGCCCCGGTGGGAATTAGAAACATAGAAACATAGAAATATGACAACAGAAAAAGACCACATGGCCTATCTAGTCTGTCCTTCCATAACAACTACAACAGTCCCCTTTTTACCTTTAGAGATCCTCTGTGTTTGTCCCATGCTTTTTTGAATTCAGTTACTGTCCTCATCTCTACCACCTCCACTGGGAGACTATTCCACGGATCCACTACTCTTTCCATAAAGAAATATTTCCGCATATCACTCCTGAATCTATCTCCCTTCACCCTCATCCCATGTCCCCTCGTAGCAGAACTTGCTTTCAATTGAAAGAGGCTCTCTCCCTGAACATTTATGCCACGGAGGTATTTAAACATCTCAATCATATCACCTCTATCCCGCCTTTCCTCTAATGTGTACATATTAAGATCCTTCAGTCTGTCCTCATATGCTTTATAATTAAGCCCACTAATCATTTTAGTAGCCACCCTCTGCACTGACTCCATCCTGTTCACATCCTTTTGAAGGTGCGGTCTCCAGAATTGCACGCTATACTCTAAATGAGGTCGCACCAAAGACTTATACAGAGGCATTATCACCTCCTTTTTTCTGCTATTATCACCTCCTTTTTTCTTCCCATGCCATCTCTGGCTGGAATCGACAGATCGGTATCAGGTCAACTCGGTACCGACTTCAATCGATACCGGGACCGTGCTTTGCAGGAGCATCGGGGTCAGGAACACTTCGATTCCTCCAATTCTGAAGACTCTGACACTTCTGCTGGTACTAGAGGGTTTCTCCCAGAAGATCCCTCTTCTCCCTAATGCAGAATGTCACCTCCAGAGGACATGTCATTTCAGGATTTCATCCGTGATATGGCCAAAGGTCTTTCAATCACAGTGGCTCCTGAAGAGGATCCCAGAGCAAAGGAATTGGAAATTCTCCAATATCCTAAAGCTCCTAAGGAGACAGCCACTCTGCCTATCCATGAAATTCTGCATAACATGATGCTCAGAATGTGGGAGACACCTCTGACTACTTCTCCTCACTCTAGGAGACTTGATACTATGTATCGAGTTCCGCCATGTCCTGGATTTCAGAAAACTCAGCTGCCACACCATTCAATGGTAGTGGAGTCAGCCATGCGTAAGATGAAAAGTGCAAAGAGGCATGCATCCAATCCTCCAGGTCGTGAATGCAGAACTCTGGATGCTTTTGGGTGCCGAACTTTTCAAGCTTCCATGCTTTCAGCTAGGATCAGTTCATATATTCTATATATGGGAATGTTCCTCAAGGAAGTCACTGGAGACTTGGAACTTATCAGCTCATTTCTCCCAGATGACAAGAGACAAGATTTTCTTGCTTTAGTTAAACATGCTCAAGATGTCTCCAAGTTTGTTAATCGTGCAGCCTTTGACTTCTTCAAATGCATCAGCAGAAACTCTGCTATTGCCATTGGTGCACGACAGATTGCCTGGCTACAGGCATCAGACTTGGAGACTTGGGTACAGGACAAGTTAGGCAGCATTCCTTGCACGGGGGAGAATCTCTTCAGCAAGAACTGGCAGGAAAAGGCTAACGAGTTAGATGCTGACAATACTACTCTAGATAGACTGTCAAAATCTACAGCCACTCCAGCCAAAAAGAAGCCTTATAAAAAACCCTCTTTCAGCAAAAAGAGAAAATTTTATCCTTCCTATACCCAGCAGAGTCGAACTCAAGGTCAGGTTGCCCAAAAGGGACAAACTAGACAGCAAAAGAAGCCAAAAGGCCCGAGAGCCCAACCAGCTCTCCAGGTTCAGCCCCCTCAAGGGCTTTGACTCCTTCCTAGAGAGCTTTGCCTTCCTACTTCTGAGGGATCCCCAACCCCCCAATATCCAGGGCAGGTTATGCCACTTTGCCAACAGATGGCATCAGATAACAGCAGAAGATTGGACTCTGTCCATTGTAGGAGAAGGGCACAAGCTTCATTTTCACAGCATGCTCCCTCCTACAATTCTAAAGTAATTCAATTCTCAAACCTCCACAGACAATCCGCTAGATCACGAGGTCTCGACACTTCTTGCCCAAGGGGCAATAGAGGAGGTACCCATTCTTCAACGGGGTGCAGGGTTCTACTCCCCCTATTTTCTTATTCCAAAGAAAACAGGAGGACACAGACCCATTCTGGACCTCAAAGAATTGAACAAATATCTGTTTCGAGAGAAGTTCAAAATGATTTCTTTAGGAACTCTTCTGCCATACCTTCAAAGCCAGGATTGGCTTTGCTCTCTAGACTTAAAGGATGCATACACTCACATTCTCATCCATCCAGATCACAGGAAATTCTTACGTTTCCTTTTCAGGGGAAAACATTTCCAGTACAGGGTTCTTCCCTTTGGTCTGGCTTCAGCACCAAGGGTATTCACGAAATGCATGGCAGTAGTAGCCGCATTTCTACAAACCCTGGGGATATTTGTCTTCCCTTACTTAGACGACTGGCTCATTCGAGCCCCTACAGTTGCAGAGGCCAGCTCTGCACTGTCTCGCACAATGCGAATCCTCCAATAGTTGGGGTTGGTAATAAACTTCCCAAAATCCCAACTTGTTCCTTCCCAATGCCTAGAATTCATAGGAGCCTGTCTAGATACCAGACAGGCAAAGGCTTTCCTTCCACAGTCCCGGTGTCTTTGCATAATGCAACTAGCTTCTCAAGCAGCAGGCAAATCCTTCCTCACTGCTCGAGAGCTACTACAGTTACTAGGACATATGGCATCCACAGTTCATGTAGTCCCATATGCTCGCCTCCACATGCGAGCAGCTCAGTGGACCCTATCCACACAGTGGACACAGGCCACAGGTCATTTGTCAGACAAAATAATAAACTCTCAACAATTAATTTTGTCCCTCCAATGGTGGAAATCACTAGAAAACCTGACAGTGGAGTCTCCTTTTCATCAACACATTTTTCAGGCCACCCTAACAACAGATGCATCACAGGTGGGTTGGGGAGCACACCTGAATCATCTCTCTATCCAGGGAACCTGGACTCCACAGGAGGCTGGTTTACACATAAACCTCCTGGAATTAAGAGCAATCTAGTTAGCTCTTCGAGTATTCCACGCCCAGCTCAGCTACAAGACAGTCCTATTCCAGATGGACAATCAAGTAGCCATGTTCTATGTGAACAAGCAGGGCGGAACAGGCTCTCTGACATTATGCAACGAAGCTTTACAAGTGTGGGCCCTTGCCAGAGAGTATTAAATTCAACTTCTAGTGGTATATCTTCCAGGCATTCAAAACCTTTGGGCAGACAGACTCAGTCGAGTACTGCTACCTCACGAGTGGTCCCTCCACCTAGACCAGGTGGCAAAGATATTTCATCTCTGGGGCACTCCAGACATAGACCTCTTTGCAAGTCCACTGAATGCCAAACTTCCCCGGTTCTGTTCCAGGATTCTGGCTCACAGTTGTCAGGCAAGGGATGCCTTCCTCCTTCACTGGGGTCAGGACTTCCTTTATGCCTTCCCACCCATTCCCCTCATCCCCCAAACACTCTTCAAGCATCAGAGAGACAGGAGTCGCATGATTCTCATAGCACCACAATGGCCACGTCAAACGTGGTATCCCCTGCTTCTACATCTCTCTCAAGTGGCACCTCTGGAGTTAGGGCTCCAGATCTCCTTTCCTAAGAGAACGGGATGCTATGGCACCCAAATCCCCAGTCCCTGCACCTCACGGCCTGGTTGCTGAAGGCTTAGACCTCCAGGATCTCAACCTGTCCTAACAGGTAAAGGATATCCTTCAGGCTTCTAGGAAACTTTCCACAAGAAGATCTTATGCCTTCAAGTGGAAACGTTTTACTATATGGTGCTCCAAGAAGGGATTAAACCCCCTTGTCATACCTTTAGAATCGATACTAGAGTATATCCTTCACTTATCAAATTCTGGTCTAAAGACAAATTCAGTAAGAGTCCATCTTAGTGCAATTGCAGCTTCTTATAAGTCTCTGAATGGACAACCAATTTCCTCTCATCCACTCATATCAAGATTTATGAGAGGCCTTCTATTAACCAAACCTCCCATCAAGCCACCACCGGTGGCATGGGATCTAAATCTAGTTCTTGGGCAGCTTATGAAGCCGCCTTTTGAGCCTTTGGCCACTACAGCCCTTATGTTTTTGACCTGGAAAGTCATCTTCCTAATTGCAATCACCTCTGCACGTCGCATTAGTGAATTGCAAGCTTTAGTGGCTGATCCTCCTTATACTAGGTTTCATCATGATAAGGTTGTTCTTAGAACTCATCCATACTTTATGCCAAAGGTGGTTTCGCCTTTTCATTTAAATCAATCAACTTATCTTCCTGTATTTTTTCCGAGGCCTCATGCCTCTAATGCAGAAAGAAACATTCATACTTTGGATTGTAAAAGGGCCTTAGCCTTTTACATACAAAGAAGACAGCAACATAGAAAGTCCTCGCAACTTTTTATAGCTTTTGACCCTAGTCATTTGGGACTTCCAGTCTCCAAAAGAACTTTATCTAAATGGATTGCCCAATGCATATCCTTTGCTTATGAAAGTAAGGGTCTTCCTCTTCAGGACCATGTCACAGCTCATAATGTGAGAGCCATGGCTACTTCCATGGCTAATCTCCACTCTGTGTCTATCGATGACATTTGTCGAGAAGCCACATGGGCTTCGGTACACACCTTCACAGCCCACTACTGCCTGGATAAAGCCTCCCGTCGGGATGCCTTCTTTGGCCAAGCTGTTCTTTGAAATCTCTTTCAGACTTAATTCAACTCCTACCCACCAACCCTGGTGGAATGCCAGAGATCCATGAGAGGAAGGATGCCTATCTTTCTGGGTTTGCACCTTCCTGCGGCTATCTCCCTGGCATCTTCAGCTAGGGAGTCCCCATATGTGAAGACTACATTCCTGCTTGTTCCTGGAGATAGCGTAGTTACTCACCTGTAACAGGTGATCTCCAGGAACAGCAGGAATTTAGTGTTCACAACCCACCCACCTCCCCTAGGAGTTGTCTCTCTATCTCTTTGTCTCTTTCCTCTCTCCCTGTATCCTTTCACTCAGCTACAAACTTAACTGAAGAGGGACAGTTGGAAAGACGGGAAGGCAGCGCGCATGTGCTGAGGGATGCTCCCAAAAGTGTTCCTATTGGACGCTGGGAAGTGTTCCCGCGCAGGCTCCGTTGGTACCGACGATACCCATAAGTGAAGACTAAATTCCTGCTGTTCCCGGAGATCACCTGTTACAGGTGAGTAACTACGCTTTCTTTCATGTTGAAAACAGATGTAAACCCCGCAGGTAAAATACACAAACAGATTTTGTAAAAATGTAGACTGTGGAAAATTGCCATCAGAGGGAAATTTTCAAAGCCGTTGCAGGGGATAAAACAGTGCTTTACCCGTGGACGTAAGTGGTCTGAAAACTGCCTGCAGATCAGGGTATGCATACCGAGGAACAGAACGCACTCTTTTACTTTTATTTAGATGACACTTATCTGAGGCCAGTGATGTAAATGGATTGCAATAATGCATGCTTTTACCACCTGGTGCAAGCGTTCACAGATTTTGTAGCTATGCAGGTAGTTATGAAAATTATCCTCATAAGGAGCAATTTCATAACCAAGTGCACAAATAAAAAGGGCACCCGCACTTTTCTCTCTGTGGAAGTAGTCAAAGAAAAGAACGTGCATACTCCCATTTTGAAAAATACTCAAGAGAATTTATGACCTAACATTTGTTCGTGATCTTTGGCATATGCAAATTTCCTAGGTTATCCTGAGCACAAGTGCACATATTTTCAAAAAATTTGGAAATAAATATAAACCCCTTCCCAATCTCATCTCTTGCAAATCCTCTGCTCGGTTTGGTTAAATCTATGTATCTACCTACGTTCCTACCTTGTTAAGAAAACCCAGGGGCTGGTGTCACCAGGTGTCAGCATTGACTCAACAGCACATAGTGCATTTTATAGGCTGAACACATGTAACTTTGAATGCATATTGCACACACAATTTTATATGCATCTATTTCTGCTCCCAGAAAGGACTTTCAAAATTCTACCTAAAATGTTTGGGAGAAATTCAAATTCTTGTAAAAATTTAGGGTCTGGTTTACAAAGGCTTTTATTTATTTATTTTATTTATTATTTAAAGTTTCTTTTATACCTCACTATTCGGCATCAGCGCGGTTTACATGGAACAAAAACATCTCAGTACATTTAACAAGTATGAGTTTACAGATAACAGTTTAAGAACTTGGATAACTGGGATACTCTATTTGTAGAACCATTCCATAAACTATTTACATAAGATCAACAAAAACATATGTATTTAAATTTACATGAGATCAACAACATAAGTATTTCTAAGTGTATATACAACTGCATTGCGTAATTCTAATACATTTGGGTTTTTGTTAAGCATTGGAGGTATATGTTGCAGGTGATCTATGTTACGGTGGCTGAAAGTATTCCGTGAATAAATAGTGCTTGATAGCCTTTCTGAATTGTTTAATATCTCGTATTGCTCTAATATCTGGGGGAAGTTTGTTCCAGCATCTAGGAGCAAAAGAATTAAATGCCCTGTTGATCGTTGATTGGGACCAATTTGTGGTTTCACTGGGTATGACTAGCATGTTTTTAGTGAGAGGTCTTCTTGCTCTTGTGCTAGGTGCTTTACAGATGAGGTCAGCGATCGTTGATGGCAAAATGTTATGGAAGGCCTTGAATGTGATAAGGAGTGCTTTATAAGTAATTCTGCATCTTATTGGGAGCCAGTGTAGGTCCATTAGGATTGGCGTAATATGGTCTCTTCTTGATGCACCAACTAAGAGACGTGCCGCAGCATTCATTACTAGTTGCAACGGGTTGATGGTGTTCATTGGTAGGCCATGTAAGACAATATTTGCATAGTCAAAGTGAGGAGTGACTATTGCCTGGAATATTGAACGGAAGTCATTCGCTTCTAACATGGGTTTTAGGTGGCGTAGGCTTTTTATCTTAAAGTAAATCGTTTTTACTGTACTTTTTATATGCTCAGTAAAATCTAGCCGTTGATCTAGTATAACACCTAGGTAGCGGATTGACTTCTTAATTGGGAGCTCAGCGTCTCTTACTTTGAATGAAACTGGTGGGGAGAATAGCTTGTTTCTGGTGACAACCAAGACTTCTGTCTTTTTGAGATTAATTTGCATGTTTTGGGCTAAGAGCCAATCT
The DNA here is from genome assembly GCA_033557465.1 of Ichthyophis bannanicus. NCBI lineage: Eukaryota > Metazoa > Chordata > Amphibia > Gymnophiona > Ichthyophiidae > Ichthyophis > Ichthyophis bannanicus. The sequence goes on along the minus strand of CM066031.1, from coordinate 742,748,935 downwards.
GTTATTGCATTGAAACAGTTGGTTAAGTTAGTGTAATTTGGACTCGTGGTGTCAATCGGAGTGAAGATAAGCACATCGTCTGCATAGATGAGGCAAGATACATTGAAGGATTTGGTGATTTGGCAGATTGGCTGCATATATATATTGAAAAGCAGCGCAGAGAGGGAGGATCCCTGTGGGACTCCTTGCGTTTGGAGGAATGGTTCGGATGTGTTTGAGCCAATGCGAACTTGTTGCTGTCGATTTTCCAGGTATGATTTATACCAGTTCAATGCTAGACCTTGAATACCCTTTTCAAAGAGTCGTGATAGTAGTATCTTGTGGTCGACTGAGTCAAATGCAGCCGATATATCTAGGAAAATCATTGCTACACCTGACTTTATGTTATTGATCGTGATGATTAGTGTATTGATTAAGGAGGTCATGAGGGTCTCGACGCCATGTGCTTCCCTGAATCCATGCTGGCTCTGATCTAACGGGGAATATGTGTCAATATACTGCTGTATTTGGCGTTGAGTCTCCTTCTCCAGTATTTTGGCAAGTATCGGGATACTGGAGATTGGACGATAGGATTCTTCCTTCTTTGGGTCCATTTGATTGTTCTTTAATAGAGGTCGTATTGAAGTTTGCTTGAGTGCGACTGGGAAGGTTCCTGATGAAAAGGAAATGTTTGCGATTTTGGCTATGTATGGACTGAGATCCGATCGCATTGATTTGATCCAGTGTGCTGGGCATGGGTCATTAGCTGCAGTTGTGGTATTCAAAGTAGCAATAAGATCTTCAATTGTTTTAGATGAAGGAGGTGAGATACTGAGGAGCGGTTCTTGAAGTTGTGTGGACTGGGGGGAAACTTGTAAAGAAGATGAATTTGTTCTGACTAATTTGGATTGGATATAGTTGGCATACTGTTGAGGGTGGATATGTTCTTGCTGTTGAGGTGACGGCTCCTTGGATAGCGCTTTAACTAAGTTGAATAACTCACGTGGTTTATTCAGAGCTCGACTGAGTAAGCCAGCATGGAATTCCTTCCTTTTGGACCACATTAGATCACGGTGATTTTTGAGATGTTCCATGTATTGATCCTGAATGACAATATCGTGGGTGCGCCTCCACTTTCTTTCTAGTCTCCTAAGTTGGAGTAGAGATGAACGAATTTCAGGAGAGAACCAGGGGGCATTTTTCTTCCTATTTTGCATTGGAGGTAGTATAGAATACTGGTGGAGAGTCTCGTTCCAGTTGTCAACCATTTCATCAACGTTGGTAGATGGCTTTGATAATTTAGGTAGTACTTGTGCTTTGATCGAATCGGTGTCAAGTGGTCTAAAGTGACTAGTTTGTGCTGGGGGCTCTCCCTTTGGTAAGCTTAGTGAGTTTGGATTTAAGGGTATCTTAAAGGCTATCAGGCTATGGTCCAACCAAGGGACAGGGGTGATGGTGAGGTCAAGAAGCATACTATGGCCTACGACTGCAGGAGGAACAAAGATGAGATCAAGGATGTTCCCTCTTTCGTGGGTCTGAGAGTTGACGATTTGCTTGAAATCTAGATTCTCCATTGCTTCTAGTAAGGCATTTGCCACCGCTGGTTTTAAGGAGGCAAGGTTAAAATCTCCTAAAAGCCAGTTTGGCTTATTAGGATTATCTGGGTTACACGCTAGGCTGATTATGTCTGAGAGATCCTCCGGATGTGCGTTTGGAGCTGAGTAGATAAGGTTTATTATGCTCATCTTATTAGCTATTGTTAAGGTGTCGAGGTACTGAGTGCTCCTGGCTAGGCTGACTTGGTATTGTAAAGAAGATCTAGCAAGAATTAATACTCCACCACCCCTTCTATTTGCTCTGTTGCATGCATAATAGGAGAAATTAGGAGGAGTCATTTGATTTACTATCACCGCATCTGACTCTGAAAGCCATGTCTCTGTGATCATTAGAATGTCAAGGTTGTGTGTTGCTATTAGTTCTGTGATGACAGGCCATTTGTTGCGAACCGAGCGTGCATTTATAAAAAATAAAAACGTATCCTAACGTATGTAGTTTTTTTCCCCTTTCATTTAAAAGCCGCGATGTTGGCTGCCTGCAAAAAGAGTTAATTCTCTGCAACCCGACCCCCAATCCGGCCTCTTAAGGACAGGGTCGGGCTATGGGGAATTAACTGGCCTCCGCAGCCGCGCCCCGATGATGACAACCAATGACGTCCTGGGAAGTTATTCCACCCAGGGGGTGGAATAACTTCCCCAGCCATTTTGCCGGCCCTGTACGTCCAGGGTTGGTGACCGCCCACTGCCCACCCTTGGGCCGCCTCTTCCCTGCCCTCAACTAACTTCCACGCACAATGTACAGAGGGGATCATGATTCTGATCCCATGGGGCACATCTAGCCCCCCCAGGATTAGAATTGTGAACAGTTATGTGCATGCAGGCCGGGACTGCAATTCCATCCAGCCTGCATGTACATGACCTGCCTGACTAACTCAGTCAGGGCTTTTAAATGGAGCCGCGGTGCCATGGCGTCCAGTTGCCAAGGCACCACGGCTCCATTTAAAAGCTGCGATGTCGGCCACCGGACAAAAGTGCTCATTCCCCACAGCCCAACTCCTGATCTGGTCTCCTAAGACCAGGGTCGGGCTGCAGGGAATGTCCTCTGCCCCCCCCCCCTGCCCCATCTGCATCCCAGCAGAACAAAAAAAACATGTCCAGGGAAGTTATTCCACCTTGGAGGTAGAATAACTTCCCCGCACAAGTCACTGGCCCTGGACGTACAGGACCAACATTAGAATCGGCCCTGTACGTCCAGGGCCGGCGACCACCCAGACTCTGCTCCTGAGCTGCGCCTTCCCTGCCCCATCTAACTTCCCCGCACAACCAGCAGAGAAGGTAAATGCGAGCAGAGAAGGCACAAATAGCTGCGATAGATGTCCCATTGGGACATCCATCCCCACTATTCATGGCACAGAATCGAGCTCTAAATGAGCAATGTGGACTAAAGGCAATAAAGTCAATGCCCTGAGGGTTGACTCACCAGGGTTTGCTCTATGTTTTGGTCTAGAAGATATGGCATGAAGGAGCCTGCTGTTGGTAGGGGCTGATCCAGGCAGTAATGTTTAGTGAAGGTGTGTATAGAAGACCAGTGGCTGCTCTTTATTATTATTTTATTTTATTTATTATTTATACCATGCTCTTTAGAATTGGTGCAGTTTACATGTACTAACAGGTCCTTTTTATTCCCTTGTCCCTGAAGGGCTCACAATCTAAGTGTACCTGAGGCAATGAAGGGTTGAGTGGCTTGCCCAAGGCCACAAGGAGTGGTCATGGGACTAGATACACCAGTCCCTCTGGCCTGGGGTTGCTTGTCCCCATGTGGGAATTGAGCCCTCAGCCTTCTGGCCTGAGGTAACCTGTCCCAACCACTGAGCTGCTCCTCCCCTTTGTTGATATTGAATTGAAGTTAGCCAGGGTAGTGGCCATGACTCAGAGGAGGTGTGTTCAGACCTTGTCTTTTAGTTGTAGACCCGATCGCACATAACAAAAGGCAATGAAGCCCTATATCTATGTGGACAGTGTGTGCTTATAAACCAGTGCCCCACCCTGTTCAGGTCATAGGAGCTGAAGGGCTGGAGGCCTTTCTGAGGGGCCTTGTTCTAGAATGTAGCACCTTAGGATCTGGGTGTAGGTGCTGTTCCTCTGGCATGGTCAATAGTTTAGATCAGGGGGGAAGCTCAATGGTTCAATGACTGGGTAAAGAAAAAAGACCTCAGGTAGGAACCTGGGGTGGGTCCTTTGAATTGAGCAGTCAGGAAGGAGCAAGGTGTAGGAGGGTATTTCATTTGGACTTGGACTTCACTGATGCATTTGGCTGAGCTGATTGCAACAAGGAAGAACATTTTCCAGGTTTTGAATTTGAGAAGGGAACCTTCAATGGTTTTAAGAGTGGTAACGTGAGCTGTATGGAGGACAGTGTTGAGGTAGCAGATTGGGGCCGGATATCGCAATGGTGGGCACCATCGGATGACATCACGCATTGTGTAGCTGACTCCTCCTGTTTGTCCTTGGAGAACTTTGAGTACAGTAGAGTTCCAGCAACTACAGGAGCCTTAAGGAAGCTCTGCCTAGCTGCTGCCGCTGCTACTTCCCTGCCTTGCATCACTAACTGTTTCTCTAGAGCAGAATGACTCAATCAGTAAGAAAAATAAGAAAGAGAAGCAGCTCAGAGTGGCTGTAGCAGGGGAAACAAGAGGATAGCAGAAAAGAGGTGTCCATTTGTGAGCCCACATTCACTTCATTTGGCCATCTAAAATTTTAAGTGCCTGCAAATTGCTTATATGCACATGTGCCTGCAAAATAAAAAGTTCTAATGCATATACAATGGGCACCTAAAGAATGAATACCTGAAATAAACACAAAAAATACATGAAACCTTGGGAAAATGTTGTTTTAAACAAGCACAATTCTACAGCAGAGAGAAAAGAGCAGTGGGCCAGATTTAGAAGGCGAAAGGGAAGTGAAAGAAAATGGATGATAAGAGGAGAGATGGGGGGTAGGAACAAAAGTGAGGATAAGGGAAGGATAGGAGAGATGGGGGGGCAGAGACATGTCTAATATAATATGGAATGAGGGGTGTTGCATTTCATTACAATACTATTTAAACCACTCAAATCTAAATACAGCTATATTTCTGCCAGGGTTTTGGGTACAGGAAAGTCACAACATTGGCACCTTAAGTTTTGATAAACTGTCCCATTTATACAATTCTCTTACAGCCAGGCAACATCAAAGAAAACACTGAAAGCAGTCCCTGATGCAATGCACACTTATTTTAACAAGCAGTAATCTCTGAAAGGAACATATATTTCTTTACGGAAAGAGTAGTGGATCTGTGGAATAGTCTCCCAGTGGAGGTGGTAGAGATGAGGACAGTAACTGAATTCAAAAAAGCATGGGACCAACACAGAGGATCTCTAAAGGTAAAAAGTGGACTGTTGTAGTTGTTATGGAAGGACAGACTAGATGGGCCTTGTGGTCTTTTTCTGTCATCATGTTTCTATATAGCAAACATCTGATAGCTACTGTAGTTAAATTGTTCTTCCAGATTTTACCCAGTCCTTGTAACCTTGGGTAAGTCACTTTACCCTCCATTGACTCAGAAGAAAAGGCCTGGCAACCTACTTCCGGTGATACATTACCAAGAAAACCCAGAGGCTGCTGGGTCGCTAGGAGTCAGCACTGACTTGATGGCACTAAAAAAAGAAAATATTTATTAACCTTGAGAGAAAATCTATTGATAACATCCCCAACTTCTGAAAAAGACTGAAAACATACCTATTTACAGAATACTTTGGAATGGATATGTAACTGAACACCAAGACACAAGGAAAGGCAGGACAGGTCAATACCCAGGCCTCTGCAATTTAATCACGCCATTCAAAGATACTTATACCATTGTCCAGATTCCAATTATACCCCCGTTACCTTGTGTCCTGTCCCACTCACTGAATACCTCCCCCAGTCAAAGTTGTACCCTGTCCTATTTATTGTATACCCCCAGTTTAAGTTAAATGTAAACCTCTTTGAATGATAAAGCGGTATAGAAAGCCTGTTAAATAAATGAATTCAATGTATTTTTTTGCCTCCAAGCCTGTTATAGTAGAGTCTAAAGTAATTAAATTATGTCACACTGCAATAAGCACAACTTCCGTAACCATCAGTAATAAAACAAATTGATAAATCAACCAGTAATTGACCTGAAATAAGTCTGCTGTTGGGCTCTTGAGACAGTATCGCCCAATTATTATCTTCCTACCATAAAGAACTTAGACAGGTCACCAGATGAGCAGTGGGTAACTGATGCAAAGAGAATCAAATTAAAATGCAAGATGACAATGAGACATTTCCTACAGATGTCACTGCCTCTGCTGCCAGATACTCAACATCTATTACTAGATTTCCGTCCGGTACAAACAAAGAGTATAGGAGAAAGAAACCCTCTTCTTACCTCCTTATAGTAGGTGCTATGGGATGGGGGAAAGACTTATTTATTCAATAGTTATCCTGTCCTTTCATATTGCTAAGGACAGATTACAAATTACATACATAATAATAAAAGTAACATATCACAGACTGGCAATACCTCATCATAACACATAAGGGAGGTGTAGGGAGGTGTGGCCTAGTGGGTGGGGCAAGTTACCTCAGGCCAGAAGGTCAGGGGTTCAAATCCCACTAGAGGACAGCAACCTTGGGCCAGAAGGACTGGGGTTTCTAGTCCCACAGGTGCTCCTTGTGGTCTTGGGCAAGCCACTTAACCCTCCATAGCCCATGTTCCCTGTAATATAGCTATCTCCAAGTTATAATGCCCTGTTCAATGTAAACCACCTTGATATCATGAAAGGTGGCATATAAGAAATGTTAAATAAAATAAATAATATTTTTATTTTTATTTATTTAACAGTTTTTATATACCTTACTCTCTTTCACTCAAAGTGGTTTACAGAGAAGATTAAACTTTTGCAGACTACTAGTGGGAGATCACTGTTGACTGCTACAATAAAACAATAAAACTTGGTAAACATGGTAACATATTTGAACTTTTAAAATTGCAAAAATTTGTGTGCAAGTATATAAACTTATTCTTGTTCTAGAACTATGTACAAAATGGTGTGTATTGTAAAATAATCTGTTGGACAGTGACCTTTGCTTGTGTATGGTTTAAGTGATGTGTCCAAAGGTAAGTCTTTAGCTTTTTGTTGAAGTCCTTGATGTCCAAAGTTGACCTGATGCCTTCTGGTAGGGTGTTCCATAAGACTGGGGCAGAGGTGGTCTGGTTGGTTTTCTTGTATTCCGGAGGAGTGACAATCACATTTTTTTTGCTTGTTCTCTTGGGGCGGTTGCTAGTGTCTTAGCTGATTAGTTCCTGTAGAATATTTGACGAGGATTTGCGGATTATTTTGAAGATTATTAGGATTGATTTGCACTTTGTGGGGGAGTGTATTGGAGCCATTGCAGCTGGTTTAGTATGGGGGTGATGTGTTCTTGTTTGTGGATCCCAGTGAGTATACGAGCGGCCGTATTTTGTGCCAGTTACAAGGGGTTGATGGAACTTTTTGGTAGACCCTGGTATATTGTGTTACAGTAGTCCAAGGTCGGTGTGATGATTGCTTGAAAGACAGTGCAAAACAGATCATGGCTGAGTAACAGTTTAAAAATAGCACAGTCATTACTTCATTTACTACTACCAGCATTAAACATTTATAAAGCCCAAGATCTTATAAGATCTTACAATGTCCCTCTTATCTCAGGAAAAAGATATATTGCAACATAGTAGCATATAGTATCTGACGGCAGATAAAGACCAGTGTGGTCCATCTAGTCTGCCCAGCAAGGCGGCAAGAGTTGGTGCACCTGCCGCTCCATGCAGGTCACCCCTCCCCATGCCTTTGTTTAGGGGTGTACCCACTGCTCTGTGTAGGTTACCCCTATTTTATTCAGATATAACTGATAGTTATGCTTATTTTGATTTTATCCTGTTGCTATAAAGGGATTCACTATGTCTGTCCCATGCCATTTTGAATTCTGTCACTGTGTTTGCCCCCACCACTTCCTTCGGGAGGGCATTCCAAGCATCCACCACCCTTTCAGTGAAAAAGTATTTCCTGACATTGCCTTTCAATTTACCCCCTTGCAGCTTCATGTTATGCTCTCTAGTTTTACAGCTTAGAAGAGGTTTGTTTGTCCATTAATACTCTAAGTATTTAAAGGTCTGAATCATATCTCCCCTGTCCCTCCTCTCCTGCAGGGTGTACAAATTCAGGTCTTCAAGTCTCTTCTCATAAGTCTTCTGATGCGAGCTCCAAATCATTTTGGTCGCCTTCCTCTGAACTGCTTCCAGCCTTTTTATATCCTTTGAGAGATACGGTCTCCAAAACTGAACACAATATTCCAAGTGAGGCCTCACCAGCGACTTGTTCAGCAGCATTAGTACCTCTTCCTTTCTGCTGGTAATTCCTCTTTGTATGAAACCCAGCATCCTTCTGGTTTTTTCCACCGCCTTGTCACACTGTTTTGCCACCTTGAGATCATCAGAAACAATCACACTGAGGTCTTTCTCCTGGTCCATGCACATCAATCTCTCGCCCCCTATCGCATACAATTCCCTTGGATTTCTGCTTCCCAAGTGCATTACACTGCACTTCTTCACATTAAATCTTAACTGCCAAGCATTAGACCATTCTTCCAGCTTTTGTAGATCTTTCCCCATGTTTCCCACTCCCTGAAGGGAATCCACTCTGTTGCAAATTTTGGTGTCATCTGCAAAAAGACAGATTTTTGCCTTCTGAAACATTCAGCCTTCTGAAAACATAACAGATTGTCCATAGAACAGTATTTTTTTGTATTCCATTCCACAGTAATGGCAAGAACATGAATAGGCATTATGAGGTGCATATTCAAGATGAAAATGTTTGCAAGAGGGAACCACTAACACGCAATCTGATTGAGATCCTAGAATTCAGACTGGGATATTCTTCTGCAATTTACAATATAGGCTGGACGCTGACCATAAAAATATTTAAAAGCCAAGAGAAGCATTCTAAAAATACAACGCTTCTCAATCGGTAGCCAATGAAGTGAGTTTAGGTAAGGAGAGACATAATCTCTAAACCTCAAATCAAAATCAGTCTCACAGAAGCATTCTGTATCCATTGAGTCTCTTTTTTGATTTTGCATTCAATCCATAGAGTGTTACAATAATCAATCCTTGATGTTATAAATGCATATCTGTAAAAGCTGTAAAATCTCAGCTTGTGAAAAAAAGCTGACAGATCTTATAGAATTGTCACAAGTAATAGAAACAGGTCTTAACGGTTTGGGAGATGTGTCTCCCTCTATTTCTCTCCAAGGCCCCAGTTCTCGGTATGTGCAGGTCAAGGGTCTCTCACCACGCTCCAACAAGCAGAGGGCCGCCTCTACAAACCCCAATGTCTACAAAAAAGGTCTTGTATAAATAAAATAATAATCTTTATGGGGTGATTGAATTAAAGTAATAAAATCCAATCTGTTTCCTAAAAGTTAACCAACTTCCACTATACTCCGGCATATGTGAATAGATGGTCTGTCAATAGTTCAATTATATCATAGTTTACAACAACGTTCTCTGTAACTGATATGTGTTTGATGTAAACCACCCCTGATCGTTGGAAGGGGCGGTATAGAAAAACTGTTCTAGATAAATAAATAACTAGAGGGTGGGAAAGTGGGAATTCATGACTGGAAATCACTCTGAAATAAGCTCAAGAACATAAGATATGCCATACTGGGTCAGACCAAGGTCCATCAAGCCCAGTATCCTCTTTCCAACAATGACAAGTCCAGGTCACAAGTACCTAGCAGGTTCCCCAAAAGACACAAGCCTCTCAGTATTCTTCCTTAGATCATCCTCTGGTCTGTGACTCCCGCTCTCTGCAGACTTCACTTTCTTACTGGTTAGCATGGAAGTTTTAGCTGGGGACCCGTGATACCGTTTAGTGCAGTGCTCAAACTACCCACTGAACCCCATGCTATTGGGTAGCTCACTTTAGTAGGCATGTCCCTAAGTGATATAGCAATAGCATAGTACTGGAATAGAGCCCATAAATCCAGCCATGTTTAAAATGTCACCTTCAAATAATGCACAATTGACATTGTTTGACATTGCACACAATATCAAATTATGCTTCATGAAAAGTAGAAAACGGAACATTGTTTCTTAGTAAGATCTTTTCTAGAAATTAGCTGCTTTAACCACCTGGGGTATAAAATACTTAAAAAAAATTTCAAATATTAAGAGAGCGAAGATTAAATGCAAAAACGAGTTTAGATCAAAATCATATTTGTCATTTGCCTTCATTTCCTAAACCAAAAATTGTATTATGCAGCAATTTTATACAGCATATCATAAGATGACTTCCTCATCACTTATTAAAAACATCCCATGGTGAATTTACTTTCTTCATCTCCTATTATTACAGTAAGCAGAATTTTTTTTTAGAACAATTAAGGTTTATCAGTATTTAGACAGCAAGAATTGGCAAAGATTTCCTTCCCATTGCATTGCTAGTGTGGATGCCTTCCATCAATCTTTGATTGCCTACAGCCAGCTATAAAGTGGTGTCAGTCCATATCTTTACAGCACTTGACTCTGGTTGTGAGAATATGTCAGAGATGCCCATTACCTGTACAGAAGTATCATATGATCATAAACAGCTGCATCAGAGCTAGTCCTTTATGGTTTTTGCAGACATAGTCAAATGGCTTTCTCTAGAGTAATCTTAAGTGAGTAAATGGCTCCTGTACACAATAACACACTAAGAGGGTCATCCCAGAACACAAATCAGGGGTTTGAACATGCTGCAGGAATGTTTATGTGCCAAAAATGTCCCTGACCATATTCTGAAACATTGTTTTTGTGCACGTACATGGCGCTAGCACAGAGATCTCAGAACATGCCCAGAAGGGGCAGAACAGTGAAGTGGTCAGTGGTGGAAACATATAAAACCTGTTTAGGAAAGGTCCATGTACGTTTTAAGTGTTTCCCAGAAATGTCCACGTTACTCCTGCTGAAACGTGGAATAAGGCCAGGACTTCAAAAATATTCTGTTGTGTTCTGCAGTTCATCCGATATAGAAGAATGGTTGTGACAAGTATGTGCTGAACTGGTGTGACTGCAGTCTGGAAAACCACAAGATGCAGTTATAAGAACAGAAAGCATAGGTGAGGGAATGTTGTAAGGTAAAGAAACATTAATAAACAGCCTTACCGAAATGTTAAGAAGGGCAATAGTATTTCTTCAAGCTATGCTAAAATGTGCTGTTTGTGCTAAAACAGCTGATCCAGGCGACCCTAACAACTCCTGTGTTCTGAAAACTGGGACCACTGATGTAAGAATAGTATGTGAGCGAGTCTGGAAATAAATCATGTTGCAGGGAGAAAGGGACATCATGTGTAGAGTCTACACAACTTAGAAGTATAATTTCTGAGAAAAAAACCCAAAAAACAAAATATGACCTGGACAGGAATAATGGCACCCTTCACTAATATTTGGTTTCACAACCCTTGGCAGCGATGACAGCCTCAAAATGTTTCTTTTAGCCATCTGTTAGTTTGTACATCTGTCTGATGGTAGTTTCTCCCACTCTTCAACTGTGATTTGCTCCAGCTCATAAATGTTTCCAGGATTCCTTTACCAATGGCAGATTTCAGCTCTTTCCCAAGGTTCTCAATTGGATTGAGATCAGGATTCACTGCTGGCTAGTTTAAAGCGGTCCATTTGTTCCTTTTTAACCATTCTTTTGTACTTTTAAATATATGTTTTGGGTCATTGTTCTGCTGGAAGACACATGACCTTCGACCTAGACCTAGCTTTCTGACACTAGGTAGCACATTTTGCTCCAAAGTACCTCAGTAGTTCTCTGACCTCATGATTCTTTTATACGTTCCAGCCCCCAGTTCCTGAGGCAACAAAATAACCCCACAACATTATGGAACCTCCATCATATTAAACTGTAGAAGTGGTGTTTTTTTTTCCTGGCCTGCATTGACAACGAGCTCAAGTTTGGTTTCATCTGTCCACAGAACTATTTCCCAGAAGGATTGTGGTTTCTCGAGGTGGGTTTGGGTAAAGATCAGGCGTGCCTTTTTATGTCAATATTTGAGCAGTGGGGTCCTCCTTGGCCTTCGCCCATGAAGTTCTTCTTTGTTTAGTGCACAGCGAATGGTGCGGGTTGAAACCACCACTCCAGATTGCTCCAGGTCAGCCATGACGTTTTGAATATTATACGTGTGTTTTTCCAACAGTTTGCACTAGTCTTCAAAGACTTCTTGGATTCATTTTCCTCTTCCCACCACGTACTGGGAAGTTCTTGACAATTCCATGAGCAGAAAACTTCTTAATAACATTGCAAACTATAGACACAGAAATCCCTAAGATCTTTGGAGATGGCCTTGTACCCCTTTGAAGTTGGATGTTTAGTGATAATTGGTTTTCTGATGGTCTCAGGCAGCTTTCTTGTCTTCACCATTGTGAAAATGGAACAGGGAGTTAATTATCAGGTCCTTCAAAGTCAATTACATGATCTATGCTGATGATGTCTTATTATATATGCCATTCTGCATTGATAAGATGAATCTCACCACCATATCCAACTGTTTTAACGCCATCTCAGACTGGCTACTGACTCAAAATCTCAGAATCCAGAACAAGAAAACAGAGGTACTTTTCATCTCAAGAAACCCCAAGTTCACACCACCTACATTCCTTGAAGTCCATGATGCTAAGTTGCAAGTAAAACCCCACATCCGTTATCTTGGTGTTACCCTGGATCAAAATCTAGACATGAAGACCCACATAGCCAACACTGTAAAGTCAATTTATTTCAAGATTCGCTCCCTTAGACACCTTCGCCAACTAATTGATCCAGATGATTTCCGTACTGTCTACCAGGCTTTAATTATCCCACACTTTGACTTCGCAAATTGTATACTACAGGGGCTCCCCCAATCAACCCTCAACCCGCTTCAACTAGCATTAAACAGTGCTGCAAGAGTGCTCTTCGGGGTACCAAAAAGAGAACATGTAACACCTCTCCTGAAACAATTACACTGGCTCCCTATCCAAGCGAGAATCACCTTCAAGACCCTGCTACTAGTCTTCAAAGCTCACAAAGGACCTGCTCCCTCCTCTCTATCAGAGTTGATACAACCTATCCCCTCCAACAGGCTTAGAAGAACCTCGGAACTAAACATGCTTAAAGTTCCAAAAGAATCCTTAAAATACATCTCTGCAACTGTGAACCGATCATTCAGCTTATGTGCTCCAAAACTGTGGAACACCCTCCCACCACACATTAGGGCCATCTCTGATATCCCCCAGTTCAAAAAGGCCTTGAAGCATCACCTTTTCATCAAATACTTTCCAGAGAACACAATAACACAAGTTCATCCAAATAGCTCTAATCCCGTTCCTATCTAACAAGATGCCTTTTCATGTAATATTACTATCATATGTATATAGTTCAATGTCTATTATCCTTTGTTACAATTACCCCGGTTTTCCACGTTTTTCTTCCTGTTCCATGTAAAAACAGATATATGTATCTTATCTGATGTTTTGTAGTTCTATGTAAACCGCGCTGATAATAAATAGTGCGGTATATAAAAATGTTAAATAAATAAATAAAATAAATAAATGTGGACATTTTAAACATTAGAGCCATCATTCATTGGTCATGTGAGTACTGACAATTGATCACAGGTCCGTCTAATTTTACTTTTGTTCAAACCGATTTGAATTGTTTATAAGGGTGCCAATAATCATGTCCTAAATTAACTATAAAGCCCATACAGATAGCTTGAAGAAGAGCAGGAAAATTGACAGGCTTGAAACAGTGTTGTGTCGCGGTACCCAACGGACTGTTTTGTGCTGCCACTAATATGATCATTGGATAAGTATACTGATGTTTCTTTTTTAGAGCTGTTAAGCTTTTCTGAAACAGTGGCAAAAAATATGTACCATTTTTTTGTTTAACGGACTTATGTGTTTCCTCTGAAAAAGGATTTTTCAATCTGCAGAAGAATTTGCCAATACTTGGTTATTAACTAGGTTTTGGAGAACAGCTCTGGTGAGCGTTTTTTCTCCCTTACTCAAGCTGGTTTGGCTGTTTTCTTAAATGATTGAACTGGAGGACCTACTTCAAGAGAGGGTTTTCTCACTCTCATTGTAGGTGATCCGACAAAAAATTATTGGGACTGTCCATTGGAATTTGGACAGTTAGGTCTGTAATGTGAGCAGGGGCGGCCCAAGGGGGGTGCGGGGCCATGTGCGGAGACTCGGTGCGGGGCCTCATTTGCATAAGTGGCCTTATTTGCATAAATATTTGCATAATGCTAACATTCATTAAGAGACATGTTTACTAAAAGTTAGTGTGTGTATGGATAAAGACAGACTAAAAGATTTCTACATTACTATAATCCAGTGCCAACCGCCAGGCACATTAGGAACTACTACAAACACTGCCCATTTAGAACCCATAGCAAACCCGCCGTATCCTAACAGCACTACCAGAACTCACAAAGCACCATACCCTACCTATCAAAAGGCAACACTGCAAATATTAAACCAATACATTTCAGAGAAAAACAATACATGACCTACTGGGGAAAGAGAACAAGTGGCAATGTCAAATAGGAATTACATAAACAGAATACCTCAGCTCAGTTACACATGCAGAACATAGACCATCACCAAACAAGGAATCACAATTTAGAAACAGGAAGGCAATAATTAAACTGGGAACCCCAAAAGCCAAACTTGGAATGTACAACAACTGTAGAAATAAAACTATAAATTAATTTCCTCTTGTACCAAACAAAGCGCAGACGTTAATGATGCACATTTCCCAGAGCTTTCATATTCCAGTTAATAAATTCAAAATAAAGAGATATCTTTCTACCTTTTGTGCATTTTTTTCCGGTTGCAATTGCTCCAGCCACTTTCTTCTGGTTTCTTCATGTTTTCTGCTAACTCTCCATCATCTGCTGTCTCTTCTCTCTTCTAGTTTTTTTTCCATTCTCTCTCTCTCTACATCTGCTTTAACATACTAATCTTTCTCCTTTTGCTCTTTCCTCATTCCTATTTCATCCACTCACATTTTACCCCTCCATCCTCAATCCCCACTTACTCTCCCAATACCCAGCTAAGTGTAGATTTTTTACCCCTACCACACAAAATATTTTTCCCCTCTCCATTTTACTCTCCCAGCCCCATCCCATTCTAATCCTCCCCTAATCCTCCCCCAACATCAGCTCCCTTCTAGTTCCAGTCTCACCCAGCATCCATTCCCTTCTTGTCCCTGCATCAGCCCATTTCCAGTCCTAGCCCCCCATCAGCCCATTTCCAGTCCTAGCAACCCCCCAACCCAATACCAGTCCTAGCCCCCCCCCCCATCAACCCACTTCCAGTCCTAACCCCCCCATCAGCCCACTTCCAGTCCTAACCCCCCCATCAGCCCATTTCCAGTCAGCCCCCCATAGCCCATTACCAGTCCTAACCCCCCCCCCAACAGCCCACAGCCCATTACCAGTCCTAACCCCATCAGCCCACCTCCAGTCTTAATCCCCCCAGCCCATTTCCAGTCCTAGCAACCCCCAACCCATTACCAGTCCTAGCCCCCCATAGCCCACTCCCAGTCCTAATCCCACCAGCCCATTACCAGTCCTAACCCCATCAGCCCACCTCCAGTGTTAACCCCCCCATCAGCCCATTTCCAGTCCTAGCCCCCCCATAGCCCATTACCAGTCCTAACCCCCCCCCAACAGCCCACAGCCCATTACCAGTCCTAACCCCATCAGCCCACCTCCAGTCTTAATTCCCCCCAGCCCATTTCCAGTCCTAGCAACCCCTCCAACCCATTACCAGTCCTAGCCCCCCATAGCCCACTCCCAGTCCTAATCCCACCAGCCCACTCCCAGTCCTAATCCCACCAGCCCATTTCCAGTCCTAATCCCCCTCACCCAATTTTCAGTTTAAGCCCTCCCATACCCCATTACCAGTCCTAACCTCCCCATCAACTCACTTTCAGTCCTGATCCCATCAGCCCATATACAGACTTAGCGCCCCCATAGCCCATCACCACTCCTAACCCCCCCAGCCCCCCCATAGCCCATCACCACTCCTAACCCCCCCCCAGGCCCCCATAGCCCATCACCACTCCTACCCCCCCAGTCCCCCCATAGCCCATCACCACTCTTAAACCCCCCCAGCCCCCATAGCCCATCACCACTCCTAACCCCCCCCTGCCCCCCAGAGCCCATCACCACTCTTACCCCCCCCCAGCCCATCACCACTCCTACCCCCCCAGTCCTCCCATAGCCCATCACCACTCTTAAACCCCCCCAGCCCCCATAGCCCATCACCACTCCTAAACCCCCTGTCCTCCCATAGCCCATCACCACTCTTAAACCCCCCCAGCCCCCCATAGCCCATCACCACTCCTAACCCCCCCAGCCCCCCATAGCCCATCACCACTCCTAACA
Source organism: Ichthyophis bannanicus (assembly GCA_033557465.1). NCBI lineage: Eukaryota > Metazoa > Chordata > Amphibia > Gymnophiona > Ichthyophiidae > Ichthyophis > Ichthyophis bannanicus. The sequence continues at coordinate 742,732,880 of CM066031.1, read as the reverse complement.
CCCCCAGCCCCCCCATAGCCCATCACCACTCTTAACCCCCCCAGCCCCCCCATAGCCCATCACCACTCTTAACCCCCCCCCAGCCCCCCCATAGCCCATCACCACTCTTAACCCCCCCCAGCCCATCACCACTCTTAACCCTCCCCCAGCCCCCCCCTAGCCCCTCACCACTCCTACCCCCCCAGTCCTCCCATAGCCCATCACCACTCTTAAACTCCCCCAGCCCCCATAGCCCATCACCACTCTTAACCCCCCCAGCCCCCCCATAGCCCATCACCACTCTTAAACCCCCCAGCCCCCCATAGCCCATCACCACTCCTAACCCCCCCAGCCCCCCCATAGCCCATCACCACTCTTAAACCCCCCCAGCCCCCCATAGCCCATGACCACTCCTAAACACCCCAGCCCCCATAGCCCATCACCACTCTTAACCCCCCCCCAGCCCCCCCATAGCCCATCACCACTCTTAACCCCCCCAGCCCCCCCATAGCCCATCACCACTCTTAACCCCCCCAGCCCCATCACCACTCTTAACCCCCCCCCAGAGCCCATCACCACTCCTCAACCCCCCCCAGCCCCCCATAGCCCATCACCACTCCTAACCCCCCCCCAGCCCCCCATAGCCCCCCATAGCCCATCACCACTCCTTACGCCCAGCCCAGCCCAGGGAAATTTTTTTAAAAAAAGAAGTTGTCTTCTCCGGCAGCCGGGGCCGCCGCGGCAGAATCGAGTGTGCCGCGGGGGCCCCCCTGCCCAGCAGAGCCTGCCCTCCCCTTTATCACCTGTCTTCGCAGCTCTAATCAAACGCGCCGGCTTTCAGAGCGCGAGGGAGAGTTTCTCCCTCGCTGCTCTATTAAGCCCGCGGGGGCTGATGGGAAGTTCCCATCAGCCCCCGCGGGCTTAACAGAGCCGCGAAAGGGAAACTAGCCCTTTCGCGCTCTGAAAGCCGGCGCGTTTGATTAGAGCTGCGAAGACAGGTGATAAAGGGGAGGGCAGGCTCGGGAGGGCAGGCTCTGCTGGGCAGGGGGGGCCCCGCGGCACACTCGATTCTGCCGCGGCGGCCCCGGCTGCCGGAGAAGACAACTTCTTTTTTCTTTTTAAAAATTTTACTTTAGGATTAGAATGTTTTTTGCGCGGGGCCCCCTGAAACGCGGGGCCCTGTGCAAAAAACATTCTCGCTCAATGGACGGGCCGGCCCTGAATGTGAGAGATCAGTGAGTGTTTACCTTATTTTTTGGAATAATCATGTCCTGGCAATGTCCCAGTTTTTATACTATTTCCTACTATTTCTTTTTTTTAAATTGATCTTGTTTTATTTGATTCTTTTATGTGTCAAATATATAGTCCAAAGTCATTTCACTTGTCACTTTTTTTAAGGAGATATCGCACATTAAGGGTGGAACTGCAAGGGTGCAAATAATGTTGGCCACAACTGTACCTGTTCCAGGACATGTATAGTCATTGGATACGCTCTTGTTCCGGCATCCAAAGACCCGGAGACATATGAAAAAAGACACTCTACTATCCCCCACATTTTTACTGATGAGAACAAAAATAATAGGGAAATTAGGACATTTGATTGCAGTTCAGTACGTCGATGCACATCCTTGCATACAAAATACCTTGAGTTTAGCATAGCTTAAAAGACACTGACCTCTATGTTTGAAGCAGGGACATCTATGTGGCTGCCATGCGCCAACCATGTTGGGGAATCCGTGTTTCCAAAATCCAGCTCAGAAGATATGGGAAAGGATATAAATGTGCTCCAAAGGGGTAGCTTGGATGGAATTTACACCATTGTGTCCGGTTATAAAATCACCCTCCATGTATGTTAATAAGTGGAGTTTTTCTTTGGAGTCAGAGGGAAGATGGCCAGATAGGTAGAAAGTCTACAGTCTAGTGGGAAATCAACAGGAGCCTATCTATAGCGGTTCAGCAAAAGAACTATTTACCGTCAGATATACTCTGCAACAAAAGTGTTATTTGTTATCTGTTCCACGTAACTGATGTTCTGTTCCCTGTAAAGCACTTTGACCTGGTGAAAAGCGATATATAAGCCTAGCTAAATAAATAAAGAAAACGTAGGGCCTGATATTCAGCAGCAGTGGAAGCTGCCGCCATTGAACCTTGAATCAGGATATTAAATGCTGGGGCAATATCTGGCCACGGGCATTGAATACCCAGGTCAGCTGAATACTGATGAAGCTGACCGGGCAGCGGTGATATACAGCCACTTCTTGATTAGCTTCCGTTCATAACTTACACTGCATAGCGATAACCGGGCAATGGCTTCATTTATTTATTTATTTACATTCTCTTATATACCGCGCTATTCCACATCAGTGCGGTTTACATTGAACAAACTGAAATTACATTGAACAGGGCATTATAACTTGGAGATAACTATTTTACAGGGAACATGGGCTATGGAGGGTTAAGTGGCTTGCCCAAGACCACAAGGAGCACCTGTGGGACTAGAAACCCCAGTCCTTCCGCCCCAAGGTTGCTGTCCTCTAGTGGGATTTGAACTCCCGACCTTCCGGCCTGAAGTACCTTGCCCCAACCACTAGGCCACTCCTCCACTCCTGTCATCGCTGTTCATGTCATCGCTACCCGGTTATCGCCATATGCTGCCTCCACGCCACCCCCCCGGAATGTCTTGATGCTGGCCGGTTAGCATGTGAGTGTGTAGTGCTGGCACCCGCGGATATTCAATGGCACTAACTGACCCAGTCGGCACGATTAACGAGGTAAGCGGGTCTGCTAACCACATTAATCACTTTGAAAATCCCCCTTTAAATTCTAAAATGATTCCATGTATCAAGCAGAATAGGTTCTAATAGGGAGAAAACCTAGGGTGGCGCCTCTTCAAAGAATGCCTTTGCTGGGGAGTGGTTAATGAAGAATGCACTAATGTGGGCAGATTCCAGTGACTACCTTGTGCACTGTATTGACTTTTTGATCTTTATGGATTGTGCCTGATGGAAATGCAGAATCTATTTGCATAAAGTACCCCAGTACATCGTTTAATTTTGGAATAACCTCAGCAAAAGTGACTGTGTGTGTATGGGGGGGGGGGGGGGGTTCTAATTCAGTTCCTCTACCCAGTCATGGGAATACACCAAGCATCTCAGGTTTTCAGGATACTGATAATATGCATGAGAGAGGTTTGCATTTCTGTGCAAATTTATCTCATATATATGCATTGTGGATATCCTGAAAACCCAACTGACTGGGTATGTCTTCAGGACTGGGCTGAGAATCACTGTTCTAATGGGAAGTACCAGGGCCACGAAAGACTCTCTTCTATTCCTTCTCTACTATCTGGAAAGGACCCTGCTCTACGGCTTGTTGGTTGGTCCTCGAACACTCTAATGAGCCCAAGGGAGCTTAGCTGCTTGTCTCAATCAAAAACATTTTGTTTTAGTAATATTTACTGTTTGGAACACCAGTCAATGTGCAGAGATGAAGTTTGTACAAAACAATGAGCCTAGAAGGTAATCTACATCCCTGCTCAGGAACAGATCTATATCCATAGCCATCATTTAGGTCAGGACATGGGATTGAAGTGTATTTATGTTTTGTCTCTTAATCCCTACCCCAATTTCTTTTACTGCTTTCAATCTTCCGCTTTCATAACAAGTGAGCTTCTACCAGAAAACAATTCTGGATTAACTGAGAAAAAAAATCTTAAGCAGAAGCCACAGCGGTACCTGTTTCCTTCACAAATGAGACAGAAAATCCAAGCAAAGCTGCTAAGTCATGACACATTAAATTTAGGAAAATGGTTTACGTTTTCATGGCGAATGGGACTTCATTGTGTGTGGAAGCGCTCATGATATATAGTATAATTTCTGTTAATAAATGTATACTTTATGATGCATTGTACCATTCTGGCAAAGGAGATTGTCTCGTTCCACTTCCTTGCTTAAATCATAAGACAGGTGGCAATAAACCTTTAGAGATATTTCCCTGGAACTTCTATCAGAAGGAAAATTCAAATAATAACATAAACCTGAAATCCAAAAGCTAGCCTTTCCCCGTGCTTTGCACTGAACAGTCTTAAAATGTCATCGCCTCTTAGGACAGCCATTGCTTCCATGTGTTGGTTAAGCAGAAAACAGCATTTGGAGTGTTCATCAATGGAGCCCCATCTACCTGGGAAGGGGACGGACGGTAGGACAAAATGCAGACTGTGCACAGTAACTTCCTAATGGCAAAGCAGAGTGAGAAAGACCCTGTAGTATTGGTTAAATCAGTGCATATTTCCTAGGAAACAAGTGCCAGTCCTCATAGGCAGGGCTCTGTCATTAATACATGAGGGCCATGGGTCAATGAAAAAGGTGCTAGTACTATATACCATGGGTATGTACACCATTAAAAAAGCCCTGGGTTAAATGGACTGTAGAGTTAGAGGGTAATTTCATAGCAGGGCACCTATGCCAAAGTTCCAGACATGCCAGTTAGTATATCCGTGGGCGCTGCCACTACACACCCGATGCTACGTGGCTTTCTGCGGCAGGGCAGGGATGGCATCTGTTGCTAACTGGGCAGTGGCGATATTGAGCCACTGCCCAGTTAGTGACCTGCAGGTAAAGTCAGACGCAGCCAACATTACTCGTGGAAGCTAAATGGGCAGCGGCTCAATATCAGATTGTCAATGCCAGAGTTAATCTTCAGTGGCAACAGCTAGCCACATTAGCAACGCCAGCCACCGCTGAAGATCAGGCCCAAACTCTTTTATGCCTGTTGCATAAAGGCAACATAAGGTCCTGTTCACTAAAATACAGTACACAGCTGCAGTTGCTGCATATTAGTTGCAAAAATTAATGTTTGATTACTGCAAAACCTCTGTAGTAACTGTTAGGAATGAGCCCAGCCACTCCCTATACAGTTAACACAAAGAAAAACCATTTGCTGCTCATTAAATGCATGCCCTAGATGACGTTTACTTACTGTGGTGCCGTTAAGTGATCTGCATTATCCACTGAGGTAGCAGCCAACATGCGGCAAGTTACCTTGTGTGAACTGTAAGGCACAGCCCATTCCCATTCCTCACCCCTTTCCATATTCTGCAGTTAATACAGGAATTAGCAAGTGCTAAGGGTCAAGCCACCATGTTACCTGTCACAGTGGATAGGTGCTAATAGTTAGTGTGAACTAATTCATAGGGACGTGTGTTCATTAGGGTACATTTGGTTCATTAATGCCTTAAAAAATCCATAAGGTCTGTGCTGGTAATGTGTGTGTGAGCCTCGTTGCTGGCATGGGGCTGTGCGCTACTTGCAGGGAGATGGGTACAGTTGTCCGCCTGCCTTTACCATGCCTCATCATAGTAAAATGACCATGGGAGCAGCTAACGCTACCCATTGAGATGGCATTAGTTGCACCCGAGGTACTTGTGTAACTAATGCCAGGTAGTGTGGGTACAAACACCCTCACTATCTGTGTCGTGGTGGGAACACCTTTGTCCCAAACAGTCACCATCTCATCACACACTGCAAGAGTAGCATGAGGTTTTTAATGTAGGGATCCCATGCTATGATATGCTCACCCCACACTACCCTTTAATAAACATGCCACATAGGGGCCCTTTTACTAAAGTGTGCTGACATTTTGCATCTAATGCATCTTTAGTGTGCAAAACCAAGATGCATTAACTGTGAAGCCATTGCATTACTGGTCAGGGGTGTGGACAGCATTACCCCAATAGGTAACAGACATGGCACTGCTCAATCACGTGGGTCACCAATATCGTGGGTGCAATTAACTTCACCTATTGAGGGGAAGGTAATTGCACCTGCACTATTTGTAAGATGCATGATTAGCACATGGTGTGTATCCATAAATGATGGCATGGTGCTCACCACATCCCATTTCCACCCCTAACCTGCCCATTTCCTACGTAATGCATGGGATTCAGTTAGCATGGACATTGGTGTGCACTGTCACTGACGTGCACTAACAGCATGGGCCACTGCATGTGATTAGCATGTCCCCAAACCCACGCTAACTGTATAACGTGTTAGTAAAAGGACTCCATAGTACATATGAAACTGATTTAAGGTGCATTAACCTGTGAATTAATGCAGTTAAGTCAATTAGAGGCATGCTTACTAAATCATAGTAGACATTTGCAGATAATGGGGTAAGCAGCAAAAATGTGCAGATAGCATTAGCTGCAAAAGTCACGCCTTATCCGCTGGGGGCATTCACAGCATTTCCCCTGCAGATAACACACCGAAATGCAAAGAACACAGTCAGACAGCAGTCTGGATGCAACTAACAATGACATTAGTAGCACTTACACTGTCTGCAAATCCAACAGTTACCATGTGCTGTTGAGACCTGTGGTAACTGCACACTGCTGACAGGCCCACTCTCTGCCCTAAACCTGACCACTCCTGCAGATAGCACAGGAAATCACTGCGTGCATTAGCTGTTAGTGCACGCTATCTGGCCGCATTATCTGCCAGGTTAAGAGCTAACCCAGTTTAGTAAATATGCCCGTTAGTGCACGCTAAAATGCTATAGTCCACATTTAAAATTTTCTATTAAAATGAATGTGTGAATTGACCGAAAAAAGCCACCCAAAATTCAGCAAAAATGTAGAAAAAAATGAAAATAAAGCAAATTTGTTTTGTTTGCACAAATTTATTTATTTACAGTCTCTTTTATACCGCGCTATTCAACATCAGTGCGGTTTACATTGAACATAGAAACGTACACATTTCATTGGCTGATCCGTGTTTACAATGAACAGATATTAAAACTTGGATAACTTGGGGTAACTATTTACATCTATGCAACAAGATAGGTATTACCCTTTAAATTCCAACTCATCTAGGAATTTATAGGCCGATATGATGCCCATAGTGGTCAGTATTTTTTAATCACCAGTATCTGGATAGTGACCGGTGCTGAATATTCAGATTATGCATGCCCAGCATGTTTCTGACAGTTAATGCACAATCCTGAACCTAATGCATGGTGTGATTAATGTGCGTGCATCTGATAACATCCATAGAGTCATCATTATGTGTACTCATGCTAATTGCCATAATGCTGCTGAGTGCACAAAGCCATCCACATGCTAGCCAATAAGAAAGGCCCGCTCATATAATCCCTAATCTTACAAAGTTTCAGATGAGTAATGTGATTTTCCTTTGAGTGACATTCAGTGATTACAGGAAGCTGTTTACGGAAAGAGTGGATTGATATTAACTGAAGAGTTGATTAATTGCAGAGGCTGGTCTTTTGGGCCGTTTATAGCCTCAGGCAAATTTGGTTGTTGAGACCTTTTAAAATTGAAGAATAAAAAGGAGGGTCTGTTACAAGAGTATGTTTCACATCCTCATCACAGACGATCCGACAAAAAATATAAAAATCTATAGTATACTGTTTATTAAAACATGTTAATGATGGTGTGATAGGGATTATATGAGCGGGCCTTTCTTAATGGATTATATTTTGGCTTGGCTTAAAAGGTTTCTGGTGTGAGATCCACATGCTAGTGGCACTGTGCTCTCCACGCCCACACTCCTAATGGTTACAGCTCTGGCTTGGGATCCAAGAGACCACTAGCACTCCTTGTGACCTTGGGCAAGTCACGTAACCCTCCCCATTGCCTCAGAAAAAAAAATCCGTTATCAGCGTCCCTGCTTAATATACATTACCAAGTTTAAGTTCCAATGCAAACCACTTTGACTGAATGATAAAACGGTACAAAAAACCTGCTAAATAAAATAGCTTATCCCAATGGTTCTTAACCCAGTCCTCCCATACCCCCTAGGCCAGTTGGGTTTTGTGGATATCCACAATGAATATGCACGAGAGAGATCTGCATAAAATTGAGGCAGTGAATACAAATCTCTCTCATGCATATTCATTGTGGATATCTTGCAAACCTGACTGGCCTAGGGGGCATGGGAGGACTGGGTTAAGAACCACTGGCTTATCCAGTTAGCAATTAGGACAGCTTTTTGGCTGTGCTGAAAATCGCCTCTATCCAGCTCATATCTCAGGATAGCGCCAAGATGGTCTGTAAAGATATTCAGCAGCACTATCTGAACAGAGCCTCTGAATATCTCTTTCAGTGGGACTTATCCAGCTCACAGGTGCTGCTAACCAGTTAAGACCCTTTAAATCTGGGGCTCCGAGAGCTTATTAACACACCTTAGTAAAAGACTCCAGTAGGCGCCTCTGTGCCTTTAGAAAATAGACTCCTACAATTACTTCAGTAGTGCACATATGTACATTTGCTCTAGAGATGTAAATGTGCATGGGTAAGCATAGTTTATAAAAATATGTGCATACATGGCATCTCTATGAAACTATGGGCCCTGCTGTATGATTAGCGGCAACACCAATGCACAGGAAGTGTAGCCGTCGTGTGCCGTCAGGAGCATGCCCAGCAAGTTTCCAGCACTTAATGCACCATCATGAACCCTAATGCATGGCGTGATTAACGTGGGTGCATCTCATGACATCCATAGAGGCATCATTATGTGCACTCATGCTAATTGCCACAATGCCACTGAGTGCACAGCAGCCATCCACACGCTAGCGGCACTGTGCTCTCCACATCTAACCTGTCCACCCTTCACCCTAGCATGTGATGAAGTGCATTTTAGCATCCAGGAGCTGACATGCACAAATATTTACCACACATTAAAATGTCCATTGACTGGTTAGCGACCTTTAGTAAAACTTCCCCTATGACTCCAGGAATGTATATGCACAGAAATCTAGATGAGAACCTACAAAGTAACCAGAGCTCTCAAATGCACAAAATAAAATCAGATTTGCCTGGCAAAGGGCAGCCAAATTTTGAAAAGCACTTTATTATTGCAACCCAGGAGCTGTTCTGATTGAGTCTCCAGCGTTAATTATGTTTTTTTCCCATGCATCTGCATCTTAGATAAAGTGACACTTTAAGTGCATCATTCACTTATCAACAAATTAGCCTCTGAACAAATCAAAGTGATGTCTTCACTCATCTAGAATAGACGCCATAATTGCAGTTTTGTAACGTGGAAGCACACATACTTGAGCACGGAAATTTCATTACTACCTTTAATGAACAGAACATTTGAGAGGAGACAGTCACAGAAACTCAAAGAATTAGTACTGATGAAGTTGGCTACCAAGGACAGTGCAAAATGTTTTTGAGAACATGTATTCAAAAATTATCCCTTTCTGATTCATTCTCTGAAGTTCACTGTTTTCCCAACAGACTGAATATGTTTGGTGGGGGGCGGGGGGGGGGGAGCCTTAATACATCAGCTGCTCATTCTTTTTTCTCAAACCCTGCCTAGTCATTGGCAGCTAGTTTGCATAATATCAACCTCTTGGCAGGTTGTTTCTTATCGCTAAAGAATACCTTCCTTTGCTTTCAGGCGCTCGATTTGCATTATTATTAGTCTTCGCTGGTACTTGGGGTATGATCTCAAAAGAGTGCATGAGATAAGAGGAGAATGAATCCTGGCAGATGACCTGGAAATTGAGATTTGCTAATCACATAAGAACATAAGAGATGCCCCACTGGATCAGATCAAGGTCCATCAAAGCCAGTATCCTGTTTCCAAAAGTGGCCAAGCCAGGTCACAAGTATTTATTTATTTATTTATTTATTTCAGTGCTTTTCTATACCGCCCCTTCCAGAGATCAGGGGCGGTTTACAAGGAACTTAAACAACAATATAGCAGAACAGTGCAATATTGAATTACATTAAACATTAGTTGAGCAAAAAACAAGGAACTTAAACAACAATATAGCAGAACAATGCAATATTGAATTACATTAAATATTAGGTGAACATAAACTAGGTTACATAATAACTAGGTTAAATGGAAAACAATGTGATGGTTATTAACATAAAAGGAAATATAAAACTATGTTACAAGGAGTCATAAAACTATGTTACAAGGAACCAGAAGGGTAGATTTACATGGTTAGTACCTGGTAGTTTCCCAAAAAGACACACAGATTCCACAATGCTTGTATTGGGGCAAGCAACTACTACTGAGCATTTGTATAGCGCTACAAGATGTATGCAGCGCTGCACAGACATATAAGAGACAGTCCCTGTTCATCAGAATTTACAATCCAGTCAAGACAGACAACACAGTAGCTGTAGACATGGAATACATCTAGGGGGAATGGTAAGGAAACCCAAAGGAGATTAGGTGAGTCAAGATCCAAAAGCAGCAGCAAAAATATAAGTTTTCAGCCTGGATTTGAAAAGGACCAGAGAAAGCGCCTGATGTACAGACTCGGGTAGTTTGTTCCAGGCATAAGGAGCAGCAAGGAGAAAGGACCAAAGTTTGGAGTAGGCAGTAGAAGAGAAGGGCACTGATAAAAGTGATTGCCAGAAGAGCAGAGTTTCCTGGGAGGGGTGTAGGGAGGTATAAGAGAGGAAAGGTGGCGAGGAGCTGCAGAGTGAATGCACTTATAGGGCAGCAGGAGAAGTTTGAACTGGATGCGGAAATGGATAGGGAGCCAATGTAGTGACTTGAGAAGAAGCGTAATATGAGTATGACGAAGCTCGCAGAAGATTAGCCACACAGCAGAGTGTTGAACAGATTGAAGGGGCGAGAGATGATTCAGCGGGAGACCAGCGAGGAGTAGGTTACAATAGTCAAGACGAGAGGCGATTAAGAAGTGCATACGTGTCTTATTAGTGTATTCAGAAAGGAATGGGCAGATGTTGTTGATGTTATAGAGAAAGAAACAGCAGGTCTTAGCTATGGATGTGTGTGGAGAAGGAGAGAAAGGAGTCAAAGATGACCCCAAGATTGCGAGCCGAGGAAACAGGGAGGAGTAGAGAGTTAGCCACAGAGACTGAGAAAGGAGGAAGGGGAGTGAAGGTTTTAGGGGGAAAAATAAGAAGCATAGTTTTGGCCATAGTCAATTTCAAGTGGCGGTGAGACAACCAAGCAGCAATGTCAGAAAGACAGGCAGATATCTGGGTCTGGACTGCTGGAGAGATTTCAGGTGTAGAGAGGTAGATCTGGGAGTCAACAGCTTAAAATTGATACTGAAAGCCATGGGAAGAGATGAGTGCACTTAAGGGACTGGGTATAGAGAGAGAAAGGAGTGGACCCAAGACAGACCCTTGGGGTACACCAACTGAGAGTGGGCTAGCAGCAGAGGAGGATCCACCAGAACAAACACTGAATGAGTGATGGGAGAGATAAGAGGAGAACCAGGATAGCACAGTCCTTAAAACCAAGCGAGGACAGGAGAAGGTTGTGGTCAACAGTGTCAAAAGCAGCAGAGAGGTCAAGAATAATGAGCAAGTAGTGGATTACCTAGGTCCTTTCTAATAATGGTTTATTGACCAGTTCTCCAGGAAGTTGTCCAAACCTTTTTTAAACCCAGCTACACTAACAACTTTTACTACATGCTCCGGTAACAAATTCCAGAGTTTTATTACACGTTGAGTGAACAAATATTGTCTCTTATTAGTTTTAAATGGATTACACTGTAGCTTCATTGCATGTTTCCTAGTCTTTCTACTTTTTGATGGCATAAACAGTTGATCCACATTTATTAGTTTCACTCCTTTCATTAATTTATAGACCTCAATCAAATCTCCCCTCAGCCATCTCTTTTCCAGGTTGAAGAGCCCTAACCTTTTAAGCCTCTCCTCAAAGGGATATCCTTCAATCTCCTTTACCATTTTGGTGGCTCTTCTCTGTACCTTTTCTAATTCTGCCATATCGTTTTTAAGATACAGCAACCTTGTTTTTATTCTCCATTCCTTTCCTTATGATTCTTAGCATTCTATTTGTCTTTTTGGCCACCAATGCACATTGGGCAGAGGGTTTCAATATGTCATCTATGATGATGCCTAAATATTTTTCCTATGTGATGGTTCCTAATGTGGAACCTTGTATCATGTAACCATAGCGTGGGTTGTTCTTTCCTAGGTGCATAACTTTGCACTTGTCCACATTAAATTGAATCTGTCATTTGAACGTCCAGGATTCCAATATATCAAGGTCCTCTTGCAATTTTTCACAATCCTCTTGGGTTTTAACTTCTTTGAATAATTTTGCCTCATCTGCAAATTTGATTGCCTCACTCATAATTCCCATATCCAGTTCATTTATGAATATGTTAAAAAGCAGCAGACCCACTATTCACCTTTCTCCATTGGGAAAATTGGCCATTTAGCCCTACCCTCTGATTTCTATCTTTTACCCAGTTCCTGATCCACAATAGTACCCTACCTCCTATCCCCTGACTTTTTAATTTCTCCAAAAGTCTCTCATAAGGGACCTTGTCAAAATCTTTCTGAAAATCCAGATACACTACATCTATCGACTCACCTTTGTCCACCTGTTTATTCACACCTTCAAAAAAACATAAGATTAGTAAGACAAGACCTTCCCTGGCTAAAGCCATTTTGTCTGTTTCCCATTAAGCCATGACAATCTACATGTTGAGTAATTTTGTCCTTTATAATGGTTTCTGCCATTTTTCCTGGTACTAACATCAGGCTTAATAGTCTGTAATTTCCCGGATCACCCCTGGAATCCTTTTTAAAAAATTGGTGCTACATTGGCCATCCTCCAGCCTTCAGATATTACTGATGATTTTAATGTTAGTTCACAGATTAGTAATAACAGGTCTGCAATCTCATATTTCAGTTCTTTCAACACTCTTAGATATATACCATCTGGTCCAGGTGATTTGCAACTCTTTAGTTTATCAAATAGTTGTAATACATCTTCACGGGGTATCAATATTTCCTTCAATTCTTCTGTGGCATCACCTTTAATTACCATTTCAGTCATGGGTAAAATCCCTACATCTTCCTCAGTAAAGACTGAAGCAAAGAATTCATTCAGTCTCTCCGCTATGGCCTTGTTCCCTCTTAGTGCCCCTTTTACCCCTCTATCATCTAAAGGTCCAACTAACTCTCTCACAGGTTTTTTGCTATGAATGTACTTGAAAAAGTCTTTATTACGTGTTTTTGCTTCCATAGCAAGCTTCTTCTCAAATTCTCTTTGCCTGCCTTATCAATGCCTTGCATCTAACTTGCCAGTGCTTATGTTGTTTCCAGTTTTCGTTATTTGGCTCCTGTATAGAATGGTGTCAAAAGATTTAATGAAATCAAAGTACACTACAACTAGGTCTCTCCCTCAATCCAACTCCTTGGTCACCCAGTTAAAGAAATCAGATTTGTCTGACAAGACCTACCTATGGCGAATCCATGCTGCCACTGATACTGTATTCCATTGGACTCCAAAAACCTCACTATTTTCTCCTTAAGCAGTGTTTCCAATAATTTACTCAATACAGAGGTTAGATAAACCGGCCTGTAGTTTTCAAACCACTTCCTCTTTTGTGTAAAGGGACCACATCTGCCTTTCTCCAGTTCTCTGGCACCACTCCTGACTCCAAAGAGGCATTAAAAAGGTCAGTCAGTGGAGCTGCTAGAACATCCCCAAGTTCCTTCCATATTCTCAGATGTATCCCATCCAGTACCATCGCTTTGTCTACTTTTAGTTTAGATAGTTCCTCACAAACAGTCTTCTGAAAATTGTTTGAGATCCCCGTTGCTTCTGTTGTAGGTATTTTCTGAGGTCCTGCTCCCGGCCCTTCATCTGTGAACACTTGTGAAATACTTGTTAAACAATTCCGCTTTATCCTTATCAGCTTTTACATATTCCTCCCCTTCACACTTAAGTCTGACAATATCACTTTTGCACTTCCTCCTCTCACTAACATATCTGAAAAATGTTTTATCCCCCCATTTTATTGCATTGGCTATTTCTTCTCATTTTTGTATCTTTGCTTTCCTGACTACTTTGCTAGCTTCTCTAAGTTTTTCCAAACATAGATGCCTGTCTTCCTATCTCTCTGTGATCTCTTGTAGTTCATAAAGGCATCCGTAGCCTTCGTGGACTCAATGGAGTCAACTTTTGACAATGGGCATAGACGCCGGTATCTCCCTCATGTGGAGGCGGCAGCGCTTGAGGATCAACGGAACGGGTACCGTGGGGGTATCCTTCGGAAGGGCCTCATATTGGAGGATCTCCCCCTTTTTCTTCACATTTTCAGCTACTTCTTTTGAAAACCATAGCATTCTCCTTTTCCTTTTACGTTTATTTACCTTTCTAACAAAAAAGTTGGTTGCCCTTAAGATATCCCCTTTCAGTTTTGCCCACTGTTTTTCTACATCCTCTCAGCTATTCCCATCTCGTTAACAACTCCTTAACTGGCCTATCTTGGCAAAGTTAGTTTTCCTAAAGTCTAAGACACTTGCTTTTGAATGGATTTTATCAGCCCTAGTCCTAATATGAACCACACCATCTGGTGATCACTGGATGAGAGATGATCTCCCACTATAACATCAGAAACATTTCACTACTGGTAAGCGCCAAGTCCAGTATGGCCCCTTCACATGTAGGTTCTGTTAGTCTTAAGGTAGCAATCGCGGGTTATCACGCGATAAAGTGTGCTGTGTCTATTTATCGCATGATAGAGGGAGCCATGCACGTTACCGCGCGTTAACCTTAACTTTGCATGCTGACCTGTAATCACAGCTGTAGAGGTATAGCACAATGGTTAATACAATGACTGATGAAACAGGGGTCATGAGTTTGATCCCCCAGTGGGCTTAATGAGTAAGGCTGTCTGAGGCATTACCCTTTACTTTAAATCAGTGCTGTCTGAGGCATTTTCTTTTTTAATTTAAATTAGTGCTGCCAGCAAACACACCCTCACAGTGCCGTAACCTAAGGTGCCGCATAAGGCGCTATAAGGCACTCCAGAGGGCACATTATAAAGTGCACTATCCGCCAAGGCACCTTATAATGTTCTCTATAGGGCGCCTTATGAGGCACTGTGAAGGTGTTTTTGCTTGCAGCACTAATTTAAATTAAAAAAGAAAATGCCTCAGACAGCCCTATCAAATAACACCACTGTGGGATCAAACCCATGACCTCTGCCTCCACAGTCAGTGAAGTAACCAGTGGGCTACATCTCTATAGCTACTAACAAACCCCTGGCTGGCTACAGAAGGACTGCAGGTCACCACACAAACTGTCTGCTGCGGTTACCAGGATAGGGGTTAACCCACCCATACCCATGATGCACTGCACATGCAGATCAGCAGTCTACAGATGATCACAAGTTGGGGTATGCACCCCCACAGCACCTCGGTCTGGTAGGGGGAACTGACCATGTGTGTTACTGGCACAGAGTAACTACAGACCATCACATTGTGCAGGTACTGTGCTCACCCTGAGGGCGAGGTGGGGCACCCAGCACCAGGTCCGCAGCACCTGGCTTATCTGAGATAGGCTATGCTGCAGGTCGCCATCAGTGCCAGTGTGTGATAGGTAGTCCTTGCAGATACACCTAGGATACACCTGTGTCCATCCGTATTGCCCAGTCATGTCTAGCTATGATGCACCCAGAACAGTACATATCCTGTGTGGGTGCCATGGTCATATGATTTAAGTGAAGAGGGGTGTTTGGACCTATAGGCGGATTATGTAGCACCACCCAACCCACCCTCTGGGGCTCAGGGTGGGGGACAGGATCTCCAACCAACAGATCCACATTCTACATCCCTGAAATGGTGGCAGTAGAGGGGACCATCAACCTCAGTCCTGCTGGGGAACATGCACCCTACAGGGCAGTCAATGCAGATCTGTACGCATCCATAAGGCAATGGTAGACAGACAGTAGGCCTGGAAATGTTCAGCTGCCCCCCACCACTATCTGACATTCTTCAGCAGCGAGCACAGTGAGTCTGCAGCCGCTGCACCCTTCAAGGTGTTCCAGCCATCCACATACTAACTGCAGACAGTCTGCTAGCTAGTCCATAGTGCATGCTCGTGGAGGAGATGTGTGCACCCAAAACTGGGATGTGAGCACACACATCAAGCAGATAAGTCAGTGATTGGGCCCCAGAAAAGAGAACCCATAAATATCACTTGAGAGAAAAACTATATAGCACTATGGGGGAACCTAGCCATGCCGTAGTCACTGCTCAGTCAGGGTGAGAGTGACCTCCCAGCAGGACATGCTGTGGCCACCCTGTCCGTGCAGGTGGTGGCCGGGCACTACAATGTCCCAGCCATTGCCCTATGCCCTGTGCAGATGCATCCTGCCCAGGCCACCCTGTCCAGGCCATAACAACAGTACCTTGCTCCTCATTATCCACATTGGCAGGCTAACACTGGAAACAGTGCAAGCAGTATGGGCTGAGTAAGGTGTAGGCAGCCACAACACACTGGATAGACAGACACACACTCCCACATCTATGTCAGCATTGTGCAAATATAGAGGCTTTTAGCAGCCCTGGCCACCACACTAGTCCTGGGTACAGTGCAGGCATGGCTATGGTATGCAATACTGTTGGGGGTCACTCCTCGGGGTGGTAAACACTGTCAGAAACCAAAACTGAAACACACTCCACAGATATCAGAAAGGTTGCTATGATGCAGCTCTATCAGCAAATTGTGCTTAACTTAGGAATTATCTGCCATTAATCATAGCAACCTTTTGATATATGTGTAACTGTTTTGAAGTTTAGGGTGGCATTGCTAAGGTATGCAAGTGCTAGTATTGGGAGATGCTGCTGTGCGCAGGGCCCAACAGCCTGACTCTCCATGAGGCTTTGGATAGTGGAGCCTGTGGGTGTGGGTGTTTATGCCCCTGTTGGCCGTTGCTCTAGGGCAGAGGTTCCCAACTCCGGTCCTGGTGGGCCAAACACTGTTCAGGTTTTCATGCTGCCCCTAATGAATATGCATGAGATACATTTGCATACAATGGGGGCGGCACATACTAATGCAGCACAGGCATATTTATTAGGGACAGCATGAAACCTGAATGGTGTTTGGCCCTCCAGGATTGCAGTTGGGAAACTCTGCTCTAGGGATTGCACATGTTCATGGTGTCTGTGCTCTGTAGGGTAAAATATAGGCATTTCAGGCATGTTTATTTTATCTGCAATAAAGGTTCCATCTTTATTACCATGGTTTAGTACTGGGTAAAATATGGGGATAGGGTTGGCAGGAGCCACAGCTGGGACTTGAACTTGTGACCTTCTGCTCCTGAACACACTGGCTGTGTGTACTGTACCACACTGTTACCACAGGGACAGTTCATTCCCTGGGGATACCATTACTGTTCGTCAGACAGACCCTGTCTGTTGCATTGCATGGCACCCACCTAAACGGGGCTAGGCCATGGTCTGCTGTGGGCAGATGCCACTGCCCCCTCCGCCACCAGCACCCCTCCACCACCCTGCTGCCATGCCATTATGCCGGTGGTGCTGGTGGTGCGCAGTCCCAGGCTATCCAGTATGCCGGTAGGCAGCTGCCTATGGTGTGGGTTCTCGGGTAGGGGTGCCTACATGGACATGCGCGCTTCCCCCCCCCCCCCCCCCCCGCACCGCCTGCCAATGTTAAGTGCCCTTGGGGGTACCTGCTGGGTAATCTCCCCTGTGACACTGTGGGACACACACTCGTGCCCATGTTGGACCCTCGTCAGTTGCTGTCTTGCTGCTTTACAGTTTCACCATTCCTATGTGCCACCTAGGCATCTGCCTAGCCCGCACTGTGACCCAACTGGACCACAGCATGTGCCACCTGCATCCCATTTACAGCATCAGTACAGTTGCAATTTCCTACGTGCCCACTCTGCTGTTGCTGCACATGTGCACGCCATAACAAACCTGCCCAATATAAACAACAAAAAGCCTGATCACCGCTATTTCAATGTGGGATCATTCACTTTGTAGGGGGACAGAGCATAGACCCTTCCAAACATGATATCTTAATTTATACTCTTTGTCAGTAGTGTTGCTTTATGTTTATCATTAATATCACTATTGGCCAGCTTGGTTATTGGGATTTTAGATGTGGTACTGGTCCTTTTATATGTTTATTTGCCTTTTTGGTCCCTGCACATGTATCACAGCTATCACTTCTTCTGGGTTTCCCTGACTTTGCTGCACATTGCTGACTGAAATGGTTTCTCTCTCCTGCAAATGTGCCTCTAGCGTGAGGTTTTTACTGGCGCTAATTTTCAGACCCCGATTTCACGGCGTTAGTGTGCATGGAGCCTCTCCCCGCCCACTCTCTGCCCATTGACCCCTTCTCTCCGCCCTCTGGGAAGCCTTACTCCACCCTTCAGGGCCGGATTTCACAGCATTAGTGTGCGTTAATGCCACCGCTGCGTTATCGCGTGAATATCGCACGATAACGTCACTTATCACGCGATAATACCACCGCTGTGACGTTAAGATGGTTTAGTAAACATACCCCTTAGTCTTTCTACTTTTTGAAATAATAAAAATCCCGTCTATGTTTACCTGTTCCACTCCATTCATTTTTTTTATTGACCTCTATCCATCATCTTTTTTTCCAAGTTGAAGAGCCCTAACCTTTTAAGCCTTTCCTTGTAGGGGTATCCTTCCATCCCCTTTACCATTTGGTGACTTTTCTCTGTATCTTTTCTAATTCTGCTATATCCCTTTTTAAGATAGAGCGACCCGAATTTCATACAATATTCAAGATGTGGTCGCACTATGGAATGATACAGAGTTGTCATAATATTTTTTGTTTCATTCTTCATTCCATTTGCTTTCTTGACCATAGCTGCCTACTGGGCAGAGGGCTTCAATGTATGGTCCATGATGACACTAAATCCTTTTCCTGAGTAGTGGTTCCTAATGTGGAACCTTGAATCATGTAACTGTAGTTTGATTTGTTATTCCCTAAGTGCATAACTTTGTACTTTGCCACATTAAAGCCACCTGCCATTTTGATATCTAGTCTTCCAATTTATCAAGATCCTTGTGCAATTTTTCACAATCTTACTGTGCTTTAACAACTTTGAATAATTCTGTATCATCTGTAAATCTGGTCACCTCACTCGTTATTCCCATTTCCAGGTCATTTATGAATACGTTAAAAAGCTGCGGGCCCAGCACAGATACCTGGGTACTCCACTATTTATCCCCTTCCAGCAAAACATGAAGCTGCAAGGGGGTAAACTGAAAGGCAACGTCAGGAAATACTTTTTCACTGAAAAGGTGGTGGATGCTTGGAATGTCCTTCTGATGGAAGTGATGGGGGCAAAGACAGTGATAGAATTCAAAATGGCATCAGACAGACACAGAGGATCCCTTTATAACAACAGGATAAAATCAAAATAAACATAACTTTCTTATATCTCAACAAATAGGGGTGACCTGCAGAGAGTGATGGGTACATGCCTAAACAAAGGCATTGGGAGAGTGACCTGCACAGAGCGGCAGATGCACCTACTCTTACCGCCTTGCTGGGCAGACTGGATGGACCATACTGGTCTTTATCTGCCATCATATACTATGTTACTATATTACCTTTCTCCATTGGCAAAATTGTCCATTTAGCCCTACTCTCTGTCTTTTAACCAATTCCTGATCCTCAATAGTACACTGCCTCCTATCCCATGACTTTTTAATTTTACCAAGAGTCTCCCATGAGGGACCTTGTCGAAGCCAATGCAGGTTTATCATCCAAACATGCGGGACATCTGAATCCCATATGCTCCTTGCAATTCAAAGTGCAACCCCAGTGCCCTCCACCCACTGGTAGGAACACCAGCAGAAGCTGCTTAGCAGGAACATTGATGAAGATCCTAATTCTAAGAGCTATTATGCAGACTCAGCCCTTCTGTTCAACCACTGCAAATGCCAGAGCTAGCTGCTGTGGCACCCAGCACATCGCTACAGGAAACAGAGATACCTCTATGGATTTCATATAGCTATATGGATAACGTCTAAATATTGCTGAGCATCCAAGGACGGTGGTAAAGTTACAGATCGGAGACTAAGCACAGTGCATAAGATGAACTCGTCAATATAAATAAGTTACCACTGTGTTTATATGACATTTTGGTATGAATTTTAATATAGGATTATTTGTTTGTTTGTGTGGTTTTTTTGTTACACTTTTCTATACTGCCCCTTCCAGAGATCAGGGGTAGTTTACATAGAACCAACATATTATATATAACAGATACATGATGATTTTAACACGAGAACAGTGTAATAAAAACTATATACATATTAACTATATACAAGTGTAATACGAGGTTCTGAGAATATGATTCGGCACTACGTGGGTTCAAGTGACTAATTGTCATCAATATGTTAGGTTATGAGTCATGTGGTTAGGTCACGTGTGAGTTTGTGTCTGTATTGGCATTTACGTGGTGTGCAATGAAGAGCGTGTATTGAGCTCTTTTCTGAACACTTGGAGATCCTTGATTGAGCAGATAGATATTGGTAGGGAGTTCCAGAGGCTAGGGGCAGTAAAGGTAAAAACTCTGCAGCACATGGTGTGTTTTGTTTTACAAATCTGCCCTCATGCCACCCTAGCAAGACCTAGATAATGCCACTGAAAATTCATGAGTAAGGCACTTAGCCACAGGGCCAGCCCAGAGCTGGCTTAAGGTGTTGGCACCTTAGACAAACTTTAAGCCTTACATCCTCCCTGGCTGCCAGAATCTCTTGTTTAACTTTCACTGCTGCTACTCTTGCCACCCCCCCCTCCCCCAAGCTAGTGTCCTAGGCGAATGTATATTTTGTCTAATGGTTCGGCCTGCCATGCTTATCGGCATAGTGGTTACCATTCTAAGCACTTTGAATATTAGGCTGTAAATGGTTACCCTAGTAGAATTTTATTTTCAGGATCAGAACCAATAGTTGTCTGAACACTGTAAGTGTCTAAAAAACATTAAACATTTTGTTATTCACCCAGCAGCTCAAAGTGATTAAAATTTTAGCTCTTTTCACTGATAAAGTTAAAATGCATGAACCAAGTTGTTGTAAACCCAGGGAACATATGTCGTAAAAATACATCAATACACTATTTTTTCCCACAGATTCTGCTAAGGAAGACAGATGGTTATACCATATGTCATTAATGGTCTGATAACATACCACATGTGGAGCACAAATACACAAAAGCATGAGCTATCTAAACCTATCTGAAAAAGCTCCCTAGTGAGAGCAAATTTTCTTTAAGCCCCTGACCTCAGTTTACTTTCTTCTGAATTCATTAAATCCTTGTGTCTTTCTGTGATAGCATCATTGATACCTACTTATTGCATGAAAATCAAAGCTATAATATTGTAGAATCAGATAACAAGGGGTGAGGTCCTATACCATGCTGCCCAAACATAGACCACGTCCAGCCCACGTACCCCTCCCTCACCTCTCCCAGCCCCCCACCTCCATGCCATTGCCCATAGACTAGAATCAAATCATTCATACTAGATACTCTGGATGGAAAAAAATCAGTTGGTCACAACTTAATTTAATCGGGTTTTCTTAAAAGAGGCAAGAAAGCTCTACTCAAGTCAAATAAAAATCAGGGAAAACGGGCCGTTGCTGTGATGCCCAAAATAAGTCTCCCCCCTCAGATGAGAAGGAAGCCACCCATCATATTACTAATTACGTGTTCCACCATCCAAATAATAGGAGTGTACTCAGTCCCTTGCCCCCGTCTCCTCACCACATTATTAGCTTAGGATTAACCATAATGGGCTCAGGATCCCTAATCGACCAATGAGAATATGCCTGGTAGCAACCCACTGTCTCAAAAGAAACCTCCCCATCCCCTGAGTGAGGAGAAATTGGTTCAGGTACTGCATAACCCACCCCACCAGCAGCAAGAAGAATTCATAACCGTGCACATATCAAACAGTATGAATCACAACTAGAAACCATTGAACAGAGAAAAACTGGGAGGGCAGGCAGGAAAACCTTCTTCATTGGGGAGTGCAAAGCAGCAAAAAGACCCCAATTCCAACCATACCCTGTCAACCCTGCTCATTCCCACTCCCCTTTTCCTCCATGTTAGAAACCTGAACCACTTAGGAAGCCCCCCCTCCCCCCACATGGCCTAAGCTAAGTTTCAACCAAAACTCCTCCCTGCCTCCTCTTGACTCTTCCTCTTGACTAAAACTCCAACTCCATACTCTAATCCCCTCACCTTACCTCACTACATTTCCCCTTCTATCTTCTCCCCTTCCCCTGCAGCACCAGAAGCTAACCCAGCAGTCGGTAGCTATGGGCCCCACTGGCCTCTGTTACTTTTAGCTTTTAAGGGCTAGCTCATAAATACAATTTATTTTGCTTTCACTGTTGCCTCAACTGCAAAACAAAATCTGAATATATGTGCATGAAAGGAAAAGGGTGCCTGGTGTCCAAAGATGTTAATTCAAAGGACTCGCACTGGAAATTCTTAAGCCAACCGTCAGAATGTCCAGACCCAAAAAGACTCGCATAATAAGCTGTGCTCTCCGCTTACTTTGAGGGAGGAAGGAGAATCAAAAGGAATATTATTTTTATTTGACAGTGTTGAAATGAAAAAGATTGACAGTGCATCCAATAACATTTTCAGAAGATACATTCCTAGCAATGCAACACTTGGAAAGAGATTTTAGGGAGTCAGAATCAGGATTGTTGCCTGACAGAATTCCAGCATTGAGAACCTTCTTTTTTGAGATATCTGATGAGTTTTTACAGTGTAATGTTTTTATATTTCATATTCAACAATGACAGTGAGATCCCACCACATTCTCCCTTCCTGTCCTCCATCTCTTATCACTTTTCATCTGATGGAAAAAAAATCTGGCACCTTTCTTACAGAAATGAAACTGAATCAATTGTGTGGGGCACAGCATCCCATCAAATTTAGAGCACTGGTACAAATCTTTGCCAGTCTCTATTATACACAAATGGTGCTGTTCAGGTTTAGAACTGGACAGACTGTATTGGTTTAATGGGGCAACGTGTGACCAGCAGAGCTGGAGACGATGAACCAGGAACTTTTCGGTTTCAGCTGTGCCTCTCGGGATGACTGTGGGAAAAACATTTCATGGGCAATCTTCAAAGCCACTTAGCTAGGTAAATTGACCTGGTAGAAAACTGCTCTTCTTGGCCTACGAGAAAGTATGCACCAGCTTCCATGACGCCTGTACTTTTATCTGGATTAAAAAAGGTTGTTCCCAGTGGACATTTAGGACAGAAAAATAAAAGAACTCACACACATGGTATTGCCAAAAGTCCACCTTTTGTTTAGTCATCTGTACGATTAATGGGTACCAGATTTGTGCACCCTGGGCAAAGCATTACTCTCTGCCAGAGAGCCTGAGGTTATTGGATGCCATGTTTCAATGTAACACTTGCGTGGGATGGGAAGGGGGCTGCTGTTATTACTTCTGATAATGTGAACTCATTTGTGCCTGCCAAAACCAAGCCTTTAACTGATTTCAAATAACACTCAGGAGTGGCAGGTACAATCTTAAGCAAAGGCGTAGAGGGGAGTAACCTACACAGAGAGATTGGTGCAACTCTACAGACTAGATGGACACTGCTAGCCTTTATTTCCCACCATTCACTAGGCTACCATGTGACCTACATAATCCTTTCAATAAAATACAGAGCATCTAAGCAAGCAACTCACCAGCAGGGATGATGCTGCTGCGATATTTCCGGCTTTAATGTTGGATTTGCTTAACCCAGGCACAAGACCCACAAATGAGCACAGGAGCGGTTTAAAATGGAGGTCTGTCTGGCAGGTGCCCTTGTAGCTAGCGGCTTTCCTTGTGCTTCCTTCCTGTATGCATGTGACACAGAAGAAAAGATATACTGTAGCCTGAGAGACAGCATAGGGGGAAGAATACAAGGTGGGAATTATATGCTCTGAACATGTGAGTGTGTATGAGACTCTGGGACAGCAGAATTGGGTGTGAGTAGTTGGGATAGGAAGTTTAAGTGGAAGTCTGAGGGCCAGTGGCTGTTGAGTGTTGAATTTGGAGAGGATGATTATATTAGTCCCTTCCGCTTTCTCTGTTTGGTGCAATCAGCACAGGTGCACTTAACGCCACAGATTGCATGCTAAGTGCAACATCACCGGTGAGCTACGCTAAAGATGGCCACAATACCCATAATGCACATGCTCTGCTCCTGAACTGCTCAGTCTACATGGCTGCATTTGTGATGCGTGGTGAATTTTAGCACAGCACACTTGGAGGATGCCGAACACCACGCTACCCAATACCTCTTATTGTAGTACACTAGGCATTAAAAACAGAAATAAGGCCCACATTAATATCTAGCATTAATGCTCACTTTAACACGTTTTCATAAGTACCCCCCCCCCCTTTTCCTGTCCTATTCCTTCCCCTAAAGTTAAGCAAGACCAAACAGTGATTTACATCCTAGTCCTCAAGGATCATTCAAGTAGTCTGAGTTTCAGAATATCTACAATGAATATCCTAGTCCTCAAGGATCATTCAAGTAGTCTGAGTTTCAGAATATCTACAATGAATATGCATAAAATATGTATTTATTTATCAGATCATATATGGAAATGCAGCGTGGTAGGTGCAAATCCTGCACAGTAAATGCAGAGGATATGAACAGTAGCTGCCCTGTAGTTACCAAACAGGTCCGAAAATTACCACATGGGCCCATGTTCCTTACAATGGCAGGTAGTATGAGAACCTCGTTACCTGCCGATACAGGGAACACAGGCCTGGACTGAAAGAGCAGGGAAATGCCAAGTGACAGTAGCCACCATGTCTTCTCCTACAGCAGTTGATGAAGGGCTCCCCCAGAATCGATCCCCCATCCAGAATCATCCCCCAACCCCTTGAAGGGACCGGAGCTGAAGATATGAAATAGGCCCAATAGATGCACGGCAACCCACGTGTTAACTACACATAACTAAAAAACTGCTCTCATGATGTCCAATCATGTGTTTTTATAGTATTATTCTGAGAAAGGTGGTGTTGAGATGATCAGGGTTATCAGTTTAATTATCAAAGTATCAGGGAGAACTAGGGAGTCTGAAAGTTAATTAAAGGGGCAGATAGAATGTTACAGGTTCACCTTGTGCGTCTAATAGCTTTGCACCAGCCCTGGGAAAAGCCTAGTAACTGCAAAAATTCAGTATCTGGAACAGCCTTGGTCCTGACCATTCTGTACTAGTATGGAATACCACAAGTTGCCAAGCTCATAAATTTGAAGATTTACACTTTGAGTCACTTCCAGTTAGTCTGGGGAATCTCTGGCATTTCAAGGATATTCCTACTAGAGGAAATGCTAAAGCTGATCTTTAAAGAAAGTTCATGGTTTTGGTTTCAGTACACCGGTAATATTGGAGCTTAGTGATCTTAGGATGGACTCCAGCAAGAGGGGCTTCTATCCTCTCACGACGGAATACATTTGGTACTGACAGGAAATAATAAGAGAAGGGGGGGGGGGGGTTACAAAAAGGGATAGTTGGGTCTTTTACTAAATAAGAATCTTTATAGAGAGAAGAGAGAGACGTTGTTTTCTTAAAAAAACACAAAAAACCCACCAGTAACTTCCTACTTTTTGTTTGGTTACTGTATGCATGTGAGACAGAAGAAGAGATGAAGCCTGAGAGGCAGCAAAGGGGAAAGAATGCAATTTGGAAATTTAGCTCTGAACATGTGAGTGTGAAAGAGACTCTGGGACAGCAGATTTGGGTATGAATGGTTGGGATAGGACGTTTCAGTGGATGTCCAAGTGCCACTGGTTGTGCAGATGTTGGTGTTGAAATGGGAGAGGATGAGTATATTAGGTCTTTCCTTCTCTGTTCTCACTCCCCACCCCCTGCCCCCATTCCTCTGTCCCCTCCTCCTCAGCTCCCATTCCTCACCCTTTCTCTTTGACTGTTTGCATAATTTCACCCAGAACATTTGTGCACCCCAAATAGAGGATGTAACTTGTGTGCATAGTTTTCATGGGGTAAAATTTCAAAGCAGAAGTGACTGTGGATTTCTTTTGAAAAGCTTGGGATGTTGCACCAAGAAGTAGTCACATCATTTTTAGTTGTGTGTGCAGTTACGAAACTGCTCCCCTTGAGGGTAATTTTATAACTTCACCTATAAAATATAAGAAAAACATGGTTATTTATTATGATTACTAATGAGCATTTATAAAGCGCTGCCAGGTGTACACAGCACTGTACAGACACAGAAAAGACAGTCCTTGCTAGTCGTGCTTACAATCTAAAAAGAAGGACATACAGTAGTTCTAAAGGAGATGGACAAAAGAGGCAATAAGGACCTGAAACATAAGGATAGGGATTATGAGCCAAAGGTGGTCTCAAAGAGATTCAAATTGAGCCTAGACCTGAAGAGGGTGAGGGAAGGGATTTGACGCAGGGAAGGTGGTAGGTTATTCCAAGCAAAAGGGGCAGTAAGGTCAAAGGAGCGAAGTACAATGCGGCATGGGGAGAAGGAAAGTGGAAGATGAACAAAGATTACGGGAGGGGTTGTAGGGAGAGGAGAGTGAGAGTGTGTGCCTTTATGTAATAGTCTTCTAGAATAATCCCTGCACAAAATGACATCTTGCTCCAAAGCGAGTGCAGCTTTCTCTGTGGAGCATGTGTTTAGCTTGCAACTGCCATGCTCTGTCCAATGCACATCCTTGAGAATGTCAATGCATGGCCTGCATCAAAGTAGACATGCACGTGTCAACGTGCATACATGCACGTGCATATCCACATGCCCAGTTTTATAAACACCATTTCATGTACTCAAACAAACTTTAGCCCTTGGATGTAATTTTATGAAGGATTTTTCACACCTTTCTACTAGTATTCACATGTAAAATGCCTCTTCTAAAATACTCCATACGTGCAAGTAACTGCTATTGGCAAGCGAGCGCACACTTGTACGCAACTCAGGTGCAGGTGAGTTTGGGGGAGTTGTTTGGGTAGAGCATGGGCAAAGTCACATGGTATGTGAAATTGTATGTGGTCACATTTTAGCCCACAATTTCAGCTACTTTTGTGCTGGTATTTTATAAAGACACCTAGGTACCTATGGGGTATGTTTACTAAAATGCAGTAGTTCGGTCCCAAAACTAAGTGTGGGGTGGTGCCGGACCCACACTAATGAATGGGGGGGGGGGCATGCAGGGCATATCCTCATGCAGTTAGCATGGGTTCAGTACCACCCCCACTCTAAGCCAGTTGCTGCAATTACCGTGGGTGTAGTTACCGTCACATTTTTAGCATGCAGTAATGGTCTGGTCGTGGGCTTAGCATTCAATAAATCGTTTACACAGTTTAGTAGCCATGCCCCTATGGCTTAAAATGATGCCTTCTTGGTGTTCCGAACTAGGAGACCTGTTATAGAACTACTTTCTACATGTCTACACAGTCCTAAGCGATTTTGGAAAAACACTGTGTATACAAAAGGTCACCTTTTATTATGTCAGATTTATGACCATTGATTTAAAAAAAAATTCATAGACACTAAGAACTCCATATGAAAATATAAAGGTGCTGTCAAGGAATTTCCAAATAACGTTGCTAAATTATAACTGCTAGGGGAAATCACATTTCTGCTAATGAAGATTTCAAACTTGCTAGTAGACTAAAATAATTTAAATTAGTCATGAGAAATTTTCCTCCGTTATGGCAGGAATTTCATCCTGGCTGATCTGCACATTTTGGAACAAAGTAAATTGTATGTTTGGGTGCCCAAAAATAAAACTGCATGAAAATCAAATTGTTCACATGTACACCTACAAATATACATGTTCAAAACGCCACAGCATTTATTGTAGGCATGCGATTAAGATATACAAAAAATGAAAAAAAAACCCATACAAAAATTGCTAAAATTTTGTTTAAAACAAACAAGCATGAACTAAAGATTTTTTGGGGGCCTGCACATGCCTTGTAAATCCAGACTTCTCAGTTGAACTAACCAGGAAAGAGAAACGTCTAGCTATCTATGGATAATTGACTTGGATATTCTAGAATTTCCAAGAAGACAGAGATCCAGAGGTGGGGTCCTTCCATTGCCCAGCCTCTAACACATAAAGTCAATAGGTATCAAATTACATTCTCAATGAACTACTTGCTCAGTACTAAAAGACATGACTATAGAAAGTTAATATATATTTATGGGTGTAAGAAATGTCATTTCAATCCTACAACATAATTAGTGGATTTTCCCTCGTAATAGGAAGGGCTAAAGTTCAAATCCTTTCATGCTAAAGGTCACCATTCCTATTATACTTTGTGTTCAATTTTACTTTTTCTTTTTTAAGAGGTGCCACGTTTCTATTAGTGTTTAAAAGATTTTTACAGTAGGCTAAAAGAAAACATTAAAAGGGAAGTGATTAGATTGCCCTAACCTCTCTATAATTATTGGTTGACCTGATTTCTAAAAATAATGTGCCTTTTTTAACATCCTCACCTTAGAATATTTGTCAAACAAATTGGTTGGCATTGGGGTCAGACTGCCATTCTAGCTGACATGGCTAGGAGAAAGATATACAGTATAACAATTTCCACCTTTGAGTAATGGATATACAGTTAAGAGGAGCTTCAAGTGAAACTTGTCTCCTGCAAGCAGAAAACTTGCTTACCGTGAACAGTGCTTGACAAGCTAAAAAAGTGAGAGGTTCACAAAATAAAGAGAAAAGAAAAGAACACTTATTACAGTGTAATTTCCATTAGCACATCAATGCACAAATGCAGTTTTCCTTGACAAGATCAGAGCCTAATGATGTCAACATTTCAATAAGCTAATGAAACAGTCCACTGGGGACCATAACAATTTTCCTGCAAACAAGGTTATTTTTTTTTTTTTTAAAGAACTGGGACACCAAACCTTGTAGCTATAAAAATATGTTTGTTAGCTGATGATTCTGAGAATTAGCCTTGTATTGTCCTTTTTTGCCAGCAGCTCTTCCATTCAATGAGAAAGTTCATCAGGAGCTACGATCAGCCGTGCTTTTTTTTACCTGTTGGCTAAATACTCTATGAAGGTCATCGTGATGGGTCACTTTTGGGCAGTGGTGGTGCTTGCATTTTTATAAATACTAGCCTAATGGTTAGGGCAGCCGCCCAAGAGGAAGAGAGACCAGGGTTCAAAGTCCACTGATACTCCTTGTGGCCTCGGGAAAGTCACTTAACCTTCCATCGCCTCAGGTGTGAACTTCAATTGTGAGCCCTCTGGGGACAGGGAAATATCTACTGTCCCTGACTGCAACTCAACTTGAACTATAACTGGGAAGGAGTGTGCTAACACTGCTAAATAAAATAAATACATTTGAAAAGATACATATGCTATATGGATAGGTAACGATGCTGAATATAGATAGAGGGATGTCAACTTCAGGGAACATGTGCATCTATCCACCTGCCACTGGTATATTGCTAACACGTGGCACTGCACTAACCTGATACATGGAAACATCTAACACCACCTACTGAGATGCAGCCACACTAATGGCAACAATCATGCCCACACTAACTGCGATGTGTCTTCAACACTCATGTTCTGCTCCAACCATTTGGGCACTAAGCTGCTAGCATGGGATTTTTAGCAAAGGCCCCAATGCTTACCTTTAGCAAGGTGCTCTTACCACATGCTGAATTCCACTGTAGCGGCTAATGCAGTTTAGTTAACATGCCCCAGAATGGGGTTACTGCCAGCAACAAGCTGGGTGGGGGGGATAAACAGCTTATGGAGGAGGAGGAGGTAAAGTTATAGGTAGGTTTTGTTTGGATGGTTTGATTTTATGGGGGCCAATATATATTAAATATTTTTGTAATATATTTTTCTGCTAAACACCTTCTTCCAGCAACACAAACGGCGACTGTACACATGAACTTCACCCAATGGATTGCACAAAAATCAAATTGACTACGTCTGTGGAAATCAATAATGGAAAAGCTCTATAACATCAACAAAGACAAAACTGGGAACTGACTGTGCTACAGATCACCAACTACTAGTATGCAAACTCAAGCTAAAGTTGAAAAAGAGCAAGCCACTCATGAATATAGCAAAATATGACCTTGAGAATATACCACTGGAATTTTAAAGACTGCCTGCAATATTGATTTACTGCTTTAGATACAAATGACAGAGCTCCAGAAGAGTTATGGAATGACATCAAGAAAGTTGCATTGGAAGAAAGCGAGAAGTCTCTACAAAAGGTGAAGCAGCAAAAACAGCCACAATGGATGACGGAAGAAACTCTGAAAATTGCCCAGAAACGCAGACAAACTAAAGCCAGAGGAGAAAGAATGAAAATCTCTGTTGAGTTCTGCGATTGTCTATGTGCAGCAAGACAGGACAAGAAAAAGTACTACAATGACACATGCAAGGAAATACTATTAGAGCAGACACTATTAGAGGAAGAACAAGATCGACTTTCCTAAAGCTACGAGAGTTAAAAAAAAATTCCAGCCTCGAATTGGAATGTTGCAAGATGCTCAAGGTTCTATGTTGAATGATGCTGAGAAGAACAAGAAAAGGTGGAAAGAATATACAGAGTTTTTATATGATAAAGATCAAGTGGACCAACAGCCATTTCAACCTGTACTTTATGATCTGGAACCATTGGTAATGAAATAAGAAATCGAAGCAGCATTGAAAGCCTTATCAAAGAACAAATCACCAGACATTAATGGCATTCCCATAGAAGTATTACAGCAATCTGATGCAGCTGTTCCCATAGAAGGCTCTGCCAAAACATTCGGAAGACAACATCATGGCCAACTGACTGGAAAAGATCTATGTTTATACCAATACTAAAGAAAGGTGATCCAACTGACTGTGGAAATTATCGCACAATCGTTCTGATCCCACATGCCAGCAAGATTCTACTGAAGATTATTCAGCGGAGACTACAACCATACCTGGAACAAGAACTACCTAAAGTGCAAGAAGGGTTCAGGAAAGGGCGAGGACCGAGAGACATCATCGCGGATGTAAGATGGATCCTTGAAAAGACTAAAGCATACCAAAAGGATATCTATTTGTGCTTTATCGACTATAGCAAGGTTTTTGACTGTGTGAACCATGAGAAACTCTGGGCCACATTAAGAAGCATGGGTATACCAGAACACCTGATCATTCTCTTAAACAATCTGTACATTGATCAAGAAGCAACAGTTTGAACAGAACGAGGAGAAACAGAATGGTTTAAAATAAGCAAAGGTGTAGGACAAGGCTGCATACTTTCCCCCTACCTTTTTAATTTATATGCAGAACAAATAAATAGAGAAGCAGGATTGTATGAAGACAACAGAGGTGTGAAGATTGGTGGAAGACTCATAAACAATCTTCGCTATGCTGATGATATCACATTACTGGCTGAAAGTGAAGATGATCTGAAACATTTGCTTCTCATGATCAAAAAACCTAGTCTTAAAATGGGCCTGCACCTTAATGTAAAGAAGACAAAGATCATGACAACTGGCAAAATCAATAAGTTCATCGTTGAAGGAGAAGAAATTGAAATCGTGGACATTTTTAATCTGCTTGGATCAATTATCAATAAAGAAGCAACAAGCAGTCAAGAAATCCAATGATGCATTGCTCTTGGCAGAATGGCTATGAAAGACCTAGACAAGATTCCGAAGAGCAGAAATGTCTCTCTCCATACAAAGATTTGACTTGTTCAAGCCATGGTATTTTCAACAACATCATATGGATGCAAAAGCTGGACAGTGAAAAAGATAGACAGGAAGAAAATTGATGCCTTTGAATTATGCTACTGGTGGCAAATATTGCATTTACCATGGACTGCCCGAAGAACAAACCAGTCAGTATTAGAGGAAATCAAACCTAAGTTTTCTTTAGAAGCTCAGATGACAAGACTTTGACTTTCATACTTTGGATACATCATGCAAAGAGAGAGATCATTAGAGAAAGACATCATGTTTGGCAAGATAGAACGTCAACGCAAAAGAGGAAGGCCAGCAATGAGATGGAGCGATACAATAACAGCAGCTCCAGGTACCAGTCAGTCTGAAGACCAAACACAATTTAGGACAACTATCCAGAGGGTTGCCATGAGTCTACACCGACTCGACGGCACTTAACAACAGCAACATATCATTGCAAGCTATTTTTGTGGTAATGTCTGCTAAATATAAAAATGAATGAATGACCAATCTGAAGAACAGTGATATTCAGCCAGTATGGAGGTAATTGCATAAAAATTTTCCTATTCATATCTGGCCATATACATGCGTAAATTTTAAAAATACTGGCCAGTGCTATACTTTGCCAGTGCACGGGCACATAGGCAGAATTTAGGTGGCACATAGATTGCCAGGCCTTTCTTCTGAGGCAATGGAGGGTTAAATGACTTGCCCAAGGCCACAAGGAATTGAACCTTGGTCTCTTGGTTATCAAGCCAGTGCTCTAACTACAAGGCTACTCCTCTACTCTGTGTTTACATTAGTAGTTCATAAAACAGGCTTAACATAGGCACCTTATTTATTTATTTATTTAAACATTTCTTATATACCGCCTTTCATGATATCAACCTTAAAGTGCTCTTTAACTAGATGTTATAAAATTACCATCTATGAGGGTAATTTTATAACAGGTATCGTCAGCACATCCCCCAAAAGTGTTTCGCTGGCCTGTTTTATAAAGTGAGGCACACATACGTCTTATTTTATAAAAGAGGTTCATCTCGATGTGCCACAGAAACATAGAAACATGACGGCAAAAAAAGACCACATGGCCTATCTAATCTGCCTTTCCATATCAGTCCTCTTTTTTTCTTTAGAGAGCCTCTATGTTTGTCCCATGCTTTTTTGAATTCAGATTCTGTCCTCATCTCTACCACCTCCACTGGGAGACTATTCCATGCATCTACCACTCTTTCCATAAATAAATATTTCTGCATATTACTCCTGAATCTATGCCCATTCACCCTCATCCTATGTTCCCTCGTAGCAGAGCTTGCTTTCAATCAAAAGAGGCTCTCCTCCTGTGCATTTATGCCACAGAGGTATTTAAACATCTCAATCATATCATCTCTGTCCCGTTTTCCTCTAAAGTATACATATTAAGATCCTTAAGTCTGTCCTCATATGCTTTAAAGTGAAAACTACTAACCATTTTAGTAGCCATCTTTTGTACCAACTCCAACCTATTTATATCCTTTTGAAAGTGTGGTCTTCAGAATTGCACACAATACTGCAAATGAGATCGCACCAAAACTTATACAGAGGGCATTATCACCTCCTTTCTTCTACTGGCCATTCCTTTCCCTATGCACTCAAGCATCCTTCTAGCTTTTGCTGTTAACTTTTCTACCTGTTTAGCTACTTTAAAATCATCAGACACAAGCACACCTAGGTCCCGCTCTTCTTTTGTGGACAGAAGTACTTCAACCTCTGTGCTATATCGTTCCTTTGGATTGCTGCAGCCCAAATGCATGACCCTGCATTTTTTAACATTAAATCTCAGCTGCCAAATTCTAGACCATTCTTCAAGTTTAGTGAGATCCCTACAAATGTTATCTACACCTTCCTGGGTGTCTACTCTATTGCAATTTTTGGTATCATCTCCAAAGAGGCAAAACTTATCTGAGAGTCCTTCCGCAATATCACTAACAAAGATGTTAAAAAGAATCGGACCAAGGACAGATCTCTGGGGCACACCACTGGTAACCTCCTTCTCCTCAGAGAAAGCTCCATTTACCTGTACTCTTTGTCGCCTCTCAATTTCTAACCCAAGCAATAATTTAGGGTCCATCCCTAGGGTGCTCAGTTTGTTTATAAGTTGCCTGTGCGGAATGATGCAAAGGTTTTACTGAAATATAAATACACATCTAGAACTCTCCCTTGGTCTAACTTCCTGGTCATCCAGTCAAAGAAATCAATCAGATTTGTCTGACAAGACCTGCCTCTGGTGAATCCATGCTGCTACGGATCTGGCAATCGGTTGGACTCCAGAAACCTCACTATTTTCTCTTTCAGCAGCACTTCCAATAATTTACTCACTACCGAGGTTAAACTAACTGGCCTATAGTTTTTGAAAACCATAGCGGTCTCCTTTTCCTTTTACCTTTACTTACCTTTTCAACAAAAAGTTGGTTTCCCTTAAAATATCCTCTTTTAGTTTTTCCCACTGTTTTTCTACATCCCCCAGCTGTTCCCATCCCGCTAACAACTCCCTGAGGTATTGTCCCATCTTTGCAAAGTTAATTTTCCTAAAGTCTAAGACCTTCGCTTTTGAATGGATTTTAGCAGCCCTAGTACTAATACTGAACCACACCATCTGGTGATCACTGCATGCAAAATGATCTCCCACTATAACATCAGAAACACTTTCACCATAGGTAAGCACCAAGCCCAGTATGGCCCCTTCACGTGTGGGTTCTTTTACCAGTTGCCTGAATAGTTCTTCCTATAGAGAATCCAGGATCTCCTACTTCTAGATGATACTGCAGCAGAAATGTGCCAATCAACATCTGGCATATTGAAATCCCCTATCAGTAGTACTTTCCCTTTCCAGGCAGTGTTGCGTATGTCTTCAATTAACTCTCCATCCATCTCTTCTTCAAACCTAAGCTTTCTTTAGCAGGGGCGGCCCAAGGGGGGTGCGGGGCCATGTGCGGTGCGGGGCCTCATTTGCATAAGTGGCCTTATTTGCATAAATATTTGCATAATGCTAACATACACTAACTTTTAGCAAACATGTCTCTTAATGAGTGTATGGATAAAGACAGACTAAAAGATTTCTACATTACTATAATCCAGTGCCAACCGCCAGGCACATTAGGAACTACTACAAACACTGCCCATTTAGAACCAATAGCAAACCCGCCGTATCCTAACAGCACTACCAGGACTCACAAAGCACTACCCTACCTATCAAAAGGCAACACTGCAAATATTAAACCAATACATTTCAGAGAACAACAATACATGACCTACTGGGGAAAGAGAACAAGTGGCAATGTCAAATAGGAATTACATAAACAGAATACCTCAGCTCAGTTACACATGCAGAACATAGACCATCACCAAATAAGGAATCACAATTTAGAAACAGGAAGGCAATAATTAAACTGGGAACCCCAAAAGCCAAACTTGGAATGTACAACAACACCGTAGAAATAAAACTATAAATTAATTTCCTCTTGTACCAAACAAAGCGCAGACGTTAATGATGCACATTTCCCAGAGCTTTCATATTCCAGTTAATAAATTCAAAATAAAGAGATATCTTTCTACCTTTTGTGCATTTTTTTTCAGTTGCAATTGCTCCAGCCACTTTCTTCTGGTTTCTTCATGTTTTCTGCTAACTCTCCATCATCTGCTGTCCATTTGTCCTTTCTTCTCTCTTCTAGTTTTTTTTCCATTCTCTCTCTCTACATCTGCTTTAACATACTAATCTTTCTACTTTTGCTCTTTCCTCATTCCTATTTTATCCACTCAAATTTTACCCCTCCATCCTCAATCCCCACTTACTCTCCCAATACCCGGTCAATTGTAGATTTTTTATCCCTCCCACACAAAATATTTTTCCCCTCTCCATTTTACTCTCCCAGCGCCATCCCATTCTAATCCTCCCCCAACATCAGCTCCCTTCTAGTTCCAGCCTCACCCAGCATCCATTCCCTTCTAGTCCCTGCATCAGCCCATTTCCAGTCCTAGCCCCCCATCAGCCCATTTCCAGTCCTAGCAACCCCCCAACCCAATATCAGTCCTAGCCCCCCCATCAACCCACTTCCAGTCCTAACCCCATCAACCCATTTCCAGTCAGCCCCCCATAGCCCATTGCCAGTCCTAACCCCCCATCAGCCCACAGCCCATTACCAGTCCTAACCCCATCAACCCACCTCAAATCCTAACCCCTCCCCCTCAGCCCATTTCCTGGCCTAGCCCCCCCATGGCCCATTATCAGTCCTAACCCCCCATAGCCCATTACCAGACAGCCCCCATCAGCCAACAGCCCAGTACCAGTCTTAACCCTCCCATAGCCCATTACCAGTTCTAACCCCCCCAACAGCCCACAGCACATTACCAGTCCTAACCCCATCAGCCCACCTCAATTCCTAACCCCTCCCATCAGCCCATTTCCTGTCCTAGCCCCCCCATAGCCCATTATCAGTCCTAACCCCCCCCATAGCCCATTACCAGTCCTAACCCCCCATCAGCCCACAGCCCATTACCAGTCCTAACCCCATCAGCCCACCTCCAGTGTTAACCCCCCCATCAGCCCATTTTGTCCTAATCCCCATCACCCAATTTTTAGTTTAAGCCCCCCATAGCCCATTAGCAGTCCTAACCCCCCCATCAACCCACTTCCAGTCCTAATCCCATCAGCCCATACAAAGACTTAGCTCCCCCATAGCCCATCACCACTCCTAACCCCCCCCCCAGCCTCCCCATAGCCCATCACCACTCCTAACCCCCCCCAGCCTCCCCATAGCCCATCACCACTCCTAACCCCACCAGCCTCCCCATAGTCTATCACCACTCCTAACCCCCCCAGCCTCCCCATAGCCCATCACCACTCCTAACCCCCCCAGCCTCCCCATAGCCCATCACCACTCCTAACCCCCCCCGCCTCCCCCTAGCCCATCACCACTCCTAACCCCCCCAGCCTCCCCCTAGCCTATCACCACTCCTAACCCCCCCAGCCTCCCCATAGCCCATCACCCCTCCTAACCCCCCCAGCCTCCCCATAGCCCATCACCATGCCTAACCCCCCCAGCCTCCCCATAGCCCATCACCACTCCTAACCCCCCCAGCCTCCCCATAGCCCATCACCACTCCTAACCCCCCCCCCAGCCTCCCCATAGCCCATCACCACTCCTAACCCCCCAGCCTCCCCATAGCCCATCACCACTCCTAACCCCCCCAGCCTCCCCATAGCCCATCACCACTCCTAACCCCCCCAGCCTCCCCATAGCCCATCACCACTCCTAACCCCCCCCCCACAGCCTCCCCATAGCCCATCACCACTCCTAACCCCCCCCAGCCTCCCCATAGCCCATCACCACTCCTAACCCCCCCCAGCCTCCCCATAGCCAATCACCTGCTAACCGCCCCCAGCCTCCCGATATCCCATCACCACTCCTAACCCCCCCAGCCTCCCCATAGCCCATCACCACTCCTAACCCCCCCCCCAGCCTCCCCATAGCCCATCACCACTCCTAACTCCCCCCAACCTCCCCATAGCCCATCACCACTCCTAACCCCCCAGCCCCCATAGCCCATCAGCACTCCTAACCCCCCCCAGCCCCCCATAGCCCATCAGCACTCCTAACCCCCCCCAGCCCCCCATAGCCCATCAGCACTCCTAATCCCCCCCAGCCCAGCCCAAATTTTTTTTAAAAAAAGCTGTCTTCTCCTGCTGCCGGGGCAGCCGTGGCAGAATCGAGTGTGCCGCGGGCCCCCCCCCCCCCCCCCGCCCAGCAGAGCCTGCCCTCCCCTGTATCCGCTCTCTCATACAGCTGCCTGCAGTCTCACGCGCCGGCTTTCAGAGCGCGAAAGGATTAGTTTCCCTTTCGCGGCTCTGTTAAGCCCGCGGGGGCTGATGGGAACTTCCCATCAGCCCCCGCGGGCTTAACAGAGCAGCGAGGGAGAAACTCTCCCCTCGCACTCTGAATGTCGGCGCGTGAGACTGCAGGCAGCTGTACGAGAGAGCGGATACAGGGGAGGGCAGGCTCTGCTGGGCAGGGGGGGCCCCGCGGCACACTCGCTCAATGGACGGGCCGGCCCTGTTCTTTAGAAGCTCAGTTGACAAGACTTCGACTTTCATACTTTGGACACATCATGCGAAGAGAGAGATCATTAGAGAAAGACATCATGTTTGGCAAGATAGAAGGTCAACGCAAAAGAGGAAGGCCAGCAATGAGATGGATCGATACAGTAACAGCAGCTACGGGTACCAGTCTGTCAACAATGAGCCGCCTGACTGAAGACCAAACACAATTTAGGATAGCTATCCAGAGGGTCGCCATGAGTCGACTCTGACTCGACGGCACTTAACAACAACACCACCATCTCTTCTCCCTGTGAGTGGGGGGTCTGTATATCATGCCAATACAAATAGATTTCTCTTTCCCTCTTTCTAGTTTAACCCACAATGCCTCCTCTCTCCCTTTTAAGCTCTGAATTTCCATAGCTTTAATATTCTTTTTTTCATATATTGTCACTCCCCCTCCCCTTCTTCGTACCCTGTCCTTTCTGAATAAAGTACGGCCTGGTATAGTTATATGGCTGTCCATGAACCATGTCTCTCTTACTGCCACAAAATCCAAGTCAGCCTCTCCCATTAAAGCCTCAACATCTGGGATTTTATTTCCCATGCTATGGGCATTTATACACACTGCTTTCCTTATGTTGCCCCCTTTACCCATTTCCATTAACGTATTTAATATTTCACTTCCCTGTGGGTTTTCTTCACTCATAGTCTTGGAGCATCATTTATGCCTGTTCTAGAGAAGGTATCGCTGGTGGCATCTCGATAGGCGCAGGAATGCACATATGTCATTGTATTCTATCGTGTACAAGTATCCCTCAAGGATGCACCTACAGTATGCTTCATTCACATCCCCGACCCTCCCCATGCATGGTCCAACTCAAGATCAACACAGAGAGGACTTCTGTGCATCCTTATTGAACCCCACTTGGCCAAATCACAAGCAAAAGTACCCATACATGTGCATAATTACATGGAGATACAGATTTACACATGTTGGGTCACGGATCTTTCTGCAGTCCCCTTATAAAATCACTCCCTATATGTATAGATAAGCCGTTGATTTTAGAGCTGTTTTTTTTTTTTGCAGACCTAAAGTGAACTGCTGCACTATACAACACCTTTTTTTTTTGGGCTAACTTAATACAATTATGAAGTTGCCTTCATGTGGTCACTGGAGAAGGGAGCACAGCTCTGGAAGGCTAGTTATTAACGTACTTAGTCCAACATGCAGGTGTCACCTACAGGTTATTTGTCCTGAGTCTTTTAAGGCTTAGATCAGAAAGAATTAATGATTCTTCAATAGGTTAGTTTAAGGTAAAAAGCTGAGTTTTATTCTTTGAAAATATACAGCCATAGGAACAGTAATTTGTGCAGTAGCATAATTTCTTCCTGAGACCACAGATTTCTTCTTTTTTTCCCCAAGTTCTGCTTGCCTACCATGACTTCTGTGACTTTGAACACAATTGAGTAATTGGCTGGTTTACAGTTCCCCAGAATGCTTTGATTCACACTTTTTAAATAACAGATTTATGTTAGCTGTGTTAACTACCAGCAAGCCTAAGGGATGTTTATGGGACTGGACTTGTAAAAAAACATGGTATTGCTTTTCCAATTTCTACTCTTATTTACTTAGCTCTCTAAAAGTCAATGTATGTAAACTGCTTCAAGTGCCCCCTGGAATTTCAAGAACCTCAAAATGTTTTAATAACCATTAATCTCTTCTAATTCATCATAAGTTCTTATCCTTTATTTATCAGTGACTTGATTTCAATACTAGTTCAAGAACATACATCATCTTGACAGCGTATACAAAATGTGATACATAAGAGTGTGTTTTCTAGAAGATTTCCTTAGGAAACACATTATTTATTCATTATCCTTTCCATATAATACATAAACGTATGATAATATGCAGTAACGAAGAGCAGGTTCACAATAATTGTCAGATTTCACTTAATATTCTGTATCAAGCTCTTTGAGCTATTACATTATGCCGAGATATTTAAAAGGAAGTGACTTTTCTTGCAAAGGACAATGATTTCTGCCAACGTTAAAAATGAAGAGACAACAGAAGCACAAGTTAAGGGCATGAGTTTCAGTGTTGAAATGATTAAGCAAAGAGTGGTGGGGCCGCATTAACGAAAGGCAGTGCCATGTGGTGTGCAAGGTTGCACACCATGATGCTTTTGAAGATGATGAATTGGATCATACGGAGCTCTGATGTTCCTTTTCATAGCAAAGAAAGATTCACAAATGAGCATGCAAGCATGCCTTTAGGTGGGGAAGTGTGCAGGGTGCAAGCTTGCACACCATGGGTGATATGAAATGTGAGGAGCCCTAGTGGAAGTACAATAATAGCTAAATCCTATCAGAAACTCAAGCAGCCATCTAAAACTTCACAGAAGACAGTATGAGACAAGAACACAGCAGAGGAGTAGCCTAGTGGTTCAAGCACTGGCTTCAGACTCAAGCAATCAGGGTTCAAGTCCCACTAGCACTCCTTGTGACCTTGGGCAAATCCTTTAACCCTCCATTGCCTCAGAAGAATCCAAGTTATTAATTCCCTGTTTAATGTTCATTACCGAGTTTAAGTTACAATGTAAACTGCTTTGACTAAAAAGATAAAGCAGTATAAAAAACCTGTTAAATAGATAAATGTATTAGTAAGGGCCCAGTATCCAAAAGGCCAGCAGAACCTGTTGACAGAATAAATCCACTGATCCCAATATTCAATGGCACTGTTTGGGTAGTGCCTCCAAACATTTCCTTTAGCACCGTGGCACTATCGGAATAGTACATGGGTGGTCTGTGAGCACAGGCCTTATGGGTGTGTGCTAACTGCGACTGTTGTTGTTAGTGCAGGTGCCCTTAATGCCACCTCAATGGATGGCATTAAGCAAGCCTGCATGCCATTTAGTGTAGGCCATGCTGTTAACATGGGGGGATGGATGCCCAGTAACATTATTGAACATGCCCCTTATTGCCTTAATAAAATCGATGTAGCTTATTTCCCTTTCCTGCCGAGGTGTTCTGTTTGGATATTTAATAGGTCTGCTGCCCTCGTCATATGATCCTCTGCTTCTTTGCCATGTTATAGATTTCATTTTACATTCAGCTCTGACGTTTAAATGGGGCGCTTGCAAAATGTGAAATGGCAGTATAACTAGATTCCATCCCTGGAAGAACACAAACGCAGAATGGTACAATTTAAGTGGCCAGATTGACACCAGGTATAATTGCTTGTTCTGTCTAGGGGCTGGTTGGTAGACCCATCTATTATGCTATCAGCTCATTGTCAGCATGCTACACACCACCCCATGCCAGTCAATTGCACAGATATTAATGGAGAACGTTTGCTATGCAGAATAGGTTGGAGAAGCAAATTCATCAAGTGTCAGGAAGAAAAAGCTTTAGGTCAGTAATAAGTGAAAACCATTAGTATCTTAAAGGTGCCAGTGTACTGCGCAGAACAAGACAGAGGTTTCAGCCCATTTCTCCGTAGACTGGTATTCAAAATATTGTAAATGATATCACAACAGACATTCACTAGCTGATCACTGCTTGAGGCACTACCAATGTCGCAAGGTTGAGGTATCCTTCTATGTTACGCGTGGGGGCTTGCTCTGCCCCTCCATATGGGAAATCCAGCTCTCTAAACATGCAGAACTTCCAAATTACCCAGTTCCACGAAAGAGACTTTGGCCATTTCTGGTTTTGAACTGACATCCCAGTGCAGTCTGGCATTTGCAGTTCCTGATTCTATCCATTGATATGACTAATGCAGGTCCTATGGTTCAGTAGGGGAGGTTCATCGGAAATAAAGGACTGGTCTAACATCTGCCTCCTGGAGCTGGGGATCTTGGCACCTCTGCAGAATTGCAATGCCCACCAATTGCCCCAAGTCACCCAGCCAGCCTCGTTTATCACTCATTCCTTGTCATTTTTTTAAGCAAGCATTTCCAAAAAATGATTTTATTTCAAATGTGTTCACGTGTTATTTAATGTTTGCATATGTTCGTGAATATGTTTTGTGTTGACTTGTGATCTACTGAGAATATTTATGCAGCACATTTTTCCTAGCACAAACAGGTGCCGGTACTCGTAAATACATGAGGACCATGAATCAATTTTAGCAGGCAATCAAAAAGGTACCACCAAGTAACCCCTCAAAAAAAGCCCCACATTTATGCAAATAAATACATATTTCTTCTATTGTACATCTGTTTTGTAAACTTTAGATTTAATGCTGCAAAACAGTACACGCTAAGGCTTGAATATGCGTGTTTCACACCGGCCCTCTTTTCTTTATGAAACTTGGTCAAGCTCTCCATCTCCAGAAATGAAACACTGGATCACTACAAGAATTAATTTCTACTATTTGTAAGGCATGTTATGCCAAACATGTCCATTGAGAATACTGAAATGATGAAAGCAATCTGCTCTGCTTATTAAAAAAAAAAAAGAAGAAAGAAATAGTCCTTATTCCTTAAGTTACATGGAGAATGAATGAGACCCCAAGGCTGGTAGCTCACAAGCAATTCATCTACCACAGTCATAATTACTGATCCCTGAAAGATAAAACACAGAGATTTTCAAGGTCCTACTGCTAATTATACAAAAGGTAGTGATTGAAATTAGAGATAAGTGAACTGTAAGACAACCTTGGCTTTCGGTAAATCAGTGTTGCAGATGTCTTGCCGATCTCCACG
This sequence comes from Ichthyophis bannanicus, assembly GCA_033557465.1. Classification (NCBI taxonomy): domain Eukaryota; kingdom Metazoa; phylum Chordata; class Amphibia; order Gymnophiona; family Ichthyophiidae; genus Ichthyophis; species Ichthyophis bannanicus. The sequence goes on along the minus strand of CM066031.1, from coordinate 742,690,617 downwards.
CTGCCAGCTCACCACTATACCCCAGCTACTGACATTTACCTATTCTTGTTTTCTCTGTGGATAGAAAATGACTGATGTGAAAATTGGTGTCCCTGTTTCTTTTTCTTTTTGTTTATCTTTTTTTTCATTCTGAAGTCTACTGTGTCAAATCATGTGTCCTTAATCTCCATAGCGACACAGAAAATAGTGCCATAATAGGGACGTGAACAGTATTAAAATACAATAAGCGGAAATAAAGAAGGGAGTGATTTCCAAACCCCACGAACAGCTTTCAGAGTACTTGAGGGTCTGCAAGCTAATTTTCAAAGAGCAGCTTCCCTGCGGGGCTGATATAGGTAACAGGGGTACATTTGTTCTGTGTTATTTTGCACCACAGGCTCAGATTTGTGTATGTACTTTTTAATGACTTAATTTTCACTTTTAAATTTCTACCTTTCAAAAATGACTAAAAGATGGCAGATATAGAATACCCCTTGGACTTTACATGTAGGTGCATGGTTTGAAGGTTATCTCCTGAGGAAGAAAGGAAGGTCAAATGCCCACAACTTTGTTAATCTGATGACACGGAGAAAATAGTTTGGTATCTGCCAGTTATACATATGCAGTTCTTCAATGGGACCTGGCTGTTATCCAGAACCCCAGAGCACATTTCACAGCCAGATCTTTCCAAGCTTCAAATAAATGAAACCCTTTAACACTTTATAGCAGCATCTGGTGTTCACTGCAGCAACCCTTCACATTGCATTTGTCTTCATTAGTGCAGTCTCGTAACCGTTCTCTTTCTGTATATCCACCAATGTTTGTTAATTCTGCTGCATTCAGATTTTATCTGCATTGGAATGAGATGCTGGTCAGGACAATTTTGAATGGTGCCCACATCAGAAACAGCCTCCGTTGCAAACGGCAGCTTCTGCAAGATAGCAGACTGCTAGATGGGATCCCATCTGGTCTGACTGGTTGGCGGGAAAGTATTCTGTCCAGAGCCCTTATGCTGTGGCCATACAGTGCAGGTGACGGGGTGAGCAGCACATCTCCTCTTACTGTACCTGTTCCTCATTATTAGTACTATTATCATGAATCATGTGATTCCCTGGTTACCCGGTGCTGGTATATCCCAGCTGCAAGTTGTAGAGGCTTAACCATTTCTACGATTATCACTCTTTCTCCCTCATTGACTTTCTGCCATCTTGAATAAGAGACTAAGATCCCATTTAATCCAGCACCCTTTATCTCCCTCTGCTCCCCATCATCAAAGTGCATTGTGTGCAGGCCACCTTAAATCACAAGGGAAACAATGGCACTGTGTCTCATGTAACTTAGTAGCTCAAACAATTCCCAGAGAAATTGGTCCAGACCTGAAATATTTGTCAAACCTGTACAAATATACCTAGATGCCGATTAAAGTCTGACAGAAACTGAAGAAAAGTTTGATATTCTTTGATGCAACAGCTGTTTTCAAATGGAAGGAACAGTGTTTGATTTGCTGCAATGAATTACTGTTTAAGATAAGTTACATTTAAAAAATAGCATTAATTTATCCCTGAAGCAGAATCTTTTTAATGTGTCTAATGTTGTGTCGGGTAATAGCCACATTTGTTGGTGGTGATGATTTCGCTGATATTTATCTTTATTTCGCATTTGATATACCGCCCAGGCCATGGCATCAGGGCGGTTTACAATAAGCAACAGTGCTGCAGGTAGGAAACAGAAAAGAACACCATAAATTGACAGGAAAGAGAAAAGACAAGCAAAGGAATAGCGAACATCCATAAGAGCAGCAGGAGAGGCAGGAAAGTGAGACCCACGGGATTAACACAGACTTGTACGTGGAATGTCATATGCCTGATGGAGTAGATGGGTCTTGAGGTGTGCTTTGAATTTCGAACAAGAGGGTTCGAGACAGACTGCGGAAGGCAGGGCGTTCCAGAGTGCAGGACCAATGAAAAAGAAAGCAGCATGCCGTGTAAGTTCTAGGTGAGCCTGAGATGGTGAGGGAAGGGACAGGCGACTGGCATGGAGGGAGCGAAGCTGATGGTAGGGAGTCTGTAGGCATATGAGATTGGCCAAATACTGGGGGTGGAAGTGTGAGTAACTTTGTGAGTCAAGATCAGGAATTTGTATTGAATTCTGAAGCAGAGGGGAAGCCAGTGAAGCTGAATAAGGAGGGGTGTGATATGATCCGAGCACTTGGCATGGGAGCTGATACATGCCGCAGTATTTTGTAGCAGTTGCAGACGTAGTTGATATTGAGGCAGACTCGCCAAGGCAATGTTACAATAGTCCAATCTATTCGTCACCAGTGATAACAGCGGAGTGGTGACTGAGGATGGCGGTAAAAAGGGACGGAGTGCCCTGATCTGGCAGAGTGCACAAAAGGAGTGGCGGAAGAGGAGGGATAGATGTTCTTGAAATGAAAGCACTGAATCTAACGTGATGACTAGGTAACGGAATGAGGCCACCAAAGGGATAGGCAAGGAGCCGAGAAGAGGTTAAAAGCATCAGCCTGCATTCTGTCTTGAAAAGCTAATGGAACCTTGGAAGGCTGACAGTGATTCAGCCCAATGGCAAGTCCAACTTACTTCCATGCGGAAGAGCCAAGGTTCAGTAGTGGATGATGATTCTGCTCTCCGGGTCATGTGGGGCAGGGAAAAGGGAAATCACAATTATCCCACAATGATGATACCTAGCGGCCAAGCACTTAATGCAGGAGCTGTTAGCGTGGATGCACTTATAATGTCATCTCAATGGCTGGCGGTAAAAGCGGATGCATGCTAGTTAGCATAGTGTGGCGAGTTATCACCACACTAACTGCAGGGGGATGGATGCACATGCCCCAAAAGTTAGTGCACGAGTCCATGCTAACCTTTGGTCCCAATTCGTGCTACAAACTGTTTTCTAAAATAGAGCTGGAAATGTGTTCATCCAAACCTCAACTTCTCAATTCTGATCTCCACGTCCTATCGAAAAATTGCTTTTTCTGTCTAACAGTGGGAGTTCTGGGAGACGCCTATGGAATGACCATTCCAGTAGCAGGAAGAGGTCAAAACATCAACCTGCTGCACCCGTCCTCAATCTCTGTTCATACTTCTGCCAGAGAAATGATTTTATTTGCACAAAAGAACCCACAGAAACCTCAACCCTAAAGCAGCAGCCACTGTTTGTACGGCATCCTTATGTGCACCATATCCTAATGGAAGAGGAGCCTGGCAACTGTTTTCCTGATATTTAAATTCTGCAGTAAGCTTTTTTTTTTAAACATTGCCTAGGGCACTTAAATAAAATACATATATTTAGCATAGCTATCCAGATACAGTCCAGTGCCCAGTAAACATAGGGGCTGGCGCTATAAAGGCATGTGGAAAGTTACATGCTATTTATGTCAAGTCCCTTCCAAAAGATTTGGGTATATAGATGGGCACTTACGCACATGTTTCAGGCCGTCGCAGTTCTCTAAGTGCATGCATAAGCCCCATTGTGCATACATTCAGTTTGGGTGTGCACAAGGATGGAGCTTGCACAGAGTTAGAGCATAGTGTAATTTATGCACATTGCTGACAGATCTAGGCTTGGCATTTACACCTGCTCTAGAGTAGGCATAGCTACCAGAGGGGAAGAATAGCCTAATGGTTAAAGCACTGGCTTGGGCATCCAGAGACCCAGGTTCAATTCCCACCAGCATTCCTTGTGGCCTTGGGCAAGTCATTTAACCCTCCATTGCCTCAGAAGGATCCAAGTTATCAATGTCCCTGTTTAATGTCCAATACCAAGTTTAAGTTACAAAGATTTGTGTGCTTAAAACAGTTATACATGTATACAGTGTGTGCCTAAAGAACAAATATGGAAAACCAACATCAAAAATGTCTGAAAATTGGAAAAAAAGTTGTTCTAAATAATTATCAGCACAGACTGAACTTTTTTTTTTTTTTGGCCATTGAAATCCTTATGATTCTCTACTGTTTGGCTCCAGTAAATTGTTCTATGTGGGTGCGTGCGGGTTTGCCACATGTCTGCCAATTTATCAGCTTTTCAATCAGACTTGAAAGAAGACCAACCATCTCTCTGATGAACCCAGACAAAGCCCACTGAAGTTATACATATAATCACTCCAGCTCACCTGTACAGAACTTCAAGCCATGTCACCTATTTGTCAGATAATATTTCAGGTGAGTAAAAAAAAGTCGTCTGTTTGTCCTCTTTTGCCTATTGGATTTAGTGGGTGACCTTCCTTGATCTGCAAAGTGCCAGACACTAGCAGGGTAAAAGATGTCGTTTGACATCCTGAATTAAATGTTTTGGTCTCTAAGGAACAGGCTGGGAGCTCAGCAATTGGAAACAAATCAATGACTCAGACGGGTGGTAAACGGAATGTACATTATCCTTCAGTCTTATCCTGACAACCATACTGCAGTATGGTACTTCTTTGTAACTATTTAGAAGAATGAAGTTATCTTCAAGAGTCTTGATAGAAAAAAACTGCATTGCTGGAATTTCAGAACGAGAGTGCTCTTAATGTGCTCTTGAATGTGTCAACCAGGTAAGTTAGTTTCACACACACACCCCTTAGTTTTTAACTGGGACCCAACTGGACACAGATAAAATGATTTGCCCAAACTTGGAAAAGAGATGTCTGAGGGGAGATATGATAGAGGTCTATAAAATAATGAAGTAGAATGGGTAAACGTAGATCAGTTGTTTACCCCTTCAAAAAGTAGAAAGACTAGAAGATGTTTACTTAGGATTATATACCATTTTTCTACAAGTCAAAGCACTGTACAATCAGGTACTGTATGTACTGTATTTCCCTTGTCCCAAAGGGCTCACAATCTATGGTTTCTTTTATGCCTGAGGCAACGGAGGGTTAAGTAGCTTGCCCAAGGCCACAAGGAGCACCCGCAGGACTAGAAACCCCAGTCCTTCTGGCCCAAGGTTGCTGTCCTCTCACAGGATTCGAATCCCTGGCCCTCTGGTCTGAGGTAACTTGCCCCAATCACTAGGCCACTCCTCCCTGCATGCAATGAAGTTACAATGTAGCACATTTAAGATTAATTGGAGAAAATAGGTTTGTCACTCAACACATAATCAAACTCTGGAATTTGTTACTAGAGGATGTTATAAAAGCTGTTAAGTGTTGTTGTTGTTAAGTGCCGTCGAGTCGGAGTCGACTCATGGCGACCCTCTGGATAGCTATCCTAAATTGTGTTCGGTCTTCAGTCAGGCGGCTCATTGACGACAGACTGGTACCCGTAGCTGCTGTTATTGTAGCGATCCATCTCATTGCTGGCCTTCCTCTTTTGCGTTGACCTTCTATCTTGCCAAGCATGATGTCTTTCTCTAATGATCTCTCTCTTCGCATGATGTGTCCGAAGTATGAAAGTCGAAGTCTTGTCATCTGAGCTTCTAAAGAAAGCTTAGGTTTGATCTCCTCTAGTACCGACTGGTTTGTTCTTCGGGCAGTCCATGGTATACACAGTATTCGCCGCCAGCACCATAATTCAAAGGCATCAATTTTCTTCCTGTCTGTCTTTTTCACTGTCCAGCTTTCACATCCATATGATGTTATTGAAAATACCATGGCTTGAACAAGTCGAATCTTTGTATGGAGAGACACATCTCTGCTCTTGAGAATCTTATCTAGGTCTTTCATAGCCATTCTGCCAAGAGCAATGCGTCGTCTGATTTCTTGACTGCTTGTTGCTTCTTTATTGATAGTTGATCCAAGTAGGTTAAAGTTGTTCACAATTTCAATTTCTTCTCCTTCAACGATGAACCTGTTGATTATGCCAGTTGTCATGATCTTTGTCTTCTTTACATTAAGGTGCAGGCCCATTTTGAGACTATGTTCTTTGATTGTGAGAAGCAAATGTTTCAGATCATCTTCGCTTTCAGCCAGTAATGTGGTATCATCAGCATAGCGAAGGTTGTTGATGAGTCTTCCACCAATCTTCACACCTCTGTTGTCTTCATACAGTCCTGCTTCTCTGATGATTTGTTCTGCATATAAATTAAACAGGTAGGGGGAAAGTATGCAGCCTTGTCTTACACCTTTGCTTATTTTAAACCATTCTGTTTCTCCTTGTTCCGTTCGAACTGTTGCTTCTTGATCAATGTACAGATTACGCAAGAGAACGATCAGGTGTTCTGGTATACCCATGCTTCTTAATGTGGCCCAGAGTTTCTCATGGTTTACACAGTCAAAAGCCTTGCTATAGTCGATAAAGCACAAATAGATATCCTTTTGGTATTCTTTAGTCTTTTCAAGGATCCATCTCACATCCGCAATGATGTCTCTCGTTCCTCGCCCTTTCCTGAACCCTGCTTGCACTTCAGGTAGTTCTTGTTCTAGGTATGGCTGTAGTCTCTTTTGAATAATCTTCAGTAGAATCTTGCTGGCATGTGGGATCAGAGCGATTGTGCGATAATTTCCACAGTCAGTTGGATCACCTTTCTTTAGTATTGGTATAAACACAGATCTTTTCCAGTCAGTTGGCCATGATGTTGTCTTCCATATTTCTTGGCAGAGCCTTGTAAGTACGGTAACAGCTGCATCAGATTGCTGCAATACTTCTATGGGAATGCTATCAATGCCTGGTGCTTTGTTCTTTGATAAGGCTTTCAATGCTGCTTCAACTTCTTCTTTCATCACCAATGGTTCCTGATCATAAGGTATAGGTTGAAACGGCTGTTGGTCCACTTGATCTTTATCATATAAAAACTCTGTATATTCCTTCCACCTTTTCTTGATCTTCTCAGCATCATTCAACATAGAACCTTGAGCATCTTGTAACATTCCAATTCGGGGCTGGAACTTTTTCTTTAACTCTCGCAGCTTTAGGAAAGCCGATCTTGTTCTTCCTCTAATAGTTTCTGCTTCTATTTCCTTGCAAGTGTCATTGTAGTACTTTTCCTTGTCCTGTCTTGCTGCACGTTGGAAATCTCTGTTGAGTTCTGCGATTGTCTTTCTTTCTCCTTTGGCTTTAGCTTCTCTGCGTTTCTGGGCAATTTTCAGAGTTTCTTCCGTCATCCATTTTGGCCGTTTTTGCTTTTTCACCTTTTGTAGAGACTTCTCGCTTTCTTCCAGCACAACCTTCTTGATGTCATTCCATAACTCTTCCGGAGCTCTGTCATTTGTATCTAAAGCAGCAAATCGATTTTGCAGGCAGTCTTTAAATTCCAGTGGTATATTCTCAAGGTCATATTTTGGTGCATTCATGAGTGGTTTGCTCTGTTTCAACTTTAGCTTGAGTTTGCATACTAGTAGTTGATGATCTGTACCACAGTCAGCTCCAGGTTTTGTCTTTGTTGATGTTACAGAGCTTTTCCATCGTTGACTTCCACAGATGTAGTCAATTTGATTTTTATACAATCCATCGGGTGAAGTCCATGTGTACAGTCGTCGCTTGTGTTGCTGGAAGAAGGTGTTTGAGATGAATAGATCATTGGTCTTGCAGAATTCTATCAATCTTTCTCCAGCTTCATTTCTGTTGCCAAGTCCATATTTTCCAACTACTTTGCCTTCTTCTTTGTTGCCAACTTTTGCGTTCCAGTCACCCATGACTATCAGGATATCCTGTTTGCATGTTCTGTCAATTTCAGCTTGTACTTGTTCATAGAACTCTTCAATTTCATTCCCTTCTGCAGCTGTTGTTGGGGCATATACTTGAATTATAGTTGTGTTGATAGGCAATCCTCGTAGACGAATAGAGATTAAGCGTTCGCTGACTGCATTGTATTTCATTACAGTTCTTGCAAGTTTCTTCTTTATTATAAATGCAACACCATTTCTTCTTTGTCTTTCATTTCCAGCATAGTAGACCATGTGATCATCTGATGCAAAGTGCCCAATGCCAGTCCATTTCAGTTCGCTGACACCCAACAGATCAAGTTGTACACGTTCCATTTCATTCTTGACCAACTCCAACTTTCCTTGGTTCATGCTTCGTACGTTCCATGTTCCAATGTGTAAGACATCTTTACAGCTTCTGACTCTCATTTCATGCGCAGCTACATCAGCAGTCAGACTTCCCGAGGGCTTTGATCCAAAAGGTTTGGACAAGTTTCTGGAGGAAAATCCATAAGCCATTATTAAAGACAACCAGAGAAATCCACTGTTACCCCGGGATAAGCAGCGTGGAATCTGTGCACCTTCTGGAAACCTGACAGGTACTTGTGACCTTGATTGGCCACTGTTGGAAACAAGATGCCAGCTTTGATGGACCCTTGGTCTGTCCCAGTATGGCATATCTTATGTTCTTATATTCTAACTAGTCAGTGTTAGAGTGGGAGTTCAAAGACAATTTCCAAAACCTTTGCACAATTATGGGCTCGGTTTACTCTTGTCCTTCTGAAAGATTAGTTGGTGATGCAGGTTTTGCCTGTGAAGCTGTAGCCTAATGGTTCGAGTAGTGATCTATGACCCAGAGAAATTACTTTTTAAATCCCAATGATGCTCCTTGTGGTCTTGTATAAATCACTTATGCCTACCTTGCTTCAAATGCAAACTTGGAAGTCCTCTGAGACAGAAGCATACAAATCCCTCTCCGTCATATCTTTTCTAAGTTGAACAGCCCTTACCTGATTAGCCTTTCTAGCAAAATGATGAAGGGGTGACCTGAAGCATGGTAATTTACTCTTGATTTTGCTACTGACTTCTACTTAAATTCCCAGTAGCTCCCACATAGTCCTGTCCTTAAGCTTATAGAGGGGCATTTTCAGGGGTGGCGCCCAGCACTCGAAGTCGGTTTGGGTTAACCGGCCAGCAGCTGAATGTTGTTGTTGACCGACAGGCCCTTGGCGCCCTCCCTGCTCTCCTCGCAGAATGTCCCAACACTAAGTGTTGAGGTGTTCAGTGGAGTTAGGAGGGATGTTCAGCTGCACAAAATGGCTATGTGCCGCTGAATATCCTGATCACTGAGATTAACGCGGTTAATTCTTTTGCATATAAGCCCCCCTCCTATTGTATATGCCTTTAGCATCAGCAGAAAAACCCTTCCCCTGCTTCTTGTCTCATGTGGCAGTGTGTCAGAGGAAATTCACACAATGCAAGGTTCCACATTGGGAACCACTACCCAGGAAAAAGATTTAGGAGTCATCGTGGATAACATGTTAAAACCCTCTGCCCAGTGTGCAGCGGCAGCCAAGAAAGCAAATAGAATGCTAGGTATCATAAAGAAAGGGATGGAAAATAAAACAAAGGATATTATAATGCCTCTGTATCATTCCATGGTACGACCGCACCTTGAATATTGTGTGCAGTTCTGGTTACCGTATCTTAAAAAGGACATAACATTATTAGAAAAAGTACAGAGAAGAGCCACCAAAATGGTGAAGGGGATGGAAGGCTACTCCTATGAAGAGAGGCTACAAAGGTTGGGGCTCTTCAACCTGGAAAAGAGACGGCTGAGGGGAGATATGATAGAGGTCTATAAATTAATGAATGGAGTGGAGCGGGTAAACGTGGATCAATTGTTTACGCTATCAGAATATAGAAAGACTAGGGGACATGCAATGAAGCTACAGGGTAAACTATTTAAGACAAATAAGAGAAAATATTTTTTCACTCAACGTGTAATCAAACTCTGGAATTTGTTACCGGAGGATGTAGTAAGGGCTGTTAGTGTAGCTGGGTTTAAAAAAGGTTTGGACAAGTTCCCGGAGGAAAGGTCCATAAACCACTATTAAAAAGGGACCCAGGATAATCAATGCTTGACCCAGTGCAAGCATTGTGGAACCTGTGTCTTTTGGGGATATTGCTAGGTACGTATGACCTAGATTGGCCACTGTTGGAAACAGGACACTGGGCTTGATGGACCTCGGTCTGACCCAGTACGGCATATCTTATGTTCTTATGTTCTTAGGATAGTTTTATAAAGTCACCTAGACAGGGAGGGAAAGAAGCTGCCTATTTGTTAGGGTGCGTATTCATGAGATGAGTGTGCATCTAGTTCATTTGGGTGCCAGAAATGTAATGAGCAAGCAAATTGCTTGTAGATGTGCATACCTATGAATTAATGTGCACTAAACAGTTAGCATAGGCTTTGGCACATGCTAACCACCCGTTGCAGCTCACTGTAATGATTAGCATGCAACCAACACGGTTACCACAGGCAGATTTCCACACTAACTGCGAACTGGGTGGTGGAGGTTGAAATGAGTGGATTAGGGGTGGAAGGTGAGCATCATGGCACTTGTGTCCTGCATTACTATGCTGCTGAAGGTTTAAACGAGATAATCAAAAGAATTCTAGACACATGATGAAGGAGGAAGTTTCACCAGAACACCCTCTCAACTGCCTCCATACCAACCAGCTCCTCTCAAAGATTGCTTCACAGGGTATTCGAATATTATACCGCGTCACTGGAATTCACTCCCACACCACCTAAGAGCTATCAGACATCGCCGACTTCAGAACATTTCTAAAAGCCTAACTCTTCAACAAACACTACCACAACATATGAAGTACACAGTCATAGTAATGAAATCCCTGCTGAACTGTCCACTCCCAACAGGATGTTGCTTCAAGCTCATAACTAATCTACTGTAAATAGTTGAAATGTTGTAAACAGTTAAATGTAAAAGTTCATTATACCGTTCCATGTAATGCTGTTCAAATCTCTGACAGGTAATGCGGTAGCTTTGCGATGTACTTTTGCATGTTATTGGCACATTAGCTGGAAAACCATAGCGCACTTTAATGAAAGAGTTCCTTAAAGTTTTAGCTCATATCCAGTCCTTGCACAAAGGAGGAATAGATAAAGAAGGCATGAAAAAATGCTTGAAAATTGAGAAAAGTTCATTTGAAATAGGTACAAACCAAACTTTTTTTGGGCCATACACACCCCCTATTTTTTGTAGCCTATGGGCCCGATTCTGTAAAGCGAATAGAGGGCTGTATGATCCAGTGGGACATGCAGCCCCACTATCTGTCTGGCCACAATGCTGAAAGTTCTCTCCCCGCATGCACAGAGCTGCTGTGTGGGGAGAGAGGGATGGGGTCGATATGAGGATGGAGAGTGGGTGGAGTGGGGGCAGGCTAGGCACCCGGATGTACAGGGCCATTTCAGGTTACGACCCTGTATGTCCAACAGTCAACAGGAGGATGCCCAGCTTATTACACATCTGAGGTGGAATAAGCGCGGGGTGCCCATACGCTCTGGCCTGGCAGCCCCTCCAGATACAGATGCAGAAGGTGAGGCCCCACCGCCCAATCCCAGCCCTGGCAGACCTGCCAAGAGTTGGGTGATGGGGAAACTAGATCCGGTGGGGAGTGGGACCATCGGTGCTCCTGCTGGGCATCCTGGTGCCATGGTGACGGGACGCCATGGCACCAGCACACCAGTGGGAGCATGGGTAGGCCTGGCCATGTTGCAGTTTGGACGTGCCCCAAACAATGCAGGGGCACGCTGGGCCATCTAGGTGCCCGATCCTGCAACTGTGGGAGCATCTTGCTCCTGTGATACAGAAACGGGTGCAGACCGACTTGTCCAGTGCTTGGCCGTCCAGACAGCCCGGACGTGCCCCTTTGGGGATCAGGCTCCATGTGTCTTTATGAAATACTAGACTAAATCCTGCATATATAATGTGTACATTACACCCACTCAAGAGCTGGGTTAAATGAATACGTGTACACTAGGCACAATCATGCATTGATAATGGAGCAGAGTTGCCAAATTATCAGTTCCAAGAGCGAGATTTTAAGCCAGTCCTGGATTTCTGACAAGCTCATTGTGATGCATTATGTGACCTGAGGCAATGATTCCACTAGGTAAAATCAAGGAGCACAAATACCACACTGCATTGCAATGCCAATGTAAAACCAGAACTGGCAACAAAATCTCATTCCTGGAGCTAGTTAACTTGGCAACTCTGAATGAAGTGAGCAGATGTACCTTTTGCAAGTCTAAAGATACAATACTTTTCCATTTATAACTGATTTTTTTTTGTTTGAAGACAACATATTGTGACCAGCAGGGGCTGGACTGTGGCTAAGGCTAACAGCCAGACTGTTGGGACTGACCCTCTTTGTAGAAAGTAGTAGTTGTGAGTCAAGTGGTCAGGTTTTCAAAAAGGATTTATTCCCCTCCCGGGGTTGGATCTCAAAGGTACAATATACAAACAAAACTTAGGACAAAACCATATACTCTGGCAAGGAACTGAAGAAACTCAAATATAGCATTTTGCCTCTTAAAGGAACTAATAACACAGGTACACTACCAAAAAACTGCCTCCAGTTTTGCAACTGATTCCTATAGATTTTCGGGTGCTGAATCCAGGAAAAATAGCCAAAATGTTCCATCACGTCACGTTTTCTTGCAAAATTAGATTTCTTACCCATATAAGGAATGTTCACATAATTTCTTTTTAGCCGACTGCAGTTTATTTTCTTGGCCCAAAATAGAGGTTGTAATGGTTAACTAACTAGAAACACTCCCTCATGATATTTTAGAGTATTTTGTATTCATTTTATACATTAACAGGACAATTGGGAGGCGGGGGGCTAAATCCAGTACTCGCGCTGGCACATGTTCTTTCCTGTTCACCTCGCCTCGTTCGCTCGCTCAAACACGGTGGTTGCGACATGAACGTTCCTGTCAAATTTCAGTTTCTTGCAAGTTCATTATTACCTTTTGTTTGCTCAGTCGTAATCCAGCTTTATTCAGAAGTGGTTCACTACAGTTGTAGTTTGCAGTGTTGTGTATTTGTGATGGCTCACAGAGCCAGAGGTTGCGTCAACTCTCCGGACAGTTTTTGTTTTATTTGTGGGGAATATACCGTGAAAAAGCGGCAGAGGAACATTTCTGCATTTATTAAAAAAGTATATTTCGCCTATTTCGGTTTGAAGTTAGGCGATCAAGACAAACCGTGGGCTCCTCACAAAGTGTGCAAGACATGTGAGGAAGATCTACGCTTATGGATGAAAGGTAAAAAACAAGCATTTCGTTTCGGAATACCTATGATGTGGCGTGAACAAAGAGACCACAGCAGTGACTGCTATTTTTGCTCTTGCATTGTGAAGGGATACAACTTAAAAAATAAGAACGTAATAAGTTACCCCAACCTTCCCCCAGCAATTAGGCCTATGCCTCATAGCAACGAAGTACCTGTGCCTGAACCACCAAAATCTTTGGATCATATTTGTGTGGACGGTTCTGATCATGATGAGACTCATCAGATGGCTTTTCCCGATGAGTCCAGTACTTCCGAGTTTGAAACTGAACCAGATCCGAAACCTGAACTTTTCTCTCAAGCTGAATTGAATGATTTAGTCCGGGATTTAGGACTCCCAAAAGATGTTGCCCAACTGCTAGGTTCTCGGCTTAAACAGAAAAATCTATTGTCACCAGGAACAACTTTTTATTGGTACCGCAACCGCGAGACACAATTTTTGAAGTATTTCAGCAAAGAGGAAGATTTGGTATTTTGCAACGATATATACGGAGTGATGGAAACGTTTAAACTCAAGTATGATCCTGCTGAATGGCGGCTGTTCATTGATTCGTCAAAAGACAGCATAAAAGGTGTTCTTCTTCATAATGGCAACACATTCGCTTCAGTTCCTATTGCTCACTCTTTTATTCTCCAAGAAAAATACGAGAATTTGGCCCTGATTCTTCAGAAGATTCGTTATGATGAGCATAAGTGGATGATTTGTGGAGACTTTAAAATTCTATCCATGCTATTAGGGCAGCAATCCGGTTTCACCAAATATCCCTGCTTCCTTTGCTTGTGGGATAGCCGGGCCCGCGACCTACACTGGGGGAAAAAAGACTGGCCAATTCGGGAGTATTTGAGACCCGGTGAGAAAACTGTTCTTCATGAGAGCTTGGTACCTCGTGATAAAATTCTATTACCACCTCTCCACATTAAGTTGGGTCTCATTAAGCAATTCATCAAGTCCCTTCCAAAAGATGGTGAGTGCTTTCGGTGCCTTTGCTCAAAGTTCCCCCGACTTTCTGAAGCAAAGCTAAAGGAAGGAGTATTTGTTGCCCCTGATATAAGGAAACTCATTTCAGATGGAGCATTCGCTGAAACGATGTCTGAGAAGGAAAAAGAAGCCTGGGATTCCTTCAAGGATGTTGTTCTCAAATTCTTGGGGAACAGGCAGGATGAGAACTATAAGGATATTGTTGCCAGGATGCTCAATGCCTTCAAAGAACAAAGCTGTAACATGAGCCTGAAAGTCCATTTCTTGCACTCCCATGTGAACTACTTTCCCGAAAACTTGGGGGCGTACAGTGAAGAACAAGGTGAAAGGTTTCACCAGGACATCAAAGACGCAGAGAGAAGGTACCAAGGAAGATGGAACACCACTATGATGGCTGATTTCTGCTGGTTGCTGCTGCGGGAAACCCCAGATGAAAAATACACCAAGAGAAGCATTCAGGGGAAGAAGAAACGGGCCCACCAGGAGATTGATTGATCAGAGAAAGGCTGAACTTTTACAGAGCTCTGCTAGTGAGTGGATTTTTGCCTCCTGGGACATCTTACTGTGAGTTCTAGCTGTTTATTTAATTATTTACTGTTTGTCTAACTGTTGTTTGTTTAATTATTTATTTAGTGTTTGTCTTAGTGGTGTGCAAGTTCAGCCTTCTCAGCTGTACTTACCTTGCCTCTCTCAACTGGGCTTTGTGTGGTAGCCATTTTGAATTAATCTCTCTCCCCAGAGCCTGTTGTTTGTTAAGCTTTTCCTGTCCTTGCCTGCCTGAGTGACTCCTCACCCTGTGTGTGTGGTAGCCATTTTGAATTAATCTCTCTCCCCAGAGCCTTCTGTTAAGCTTTTTCCTGTCCTTGCCTGGCTGAGTGACTCCTCCCCCTGACCACCTCCACCTGAGGTATCCTTTAAACTTGTTCCTGTTTTCTCCACGTGTGCATAGGCTGTTTTAGTTTGCTTTTCTCTGATCAGAGAAAGGCTGAACTTTTACAGAGCTCTGCTAGTGAGTGGATTTTTGCCTCCTGGGACATCTTACTGTGAGTTCTAGCTGTTTATTTAATTATTTACTGTTTGTCTAACTGTTGTTTGTTTAATTATTTAGTGTTTGTCTTAGTGGTGTGCAAGTTTCAGCCTTCTCAGCTGTACTTACCTTGCCTCTCTCAACTGGGCTTTGTGTGGTACCCCCATCCCCCTGCTGAGGGTTCAGGACAGGGTACCTTGTAACTGCCCTCTTTAATAGGACTTATCTCCCCCCTCCCTCCCCAGCACCCACCCACCCCTGGGGAAATTGTAGTTTTATAGGTACTTGGACATCTTAGAGGAAAGGGGCTGCTCTCAGGTGCAGCTCTTAATCCAAATCAGTCATACACAGAGGACCTGTGATTAATTAGCTTCAGGTACACAGGGTGTATTAGGGGTATTAGATACACTTTTATTAGTATAAGCATCTACACCAATCCTTATTATATACCGAGTTAAAAGACCTAAACACAAGCTTTAAACTAAGATGCAGTCAGAGGTCCAGCAACGAGATGGGGGTTCTCCAGTCTTTTGCATCGAGTGTCACATGTATGATTATCTCCCAGTTGGTGAGAGGTCCTACATATGCACTAAGTGCAGGGAGCTCTTTGCTCTCAGGGAACGAGTCCGTTCTCTAGAGGCTAGAGTAGCAGACCTGGAAGACATAAGAAAGACAGAGAAGTACATGGACGAGACCTACAGGGATATAGTCCTGAAGTCCCACCTCCAGTCTGGCAGCATCCCTGTTGCCATGGAGGAGAGAGGTCACGTGACAGGAGAGCATCACCCTGGTGTGGCAGGAAGTGATCCTGTAACTAGGACCTGTCCTCCAGGTGATGTAAAACCCTCTCGCACCGAGGACGTTTCTCCAGGGCCATGTCCCCATGAGGGGAGGGTCAGGACAGCTGTTATAGTTGGTGATTCAATCATTAGGAATGTAGATAGCTGGGTGGCTGGTGGACGTGAGGATCGCCTGGTAACATGCCTGCCTGGTGCGAAGGTAGCAGATCTCACGCACCGCCTAGATAGGATCATAGATAGTGCTGGGGGGGAGTCTGCTGTCTTGGTACATGTTGGTACCAATGACATAGGAAAATGTGGTAGGGAAGTTCTGGAGGCTAAATTTAAGCTTTTAGGTAGGAAGTTGAAATCCAGAACTTCCAGGATAGCGTTCTCCGAAATGCTTCCTGTTCCACGTGCAGGACCCAAAAGACAGGCAGAGCTCCGGAGTCTCAATGCGTGGATGAGACAATGGTGCAAGGATGAGGGTTTTGGATTTGCTAGGAACTGGGGAACATTCTGGGGAAAGGGGGGGCTCTTCCGAAGGGATGGGCTTCACCTTAATCAGGATGGGACCAGACTGCTGGCATTAACCTTTAAAAAAGAGATAGAGAAGCTTTTAAACTAGAAAATAGGGGAAAGCCGACAGTCACCCAGGAGCGCACGGTTCGGACAAAGGTATCCTTGAAGGATACTACCAAAAGCAGTGAGGTTCCAAAAGGGAGTATAGTAGCCCAAATGCCCTTGAGTAAGGAGCAGACAGAGCATAAAGATTCCCCATTACCCATGCCTACCAATAGCCAGATTAATATTAATAAAATACAGTCTCTAAAATGCTTGTATGCCAATGCTAGAAGTCTAAACAATAAGATGGGAGAATTAGAATATATAGCATTAAATGAGAGGTTAGATATGATTGCACTCTCAGAGACATGGTGGAAGGAGGATAACCAGTGGGACACTGTGATACCTGGATACAAACTATATCGTAATGATAGAGCTGAACAAATTGGTGGAGGGGTTGCGCTCTATGTTAGAGAGGGCATTGAGTCAGAAAGGATTAAAGTTTTGCAGGGAACAAAATATGCTGTAGAATCTCTATGGATTGAAATTCCATTTATGAAGGGGAAGGTGATGGCAGTGGGAGTATACTATCGACCACCTGGCCAGAATGAACAAATGGATGATGAAATGCTCAAAGAAATCAAGGAAGCTAACAAAAGCCACAACAGAGTAGTAATAATGGGTGATTTCAATTACCCCGGTATCGACTGGGACAGTGTCACAGCAGGACAAGCTAAAGAGATAAAGTTTCTAGATGAAATGAATGACTGCTTCTTGGAGCAGCTGGTTCATGAACCGACCAGAGGGGAAGCCATACTGGACCTAGTCCTTAGTGGAACGCCAGATCTGGTGCAAGAAATAAGGGTGTTGGGACCACTTGGCAATAGTGATCATAGTATGATCATGTTTGATTTAATCAGTGGAGGACAGATAGTAAAGGAATCCACAGTACTACCTTTTAACTTTCAAAAGGGTGACTATGATAGAATGAGGAATATAGTTCGGAAAAAACTAAAAGGAGCGGTTCCAAAGGTTAAAGACTTACAGCAAGCTTGGGTGTTATTTAAAAATACTATCCTCGAAGCCCAGACCAGCTGTATTCCACGCATTAAGAAAAGTGGAAGAAAGTCCAAAAAACTGCCAGCATGGTTTAAAGGTGAGGTCAGAGAGGCTGTTGCTGCCAAAAGAGCAACCTTCAGAAAATGGAAAAAAGAGCCAAATGATGAAAACTGGAAACAGCACAAGCACTGGCAAGTTAAATGCAAAGCATTGATAAGGCAGGCAAAGCGGGAATTTGAGAAGAAACTTGCTACGGAAGCAAAAACACGAAATAAAGACTTTTTCAAGTACATTCGTAGCAAAAGGCCTGTGAGAGAGTCAATTGGACCATTAGATGATAGAGGGGTAAAAGGTGCAATAAGAGGAGACAAGGCTATAGCAGAGAGACTGAATGAATTCTTTGCTTCGGTCTTTACTGAGGAAGATGTAGGGGTGTTACCCAAGACTGAAGTGGTATTTAAAGGTGATACTGCAGAGGAATTGAGAGAAATATCGCTACACCGGGAAGATATATTACAACTATTTGATAAACTGAATAGTAGCAAATCACCTGGACCGGATGGTATACATCCCAGAGTGTTGAAAGAACTGAAATATGAGATTGCAGACCTGTTATTGGTAATCTGTGAACTTTCATTAAAATCATCTGTAATACCTGAAGATTGGAGGGTCGCCAACGTAACACCAATTTTTAAAAAGGGTTCCAGGGGTGACCCGGGAAATTACAGACCGGTGAGCCTGACGTCAGTACCAGGGAAAATGGTAGAAGCCATCATAAAGAACAAAATTACACAGCATGTAGATAGTCATGGCCTAATGGGAGACAGCCAACATGGCTTTAGACAAGGAAGATCTTGTCTTACTAATCTGATCTGTTTTTTTGAAGGTGTGCATAAACAGGTAGACAAAGGTGAGTCGGTTGATATAGTGTATCTGGACTTTCAGAAAGCTTTTGACAAGGTCCCCCATCAGAGACTTTTGGCGAAGCTAAAAAGTCATGGGATAGGAGGCAGTGTACTATTGTGGATCGGGAACTGGTTAAAAGATAGAAAGCAGAGGGTAGGGCTAAATGGCCAATATTCCCAATGGAAAAAGGTGAATAGTGGAGTACCCCAGGGATCTGTACTGGGTCCGCTACTTTTTGACATATTCATAAATGACCTGGAAAAGGGAATAACTAGTGAGGTAATCAAATTTGCAGATGACACAAAACTGTTTAAAGTTGTTAAAACCCAAGAGGATTGTGGAAAACTGCAGGAGGATCTGGATAAATTGGAAGACTGGGCATCCAAATGGCAGATGAAATTTAATGTGGACAAGTGCAAAGTTATGCACCTAGGAAAGAACAACCCACACTATAGTTACAAGATGCAAGGCTCCACATTAGAAACCACCACCCAGGAAAAAGATTTAGGAGTCATCGTGGATAACATGTTAAAACCCTCCGCCCAGTGTGCAGCGGCGGCCAAGAAAGCAAATAGAATGCTAGGTATCATAAGGAAAGGGATGGAGAATAAAACAAAGGATATTATAATGCCTCTGTATCGCTCCATGGTACGACCGCACCTTGAATATTGTGTGCAATTCTGGTCACCGTATCTTAAAAAGGACATAGAGTTATTAGAAAAAGTACAGAGAAGAGCCACCAAATTGGTGAAGGGGATGGAAGGCTACTCCTATGAAGAGAGGCTAAAAAGGTTAGGGCTCTTTAACCTAGAAAAGAGGCGGCTGAGGGGAGATATGATAGAGGTGTATAAATTAATGAATGGAGTGGAACGGATAAACGTGGATAAATTGTTTACGCTATCAGAATATAGAAGGACTAGGGGGCATGTAATGAAGCTACAGGGTAAACTATTTAAGACAAATAGGAGAAAATATTTCTTCTCTCAACGTGTAATCAAACTCTGGAATCTGTTACCGGAGGATGTAGTAAGGGCTGTTAGTATAGCTGGGTTTAAAAAAGGTTTGGACAAGTTCCTGGAGGAAAGGTCCATAAACCACTATTAAAAAGGGACCCAGGATATCAATGCTTGGCCTAGTACAAGCACTGCAGAACCTGTGTCTTTTGGGGAAACTGCTAGGTACATATGACCTAGATTGGCCACTGTTGGAAACAGGATACTGGGCTTGATGGACCTCGGTCTGACCCAGTATGGCATTTCTTATGTTCTTATGTTCTTAAGAATGACTTTAAAATCTAAACTGTGTTGACAAATATCGTGTTTTTACTAAACTTTGAAATAAAAATTTGCTAGTTATTACCACAGTGTCGGATCTCATTTATTAGAATTTTATTTTCACACCATCGGGTGTTTGTCTTCATGTATTGCAATGGTGCAGTTTGCGTTTTCTATTCTTACATACATACCTGTACAACATTTTTTGCACATTTCTTTGCTTTGCTTTGTGTCTAACCTCGCTCTTATATGCTCAATGTTTGTGCACATGTATGTGGCTGTTTTAAGTGCAGACAATTTTGCTACCATCACAGTGTGTTTTGTTGACATTACTCTATTCTTATGTGCTGCCTTGTTACAATTTTCTTTATTCTTATTTGAATAACTACTAAACAATTAGTATAAAGAATTCATCCAAGAAACCTTTATCTCGATCGCACTCAATCTGAAACGTTCACCTCAAACTGTTAACCCAATGTAGCAAAAAATCTGTATGTGATGGAGCAAATTGGTTACCAGATTTGGATTCAGCGCACCAAAAAACGTAAAAATCAATCGAAACATTAGAGGCAGTTTAAAAAAAAAATTTTTTAGTGTACCTGTGTAATCAGTGGTACTATTTTATACAGCATACAGCTCATCTGATATTCAGCAGTCTCTCCTCTGCTTTTCACAGCGCTCTCAAACAATGCTCAAACTTTGGCTTTAGCATAGCGAAGAAATCTTATCAGACAAAATTAGTGTACAATCCATGGCTTCCTCAATAGGAGATTCAACACAAGCATCTAGTATCATAGGTTCTTGCTGTGCTCTTTCATTACAAACATCTTCTTTAAAACATGAAGTTTGTACATTTCTCAGACCCGTCTCTTCGGCAGGCTCATCTAGACAGCCTCCTCTAAAGCAGGGTAAATAGCTGTCGTATGACTCATAATAGCAGGGAGAAGAGACACACTTCTTATGATAGGCTTTTCCCTTAAAGCTTCTGCGTGTCCTACCTTCCAAGTTGGACTGGGAATCACAGAACTGTTCTCTTCTACCGTGGGAGGATTTCTCTCTAGGAATTTTCCTTCGGGGTTTAACTGGTAAGAACTCTTCACCCTCAGACATACAGATATCTTAAACTGCTTCTTTCTCCCTTTCTAGGGCTTGTACTTGCTTTAAACTGCCACACTTTTCAGATACATACGGTTTTCCTTTCACTGCTCTCCATTCACTCTGCACAGCCCGGTGCTTTGGCAAAACAAACTGCGTCACAGGTAACAAATCCTTACAGCTGACCTCTCTGTGTGAATTCCTCCGTAGTTCTCTGTGTGAACTTCTCTGCAGCTTCCTGCATAAACTTTCCTGCAGCTCTGCATCGATGTCCGTGTCCTCTGAATCTCTGGAGTCTCCTGAGTCTCCAGAATCTCGGAAGTCTCTGCAATCTCCTTCCTCTCCCCCTGAGCCACGTGAGTCTAACTCTGACTGCTCTAAGCATTTTTTATACTGTTTCCTGGGTGTTCCCTTACACAGGTGAAAGCCGTTTGAGTCAAGAGCTAATGAATGCTTTCCAGCTGGGCGGGGCTTCAGACCTCGTGTCTGAGTCTGTTTACGTTGCCTACGGTAACTGGGAATCATGTGGCTTGCCTGCCTGTCAGAATCTAAGCTGAAGCTAGCAGATTTCTGTGCTCTTGAGGCAAGGGACAGATCTTCCTCGTTACAATATATAAAAACAAGACTGTTTTGCCCAGGTGACAAATGACGATTTTTGTGGGATAATCTGTGCTTTGACTTGATTTGAGGCAATAAGAAGCCACCCTGAGTTTATTTCTTAAATACTGTAAGACTTTTGTATCCTGCTTTATAATTTTAGATTGGTGTGTTCCAGTGGTACATTCACTTATTATTATGTTTTGTTTATTTTACAAACTGCACATGTAAAATGTGAGTCTGCCACACTGTACTAATCAGCATGTGTCACACTTCATGCCACTCATTGAGAAGGTTTTAAGTGCCAACTGCTACCTTCATGGTTAGTATGTGCCCAAAATGCTACTATTAAATGCTACTACTAAAAGCAAAACAGTGCCACCACCCAGACCCTGCCTGATCATGCAATGACTGGATAGTGTAGGATTTTTACTGCGGGGCCCCAAGCTGTCAGCATGGTGTGCTTACTGTGCATTAAGCCCTTCTTTAACAACACACTTTAGCAAACATGTCCCTATGTTATTTTATTATAGTTACAGATGGGGAAAAGGCTGCCAATTATGCAAAGGGGAAAACAGTTATTAAGTAGATGTAAAACTAATTATTACAGAAACATCAGAATGCAAGCAAGGGTGTCTCCAGAATTTGTTGGAACCTTATTTTCAGGCAATGGCAAAGGGCTGTCACCATGTGTCTAAAACAAAACTGGTTTAAAAAAAAAATCGCAGTCGTGCATAACAGAAAACATTCTCTTGCTAGTCAGTGTTTCCCAGATCAAAAAGCTTCTCTCTTTCAGCCTCACAGGTGCATCTAGGGCAAAGAAACTTAGGAGACAGAATAAGCATTTGTTTCTCTACCTGTCAATAGCACACTAGGGATACTCCGTCATTTAAAAAGGAGGTGGGATTAGCTAGGCTATTTGTTGTTTCATGTCACACCATTTCCAAAACAAAAAGGAGTGGCCTAGTGGTTGGGGCAAGGTACTTCAGACCAGAAAGTGTGTGTGTGTGTGGGGGGGGGGGGGCAAATCCCACTAGAGGACAGCAACCTTCGGCCAGAAGGATTGGGGTTTCTAGTCCCACAGGTGCTCCTTGTGGTCTTGGGCAAGCCACTTAACCCTCCATTGCCCATGTTCCCTGTAAAAACTGTTATCTCCAAGTTATAATGCCCTGTTCAATGTAATTTCAGTTTGTTCAATGTAAACCACCTTGATATCATGAAAGGCAGAATATAAGAAATGTTAAAAAAATAAAATAAAAAACAGCTAAATTTCATTCTGTGCTTTTATTCTCTGACTTTTATGGTTTATGATTTATTATTTCACTTTCACGTAATATCAGCAAAGCAGTTTATAATTAAAAACTCCAAAACTGAAACAATATACAATTAAAAATACAATTAGCATATAGAAAAATTGGTAAATAAGTAATACAGGAAAACTGAAACAGGGTCTACCAATCCATTTCATTTCAATTTGAATTTCATCTACGACATGACAACCTTGTCTGTGCTATTCATCCACTGAATTTTCTGGCTCCTTTGTAGAAGTTGAGAAAGCCTACTTGCATCTCGCAGTGATTCCTGAGGGAGTACACGGTTGGGGGATCTTGACCTTCCATGATGTTTTCTTGGTTTCCAAGGTGTGTGTTTTACATCTTGTTGAATCATCAGCCACTATGTCAATAGTATTATTGCCCTGGACTTTCCTTATTTCCTCTTGACAGTATCCTCAGGTTTGATAAATGATCCTGATGTTGTGTGGAAGGGAAGAATTTATTTTGGGCTGTATATAAGCCCATGACATCAGCACGTTCTACAGGAGTAACTGGAATGGAAGCAAAAGCTATTACCTTGGCAACCCTAAGGGAAAGTCTTTGTATTTGGTCTTGTAGTGTACACATATAGGATTACATCGGAAAGAATCATTAAGCAATCTATAGGATATTTAAGCAAGCAAATATTTAAAAATACCCTCAGTAGAAACATATATCAAGCGGGGCCATTTTATCCATTAAGGCAGACTAGGCGATTGTCTAGCGGCAGAAGCTTCTGGGTGACGGCAAAGAACAGCAACATTCAAAGCAAACCACAAGATCCTGACAAAGAACGATTAGAAGATATTTTACTCACAGGGAGGGTGGGTAGTTTTCAGAAATTCCATTTATTTGCATAAATGATTTTTGGAAATTCCCCTTATTATGTATGTATATATGAAGCAAAGGGGACCTTTAACTAAACGCCAACAGCGCATAATGGGTGCACTTTCTGCATGTTGGTGTTGCCAGTAAAAGTTTAACTTTTAAAAATACTGGAGTAAATATTCAGAAGTCCTTCTCTGGATAGTTGCTATTCTTGCAGCCAGCAAAATTAGCAGGGCCGTTATCTGAAACGTAACAGCTGCCCCGTACTCGTTGTTGATAGGGTGATAACCAAGGGCACCTTGTGCATGTCGTTACAGCATCTCAGTAACCAAACGCAGCTACATAGCTATAGGCATGGAAGCAGGGTTTAGAGCGAGGCCTATTTGTTCTTAGCCCGCGATTCCATTCATTTAGCCGCAGGCGCTCTTGTCTTAATATGAACAAAGTTCTGGCCAACAAGTGCCTCGTAAGCATTTACAATAAAGCAGTCAAATGACCAGGAAACGTGTTTTTTTAAATTCTATATTTATATTATTTTAATATCTACAGTAATTAGCTCTGTATGCTGTCACCTGCGGGGTTACTTGTAAATAAAAGTACTGACACTGATGATCAAAGCCCATCTTATCAGGCAGATTAACCAAATTAAACAGCTTCAAATATATTTTCCCCCTATCATAAACTCCCATATCTCATTTACTGGAAAGCCGATTCCCACATTGTGATCCATATAATCAAATATTATTCTTAAGAATAGCCTAAGAGAAATAGACTTAATTAAACAGGAACTCTTAATGAGTTTAAAAACACTTGCAAACAGCTCGGTCCCAGGTTATGCTTCATACAGCAGTTTCATCCCTTAAAGCTGGTTCTTTTCATGGCACAAGCAAGGTAATAAATATCAAAGACACCGTTACAGCAGATTCTTTCGGCTGCCACCTGTGCGGTGGGATGTTGCCCTTCAGGTTTACTCCTGTTATATAGTGGCAGTCCTAGGAAGCTTGTTGGATGGAATTCCACTCAGTCCAGCGCTTGAAGTAGCAGGCTGTATGAAGAAACCAATCTCCACTGCGTAATTTATAACATAATAGCCAGGCTTCATATTCAAAAAGACTTATGTAGTTGGAACAACCCCAGAAATCCTTATTTTGTTGGTGCTGTTTTTAAATGTCCAGTGGTTATATGCATAACTTTATGCATCGAGCTTGCAGGTTTGAAGCAAAAAAGTGATAAGGTCAATTTTCAAAACCATTTAGCCATGTAGCGATACCTATATCATCCCACCCACTGCATAAGCACCATTGCAACATCATCTAACTGGATAAGTGCCGGCGAAAAGGATATTCAGAAGCACTATAGGAATAGTGCTTCTGCATATGATATTCTCTATGACTGCCTGGCACTATCTGGTAATGGCAGGACCACCTTGGCACTATCCGGTAATGCCAGGGTGCTCCAGGATAGAGCGGAGGCAGAGCAGAAATTGATAGTGTGACTGTTTCAGCATCGCTCGATGGATAGCTGTCCTAAATGGTCATCCACCTAGCTATCCGTATAGCGCTACTGTAAATCATCGCTACTCCGATAGTGCTAGCACTGACTGCATAATCCAATATTCCACAATGGCCACTCTCTGGATATTGCTGCTGAATATCCAAATTTAATTTAGCCATGGCAGCTGACGTTCAAAAAAATAATACTGACTGCCGCTACTAAATATTGACAGATATGGGGTGGAGGGGTAAGTGGAGTTTGGGGCAGTCTGTGAGGCAGCAAAATTTAGCTGTTAAAAAAAGTTATCCTCTCAAGTGAAGTAGCAAAAATAGCATGGCAAATTTGGACAGCTAAGTGACGGCAGTGGTTGCCCCTCACATACATATTCACTGGTGGCCTAAACGGATAAATCATTCTACCTGATCTCACTCTCTGTCTTTCATCAGAAATGAGACCAGGTCCACGTATATAAAGATACATAAGTTAACATTAAACTGATCCCAGGGATTAAAAATTAATGGTGGAATTTATCTGTTTAGCCTCTTCAAAATAACCACTGAAAATCACTCTACTTGATTGTAGTATCAAATAATGTCTCTTCTCACACCTGATGCACAATTCATGTCATTATTATGCTCATAGAAATCCTTGTCATACGACTTTTTGCTTTACATTATTTGATACTTCATTTATAAATGGTTGCAGCCAGCACACTGTGGGACATGTCTACTGAAGGGCATTAGCTAACGTGGTGATATCATGGAGGCAGTGGCTAATGAGGAAAAACGTGACATCATGGGGATCTTCCACCATGTCTGCATTTCACATGCTACTGGCTGGTTTGGGTAGGACAGTAGGTGTGCTTGCAATGGGTGATTATTGTGAATGCTAGTATCATGTGGTAATCACCCAGAATTGCCATTTTCAGGGAAGCAGTTAATGCCACCTCAATGGGTGGTGATAACTGCATCCACAAAGCCAGCCACCCGTGATCCCTCCTGTAGATACCACAGGACCTTTGCAGCTAATGCCGCAGAAGCCTAACACGGTTTAGTAGACATACCCCTATGGGTTAGGTTTGGTTTTAAAGGACCTCATCCAATATTTCTATTTCTGTCGTCATATTTCTATGTTTCTATTTTTATTTATTTATTTATTTTATTCACATTTATATACCGCATCTTCCAAGAGTTCAGTTGCGGTTTACAGTTAACAATAATTAACAAATCAAGTTTGTTTTACATGGAACATTGCAATAATACAGAACTTATTTACAAGGAACATCATATAAAGTATAGAACAAACAATGTGGTATAATACCGAACAGTGTGGAAACTATATACAAGTTATATATGAATATATATACATGGATTACATGGGGGAGGTCAGAGGATCATCATTGGAGAGTGCTATCTGTATAGGTTAAAGGTTTATTGCATAGAGCAACCGGATTGTCTATTTAACCTTTGTCTAGTGTAGATATTGAGTTATTTATGTTATAATGTTTGGTGAACAGATAGGTTTTCAGTTTCTTGCGTAGTTCTGTGATCTCTGTTAGCTTTCGTAGCTCCTCTGGAAGGGAATTCCAGATAGTAGGGGCTATGTGCGAAAATGCTCTATTGTTTGTTGATTTGTGGGCTTTTGTGAAGTCTTTCGGGATTTTTAATCTGCATAGTTGTCCTTTTCTGTGTGTAGGCTTAGCTGGTTCTTTGTGTACTTATGTCAAGGCCTTGTACTCACTGGATATTTAACGTGGATTCACTGCCCTGCCATTCTCTCTCTCACTCATCAGGTTAATTTCGGTATATACATAAAAACAGGTCAATATTTAAACCCCGTGATCACTAACTGTGGTATTTGTTTACCTTTTTCACCATTTCTCCTGGCACGTAGAGTACAGGAAGGTGCTCAGAAACCAGCTCCACTACACTGAGATACAGCTTCCAAGAATGAATGCAGCATTTTAAGCGAGGCCTCACCAACAACCTGCCTTCAACAGGCTCATTACCACCTTCTGCTTGTGCCTCAAATAAACTGCATGACACTTTCTTCCTGAAAATTATTTTAACCAGAAGCTTAGGGAGAGCAATGAATAGAGTCAAACAGGCATAAGGCACTCCATCAAAATGGATATTTATTTCAAAAATCATCTCAAAGGGAATGTATCTACTGGACCGACATTCCAGTTCAGCATTACTAAAGCTCATAAAAAGGAAATCTTCCAAAACTCGCTCAGTCTGCACAATGTGCAGGGATGTTGCGTCTTCATTTCTGCTGATTGACTTGAAAGGGAAAACCCAAAGAGCCCTTTTACTAAAGTGCACTATGCAATTAGTATGGGTCTTGGCATGCACTAACGGCATACTGCCAAAACCCGCACTAACTACGGTACAGTTTCTGGCAGGTATGGTTTCTGTTAAAAAGATATTTCCACATATTACTCCTGAGTCTATCTCCCTTTCACCCTCATCCAATGTCCCTCGTAGCAGAGCTTGCTTTCAATTGAAAGAGGCCCTCCTCCTGTGAATTTATGCTATGGAGGTTTTTAAAGTCTCAATCATATCACCTCTATCCCGCCTTTCCGCTAAACTATACATATTAAGGTCCTTAAGTCTGTCCTCATATGCTTTATAAGAAAGACTACAAACCTTTTTAGTAGCACCTCCTCCAACCTGTTTATATCCTTTTGAAGGTGCAGTCTCCAGAACTGCACACAACACTCCAAATGAGGTTGCACCAAAGACACATACAGAGGCACTATCACCTCTTTTCTTCTGGCCATTCCTTTCCCTATGCACACAAGAATCCTTCTCAGGGCCGGATTTACCTATACGCCATGTACGCCATGGCGTAGGGCCCACAGCTGGCAGGGGCCCACAAAAAAAGAAGAAGTTAATTTTTTTTAAATAAAATAAAAAAAAAAAGCTGCTGGCTGCTGCCGCGGGGCCCCCTCTGCTGCCGCGGCAGCACCGACTGACCCGCGGGGGCCCCCTCTACAAGCTAAATCCGTCGGGTCGGGTCGTTCCTTCCTCCCTCTCTCCCTCCGTGCAGGCTGTTCCTTCCTCCAACTCTCCCTCCGTGCAGGCTGTTCCTTCCTCCAACTCTCCCTCCGTGCAGGCTGTTCCTTCCTCCCTCTCTCCCTCCGTGCAGGCTGTTCCTTCCTCCAACTCTCCCTCCGTGCAGGCTGTTCCTTCCTCCCTCTCTCCCTCCATGCAGGCTGAATCTGTTAAGCCGGCAGGGGCTGATGGGAAATTTCCCATCAGCCCCTGCGGGCTTAACAGAGGCGCGACGGAGACACTCTCCCTTCGCGCCTCTCACAGCGTGCACGGAGGGAGGGAGGAAGGAACGACCCGACCCGACCCCACGGATTTAGCTTGTAGAGGGGGCCCCCGCGGGTCAGTCGGTGCTGCCGCGGCAGCAGAGGGGGCCCCGCGGCGGCAGCCAGCAGGTTTTTTTTTAAAATTACATTTTACTTTAGGCCGACGGGGGTGGGGGGGTAGGACTGGTAATGGGCTATTGGGGGGGGGGGGGCTGGGGCTGGGACTGGAAATGGGCTGGGGGGGGTTAAGGCTAGAGGTGGGTTGATGGGGTTAAGACTGGTAATGGACTGTGGGCTGTTGGGGGGGCTTAGAACTGGCAATGGGCTTTGGGGGGCTTAAGACTGGTAATGGGCTGTGGGCTGATGGGGGCTGTCTGGTAATGGGCTATGGGGGGCCTAGGACTGGAAAGGGGCTGGGGGTTAAGACTGGAGGTGGGCTGATGGGGTTAGGACTGGTAATGCGCTTTGGGGGGGGTTTAAGACTGGTAATGGGCTTTGGGGGGGGTTAAGACTGGTAATGGGCTGTGGGCTGATGGGGGCTGTCTGGTAATGGGCTATGGGGGGCCTAGGACTGGAAAGGGGCTGGGGGGTTAAAAATGAAGTTGGGCTGATGGGGTTAGGACTGGTAATAGGCTTTGGGGGGGGTTAAGACTGGTAATGGGCTTTGGGGGGGTTAAGACTGGTAATGGGCTGTGGGCTGATGGGGGCTGTCTGGTAATGGGCTATGGGGGGCTGGGACTGGAAATGGGCTGGGGGGGTTAAAACTGGAGGTGGGCTGATGGGGTTAGGACTGGTAATGGGCTGTGGGCTATGGGGGGCTGACTGGAAATGGGTTGATGGGGTTAGGACTGGAAGTGGGCTGATGGGGGGTTAGGACTGGTAATGGGTTATAGGGGGGGCTTAAACTGAAAATGGGTTGATGGGGGGTTAGGACTGTAAGTGGGTTGATGGGGGGCTAGGACTGGTATTGGGTTGGGGGTTGCTAGGACTGGAAATGGGCTGATGGGTGGCTAGGACTGGAAATGGGCTGATGCAGGGACTAGAAGGGAATGGATGCTGGGTGAGGCTGGAACTAGAAGGGAGCTGATGTTGGGGGAGGATTAGAATGGGATGGGGCTGGAAGAGTAAAATGGAGAAGGGAAAAATATTTTGTGTGGGAGGGATAAAAAATCTACAATTGGCCGGGTATTGGGAGAGTAAGTGGGGATTGAGGATGGAGGGGAAAAAATTTGAGTGGATGAAATAGGAATGAGGAAAGAGCAAAAGGAGAAAGATTAGTATGTTAAAGCAGATGTAGAGAGAGAATGGAAAAAATCTAGAAGAGAGAAGAAAGGACAAATGGACAGCAGACGATGGAGAGTTAGCAGAAGACACGAAGAAACCAGAAGAAAGTGGCTGGAGCAATTGCAGCTGAAAAAAATGCACAAAAGGTAGAAAAATATCTCTTTATTTTGAATTTATTAATTGGAATATGTCAGCTCTGGTAAATGTGCCTCATTAACGTCTGCGCTTTGTTTAGTACAAGAGCAAATTAATGTATAGTTTTATTTCTACAGTGTTGTACTTTCCAAGTTTGGCTTTTGGGATTCCCAGTTTAATTATTGTCTTCCTGTTTCTAAATTATGATTACTTGTTTGATGGTCTATGTTCTGCATGTGTAACTGAGCTGAGGTGTTCTGTTTTATATAATTCCTATTTGACATTGCCACTTGTTCTCTTTCCCCAGTAGGTCATGTATTGTTGTTCTCTGAAATGTATTGGTTTAATATTTGCAGTGTTGCCTTTTGATTGGTAGGGTTTGGTGCTTTATGAGTCCTGGTAGTGCTGTTATGATATGGTGGGTTTACTATGGGTTCTAAATGGGCAGCATTTGTAGTAGTTCCTAATGTGCCTGGCAGTTGGCACTGGATTATAGTAATGTAGAAATCTTTTAGTCTTTCTTTATCCATACACGCATTAAGAGGCACGTTTACTAAAAGTTAGTATATGGTAACATTATGCAAATATTTATGCAAATGAGGCCCCTTATGCAAATGAGGCCCCGCACCCCCCTTGGGCCGCCCCTGCTGGGGGCCCACAATTTTTGTTGGCGTAGGGCCTCACTCAAGGTAAATCCGGCCCTGATCCTTCTAGCTTCTACCATCAACTTTTCTACTTGTTTGGCTACTTTGAGATCGTTAGACACAATCACAATCAAATTCTTAGACATAATCACAATCAAATTCATCTTCCGTGGATAGAAGTACGTCATCCCCTATACTGTACTGCTCCCTTGGATTGTTGCAGCCCAAATACATGTCCCTACATTTTTTAGCATTAAATTGCAGCTGCCAAATTCTAGACCATTCTTCAAGCTTAGCTAGATTCCTCCTCATGTTATCTATAACTTTCTGGGTGTCTACTCTGTTGCAGATTTTGGTATCATCCACAAAGAGGCAAAACTTACCCATCAGCTCTTCCATAATATCACTAACAAAGATGTTAACAAGTATCGGACCAAGGACAGATCCCTGTGGCACACAACTGGTAACCTCCTTCTCCTCAGCGTGAACTCCATTTACCTGTACCCTTTGTTGCCTCCCAGTCAACCAATTTCTAACCCAAGCAGTAACTAGGGTGTTCACTTTGTTTATAAGTCGCCTGTGTGGAACAGTGTCAAATGCTTTACTGAAATCTAAGTAAACCACACCTAGGGCTCTCCCTCGGTCCAACTCTCTGGTCACCCAGTCAAAGAAATCAATCAGATTTGTCTGACAAGACCTGCCCCTATGAATCCATGCTGCCTCGGATCTGGTAATCTGTTGGACTCCAGAAACCTCACTATTTTCTCTTTCAGCAGCGTTTCCAATACTCACCACCAAGGTTAAACTAGCCAGCCTGTAGCTTTCAACCACATCCTTACTTCTGCTTTTCTGCAAAGGGACCACATGTGCCTCTCTCCAGTCCTCTGGCACCACCCCTGACTCCAAAGAGGCATTGAAAATGTCAGTCAGTGGAGCTACTAGAGCAGGGGTCTCAAACTCAAATTGCTTTGAGGGCCAAATGAGGACTTGTAGAGTAACCCGGGGGCCGCACAAGACGCAGGCCTCATTTGCATAAGGGCATCATTTGCATAAAGGCATCATTTGCATAAATATTTGCATAATGTTACCATACACTAACTTTTAGTAAACATGCCTCTTAATGAGTGTATGGATAAAGAAAGACTAAAAGATTTCTACATTACTATAAACCAGTGCCAACCGCCAGGCACATTAGGAACTACTAGAAACACTGCTCATTTAGAACCCATAGCAAACCTGCCATGTCCTAACAGCACTACCAGGACTCACAAAGCACTATACCCTAACTATCAAAAGGCAACACTGCAAATATTAAATCAACACATTTCAGAGAATAACAATACATGACCTACTCGGGAAAGAGAACAAGTGGCAATGTCAAATAGGAATTACATAAACAGAATACCTCAGCTCAGTTACACATGCAGAACATACACCATCACCAAACAAGGAATCACAATTTAGAAACAGGAAGACAATTAAACTGGGAACCCCAAAAGCCAAACTTAGAATGTACAACACTGTAGAAATAAAACTATACATGGATTTCCTCTTGTATTAAATAAAGTGCAGACGTTAAAGATGCACATTTCCAACAGCCCACTTCCAGGCCTAACCCTTCCATCGCCCCATCTTCATTCTTAGCCCCCCCATAACCCCATTTTCTGTCTTAGCCCCCCAATCAGACCACCTCCAGTCCTAACCCCCATCACCCCATTTTCAGTACTATCCCCCCATTTCCAGTCCTACCCCCCCAGCAGCCCACATCAAGTCCTGCTCCCCCCCCCCAGCAGCCCACATCAAGTCCTGCTCCCCCCCAGACCACATCAAGTCCTGCTCCCCCCCAGACCAAATCAAGTCCTGCTCCCTCCCCCCCCCAGCAGCCACATCAAGTCCTGCTCCCTCCCCCCCCAGCAGCCCACATCCAGTACTTCTCCCCCCCAGCCCACATCAAGTCCTGCTCCCCCCTCCAGCAGCCCACATCAAGTCCTGCTCCCCCCCCAGCAGTCCACATCAAGTCCTGCTCCCCCCCCAGCAGCCCACATCAAGTCCTGCTCCCCCCCAGCCCACATCAAGTCCTGCTCCCTCCCCCCCCAGCAGCCACATCAAGTCCTGCTCCCCCCCCCCAGCAGCCCACATCAAGTCCTGCTCCCCCCCCAGCCCACATCAAGTCCTGCTCCCCCCCCCAGCCCACATCAAGTCCTGCTCCCCCCCCAGCAGCCCACTTCAAGTCCTGCTCCCCCTCCCTCCCTCCCTCCCAGCAGCCCACATCAAGTCCTGCTCCCCCCCCCAGCAGCCCACATCAAGTCCTGCTCCCCCCCCAGCCCACATCAAGTCCTGCTCCCCCCCCCAGCAGCCCACATCAAGTCCTGCTCCCCCCCCCAGCCCACATCAAGTCCTGCTCCCCCCCTCCCTCCCTCCCTCCCTCCCTCCCTCCCTCCCAGCAGCCCACATCAAGTCCTGCTCCCCCCCCTCCCAGCAGCCCACATCAAGTCCTGCTCCCCCCCCCAGCAGCCCACATCAAGTCCTACTCCCTCCCCCCCCCCCGGGAAAATTAAACTTTAGAAAAAAGCTGGCGGTAGCAGCAATATCGCAAGTCCCGCGGCCCCCCCCCCGGCAGATCCCTTCCTGCTTGCCTGCCTGCCTGTCAGTTCTTCTCCGCTTCGGCTTTCAGAGCCGCGAAGGGAGAGCTACTCCCTCGTGACTCTGTTAAGCCCGCTGGGGCTTATGGGAAATTTCCCATCTGCCCCGGCGAGCTTAACAGAGTCGCGAGGGAGAAGCTCTCCCTTCGCGGCTCTGAAAAGCCGAAGCGGAGAAGAACTGACAGGCAGGCAAGCAGGAAAGGATCTGCCGGGTGGGGTGGGGTGGGGGTGGGGTCGCCCCGCGGGACTTGCGATATTGCTGCTATTGCCGGGCAGATAGGAAGGGGCCGCGGGACAGCAGCAGCAGAAGCCGTTTTTTTTTTTTTTTCCTGTGCATCGCGGGCCGCACAAAGGTCTCTCGCGGGCCGCGTGTTTGAGACCCCTGTACTAGAGTGTCCCCAAGTTTGTTCATTATTCTAGGGTGTATCCCATCCGGTCCCATCATTTTGTCCACTTTTAATTTAGCTAGTTCCTCATGAACACAGTCTTCTGAAAATTGTTCAAGATGTCCCTTGCTTCTGTTCCTGTTTATGGGTGTTTTCTGAGGTTCTGCTCCTCGCTCTTCATCTGTGAAAACAGAACAGAAATATTTGTTAAGCAATTCTACTTAATTCTTATCAGCTTCTACATATTCCTCCCCTTCACCCCTGAGTCTGACAATACCACTTTTGCCCATCCTTCTCTCACTGACATATCTGAAAAATGTTTTATCCTCCCATTTTATTGCATTGGCTATTTCCTCTTCTTTTTGTTTCTTTGCTTTCTTGACTACTTTGCCAGCCTCTCTAAATTTTTCCAAATATGGATACCTGTCTTCCTCGCTCTGTGATCTCTTGTATTTCATGAAGGCCTCCCTCATTTTCTTCACCTTTTCAGCTACCCCTTTGAGAACCATAGCGGCCTCCTTTTCCTTTTACCTTTACTTACCATTCCAACAATAAGATTGGTTCCCTTAAAATATCCCCTTTCACTTTTACCCACTATTTTTCTACATGCCCCAGCTGTTCCCATCAAGCTAACGACTCCTTGAGATATTGGCTCATCTTGGCAAAGTTAGTTGTCCTAAAGTCTAAGACCCTCTCTTTTGAAGGGATTTTATCAGCCCTAATCCTAATACTGATTTGATCCCATCTGGTGATCAGTGGATGAGAGATGATCTCCCACTATTACATCAGAAACACTTTCCCCATTGGTAAGCATCAAATCCAGTATGGCCCCTTCACGTGTGTGTTCTTTTACCAGTTGCCTGAATGTTCTTCCTGTAAAGAATCCAGGATCTCCTTGCTTCTAGATGACACCGCAGCAGGGATGCGCCAACCATCATCTGGCATATTGAAATCCACTATCAGTAGCACTTCCCCTTTCCTGTCAATGCTGTGTATGTCTTCTAGTAAATCTCCATCCACTTCTTCTCCTTGTGAGAGAGGTCTGTATATCACGCCAATGCAAATGGATTTCTCTTTCCCTCTTTCTAGTTTAACCCACACTGCCTCCTCTCTCCTTTTAAGCCCTGCATGTCCATAGCTCTAATATTATTTTTTACATGTAGCACCACCCTCCTCCCCTTCTTCCTACCCTGTCCTTTATGAATAAAGTATAGCCTGGTATAGTTACATCCCAGTCATGCTTGTCCGTGAACCACATCTCTGTAACTGCCACTAAATCCAAGTCAGCCTCTCCCATTTAAGCCTCAACATCTGGGATCTTATTTCCCATGCTACAGGCATTTATAGACACTGCTTTCCAGATGTTGCCCCTTCTACCTATTTCTATAAAGGTTTTTAATGTTTCACTTACCTGGGGGCTTTCTTCACCCATCCCCAATGAATCTAGTTTAAAGCCCTCTTCAGTGGGTTAGCCAATCTGCTACTGAAGACATATCGACCCTTTTTGGATAGATGGACACCATCTCTGCTCTGCAACCCTTGGATCATCATCCCTTGGTCCAGGAAACCAAAATTCTCAATGACAGCATCCATGCAGCCATGCATTTATCTCCAGGATGCAAGCTTCTCTGCCTTGGCCTTTACCATCAAAAGGGAAGATTGAAGAGAAAACCACTCGCGCCCCTATCTGCTTCACCCTCTGTCCCAGAGCCATAAAGTCACTCTTGATATGCTCAGAGGGATACCTAACAGTATCATTTGTGCCGACATGGATGAGCAATATCAGGTAATAGTCAGTAGGCTTGATGAGTTTCAGCAAACTCTCCATAGCATCTAAGAGTTTGGCACCTGGCAGACAGCATATCTCTCTGGACATCAAGTCTGGTCAGCAGATGGACATCTCAGTACCTTTCAGAAGAGAGTCACCAACCACCACTACCCTTCATTTCCTAGTGGTCACTGATTCTGCAACTTTGAGGTGTTGAAGCTCTGGTTCTTCCCTTTCCTGGGATGCCTCCACCTCCTCCACTTCCAGGGCTGCATACTGGTTCTTCAATTCAAGGACTTGAGGAGTTGGACTGGTGATTCTGCAGGCCCTGCTGACTCATGTCCAACCTTCATCCTTCTATAGGCTCCCATCTTCACCTCTGCTGGAGAGCTTGGATGTTTCAAGAAGCATCTCATCAATGTACTTTTCACTGTCTTGAATGCTACTCAACCTTGCCACCTCTTCTCTGAGCTCCTCCATTTGTTTCCTGAGAGCCTCAGGTTGTAGGCATCCTGCACCTGGAATTGGTCCTTCAACTGCCATTGGGATCTCTGTCCAGACAAAGGCAGAAACTGTAACAGGGGCAACAGCATTGACAATACGATTTTTTCCCAGCCAATGTTCAGTTAGTGGAGCTTTGCACCTTGCTTTAAAACATTTTTCTTCAACTACTACTAGACCATTTTCAAAGACTGGGAAGTTGTAAAACTAAAGGACATGAAATGAAGCTGCTAGAAGATAAACTTAAAAGCAACATCAGGAAATACTTTTTCATAGAAAGGGTGGTGGATGCCTGGAGTGTCCTCCCTAAGGAGGTGGTAGGAGCAAAAATGGTGTTGGAATTCAAAAAGCATGGGACAGACACAGAGGATCACTACTTAGCAAGCGGATGGAATCAAAGCAAATAAATAACTTCATAAACAGAGAGAGGTAACCTGCATAGAGCGGCAGGTGCAGCTCTACAACTCTCGCCACCTTACTGAGCAGTCTAGATGGACCATGCTGGTCTTTATCTGCCGCCATTCACTAGATTACTATGAACATAAGATACACCATACTGAGTCAGACCAAGGTCCATTCAGCCCAGTATCCTATTTCCAACAGTGGCCAAACCAGGTCACAAGTACCTGTTAGGTTCCCAAAAGCTAGAAAACAATGTTATTATGTCAATCTTCTACATTTTTACTAGATTTAAAAATCTCTATGAGCCTAATATGTGAAAGGGACACTTTTCCTATTTAAAAAAAGACAAAATAAGATAACTAGTCATCGTTTATGGTCAACGCATAGCAGCTTTGTAAATCTGTTCTAGGTTTGGTGAATTTCTTTGGTTTAATTTTTTTTTTCTGTAAATGTTCACCCTACTCAAACATCAGAAGAATTTCTCCCAGCAATGAAAACGTAATGAATGTAATGACAGGCATATTGAAGGGCCACCACAAAGCACTTTTTAGGCTTTTATGAAATGGATTTTAAAACACTTGATAAAGAAAAAATACAAAAGGTCTTATTCAAGACCATTTTGTACCTCTGAAGGAAAAAAACCTTTATTGAATAAAGCCCGTAGTGCGTTTTACATTAATAGACGTTAAATGATGTTTCAAGTTGGGCAGTGCTTTTTAAAATGTGTAACTGAACTGTTCCTTTGTACTAAGTGGATGTTATTCAAAAAGGACCTTCCCCCACTGTGCATGTATAGAAAAAAAAAGTCATTTTTTAATAAGGGCTACTATATGCATAGTTCAAAATGAATTCAAATCCAGCAGCTCAGGCTACGATATACAGGGGCCCGTTTACTAAAACAGAGTATCCACAACTGGCTGCAGGGAATGCTAATGTGGGGGCTGGTCAGCAACCGCACATTAAAGCACACGTTCATTGGCCATGGTGCGATAGGGCGGGGAAAGGGCAGAGTGTGGTCATGGATAGAATATTGTCACTAGCGCGAGGGCAATTGCTGCATGCTGAGTGGCAATGTGGTGAATAGTACATGTGCACCCAACACCTCTATGGGTGTCGTTAGTTGCACCCACATTAAGCGTGCCATGTGGTAGTGTTTGCAGTCATGTTCTAATTGCTGGGAACATGCTGGACATGCCTCCAACAGTGCAGGAATGGTGCACCTACCGTATGATGGTACTACCGTTAATCATGCAGCGAGTGCACACCTTTAGTAAAATGGCCCCATAGTGACGCATATTTAAAATTATGGGCCAGACAATCAGTGCTTGCTATTTTTTTTTTTTTTAACAAGGTTTATATACCACCTTATCCTTCAATCAAAGTGGTTTACAGAGAACTAGGTTGTGTACATTTATCCGATAAGCGCCACTGGGTGGGGCTGTCCAGCAATATTCAGCTGCACTACCCGGATAGTGATGCTGAATATCTTCCTGACCACCTCAGCACTCTCTGGATAGTACCAGGATGTCCTTGGACAAAGCTAATAGCTGTCCACATAGTGGTATGTTCACATTTCAAGCCACAAGCAGGGATGTGCACTAGATATTACATACTAATGACAATGATGCCAACTTAGCCATCTACAGGGTAACTAAGTCACAGAACTTCACCTACAACATGCCGCGTTGTGCCCTCCCCGAGAGGGGTGGGGTGACAGTCGGTTCTGGCCCTTAACCTCCCCTCCTAACCTGGGTTCTTCTCTGCTACACCATCTTATCCCCCCCCCCCCCCACTACATAAAACACATATACTCTGCGCACATGTGCTATGTACTAACTTTCGCCCTTTATTATTCAATTGCATAACCATTCATAATGTCACAGCTTAACTTAGTCTGACTAACAATTGCCATCTACCCTCTCCCCTACCTAAGATGGGTACCCCACCACTTCAAAAGATGCAGTCTTCCCTTGACTAACACTGTGCCCACTTTGTGCAGTCAGCTCATCCCATCCCCTGCTCTTGGGAGATTGGTATCCCCTCATGGACTCAGGCATCCCCACTCTCCGCACCTAATCCTCCCCCTTGTCACCGGACCCAGGCACCCTGTTTCCACCTGGGCCCCATCATTGGATCCAGGCATTTCATCTATCAGTACCTGGGCCCCTTTTTCTTTCTCCTGCCTCTCATATCCTTGGTGAGATCCCACCAGCTGTGATACTCTACCTTCCATCCTCCTTCACCCCTACCCAGCTCTATATGCTCTAGAGATGGCACAGATAGGAGAGGAAGCCAAACTCCAACTGTTACAGCCTCCTTCGCATCAAATCTTCTCTTGTCCCCCACTGAGTTAGACTCCCTGTCCCTGCTTATTCTTCCCGTTTCTTTCCTGTTTTCATTCTAATCTATCCTATTCCGAGCACCTACCTAATGGATTTACATCCTTACCCCCCTCTGACATGGGTGGAAGTCATACTATGCAGCTTGCGCCCTTAGGTGGCTGGTCCTCACCTAGCCTATGATGTGTCACACAGCAACCTCAGGAGGGGTGGCAATCAAGCCCTTCTCTCCCCCTCAAGTTCTTCCCGCTTACCCTCTCTTTTACCTCCTATATAAACCACATAGTCTAGCATCAATTGGTCCCAGCTCATGTCTCTCTTTCCAAGCCATTGTATCTGTGCTTCGTAGGAGGAGAACTGCAGCAGTTTTCCCAGAATGGCTCCTTATTGCCTTTCCATCTGGCCTAGTATACATGTGAATGACCAATGATCCAAACCCTGAGGGTGGAGCCTTCAAATTAATGAAGGGAAGGGGTTATAATTGTTGACAGCATATATATCTCTTATATCTGTCTGACCTCCACTTCCCTGTGATCTTTATCCCTTCATTGCTAATATTGAGTCCCTAAGCTAGCATGACTGCTCCTATCTGGAATGAATGTGACTGGAAACTCTTTTTCTGTCCAGCTTGGCTAGTTCCAAGCCCATTCACCATGCCCACACAAATTGGAAGGGTGGAAGACTCCCTGGACATGTATACCGTATACTCAATTGTCAGCGCTGGGTCTGGAATCTTGCTTAGTTTTTATAATGGCCTGGCTAATTCTAAAAGTTCCTCAAAAACGAGAAGGAAAGCCAGCCTTAATAGTCTTTTTTCAGACTTGTCCCATAACATTTCCTTGATGGCGGCCATCATTTTCCCCAACATTTGCAATGTCACTAGTCTCCTGCCATCCCCTTTCCTGGGTGTGTGCCTGGACTACTCATCCATAACTTTCCTCACCAAAAAGGATTTCATAGTATCTCCTCCCCTTTTAACTTCAGAAAGAATGCCAACCCTGTCAAAATGGCTCCAACCACCCCATAAGAAATGCCATGAGATGAAATGCCTCATCTGTGTAGGTGATACTTACTGAACCCTCATATTTGTCACTCACGAACTGCCCCAGCTTCACCAGCTCTTCCTATACAAAGGCCACATACTTCTTGCTAGCGAGCTGTGCATCACCTCTATGGTTCCACTCCACCAATGTTCCACATCCATCTCAGCGTTCTGGTTGCCCATGCTTTCACCTTGGGAGCTACCTGCCAGAATTGCTCACTCTGTAAATGAAAGAGAGCATCAGTGATGTCGTTCATCTCCACAGCACTGTGTGTCTCAGTTTGCAAAATGGCTGGCCTGTATGTGGATTTGATGACTTATCCAGGTGCACATTCTAGTAGTTATCCACATAGTGGTATGTTCATATTTCAAGCCACAAGCTGGGTCCTCCCACGTTTATGTCTTGCACATGCATGTTTCTGCAATCACCCACCTCCCTGCATGTGTTTGGGCCTTTATTCTGCATGTCCTCATTTTCAGGTATGTTGATGGAAACATTTATCTTTCAGGGCGGGGACAGATCCATTTTTGAGCACATTTACACATGTCTATCTTTTCCACTACGTTTCCTACAAAATTTCAGATGTTTTAACTTTTACGTCCCAGGGATCACATAAATGCCTTATCTAAAATGTTCATCCACTTAGGTCTCTTTCTGAACGTTTTCTGACGTATGTTAAAAATAAACGTTCAATGCAAACACTTTTGAAACTTTTCAAAGCACGAGGTGTACTACATTGCTAATGTAGATCACATACAATATGGCATGGGGCTCACCCAGGTCTCAGACTTAACACGGCACAAATTTCAGACTGATGTCTGCCTTGTAGTGCCTTTTTGCATCAACGACCTTTTAGTGATTCCCAATCATTATCATTGTTTTTCTCAAAAGCTCAGCCCAAATAGAAAATGTTAAGTGCAACATGTACTCTTGTGTAGCTATCTCTCGTACAGACACAATTAAAAATCATTCACTAGCACTTAGCTGTCATTCCATTTCGGGCTGTAGATATCTCTGATAACGATCTCAACGCACTTCCTGGGTGCCACTGAGGCGTTTCACAGCCGCAGTTTCATCAGGAGATCGTAGCCACCCAGCTACTCCGTGTACTAAATATAAATAAAAAATGTGATCAATATCTACCATCTACCACCTTCAATAATTCTTAACAAACTAGACTTGTCTTATACTCACAGAACTTATGCTGCCCGCATCTACAGGATATATAAATCTTCTTGAAAACGGAGCTCTCCCGAGCTACTCATAGACCCCGCGCAAGCGGATCAAGCATCTCTACCCATCTTTAAAACCCTTTTTTTGTCAACGTAATCAACGCAATCAACTCCAGTTGGTCTACCTAAACCCCGATAGTAACTCAAAAGGCCTTCCCACTATTGATCCGAGCCTCCCTATGATGTCCACCTGGACCCTTTCAATGTCAATCAAAACAATATCTCTCGAGGAATGCTTACTATCCACTTGAAATGACACATGCATATAAATCCATTCATCAAACACAGACTGTCCAATCTATAGCGCTGTTCAATCCGTTGGGGATAATGGAATCCAATTTATGGATCCATCTTTGTTCTCGAATCAAAAGAGTTTTGTCTAAAGATTTTCCCGCCATACCTTTCGTCACTTTTTCTATACCAAAGCAGCGAAGCTGTTCAAACGTATGTCCCGCTGTGATACAATGCGGAACCATTGGTGCCTCTAATCTACGGCATTTTAACCTGCTTCTATGTTCGCGTATTTGGGTTCTCATAGAACGTGAGGTTTTCCCCACATACAATAGTCCACAGGGACATTGAATCGTGTAGACTATTGCCATTGATTCACAAGTAGTATGTGACCTAAGACGATATTCTATCCCCTGGTACATAAAAGTGGACTGTTCTAGCGTGACCTCACAGATGTCACAATGTCCACATTTTCTATGACCTATCTCTTGTTCCATTAGTCCTATAGGAGTAAGAGTTGTCGGACTTACCCACTCTTTTAAATTACGGCCCTTTTCCATACACAGCGTATCTGTTTGTCTTGCAGCCTGGTACCAGCTTCATTCTTATGCTTGCGTAAAATACTCTGTATGGACCTACTTAATGGAGAAAATCCTGTAACTAAATTAATTTTGTCAGAATCGAAACCGACCGGTACCCCAGTCTTTTCCCGTAACAACGTATTTCTATGATTATACAACGCCCTCCTATAGGCTGAATGTACTACTCTTTTCGGGTAGCCCCGGTCCACAAAATCTTGTATTAAAATCTTTGCTAGTCTCCTAAAGTCCCCTATATCTGAACAGTTTCTTCGAAACCTCAGAAACTGTGCGAAAGGGAGACTTTCCTTTAACTGTCTGGGATGTTTGCTGGTAAAATGTAAAAAGGTGTTTCTATCTGTGGATTTTTTAAACACCACCGTTTTCCAAGCATTCTCTCCCCTGCTTATCTCCACATCGAGATAGGTGATAATATCCCTGTGGTAGACGTATCTAAAATGTGCCTTCACATGGCCTGCTCATTCTACCCATCTATTGCAGCTACTAAGCTCTATAATTCCTTCCTCTCCTTTTCAGATTTTCTGTGCTTGTCCCATGCTGTCTTGAATTCAGATATAGTTCTCATCTCCACCACCTTTACTGGGAGGCTGTTCTGAATTCAAGGAAAAAAGGGGACTATTGTAGTTGATATGGAAGGGCAGACTAGATAGAAACATGACGGCAGAAAAAGATCATATGGCCTATATTTCTATCTATCCCCCTTTCCATAAAGAAATACTTATTTAGATTATTCCTGCATCTATCCCCTTTCACCTTCGCCTATGATCCCTCGTTCCAGAGCTTCCTTTTAACTGAAAGAGGCCTATCTTCTGTGCTTTTATACCATGGAGGCATTTAAATGTCTATCATATCTCGCCTCTCCTACCTTTCCTCCAGAGTATACATATTGAGGTCTTTAGGTCTATCCCCATATGCTTTATGATGGAAACCACTGACTGTTTTAGTAGCCACCCTCTGGACCCACTCTATCCTGTTCATACCTTTTTGAAGATCTCCAAAATTGTACACAGTACCCTAAATTA
Source organism: Ichthyophis bannanicus (assembly GCA_033557465.1). Classification (NCBI taxonomy): domain Eukaryota; kingdom Metazoa; phylum Chordata; class Amphibia; order Gymnophiona; family Ichthyophiidae; genus Ichthyophis; species Ichthyophis bannanicus. The sequence continues at coordinate 742,648,213 of CM066031.1, read as the reverse complement.
GGTCTCATCACAAACTTATACAAAGGCATTCCTTTAGCTACGCACCCAAGCATCCTTCTGGCTTTCAATGTCGCCTCTCTACCTGTTTGGCCACTTTTAAGATCTGATATGATCAGCTCCAGTCTTCTTTCATGCATTGCATTGAAGTACTTCACTCCCATATCATACCTCTTCCTTGGGTATCTGCTGTCCAAATGCAAGACCTTGCAGTTTTTAATATTAAATCTTAGCTGCCAAATTCTTTACCATCCATTCTTCAAGCGCTATACAAGTAATAAAATAGTAGTAGTAGTAGTAGGAGGAGAAGGAGGAGGAGCAGCAGACTTCAGGTTGAAATCAGTACAGTAAGAAGACGCAGACCTGCCAGTGAGGGAGGGGTATGGGGGAAAGAATTTCACAAGAGAGAAAACAATCATAGTAGGGGGGAAGGAGTAGAGAGGCTAGGAGGCACTGAGGATATAAATCTAGTATTAGGTGTTGATAGAATAATTCTGTGGTAAAATCATACAGCTGAGTTTACCAGCACGAAAGGGCTGGAGAAAGCCTGAAACACCTGTGACTACTGAAATATAGATTACTTGCCGCATTAATTTGTGTACGAGTTCAAATGCTTACAGGCGTCTGGTGTGTTGTAGTGCAGTAATCAGAAGAGCAGCTGGATATTTTGGGGGGCTTCCCTCAGCCTGCTGGGCCCCCTCCCCGAGTCTACTGTGCATGAAAAGGTGAAAAATCTCTATATTTTATTTAAAGAGAGAAAAATGAATAAAAGAAAATAAAACCACTTAAGGAATAAGCAGTGGAGAGAAAGAAAATGATATGCAGCCTGTCAAATTCAACCTTCTTCAAATTGCTCTGGTCTCAATCTTTTCTTTGTAGTAATCACTTCATGGCTAGTAAAGCAGATTATATTAAATCCCAGGATCACCATCTGTCAATTAGAGCCTCAGCTAGTCTTCTTTGCCCCCCTAATACCAGTGACCTCTTGCAACTTATTCAATATTCACTTTCGTACACTACATGGGAGTGAAGTGCCTAGAGAAGGGGCTACATTCTGAAAAGCTTCTATTTGGCCGACAGAGTTCTTTTGTTACAAAAGAGACCGATGATCACTCAAAGTAATCTCAGCGGAAACTTCTCCAGCTTTTCCCTGCTATTTGATAGATTAAATCAGTGGTTCTCAACCCAGTATCTGGGACCCCCAGGCGAGTCGGGTTTTCAGGATATCCACAATGAATATGCATGAGATAGATCTACATACAATGGAAGCAGTGCATGCAGATCTTTCTCATGCATATTCATTGTGGATATCCTGAAAAGCTGACTGGTCTAGGGGCCCCAGAGGACTGGGTTGAGAACCACTGCACTAAACTGATAGAAGGTAATTGGATTCCTCCTCAATGATGTTTTCCTGATAGGACAGTCCAAGCTGCACTATTAACCTCTCCTACTTGCATAATCCCTTCAGCAGCATAATACATTGAGTCTTTCCATAACCTTTTCTAGTTTAATTCCAATGCCCACCTGAGAGAAGGCCAGGACCAAAGATTGCTTTCGCCTTTACTGAGGTAGATGTAGGGATGTTACCCATGACTGAAATGATATTTAAAGGTGATGCTGCAGAAGAGTTAAAAGAAATATCAATATATCAGAAAGATGTATTACAACTTTTTGATAAACTGAAGAGTAGCAATTCACCTGGAACGGATGGTATACATCTGAGGGTATTGAAAGAACTGAAATATCAGATTGCAAACCTACTATTAGTAATCTGTGAACTATCATTAAAATCATCAGTAATACCTGAAGAATGGAGGATGGCCAATTTTTAAAAAGGGTTCCAGGGGTGATACGGAAAACTACAGACTGGTGAGCCTGATGTCAGTACCAGGAAAAATGGTAGAAACCATCATAAAGAACAAAATTACTGAACATCTAGATAGTCATGGCTTAATGGGAGACAGCCAACATGGCTTTAGCCAAGGAAGGTCTTGTCTTACTAATCTGTTATGTATTTTTGAAGGTGTGAATAAACAGGTTGACAAACGTGAGTCGGTTGATATAGTGTATCTGGACTTTCAAAAGGCCTTTGACAAGGTCCCTCATGAGAGACTTTTGGCAAAATTAAAAAGCCATGGGATAGGAGGCAGCTTACTATTCTGGATCAGGAACTGGTTAAAAGATAGAAAGCAAAGGGTAGGGCTAAATGGCCAATTTTCCCAATGGAGAAAGGTGAATAGTGGAGTACCCCAGGGATCTGTGCTAGGTCTGTTGCTTTTTAACATATTCATAAATGACCTGGAAATGGGAATAATGAGTGAGGTTATCAAATTTGCAGACGACACAAAACTATTCAAAGTTGTTAAAACCCATGAGGATTGTGGAAAATTGCAAGAGGATTTTGATAAATTGGACGACTGTGCATCCAAATGACAGATGAAATTTAGGGGCTTGTTTACAAAGCCGCGGTAGCGGTTCGCGGTCGTTATCGGAGCCGTGGCCCCATTGAAATCAATGGGGTTGCGGCTCCGATAACGATCGCGAACCGCTATCGCAGCTTTGTAAACAAGCTCCTTAATGTGGACAAGTGCAAAGTTATGCACCTAGGAAAGAAAAATCCAAACTATGGTTACATGATACAAGGTATTATTTTATCAGTGGTCTTCTACCTCTTTCCACCATTAAGATCCTTTTGAGTCATTCCCATGCATAGTTCTGCATCCCAGCAAGATCTGCTTAGTATAATCATTGGATGACCAGCAGTTTACTCTGAACTACATAAGCAGTGCTCTCCTATAAGTGGGATCTCAGAGCTAGACTTGCTAAGATTCGCTAAATAAGCAGGGTGCGGGCAGGGTCCCGGCGCCCGAGCGTAACCGGGTGCCCGGCTCGGCGCGGGACCCTGCAAGCGTGGGGGAGGATCAGCGGAGGCGCGCACTGAAGAAGAGCGTGGGGCATTTTTCAAACTGATTGGCTCCGCTGGTGCACGTGGCGAGCGGAGCCAATCAGGGAGGCCGGTCGGGCATGTGCTTCGGCTTCGAGGTGCGAGCCTGGAGCACATGCGGTAGGCTGTCGGCACGGCGTGTTGCGGTGATTCAGTGCAGGGCCCGATACCGGCGTTTCTGGCCTAGCATGGGCTTCGGGGAGGCGGAGCGGCACTTTTGCGAGTCTTCCTGGTGGCGGCGGGGGCGCGGACTGCGAGGCCAGGCAAGTGTGTGTGAGTGGGAGGGCTGTTGGGGGTCAGCCCTACGCGGGGGGCTTGCTTCCCTGGGGGGGACATAGGTATGGATTGGGGATTATACAAAAAAAAAAAAAGACAAACACCGCAACAGAATTTAAGGACGTGCAGCAAGGCAGTCAGAAGCGTGTTGACTGCCAGGGCATTGAAGGTTTTGGGGATGGCCGGGGGGGGCGAGGGGCAAAGGGGGGGCCTGCAGCCTAGCCGGGGGGGGACACTGAGGGGGCAGGGGGCGGCCCGAAGGGCGCGGGCTGGGACCCGGAGGGGGTGGGGGGAGGGGGGCTAGTAGGCAGGGCAGCGGGCTGAGTACGGTCCGAGGGGGTGGGGGTCTCCTTCGGTGGCTCGGGGTGCGGGTAGGAGCCGCGTGGCTCTTGGCAAGCGTGGTGGGACCAGGCCTGTGGCTGGCGGGGCTGCAGTGGCCTCGCCGGCCACCCCCCCGTGGTAGGGCCACAGTGTGGAGGGTGGAGGCAGTAGGTGGGCTAGCGGTAGGCATTTGCGGGGCGGGTGGGGATGGAGTGGGAGGTGGTGCTGCCTCCGGGAGCTGCTTGTAAGAGCGCTTGCCAGGGGTGGTGGACTCGGGGGGTGGGGTGGGTCCCGGGGGGCTGGTGATGCCGCCTGCAGGCATTTTGCCGCCGGGCACGCAGGCGCTATGGGAGCAGTGGGCAGCTGGGGGGCAAGGGTCTTCGAGGGCGGATTGGTTGGGGGCCTGAAAGCCATGGTCTCCTGGTTTCTCGCCTCTCTGCCCCCCTTTTTTCTCTCCACAGGTTCCCTGGTTGTCCACGCCGCGAGCAGTGCCGACGGCGGGTGATTCATGTGGTACTTCGAGCATGGATCCAGCGGCTAATTCGCCCGGCGTGGCATCGAGTGTGGACGGCGCAGCGCAAGGGACCGGGACGCAGCTGCGGATGGAGGATCCCCTGGTTCGGCAGCCCGCTCCCACCTCCGGTTTATCGGCGGGAGGTGCTTCGGGTGAGTTGACGGAGTCGGGGGGAGTGGTGCAAGGAGCGCGGGAGTTGCGTGCGGCGCGGTCCGAAAAGGGGGGGAGGAAGAGGAAACATGTGTGCCGGCGGAGGCGTGGCACGGACTCGTCGTCCTCTTCGTTGTCGGCGGATTCGGGGTCATCAAGCGCAGGCGAGGGGAGGATTGCGGCTCAGGGAGGCAGTGCGTCGGGTTCAGTGGGCTCGGGTGTGGCCTCGGTAGCCTCCCTTTCGGAGCTATGGGAAGGGGTGCCCAGGAAGTTGCGGCGCAAGATCACGAGGAGGCAGTATATTGACATTTTCCGCTTGCTCGAAGGTAGGAAGCGCTCGGGAGATAGCAAGAAGAAGAGGAAGGAAGAGGAGAAGGCCGGTCGGCTTCACCGGGTTTCGCGCAATGTGGTCAATTGGGTCAGGGCCTTTTTGCGCCTAGCGAGCGTCTGGGGGCGTCGGTGGCCGGAACAATATGGTAGTTTATTGGCTTATGCGGACTCGATTTTGGAAGCTTCGCAAGTGCACGAAGGTTGGTCGTGGCTTAATTACGACGAAAAATTTTGAGACAAGATGGAGGAGAACAGGATATTGAGCTGGGGGACGCAGGACATTAGCCTCTGGTTAACACAGATGTTGGTTAAGGTGGGTAGTGGGGGAAGGGGGGCAAGGCTGGGATCGTGGCGGCTGGCGGGGTGAACCGTTCCTTTCGGGGGGACCACCCCCCGGGGCAGGCGAAGACTGCTGTTGGGGGGGGCAGGAGATGTTTGCTGGAGGTTCAACAGGTCCACGTGCCCCTTCCCGGACTGCAAGTTCCGGCATGCGTGTTCCGTCTGTGGGGGGCCCCATGCGGCATCCAAATGTGATAATAAAGGGGGCCCCCCTCCCTGGGTCAGGACCTAAGTAGGGGGGCAGATTTGCAGGTTGCCCCCTCTCCGATTCGGGTGCCGGTATTGCGCAGGTGGCTCCAAGGGTATCCAAGGGTGCACGACAGGTTATGTTTGGAAGGGGGGTTTCAATTCGGCTTCATTATTCCTGTGCGGGACCGGGCGGCAGGCGCAATGACTCAGAATTCCCCCAGTGTGTGGCGCTGGGTGGGGGTGGCATGGCAGAAGTTGTCTGCCGAGTTGCAACTTGGCCGAATCGCGGGGCCGTTCAGTTGCCCGCCTTTTCCGGATTTCGTCGTGTCCCCGTTGGGTGTGGTACCCAAGAAGGAACCGGGGAAGTTTCGGCTTATACATAACTTGTCGGCTCTGATTGGCGCCTCTGTGAATGAGCTTATCCCGCGGGAGTTTTGTTTGGTGCGATATGCCTCCTTCGATAGGGCGGCCGAGTTGGTTTCTAGGGCTGGTCATGGGGCGTTGATGGCCAAGGTTGATTTGGAATCGGCATTTCGCTTGTTGCCCGTACACCCTTCATCGTTTAAGTTATTAGGTTTCCAATTTGAGGGGGCGTACTATTATGATAAATGCATGCCGATGGGCTGTTCAGTGTCGTGCGCCTAATTTGAAAAGTTTAGCACCTTCTTGCATTGGAAATTGGTACAGGAAGTTGGTTGTGCAGGGGTGGTTCATTATCTTGATGATTTTCTGTTTGTTGGTGGGGCCGAGTCTGCTCAGTGTAGTGCTCTCTTGCATGGTTTTATTGGTTTAGCGGGCGAACTGGGGGTGCCTTTGGCGGAGGGTAAGACGGTGGGCCCCTCGACGACGATAGTGTTCTTGGGCGTCGAATTGGATTCGCTACAAATGGTGGCTCGGCTGCCATGGGAGAAGGTAGTGAAACTGCGGGTTTTAGTGGCCAACGTTTTGGCTTCAAGGAAGTTGACATTGAAGGAAATGCAGGTGCTTCTGGGTTCCCTCAACTTCGTATGTAAAGTCATTCCGATGGGGCAGTTGTTTAGTCGGCGGTTGGCGGCGACGACAGCGGGGGTGCGCAAGCCGCATCACCGTATTCGAGTGACGAGGGGAATGCGTGACGATTTACGCGTTTGGGATGTCTTTTTCAGGAATTCAATGGGTTGGCGGTGCTGCGGGGAGCGTCGGTTTCCACGGAGGAGTTGCAGTTGTACACTGATGCCGCCGGGAGGGTAGGCCTGGGCATCTATTTCAATGGGGCGTGGTGTGTTGACAGGTGGCCGCAGGAGTGGGTTGAGAACGGTTTGGTTAGCAATATTACGTTCTTGGAGCTATTTCCGATCTTGGTGGTGCTAGAGTTGTGGCCGGATAGGTTAGCCGACCGCGGGGTGCTGTGGTGGTGTGACAACGAGGCTGTGGTGCATGTGGTTAATCGTTTCTCACCGCGTTGCGGGACAGTGGTGTCGTTGATGCACCAGGTCGTTCTCGCGTGTTTGCGCTTAAACGTCCACTTGAGGGCACGGCACATACCAGGGCGTACTAACGAACTCGCTGATGCTCTTTCCCGTTTGCAGTTGGATCGGTTTCGGAAGTTGGCGCCGGAAGCCGACCAGGACGGGCTGGCGGTCCCTTGGCAGCTGTGGAGCGATGGCTTGCTGCGATGAGGTGTCTTCTGCAGAGCTCGGTAGCTGAGAGGACCTGGGAAGCATATCGGAGCAGTTGCGAGAGAGTTCAAGAATTTTTGCAAGTGCATGGGTGGGAGGGGGGGTGGTCCCGGATCAGTTGCTGGGGGGGGGTATGTCAGCTGGGCCAAGGAGCGCGGGGTTTCGAGATCATCCATGCGTAGCCATCTGGCGGGGTTCTGGTTTTTCGCCAGAGCGACGGGGTGGGAGGTGTCAGGTCGGGGTTTTTTGGCTCGTCGGTTACTTCAGGGCTGGAAGCGATCTCAGCCGGTTCCACGTGATCGTCGTCGACCGATTACGCATGACCTGCTGGTGCGGCTGTGCGAGGAGATACCGGCGGTGGCCTGGTCGCCTTATGAGCGCATGCTCTTTCGGGCGGCGTTCTGTCTGGTGTTTTTTGGTGCCTTTCACATCGGGGAGTTGGTGGCAGAGTCGGTGACGGCGGGCTTCGGCAATTGCTTGCTCAGGCAGCACATGTGGATGGTGCATCCGCGGATGCGGGTGTTGCTGGCTAGGTCTAAGACGGACCAGAGGGGTAAAGGGCTCTGGGTGGTCCTCCGGGCCACGGGGGGGCTTACCTGCCCGGTTGCCAACATGCGGAGCTACTTGGCTCTGCGACCCGAGGGTAGTGGGGTGCTTTTCATTCATCATGATGGTAGGGCGTTGACGCGGTTTCAGTTCACTGCGGTGTTACGGCTCGCGCTGACTCGGTTGGGCGAGGATCCTTGTCTTTTTTCGGCCCATTCGTTTTGGATCGGTGCAGCCACGAGCGCGGCGGCAGCGGGTTTCTTGGGTTTGCAGATACAAAGTATTGGCAGATGGCGGTCGACGGCGTTCGAGGGGTACGTCCGTCTCTGACGTAGCCATTCCCGGGGGGGGCGGGGGTTGCTAATGTGGTTGTGTTTCTTTTCCAGATGGGGAGCCGCGACGGCTGGTCTGCTGGATTTTGGGCCACTCCTTCGTTTACTGGGCCGGCCAGCGAGCGGCGGAGCGCCCTTTTGGGCCGAATCTCGGTCTGGCGGTGGAGGAGGTGGCGATTTCATGGCTGGGCGAGCGGGGACTGCGGTGGGAGCAGCTGCTGCCTTTGCTCCGTCACCATGGCCGCGTCAGGACGCATCCAGCGTTTTTAATTGTGCATATGGGGGGCAACGATTTGGCTACTTGGTGGTGCAAACAGTTGATCAGGGCTGCCAAGAGGGATTTTGAGGTGGTACGCCGCCTGTTTAGGGGCGCAGTGTTGATCTGGTCGGACATTATCCCGCGGCCAGTGTGCTGGGATCAGCAATGCTGGTCGCGTGGGCTGACCAAGATTAACTGGCAGATTGGGAGGTGGGTGTGTGATCATGGCGGGTTCCAGGTGAGGCACCCCTGGGCGGAGGTGGCCTGTGAGGGGCTCTTCAGGGGGGATGGCATCCATTTATCGCCTGTAGGAACGGATCTGCTCCTGAACGATTGGCAGGAGATGTTAGAGAGTCTGGTGCGGTCCCGGGCTCACTGGTCGCAGCTTCCAGCAGGGGGGGGGGGCGGCACAGGTGGTGATGGTGCCTGTGCCGGTGACGGGATCCCGGAGGTTTCCGGGGTCCGGAGCCTTATGCCACTTGGGGTGGGGGCGGGGTGCCCTTGCCCGGATAACCCCTGGAAGACTTTTGCTAGTAATATGGCGAAGTTGGATAGGGATGGGGTGAGCTTGGCCATTGGCGGGTCCGTGGCCACAGTGGAGGCGGGGCCGCTTTGCTAATAGCATGGCTGGCGGCGCATCGCTCCGCTGGGTTGGTATAGTTCTGTATTGTTGGCATTAATGTTAATACTTTTCTGTTGGAAATAAAGCTGTGACCAGTTTGTTACCATGAAGAATGTTGTCTGTGGTCTTTTATCAAAAGGGGGGGGTGCGGAGGGGGTGTGGGTGGGGGGCTGGGGGATGGGGTTGGGGAAGCGCTGGGTCTGGCTACCCGGTTAATAAGCAGGGCGCGGGCAGGGTCCCGGCGCCCGAGCGTAACCGGGTGCCTGGCTCGGCGCGGGACCCTGCAAGCGTGGGGGAGGATCAGCGGAGGCGCGCGCTGAAGAAGAGCGTGGGGCATTTTTCAAACTGATTGGCTCTGCTGGTGCATGTGGCGAGCGGAGCCAATCAGGGAGGCCGGTCGGGCATGTGCTTCGGCTTCGGGGTGTGAGCCTGGAGCACATGCGGTAGGCTGTCGGCGCGGCGTCCCGCCCGCCCGCCCATTCTACTGTGGTGCGGGGGGGGGGAAATAGCGGGGTGTCGCAGCTGGGGGGATGTCTTTGCGGGATCCCAGAGGTTTCCGGGGTCCGGAGCCTTATGCCACTTGGGGTGGGGGCGGGGTGCCCTTGCCCGGATAACCCCTGGAAGACTTTTGCTAGTAATATGGCAAAGTTGGATAGGGGTGGGGTGAGCTTGGCTGTTGGTGGGTCCGCGGCCGCAGCGGAGGCAGGGCCGCTTTGCTCATAGCATGGCTGGTGGCGCATCGCTCCGCTGGGTTGGTATAGTTCTGTATTGTTGGCATTAATGTTAATACGTTTCTGTTGGAAATAAAGCTGCGACCAGTTTGTTACCATGAAGAATGTTGTCTGTGGTCTTTTATCAAAAGGGGGGGGTGCGGAGGGGGTGTGGGTGGGGGGCTGGGGGATGGGGTTGGGGAAGCGCCGGGTCTGGCTACCCAGTTATAGTAACACACATTATTTTAACGCAATGTGCATTATTTTAATGCAGGCCCCATTTTATTTAGTGGGACTTAGTCACTAGTAATGCATGTTAAAGGTAAAATAACATGCATTAACAGTACCACACCTTTTTTTCCCACAGTATTAGCATTTTGTTTCAGCCTTCTGCACCCCGAGAGGTTTCTGAAATCCTTGAGGAAGGGTGAATTTAAATCCCATCATTCATTCTACACAACAGTAGTACCTTCCCATACACCTCTACATTACTATGATGAATGTCTTTATTCTATAAATTACTGAAAACCCGGAACTCATTCTGTCAACCTAAATCATCCTTCTTAAAAGTAAATCAATCACCCCTGGAGTTTAAAAGAGAACCTCAGCTTGTTCCATTATAATCTAGCTTTTGACCAGATTGCTTGGTGGAAACCAATTTCACATCACTTCTTCAGTGATCTCCACTCATTCAACATTGCTCTAATTATCCTATTCTCTTATCTTCGTGTCATGGATTGAATCAGAAGATTCCCACCTCTTTCACACTTTTCATCCATGACTAGGTCCGAATCTTTCTATTCCTTTTCTGTCTTTTTATCCTCTTCTGGTACTTTTTATTGTTCCAATTCCCTCTTTTTTGTATGAATAGACTAGATCACACAGAGGTCAATATTCAGCTGGCCATATCCAGGTAAATTCATCCACACCAACAATCAACTTTGGGCCTGTTGCTTGACCAGCCTGAGTTACTTCATCAACTTAGTCGAGCCAGCACTGAGAATCATACTGAAAAGGTCATATCTATTAACAAAAATGAATCCCTTCAGGAGCACAAATTAATTTTATTATATAGAAAATTGCCGATGAAAATATTTAATGGTGCCTCAAATCATGTTATTGTGACACTTTTTTTTTTTTTTACTTTCTATCATATTATTTAAAATGACAGTATGAATACATCTGTTACAACAAGCGTGGTAATAAAGGGAGAAGGAATAAATCAACAAGTGATATGGAACCTGTCCCTAACAGAAGGAGGAGTAAAGCTTGGGGTAGTTATAAGAGGATCCCTAACTTCCCTGGTAGGAGTGTTTTTCAGGAGATGGAGAAGAACAAGCATAGGAAACCAGTAGAGATGGGAAAAGGAGAGCAACCTGGACATAACATAGCAAAGCCTCCTGACAATGTTGATAGGGAGGACAAATAGCTCTCCTGGGAACATATAAATTATTCCTTAGATCCCCATCGTGGCAGGGTGTCCCCTCTGGCTGCGCCCATGCCATCAGTATAAACACTGACAGAAGAATATAAGCAGGAGATGGAGGTAGATGCAGAGAGTCCCATCCCAGATGACAAATACAGGTGAAATGGATTTACTTGAACAAGGTACCTGTTATCTTCTTCTTGTTTTTTTTTTTCTTTTGCCAGTTCAGCAGTGCGGGCAGCTGTAGGACAGTAATGGATGGTGTTACAGAGGGCGGTGTGTTGCTTAAACCTAATTTCCTTATGCATAACAGAAGTTAAAGGGAACGGTTTATGAACTGAGCAGTGGCTAGAAAACAATTTCTTTTTCTACTAAAGACTAAAGTTAGATCCCTGGGATATAAAAGGGAGATAGAGAAAGCAAAGGTTTTGAAATGAAATACTATAATCCCTGTGGGGCTGCCTTTTAAAACCTGGCATGGAAAGAGATTGTGGACTGCAGTTAAGGAAGCAATCTGGAGGGATAGGGGCATGGCCGTAGGTTTGAGGTCCTGTGCTGATCCATGATAAGAGCATTTAAAGTGAGAGAAACTATGCTGGGAACTTAACAGACATAAGCTGAATTAGATATAATTATAATTGGAGCTCTGCTGAAGAGCTTTTCCCCATACTCCAGGGATTGGCTGATTCATCACTCAAGCAATACGCTTCCTATACCATCTACAGGAGAACCTGATGAGAGACCATGACTAGCTTCCAGTCTGCATCATGGCTGATTGTGTCACAAGTCAGCTGAAAGATTTACTTTAATTTAAATTTTACATAACATCTTTTCAAATTTCCGGTGAGTACAAGGCAGATTACATAGAAAACATTTCTAAATAAAGCTGACTGAAAAAAAAATTAGTCAGAAGGACAAATGTTTAAATGACTCGTTTAAAATTTTAAATAGGGCATTTGCAGATTAGCATTATAAATGGCCCCCACAGCAAAGTCTGGGATGAGAACTCTCAGTAGGAGAAAAATATCACTAGGCAAAGGTCATGGGGTGAACTCTCCTGTGGAAACCCCTGAAATTAATTACCTGACTAAGCAAGGGCTACATTCAGTTCAAAATGTGGTGGAACGTCCTAAATAAGTCTTCCAAACTTGTGTTTGAGTGTCACCAAAATGTAAGCTAAACCAGGAAAACTATTATGCTGGTTGAATTCTGATAAGGATAAAATAGAAGTATGCAAAGTATTGTGAAAATAGAGGTTCTCATGCTATTTTTTTCCAAAACAGTATAAAAATCTGCATTTTACTGCTTTTCTTCCTCTGGAAGATGAGATTTTAACCTGTGAGCATTAGCTTCTATCCAACCACTCAGTTGGTATCACTGATATAACATCTATTTGCTGTAGTCTAGGAATATATACAAATACAAATATATTTCATGTCTGTTTGTCATTTTCTAATCCTGAAAAGGCAAGTCTTTGAGGTTCTCGCACATGGTAACTGTACACAAGGATCCACAGTAGCTGTTACGATGGAGGTAGGACAGTTACCATGTGCCGATTCGTGCATTAATTGCCAATCTGTATTCGGGTGGCAAAGGGCAAGTTGAGGTGGAGAGTGGTCATGGAGAGGACATTGTAATTAACATGGGGATACATATCACACACTGTTAATGTTTCAATTAGCATAGGTACAACTAACACCACATTAATAGGTGGAGATAGGTGCACCCACGGTAACTGTGTCGTGCGTTAGGGTGCACATCGTGCAGTAACTGCCAGAAACATGTTGGCCACACCCTTGACAGTTACTGTGGAGGCTTGCACTTAATGCACATAAGTTTTAATACTTAATGTGCATTTAGCGCTAAAACTAAATTCACTTTAGTAAAATGGCCCCTTTGTTAATAGTAAGTTTTGGTGGTGTTATTACTTGATGTTTATACATGTTCATTGCCTTGATGTAAATTTTCATGAAGGGCAGTTTACAAATTAATAAAGTGGTATTAACATTATAATAATTAGAAAGGCTGAATCAAAGCAAAGGCAACCATGACCTCTTATATAATACCAATCGGCATAAAATATGTGCTTTGGCATGTAGGAGAGTACGTTGCTGGTAGGTGTAGCCAGAGGTGCAGTCCAAGTGGAGCATGGACAGGATTTTCATGTATACATGTGGATTATAAAATACCTTAATCTATATTCATATATGCGTAAAGTACATGTAAATATTTACACCTTCTCGCAAGTAGGTGGAGGCGAGTGCGCCCACATTCAAGATGCATTCTTTGCCACCTATGCTAGTATTTTATAAAGACAAGTAGCACCTACATAGCTTAATGGTGCCCTGTTATAAATTTGCTTTCCACAAGTGGCGGGAAGTTACTTCTTACCTAGGCAAATTCCTTGGAAAACTCCCTTAATCCTGCTTCCACTGTCGGAAGCACCAAAGAAAGCTGAATATCATGTTCTGTTGCTTCTTCCCTTTGTGACGCCTCTCGGTCACTTAAATTGTTCCAAGTTTATATCTTGAACATTTCATTGTTTGCCTTCAAATCACACTCTTTGAGGCAGCCCGACCTGGGCACCCTGATTTGTACAATGGAGGGTCAACCTTGGTGTACACAACGAGCAGAAGCAATTGATGACCCAGTGGCTTTAAATTGCTTAAAATTACTTTATTGAAGGTCCCCGATGCGTTTCGGCTTACGCCTTTCTCAAGGGGAGAGATGCTTACAAAGAAAAAATAAATATATTAAAATACATGCATAAACGCATGTATTTTAATATATTTATTTTTTCTTTGTAAGCATCTCTCCCCTTGAGAAAGGCGTAAGCCGAAACGCGTCGGGGACCTTCAATAAAATAATTTTAAGCAATTTAAAGCCACTGGGTCATCAATTGCTTCTGCTCGTTGTGTACTCCACTGTTGCCGGCAGGAGCCCTGCTCTCCTGTGTCCTGTCCTGGGTTCAACCTTGGTTCCAGGTATTTCGTTGTTAACGTTCACTGTAAACCGCTTTGATAGTATGAAAAGCGGTATAAAAGAACTGTTAAATAAATAAATAAATAAATAAATAAAATGACTTGCCCGGGTCAAACCACTGCTCTAACCACTTGCCTGCTCTACTCATAGCATGTGCTGACATAGTTCCTATGCTCACTCACAACCTGGTGTGGCCACCATACCCAAAGCTGATCCCTCCAGTCATCCTCATGCTATTTCTGGAGATGTAAAGTATGAAGCCTGGTGGAAAGGCCATATGTAAAGATCCCAGGGTGCAGGGCTAGAGTAAATGTGACTCTGGGGAGGGGGAGGATGGAGGGAAGAAAAGAACTAAATGGTAAAGTCCATGGTAGGGGGCAATATAGTAGTAACACTAGAAGCCCCAAAAGGAATTTTACCTAGAAACCCCAAAGTGCGTCAATTGACGCATTATCACGACGACTGCATTTAACATGAAATGCAGATGTGAATTAATGTGAAGTTACTTATTTGTTAAATATGTGCAGTATGTGATGTCATTACATGATGTCATCGTGTGTTTATTGTTTGTAATGTCGGAGTAAAACTGTAAATAGTGATTGAGATGCACCACCTAGTGGGAACATGAATTTATATCTAGAAGCCCCAAAGTACGTCAATTGATGCATCCAAGACAATTGAGTGTGTCAATTGACGTACATTGGGGCTTCTAGGTATAAATTCATTTTCCCGCTAGGTGGTGCATCTGTCATTAATTTTCAATGCACAAATTTGAACATCTTGACCTTGCTAACAAAGTCATGGAACATGACTGACATGGTTCTAGTAATGGCGTTGGTATACAACTTTGAAGATGCATTTGCGTCAATTGATGCACTTTGGGGCTTCTAGTGTTAATCTAGCCCTGTTTATTACAATTTCACTTTAACTAGAAGTCTCGGAGCTAGCCTGATGGCTCAGTGGCACTGTTGTGTGCTACCACATGGAGATCAAGGTCCAATGTCAAAGCTCAGCATCTGTTCTTCAGGATACCTGGAACTAGGGGTGGCAACATAAGCAGCATCCACAGTTCAGACTTGGGGGGGGGGGGGGACCTATTGTGAAAAAGCTGGGATTATGTAATGTTCAGACTTCTCTGTGCATGCATACCAGATTTTTGGGGCAACTCTGATCTATAGACCTTGGCCAATGACTTTCAGTATAATGGTTATATCTTGGCGTTATCCTAGATCAAATGTTAAACATGGTAGCACATATAAATCAGTCACCAGAGTTGTTTACTTTAAATTACATACAATTCAACATTTAAGACTACTACTTGAAGGAAATTAATTCATAACTGTCCTACAGGCACTACTAACACCACATTTTGACTACTATAACAGTACCTTCCAAGGTCTACCCAAGAAAACCATCCACCAATTACAACTAGCCCAAAACCTTGCTACACGTATAGGATTTAAGGCAAAACGTACTGATCATAATACCCTAATACTTCATAATCTTCACTGGTTACCAATCACATCAAGGATAAAATACAAATACTTGATGATTATTTTCAAGCATCTTAATAATATTGCCACAACTCCTCTAGCATTGCTACTTTCAGTCCCCACTCACTCCAGAATAAGAAACTGCACTCAAAATACTTTAGCCATACCCCATCACGTTCACTGTACGAACAACTATACCAGAACAAGGACTTTTTCATATGTTGCCCCAGCATTATGGAATGCCCTGCCTGATAATCTAAGAGCTATAAAAGATTTACAGCAGTTCCGCAGAGACCTGAAAACACATTTTTCATTGAGCATTATGGCACCACCCATGAGCATCCTTAAGTGCATCATGAATAATGCCATTAGGTCAATGTCTCTTCTATAACATAGTTATTAGTAATGTTACTATGAGTATACCTAATATTGTTATATAAGTTGTATATGGAGGTTTGTGGCAGTGCAGCCTCTATAGTGGTTGATTCGAAAAAGCTAAAACAAGACTCTTTCAAATCAGGTAGGGTCCCGTTCTGTTCAACGGGATTTCGATGCACAGGCGATTTCCTGATATAAATATCTGAGCTCCTATATCCTCCAGGAGACTAAATCCTGTTCTTTCAAATCAAATTTTGGGCCAAATTTACTAAGGGGTTTTTCCCATCTTTCATCAGTAGGGAAATGTTTAACACATCTGGCCCACATTTATCATTTAATCCAATTACTGGCAAGATATTACGTGACACATCTGCAACGTTTGTTCTCTGTTGCACTTTCGATCACATCAGGTTCTCATTTTAGCTGTTTCTTGACAACAACATGTCATATTCTTTGATTTTCTCACTGGTTTAATAGATTATTCCTCTCTAAGCTTTAAAAAAACGCATATATGCCACTTACATTATGGATTGAAGCTGAATGGACGACTGCACAATTGCTACACTCTGCTCTGGTGAAACGAAAGCTGTCCTTCGATAGGTCTTCACAGAGTATTCCCAGGTTTCCACCTGCTATAAGAATTTAGAGTTGATAAGGTGATTTAATTAATATTGATGTTGAAAGACCTATGGTTTGATGAACTAGTTGCTCAAGATTCTGGATTTAACTCTTTCCTAGTTCTGAAAGTTTCGAGTTTCTAAAATACAAAAGAATCAGGATTCCTTTCATTAATGTATTAAAAGAAAGGTACATTTGCAAGATTTTATTTGGGTTGTAGATCAACTACATTTCCTTTGATGTTTCACATAATGTATTTAATTCATTTATGTAAACTTATTTCTATATCACCTTTCTACAATTCAAAGCTGTTCACAATTAACAATGAGTAACAGAGGTCTGATCAGCACAATGTTTTACATGAAACAGGAACAGTTAACTGTACAATATAGATTAACAGTTTATATTAACTATTTACAGTTATGGTTCTGCTGGTTATATTGGTTAACTTATGTACAGATTAAAGGAGAATTTGTCTATTGTGTCCTTCGAGCGCATTTTAAGGTGGCTGGGTTTCAGAGTGTATATCTGTGCTGTATTCATTCAAAAGAGGTGTGTTTTGAGCTTCTTTCTGAAGTCCAAATAGTCTTTAATTTATCTTAGTGCTGGCGGAAGGGAGTTCCAAAATCTGGGGGCAAATAATGAAAAGGCTTGGCTGCAGGTGGACTGCTTGGTTTTGGATTTGGCAGTGAGAGGTAGAAGGCAGCTTGCAGATTCACTGTGTAGGATTTAAAATGTTATGGTGAGAGCTTTGAATTTAATTCTGGCTGTCATGGGCAGGGGCAGCCTAAGGGGGATCCGGGGCCATGTGCGGAGACTCATTAAGAGCCTTATTGGCATAAGGAGCCTCCTTTGCATATATATTTGCATAATGTTAACAGCAGAAAGGAAGAGGTACTAATGCCACTGTACAAGTCACTGGTGAGGCCTCACTTGGAATACTGTGTTCAGTTTTGGAGACCGTATCTTGCAAAGAATGTAAAAAGACTGGAAACTGTTCAGAGGAAGGCGACCGAAATGATTTGGAGCCTGTGTCAGAAGCCTTATGAGAAGGGACTTGAAGACCTAAATATGTACACTGGAGGAGAGGAGTGATAGGGGAGATATGATTCAGACCTTTAAATACTTAAAGAGAAATAATGAACAAAGAAACCTCTTCCAAAGATGGGGAAGCTATAAAACTAGAGGGCATAACATGAAGCTGCAAGGGGGTAAATTGAGGGGCAATGTCGGGAGGAGCTTTTTCACTGGAGGGGTGGTGGATGCTTGGAATGCCCTCTCGATGGAGGTGGTGGGGGCAAATACAGTGACAGAATTCAAAATCATATGGGACAGACACAGTGGATTCCTTTACAGCAACAGGATGGAATCAAAGCAAACTTGACTATCTAAATTCTCGACAAACAGGAGTATCCTGCACGGAGCGGTGGGTTCACCCCTGGACAGGGACATGAGGAGGGGTGGCCTGCATGGAGCGGCAGGTGCAACTGCTCTTGCCGTCTTGCTGGGCAGACTGGATAGACCATACTGGTCTTTATATGCCATCATTTACTATGTTACTATGTTACTAAGTTACTATGTTACCAAGTTACCTCCATGTTAAATCCCTGTTCTATGTAGACAACGGTCTAATTAACTGATCAAGTGTTATATTGTTCAATGTAAACTGCACTGATGACAAAGAGCGCGGTATATAAGAAATGTTAAATAAATAAATACTAACCTTTAGTAAACATGTGTCTTAATGAGTATATGAATAAAGAAAGACTACCAAATTTCTACATTACTATACTCCAGTGCCAACCACCAGGCACATTAGGAAGTACTACAAACACTGCCCATTTAGATCCCCCCAGGTAGACCGATAGTCTCTACAAGAGGTACCATTCTGGAACCCCTTTCAATTTATATAGATTCTTTCCTAAGACCGTTAATGGTAGACATCCCGGCATATATTAGGGATACATCACATTTTTTGCAAATATTAATGGAATATTCAGTATGGGCATCCGACATGGAAATTATTCTAGTCACCTTAGATGTTTCAGCATTATATACGAGTATTCCACAAGCAGGAGCTTATGATGTCATTATGGCCTTTTTATACAATAGGGGAGATCTGACAGCAGAACATATAGCGTTTATAGCACAGCTAGCTAGAATAACCATTTTTCAAAATTATTTTGAGTTCGAGCATAAGATATATCAACAAATATCAGGGGTAGCCATGGGGGCAACTTGTGCCCCTTCTGTGGCAAACCTATTCATGAAAACATGAAAATAAATGGCTGGATACATCTCCATATAATAAACATGTGGTCCTATGGTGAAGATACATAGACGATATATTAATGCTGTGGAAAGGGCCCATCAAAACATTGGAAAAATGTTGTATATGGTTAAATTCTTTAGATTCCAACAAACAATTCACACATACCTAAAATAAGGAAAGTATTGTTTTTCTAAGTTATAGTTATGAGAAGCATCAATGGGTGGGTTACATCGGTTTATAAAAAACCCACAGATAGGAACACATTCCTTCATTATAACAGCGGCCATCCGAAACAATTGCGAGACAGTTTACCTCTATCACAATTTATCAGATACTGCAGAAATTGTTCGGACCAAAGGGATTTCAAAAATCAATCAAAAAGTTTGATGAAGGATTTCAGACGGAAGGGATATCCAGAACATATCATAAAAACAGCTTACAAAAGGGCGTTATACAATAACCGTGGGTTACTCCTGCAAACTCGCGGGAATAAAGTAATAGATCACAATACCATAAATTTGGTCGCAAAATTTTCTCCATATAGCGGACAAATAAAACACATTATAAAAAGACACATGAATGTCTTAAGTACCCTTCCAGGATTAACCCAGAAGAACATCAGATGTGTCTGGACACGACATAAAAATATAAAGGAAAGGCTCAGTCCGGTGGCATTACGACCCTTACCTGACCCATCAAAGATCGAGATGCAGGGATACAAAAAATGTGGTGAATGTAACATATGTATAATATCTGAAGACATTGCAGAATTTGAACACCATGGAGTGTGATATAAATTGAGACACAGGACCTCTTGTAATTCCAGTTACGTGGTGTATTGTATTAAATGCCTCTGTGGTCTATTTTACATCGGGAAGACTATAAGATCTTTCAAGACCAGAATAAATGACCACCACAGTAGATTGAGGTGTAAAGTCATAGAAGCCCCACTAGTGGCACATTGTTTACAAAAAACCCATAAATTTGAAGAGTTACGCTGCTTTTGTATCGAAATGATAAATTCAGGCAGAGAGGGCAAATCGCAAGAACAAACGTTATTAATCTGTGAACAGAGATGGATTTACAGATTACAAACAGTTAACCCTCAAGGCTTGAACAACACTATTGATTGGGCAATATGCATTTAGATTAAACACATTAATCGAACGCACACCATGATTAACAGCACATAGATAGAAAATCATCAAGTAGCACTCAAAACAGAAAGATATAAGAAAAGAAAACCAAGATAGGTAGAGTGATACTAAAGCCTTGTAAAATAAAAGACATGACAGGAAATATGATAAATGAATTACATTACAACATAGTAACCTTTGAGAAACAAATTGGTAAGGCAGCAAATAATTAAAAACAAAAGGAGAGGTCTTGAGCATCGACGTTACAACAACGATTTTCAAAACGTTAAATGATACAACGTTGGACAAGATCAACAAACCAATAAGTGGTTCTTAGAATGGAAGGGAAGGTCTCGAACACTAGTTTAGTTTATATTATAGATTCAGCATTATCAGATGCCATTAAGGCAACAAGCAGAGTATTAGTTAAAAACGGGCAGTCGCCTTATTCCGCATGCGCGGCGTTTTTTTGAAGCCGGAAGGCTCTAAGCACTACGCTAAGCAGCAGAGAATTACACCAGCAAGTTTTACAATAAAGGTATGTGAAATTTATTTTGCACGGATAGCTGAAGTTGATATCCTTAACATAAAACAGAGTAAGGCATGATGATAAAGTTTACTGTAATCATTTTTTCGGCAGTGCTCTATTACTGAAAATACACACCGAGCAGCACAGGATAATACTGGTGCGGCGAACAACAAAGTGCTTTATACCCCCCTGAAGAAACCCACTGTTGTGAAATGCAAACATGGAGCCGGATGGTGGCGTCGGGAACCATATAAGATAAACACTACCATTTTGAAAAATTTGAAAATTAGAAGTATTTTGCTTAAAATTAATCATAGAAAACAAAGATTCGAATGAACGAAGGTCATTGATGCAACTGGCACAAATCAGGACATTGTCTGGAAAACAGTGCCACTAGGAGTCTGAGACCTCAAGTTCTTTCTATATCTATGATTATACGTATCCAGTTTAATGATTCATAAATATTAAGAGATACAATAGAAAAGAATCATAGCCTAGGAATAATTAGAGGGAGGAACATTGTTATGATAAACATTTAGAACCCATAACAAACCCACCATATAATAGCAGCACTACCAGGACTCACAAAGCATGAAACCCTACCTATCAAAAGGCAACACTGCAAATATTAAACCAATACATTTCAGAGAATACCAATATATCTCCTACTGGGGAAAGAGAACAAGTGGCACAGTCAAATAGAAACTACATGAAGAGAATGCCTCAGCTCGGTTACACATGCAGAACATAGACCCTCACCAAACAAAGAACAAGGGATCACAATTTAGAAATAGGAAGACAATAATTAAATTGGGAACCCCAAAAGCCAAACTTGGAATATAGAACAACAACACTGCAGAAATAAAACTATAAATTAATTTCCTCTTGAACTAAACAAAACACAAAGATGTTAACGATGCACATTTCCCAGAGCTGACATATCCCAATTAATAAATTCAAAATAAAAAAAGTATTTTTCTAACTTTTGTTGTTTGTGCATTTTATTTTTCAGTTGTAATTGCTCCAGTCATGTTCTTCAGATTTCTTTGTGTCTTCTGCTAACTCGCCATTGTCTGCTGTCCATTTGTCCTTTCTTCTCTCCTAGTTTTTTTCCAGGAAGTTCCCTTTGACCTCCGGCGTGGCAGCAGCCTATACTACAACACAGCTGCCGAAGTGAAGAAAAAAGGCGCTCTTCACTTTGGCGGCTGTCAGATGTGAGCCAGGGCCTCTCTGGCTCCCTCTCAAGCCGACCCTGTCGATGCTGAATGTGAGATGTTGTTGGCGCAGGGCTCCCTGAAGCGTGGGGCCTGTGTGAACAACATTCTCGTACAATGGACGGGCCGGCCCTGGACATGGGAAGCCAGTGAAGTGTATAAACTATGGCGTGATGTGGTCGCGGCGAGGGGCTCCTGTGATTATCCGTGCAGCCATGTTCTGGGCTAACTGTAGTCTGTGGAGGGTGTGTTTGGGGAGGCCTTGATAAATGATGTTGCAATATTCTAGGAGAAGTGTAAGTAGAGCTTGGCAGATGGTATGGAATAGGTCTGTAGAGAGAACACATGAAAAAACCTGAAATTCCTTTTTCCCCCAGTGTCATTATAGGCTAGCCTCAAACTAGTGACCCTTGGGTTGGAAGGAAGGAAACTTGCAGGAGGCTCCAAGTGGGCTAACTCTAGCAAGCCTGCTCTTAACTGTCATGTATTTCTGGTTATCTTTCTTCCTGTTTTCTGTGGCTCAAAGCTTGATTGTTCTTGAGCTCTGTAAAAAATTCCTTCCTTGGATTTTTTGCCTTGTGACTCTCGATTCCTGTTGTTGTTGTTAAATCCTGTTGAGTCAATATCGACTCAAGGTGACCCTCTGGATAGTTGTCCTAAACTGTATTTGGTCTAAGTATACTATCAGAGACATTTACCAAGCCTAATTCAGATCTTGATTGTCTAATTAGTGATTTGGAGTAGGCTTGGTAAACAGGTTTCACAGAATTTCTGGCACAAGAACATGACAGAAGTCAATAGATCCACAAGACAAAAAATCCAGGAAGAGTTTTCCAGAGAGATCAAGAACAATCAAACTTTGAGCCAATCAGAAACAGAAATGAAGGGCATCAGAAATGCAAGACACAGTTAAGTGCAGGCTGGCTACAGCCAGCCTCCTAGGAGATCTACTAGCTCATTTTGGAAGACAACAGCTTTCTAACTCAAAGATCGGTGCTTCAAGGCCAAACCATAACCACTATCAACAAATGTTTTACCTCCCTTTAGCTATTAAAAGGTTCTTATTAAAATCTGGGTCTCTACCTTTGGCACCCTCTTCCCCTCAATCTGGTCCAGGAGCATTCTTTCCGAAAGTTTAAGAAAGCCCTCAAAACCTGCTTTTTCCATCTCACTTTCCCAGAATTGCTTCCTAGTTAATTTCTCTTTCTTAATCTCCCTGTTTCCCTAGGGATTTGACCTGCTTCCTCCTTCTCTTCCGTTTTCCTTCCCCTTTCCAATTTTGATTGTACTTCCCTCTTCTCTCTTCCTTCCTTCATTATTCTTTCTATTATTTTTGCTAATGTTATTGCTCTATGTAAACCACTATGTTGGCACTTCATGCCCCTTGGTGGTATAGCAAAATGCCCACACAAAAATCAATTAAATAAAATCATAGGTGTGGAGCCTAGCACTAGCAAGACAGACCCATTTGGGCCCGATTCTGGACTGCAGGAACAAAACATTCCACACGATAACCAGAATTGAGCCTGAGGACAGCCCACCTTGCCCCTGCCTTCTGCGGGATGCTCCCCCCGCAAACATCCCCGACTCCGCAGCCTCAGCCTGCCTTTTCCCCACCACCTGACCTGCTGTGGCCTGGATTGGTTGATGGGAACCCCACCGCAACCCGGCCCTGGTGGGGATCCTCGGCCCGATCGCCGGTTTTGTGCTGCTTATTCCATCTTTGAGGTGGAATAAGCAGCATGTCCCCACGGGCCTGGCAGGGCAAAAAGGGCTGTGACCTGAATCGGCCCTGTATGTCCTGCCGAGCTGGCCAGTCCCCATTCCGCCCCGATCCCCCTCCCGCCTCCCACTGGCTCTCTCTGTCCTGATGCTCAGGACAAACGGGAGGAGCCAAAGGTGGAATCAGGTCCAGGTGACTTGCGGGGCTGCACGTCCCATCGGGACTTGCTGCCCCGCAACCCACATCCCAGAATCAGGCCCACTGTGTGTCCTTTTAGTTTGAAAAAATGAGTATGAAACTTGGAATGAGTTTCTAATCTGAAAAATAAATGTACAATACATGCTCATATTTTAATTGAAAAGAGAACACATTTCAAAGTAATTGTTTAGCTGTTGGATGTGCTTTATCTTTGATGACCAACTTTCAGGCCTCTGAGCCACATTTAATACTTTTACATTTTTTACCAGAATGTGAATACTTTTATTCTCTGGTATAAAATTTTTTCTCATGTTCCGAACCTGTAGTAATCAAGCCCATTAATGTAGAAATATAGTAGCTACTGGCAGATAAAAAAACATCTTGGCCCAATTAGTGTGGCTAGTTGCCCTACCTACTGAGTCACAGCTGATCCTCCTCAGTCTTTGGTCTTCTTTATTCTTATCACTGACCTCTGTATCTTTCCCAAACACGCTTGAATGCTGTCAGAACCTCTACTGTTATGCTAGTCCACTAAAAAATGATTCCCCCGCATTTCTTCCCTCCTTCCAAATTTA
The DNA here is from genome assembly GCA_033557465.1 of Ichthyophis bannanicus. Classification (NCBI taxonomy): domain Eukaryota; kingdom Metazoa; phylum Chordata; class Amphibia; order Gymnophiona; family Ichthyophiidae; genus Ichthyophis; species Ichthyophis bannanicus. Next base: position 742,624,482 of record CM066031.1, on the reverse strand, counting down.
CAATATGACGTCTTGTTCTCAAGCTTCTTTTTTCTATAGCAAATGACCCCTACTTGCAGTCTATTGAAGCTTGCTAGCTGTTTGAATATTTCTATTATATTCCCCTTCTCCTTTTCTTCTAGGCCGCCATAAAAGATCATAAAGAAGGCATCAGATCCTTGTAAAACATAAGTCAGCAAGGGGCAAAGAATAAATAGACTAATATGTTTCTAATACAGGCCTCTGAGGCCTGCCAAATAAGCCCTACAATAATTGACTTCAGGAACTCAAAATGCACTCACGGGACAAAAAAAAACAACAACAGACAAAACCAGTGTAATATGGAAGAGAATTTACAGTATTCCGGGCTCACTGGAAGAGTGCAATCCAGGCTAAGGTTTGTGTCTCTTGTTAAGATCGAAGTTTGAAATAGGCTGTCCTGGTGCAGACACACCTATCATTAGGGAATCCTGAAAGCCCTAGCCTAGAGTAGAAAAGTTAAGCGCTCTGCTAATAGAATGGAGCACTCTTTCCATGTCTCCAGGTTTCATCAAGCCACTTATATATACTTTTTTTTTAATATAAATTTGAATTACATATCAGGAAAAGATTTCAACATTACAGAAATCATTAGATCCACAATAAAAATAATACAAATTTACAATACGTTAGTCCTCATCAAGAAGGAACTCGAAGAAACAAAACAAAACAAAAAAGTCCCACCTCAGCCCAGTAATACCCTGGTCCCACCAGAAACCAAATAAACCAAGAAAAAAAAAACAAATCAAACAAAAGCACACTTCATCCCTTATCTTTTAAAAAATCTAATAATTGTTCAACCTCCCCAAAAATATAATGCCTGCGTTGAAAAACTATATGGCACTTGCAAGGAAATTTCAAGTAGAATAAAGCTCCTAGGGTCACAACGCGTGGGCGAACCTCCAAAAAGGCTTTCCGATGCTGTTGTGTGGCCCTTGAAACATCAGGAAAAATTTGAATACACTGACCACAAAACTTCCTTGAGTTTCTTTTTAAAGTATGCCTGAAAAATTCTCTATTTATCTATCTCCGAAACTACCATAATTAACAAAGTAGCCCGCGTTGCAATCTCGTCATGAGATGACTCAAGAAACTCAGAAATATTTAATGAAGAGGCAACCAACTGATCATTTTAGACCCCCACTTCCCTATTTAAATCTTTAATTAAATTCCCCACAGGAATATAATAAATTTTTGACAAAGCAATTGAATTAGCATCAGGTAATAATGACACTTCTTTCAAATACTTTTGAAGAAGTATAGTCGGGGACAAATGAGTACGAGGAAAATTTAACAGGTGCAGGTTCCTAGACTGCAAGAAGTTTTCTAATATTTCATCCTGAGGATGTAAAGAGGAAACATCCTGTACCACTGTAGTTAAAACTCCTTGCAGCAAGGAACCGCATACCTCCTCCAAGTTCTTTTCCACTACTAACAATCTAGATTCATGGTTCGAAAACTTTGCCACCGTCTGTTTTGAAAAAACAGATATTTTCTGTAGGGAAGACCCTAAGGCCAATTCCATCCGGGCTAGCATAGTCCATATATCTTTTAACGATATGTCATCCGGAGGAACACGTGCCTCCTCTACTAAAGGAAATAATACTACCGAGGGAAGCGGAGGAGGCAAAGTCTCAGCTGTACAGTCAATATTCAAAAACGAAGAGGATAATAGAGGTTTCTCAATTACACTTAAGTCAAAACCCCCAGGAAGGGACGAAGTGGCAAATGAAGGTTCCTTAACATGGTGATCCAGAGGCAAATCTCTATTCATCGGGGTAATATTAGAAGAAGATGTACTCACAGTAGAGGCATCCTCCAAACCAATATCCTCTGCTCGATCTTCGGCCCGTGTTGATGAAGGTCCCCCAACTTTAACATGTGCATCCATTGGACCTACTACTTTAACGGCCTTTACCTGCACCGCCAGAGGATATTTCTTCTTCCGTTTCCCCATCAGCGCCTAACTGAGCGCCAAGGTGCGCTGAAGGGGCGTCAAAGGGGCAGGACCTGCCCCTTTGGCCACGCCCCTTCGAGCACATGCCACGGGCACGCGCCCACAACCGCGTCCTGCGGTGAGGGCAGGGTAGATATAGCTCCTCCAATCTAGCCGCCCCAATCAGAGCAGCCACAGCAGGTAAACCGAGCCAATCAGGAACAGGCAATAGCACAACAGGAAACAAACAAACTCCTCCTTATATATACTTTTGATCAATGTGTTTTGAAAGATGTTGAGACTTTCGAAAAAAGCAAATCAAGAATATATTATAATTTGTCAAAAGGGAAAACAAAGCCATCAGGTTGTTTTCCAGTAGACAAGAGATTGTGATAAAGCCAGACAATAAAGGTAGGAGATGATTATAATGAAAGAAGGTTGTTTCAGAAATCAAAAAACAAATACTGATTTCTATTGATCTGTACAAAGTGCTCAATGGATGAGATAAAAAAAGAAATTAATGCATTAATTTATCTTGGATATGATGCCAGATATATTACCAATAAAGTAGTCCCAAAATTAAACTGGTAATCAAAAAGGCTCCAATTCTGAAGCCAATTGGGTGAAAATATAATTTTGGATATTTGTCAGAGCCTCATTCAAAAGGGGGCAGAAAGAACAACTCAACTCCTCGCTGTAGAGGCACCTTTTTACTTAATTTCTAGAAACTAAGTGCGCAATAACTTATCTTTTGAAAATGCCAAGTGTCAATAGATCGTGTTGTCCATCACCAAGGATGTGCCATGTTTCGGACCATCCAAATATGGTCCTGTTTGAGGTTTAAGTGGATCTAACAAGTGCTTCTTCATTCATGCAAAAAGGAGATCAAACCCATAGACATTTTAATGAAATGTCGTCTGATGTAATGCTTATCATGGGACCTACTCAGCCAATGGCTAGAAAGGAACATTTCACCAATAGGAAAGCCCCTCAGTATATGAGTGGTCCTGCATAAGAGCCAGAAGATGTTAGCTTTTATATTTTCACCAGATATATTACATGTGAAAGATTTTCTTATGGTATGTTATCCGGTTATTCCAACTATATACATAATGCCAAAGATCCATAAGTTACTTACTCAACCTCCAGATAGATCTATTGTCTTCAGGATTGGATCAGTATTGGAATCTTTTATCCAAAATTTGTTGATGTATTCCTAAGACCCCCTATCCCAGAAATGGAATCATATGTCAGAGACAGGTGACACTTCCTATCTATGTTTAGTTACTTTCGATGTGGAATCTCTGTAATAGTAAGGCGGCGGGGCAGGGTCCCCGACGGCCGTTAGTAATCGGGCACGTGGCCCGGTGTGGGGACCCTGCTCGCGTCCGCGTGTGCGGGACGGCACTCTTGGCCGTATTCAAATCAATTGGCTCGCCGAGGATGGACGGCTGGGCGAGCCAATGGGGTAGCGGAGCCCAGGGCATGATGGGGAGACGCGCGAACGGTGCCAGTCTCCAGGAGCGGGGCAACGCGAAGGGTGCGAGGGCTGGTGTCGCCCACCCTCCTGCCCTTCCCTCTTTTGCTGGTTTGGATGTTTTGTGGGGGTGTGTGCGGGATTCTGGAATGGGTTGTCGTAGCTGGGGGGGGGGGGGGGTGGCGGGATCCCAGAGGTTTCCGGGGTCCGGAGCCTTAGACTGGAATTGGGGCGGGGCAGTTGCCCCCAACCCGGATGACCCCTGGCCGTTTGCTAGTAATATGTCGAGGCCAGGTAAAAGGGGGGGTACATGTTTGCCACTGGCTCGGCCACGGCGGGAGTGGAATGAGGTCACCTTGCTAATGGTATGGCGGGTGAGGGCTCGTTCCACTCGGGGGGTTCTTAAGTTGCTGTTTAAGGATATGTTATGGAACGTTATGACTGTTAATAAAGCTGCGACCAGTTGATCCCAAGATACTCTGTCTGTGTTGATTTGTATGGAGAGGTTTGGAGGTTGGGGGGGTTCAATCGGGTTGGCGGGGGGGTGCAGGGTAGCATCGGGTCCGGCCTGCCCCTGTTAATGAATATGACACAAAAGGAAGTTTTAGACATTATTATAAAACATCTCAAAAAAAGAGTGTTAATAATTTACATGTGCCTACAAAGTTTCTGGTTGAATTAGCTTCCATTGCTTTGACAAAGAACTATTTTTGTTTTTAAGGCAAGTTTTTTCAACAAATAAAAGACACTGCAAAGAGTGCCACGATGGCTCCAGGCATCACAAATTTATATTGTACCGAATTTAAGAATCCTTTTTTTTTTTTTAAGAAATCATACTCTTGAGATAAGGGTTAGGTTTTTGTATATGCTAAATTGATGGCAGCGATTTTTTTTTTAATCGATAATGGCTTAGATATATGAGGGTTTTTTTTCATTATTGATTAGTTTTATTGTTTTTAGATTTTTATAGCCCTTTAGACTCCAGGTGCAATTTTTAATTGTGGTTTCAACCATTCTTTATGGTCCCGATTCCATAAGGCAGATAGGAAGCAGCTCGTCCCACCGGGACATGCTACACGGCTATTTGCCTCGCCAGTATTCCACCTCCGTCCCCTGTACCATGCACAGAGCTGCTGTACATGCTGCGGGGGATGGAGGCAGGAGAGGGGCAGAGAGTGGGTGGAACTGACCCCCGGATATACAGGGCCGATTCTATTGATGGCCCTGTACATCCAGGGATCGCCGGGGGGACACCCTGCTTATTCCATCTCTGAGGTGTAATAAATGTGGGGTGTCCCCCAATCCTGAATGGCAGTCTCCCCCCCCCCCCCAGAGCCAGGAAGCCCCACACGGCGCAGATGGAGGTCAACAACGGGTCCCTGCTGCCTGAGCCAGATGCCCCCAGGGATTGGTGGAGGGGATACAGGGGTAGGCGCACACAGGGGTGGCCCAAGGGGGGTGCGGGGCCATGTGCAGAGACTCGGTGCGGGGCCTCGTTTGCATAAGGGCCCCATTTGCATACATATTTGCATAATGTTACCATACACTAACTTTTAGTAAACATTCCTCTTAATGAGTGTATGGATAAAGAAAGACTAAACTCTCTGCACTCCCAAATTTATGACCCAATTTAACTGTAAATTTCCAGAGGTAATATATCTTTCTGTATATAGCTTGTATATAGTTTACCATGTTGTCTCCAAGTTACTGACCCTGTTATAATGTAAGCAAAGGACTGTTCTAATGCGAAATTTGTTATCTGTAAACCGCGCTGATACCAAAGAGCGCGGTATATAAAAACTGTAAATAAATAAATAAAATAAATAAATAAATAAAAGATTTCTACATTACTATAATCCAGTGCCAACCACCAGGCACATTAGGAACTACTACAAACACTGCCCATTTAGAACCCATAGCAAACCCGCTGTATCCTAACAGCACTACCAGGGTTCACAAAGCACCACACTCTACCTATCAAAAAGCAACACTGCAAATATTAAACCAATATATTTCAGAGAATAACAATACATGACCTACTGGGGAAAGAGAACAAGTGGCAATGTCAAATAGGAATTACATAAACAGAATACCTCAGCTCAGTTACACATGCAGAACATAGACCATCACCAAACAAGAAATCACAATTTAGAAACAGGAAGACAATAATTAAACTGGGAACCCCAAAAGCCAAACTTGGAATGTACAACAACACTGTAGAAATAAAACTATAAATTACTTTTCTCTTGTACTAAACAAAGCACAGACGTTAATGATGCACATTTTCCAGAACTGACATATTCCAGTTTTTTATTTGCATATATCTAAAGAATTTTTCCTGTCTTCTAGAGTTGTTGCTAATTTATATATGACTAGATGTGCATTGTGAAGGGGGGTTTTTTTTGCTAGTGGTGGTGAGACCCCTATTGCTGCTGGTATAAACGCTGTTACATAAGAATGGTTGCTTCAGTACTGAATATGTTTTTCATCGTTATACAATAAGGCTACAGCATATGAGCCATTTTCCATTATCAAGTAGGTTTTTATATTGTAGCACCCTTCTATAATATAGGTTGTCACTCTATGGATTTTAAATGTAGAGATCTGTGAGGGTTTTTTCTTTTTTTACAATACATTTATATTTATAAATATTTTTCACATATTTTTGTTGCAGAAAGGTTTCATCAGTTCTTGCTTTTGCCCTTATAGGGTCCTTTAACTAAAGTGTGCTATGCAGTTAAGTGCTAAAAACCTAGCATGTGTTCATAAAAGGGCCCTTATATGTGTAATGCTGTCCTGTTATTTTTATTTTTTAATTGCTCTCACAGTTATACATATATATATATTTTTTTAAGTCTGAGAAATTACAAAATTTTTAAAAAGCTTTTGGTTTCTTTACCATATACTATTTTTGTAGGCTCTGTGTTAAGGAGTGTAATGACCTATGCCTTGAATTGGAACATTCATTGATGATACATATGTGTGCCTATTAAGCCACTACTGTGTGAGCTGAGTTAGGTGTCCATTTGTCCACATTTAATAATGTGTGATTGTTTGTTTATGATTTTGTTTTGATTTTACCTAAATCAATAGACTTCTTTTGATATATGTATGCCTTTAATTTCTTTTTATGTTTTATTCATTGGTAATATTGAATTTCATTATATTTTTTCTTATAAGTTTTATAATTTCTAAGTAATTTTTATGTATATTGTTTGTATTTGTTTTTTTTAAGTATTTTATAGTTCTAGACCCCTGATGAAGATGGATTGCCAAACACAGCCTTATTTTTTTTAAAACTTTATATTCTGCACTAACTCCTAGGTACATTATAACCAAAGACATGCACAAAATATACAAATAAAAATAATTATATAACATAAAACAAAACTCAAGATCATATCTACCTCCCATTGTTGTTAAGCATGCACTGAACTACCTGATATTACGCACACAAACTTAATTCATGCAGAAAGCTGGAAAGGCTTGCTGTAACAAGCGCACCTTCAATTTTTTATGGGACGCCAACATATCACTTGTGTTGCATAATTCTGCAGGAAGAGCATTCCAAAGTCATGGGGCAGCTATAGAAATCATCCTGTTGCACAGTACAGTGGTACAAGAAGACAGGAAGTGAGGTATTGGTCTAGATAGTCATATAGCTGCAACGGAGAGAGGACCAAAGGGGAAGATTGCAATCCTAAGTTGTACAGCTACATCAAGCTCCCAAAAACAGGAGGCAATGTTGAATATCATGCAATGGCAGAAAAGCTTTAGCATATTCTCAAGCTCTAACTGGAAGGAGTGGTAGAGTTGGCAGTTCACCTAACATGGGTGGCATAGTGATTTGGCTACACATCTCTGAAGAAGTTGTCTTGAGCTTTCCATTGTACTGGAGCAGTTTTCCATACTGTAACCTTTCTTCAGTATTATGAACTGCTCAACACTTTCTATTCATTGCTTTCTTTTCTGCATCAAGTGAAAATTACAGCATTCTGTCCTCTACCATCCAAAGCAACATGTTTCATAGCATCAGCGGACTGTTCCCATGGCTGCACCCATATCTCCCTGCTTCCTTGTCGTACATTATGGCCTTCTGGAAGTATCGAGGACAAAGTACAGGATTTCTGATCACTATGAGAGTGTCATTATGGCTATAATTTTTTTCAAAAACTTGCTGGGGAACACGGTATCTGGAGCACTGCTCCACTACCTGCTTAATGATCTTGTTAATAGACTAATCTAAATGCAAGCTTCCAGGCACCTTCCACAAGAGGAGAACATTTCTTTCTACGTATTCTTTGGTGATTTTTTTTTTTAGAAAGTTAGCAGAAAAAGAGTTAATGAATAATGAATGTATTTGTTGGTTGATACGGTCTCTGCGGTCTTTTTTTTCTCCCTGTAATGATCTGTTTTGATAACCGTAAATAGCTTTGGATTTACAGATGAAAGATATTCTCTTCCTGCAGGTATTTCAGTGTTCTAGAGATATGAAAGATTCTTAAATCACCTCCAATAGCACATTTGAAAAATGAGTGCCTGACCCTAAGGTCTAAAACAGGAATCGTTCCAAGTGCTTTTCTCCTGAAGGTAAACAATTTGTACAAAGTATATTCTTATTAGCATTTGGGACATGGCAGGAAAGGGAAAGAGAAAACAAGAGAAGTAAGCAAAGGTCAGTTAAAGTTATTACAGCTTTTCATGACTAATTTAGTAGGAGCTGCAACATTCAGAATAAAGTGTTGCTGACAGTATAGATAACAGATAAGTGCACAAGTCTTTCTGGCTTATAAAATTCATGCAAGATCTAAAAAGGTCTCCCTGGATTCACTTGATCCATCATCTTGTGACCATATACTCATTCTATATAAAACTTGGGGTACAACATTCATTTGTTCTACAACAGGAAATGTGCACAGAGTCATAACATTTTCAGAGAGGATTTCTTTATTCTGCTACCTGAGGCAAAGACCTGAGAAGAGAGAACTCAAGGGCCCAATGAGAACTCCAAGTATGTGACAAATGAAAGGCTTTCTAACAGGAGGGAATCTTCTGTTAGTCATGTTCCAAAACTCGTATTTGGCAGAACTTCTTTCATTACACTGGTCAACATTGAAATCGTTACTGACTTTGAAAGGCCTTAATCTGTAGTATCTTGGTGAGCTGAACACAAATATAACATTAAAAAAAAATTATTGGCTCTCGTTTTGAAGATATTGTATGTAGTTCATTTTTGATGTTTCACTGTGTAAATTTATCCAGTAGGACATCAACAACATCCCAAATAAGCCTTGAATGATGTAATATTGCATCACATTGCATAATACCAGCATGCACACATCATCCAGAGTTGATTGCATCATTTTCTGATGCAATGCAATACTACTGCCAGACGGCTGCTGAAGCCATCTGACGTCAGCAGTGTACTATACGCAGTCAGAAAGGAAAGTAATCTGGTATTCTGTTCCGATATTGAAAGCCTCATGAATGCCTTAAAAATCACTCATGACCCACAAGACTGGAGACTATTTATAGACTCTTCGAAATTGAGTCTGAAGGCTCTGCTTTTGAACAATGGAAACCGCCTTCCATCTATTCCAATAGTGCATGCTGTCCACATGAAAGAGACATACGATAAATTAAAGTACGAGCGCGGAGTTGCGAAGTACGCCAGTAACCGGGTGGTCGGCCCGGTCCCGGCCCATGCTTCCGGCTTGGGGGGAGGGGGAGGGAGATCAGGCGAGGGGAGCGGGAGTCGGATGACGCCGGCAGCGTCATTTAAATTGATTGGCTCCGCAGAGGGCAAGGAACGGAGCCAATTAGAGCTGCCAGTGTCCGTGCCTGTTAAAAGGAAGGGGCCGCGGTTTCCTCCCCCCTTTTCGGCGGCGGTTTTGGTGGCGTTAAGGCTTACTGTATCCAGGGATGGCTTGTGTAGGCCTCATTGTTTTTTTGCAGTCACAGCGGTCGGGAGTGCAGCGGTGAAACTACGGTGCTCCGAAGTACCGAGGGCGCGGTGAGTGGGCTGCACGGAAAGCCCGCTTCTGCGGAGGACCCGGATTTAGCGTGGAGGGTAGGAGATCGCGGCACGACACAGAGACCCAACGTCTGTGAACGACAGACTTTACAATTTAAAAAAAAGAAAAAAAAGAAAAAGAACAGAAGGACAGAACAGAAGAGGCGAGTACCGTTGCTGGGTGTGAGGCGCGAGACAAAGTTTTATTCTAAAATAATAATAATATAATAGCGATCACAGTAGTTGGAGGCTACTGGAGTGCTCCATAGTGCACTGCTGATAGTGGGCTGTTTTTTCCCAGGGAAGATGGCTCGGGGAGGATTGAGGGCTGGTGCACGGGGCCCTGACAGGCCGACGGGGGGTTTTCGTGGACGGGGTGCTCAGAATGCAGGTAGGGGTAGGGCCATAGAAAGGGGGAGCAGTGGTGGTGGGCGTGGGCAACGTGGAACTTCCAATAGAAGTCCAGCCCGAGCAAAGGCGCCTCAGCGAGGGCGGGGGGGGGGGTGCCCATCGGTAAAAGGTAAGGGGGCTGTGGGGTCCAGGGTGCGTGGGCAAATCAGGCATGGGCAGCCTCGGTCAAGGGGTGGTGGGGCTGGTTCTGGGCCGGTGCCTGCTGATTTTGGAGAGCACGGAGCTATTAGAGATGGGTGTGCTTCGGACAGAGGTGGGCTTGAACAGGAGCATGGGAATGTAGCACAGGGAGGGTGGAGCTCTGGGAATTTAGGGATGGGCCCTATGGTTGGGCCCCCAGGAACACCTAACCTACAGGCTAGGGGCATGGCGTCCTGCGGGAGCGGGCAGTTGGGTCACAGTTGCTACGGGGCTTGGAGTGGCCCTCCACAATGGAGGCACTGGTTTGGGGGCGGTCAAGGTTCCTCCAGAGCAGAATGGATGGAGGCGTGGCAGCCAGGGTGGCCCTCTGCTGTTCCCTCCCCTCCTTTTCCTATTTTGTCTTCACAGGTCCCAGCGCGATTACCAGGCGGAGCTGACGTTGGACAGCTGCAAGCGGAGCACGTTGATACGAATCCTGTTATGCAACGGAGGATGCCCAGTGGGGGTGCGTCCCGAGAGGAGGTTGGCCAGCGGCAAGACGGGGAGTTCAGTCCAGCGGATGTTAGCCCTGAGGAAGTGGTGGCGACAGCGGCAGGTGTGTCGGGTGAGTTACAGGAGGAATTTTGGGAGAAGAGTAGGGAGGGTGAAAAAAGGAAAGAAAAACGGACAAAAAGGAGGAAGCATTCCTGTCGTAGGCGTCGCAGATCGAGCTCTTCGTCAGTGTCGTCCTCAGATTCGTCTTCCTCGTCGTCATCATCGGATGATAGCAGGCGTCAACGGAGGAGTGATAAAGGGGTTGCAGGCAGGGGACATGGGGGAGGAGCTCCTACAGCAGTGGCTATCTCAGAGTTATGGGAGGGAGTTCCGAGGAAGTTACGGCAAAGAATTAAAAAGCGTCGTTATATTGATATTTTCCATCTGTTAGAAGGCCACAAGCGTTCGGGGGAAAGTAGGAAGAAACGTAAAGAGGACGAGAAGGCTGGGCGCGTCAAGAAAGTTTCACGGAATGTGGTTAACTGGACCTGAGCGTTTTTGCATTTGGCTAGTGCTTGGGGGCAACATTATCCGGAACAATACGAGATGCTTTTATCGTATGTGGATTCAATTTTGGAAGCTTCGCAGACGCACGAGGGGTGGTCATGGTTAAACTATGACGAAAAATTTAGGGACAAGATGGAAGAGAATCGATTTGTCTCGTGGGGTATGCAGGACATTAATTTGTGGTTGACCCAGATGTCGGCCAGAGCGAGTGGGGGGGGAGGGGGAGGGGCAAAAAGTGCAGTTGGGGTTACGGCTGGGGTGGGATGGTCCTTTCGCGGGGGAGGGAGTTTCGGGCAGCAGCGCGCAGGGGGAAATGGGGCAGGTGATGTTTGCTGGAGGTTTAACAAGACCTCGTGCCCTTTTCCAGACTGCAAATTCGGGCACGTCTGTTCCATTTGTGGGGGAGCCCATTCTGCAGTCAAATGCATTAAAAAAGGGGTCGCCCAGGCCCCTACCCCTGGCGCAAAGCAATGAAGGGTTATATTGCCTCGCTCCCACGCCAATTAGAGTGGAGGTGTTGAATGAGTGGCTGGGCCAGTACCCTAGACGAAAGGATGGGGAAGTTTTCTATTCTGGTTTTAATTCTGGTTTTGTAATTCCAGTGTGTGGGCAGGTGGGGGGGAAGGAGGTGCGGAATTTCTTGTCAGGCGCTTCGCGTCTGTGGTAAAGGAAAAGTTGGAAAGTGAATTGCTGCTGGGTAGAGTGGCGGGCCCATTTTTGATACAGCCGTTCGCAAGAATGATAATATCTCCTTTGGGAATAATACCTAAAAAGGAGCCTGGGAAATTCCGCCTGATACATAATTTGTCCAGCCCGATAGGAGAGTCGGTTAATGACTATATCCCGCAGGAATTGTGTTCCGTGTGATATGCGTCATTCGATAAGGCAGTGAACTTAGTACGGGAAGCTGGGCATAGGGCACAAATTGCAAAGGTCGATGTTGAATCGGCATTCAGGCTGCTTCCAGTGCACCCTTCCTCCTTTTATTTATTGGGTTTTCGTTTTGAAGATGGAATTTATTTTGATAAATGCATGCCCATGGGCTGTGCAGTGTCCTGTTCCTACTTCGAGAAGTTCAGTACCTTTCTGTAGTGGGCGGTTGAGCGTAAGGTGGGTATAGCGAAGGTAGTGCACTATTTGGATGATTTTTTGTTTGTTGGGTCTGCGCAATCGGATGAATGCCGTGTCTTGCTGGATGGTTTTGTAGAATTGTCGCTGGAATTGGGAGTGCCTTTGGCAAAAGAAAAGATGGACGGTCCTGCCACGAGGATCACGTTTCTGGGAGTGGAACTAGATTCGGAGTTAATGGTGGCACGTCTTCCTCAGGACAAAGTTTGCAGATTGCGCATGTTGGTGGCTAATGTGCTGGCATCATCGACGTTAACACTGAAGGAGATGCAAGCTTTGATAGGATCTTTAAATTTCGCTTGTCGGGTGATCCCTATGGGAAGGGTATTCTTGCGTCGGTTGGCAGCAGCTACGGCTGGGGTGTGCAGGCCTTATCATCATCTGAGAGTCTCGAAGTCGATTAGGGCGGATTTGCGGATCTGGCAGGCCTTTTTGGAGGATTTTAATGGGATAACAGTTTTAATGGAGCCGGAGCTCAGCAGTGTGGATTTGCAATTGTATACAGACGCGGCGGGTGGCATAGGCTTGGGTATTTACTTCGGGGGTGCTTGGTGTGCTGAGCGCTGGCCGCAGGCTTGGCACGAGTCGCGTCTCACCAGCAATATAATGTTTTTGGAGTTGTTCCCCATATTAGTGGCATTGGAGTTGTGGCCGGATAGGTTCCATAACCGAAGGGTTCTTTGGTGGTGTGATAATGAAGCGGTGGTTAGTCTGGTGAACCATTATTCGCCACACTGTGTAATGGTAGCTAACTTGATGAGGGAAGTGATTTTAGCATGCTTACGTTTGAATGTGTACCTTAGGGCCCGTCATATACCAGGGTATGCTAATGAGATCGCTGATTCTCTTTCATATTTCAAGTGGGATCAATTTCGACGACTGGCACCACAAGCGGAAGCGGAAGGAGGCGCGGTCCCTTGGAAGTTATGGAGTCTTGGCCACCCGGGATGAAGGACTTGCTGCAGAGTTCCATAGCTGCGGGGACATGGGCAGCGTACCTGCGAGGATGTGAAAAAGTGGTGGCCTTTCTGGAAAGCTGTGGTTGGCAGTATGGGGCGGTATCCGCTCAATTGCTGGGACAATATGTAGTCTGGGCTAAAGAGAACGGATTGGCTCGTTCGTCAGTGCGTAGTCACTTGGCGGGCTTTGAATTTTTTGTGAAAGCAGTTGGTTGGGGCTTCCCGTTAAGGGGTTTCTTAGCCCGCAGGCTGCTGCAAGGGTGGGGCCGAGCGACACCTGCGCCTCCGGATGCTCGGAGGCCGATCACCCATGATTTATTAGAGAGGTTATGCAAGTCGTTACCTGAGGTGGCCTCGTCCCAGTATGAGGCCGTACTTTTTCGGGCGTTTTTTAGTCTGGCATTTTTTGGTGCCTTCCGCATGGTGTCGAACTCGAGCAGGGCTGGATCAGTCGGGATTTTACAGTGGCAGCATGTTTGCTTGGAGAAAGGGCAGTTGAGAGTTTTGTTGGCAAAATCTAAGACTGATCCACAGGGCAAGGGTTTGTGGGTGCGTTTGAGCAGGATTACGGGGTTTTCCAAGTGCCCGGTTGGCACAATGCGAGCGTATTTATGGGTACACCCAGCGGGGGATGGGGGGTTATTCCTGCATGAGGATGGGCGGCCGCTTACGCGTTTTCAGGTAGTGGCAGTCCTGAGGTTGGCCTTGAAGTTCGTAGGCGAGTGCCCAGAGCAGTATGCGGCTCATTCCTTTCGCATTGGCGCCGCTACCAGTGCTGCTGCAGAGGGATTGTCGCAGCAGGACATTCAGAGTATTGGGAAGTGGCGTTCCCAGGCGTTCCGGGGTTATGTTCCCTTTTTGACGGGTGGGAGGGTGAACCTTTTGCATGGATTGATTGTTATTTTCTTTTGCAGCTGGAGACAGGAGTGCCCAAAGCTGTTGGATGATAGGACACTCCTTTGTGTTTTGGGCAGGTCGGCGAGCGGCAGTGCGACCGTTTGGGCCTAACCTGGGGCTGGATCCTGCCCAGGTGTCGCTTCTATGGCTGGGTGAGAGAGGTCTGAGATGGTCTCAGCTCCTGCCTTTGCTTCGGCACCACGAGCGAGTGAGGAGCAAGCCGAGGCTGCTACTGTTGCACCTAGGTGGCAACGACCAGGTGGCCTGGACTTGTAAGCAGCTCATCAGAGCTGTAACGAAAGATTTAGCTTTGATATTGCGTATGTTTCCATGGGTTCTGTTAATATGGTCAGACATTATTCCAAGGCATGCTTGCACGGCCCAGCGACGCTGGTCGCGGGGTCTCACAAAAATAAATCGACAAATAGGGCGATGGATAACTGGGCAGGGGGGGATTCAAGTTTTACACCCGTGGGTGGAGGTAACTTGTGATGGGCTGTACCGGCCAGATGGAGTTCATTTATCCCCGGTGGGTGTCGATTTACTTTTGAATGATTGGCAAGAGGCCTTGGAAGGTGTTCTCCAACGGGAGACTGACTGGTCACAGCTGGGCAGTAGGGGGGCGGCACAGAGGCATTAATATGCCTGTGCCGGTGGCGGGATCCCGGAGGTCTCCGGGGTCCGGAGCCTTTAGGACATACTTGGGCGGGGGTGGGGTGCCCCTGATCCGGATAAGCCCTGCTGGCCTTTGCTAGTCACATGGCGAGGTCGGGGAAAGGGCAGTAGGAAATTGGCCGGTGGCCGGACACGGCCTGAGCGGATGCGAGCCCCACTTTGCTAATTGTATGGCTGGTGAGGCATCGCTCCGCTGGTGGGAGATTGTTAATAGGACTGTTTTGGTGTGTAAAGTTTTAATTGTTTAAAATATAATAAAGCTGCGACCGGTTGGTACTTCCAATAAGAAAATTGTTGTCTGTGAAATTTGTAAGGGGGGGGGGGGGCAATGGATGGATGGGGGAGTGGGGAGGGGGAAGGGGTTTGGAAGGGATGGGCTTAGGGCACCGGATGCGACCTGCCACGGTTACCTAAAGCATCTACTGACTTCCCCTCCTTTCACACTCAGTTTAAGTTACTTACTCTAGTTCACAGGGCTCTTCACACTAGTACTCCACAATACTTGACAGACCTTATTACATTCCACATCCCCAGACACACTCCCTGCTCCTTCCACCTTAACCGCTTTAATCTCCCTTCCCCCTCCCTCGCTCACCTTCAATCCACCCACTCCTCTGCTTTCTTTTTCATCGGCCCCGCACTCTGGAATTCACTCCCCACCTCCCTCCAGTTAGAACCCCATCATGCCACCTTCAAGCGAGACCTAAAAACCCACCTCTTTTCCTTGGCCTATGACCTTCCCTCCCCTCTTGTCTGATCCTATCCCCTACGTATAGACCTGTATCCTTTCTCTTGTTCTATTATATCAACAATTGTAACTTTCTTTCCTCCTTTCTGGCCCTGTGCCTGTTTCTAATTGTTTGTGAATTGTAAACCACTCTGATTGATAAAGTAGGGCGGTATATCAAATAAATAAACATAAACATACAGCTGGCACCTCTGTGGTGACTTGAAGGTAGTTACCCTTTTAATGGGACTGCAGCAGGGATATATAAAATACATGTGTTTCTTATGTGAGTGGGATAGCCGAGCAAGGGATTGGCACTAGTTGCGGAAGGAATGGAATCGCAGACAAAATGTAACAGTTGGAGAGAAGAATATCCAGCACCCAGCTCTGGTTGAGGCTCACAAAATCCTGCTACCACCCCTTCACATCAAACTAGGTTTGATGAAAATCTTCATGAAAGCCATGGACCACACTTCGCCAGCGTTCCGATACCTGCATGAAAAATTCCCTCGACTCAGTGAAGCAAAGATTAAAGAGGGAGTTTTTGTGGGTCCTCAGATTCGAGAGCTCTTCAAAGATGACCGGTTCAACAACTTGCTGCAGGGTGATGTGAAACAAGCATGGAATGCTTTTTGCCTAGTGTCAACAAACTTTCTCGGGAATGTTAGGGCAGAAAACTACAAGGAACTAGTAGAAGACATGCTGATGCAGTATCAGAAACTCGGCTGCAATATGTCTCTAAAGCAGCGTTTTTCAACCACTGTTCCGCGGCACACTAGTGTGCCGTGAGATATTGTCTGGTGTGCCGTAGGAAAAATTCCAATTTCAAACGTAACATGTGGCCTCGGCTCACAAATTAGGGTTGCCAACTGGCTGGTTTTCAGCCGGCCTGGCCGGTTTTTCCATGGCCAGGCCGGCTGCCAGCACAGTTGTAAAACCGGCCATTGAAAAGCCGGTTTTTTTGCTCTGGCCGCAAGATCGGGAGCGGCCAGAGCAAAAAACCGGCTTTTGTGCCGAAGTCCGCGGCGCGAATGCGATCGCGATTCCCTATAGCAGTGCAGCCGCTGGTTCTGCTTTGTACAGAGCAGCGGCTGCACTACACTTACATTGAAAAGTAAAGAGAAACTGTGTCAGGAGCCCTCCGATCATGCAGAGCCCGAGGAAGTGATGTCATGGGGGCGGGCTCCTCACAGGCTGTCTTTCCTTTTCAAATTAACTTTAACTGCAATAAAGTTAATTTGAAAAGGAAAGACAGCCTGTGAGGAGCCCGCCCCCATGACATCACTTCCTCGGGCTCTGCGATGACCGGAGGGCTCCTGACACAGTTTCTCTTTACTTGTCAATTTAAGTGTAGTGCAGCCGCTGCTCTGTACAAAGCAGAAGCAGCGGCTTGGGCAGAGGGGGGGGGTGTGTGTGTGTGAGTGAACCAGCAAGGGGGGGGGAGTGTGAGTGAACCAGCAGAGGAGGGGGGGTGGTGTGAGTGAACCAGCAAGGGGGGGGGGCGATGGTGTGAGTGAACCAGCAGGGGAGGGGGGGTAAGTGAGTGAGTGACCCAGCAGGAGGGGTGAGTAAGTGACAGGGGGGTGGGTGAGTGAACCAGCAGTGGAGGGGGGGGTGGTGTGAGTGAACCAGCAGGGGAGGGGGGTTGGTGTGAACCAGCAGGGGAGGGGGGTTGGTGTGAGTGTTTGATTCCTATTCAAGAGAATTACTTTATATATAGTCAATATAGGCACAGAGGTAAATTTTTTTAACATTTTCTAATGGTGGTGTGCCTCGTGATTTTTTTCATGAAAAAAGTGTGCCTTTGCACAAAAAAGGTTGAAAAACACTGCTCTAAAGATCAGTTTCCTTGATTCCCATCTCGATATCTTTCCTGACAACTGTGGTATGGTTAGTGATGAACAGAGCGAACGTTTTCACCAGGATATCGCAATGATGGAGCAAAGATACCAGGGAAAATGGTCCACTACAATGCTGGCTGACTACTGCTGGACACTCCCCAGAGAAGCTCCCGAACAGCTGTAAAAGAGACAGGCGAAAAAAATCTAAGAAGTCGTCTATGACTTGATATTAACCGAAGGCCTATTATATCTACTATTGACATGCATTTCGTGATGTAAACATTAATTCTTGTAGATTACAAAAAAACTAGAACCAACTTTGAAATTTCACTGTCATATTCGTGTTCAGCATATAAAAATTGATAAGAAATGACTATTTTTATTTCAGTAACATGACTTTTGTAAAAAATTGTTGACCAGTGTTATGAGTCCATAACAGAATTCTTTAGGCAGCGGCATCTTGCAGCTTTCTGCCTACACAAACCGTGGAAATGATGAGACTGAGCTTCTGTGGGGAGGGTTTCCATAGTCGTTGCTGCACTGATTGTCACCATCGGTGGAGCTGGGGAGATACTGCATTTAATAGTATGCCTTTTTTTCTGTTATGCTGTTGACTTGTGGATTGATATAATCTGGAGTCTTCTTTCTTTCCCTTTCTGGAAAACCATGCATGATTTTTCTCCTTTCATACATTCTTCTTCATTGGAATAGGAGTTTGCTGCCTTTTACATTCACTATTTTCATGAGCTGTCAGCTTTCCTGCAGAACTTACTAAAAGTATATTAAAAATCATATTATCATGATTTAGTGCTACTTGCTGTCATGTGAGAGATCGGGGTTTACTTCCTGGGCCCAGTTTTTACTCCCTGGGCCAACTGGCACGGTTAGCTCTCCAGGTAGTGGCGATATTCAGGTGAAAGGCTCTCCTAATTTTATGTGGTTCTGCAATGCATTTAGCAGCTGAATATCAGAAAACTACAGGGAAGCGGCGACTTCCGCAAGCAGCAGTCACCACAGAGAGTGTGGAGAAAGACCACAGCCACACCAGAGGAATCTTCTGACACCACTAAATTGATTGTCCACTCCTTAATCACCTCCCGTCTTGATTATTGTAACGTTCTCCTTGCCGGCCTCCCTGCGAGCCACCTCTTTCCTCTTCAGTCAATTCAACACTCCGCTGCTCAACTCATTTTCTGCCAGTCTCATTTTTCCCACATCACTCCCCTCCTCATGTCGCTTCATTGGCTTCCCATCCGTCTCCGTATCCAATTTAAACTTCTCCTCCTGACCTATAAATGTATTCACTCTTCTGCCCCCCAGTACCTTTCATCTCTCATCTCTCCTTATACCCCCTCTCGGTTGCTTCGCTCTTCTAATAGTCTTTGTTTATCTGTGCCCTTTACTCGTACTGCCAATTTCAGACTTCGCTCCTTCCAAACTGGCAGCACCCTTTGCTTGGAATAGTCTTCCTATCTCTGTGCGCCAGGCGTCCTCCCTGGCCATTTTCAAGTCCAGACTAAAATCCCATCTCTTCACTATTGCTTTCCATTCCTGTCTTACCCTATCTTGATCTCTCTATCAACATTTGCTTACTTTGTCCTGTAAATTTTTGTTATTTGTATTATGTAACTTATTTTGTTTTCTGTCTTATTAGATTGTGAGCTCTGATGAGCAGGGACTGTCTCTCTTCTATGTTTGTATAGCGCTTCGTATGTTGCGGCGCTTTATAAGTCTTTAATAATAATAACAATAACAGAGTTTATTAGGAACCTGACTTGGCCAGGTTTTGGCAAACATGCCTGCGTCAGAGGTCTAAATAAATCATAACTACAATCCCAGGCATGAAATGGGGAAAGTAGGCATGTATCAACCTATTTGGTTGGCCCGGAGTGAGGTAGTAAGCCTAAGGGTATGTTTACTAAACTGAGCTAACGGTTAACCTGGGCTATTTGCCACTAGGTCCCATATTATTCATGGGACCTAGTTGCAGATAGCCCGGGTTAACCATTAGCCCAGTTTAGTAAACATACCCCCTAGTGTCAAGCTAGTGGGCATACACAGGTTGCACAAGTTTCCGATTCTGAAGAGAGCTGTGGTCTGTTACCCCTGGCTGAGGACTGATACAGCAATAACTGTAGAGACAAGAGGGTTAAAAATGAGGCTATTCCCCAGCTACTTGTACCTATAGACCCAGCAGAGATCAGATTAAGTGAGTCAGAAACCCAAAGGTAAACAAAGAAAACTGCTGGGTCAGAGACAGAAAAGAGATCTTATTAGTGCTAAAGCCTCCTTTCTGGAAATCTTGTTTCATTATCCACATGTTCGGGATAATTTGATATGTAAAATATTCCACTGAAGCAACTCATTAGCAGATTTCATCTGGAATTTTTTCAAGCTTTCATTATTATAACCTTGATCAGGCCTGCGGGGTATGAATGATTTTCTTTTATATTAATATCATTAATCTGCTTCTGTTAATGGCATATCAGGGATATTTCTGACCTAACTTCTGCATGAGAATCATTGGGGGGTGGGAGGGATTTACATGGAACAAAACACCATGCCGGAAATTTGATTTTTCTGTGATTCGAGGAAAGAATGTTAGCCCTTTAACTAGGATTCTTTAATTAAACAATGGAGCTTTCCAGTCATTCAGCAATCTCAAACCACTTCTCTCTTTAACATAGCAATTACAGTCTCGTCTCTGATACCATCACTTTCACTTATGTTTAATATTTACAACTTTGAAAAACCACATTTCGTACCTGTTGGTTCCTGCCTAGGTCAATAGCAGAGCGCAGCACACACATCTAGAGCTTCCCGAACAACAATATTATAATCCAGCCCTTTTAAAACATCTCCTCCCATCGTGATTGGTTTTCTTTAGTTTGCTGTTCTCTGATTAGTGATAAGAGTTGAAACGTTTACTGAAAATTGTCAGCTAGACAGACAGAAATTGAATTACATTAGTATTATTAAAGCTTCAATTCTTTTACTGTTTGGGAGACATCTTTGATCCTCAGATGTACACCTTAGAGGAAAGGCGGGATAGAGGTAATATGATTGAGACATTTAAATACCTCCATGGCATAAATGCACAGGAGGACAGCCTCTTTCAATTGAAAGCAAGCTATGCTAGGAGGGACATGGGATGAGGGTGAAAGGGGATAGATTCAGGCATGATGTGCGGAAATATTTCTTTACAGAAAGATTGGTGGATCCATGGACTAGTCTCCCAATTGAGGTGGTAGAGATGACGATGGTATCTGAATTCAAAAAAGTATGGGACAAACACAGAGGATCTCTAAAGGCAAAAAGGGGACTGTTGTAGTTGTTGATATGGAAGGACAGACTATATAGGCCATGTGGTCTTTTTCTGTTGTCATTTTTCTATGTTTCTAAATGCCTTTTAGCTCGAGTAAAACTCTCCTTTCCTCTCGGGGGGTGGGGCGGGGTGACACAGAGCCCCTAGTTTAGAGAGCAAGAAAGTACCTATTTTGGCCCAAGTTTATGAAGACACATAAGCGCCCATGTATCTTGTTGGGAAATTTGAGTTAGGTCTGCTTATATATTGGCTTTATATGACTGAACCCTTGCCTGGTGAAACTACACAGGAGGATGGATGGCACAGAAGACAAGAAGACAATATCTATATGAGAGTATATGCTTGCCATAAGATAATAGATGCGGCCTGCTATAGAGGATTCTGGGAAACCATATTCTGGATAGAAGTATGCAGAATATTGGGCCTAGTAATATCAGCAGAAAAAGTACAGGTCAAGCAAAGAATTCAAACTAATAAGCACAAAAGCACTCTCTTTAGCTCTGCACGGTTTCAATTAGTGCCAAGGAGGAAAAACACAGGAAGGGTCAGAGGTCACTGGCCATGCATAGATGAGCAGACCTGAAAGCAGATCCAGATGTATAGAGGTCACAGGTCATGCATAAATGAGCAGATCTAAGAGCAGGTCCAGATGTACAAATGTAAAGAGATTCTCCCCTGGGGAAAAGTGACACCTAAGTAGTTATGATGGATTCACTGAGGCTAATTTGAAGCAGACATTTGAGACAGGGAGAAATGTATATAAGGCAGTTATTTTTCAGGTAAGGGGGGGCAGTATTTTCTCCCCCTTCACAGAGAGAGAGAGAAAGTACTGTCTGCCATTTCTATAGACAGACCTTGCTGTTCTGCATGATGCTGGAATAAAAGTCTTTGTAGATAAAGCAACTGCTGTCTAAGTAATTCTTTGATTGGCGATATTTGGGCAACCGTTGTGGGAACCAGAAGCCACAATCTTTATAAAATAGTAGCAAAGCCCCAGCACAAATGCGGACACATTGGGGTTATGGACAGTCATGCATGCTCAAGGGGATGTAAATGTCTATTCACAGAGTGCACGCTCAGATTAGTGCATTACACAATCAATTTACATGCTTCACGACTCTGCCCACGCTCCACCTAGATGCAACAGAAGTAGAGACTCGCACGCCTCTCCACATACTATTATGTCTCTTATTTTACGAGAGACAGTTTACATGGGTACTGTATATTGCCAGATGCGATCAAATGACTAAGACCTGATTAAAGATACCCAGCGCAGGATGGTCATGAAAATCAAAAGGAGAGAAGTAAAGGTCAGGAACTTACCACCTTCTCACCAAAATTGCCTTCACAGTCTTTTAGCCTGCACGGATATCAATACAAAGCACTCTGCAGATCATCACAGCTGCCTGAGGAGCTTACAATGGGACCTTTGTTTAATGGACACAGTGGCGTTTGCTCATTCCATTTGAGTTTCAAACATTCCTAAAGAGAACTGTACATCAGTGGGTGGAGCACTGACATAGTAACATAACAACATAATATATGACGCCAGATAAAGACCAGTGTGGTCCATCTAGTCTGCCCAGCAAGGTGGCAAGAGTAGGTGCACCTGCCGCTCCATGCAGGTCACCCCTCCCCATGCCTAGCAAGAGATGCAGGGTCTCATCCACTCTGCATGAAGTAGCTGAAGGGTTTGCCCCATTTCATGTTTGATGGGGGCTGTTCTTTAATAATACATGCAGTGCATTCATAAAGACCCTGGACTATAATTAGGGCTTCCTGTTATAACTGATAAACTCTGATTTGTACAGCATCCTGATGACATTATCGCGGCAAAGATCACTCCAGTTCTTCCCACAGGAGATTAGATCCCCGCCAGCAGAACTGGAGTTATTTTTGATGGAATCGGGCTTAGATGCAGCAGACAGTCCATGGGGATCTGATCTACAGGCTATCTGCTGTATTTAATGCCCAATCACAGCAAAGATCCCTCCTGTTGTGCCTGCAGGAGATCGGATCCTTGTGGACAGAACAGGAGCGGAAGCCCAAAGCAGCAGAGAGACACAGGGATTGGAGTTTAAAAAAAAATGGGGAGAGAGGCAGAAAAAATGTAGAAGAGCAGTACCTTAAAAAATAATAAAAGTATGGAGGATAGGGGAATCGAGCACAGAGGATGGGAGGGCTGGCGGAAGGAGAAGAGGAGAAAGTCCAGGAGGGGATCAGAGAGGGGGAGGGGTTACAGTGGGGAGGAGTTGAAGTGGAGGGGGAGGGTGCATGGTGGACGTTAAAGAGTTGAATGCATGGGGACAAAAATGACCATTTGTATATGCCAAAGGGTGCACTACCCTCCCAGGACATACATGCAAGCATCTCACCCCCCACATTATACATACACACACTTCAGCCCACACTACACATGCACTGCAGCCCTGCACCCACCGTCACATCCCACACACAGACAGGCACACCACCATTGCACCACACACCCACAGAGACACTTGTTATCTGAAGTAATAACTACTGTTATCTAGAGACGACACATGGTGTGGGACTCTGGTGCTGGTCTCACGAAAACAAGAGACCGACACGAGAGAATCAGAGGGTATGTGTGCGAGCCCCATGTTCTCTTAGCATGGAGTTCCTTAGTAGGGATATATAGCAATCCAGTTCAGTTTTGTGAATAGGGGGGCTGCTGATACTGTGGCTGGAGCTTGGTGGGGGGGGACAATGCTGGGGCTGGGAGAAATGTTCAATGTTGGCCCTATCACATTAAATGGAATCCATCTAAAAAAACGATTAAAAAAAGTTCATGTCACAAATCCACCCGATAAACCCCTATTTTTCCAACCCTGGGAAAGCTCCTAATTGTTTCCAAAATAAACCCCTAAAATCACAAATGATGAACACCTAGAACCAGAAACCCTAACTATAATCTCCTTTGGGAATGGATTTGCCTAATCTTGGCATTGATTTAATATTCCCGATTGAACTTATTTCTATGTAGCTCATCCTTGTCCAGTTACATTCCCAGGCAAGTTACATTCAGGTGCAGTCCTCAGAGGACTTCCAATCTAGGTTTGTATCTGAGGCCATGGAGGCTTCGTGAGTTACCCAAAGCCACAAGGAGTGTCAGTGGGATTTGATTGCTGGTCTTTATGGTTGCTAGGCTGTTGTTTGAACCAGTCGACTAGCTCTCTACTCTAATTTAGGGATGGATGATAAACTTTAATGAACGAGAGCATTCCTTACAATGTCCTCTTCAGGTTGGAGTGAATCCAGGACCTCCACAGCTATTTCAAGGCCACCACAGGGCTTTTAAGTATCACCTTTAACATATAAAAATATACTTAATTGGTAGATTTTATATAGCTCCATGACAAGATGGACAGACCGATCCAGTCTAGGCTTTATTTAGTTGTATGCATAGAGTTGTAGTTCTGCTAAAAAGACAGACAGACCATCAAGGTGGTTTACAACAAAATAAAAGAAGGTCTGACATAGACGAGATCACACCAGATATGTGTAAATTCAGGTCTTTCTAAAATGGGGCATTGATGTGAATGGCATGTTTGAATGGACATTTTTTGCATGCGCAAATCACAAATAGTTTCTAAAAATGACCCCTTATACTTATAAATGACTTTTAAGGATTATAAATGAATAATTAAAAGGCTCGTAACCCAGTCTAAGGTGGAGGTATACTGAGCTGCCTTTGTGGCTGGTTCCTTAATAGAAATGAAGGAACCAACCTGCGCTTCCTGAGCTATGATGTTAGGATAATGGAATTCTGGCTTATCAACATTCAAAGCCGAGTGCTTTGTGAGCTTAAGAGACCCAATGTCAAGGGTAATTACAGCAATGTTCCAGCTGTTCCAGCTACAAAGCATCCACGTAGCTTTTCTATTCGCCTCATTTAGAAATCATGTGTTTGCAGAAATGCTCGGCTGCTCACATGCCTTATGTTCTGTTTCACAGAGGATTTTGTTTCTTTTTTTATTTTTTTTATTTCTGACTTATGGAGAACTCTGACCAATGTAGACAGTGCTTCACCCTGCAACTATTCCAACCTGCCCATGCTGTTTGAATCGAACGAGGGGAGTGTTAAATCACAAAAGCTAGCCATAAAGGCACTGATCTATAAGATAAAGTATCACCTTTTTTTGTTTGACCTGCATTTCCATCCATGGTGTAGGAATGAAGTGGGAGAGGGGGGACATTCAACTGCAGTGACTAATGCTGCTACAACATCTAGCCATCTCCACTGACCCTTGAACCCGGATATTCAATGCCAGGATCATATCCGGCCACCGGTATTGAGTATTTGAGTTGGCTGGACTGCATATTTGCAATCTAGTCATTGGCAATATTCAGCCACTGGCCAGATTGCAAAAATGTCAAACGTTAGGGCAGCCATTTACAGGTTTTTCAGGCTTTCCCTAGATGAATATTCATCAGGTGTCTTTGTATGTGCATTGGTCAAATGGGGCTAATTTGCATAGCTTGATTGTCCTCAAAAATCAGACCTGTTGGCAATGAAACATTTTTCATTTCATTTCATTTCCTCTGTTTTGTTTTGCTTTTAATTTAAAGACCGTTTCTTTGTGGGTATCCTTTTAGTTATTAGAGCTCATTGATCTAATTATTGTGGCTATTCTTACAGATAGAGGATACTTTAGAAAGTTTATTCATGATCTGCATGGCACTCATACATGTACATGGCATCTGTGTGTATAAATGGCAATTTTAGAAAGGCTCAGTTTAAATGCGGATGCCCTTAGTACATGGACATTTCACGGGGACTCTCTGGCACGTTTATACTTGTAAAAAGTGCTGGGTTCGACCAGACCTTTAACAGAGAGATTAAAGGCGTTAACCTCCTTTATCCCCTTGTTTATTTCCCCCTCAAAAGGGAGAATAGATAGAGACAGCGGATCTTGGCCACACACGTGTTAGTGCCAGCATCTATACATGGGAGCTGCTGAGTTCGTTCAGCTGATTTTTCCCATGTGTAGATTTGCAATATGGCTCCTGCGGCTCCACATATCGACAGAAACACACGCACTCCTACACCGCCTTATACATATTTTAGAAAGATTCCAGCTTTGGTAGCAACTTATCTAAAATACCGCCAAAATTATATATGGAGTGGAGGACTAGCCTAATAGTTAAGAACACTAGCTTGGGAACCCAGAGACCAGAGTTCAATTCCCACTAGCACTCCTTGTGGCCTTGGGCAAGTCACTCAACCCTCCATTGCCTCAGAAAAATTCCAAGTTATCAATGTCCCTGTTTAATGTACATTACCAAGTTTAAGTTTCAATGTAAACTGCTTTGATTGAAATGATAAAGCGGTATAGAAAACCTGTTAAATAAACTAAAAAAATAAATATACTCCACATCTCAGTTCCAGTCTCTACATACTATCTAAAATGTGCCTTATAGCGTGCACTATTGACAACAACAAAAAGCCCCTGACATGTTAAGGTTTTGGAAAATATCCTACTGTTTTGAAGATGATTTGAAATGATAGGATGTGTCATTAACATTTCCCACCTTCCCCTGGGCTCTGGATGTTGGCTCTATAGCTTCCCTGACTGGAGGACTGGGAGATTTAACCTGGGAACTGAGCCCCGATTCCAACTCTGCTTCTGAGTCGCTGCACTGGCCCCCTCTGTGAGGTGTTCAGCCTGGAGTGAACATCTGTACTGGCCTGCCAGAGTCTGTACTTCATTACCAAGAAGGCATACACCAGAGTGTCCAGACGTTTCTAGCCAATTTTGATCTTTTCTTGCCTTGATCCTTTTCTATAGGAGAGTCAATGAGAGTACAGCAGAGAGCTTCCTGGCATTATGGCCACTCAGTCTTTGTTGCCCTTCAAAAAAAGGCTTTCCCTTTCAACCAAAACCTATTACTAAATCTTCATGTGCACACAAAAATATCTCAGGCAGAGCTGTGAACACCATCTCTCTTCTTTTTCAGGCTCTATATAAACATACTTAAGAGGGAACCTAATTTCCAGTATCACGCCATAGAGCCAGAACTAACCCGCTATTGTCCAGTAGGAATGAGAATTCATTAGCATTCCTTAATAGCATAGGCAAAATTGGCTATATTATCCCAGTTAAAGATAAGATTTTATATCTTAGTGGTGTTCTTCATGCAGTTTTCATTTCAGGATCAAATTAAGACAGAGGTCTGTGATGTATTCTTTGAACTGCGCTTAACGCATAAATTAAGCTTGTATTTTGAGCCTACAGATTTTCATACAGTTATTTAAATGTTAGCATTTCACCATCTTGATTACAGCAATATAATTCCACAATGCAGTTGGTTCAGAATGCAGCTATGGTTAAAGGCTTAAAGAAACATGGTCATATTACTCCTGTTTTGGTCGCACTCCATTGGTTGCCTATTAGGTTTCGTTTGCAGTTTAAGTGTCCTTTGACCTGCAGTCGCTGTTTGTTCCTTATATACCTGCTCGCATCCTGAGATCACCATTACAGGGTTCTTCTGAATATGCCTTTGTTTAGTGAAGTCTGCCACAAAGCTGCACGTGCTCAAGCCTTTTCAGTTATAGGGCTCAAGCTATCGACTACTTGAGATTCTGCCATTTATGGCAATGGTGACTATTTGGCGTTTCGGAAAGCCCCTAAGACCCTATTTCTCAGCTTGCTTTTTCTAAAGTTTTGGTCGGGTTTTTTAAGTAACTGCTGGCTTTTATGTTAGTTTTTATTGCTTATTGATTGTTTTATGTATGTTTATTTGTTAAATCCTGGGTATGAATTTATTAAATAAATAGATAAAATTGATTTAGCACAGATCAATCTAAAAATTAACATGCACACATTTGATATGAGCAAGTTGAAATGTTCTGAGCAAGTTAAAATGTTCTAACACAAATTAAAATTGTTTTTGTTAAAACAAAAGTGTGAAATGAATCAGGAAAGCCTACAGAAATGGGGGCAAAACATAGTAACATCATAACATAGTAAATGACAGCAGAGGAAGACCAGCATGGCTTATCTCGGCAGTCCAGTATGATGGCTGGGTTTGTGCCCCACACTCCATGCAGTTTACCCCAATTCCTGTGCCTTTGTTTAGGGTTACCCCCTCCATGTCCAAGAATAGCCCAGGATGAACTGTCTATGAAATGAGCTGTCTCTGCAAAATAAGCACGCTTCCTAATTTTCAAACGTCTGCCTGGAAAGAGTCGCAAACTTGGGCCGCAGAAACCAAAAATCAAGCTAAATAAAAAAAACTAAATGCAATCTAAACAATTGACCACCTCAAAGTTTCCAAGCTGACATGACAGGTTATACTGTAAATAATCCGTGGCGGTTTACATTGAACACAATGGAACTTAAGTTACATAGAACAATTAGAGGAAAATATTTAACAGATACATAACAAAGGTTATTTTACCTATCCATATAATAGGAAGGATAAGGGATAGGTTAAACTGATACAGTTAACTTATTTACAGTGTGAATCAGTAGAGGGTCTAGTTCCGAGTGTAAATTGGGTAATTTGGTATCAAGTGTCTGTCCCATAGCATTCCTGGAAATGAGACTCTTGCCAAACTATGCTGATGAGACCATATTACTGGCTAAAAGCAAAGACAATCTGAAACATTTGCTTCTCAAGATCAAGGAACATAGTCTTAAAACGGGCCTAAACCTTAATGTAAAGAAGACAAAGACCATGACAACTGGCAAAATCAATAAGTTCATCGTTGATGGAGAAGAAATTGAAATAGTTGACAACTTTAACCTACTTGGATCAATTATCAATAAAACAAATGACAAGCAGTCAAGAAATCAGACAATGCAGTGCTCTTGGCAGAACGGTATGAAGAACCTAGACAAGATTCTCAAGAGCAGAGATGTCTCTCTCCAAACAAAGATTTGACTAATCCAAGACATGGTATTTTCAATCACATCTTATGGATGCGAAAGTCAGACAATGAAAAAGATAGACAGGAAGAAAACTGATGCCTTTATATAATGGTGCTGGCGACGAATACTGTGTATATCATGGGCTGCCCGAAGAACAAACCAGTCAGTACTAGAGGAGATCAAACCTAAGCTTTCCTTAGAAGCTCAGATGACAAGACTTCAACTTTCATACTTTGGACACATCATGCGAAGAGAGAGATTGTTAGAGAAAGACATCATGTTTGGCAATGTAGAAGGTCAACGCAAGAGAGGAAGGCCGTCAATCAGATGGATAAATACAATAACAGCAATTGTGGGTGCCACTCTGCCAACAATAGGCTGCCTGACTGAAGACTGAACAGAGTTTAGTACAACTATCCAGAGGGTCGCCATAAGTCGATGGCACGTAACAGCAATCAGACTTTATAGGGAAAAGAGACCAAATCATTTTCATGCCAGTTCCCAGACATTTAGGCCAGCCATACATAAAAGCACATGCCAGTTTAGGTCAGAAACATTGATTTTATGCGAGAAATCCTGTAACGCTTAAGTACTTTTGTGGCAGAAATGCTTTATGGGGCTGGATAGGGTCAGTTTAGCAAGTTGTGAGAACTGGGTGCTAATTCCTCCACCAGCAACATTCAGCACTCAGTTTATTTGGACTTCAAATTCTTAATATCTGTTTCAATTCTGCTTTGAGGGGAAAAATTGAATACAAATTTACTAAATAATTGTTCCTTCCATCCATATTGGAATAGAGTGCACAATGAAAGGAAAGTCGGCATGCAGCTTATACTAATTTACCTTTCCTGACTGATTTACATATTTAGGACACAGTGACACTTACGCTCTGCTGACATATCAAGACATGAAATGCTCAATCCATTGACTTCAGATCTCTGGGTATTCTTTTTAAGCATACTTCTTCAGTGTTGTGCCTTCGGCAAATGAATAACTGAAAAATAGGACAGGCTTTTCTTTTTCACTAGGAAAGCCATGGCAATAACTATCCTGTAAATATTTTGCAGTTGAAATCTTTTCCAATTGAAGATGACAAATTAGGTTGTATCTTTAGTCGTAGGACTATAAATTACATAGCGATACAATTTTAATTGCTGGTACAGATCTGTTTGAGTGATTACAACTCATCTCGTAAACAGTTTGGAGTTCTTGTTATATAACTAATATTCAAGATGAACAAAGCACAAAGGTTCACAAGGAATTCTGTTTCTTTATCTTTCCAGCCTATTCTTCCCCCAAGCAACACTTTCCCGGGAGTGTGAACTCCTCAGTAACTATGCAGGATATCGATTGACTAGTACCTGGATGGACCTTGCGGGCTGTAGAAGTCAAGAACAAATCCGCTATAATAATCTACAACAAATGTCAGTCACTCTGATGGGTCTGTGAGGCCCAGGCAATACCTTTCAACATGTGGCAGATACAGGGCTGGCGCGACTATTAGGTGAACCAGGCAGCTGCCTAGAGCACCAATGGTCCAGGGGCAGCCATTGCCGCCACTGCCACCCTTCTCTGGGACCTTCAGTGGTGGCCAGGGCCTCAGACAGCCCTGCAACACTTACCCTAAAATTCCAGCACTGTGAGGCTTCCACCCCATGAAAAAGGAGGTCGGCATTGGTCACCGGAAGTGGTGAAAATCAAACAGCCTCCCAGCATCAGAGCTTTAAGATAAGTACTGAGGGGCTGTTTGAGGCCCTTGCTGCCACGGCTGGTCCCAGAGTGGGCAAGCAGTGGCAGTAATGGGGGCCAGAGAGACGCCAGGAATGAGGTGCCCCTAGGGTGCTTCATGTTCATGCTCTGGCCCTTGGAGGGTAACTTTATAGGAGGCACCTAAGTTGTTTTTTAAGCAGGTGTAAGGGATTGTATGAACCTAGGTCTGTCCATAGCTTTATTATTTACTGCACTCACCCCTTGCCAGTGGAGGATTGAGCGGTTTGCCCAAGATTACAAAGAGCGTCAGTGGGATTTGAGCCCTCACCTCCAGTCCACTAGCTACTCTGCCCAAATCTTGCACAAAGCATGCCCCTCCACAGTATCTCCTCTTTCTCTTCTTCTTTCCCTGTTCTATTATTTTAAAATTCAAGTTCCTTTCTAATTTGTTTTAATGAATGTCAATCACTTTGCCTGTATATGGAAAGTGGGTATAAGAAATACCAAACAAACATGCATATTTTCACACAGTTTTGTGGTACCGAAAGCAAGCCTGAGCAGATGGAATGGCAAAATAGCGAGCACTGCACCTTTAAAAGCCAGAGCAAGCCAGGTTTCCATGACAGCAGGAAGCTTTCAGAGAGAATGCAGCTCAGTCAGATTCATGAAGTAAGAGCTGGAAGCAGCCCTAACGAGGTGCACCTGGATAGTCAGAAGGGCGTGCCTGAACAAGGAAGCCGTTTTAAACCAGCTTCAGGGCTAGTCTTTCAGAACAGCATGCAGTACCAGAACAGCTGACAGGATTGTCAGCAGAGAAGGAAACTGGACAGACAAGAAGGCAGGGAAAAGTCTTTACAAGTGTCTAAACCACTTCAACAAGGAAGGCAGCAACTGAGGAAGTCTTGGAACCCAGCTCCAGGCAAGAGGGATTCTGGTGGGTCCAATCCCAGTTATCTTAAAGCTAAGTCAACGCCGTCGTGGGAGCTACCTGAAGACAGGGACAAGCAGTTTACCTGTAGAAGGGAAGAGAGCTCCAAGCACAGACCGGGCAGTGATAGCAGACAAGGTACGTTGGATTTTCTGCCTAATCAGAGTCTTGTTGAAGACATTGTAAAACAACTAAAAGCCAGTGCTAACAAGTGCCACGATAGCACGGCTGTAAAACCACCTAGCAGAAACACTTGGAATAAATGGTTTAATGCAGATGTAGAAACCATAAAGAGAAGCTTACGTACTAACCAAACTCCTGAGCTAGAGGACGTCACGGCTAGTAGAGGAGGGAATCTTCTAGAGCAGCTGCAAAAGGCTATTCCAGAAAGCCAGCCTAGAAGTTCCCCTAGGCAGAGCTGTGAGAATGAAAGTGAGGACATGATCATTGACGCAGCAGAGGTTCCTGAGTCCTCTGGTTCTTTTGAGATGGACTGTTCTATGTGTAATAGAGTGGACATGAACTTATGTTAAACAAGCTTTGGTGAGAAGAATTACAAAGTTGTTTGGAAGTTTTGTGCTGCTGTGAAGAAACAGTTTTTCCACTTTTATTTGATGCTTTTCATTTGCTCCTGTTTTTCTGTTTATTCTGGAAAAGAATTATATTGCTTTGCTTATTTGCTTGAGAACCTCTGTGAGGGGAAAAACCCAACAATAATAATAAATTTATCTGTTCCAAAAGACCCTTGTGCCACAACACATTTTTGTGAGAGTGAAACCAAAAACTACATATCCCAGCAACCCTTGCTGCTAGATAGTATAAAGGACACTCAGAAGCAAAACAGCGGTCACCCCTACTATAAAGCCTTCGGCCAGTAGCAGGGGAGCGTGACAGTTTATAAGAGGTCATTATGCTCATATGTAGCCACATATGTGCGGAAATTACCAAAATAATGCTTTTCAGTCATGCACTTTCACATATAGTACCTCCCAAATACATTATTGCTCCTCTTAACTATGCTCCAACCCATGTCAGAGGCCCAATTCCATTTCAGTGTAAAGGGGAAAAAGAAAAGGTTCTGAGACTTTATGGAAAAACTGCTGTAATTAGAAGAAAATTAATGAGAAAATGCTAGGGAAGGGTCATCCTCTTTTCACACACTGCCTTTCCTTCATTGATCTACTAGGAGCAGCAGCACCATGCGTGAAGGAGGAATAATCCCACCACAAACCCAGCTCTGGCGTTCCCTGCCCTGAAGTTCAGTTGCCACTTCTCCATAAGAGAGGGGCTTGGGGAAACAGGTGCTTATTTGCCTCATGCAAGAGATCCATCGTCAGCTTTCAATGTCATGCGAAACACAGCAACGCAGGAGAGGCACATTACCTGCTCACACAAACAATTGTCCCATGATTCTTAAGAGAACCTGCTGCCAGGCAGCTAGTGCATGCCATTCTCTCACACGTTGTTTACTGTGCGCGGTTTACTTACAGATTCCTGGAAGGCTTGTAATGTGAATGCTAGTCTTACAAGACACTGTTTCTAAAATGATTCTGGGTAGTCATAGACAGGAGAGAACTACTCCTTTCTTGCTTAAATTGCATTGGTTACCAATTCAAGCAAGAATATTGATTGAGGGCCCCTTTTACTAGAGCATGGGAACTGGTTAATGTGCATTTTAATGCATAGCAGCTGGAAGTCGGGAATACTAATGCCCCAACCGCCCATCCCCATTTAGACCTATAAGTAGATAGCTTTTTATGTATGTGAATCATATCCCCTCCCGTTGAATGTATGCCTCCCAATGTCTTGTTGACCACTTTGACTGAAGGATAAGGTGGTATACAAAACTGTCTAAATAAATAAAACAAATAAATAAATAATGTGGGGGCATGCCAGCAACCTTGCGGTAAATTGCATGGTAATCAGTCATGGTGCAATGGGATGGAGAGCAAACGGCATCTAGCGCAAGGACAATTGCCATATACTGACTGGCACTGTGGCACCTACATTAAGTACACTGCACATTAAGGTACACTGTTCTGCATTAACTGCTGGGAAGATGCTCGGTTTGCCCCCAGCAGCTAACATGGAGACTTTGCACTTAAGATAGGTTTGTTTTGTATATTAAGTGCAAAAACTTAGCAGGCTTAAGAAAAAGGGGACCATAAATGACTAACCTTTGCTTTTTAAGATTCTCGGCAGTCTGACACCAGCCGATGGGGGCTACTTTAGAAGCCCTATTTGCAATTTAAACATATCTAGGCAGCCACAACAAGTACAAATCATGTTCACATGCAAACTTCCAGTTTAGAAAGGATGAACACATGGCTGGCTGAACCATGTCGAATGTTGACAGGGGCATGTCAGGAGTATGCCCTGGATGGGACAAAAATCAATACACATATTTCCCATTTCATATAAAGGTATACACATGTAAGCCTAAAATTAGCCATTTTCAAACAGGGTTTTATAGAGTGCTCCTTCAGGCCATCCCTTTAGAGGAGGGACTTAAACCCAAAATGTTTATTTCACCCTCCACAATGAAATGGGGGAAGCGAGTCCTCTGTACTTAAGAGCATCTGCATGTTTTCCAAATGGCCCAGATATACATGTAAGAGCCAACTATAAGTGCCAGTTTCCTCTGTCAATTTTTCCCTGTTTGTATTTCTGAAGTTGCTCCTCCCACTGCACATGGATGCATATTTTAGAAACAGCTTAACATTTACCAGAGTGGTTCCTTAAATCCCCTCAGAACTGCGCATGTTCTCACCTCAACGTGCCATCATATGTTTAAAATATTGGAATTATGCCTTCTATTCAGATTTTTGCATCCTACTGGTGCTTATAAACTTCCTCTCCCCTACAGACCTTTGTCTTAATGAACCTATAAAATAAAGTTATAGGTTACACAGCCGCATACTATGGGAATAGGCTACCTGAAGATCTTAGGTCAATACCAAACTACATACAGTAGCTTTTAAGTGCTAATTGATGGCCTGTTTATTTCAGAGAAACCTGTGATTATCTGACTTCTTTTTTTAAGTTTATTTGCTTGTGTTAGTTTTTCATTGCTCCTTTTGTATATACTTTATTTGTTTATGCATGAATTTATAGTAACGTATTTTATTTTGTAGTATTATGTCTTTTTTATTGAATTGCTATTCTTTTTTGTTTTGCTGATACATTGTATATTTTTTTGCCCTTTTCTGACATAATCCACCTTGAAGTTTGTATGGTTAAGATAATAAGGAAAGTCTAAATGAAAATTAAGCTGCTTCAGAATCGTCGAAATCAAACTCGCATGTATGCCTGCTCTTAACTTCCAAATGTACAGCTAATGAGCAGCTGACAAGAATGATACATGCAAAATCATATATAATATCTAAATCAGCTAAAAATATGAAAAAACACACAATACCCATCTCCATTCAAGGAGAAGTAAAATAGCGACTTAGGAATCCTTTCAGTACCTGTCTATAAAAATGAAACAAATCTAAGGGGGTCTTTTACTAAAAGGCTTATATTGGTGTGCACTGAAGGAGCACTGGGCCACATGTTAACAGCTAGTGTAAGGGGGGGGCGGAGCCTGATGTCCAGCGGGATGGTCGCATAAAGCTGAGGCTCCCGAGAGGCCTACTCAGAATCCTGAATTAACACCTCATTAACTTAGAACTTCTACTCTGATCTTGCCGGGGCACATTGGTGAGATGGCGGGGACCAAACCAACGCGCCTGGAATTTGGATCTCCTGCGGCTTCTCACGGCAAACGCTCCAAAACTGAACCTCCGTCCCCGCAGAAGGGGCCGGCCTTGTGCGAAGGCCCCGGAATGCAGCGGGAAATCCTCATAGAGATTAGAGGGGTCAAAAACCTTGTGCAGGCAAACGGTGAAGCACTCCGAGCGCTGCGGGACGATTTTGGTGTGCTGCAAAGCAAGCTAGAAGGGCTTTCTTCGCGTCAGGACAAAATGGAGAGCATATTGGACTCCCATGCGGCCCGGTTGTCCAAACTTGATAAAGTTGAACGTCAGGTGCAGGCCTTGCAGAAAGAGGTGGAAGATGGCAATAATAGAGCGCGCCGCAACAACATACGACTCGTGGGCATACCGGAGGGAGCGGAATCGGGAGACATGAAAGAGTTTTTATGCAAAATCCTCCCTTCCCTACTCCAAATTACCTTTATCAAAGATTTGGAGATTGATCACGCTCATCGTGTACCCACAAGCATAACGCTCAACAGGAAGACCCCGCGGCCTATCATTTTTCGACTATTGAGATATCAACACGTGGAGCAAATTCTAAGTGCCTCTCGGGCAAAGGGCCATATGGAGTTTGAGAGCCACAAGATCTCCTTCTATCCCGACTTGGCTAAACCCACGGTCGATCGCCGAAAGCGCTTTCTGGAATTCCGGCCGAGGCTTCAACAACTACAAGCACGCTATGGCCTGATGTACCTGGCCAAGTTCCGGATCACGCTTCACAATCAGACAAGAACATTTGAGGACCCTGATCTACTAGCGTAGTTTTTGGATTCCAAAGAAGCCGACTTGATGCGCTGACTTCCAGAATGTTCCTGCAAGTCTTCTCATATCCGCTGTATCCGCCATATTGGATCTGCCGCAGCCTAGCAAAGAGTCTGGCGTGGGCAGTCTGTGGCCTTACTCTTGATGGTATCTGTGACCCGACTCCATCTACCCACAGCAGCCTTGATGAGTATCAGAGACAGTGTTCTTATGGACTCTGGTGTTTCTTTTCTTTTTTTTATATGTCTTTCTATTTCCTCTCTAGGGCCTCCTCCCGCAGACTTCTGGTCGCCATATTCTTTGGGGGTTTTGCTTCTTCTCTAAGATACGTTGGTACATGCTTTTCAATATGGGGCGTATTAGCCAGAATACGTGGCGATTATGACATTGTTGTACAGATTCTGCTTATGCTATATGTTCTCAAGCACCCTTACCTAAAATGTCTATTACCGATTGATGGCACCATGTAAGATTTTCTCATTGAACGTAAAAGGAATCAATAATCCGATAAAACGGAAGAAAATCCTAAGCTACCTCAGTCAGGACGCAGCGGATCTGATTTTCTCCAAGATACGCATTTAAATTCGAAGGACATTCTTAAACTCAATATTAAACCTTACATGGTGGCCGCCTATTCCCCAGCCGTGTCTAGGAGGTGTGGGTTGCCATGCTGGTTCGGAGGTCTTTGCCTGCTACTGTTATTGCGACTAGCTCAGATACAGAAGGTAGATGGTCTAGAGTTCACCTCAAGATAGGTAGCCTTGAAGTCACATGTATATGCCTTTACGCTCCTAGTGTTGAGGCTTCTGCTAATACTTCCTTGATCATTGGGGGGGATCTCAATTTAGTCCTTGATCCCCTGATTGACAAACAGTTGCCTAGGACGAGTGGTCCCCCCAAGAGTCTTGCCACGCTTACCTTCCTGATCAAGGATCTTGCTTTAGTTGATCTATGGAGGATACTACACCCCAATGAGCTAGACTTCACCTCCTCCTCCTTCCCTCATAAATCTCAGTCTCGCATAGACTTCTTTTTAATCTTAAAACTGCTAGTTCCTCAGGTGGACACTGCAAAGATTCACTCCCCACATATTTCAGATCATGCTGCCATTTCTTTTCAATTAAACGCTATTGTACCCCAGGGAAATTCGGGAGCCTGGCTCTTTGATAGAGCCCTGTTCACTCAGTCAGATTTCCAGTCAGAAATTCGAGCAGCCCTACAGGATTACTTATAATATGCCAGGGTACCGACATGGACACTTTCAGAGCCCAACAAGTCTTTTAGAGCCCAACAAGCCTGGGAGCGCGAATTGTAAACCACTTTAACCCCTGTGCAATGGAGCGTTTTTTGGAGTAAAGTAGCGCGGGCTTCCCGGTCTGCCTCTGTTACCCAAACTCTCTTCTTCTGTGCATACAGATGCTTTTATACCCCAGAAAAATAGTCAAATGGAACCCAAATGCTAGGGACCGTGTTGGTCTTGCCATACTGCTGTGGGAACCTTCGCTCATGTTATTTCTGAATGTCCTCAACTGCAGGTCATTGGGGGCGGGTCTGGGGTCGTTTTCAATCTAGCTTACACTTTCATGAACCTCTCTCTGGGAGGTCGTGGGACTCCGCGTCGTAGCGGAGGTTCCCTCTTTTCTTAAGAAGGGTCGCTTTCTCCTTGATTTCATGCTGGGTATAGCCATATGCTTAATCACGAGGAATTGGAAGGATAGCTCTCGACTTACTGTCAATGAATGGTGGAACCTCATCTGCTTATATAGTAAATATGAGCAGATACCTCGGAGAGCTATTCCCCATGTCCAAACTCATTCTCGCTTGTCTAATGGCAGATGCTTAATGATTATGTACAATCTGCTCATTGCTCCAACATGCCTGTATAATGCGCACTCATCATGTTTTGGATCACTGTTAGGTTTTGTAATACAATAAGGTTTTGTAACACAATAATGTAAGTATACGCCCGCTTCGGGAATGTCTAGTTTTCTAGAGAAGAAGCAGGGGGGAGGGGGGTGGTAGGGGTTTACTTTGGTATATGTATTACACGTTATGTATTTGTCTTTTAGCTGTATGTCTTCCTTTTCCTTTTGTTATAAAACGAAAATAAAGAATTTAAAAAAAAAAAACAGCTAGTGTAAGACCATAACCATGCAGGACAATTCCTGCACCAAATATGCGATCTGCGTTCGGGTCATGAGTGGGCATAGAGTGGGCATGGTGAGCTTGCTACCATATATTAACTGCATCCCGTGAGATTAGCACGGGTTCACCTAATACCACTTCAGTAGGTGGCGCCAAGTGCATACCTGCTAATGCAGCACACATTAGGGAAAGTGCTCTGCATTAACTGCCAGGGAAATGCTTTCCACACTCCTGACAGTTAATGCAGTGGTGTTGCACCTAACACGCCATAATTGCATTGTATGCAAAACCCTAGCACCCTGTAGTAAAAGGCCCCATAAGTGCGAAAATGTAACACTTGTTGCATTCCCAGAGGCAAGTTGGGGTTATGGCACCCATGATAGAACCTACTTTAAAGTTTTCTGCCGTTATGTTTCTATGTAAAGTAGCAAGAGAGAGACTGGACAACCGCAGGTCATATTCGTTCAAACATTCTAAACTGCAGGGAATGACTCTTTACTTTCCAGCTATGTGTTTCTGGATTTATTGTTTACCTAAATAAGTAATACGGCAGATTTGCATATCCATGAGTAGACCTCAGGCTTCAAGACTGTGGTGCTGGTATGTGCCTCACCATGCTACTTTATCTTCTATTTCCTAAAGCCAGGATGGTTGAAGGAAGCAGCAGGAGACCTTTTTGCCATCACAGATTTTTGATTCTGGGGTCCAAATTGGTCTTCAGGGAATTTCAGGCTAAATGGACTCCCCTCGATATCCATTTACGTTTCTCATGCTTTTTGTTGCTGAGAAATAAAGCTCAGCACTGTTCTCCTTCAGTTTCTAAAAAGATGAATCTGCTTCCAAAACATCAAGAGATTTATGAACCATTGTTTTTTCTGCAGTGTAAATCTGAAGACTTTGCATTAAGAGACATCTGTGAATTTCTACTGTACTACTTGAGTTGCAAGATGGGAATCTCGAGCCTCAGGGATCTGTTCCTTGGAGCTATATTCAGATTCCAAAGGTGTGAGATTAAAACAAAACAATTCTCTCTTCACCCAGTATTTTTTTTTAATTTAAAAAGTTTTATATGCCTTTGAAAATTTTAAAAAGTCTTGTTGACCCTTGGTGGCAGGGACCAATGAAAGATATTGGGTGGGGAGAGACACCCCCCCCCCCCCGACCCTAGCATCTACTTAATTGACGGGGCTCCTACAGCCGAGGTCCCTGCCCTTCCATCTAATGGATATTATTTTATATAGAGAGTAATGATGGTTTTGATATGTCTATAAATTTAATTAAGGTGTCTCTTGTACTGTGTGTGTTCCTTTGTTGGATTTATATAGAAACATAACGACAGAAAAAGACCACATGGCCTGTCTAATCTTCCCTTCCATAACAACCACTATAACAGTCCCCGTTTTTCCTTTAAAGATCCTCTGTGTTTGTCCCATGCTTCTTTGAATTCAGATATTGTCTCATCTCTACCACCTCCACTGGGAGACTATTCCATGAATCCACCACTCTTTCCATAAAGAAATATTTCCACATCACTCCTAAATCTATCCTCTTTCACCCTCATCCCATGTCCCCTTGTAACAGAACTTGCTTTCAGTCAAAAGA
Organism: Ichthyophis bannanicus; assembly: GCA_033557465.1. Lineage (NCBI taxonomy): Eukaryota > Metazoa > Chordata > Amphibia > Gymnophiona > Ichthyophiidae > Ichthyophis > Ichthyophis bannanicus. Next base: position 742,585,093 of record CM066031.1, on the reverse strand, counting down.
GGCTCTTCTCCTGTGCATTCATTCCACGGAAGTATTTAAACGTCTCAATCATATCACCTCTATCCTGCCTTTCTTCTAAGGTATACATTTTAGTAGCCACCCTCTGTACTGACTCCAGCCTGTTTATATCCTTTTAAAGGTGCGGTCTCCAGAATTGCACACAATACTCCAAATGAGATTTCACCAAAGACTTATACAAAGGCACTATCACCTCTTTTTTTCTGCTGGCCATTCCTCTCCCTATGCACCCAGCACCCTTCTAGCTTTTGCCATTGCCGTTTCTACCTTTTTAGCTACTTTAAAATCATTAGACACAATCACACCTAGGTCCCACTCTTTTTTTTGTGGACAGAAGTACTTCACCCACTATATCATATCTCTCTCTTGGATTGCTGCAGCATAAGCTTGCATTTCTTAACAATAAATCTCAGCTGCCAAATTCTAGACCATTCTTCAAGCTTAGCTAGATCCCTCATGTTATCTACATCTTCCTGGGTGTCTATTCTATTGCAGATGTTGGTATCATCGGCAAAGAGGCAAACCTTACCCGACAGCCATTCCACTATATCACTAACAAAGATGTTAAAAAGAATTGGACCAAGGACAGTTCCCTGGGGCACACCACTGGTAACCTCCTTCTCCTCAGAGTGAGCTCCATTTACCTGTACCCTTTGTCGCCTCCCACTCAAACAATTTTTAACCCAAGCAGTAACTTTAGGGTCCATCCCTAGGGTGTCTGTGAGGAACGGTGTCAAAGGCTTTACTAAAATCTAAATACACCACATCTAGGGCTCTCCCTTGGTCCAACTCTCTGGTCACCCAGTCAAAGAAATCAATCAGATTTGTCTGTCAAGACTTGCCTCTGGTGAATCCATGCTGCCTCGGATCCTGTAATCCGCTGAACTCCAAAAACCTCATTATTTTCTCTTTTATCAGTGCTTCCAATAATATATTCACCACCGAGGTTAAACTAACCGGCCTGTAGTTTTCAACCACATCCTTACTTCTGCTTTTGTGTAAAGGCACCAGATGTTCCTATCTCCAGTCCTTTGCCACCACTCCCGACTTCAACCAGGCATTGAATAGGTCCGTCAATGGAGCTACTAGAACGTCCCCAAGTTCCTTCAGTATTATAGGATGTATTCTGTCCTGTCCCATCGCTTTGTCTACTTTAAGTTTAGCTAGTTTCTCATGAACAGAGTCTTCTGAAAATTGTTCAAGATGCACCTCACTTCTGTTCCTGTTTGTGAGTGTTTTCTGAGGTCCTGCTCCTGGTTCTTCATCTGTGAACACAGCACAGAAATATTTGTTAAGCAATTCTGCTTTATCTTCACCAGCTTCTACATATTCCTCCCCTTCACCCTTGAGTCTGACAATACCACTTTTGCCCTTCCTCTTCTCACTAACATATCTAAAAAATGTCTTATCCCCCCCATTTTATTGCATTGGCTATTTCCTCCTCTTTTAGAATCTTTGCTTTCCTGACTACTTTGCTAGCTTTTCTAAGTTTTTCCAAACATCGATGCCTGTCTTCCTCTCTCTGTGATCTCTTGTATTTCATGAAGGCCTCCCTCTTCTTCACCTTTTCAGCTACTTCTTTCAAAAGCCATGGTGGTCTCCTTTTCCTTTTACCTTTATTTACCATTTTAACAAAAATGGCTGGCTGCCCTTAAAATATCCCCTTTCATTTTTCCCCACTGTTTTTCTACATCCCCCAGCTGTTCCCATCTACCTAACGACTCCCTGAGGTATTGGCCCATCTTGGCAAAGTTAGTCTTCCTAAAGTCTAAGACCCTCACATTTGAATGGATTTTAACATCCGTAGTCCTAATAGTGAACCACACCATCTGGTGATCACTGGATGCAAAATGATCTCCCACTATAACATCAGAAACACTTTCACCATTGGTAAGCACCAAGTCCAGTATGGCCTTTTCACATGTGAGTTCTGTTACCAGTTGCCTGAATAGTTCTCCCTTTAGAGAATCCAGGATCTCCTTACTTCTAGATGATACTGCAGCAGGGATGTGCCAATGAACATCTGGCATATTGAAATCCCCTATCAGTAGCACTTCCCCTTTCCTGGCAAAACTACATATGTCTTCAAATAACTCTCCGTCCACCTCTTTCTCCTGTGAGGGTGGTCTGTATATCATGCCAATGCAAATAGATTTCTCTTTCCCTCTTTCTAGTTTAACCCACAGTGCTTCCTCTCTCCCTTTTAAGCTCTTTAGTTCCGAAGCTTTAATATTATTTTTTACATATAGTGCCACTCCTCCTTCCCTTCTTCCTACTCTGTACTTTCTGAATAAAATATAGCCTGGTATAGTTACATCCCAGTCATGGTTTTCTGTGAACCATGTTTCTATAACTGCCACTAAATCCAAGTCAGCCACTCCCATTAAAGCTTCAACATCTGGTATCTTATTTCCCATACTATGGGCATTTATACACACTGCTTTCCATATGTTGCCCCTTTTACCCATTTCAATAAAGGTATTTGTTTGTCTCGCCCAACAAATGTTACTTTCTATTTATGTAAAGATACGTGCAAAGGCATGACAATATTGAGTACTGCTCAGTTACAGAAAGAGTTTTAGAGTTGGGAGAAGAACTCTTTTCCCACACTCCTGAGTCTCAGTTCTATGGTTATAGTAAATTTAACTTTCTATACCGCTTTTTACTGGTTATGCAAAGAGTATACAAAAAACAAATAAAAACCATTAAAGTGAAAAGAATGCCCACTGATTAATAGGACAGCAGAAGAGAAAGGGAGAACAAACAGCAGGACAATCATTCTAGACGGCCAGGCACACTAAGTGCTGTTCTTCCAGGCGGGGAAAACACACGGCACATCTTTGACTAGGCTAACCTATCCTAGGAGTTAAATGCGTGTTTGAAAAGGTGAGTATTTAGTTTTGCCTTAAAGCATTTCAAAGATGCCTGAAGGTAAATGGCAGATGGAAGGGCATTCCAAAGTGAGGGGGCAAGAAAGAAAAAGGTGCAATGCCTTGTAGACTCATATCATGCCTGGGCAGGGGAAGGTAAACAAACTTGATTTCCATGACTTGACCATAGCGAACATGCTGGGCAGTAGGGTATAACCAGGGCTAACAAATAATCTGGAGCTATTTGATGCAGAGCCTTGACAGTCAAAAGAAAAGCTTTATACTGAATGCAGAATTTCAATAGGAAACAATCATAATGGATGAAAAGTGGAGTTATATGATCAAATGTATGAGCTTGTTAGAATATGTGAATAGTGGCATTTTGAACTGTTTGAAGTCCAAGACTTGAGCATGACAAACCGGTGTAAATGGAATTACTGTACAATAGTCAGGTCTGGAAATTACTGTACTGAGAACAACCATGATTTGTGCTGATGTCTCAAGATAGGTAGAAATGGTCTGGGTATAATGCAACAAGTTGAACGAGGATTAGATGACCAGATTAATATGTTGAGCAAAAGAGAAGTCAATAGCCAGTAGGACATTGGCAATGGATTCTCCCAGACTGAACTGTAAACAGTTATTTTGTAACCAGTCTGAGACCAGGTCATTCATGGGAGTAAGATCTAGGGTAATGCTATCAGTGAAACAGACAAGAAGGATGCCATCTACATAAACGGACTCCAATTCTGGTATTTTGAACCAAGGTAAGCAGGGGACTCGGGAAGATGTTAGAGAATGGGGGCGAGAATCAAATCTTGGGGAACCCCACACCTGAGGGGGTAGGACTCTGAAGATTTACCAGCAATTTGAACAGAAAAAGAGTGATCCAACAAAAAAGATTGGAACCATTGACAAATTTTCTCATGGACACCAAAAGAGTGCAGGTATGAAAGCAGAAGATCATGATTAATGTCATCCAAAGCACAAGAAAGATCCAAAGAGACAGCTAGAACCCAGTTACCAGAAACGAGAGTATTGTAAATGTCACTCAAAAAGGCCACGATAATTGGCTTCCATGTAGGACACAGCACCGAGACAGACAGCTGTGGGTGTAAGACATGGATGAGCTCTATATGTTTGGAAAGCTGTGAAAGAAAAGCACACTCAGCTAGTTTAGAGGAAAGGAAGATTGGATGGTAATTTGCAGGATCCTGGAGATTTAGATTGTTTCTCTTTTTTTTTTTTAACGGGGGCTTAATCAGGGCCTGCTTTCAAGTTAGAAGGAACCTGGCCCATTTCAAAGCTATTATTGATCAATGTCTGTGCAATGGGAAGGAGGCCTAAAGAATTTTCAGCAACCCATGAGGATGGAATGGGCTCTAGGGTGCATGTCTTTCGAATAGTAGTAAAGGCCATTTTCAATGCACAGTTACTGAAGCAGTGAGACCAAGTGTGCAATGGCACTGTGGGGTAGGGGCGGGCAGTAAATGGGAAACTGAAGGGGCATGTATGAGACTGGAATGGGCAACTGACGGCTTCTCTATTTTGGCCAAGAAATGAGAGATTAGAACATCCAGAGAGAGGCTTATCCAGGACCACTGATGACTGGGTGTGGAATTATTAGATAATGTGCATTTAGCTAAATTATTTTTCATAGCAATAATATAAGCATCCATATTGTTGTGCACTGGACACAAATAGAATTCTAAGGCATTAGTGGCCATGCTCCTAGAAGTGGTTACATCAGTGGGTGGGAAACCAGCGTTCAGATCCCTTTCCCCTCCACCCCAACTGATGCGCCTTGAGCAATTCGCATAACCCTCCATTGTCTCAGTTACTACCTTAGACTGTAAACTCTCTTACGGAGGAAGCTACCAACTAATCCTAAATTTATATCTTTCCTTGAGATCAGATTTGGAATGGTGAGTGATCAAAGCCATTTGAGTTTTGTGTATTCAGAACCTAAATAGAATTCATTTCAGAACTCAGGGCTGATTTACTAAGTTTCTCTCCCCCTATGGACATAGAGTGGGAGAAAAGCCTTCGTAAATCGGTTCCTGAGTGAGGGAAAATAGCTTTTCATCACTGTTCAACACATATCAATGCACAATAAATTACAGATGCATTTTTTTCAAGTGTATTCTATCTTATCTACAAATACAAAACTTTGATATCCACTTTAATATGGAATAAATCTGTTCTTCCATAGGGTAGTCTCTGCTCAGTGGTGTGAATACAGATTAGGACAAAGACATGTCAGTTGTAAACAAATACTTTTGGAGATTGAACAAAGAGCACAAGACATATTAATCTGGATGAAGAGACCAAGTTTTTCAGTGCCTAGAAATACTTCCTACCACTTGACTGACAATGCAGCTATCACTCATGACTAGGCCATAATTTGCCTGTCTGTCAAGCTGTAAAATGACTGCTATTAAGCTCATATTCCCACACCCAAAGGATCTAAGCTTCTTTTCCACCTACGAGTGCAGTAGCAAATACAGTTTTTGAATACAACAAAATACCAAATGTATTTTTAAAAAAAAAAGAAAACTCATCTGATCCATGTTTCAAATAAACATTACAAATTAGCAACTATAGATCAATGCCTGGGCTACTGCTATAGATCTATCTGACAATCAAAAGTTAATATGGATTTGTGCTAGAATATATATCCCACAATGTGACCCACAACAATTCAGCACATACAGTATGACTCATACCTAATACTTATTTGGAATATTGGACTTCTTAATAAAATTGCCATTGATAAGCTATTTCTTCTAAATAAAGTCCTTTTTTCTCTTTCTTTCTTTTTAAGTGACTAACTATAGTAAAAATACTCCATAGAAAATGCCAACTGCGACCTGTCGCGTTTCGAAAGGGTTACACGCTATTCTGCTTCAGGGCTGTTGGCTTTTTCAAAAGCAATCGTTTATCCGATTGTGGTAGGCTATGGCCTAGGAATATGGTAGGCTATGGCCTAGTATGGTTTACTATTGTGAAAGGCCTATAAGTGAGGCCTGAGTCCCAACCCCCACTTGTTAATACTGTAGCTATAAGAATTGAAACTTAACTCAGTTTAACTGAACATAGCTAAGCAGAAACGAAACTTGGAAAATAGAAGAAAAACAAGTTTAATTGGTACTGATAAGGTGTGCTATGCTTCTATGGAATTAATTAACTCTGCAGAGAGCAAGGTCACAGTGCCTCTGCTTCCCATATGTTTTAACAAGCTCAGCGACCTTGGAGGAGAGAAGTAACAAGTTGGAGACACTGACCATTGTAATTGGGACTAGAAGGGGGGCAACCAGGTGCTGGGCCCAGACCAGAGTCCCGATTGGGTAGCCATATCAGTACCGGGACCAATAGATGGGTGAGAGGGGTACTGGGACCAATGAAAAGTTTGCCTATGCTTAGAATGGACAAGAAAGCTATAAAAGTTGTTGTTTTACTAGAAGCCATTGCTCAGCCATTTTGAAATTGCTTATTGCTTGAGCCATGTGCACATTAAACTGGCTTGGATCCTTGAAAAGACTCCTGGATTTATTTATTGCATGCTTATCTGCTGCTACATTCTTGGTGCGTTGGCCGGGAAGTGCGAGTGGTGGATAGTGTTCAAGTGAATAAATCCACGTAATTCGCCTTGAGGTTTGGTCCAGTTGGAACCATGCCAATCCGACGCAGGGGAATTTCCCTGGGCCCACCGATCCTCTTGTATCGGAGGGAGTTCTGCCTGGCCTCGGCAGGCACTGAGTCCAGCTGGCCAACACTTCCGACCCGGGGGAGTCCAGGATCCAACTCAGAAGCTTGGGAACCAGATCTGGTAAGTATAGTTTTGAAAACCTGTCTAGACAGATGAGTTAGAACTGCAGTTTGAAAACTTTGGTAAGACTTAAGTCTTTGTTTGAAAATCCTTGCATGAGTATTCGCTAGGTACAGCTGTTATAGAGAATCATGATTCAGCCTGGTCAGAGCAGACAGGACTGGGTTTTTGGTATGTCTAGACAGAAATAGAAAGAGCAGTACTGCCAGTGGAACTTGGAATTTGTAATCTCGAGATATTGGGAATTGGTAAGAGAGCTCTCAAGGAAGGGCCGAGTAACCCCGCATGGGAATTCGCCGGGTGAAACCCTCATCCTTTTTGTAATTGGGAAAAAGACTAGTCAGAATAGATAGAAAGGAATGCATTCTAAGATACGTTGCTAGCATGATTGTGAAGCGTTTGTGTATTGTCTGCCTGTATGTTTTTTGTTCTCTGTTGAAACCACGAGTTTCCCTTCTGTTATAAATGTGAGAGTATTCTGTTGAGTAATTTGTGACAGTTCACTGATTAAGAAATTGTATTAGTAAAGCAGAAAGAAGACGCAAACATCTAGAGTTATTTTAAAAATCCAAAAGCTGGTCTGACCCAGTTTGCCTTCCTACTGCACAGTGTGAAAAACTGACAGGGGGCGTGTCTGAAGGAAAGAATGTGCAGTGTCTTTCTAACTCTGTTCAGGTTTAAATCTCAATGCTGTTAGTTTAATAATAATGTTCCTTCTGCTGTGGTTATGTAATATATATCATTTATATATCATTTAATAAGAATGTTTAGTCAGGATTGTGGGTCCCGATAGTTTTGGGGCTTAGCCTGGAATGCCGGCATGTCTCTGTCTCTCTGTGTGTGTGTGTGTGTGTGTGTGTGTGTGAACAGCTAAGCTGTTTCCAACGAGCCACACAGCAAGAGGACAGAAAAAAAAAAAGAAAAAAGAAAAAAAAAATATGAAACCGCAGTTCCCGATTGAAAAGTTTCTTGCTTGTTTAAAATAAAGGATTCATTCAAAATGTGATAGGAGATGAATTTATAATTAGTTTTCTAGTGATTGCTTTAAATTGTACTTAGCCGGGAAAGGGTTAAATTCCTGCTCGAATTCCTGTACAGATCAAGCGAGCAGAAATCATGTAGGTCTCCGGTTTCAATAGGAAAGGATGTTTGTATTTTCCCTTTGCCCTACAAAGCCGTGGTTAAGAACACTGACAGGACTTTGCAGATCGCAACTTAAAAAGTGCTTTGAATCCTGAGTGAATGAGGGGTTAATCGTGTATGAGTTTTTCGTTCCTGATACAGCAAGCGCCTCATAGAAGACATGTTTATTGTTAATAAAATGAACTAGGAAGGAAAATGTGTATTTGTGTTCTAGATGTCCACCCGCTTTATTGAAAAAAGTATCCGGAATGTCTTTTGAATATCTCCTTCCTAAACTGTAATCTTTTGCAGAGACGTTATTCACCTTAAGTGCAGATTACGGCTGGCAGCTAGTTTCTTCCAGCCATACGTAATAGTTCTCTCTGTTGGGATTGTTGTTTATAACATGTTGCAAAAAAATAGTTTTATATTTGAAGGAATTTATCTAAATTGTACTTATTTAGAATGAGATTATTATGCCTAGTCACAGGAAAATGCAGCCTGACAGACCGCCTTCTGTCTGTTGTTAACTACGTCACCATGGGGGGAGGAAGGGGGGTCAGAGTCCATGCAGATTCCAGAGTTACTTCATGGCCCCGTAGTTTCCCGTGTTTATCAGATTGTACAGAGAATAGTTCCCCTACATAGGATTCTTGGTTAAATGTTTAAAAAAAAAAAAAAAATCCTGCCTGTTTATTTCCCTCAGCTCTGCCATCATCCCGGGCAGAGCCTGGAACAAGGGGGGGGGGCGGAGGGGGGATGACTTCTCCCTACAGATTCCCAAGTAGTTTGCTAGCTACCTCCGCAACAGGGGAATGTCCACCCCCTCCGGACTAGAAGTGAAAGTCAGCTGACCAGACTTGTTTAGAACTGAAAAAAAAAAAAAAACTGCACTGAGAAGTTTTAGGACTTGATTGAACTAATGAACGGAAATTGCAGAGAACTGGATGAATTTGCGGGCATAATGGTTAAATGAAAGTTTATCAGAAAGTATGTAGATTGTTGAAGAAGGACAGAGAATGTAAAAATTGTAAGATGGGAAAAAGAGAACAGATATTTTAGTTGGATGATGTGGAGGTTTTCCTAATCGAAGGAGCAGCGGATGTGAAAACTGGGTGTGAGTGCGCCCATTATAGAAAAAGAAGGACATTAGAGAAGTGAATGCCCGTATCTTGACTCCCGAGGGAGTACTTGATTGCAAAGTCATAAAACAATAAACCAAGCACAGTGTTTCAGCACGAGAGTGAAGCAGCTATAGCGTGAGTGGCAGCCGAAGAGGGCTACAGCATGGATGAAGACTAGGCCAGACCGGACTCTCCAGTTTCCCTGGGTCCCCAGGAGTCAGTCTGAAAAATAGGGGACCAATATATGGACTTTTATGGGGGATACAGGAGCAGAATACTAAAGCCAGTAGCCCCTGTGTTTTTCTCGCAAAGCCTTTTCTGCAGAACCACATGTGTGAACTAGAAAAAAAATAATAATAATAATGTACCAGTTCCTGTATATGCCTGAATGCCCTATTCCATTTTTGGAGCCGAGATCTGCTTGCAAAGCTTCAAGCACAGATATCCTCTGTTGAAGGAAGAAAAAAATGAAACTCAAACTGTCCCCAAGAAGAAGAATGGCGGTTCTATTCACCTGCATCCAAAGCAACAAGCTGTACACTTACCAACCTCATAGCCCCACCTGGAGGATGGGCAGAAGATAATCCACCTGGCCTAGCGAAGAACATAGCCCCTGCCATTGTCACCCTCAAGCCAGTCAAGAAGCCTGGGACAGGTGATTACCGCCCAGTGCAGGATCTAAGAAGAATGAATGATGCAGCTGAAACTATACAACCAGTGGTACCAAAATCCTTATATTCTCTTGGAACTGATCTCTGCTGAAGCTATACATTTCATCATTCTGGACTTAAAAAGATGTTTTTTCTGCATACGCTTAGCCCAAGACCCCACTACAAGGAGGCGGGGCCAACTCATCTGGACAAGATTACCTCAAGAATTCAAGAACTCGCCTCACTCAGCAAAAGATTTGACAAGTTATCCAGAAACTCCAGAAAAAAAAAAAAAAAAAGAAAAAATTCTACTTCAATATGTGGACAACTTGCTCATAACCACCAACTCAGAAAGTGAATGTCCACCAGCCACCAGTGAACTCTTGCACCTTTTTAATGAGGCTGGATACAAAGTCTCAAGAGCCAAAGCATAATTATGTCAAATAAGTTAAATACCTAGGATTCCAGTTGTCCAGCGGAATTCGACGCCTGGAACCCTTACCAGAACGCAAAGCAGCTGTATGCAGTATTCCTACTCCAACCACCAGGAGGCAAGTGAGAGCCTTCTTGGGTGCCACAGGGTACTGTTGTATATGGATCCCCAATTTTGCGCTGCTAGCAAAACCATTGTATCACATTGTATCAAGCTACCAAAGGAATGAAAAAGTCTCCATTGGAATGGGGACTTGAATAGGAATGCCGTCTTTTGATCTTTGAAAACCGCTCTGATGTTATCACCAGTTCTGGGTCTACCCGATGTCCAGAAAACCTTGCAGTCTCTATGTTCATGAGTCGCAAGGAAATGTTCTGGGAGTGTTGACTCAATCTCTTGGACCTTATTTGAGAAGCTGTTACAGCTACAGCCTTCCTAGTAAGCAAAAACTAAAAGAAAAATCACTTTGAGATAGAATCTTCAAGTTACTGTACCACACTCTGTTCTAACCATTATGAAACACAAAGGAAATTACTAGCTAACAAATCTATGAATGTTGAAATATTAGAGTATGTTGTGTGAAAACCCCAGATACAACTGAAGGGTCAGTCAAGCTTTCAATCCTGCTATGTTATCAGTTAGTCTTGATCCCCTGATCATGACTGTTTAGAAATTGTGGACACTGTATTCTCAAGCCACCTGGATTTGACTGATGTCCCTCTGGAGAACCCTGAACAGACTTTCTTTGTGGCTGAAGGCAGTTTCATCATCAATGGACATTGTTGTGCTAGATATGCAGTGATGACCCCTGATTTGGTAGTTGAGTCCTCAGCCCTGGCCCCAGAAACTTCACCACAGAAAGCTGAACTGATAGTCCTCACTAGAGCACTAACAATAGGAAAAGAGCCCTGTCTAAATGTGTACCCAGATTTCAAGTATACCCTTACAACCTTGCATGCATATGGGCCCCTGTACAAAGAATGAGGATGGATAACCTTAGGAAGCAAGTCCATTAAGTATAGCCCCAAGATATTGATATTAACAGATACATACTGCCTATAGATCTCAGAATTTAGGAAAAGTAGAATGTATGAATAGAACCCTGAAATCTCAGTTGTCTAAACTTTGCCAAGAGGTTTACCTGAAGTGGCCCTAGGTTCTTCCTATAGCCCTTCTTAGGATATACTTAGCCCCTGCTAAGTCTTTAGGAGTTTTCCCTTTTGAAATTCTGTATGCGCAACCCCTGCCTATTGTATAGGAAATAAAAGGAGATATGAGACAGATAGGATCTGAAATTATTAGACATAAACTATTGGTTTTAAGTTCTGTTTTGCAGAGTCTTCATACCTGGGTACAAAATCGATTACCCATCAATTTGCCTGCACCCTTTCAAGCCTGGAGTCTCGGTGTGAATCAAAGAGTGGAGAAAGACACCGTTGACACCGCATTAGAAGGGACCTTATGTTATCTTGTTAACCCTACAGCAGTGAAAATTGCAGAACTCGAACCCTGGATTCATCACAGCAGAGTGAAATCAGCAGCAGCTCCAGAGCCAGACCAGTGAACATCAGAACAGATCCAGAAGTTCCATTGCAGCTAACTTTGCAAAGACAAGCAAATTGAAAAAATTCAGGAAGTTTTAAAAACAAAAAGAGACTGTGCTAATATAGAACTCCTGAATCTCAAGAGACTATTTGTTTATTCTGAAGAGATTATCATCAACAGAAAGAGACTGTATTATGAACTATATTATTTGAAAATCTTTGTGCCATTTTGATCAAGGACAGTGCAAACTAAAAGGACTGTGTTTATTGAAATACGCTGGAATCTACAGCTCTACACTCCTACCAATGAAATTGGTAAGGTCATGTACAGCGGAAGCTTGAGGATCTACAATCAACGCTACACCTGTTGCATGCTACTGAGAGCAAAACAGGTCAACGTACAGTAAAGAAGAAGAAGACTTCGTGGTCAAGAATTATCAACAGATTGCACTGGTTTTTCAAAGACTTGCACTAATTCTTCAGAGAACTTTCATCATGATTCTCTACTGTTTCATCGTGATAGCAGCCTTGGAGTGCTTTGAAATGACTTTTGCCTTATCTCCCTGGGCAGCCTGTATAAGTACAACATGAACTGGACCGAAGGTCACTCAGACCTTGTTTTATCATTCTCCCTATACTTGCATTGGTATACTCTCCAATCCAAAAGTTGTTCTAGATCTTGACTTTCTACAAGGCTATGCAAGCCACCGTTGCAATTCCTCATACCACCACCAGAACTTGTTTCTTGAACTTGCTGGAGCAATAGCATCTAGTCTCCACACTTCTGACTGTTTCTATTGTGGAGGAACTAAGATGGGAGATCAGTGGCCCTGGGAGACGCAAGAACTGAACTATTCTATCCTATACAATCAGACTGATTTACATAATACTACTAGTGAGTGGGTATTGGCCCACCCCATTGTTGACAGTTTGTGTTTTGTTTGGACTGGACCACAATCTACTACGAAGGATGGACAGCTGGTCTGTCTAAATCAGAAGCTTTACGACAGCACAACAAAGATGCAACGAACCTTCTAATCCTTTAGTTCTTTTTCCCACTCTTGCCAAACTATGGACTTTGACTATCTGCTTGTTGCTCCCTTGTTTCTTGCTACTTTGCTTGCGAATGATAACTTCAGTTATTAATAACACTGTAGAGCATAAGGCAGCTACAAAGATATTAGCTATGTGAACTTACTACCCTATACCACAGAGTGATACCTTTACCTAGTATTATGTGATTTGATTCTCACCCTTTCTCACTTGCGGGTGAGAATAATCAAAGGGGGGAATGTGGTAGGCTATGGCCTAGGAATATGGTAGGCTATGGCCTAGTATGGTTTACTATTGTGAAAGGCCTATAAGTGAGGCCTGAGTCCCAACCCCCACTTGTTAATACTGTAGCTATAAGAATCGAAACTTAACTCAGTTTAACTGAACATAGCTAAGCAGAAACGAAACTTGGAAAATAGAAGAAAAACAAGTTTAATTGGTACTGATAAGGTGTGCTATGCTTCTATGGAATTAATTAACTCTGCAGAGAGCAAGGTCACAGTGCCTCTGCTTCCCATATGTTTTAACAAGCTCAGCGACCTTGGAGGAGAGAAGTAACAAGTTGGAGACACTGACCATTGTAATTGGGACTAGAAGGGGGGCAACCAGGTGCTGGGCCCAGACCAGAGTCCCGATTGGGTAGCCATATCAGTACCGGGACCAATAGATGGGTGAGAGGGGTACTGGGACCAATGAAAAGTTTGCCTATGCTTAGAATGGACAAGAAAGCTATAAAAGTTGTTGTTTTACTAGAAGCCATTGCTCAGCCATTTTGAAATTGCTTATTGCTTGAGCCATGTGCACATTAAACTGGCTTGGATCCTTGAAAAGACTCCTGGATTTATTTATTGCATGCTTATCTGCTGCTACACGATCAGCAAGGCACCATCCAACTCTTCATGCCGGTTCTTCCCTGAGCTTTCAGGCTACACTAAACAATGGCCGCGGCGTTCTTTCACACCGATTAAACTCCTCCCACAACTACCTTGAGTGGTCAATCCACTGATGACATCACAGTCTCACAGCCTATACCAATGGATTCCAATCAATCTGTAAATTTCAACCTCTAGGGCAAATTGTATCTAAGGTAAATATCCAGAACTGTTTCTGATAATTTAACTTTTCCTCATGATTTCTTCCTCTCCAATGCTGGGATATACGATCTAGTAGATGCTAAGTCAAATCAGAAAAAGAGTGGTCTTTGGCCAAACAAGGTTCCACTATTGATGCAGACTTGTTCTTATGATTTTAAACAGGACTTATGTTCACCCAGCCATTTTGCTACAGACCTTCTTGTGTGTCCAACATATGTTTTTTCCACACGGACAATTAATAGCATAAACCACAAATGCCGTTTTACAGGAGGTTTTCCATCGAGACTGCACAATTTGCTGATTGGTTGGGTTAATCCACTCTGTCCCTTTAATTGTAGTAGAGTAAAAGTCACAATGGCCACAAGCTCCATTTTTCAAGTCACCGTCCATTGAAACATAAACAAGGCCTCCCAGCAAGTCAATTTTTAAGACTACATTGGATATGTAGCACTAAAGAAAATTATCAATTATAAGCTCAGGTATACGTTACAAGATATAAGGAACATGGATATCCTAAAAAAGTGGTTCAAAAAGCTTATAAGAGGGGTTTACATGCACAATGGGAACATCTTTTATTGCCCTCCAATAGTACACATAAAAAGAATGAGGGGACACCGCTATTGTGTGTCTTACCATTTACCGTAAAAGCTCCAATTATAGCTGCTATACTTTATAAATATTGGACTATCTTGCAATCACTTGTATGTTTTGCGGATCACCCCATTGTGGCATATCGGGGGGCTGAAGTATTGCTGATTTTGTAACAAAGTCGATGACATGGGAGATACCGAAGTCTCCAGTGGAGGAAGCTTTAGGCCATTATGCTTGTTGCCATTGTGACTTTTGCTGTACTACAACTGAAGGGAAAGGGTGGATTAAGCCAGCCAATCAGCAAATTGTGCAGTCTCGATGGAAAACCTCCTGCCAAACAGAATTTGTGGTTTATGCTATTAATTGTCTGTGTGGAAAAACATATGTTGGATGCACAAGAAGGTCTGTAGCAAAATGGCTTGGTGAACATAAGTAACGTTTAATAAGTCTGCACCAATAGTGGAACATTGTTTGGCCAAAGACCACTCTTTTTCAGAGTTGACTTGGTAGATTATATATCCCAACATTGTAAAGGAGGAAATCTGTGAGGAAAAGTTAAATTATCAGGAACAGTTCTGGATACAATTTGCCCTAGGGGTTTAAATTTACAGAGCGATTGGAATACATTAGTATAGGCTGTGAGAATGTGATGTCATCAGTGGATTGACCACTTAAGGTAGTTGTGGGAGGAGTTTAATCGGTATGAAAGAACACTGCGGCCATTGTTTAGAGTAGCCTGAGAGCTCATGGAAGAACCGGCAAGAAGAGTTGGACGGTGCCTTGCTGATCGGATAAGCAATTGCTTTTGAAAAAAGCTAACGGCCCTGAAACAGAATAGCGTGCTACCCTTTCGAAACACAATAGCTCATAGTTGGCATTTTCTTTGGCGTACTTTTACTATAGTTAGTTTTATGTTGGGCACATGATCACTTAAAAAAAAAGAGATAAGCTACTTCTATCATATAAAGTCTTTTTATCAATGGCAACTTTGCTTCAATAAGTCCAGCATTCCAAATAAGTATTGGGTATGAGACATACTTTATGTGCTGAACTGTGGATCACATTGATAGATCTATCTGAAGCAAACTATGCAGACATCAGATTTTAGCTCTATATTAGATTAACTAATGTGCACTACACTTAAAGGGAAATTCTTCATTTCTAGTCCCAGGCTCCAGCTTAATCTGCTTGCCTACAGCTGTTGCACTCTAGTTGTGGATAACCAATTCATGGAATGTCCCCAGCCATCAAATATGCAAGATCCATGCACCTGTGGTCAAGATTCATTGAACTAAATTGTTAACCAAAGCAACTCAACTCTGCCCTTAAAAGGACGGAGAAGAAAAATCATTTCAATAGATGTTTTCATTTAACTGCTGGGAAGGGTTTTCAGCAAGTTTTTGAGATCCTTTGTTTAAACAGGGGAAAATGTAAAAATTTCAATACATATTGTTTATATATGTAATATATTTAAATGGCATAATTGTATGCCTGTCTTGACAATAAACCCTAACAAATAGAGGGGTAGCCCACATGGAGACGCATGTGCAGCCCTGGTCACCCTACTGAGCAGACTAGATGGACCATGCTGGTCTTTATCTTGCCACCATTTACTTTGCTGCTATGTATACAAAAACAAGGAAACATCCCTGCCATAAAACCCTACAGAAATATTGTTAGAACTTTGAAAAAATAGTAATGAAAGTTACAGGCCACACATTGCATATATGGGCAGCTTTCAGGAGAGTGCAATATTACGGCAGAACTGGATCTTTTACAGCGGTGAAGGTATCTATGACCCCCATTAACCATTGGGGTTCGCAGAGCAGAAAAAGTCAGTTTTCATTTTTCGGTCAGTTTGACACATTCACTTTAACAGGGAATGTTCAGTGTCTACTAAATTGATTTAACATGCACTAATTGGCTTAGTGTGTCTTAATTGATAGGTTAGTGCATATGAAATCAATTTAGAGCACATTAAGGAGCTCTTTTACTAAAGCTCGCTAAGCAGTTAATGTGCATTTTAGCATGTGGTAACTGTTGCCATGTGGTTATGACAGTTACCGTATGCTAATTCCCACAGTAACTGCACATCACGCAATGAGGCGGTGAATGGGCAGGTGAGGGGCAGGTGAGGGTGTGGCAGTTAGCAAGGGGGGCAGTTGTCATGTGCTGTCAATGTGGCAACTAGCATAGCTGTACTTAATGATACTTCTACAGCTGTCATTAGGTGCACCTGTGTTAACTGCATGACACATTAGGGCAAACATTGGCACAGTAACTACCAGAACATGCCAGCCGCAACCCTGACAGTTACCACAGAAGCTTTGCACTTACCGCACATTAATTTTTACTCTAAACATGTGGTAAGTGCAAAGCCCTAACAGGCCTTAGTAAAAGGCCTCAATTTTTTAAGGTGCAGTAAAGAACAAAATACACATTAAAGAATGTTCCCCCCTCTACCATTAACAACCCCCACTCTTAGTATGAAGATCCTAATATCCTGAACAAGATAGCAGGGCAGTGGAAAAGCTCTTATAAAATGTGAAATCCTCAATGACTAGCTACCAAGGCATGCTGACACTGTGACGCTCCGGAAAAATCAACTGAAGCCAGAATATGAGTGTCAAAAGAAAAGCATATGTGAGTCCCATCTGTCTCACCTTTCACATTTGGCCATTGCCAGATTAATTAAACTAGGCACTTAAAAGCTTATGCAAATCCTTCTTGAAGACCTCATTTCTGCAGTCCATGGACTGCAGCACAGCACAGAGGACATGACATTAGGAGAAGCTGGTAATTCTATAACAATCTCATTCAAACTATATCGCACTGATCATGCTTAAGAGGAATCAAAAGCACAATCTGCAACTTTTCATGAAGTGTTTCAACCTGGCCTAAAGTGGCTTTTGTAGCAGCATTCATTTAGATGTGTGTAGACTCAAAGGCACACATTGCATTTACAGCATCTTTAATCCCGGAATGCACAAAACCTTCCAGAAGGGAGAAGTGATGTTATTACTTCATTATAGCTGGGTAAATTGAGGCATAGGAAGATAAAGCAACTTGCAGAAGGTCGGAGAAAGAATTAGTAGCAAAGGGATTTAATTTGCAATCTGACTCATAGTTCAGTACACTGGACCACATCACACCATTTTAGGTTATTTCAATACTAGACTCAAAATTTGAAACTCTGAAACATAGTTAAGGGGGGGTTCTCTTTTTCACTGCTCTGTAGGAAGTAGTCTGACCATCATGTTAGCATTAACTCAAACTGCACCTAACTAAATGTCTTCTTTTCCAGTCCATTTTAATCCTTCTTTTGGGCAGACTCATCTTCACATCCCGCTGAAGCCCAGCAGTAGTGAACCAAGTTTCCTATTAAAAGCTAGTCTCATACTTCAGTGAGGTCAACTGTGATTTTCTGAGGGAGGAAGAGGACAGAAGATAATAGACTTTCAGAGGCTTCTGAGTATCAAGTAATTATGGCCTATTGTATTTTGAATCTAACTTATGGATAAAAGACGACACTTGATAGTGATGAAGAACAGAAATGTTCATGTATCTTCAGCTCTTGACTCTGGGACTGGCAGCACTTAACTCAACCTCTCAAAATGAGCCAGGCTTTACAGCTGGTTTATACTAACAGTCGTTTACCAAAGGATTGTGATGGCATGTCCCTTGTCTTACAAACTATGGTTTTCTACCATTGAAAGGGGCAATACTGAATGATCGTAAGTAAAAGTGCAAATCTCACTGTAGGGAGGTTGTTCTATTGCAAGCCATAGAAACATAGAAAAATGACGACAGAAAAAGACCACATGGCCTATCTAGTCTGTCCTTCCATATCAACAACTACCAAAGTCCCCTTTTTTCCTTTAGACATCCTCTGTGTTTGTCCCATGCTTTTTTGAATTCAGATACAGTCCTCATCTCTACCACCTCCACTGGGAGACTATTTCATGGATCCACCACTCTTTCCGTAAAGAAATATTTCCACATATCACTCCTGAATCTATCCCCTTTCACCCTCATCCCATATCCCCTCACAGCAGAACTTGCTTTCAATCGAAAGAGGCTCTCCCCCTGTGCATTTATGCCATGGAGGTATTTAAACGTCTCAATTATATCACCTCTATCTCGCCTTTCCTCTAAGGTGTACATATTAAGATCCAGTCCTCTAGGGCCAATATATTAATAGAGCAGATAGACCATTTCCTTCCAGAGATATCTGTCCTAGAGGATTGGATTGCACATGGGTTGCAATAGAACAACTTCCTCACCGACACTGCAGAATGTAAGTCAAAATGAGCCTACAGTACATATGCATAGTTATTCCTTTTCTTAGTAAATCTCTTTATAGAATGCTGAAGGTCATAAGATCATAAGATATGCCATACTGGGTCAGACCAAGGTCCATCAAGCCCAGTATCCTGTTTGCAACAGTGGCCAATCTAGGTCATACGTACCTAGCAGTTTCCCCAAAAGATACAGGTTCCACATTGCTTGTACTGGGTCAAGCATTGATATCCTGGGTCCCTTCTTAATAATGGTTTATGGACCTTTCCTCCAGGAACTTGTCCAAACCTTTTTTAAACCCAGCTACACTAACTCCCTCCTATAGGAATCCTGCATTTCTTCATTATGTTTATGGTATCTGTTAATGAAGTCGACGTCTGCCACCATCTTCATAACAAACATGTTGACTTTCGGTCTTTGTTATAGAGCAATCACTGCATTTTTGTATAAATACACTTTACTGAACTAAACCTTAATTAGATCACTTTGGAAAATTCTATGAGCTATAAAAGTATGTATATTTTAGATTCCCTTTAAGCTAAACTATTTTAGAGAAGCCTAAGATACCTGGCATGTCCATGTCCACTCTAAAGGAATATTAGGGATCTATAACAGCTCCCTTTATCTTTGGGTTGAGCCCTCGGAAACTGCAAGGACTTGAAGAGCAGATGTTCATAAGAGAGTGGGGTGTACACTGGATGTCAGGCAGAGAAGGGGGAAGGAGAACTGAGCAAAGTCAAAACAGCAGGGAGAAGAGAGTCCAGGAGCAGGCAGAAGTCAGGGCAGACAAAACAGATTAGTTACCAGTAGACTAGCAAAGAACAGACACCAAGGATTGGCAAGGCATTCAGTGTTCTATGAGAGATCAAACCTACTGTATCTGAGGGTAGAAAGGACTGAGATCCAGAGTTATAGAGGCACAGAAACCTAAGCAGAGCCTAATCAATCCATGGGATATTCCAAAGAACCAATCCAGTAGAGCCACATCATAAAGCGGAGACCAAAAGTAGTATAAAAGATAAGAAGAGTCTTGAACTCACTTCCTATGAAGGGTCTGACTGCTGGGAAGTAAGTGCATGATAATTATACTATATTTTACCATTGGATTTTCCATTAAATATTGTTACATTATCCACTATTTAAAAGTATATAGTTATCAAAAAAGAATTGTTTTATTTCACTTAATTATCTCTTAAGAACAAGACTACAAAATGAATTTTGGAAGATGACAAAACCCTCTGCAGCCTTTGGAAACAGAACCTGCATATTTTATTTTCCTCAATTTCATCCAATTAAATATGACGGGTTATAGGAAAGAATCATGTGGAGAGCCTTCAAAGAGCCATTGTCAGTGTGTTCTTTCCCTTCCTGGCTGAGGAATGCTCCTTGTTCTAAAACTGCCTTTCAAACTCTCGCAAAATAGCTGCATTTTCAGCTCAGTGGTTCCATCATTGCTACATCAACCTTGACAGGCTAATTCATTCTTGATGGCTTTTTAACCCCATGCTATGTCCATTTCCTTTATAAAGCAGGGCTACGGCTCACATTATACTGAAACATTAAGAAATCAAGAGCTATTACGTTTGACCCGGGTCCAAAGTATCTTTTCACTATGTATTTTATGAAGCAATTAAGTTCATTAAGTCCTTGCCTTGTAATCTCATTGGTATCCGGAGTCCACATACATATCTAGCAAAAGTGGGCAGGCTTCAGCCCAGCTTTAATGGTAGTGTCTATTAGACCTAATGTTTTTGGTCAGACTTCTGAATTAAATCTAGTCCATCTGAGAGGAAAATCCACATTTTTGTGACAAAACTGAAGGTTTCCAACTTTCCAGCTGCCATCTTGGATTTTAATGTAAGCAGTTGCAGATTTACCAAGTGGGGAGAATGGGCAGGAAACTATCTCATATCTGATCTGTGCCAATAGCCTGCAATCTTAGTGGTGCAACATTCCATGAGTATCCAAATTGTGAAGGATCCTTAGCCAACAGACTTCCTTCGGATTGGTAATACAAGTCAAGTCTGAATCTGCTTAGATTATTATGATGTCTCAAGATACATCAGGACACGTTGGATGTCACACAGATTAACCCCACTGTGACAGATAGCCAGCAGGCGTGCTAATGTGGCAGCAATCAAGAACATTTTGTGCTAAACCAGGAGTTGCCACAGCAACCCATGATCGGCTGCAGCAAAGACCATGTGGTACATCAGGTTGCCATGGAAACCTGCAACAAGCCAGCAAGATAACAATGGATTGCCAACATGTTAGAGATGGATGGATACATGTCTGTTTTGTAAACTGCTCAGATGCAGCCCTGATGGGTGTGATAAATACAACATCTCCAGCAATTGCTTAGTGAAAAGGAAAAGAATGATAAGCATATCATCAGTGGCATTGCTTCTGAAATGAATTTAGAGCTAACGAATCCAGGTTGCACTGGTAAACACAAAATATGCTGACGCGTGAAAAACATGCATGTTTCCATGCAACTTGTCACACCTTCAATACAATTGAAATGAAATCCATTTGTAAAACTATACCTTCTTTTGCTTTATTTTGACTTTCTGATCCATTTTTCACCAAGCCCTAGTTACAGAGACCATAAATAGATGCCTTTCCCAGAGTATAAATTTGTAAATGCCAATGCAAGACTCAATTGTCTTTTTAAAATGTGCTTCCAAGTGATGCACATGAGTGCAGGAAAGAAATCAGAAGCAAATCATTTTAAAGTCTAATTTTCTGTCTTCTACAACAGTGAATCAAATATCTGTCAATTTGGAAAGGTTATCACACAATAGTAATTCTATTATCATCGTTTATTTCTGTGTGTAATATCACCAGGTAAAATCCAATTAGACCAGGGTTTTTCAACCCAGTCTTCAGGACACACACACTCAGCCAATCAGGCTTTCTGGATAGCCACAGTAAATATGCATGACATCAACTAGCGTACAGTGGAGGCAATGCATGAAAATGAATCTCTTGCATATTCATTGTTGCTCTCCTGAAAACCTGACAGGCTGGGTCTGTCCCGAGGATGTGGGTCGAGAACCTGTGAGTTAGGCTGAAGAGCTCATAGCAAGGGGCCAAAAGTCTTAGCATTTTTCCATGTGTAGTCAAAAAAACGTAAGGCTGGTCCATGTCCCAAGGTCAAACATGCAGACACATCAGATAAGAATGGTGTTTGGCAAGCTTCTCAAAACTGCATCAAGGAGAAATAAGGAGATCTAATGGAATTTTCCAGCAGCATCTTAAAAATTAAAATGTTCAAACTTTGCTTGTCTGGAAAAAAAAAATAAAAGGAATGGAGTTTGAAAATTAATTAAGTAAATGATCCCTTTCCCTTGCATTTTAAAAAGTCATTCAGGCTTTTCAGATTTATTTTAAATGCTGAAAAGAAAAAATGATTGATGTCTATTGTATGATTCAACTGTGCAATAAGAGATTGCTGTCACTGGGAGATTTATCTTAAATGTCATCAAGGTGGATTTAGCAATTTTATTAGTGATGGGTGTAGGAGAACAATTTTCTGGTTGTAGTACAGACAGTCATATCATTTTAAAATTTGCCAGTGAAGTATAGCAATACAGGTTTACAATATAGGCTGGTCCCTTAGCCAATGAGCATTGAATACTAAGTTGTGTCTCTCGCTTGCTGATCGTGTTTTAATTATCTCTACTACCAAGAATGATAAATTTTGTCTCACATTCAAGTGATACTAACACATCTCATTCATCCACTGCTTTCCTTTGCCCTTAAAAACTTTGATTTTCGTGGTTGTGAAAGTTGCTAAGCATCTGACACAGGAGTTCTTTGCTCACAGAACAGAGTATTCTCATCCACACTAACTCAGTGGGCCTCATTCATCTGCCCAAGGAGCCACCACATGTGGTAAGGGGTTCTTTGGTTGCCATCCTCTTTCAATTTTTGGCTTTCTTGACAGTGTAAATTTTGTAGCTATATTGGCCCTACAGTAAAATCTGCAGCCTTTATAAGGGTAATTTTTAATGAACCCATGAAAGAGAAGCTGCGTTGAAGGAACTGTGTTGAAGGGAGATAGATTCAGGAGTGATATGCGGAAATATTTCTTTACAGAAAGAGTAGTGGATCCATGGAATAGTCTCCCAGTGGAGGTGGTAGAGATGAGGACAGTAACTGAATTCAAAAAAGCATGGGACCAACACAGAGGATCTCTAAAGGTAAAAAGTGGACTGTTGTAGTTGTTGTTATGGAAGGACAGACTACATAGGTAATGTGGTCTTTTTCTGTCATCATGTTTCTATGTTTCTATGAACTTTCAAGAACATATAGGGCCCTTCTTCAGGTGCTGACATCATGAGATCTGAACGAATGACATATGGAGTCTCTAAAACAGGGGCAGTTCTACAGTAACACCCTGAGACAGTTACCTCAGCTGGAAAATTTTGAGGAAGGCGGCAGTAGTGTTGACCTCATGAGGAGATGAACATAGAAGATCCTGTACTTCGCTCTAGCTGCTTCTGCACTTCTTCCTTTCCTTGGTTTTCATCTTGCCTGGCTGCAGGAGAAGCATTTGAGGATACATCATCGCCTGCTGCCAGCCTCGGAGTCCTGAGGGGGATCTCCCCAGGTCCCCAGTGCTTAGGGGGGGTACTATCTGATGCATCTTTTCAGGCAGCAAATTGTCTTCATCCACGCCTGCATCAAAGGTCAAGTACTGCAGAATCTTTTTCATTGATCCTCTAACCCAACCAACAAATTACCATCTTATCTGGTGAAACAAAGTAGGTTTAACTTAAAAATTGTGCCTTCATAATACTATATGTGAATCTGTTTAATGGCAATTGGAAGAACTCTTGTTGTACCTAGGAATGACCAACTGCTTAAATGTCTTTGAAAATGTCCCCTTAGTTTATGAACATTCTCCAAGAGCCAATAATCTGGTGTCAGGATTCAGCCCATGAGTGCTGTCTACTCCCTTTTTAACTTGTTTTCTGTATAGCAAATAGAATTTGTTCATTTATCACATATATCCAGTAAACTTGTGCATCGGACGTCTATACAAAAGCCTTATACTGAAGGATTGCTGTTCTCTTGATCTTGCTAGACAACTTTGACCATTAAGTATAGGACTGCCATCACAAAAAACAAATACATTTTAAGATGAAGCCCATATTCAAGCATTGTAACAAGAAATACATGTAAAAATACACAGGGGCAGATAATCTCCAGTGCCCATATATATCAATCCACTAAAGCTTGCAGGATATCCCTAACGAATTTGCTTGAGATAAACTTACATGTATGCTGCTTCAACTATTTTCAAATATCTCAAGCATGTTTACAGTATTTAGGATATCCTGCAAATTGAAGTGGACTCAGGCTGATGAGGTTGAAGGCTGCTTCCCCTTGGGAACACATGTACAAACATTTTGGGCTTCGTCCACTCAGACTTAGGGCATCGAAAATATTAGGTGAAATATTTGACTTCTCTGAAGAAAGCAAATCACCTCCTATGTTTTAAAAGAAAACTCAGACCTTGTCTACCTAGGAAAGCCAAGTAATGCCCTCCCTATTCAGATACCATGCAGATTGATCCACCCACTGTCATTCCAAATCGGATATACCTTACCAATTTAGTTACAAATGTCATGATTCCCTTTATCTGAAGTCAAAAAGGCAAGGGACCGACACAGAGGATCACTACATAACGAGAGAGTGAAATCAAAGCAAATGTAAATAACTTCATAAATAGAGAGGGGTAACCTGTCTGGAGCAGCAGGGGGCAACCTTAAACAAAGGCATAGAGGGGGAGTAACCTGCCCAGAGTGGCAGGTGCAGCTCTACAACTCTAGCTACCTTACTGGGCAGACTAGATGGACCATGCTGGTCCTTATCTTCAGCCATTTAATATGTTTTCCAACGTGAAGAACCATTTTCTGGGGCTTGTGGGTATGTCCCTGAGGATAAGAATGGTCTGTCTATATGCTCAGAATATATTTTAGGACTTTATGACAATGTTTTGGTGAGTGTCTGCTTCTGAAGCATTTGCTATTCAGTAAAGCCCAAATATTTTCTATTGATTTGCCCTTCAGAAGGCAAAGCATATTTGAGTGAATGGAACCCTTTCAGAGAAAGTTCACATAAGGAGTGGACTCGCCTATAAACATCTTAAGAGGCAGCCCAAGCAAATTCACAACAGTACTAGGTTCTGCAGACCAATCCTGATGGGGCCGGTCCAAATAGGAATCCTTATCTTTAAGGCTTTGTCATTAAAAAGAAACATTGTTAATACTATGACAGCTCACCCTGGCTCTATGGTAATATAATCCTAGAGCGGAGTGTATTATTATGTTTTTCATTTCCCTTTATCATAAATTAAACTCAGGATAGGCAGAGGAGAAATGCTTAAAATAGTTTATTTCAAATTGTAAATGAAATTCTTATAATACAATATATGGCAGAGAGAAATAATCAATATGCGCTGGTTATAGCATTAAGCTGAAGGAGGTATGTCAGTGCAGATTGGATCATGCTGTCTTTCTATTGATTTATCATGTCTAATTAATGTTGTTTCAAGATTGAAGGATGGTAACGTTTCTGCTTGTGTCTAAAATAAATAAATAGTTTCTGCAGGAGTGCTAGTTGCCCCATATCCAACTCAGTTTGGAGTCTATCATTTTAATTATTTGTTAAACTTGCTTTACTATGGTTATTCCTTTCAAATTCGTCTTGGGCTGTGTTGCAATTTTTTTTTGTAAGACAGTAGATAAATATTTACTCTATTTCATTCAATTGTTTTATGTGACTGCTCTTTGTTTCTTCACTGCTATCCGCTTTTTCTTGTAGATTAGAAATGTGCATCATTGTTAAGTGTCATTGAGTAGGTGTCGACCCATGACGACCGTCTGGATAGTTGTCCTAAATTGTGTTGTCTTCAGTCAGGTGGCTCTTTTGAGTTGACATTCTACCTTGCCAAGCATGATGACTTTGTCTAATGGATATCTCTTTGCATGATGTGTCCAAAGTATGAAAGTCAAAGTTTTGTCATCTGAGCTTCTAAAGAAAGCTTAGGTTTGATCTCTAATACTGACTGATTTGTTCTTTGAGCAGTCCATGGTATAAACAGTATTCGTTGCCAGCACCATAATTCAAAGGCATCAATTTTCTTCTTATCTTTTTCATTATCCAACTTTCACATCCATATGCTGTTATTGAAAAAAGCATGGCTTGAGCAAGTTGAATTTTTGTATGGAGAGAGACATCTCTGCTCTTGAGAATCTTGTCTAGGTCCTTCAAAGTCATTCTGCCAAGAGCAAAGTGTCGTCGGATTTCTTGACTGCTTGTCATTTCTTTATTGATAGTTGATCCAAATAGGTTAAAGTTATTTATTTATTTCACCGTTTTTCTATACCCCTGTATCTCCAAGCAGTTTACATGAGAAAAAAAATGGCCAACAGGGTTTTACATAGAACTTCTAATAATTATAATATTATAAGATTGTTATGGTTAGTGAGTTAACAGAAGGACATTGTAACATTGAATTGTAATACATTTTTATAATTATACATGAGTAAGTATGGGGCATGTTGGGGGGGGGGGTGGAGTTGGGCGAGTGGGGAAGGGGGAATTCTGTTTAGAATGTGAGAGGTTATTAAGTCCGATCACTTAAGATGGGTCAGTAAAGTTTCAATTTCTATTTCAATTTCTTCTCCATCAACGATGAACTTATTGATTTTGCCAGTTGTCAGGATCTTTTTCTTCTTTACATTAAGGTGCAGGCCCTTTTTAAGACTATGTTCCTTGATCTTGAGAAGCAAATGTTTCAGATCATCTTCACTTTCAGCCAGTAATGTGGTATCAGCATAGCGATGGTTGTTGATGAGTCTTCCACCAATCTTCACATCTTGGTTGACTTCATATAGTCCTGATTCACTGATTATTTGTTCTGCATATAAATTAAACAGGTAGGGGGAACAAAATGTAGCCTTGTCATACACCTTTGCTGATTTTAAACCATTCTGTTTCTCCTTGTGCCATTCAAAGTGTTCCTTCTTGAACACTGTAAAGATTGTAAAGACTGTACAAGAGAACTATCAGGTGTTCTAGTATACCCATGCTTCTTAATGTGGCCCAGAGTTTCTCATGATTTACACAGTCAAAAATCTTGCTGTAATCAATAAAACACATATAGATATCCTTTTGGTATTCTTCTGTCTTTGCAAGGATCCATTTCACATCCATGATGATGTTTCTCGTTCCTCACCCTTTCCTAAACCCTGCCTGCACTTCAGGCAGTCTCGTTCTAGGTATGGTTGTGGTCTCTGCTGAATAATCTTGAGTAGACTCTTGCTGGCATGTGGGATCAGAGTGATTGTGTGATAATTTCCAGTCAGTTGGATCACCTTTCTTTAGCATTGTTATAAACATAGATCTTTTTCAGTCAGTTGGTCATGATGTCTTTCAAATTTCCCGGCAGAGTCTTGTAAGTATAGTAACAGCTACATCTGAGTGCTGTAATGCTTCAGTAGGAATGCCATCAATGCCCGGTACTTTGTTCTTTAATAAGGCTTTCAAATGCTGCTTCAACTTCTTCTTGGCTCCTGATGATAAGGTACGGGGTTGAAAAGGCTGCTGTTCCACTTGATCTTTGAGGTATAATGTATCTGTATATTATTTCCATCTTTTCTTAATCTTCTCAGCATTATACAACATAGATTCGTGAGCATCTTGTAACATTCCAATTTGAGGCTGGAATTTTTTCTTTAACTCTCGTAGGTTTAAAAAAGTCAATCTTGTTGTTCCTCTCATAGTTTCTGATTCTATTTCCTTGCATACACTATTGTAGTGCTTCTTGTCTTGAGTTGCTGCATGTTGGAAATCTCTGTTGAGTTCTGCGCTTGCCTCTTTCTCCTCTGGCTTTAGCTTCTCTGCATTTCTGGGCAATTTTCAGAGAGTTTCTTCAATCATCCATTTTGGCAATTTTGCTTTTTTACCTTTTGTAGAGACTTCTCGCTTTCTTCCAATGCAACCTTCCTGATGTCATCCCATAACTCTTCTGGAGCTCTGTTATTTGTATCTAAAGCAGCAAATCAATTTTGCCGGCAGTCTTTAAATTCCGATGGCATATTCTCAAGGTCATATTTTACTACATTCATGAGTGGCTTGCTCTTTTTCAACTTTAGCTTGTTTGCATACTAGTAGTTGGTGATCTGTATTACAGTCAGCTCCAGGTTTTGTCTTTGTTGATATTATAAAGTTTTTCCATCATTGACTTCCACAGATATAGTCAATTTGATTTTTGTGCAATCCATTGTACGAAGTCCATGTGTCATTTCCGCTTGTGTTGCTGGAAGGTGTTTGAAATGAATAGATCATTGGTCTTGCAGAATTCTATCAGTCTTTCTCCAGCTTCATTTCTTTTGTGAAGTCCATATTTTCCAACCACTTTGCCTTCTTTTTTGCTAACTTTTGTGTTCCAATCACCCATGACTATCAGGATATCATGTTTGCCTGTTCTGTAAATTTCAGCTTGTACTTGTTCATAGAACTCAACAACTTTATCTTCTTCTGTGTTGGGACATATACCTAAATTCTAGTTGTGCAAATGGGCATTCTTCGTGGACTAATAGAAATTAAGCATTCACTGACTGCATTGTATTTCATTACAATCCTTGCACGTTTTTTTATAAATGCAAAACTATTTCTTCTTTGTCTTTCATTCCAGAATTGTAGACCATGTGATCATCAGATTCAAAGTGCCCGCTGCCAGTCCATTTTAGTTTGCTGACACCCAACAGATCGAGTTGAACACGTTCCATTTCATTCTTGATCACCTCCAACTTCCTTGATTCATGCTTCGTATGTTCCATGTCCCAATATGTAAGACATCATTGCAGCTTCTGACTCTCATTTCATGCGCAGCTACATCAGCAGTCAGATGTCCTGAGGGATTTGATCCAACTACATCATAAATGCTGGTTTTACTCTGAAAACTCTTCAGCTTCTCCCCAGTAGCCAGTTGAGTGCCTTCCGACCTGGGGGTCTTATCTTCCAGCACTATAGTGCAATTTGTTTTGTTGTGACTATCGTGTCAAGATTCCGAAGTAGATTGCCAGGCCTTTCTTCCATGCAGGTAATTCTAGTGTTGTTGCCATTGTCCCAGAAATGTGATCCACCATCCCTTTGTGCTGCTGTCCAGATGGGTGGTTTGTCTAGCCTGGCACCTCAGCTGAGGCCTGCCCATCTTGGTAGACCCTGCCAGTAGTTAAACTACCGATAGCTTAGCTCTCAGCATCACAGATGCACACAAGCCTCACAGCACGACAAGCTGCAAACCAAGCAAGGGAGAAAAGTGTAGTCAGTCATCAAAAAAAATGGGGAAAATTAAGAATGAATTTAAGGAAGCCTGGAGCAGGTGAGAGGGTATAGCTTAAATTCAATACAGTAATGGGAACTAAGGTGTTGCACGTAACACACCAATAGCACTGAAATTGTGACATGTTAGGTGCAACGCCTGTGTGTTAATTGTCGGAGGCAAGGAAAGCATTTTCCAGGCAGTTGTCTCTTGTCCCCTAACATAGGTGCAGTTATCACTTTGTTTGCACTGCATGTTAACTGCACTGATCTCTCCATGCTCACTCTCCATTCCTAACCTGCACACTCATGACCCCAACATGGCTTGCACAGTTAGTGTGGGAATCATCCTGCACTACCTGTCGTGGCCCTGTGTTAGCTGGCAATGTGTTCCCCAGCAGACCTTCAGCATGCACCAGAAAATGTGCTGCCAACTGGTGCCCATTAGTAAAAGACACCCATAATGTCCTTATGTACTGAGGGTACAGGAAAATATGGGAGTTCCAAATGACAGAAAAAATCCGGGGTGATTATACCTCTGCTACCTTTTCTTCCTTACCTTTGCTACCCTTTCTTCCTTTTGGAGGAGTGGAGGAGTGGCCTAGTGCTTGAGGCAAGGTACTTCAGGCCAGAAGGTCAGGGGTTCAAATCCCACTAGAGGACAGCAACCTTTGGGCTGGAAGGACTGGGGTTTCTAGTCCCACAGGTGCTCCTTGTGGTCTTGGGCAAGCCACTTAACCCTCCATAGCCCATGTTCCCTGTAAAATAGTTATCTCTAAGTTATAATGCCCTGTTCAATGTAAACCACACTGATGCAGAATAGCACAGTATATAAGAGAATATAAATAAATAAATACATTTTCTATGATATCTGAGGAGCAAACCATTCACCTTCTTTCCTCATCCAAACTCACTACCTGATCCTATTCCCACTCATCTCCTTAGCTCCATCTCCTCCACTGTAGGCTCTTTCATCTCACATATTTTTAACCTATCGCTCTCCACTGCAACCATCAAGCATGCTGTGCTCACTCCTCTCCTCAAGAAACCCTCACTTGACCCTACCTATCCTTCTCACTATTGACCCATCTCCCTTCTCCCCTTCATTTCTTAACTACTTGAACATGCGGTTCATCACCATTGCCTCAACTTTCTTTCCTCTCAAGCCCTTCTGGACCCTCTACACTCTGGCTTTCGTCCTTTGCATTCTACTGAAATGGTTCTTGCCAAAGTCTCCAGTGACCTGCTCCTGGGAAAATCCAAGGGCCTTTACTCAATCCTCATCCTTCTTGACCTGTCTGCTGCTTTTGACACTGTTGACCACAACCTACTTCTTGATACTTCGTCCTCACTTGGTTTTAAGGGCTCTGTGCTATACTGCTTCTCTTCTTATCTCGCCCATCACTCTTTGTTTGTTCTGGTGGATCCTCCTCTACAGCATTCCCGCTCTCAGTTGGTATACCCCAAGGATCTGTCTTGGGTCCACTCCTTTTCTCTCTTTATAACCAATCCTTTGGTATGCTCATCTCTTCCCAAGGCTTTCAGTACCATCTTTATGTTGATGACTCCCAAATCTACCTCTCTACACCTGAAACTCTCTGGCAATCCAGGCCAGGATCTTTGCCTGCCTTTCTGACATTGCTGTTTGGATGTCTCATCACAGCTTGAAATTGAACATGGCCAAAACTGAGCTTCTTATTTTCCCCCTAAACCCTCCTCTCCCCTTCCTCCGTTCTCAGTCTCTGTGGATAACTCTACTCCTCCCAGTCATCTTTGACCATCTTTGGGTTGTCTTTGACTCTTCCATCTCCTTCTCCACACACATATAACTGATAGAGAGGGAGGAGTGGCTCAGTGGTTGGGACAGGTTACCTCAGGCCAGAGGGCTGAGGGTTCAATTCCCACATGGGGACAAGCAACCTCAGGCCAGAGGGACTGGGGTCTCTAGTCCCATGGCCACTCCTTGTGGCCTTGGGCAAGCCACTTAACCCTCCATTGCTTCAGGTACACTTAGATTGTGAGCCCTTTGGGGACAAGGGAATAAAAGGTACCTGTTAGTATACATGTAAACCACACTGATTCTAAAGAGCACAGTATAAAAAAGAAATAAATAAAATAGCTAAAACCTGCCATTTCTTTCTCTACACAATTCTTTTACATGTGTCTGTACAGCCCTGCATACCTCTTGAAGCGCTAGATAAATGTGCAGCAGTAGTAGGAGTAGTAGTTACCTCTAAAGACCAATGTCAGGATTATCATATAAATGAATAATATTAATCGGTACTTTGTAAGTTCAATGGGTACGAACATTTTGGAGGCACAGTCATTTAGAATAATTGTATTTTGCCAGTTGTAGGTTCAACTCTTGGCTAACTGGTATTGCTATGCATCCTCATGCAGAGGGTTACTAGTTTGATTCCAAGTCCAGGTCAAAACTATAAATTAAATAGACATAATCAAACTGCCATGACCAGTTCTGGCTGAGGAAAGATCTTCTGATATAGCAATTTGTTAAGAAAACTACTTCAGACAAAATTAAAACTCTCTAATATGCCTATCATTGATCCATTTAACCCATAAAACTCTCAGAGCAGCACAAACACCACGGATACTGCTGGAACCCTCTACGTGCAAGTGTGTCCATTCCTGCCAGCACATAGATGCCTCTCTGGGGGAATTTTCAGGTACCCTGTTTGATAAAGTCGCGCATGTTGCTTTTATTAAATAGGTGCGACAAAGAAGCCTATCTACCTTGACAGCATAGGCATCCTTTTATAAAATTATCTTCTAGGTGTGCACTTTCTAATGTGTTTATAATTTATGATAAGCAGGTGCCAAAGTAAATCATTAGAAAGCATCACTCAAACCAATATTTTTGAACATTTAGACAAAACAATAACTTCACGATGGAGAAACATGAAGGCAAAGACAACATGCAGCCTGTGAAAACAGTGTTGGTGAGCTCAAGATTGGAGTGTTCCTCTGGCAAAGAAGAAATCGATCCCAAAAATGGTCTTAGGGGCATCCCAGTTCATCTCAGCGCTGGTTTTTATGTTCACATACTCCTGGTAGTCATCTTGGTCATTGCAACTAGAGAGTAGCAGCCTCTGGTTTTGGGTACCTTCAAAATTTATTTCCCAAGTCATGTGTCTGTTGTGCCTATTCCTATATCCATTAGAGATGGACATTCATAGAAACAACATGGAATCTATCAAGTTTAAACCAAAACCCTCAAATTTCAGATTTTTCCCATGTTGTCAACAGAGCACACTATTTGAGCAATACACACACCACTGAGCAGTAGGGTGCTATATTGAGCAGTAAGGTATTGTATGGACAGCATTGCTCCTGAAACAGTTGAAAAAAATGTTTTAAGAACCCAAATAAAGCAAAAACTTCCTGTAAATGGCATGGGAATCTAAACTAAAGGAAAATATTTGGCCTAAACACGCTTAAAATCCAGCTGTAGTTCTATAAGAAACAAATGTCATGTTTTGAAATATATAGCTTAAATTGTTTGATCAGCATGTGTTATACCAAACATACATGAATATTCCTTAAAAAATTGCTATGCTTAGAGAAAGGACATTAAGAGCTGAAGTCAAGTTGAATAATT
Source organism: Ichthyophis bannanicus (assembly GCA_033557465.1). Classification (NCBI taxonomy): domain Eukaryota; kingdom Metazoa; phylum Chordata; class Amphibia; order Gymnophiona; family Ichthyophiidae; genus Ichthyophis; species Ichthyophis bannanicus. The sequence continues at coordinate 742,552,509 of CM066031.1, read as the reverse complement.
GCTGTATTATAGCATTTACTTGCTTCAGTTGCTCTGACAAATGGAAGTTCTGAGTAAACCACACTATAGTGCATTGCAAAAGCAGACAAGAATGTTTAAATCGTAGGAACAAATCTACAATATAAACTCCTAAAATTCAAGTAAAAAAATAGTCCACAAAAGCAAAACAGAGGAGAGCCAGAGGAATTTCTCTTGGAGCAGACAAAAGGGTACACAGCATGAATGCATTGTACACACAGCCCAAGTCCTTTGCTGCAGCTTTTGTAGCAATTCAATTTTGCTGCGTCGTCAGTTTCTAGCCAGTCCTTCTACATCACCTGCAGGGTATTTTTCTTCTGTCTGCTCTCCTGATCTTCAGCCATTGACTTCCAGAACATTCAACACCATCTGCACCAAAGAATCAGTTGATGGACCACCAGCAAAAATTTACAAATCTCCCCCAGAAGACCTCAAAAGGCCTTTGAAAAAGTAAAGGAAGGGGTTGTTTATTAATAAAGTGCAAGGACATTCATTTGCAACAGTAATGTCTTCCCATACTAAGGAAAATAAAACAACCCTCTGCCACCCCTTTGATAAATTCCTTAAAGCACAGTATAAGGTTTCTATTCTTAAAGAAACACAAATGTAAGCAATGTTCTCTTAGGCTTCCGCAGCTAATATCATGATCTTTGCAGTTTTCCAGGTCATGCCACATCTTAGAAATTCATAAGCAAAGATCCCCTCGATAATAAACGAGGGGATCTTTGCTTATGATTTCACATTTATCCTCTTGAGAAGGGTTTATATTATATTACATCTTAGAAAGTGGAACCAATGTTTCAGCCATCATACTGAAATGTCAATTCCAGGTGGCATCAAAGATAGTGTGGTAAGGAGGGTGCAGCCCAGCTAGGGAAAACTAAAAAAAAGAAGGATTTTTCTTCTTTGCGGGGGATGGGCGCACAAAACCACATACTCCATACTAGAAGCCCTGAAAGGAACCTAGGGGGCAGAGCTAAGGGTAAACCAATCCCAGACCACAGGACAACCCTGCATAGGAGTAGGAGGTCCAAGTGGAGGAGCCAGGAAGGGAGTTGCCCTGCTCAGCAGTTAACAGGAAAAAAACAAACACAAGAAGGAGAGCCAGTTTGAGTTTGGAAGGGGCTGTGAGCAGAAGGTCCAGGAGGAGTGCAAGAGCAAGCACAAGTGGCAGTTGCAGTTCAAGGCCTAGCCCAGGTTCGAGTCCAGTTCCCAGGAGGCACAGACAGGAAAGATCTGGGGCCAAGCTGAGGAGAACCTTTGCAGCCAAGGAGAGCAGCAAAAGGAGGAACCATTATAAAGGCAGCCAAGGAAGGTACGCAGGGAACAAGCATTGCCAGCAGGATAGTTCTTGCTCTGACTCAGAGGAGACTTTCATACCCCTGAAGGCTCAGCCCAGCAAGAAATATCTCACCAGGGAGGTTAAACAGGAGAGACCCCCAAGAGACCGGCTTGGAGAAGGCAAGGCCAGGCAATGGGAGAGACTGTTTAATCTTGTGAAGACTCTTAAGGAAAAGACACCAGAGCACTTTCATGAAGCACCCAGCTGTAGCTCAATTGAGAGCATGGAGGTAGGCCCTGAGGAAAGTGTTGTTGAGTCTGAGGTCTCTGAGATGGAATGTGAGCTGTGCACTAAGATACACTAGTAATGTGAGCTAGAAACAGTGGAATATAAAAAGAGGCTGTTGCAATTTAAAGACAGTTTCAGAAGCTGGAAGAGAGGAGTAAGCCTGAAGGAAAAGGGTTAAGAATCTCTCCTAGGAAGCAAAAACTGCAGAACCTCAGTGAAGGCCCAAACAGCTGAAACTGTTTGTGTGTGTGTGGCAACAGCAGGCTTGAAGCTGATAACCCATTCACTGTATGAAGAGTTTTACAAATGCTTTTGTTTTATAATGTTAAGCAATTGCAGTGAGGAACAGAAACTGCTGTGAGTTTATTCCAAGTTACAATGTTTTGGACATTTTGATTTCTGGAGAAGTATCCTGTATTTTCTTTTGTCTGGAAAAAAGTCATGCTTGAAGAATTTTATGTTCACCACTTACCAGCCTGGAAACCGAATAAAATTTCCTGTGCGCTTTATTAACCACTTGGCTCTTCCTTTCGGACACAACTACACAAAAATCCTAGAAAGGGATATCAGATGGCCAGCCGTCCCTACTAGGCAGCCGCCTGGTAGGGGCGCGAGCGTCACAATAGTTATAAGCAATGTTTATCTATGATGTTCCGTGACCAAAGAATGCTCCAATAACCCAGTGCCTCCTCTTGGTTTAGATGAAGATATATAATACTCTTTGATAAGAGGAGGCAAAGCCACTTTTAGAACTGATAGGGCCTCTCTCAAGTATTTCTTAAACATATTTCCAGAAAGAGAGACAGAAACCTTTGAAAAAATTCAACACACTCAGTTTATTGTCCATGTTCTTTGATGTAAAGAAATCTTATACTTAACCATTTCCACCTGGACCAAGCGCATTCTCTTCTAATCCCAGTTCCACCTGGACTTCCTGCACCCTCTTATATTCTTTCCATATTCTGGTCCAGACTGAGTCTGAATTTTCTGTTGCACATCTCAAGTAAGGTCAATTACCATTAAATTAGACATAACTCAAGGTCACTCTGGGCAGCAGCAGAATGGGATAGTGTTGACGGCGGAGGATCACATTTTTGTGACAACGGCAACAACACCAAACAAACTGCGCAGAAGAAAGGCCCGGCAATCTACTTCTGTATCTTGCCATGAAAACCCAATGGATAGTTAAAACAAAACAAATTGTGCTATGGTGCTGGAAGATGAGATCCCCAGGTCGGAAGGCACTCAACTAGCTATTGGGGAAGAGCTGAAGACTTTTCAGAGTAAAGCCAGCATTTATGATGTGGTTGGATCAAAGCCCTTGGGAAGTCTGACTGCTGATGTAGCTGCGCATGAAATGAGAGTCAGAAGCTGTAAAGATGTCTTACGCATTGGAACATGGAACGTACGAAGCATGAACCAAGGGAAGTTGGAGGTGGTCAAGAATGAAATGGAACATGTACAACTTGATCTGTTGGGTGTCAGCGAACTGAAATGAACTGGCATCGGGCACTTTGCATCAGATGATCACATGGTCTACTATGCTGGAAATGAAAGACAAAGAAGAAATGGTGTTGCATTTATAATAAAGAAGCTTGCAAGAACTGTAATGAAATACAATGCAGTCAGCGAACGCTTAATCTCTATTCGTCTACGAGGATTGCCTATCAACACAACTATAATTCAAGTATATGTCCCAACAACAGCTGCAGAAGAGAATGAAATTGAAGAGTTCTATGAACAAGTACAAGCTGAAATTGACAGAACATGCAAACAGGATATCCTGATAGTCATGGGTGACTGGAATGCAAAAGTTGGCAACAAAGAAGAAGGCAAAGTAGTTGGAAAATATGGACTTGGCAACAGAAATGAAGCTGGAGAAAGACTGATAGAATTCTGCAAGACCAATGATCTATTCATCTCAAACACCTTCTTCCAGCAACACAAACGGCGACTGTACACATGGACTTCACCCAATGGATTGTATAAAAATCAAATTGACTACATCTGTGGAAGTCAACGATGGAAAAGTTCTATAACATCAACAAAGACAAAACCTGGAGCTGACTGTGGTACAGATCATCAACTACTAGTATGCAAACTCAAGCTAAAGTTGAAAAAGAGCAAACCACTCATGAATGCAGCAAAATATGACCTTGAGAATATACCACTGGAATTTAAAGACTGCCAGCAAAATCAATTTGCTGCTTTAGATACAAATGACAGAGCACCGGAAGAGTTATGGAATGACATCAAGAAGGTTGTGTTGGAAGAAAGCGAGAAGTCTCTACAAAAGGTGAAAAAGCAAAAGCGGCCAAAATGGATGACGGAAGAAACTCTGAAAAATTGCCCAGAAACGCAGAGAAGCTAAAGCCAGAGGAGAAAGAAAGACAATCGCAGAACTCAACAGAGATTTCCAATGTGCAGCAAGACAGGACAAGGAAAAGTACTACAATGACACTTGCAAGAAAATAGAAGCAGAAACTATTAGAGGAAGAACAAGATCGGCTTTCCTAAAGCTACGAGAGTTAAAGAAAAAGTTCCAGCCTCAAATTGGAATGTTACAAGATGCTCAAGGTTATTTATTTATTTATTTATTTATTTTATTTTAACATCTCTTATATACCGTTCTATGTTGAATGATGCTGAGAAGATCAAGAAAAGGTGGAAGGAATATACAGAGTTTTTATATGATAAAGATCAAGTGGAACAACAACCGTTTCAACCTGTACCTTATGATCGGGAACCATTGGTGATGAAAGAAGAAGTTGAAGCAGCATTAAAAGCCTTATCAAAGAACAAAGCACCAGGCATTGATAGCATTCCTATAGAAGTATTGCAGCAATCTGATGCAGCTGTTACCATACTTACAAGGCTCTGCCAAGAAATATGTAAGACAACATCATGGCCAACTGACTGGAAAAGATCTGTGTTTATACCAATACTAAAGAAAGGTGATCCAACTGACTGTGGAAATTATCGAACAATCACTCTGATCCCACATGCCAGCAAGATTCTACTGAAGATTATTCAAAAGAGACTACAACCATACCTGGAACAAGAACTACCTGAAGTGCAAGCAGGGTTCAGGAAAGGGCGAGGAACAAGAGACATCATTGCGGATGTGAAATGGATCCTTGAAAAGACCAAAGAATACCAAAAGGATATCTATTTGTGCTTTATCGACTATAGCAAGGCTTTTGACTGTGTAAACCATGAGAAACTCTGGGCCACATTAAGAAACATGGGTATACCAGAACACCTGATCGTTCTCTTGCACAATCTGTACATTGATCAAGAAGCAACAGTTTGAACGGAACAAGGAGAAACAGAATGGTTTAAAATAAGCAAAGGTGTAAGACAAGGCTGCATACTTTCCCCCTACCTGTTTAATTTATATGCAGAACAAATCATCAGAGAAGCAGGATTGTATGAAGACAACAGAGGTGTGAAGATTGGTGGAAGACTCATCAACAACCTTCGCTATGCTGATGATACCACATTACTGGCTGAAAGTGAAGATGATCTGAAACATTTGCTTCTCACAATCAAAGAACATAGTCTCAAAATGGGCCTGCACCTTAATATAAAGAAGACAAAGATCATGACAACTGGCATAATCAACAGGTTCATCGTTGAAGGAGAAGAAATTGAAATTGTGAACAACTTTAACCTACTTGGATCAACTATCAATAAAGAAGCAAGAAGCAGTCAAGAAATCAAACGACACATTGCTCTTGGCAGAATGGCTATGAAAGACCTAGATAAGATTCTCAAGAGCAGAGATGTCTCTCTCAATACAAAGATTCGACTTGTACAAGCCATGGTATTTTCAATAACATCATATGGATGTGAAAGCTGGGCAGTGAAAAAGACAGACAGGAAGAAAATTGATGTCTTTGAATTATGGTGCTGGCAGCGAATACTGTGTATACCATGGACTGCCTTAAGAACAAACCAGTCGGTACTAGAGGAGATCAAACCTAAGCTTTCTTTAGAAGCTCAGATGACAAGACTTCGACTTTCATACTTTGGACACATCATGCGAAGAGAGAGATCATTAGAGAAAGACATCATGCTTGGCAAGATAGAAGGTCAACGCAAACGAGGAAGGCCAGCAATGAGATGGATCGATACAATAACAGCAGCTACGGGTACCAGTCTGTCAACAATGAGCCACCTGACTGAAGACCGAACAGTTTAGGATAGCTATCCAGAGGGTCGCCATGAGTCGACTCCGACTCGACGGCACTTAACAACAACAACAACGAGGTCACCTCTGCTGGTTTCTTCAGCACTGGGATATTTATTCCAGTCCTGGCAGCAGGCAGCCTTTGGGGACTGCACAGCAATAGATAGCACAGAATCCAGATAAGCTCCATCAATCTGGTCGTGATCCAAGTTTTTTCTCCTCTCAAGCTGCTATCAGCACTTTCCATTCAATTGATCGACTTTCTGAAGTCACCAAGTGTTAGAGGTTCCCCTGTTGATGCAAGCCTATTGCCTTCCAGGCACAGCAATGCCAAACTCTCCATACCGGGAGACTATCATGGGGGGGCGCGGTCCTTCCTCTCACCCAGGTTCAATTTTGCCAGCCAAGGAAGCCACCACTTCAAATAGCTCCACAGTAGCTCTTTTGGGGGGGAATACTATACAGACTGATATATCAACTCTGCAATGGTTATCCATTTAGCTGCCGGGTCTTCTGTGAGTCAGGAGGAAAATTCATACTTTCGCCTTGCTTTCCCCATTGCAAATGTTAGAGGGATCCACTAATATGGAAAATGAGCTTAATGCGTTTCATCCTTAGAAACATATCTTGCTTCTGCATGTTCATTCCTGTTAATTGGTTCTCCAAGCCTGCCTACACTAGGCGACTGAATGTCTATGAAGTGATGTAATTATTTTTAGTTGAATTGAGAGGAAGCATGCCCAAGAAAGAGATCAGAAGCCAAAGAGTATAAACTTCCTAAGCACAATGCCTATAAGTGCCATCTACAGCATATTATTTTACTTTGGACACAACTTTGGAGCATGGATGGAGATTTCCATGACCGTGGAACAATTCAAGCCACTGGTGATGTCACATTTCATTTAAGATAAGCGACCATATATGCTGTTTTGAAATTCTATTCCAAGTTTGAATTGTACACTATGCATATGATGGTGGCCTTAATATGAGCTGAAATGATGCCATCTAATAACACATTAGCAGCTGATATCTTATGTTGATGTCTCTTCATTTAACATATCAAACATGTTTAAATACAAACCGTGTATCCTGCTTATTCATTTTCACATTGCATTGCTGTGTGGTACACAGTGTCATAGAATCTATTTTTTTATTTTAGCTATGGTTTGTTAGGCTTGATAAACCACTTTTTGCACACAGTCAAAGTGGTTTACAATAAAACGTCTTGTGCAAAAGAAAGGACCTCCATGTTATTTCTAAAGAAGGGAAAGAGGAAAAAAGACAGGCAAGGGCAGTAGGACCCAGGACACTATCCAGGAATCTCAAAGGCAGCTCAAAGAGGTACATTTTTTAAGGAGGAATGAAATCATTTGAGAAGCTGCTCAAGATGGAGATGGGGGGGGGGGGGTGTAGACTGTTCTAGAGCATTGGAGCTATGAAGGATAATGCAGACTGTCAGGTGGTTTCATTGTTAGCTTTGGATAGCAAGGGAATATGTAGACTGTTACCATGCATTGAGCAGAGTGAGCGAGTAGGGGTGTGTAGAGTGATGAGTAAGGAGAGGTAATGCTTGTGAAGTGCTTTGTAGGCCAGAGTTAAAATCTTATAGTGAATATGGAATTTTATTGGAAGCCAATGGTGGTGAATCAATAGCGGGGTAACATTATCATACTTGAGGGCCTGAGAAAGTATGTGGTCAGTGGTATTTTGGATTGATTAGAGATGTTTTCATTCATAAGGCGGCAAGTCGGAATAAATGACATTGCAGTAATCAAGATGAGAAACTACCTTTCTGAGGAGGACTGTGGTCTCCTGACAGTCCCCATGACACCCAAACATGTTCACACCCCCAAAATGTCCCATCACACACACATACATAGCCCCTGATACTCCCCATGACACACAAGCACACCCACAAGTACACAAACACACATGCGTGAATTCCCCAACACTTCCTATGAGAAACACATATGAACCCTCACACAAAAGGGCAAAAGGGTCAAGAAAGGAGTGAATGGCATGGAATTGGCAGAGGGTGAGAAATGAAGATTTCATTACCTGACTAATTAGGGAAAAAATAAAGTTCTGAATCTAGCAGTACTCCTAGGCATTTTAAGGAAGGTTTCAGAGTCATGGGAGTGCCTTCTAAGAGAGGCACAATTGAGGGGGTAGTCAAAATTCCAGTAAGCCATGTGGCAGTGGTCTTTTTGGGTTAAGTTTACACGGGGCTTTTTTTGAGGGGGTACATTGTGGAATGGAGTACTGGCACCTTTTTCATTTCCTGCTAAAATCAACCCATGCTCCTCATGTCTTCAGAAAGAGCCCTGTCTATGAGTAGCAGAAGCTTTTTTCCTAGGAAAGATGCACTGAGTTTAAGGCAGTTATCTCGACGTCATGTTGCGATCTTAGCCAAGCAAGAGTTTACCAGGGATAAATAAGGGTGGAGACTATCTGTGCAGATGAGAAAAAGGATGTTATCTGTATAAGTGCATATGGAGATACCAGAACGTTGGATAAGAGTTGTCAGGGGGCTTAAGAAAATATTATAAAGGGAGGGAAAGAACATAGAACCCTGTGAAACTTTGTAGGACGAGGGGCACGTACTGGAGTGAGAATTATGCATAGAAAGCTGGAAGGAATGATCTCGAAGGAAAGAGGCAAACCCGGAGAGTATAGCTCCTCAGATGGCAATGCTGTACAGGTGGCCAGAAGAAAGGCTATTACGAGTGCATACAATTGGATGCATCCCGGATGCATTTTCTTCTAGCCAGCAGGATGGAATAGGGTCTAAAGTGCAAGTACTTTTCCAAGTAGCAGTGCCAAGTAAATGTATAATGCAGTCACCATGGTGGAACATATGTATAGTAGTAATATTCAACCTTTATACATATAGCCAAGCTGTTTAGCTTAGGATGGGGTAGGCACGTTTCATTTAGGTGTAACGCCTACTGTTGAGGGAAATTGTATGTCTATACAGGTTTGTTCGTGCATGCATAATCATGCACAAATAAGCATATTCTTGCCCAGGGTTGAGTCGTGTGGTGGAAGAAGTTCAGACTGATTTCACAGTCTGAAGTCTTATGAGATTAAAAATGGGGAAATCAGCCCGCTCTTCCTGCACTTCATGGCTCAGTTCTGTAGAGAGCGCTCACAGTAGGTGGTGTTAACTGGATTTCCCGCTCTTCCTGCACTTCACGGCTCAGTTCTGTAGAGAGCGCTCACAGTAGGTGGTGTTAACTGGATTTCCCGCTCTTCCTGCACTTCACGGCTCAGTTCTGTAGAGAGCGCTCACAGTAGGTGGTGTTAACTGGATTTCCCGCTCTTCCTGCACTTCACGGCTCAGTTCTGTAGAGAGCGCTCACAGTAGGTGGTGTTAACTGATGCATTTTTCAGGAGCTGCAGCCAGAGATAAGATTTGGTGACTAAAGAAGCAATGGATGAAGGGGGGGGGGGATGAGGGAGAGAGGGAGAGGGACTCATTGAAACCTGGAAAGGGGGGTGGGTCAATGAAGAGAGAAGCACATACACACACAGCCCCCATGACACACACAAACACATTTGTACCCCAACACTTCCCATGATACATACTCATACACACAAGTGCACACTTCCAGATACACAAACAGATATGCGTGCAGCCCCCAACACTTTCTATGAGACACACATATGAACCCTCACACATGCCCGATTCTGGAAATGGGAGATATGCACCTGTGTGCCATATTGCTAGTATACACGTTTCACTTGTCTATAGTGGGGTATTTTAGAAGCCCTATTTGTGAGTTAGAAGTGTGAAAACAGGCACTTAAATGTCCAAATCACGGAGATTTCCCAGGAGCCATTTTAGAAAATATGTCTATTTGAATATTGACCCAACAGAATATACAGTAGATGTAAGGTCCATTACTGTCCATTTCCATGTATGCTGTAACTCAATATCTATGACTGCTAATGCATTTCTTAAATGAGAAATGCTGCAATGAAATCTAGAATTAATAGGGAAAGCAAACCGCAGCTTACTTCAGGTTGTTTAGCACAAATTAAGCAATTAGAATAATGCAGCGTGATATAGTTTTTTACGGGGTAATTTTAAAAGGAGCTGTATAAAATTACATGGCATTAGCATGTGTAAGTCATATCTTTTCAATGACCTGCTTGCATGGATGGGGGCGTTACATGAGTATTTTAGCCAGTCGCTATTTTATAAGTATGTGCATTAGGTTGATGACATGGATTTTGGCTGCAGGCATGCACGGGAGCTGAATTTGGGAAGAGCATGGGCAGAGGGCAAAAGTTGCACACTTAAGTGATAAAATGGGCTGCAATCCAGCTGGAACATTGGGTTGGCGCAAGTGCTCGCACACGTCTTCAGCCGTTTAGACTTAAAGACAAGTGGCTCCCTGCTTTTTCTTATAAAATAGGCTTAAGATACAAAACTCATTTCTTGGCTAGAATAACTTCTTTTAATGAAGACTTGTTTGATTGAAGCTTTATTTTTGATGTTGCCCATGGATGGAAAAAAAAAAACCTTCATAAAAGAATTTGCAACTAGAGCATAAAGCATAAACGCTGATGACAGACTGAAAAGGCAATCTACCATCAGTGTTTGTGTACTTCAATGATGACGACGATAATAATTATAGTGATATTTCAGAAAACAGGGGGAGAATCTCCTTCCCTTGACAGGCTAGCCTCTCATATTTCACCACACAGTATTTAAGACAGTTTGCAGGTATAAAGAATCAGATTATCCATGATGAATGGATGCTGTAAGTGTTTAAAAGTTCAGGAAAATACAGGGGTATATTAATAAGATTCACAAAGGGAAATTAGCATTACAAAACTGCAGGCTTACTTTCTTTGATTAAATCTGAATACATCAAGGATAATTATGCTCCATTAATGAAAAAAGATAGATGAGAAATTAATAGCATGTATTTACCTGGGAGCATGACACAAAACGATTTTGCTTGGAAGGTTCAGTTCTTCCCTGTATCTTGCATTCCTGTATGTAATGTACTTATCCACTGATCATTCCAGGAGTTTGCTCTGTCTCTTATATCCTGAAACACTCGCGGCCTCCGCACTGCTGAGGATTAGACAGAGCTTTGTGTCTTGCTATACTTAGTTTGTTGCTTTAGTATAATGTGATATATGTTTTACAGGCTGTATTCGCCAGAACAGGACTCCCTCTGCTCAACTAGCTCCGCCTCCTATTCCTCTGACATAAGCACGACAACTTCTGAGCAGCTGGTTTTATCTATGAAGACACGCACCCAAGGAGCTGGTCCTGCTCCTTTGGCAAGCTCCTTGGGGCAAGATTCAGTGGCCTCTGTTTGCTTAAGTGGATTGCGCTAGAAGTAGTGTGCCTTCAATGCGCCTTTCCTGAGCAATTATATACTATTCACGAGTCTACTGTCAAACTTAGACATGGCGGCATTCAAGATCATTATTTCCTCGTTGCCATTGGCAGATCAGTAATCTTATATATTGCTCTTTCACCAAAACTGTTTGCAATGGTTTGGTGTGTAATAAGGTAAGGGTTTTTAATTCCTCCAACCCTTCCATCACCATGGTCCTTCTTAATTTCTGGTCGGTAAAAATCTAAGTCGGCTCTCATCTCTGATCTGCTATTAACCCAAACCTTTGATGTTCTACGTCTCACTGAAACATGGTTACTTGATGGTGAGGAATCCTATCTGACTCAATGTCTACCAATTAATTATTCAGCTATCTCAGCTCCTAGACTATCTAGGCACAGTTTTCCATAGATCCTCTATTGCCATTTCTAAATTGGCTCATAACCAATGCCCTTATATCCTAATGTGGAATCCCTCCTTCTTAAGCTCGATGCCTCATCTAGCCTGCATTTGTTACTACTCTATTGGCCCCCTGCACTTTCCACGTCATCATGGGATTCCATCCAGCAGTTGATTCTCGATATCACATTATCGTATTCTAATCTCCTAATACTCGGAGATTTCAATGTTCATTGTGATAGTCCAGCCATGCTCAGTGATAGAACCTTTAGTAATTAGATCATGGACTCTTGCAGCATGTTCATTCCCCCACACATTTAGCAGGACATATCTTGGATCTCTTAATTACATTGCAGGATTCTGCTGTACAAATTTCAGCCCTCAATGTTCTTTTTCTTCCTTGGACCGATCATGCTCTTCTGTGCTTCGCTATATCCTTACCAAACCATGTTCATGGTGCATAGCTTTTGTTGAATAAGACAGTAACCACATCCAGACATATTACTGCTCATACTCAGGCAGTTTTTCCATCAGCGGACACTCTTTTCTCTGATGATTTTTTCGCACTTTCTATTGATGCCCAGGCTACCTCATGGGATGCTACTTTGTCGTTCAGCATTGGATATCGTGGCCCCATGTAAGGAATGTATACAGCCTGTACACCATTCTTTTAAATGGTTGCATGAAGACCTTTGCCTGCTTAGATGTCAGACTAGGGCTGTGGAAAGGAAATGGTGTAAGGATAGATCGTCTTCGTCACTCTTTCATTTCCAAAGTACTCATGCATACTATTGCTCTCTGATTACTCAAGCAAAAAAGCGGTATTTCTCTTCTATGACTGAGACTTCCTCTAATTCAAGTCGTGCTATTTTTGTGGTGGTAGAACAGCTTGGGTCTTTGAACTTATCTGATACCAGTCTTCCTTGGAAGGGGCCTTCAGCAGAAGACCTTGGCTTCATTCTTTTCACAAAAGATATCATAATTACAAGTAACTCTCCCAACTCATCCTTCTTTTTCATTTCCTGATGTACACAGTTCTATGGGCCATTTTTTAAACCATACTTTGTCTAACTTCATTCCCACTACTATATCAGACCTATCTCGGTTGATGCAAGGCATTCGAACAACTACATGTACATTGGACCCCATTCCTTCTTCCTGGATACAGGTGCAATCCTTGGACTTCTGCCTGTTTTGTTTGTACTTCTTAATAGAAGCTTAACTCTAGGGGTGTACCCTCCATATGGAAAAAGGCTATAGTAAGACCTGTAATCAAAGATGTCCGTGGAAACTCTTCTGATCCAAAGAATTATTGGCCCATATCAAATTTAACTTTTGCATCTAAAATTCTGGAAAAATTGGTACTCCAGTAACTTTCTTCACACGTGGAACAAGTCCGCGCCTTACATCCTAGACAGTCTGGATTCCGATCTCAGCATAGCATGGAAACAATCTTAGCAGCCGTGTTAAATAATATTCATAAGGCCTAGGATCAAGGAAAGGTATTATTTTCTATTTCCATGGCCTTATCGGCAGCATCCGATCTTGTTAATCATAATCTGCTGGAAAAAAAAGCAGACACGATTTCACAAATATGGATGTGCCTTATATGGGCATCTGCATGGGAATCTACATAGACATCTCCAGAATAGTATTTCATAACCTGGACATCTAGGAACAGCCTAATGGTTAGCGTGGTGGGATGGAACAGGGAAGCCAGGGTTCAAAGCGTTCACATTGTGCCGAGTACTGGGGATGATGGACTGCTTTCTTCTCTACACCCTCTGGATGTATTTCAGCCAAAACAAGCACCATTAGTGCCTGGAGAGGTCTAAACTTAGATGTAATGCCAGATATTTCTGAGATCAGGTAGGGATGTCTAAGGTCCTGGGAATGCCACCACCACACCCCCATTCAGACTTGGATGTCCTTATGTTGGGGATGGCTATTGACCTGGCTACTAAAATGGCTCAAGATATGTCTCTGGGCCCATTTTTGGACATCCAAAGCATGATTAAGGCTTCCAAAATGACCTCCATAGTCTCAGGAATACTTCGTAAATCAGGGGAAAAGAACTGATCTTGGGATAAAGTGGTGGTATTGGGAAACAGAGTTAAGGCTAACAAAGGATTTCCCTAAAGACAACAGTATTTTTCTTTAAGCTGGAGATTACCAGGGACAAGATCTGCCATCGAAGCAAAAGGCTGCCAAAGGCAGGGGTAGCAGAAGGCCTTTTTTTGGGGTGGGGAGTCCCAAACACCATCTTAAGCTCTGTCCTAATTCCGCCCCATGGGCAGAGACCCTTCCTGGTCTGCCCGCAGAGATCTGATGTCCTGTGGGTAGACAGGAAGGGGCGTTTCTTCTTCTTCTACCTACAGAGGATAGGATCCCCATGGGCAGCCTGCTGCCTGCAATCATGGCAAAGACTCTACCTGTCCGCCTGTGAGAGGTTACCTACGGGGATCCCATTGCCTGCAGGCAGAAGGAGAAGCTTCAGGAAGCATCAAGCTGGAAGCAGCCCAACATGTCTTCCATCTTCTTGGACTTCTGCTCTACCAGCTGACGGGTTATTTATGGAATATGTCTTTAACTCTAATCAGTTCCCCCACCCAGTCAATTGCAAGTCTACAGCACAGCTTATCCTTCTACTTCTATTTCAGAAGTCAGTAAAGTCTAGCCTGCCACAATGAGTGACTTGCCGGACAAACCAGACTGGATTCCAATATCGGAAGACAAAAGAAGATTCACTACTAATATACATAAACTGGCTATATAATGAGCCTCTGCAGTCTAGCTTAGGAGACTGTGTATTAAGGATCCCAAATGAAAGAACCCAGAGCAGATCTAGGTATGCTGCCATGCATAAAGAATTGACTCTACTAAGGGAAGAACTAGCTGCAACAAAACGCACCTCTTCTAGGATACAAATGGAACAAAGTCCACCACCGCTCCCATAAAGAATGAAACATCCCAGGAACAAATGGATCACAGTGGGCTTGGATAGATTGCAACCTGTAACAAAGAGACATCCTATACATCAAGAGATATCCCTGCATAATGCCTTCTCTGCTTTGGTTAATAAGGATCACCAATCCATGGAAACTGAAGGGCCCTTAAATGAGTCAGTCAATGCCCAATCTCCTGCTAAAGCACCAAATATGAAGAAAACCTCACCAAACGGAAAACTACTACTACTTGGAGATTCCATCATCACAAGCACCAACTTGGGATCACAGTTCAAAGGAGTGAAGATAGTCAAATGCCTCCCAGGTTCTTCAGCCAGCAGGAATACAAACCAAATTGTTGATATACTTAGTGCAGAAAGTGAGCACTCCAGAATTGATGTCATCCACCTGGGTACAAATGACCTGGCTCGAAAGAGTTCCTCTGCAGTTCAAAGAGACTTCTAGACCCTGGGAGAGAAACTCAAGCCCATTGTTAACACTGTAGCATTCTCAGAAGTTCTATCTGTTTATGGTAAGGGGGCAGAAAGGCTGCATTGCATAAACAGCTTTAATACATGGCTCCAAACCTGGTGCAAATGAGAAGGATTCAGATTTATTGGCGACTGGAGAAACAGATGGATCAACAAGAGACTATACTGTGCTGATGGACTACATCTCTCTGTCACAGGGAAAATAATCCTAAGTGAAAGCTTCAGGCAGTATGTGGATATACATTTAAACTAGAAAAAGGGGGTGACGGATAGAGAAGGACTAGTTCAGGATGTCACTTCCGGCAAATGCAGAACAACATCAGAAACAGCCACACTTTTAAACCACACATCAACGACAAGTGGGAAAAAGTGGGCAGAACAAAATCAATGCAAAATACATGCAAGCCAGTTAAATACTGGAAAGCAATGAGCACAAATGCTTGAAGCTTACCCAAGAAAGTTCCGAACCTGGAAGTCCTAATGGTGGAAATGGACTTGGACATTGTGGCCATTACAGAAACATGGTTTAATGAATCACATGAATGAATCACATATCTGGCTAGAATCTATTCAGAAGAGACAGAGAAAGTGGAAAAGGAGGAGGAGTAGCCTTGTATGTCAAAAGCAATATTAAAGCTACTGCAATGCCGGGGGCATGGGGAAAAGAAGAAGCGCTCTGGAATGTGTTGGAAAGAGGAGATGGCACTGTAATCCATACTGCTGTAGTCTACAGACCTCCGACTCAAATCGAAGAAATAGATAATGAATTGATTATAGATATTGCCAAGATAGCCACAAAGGGGGAAGTGATCATATTGGGTGAATTTAATCTACCCGATGGGGATTGGAGTACTCCTTCTGCAAATCTGGCAAGAAGCAAAACAATTGTGGATGCTTTCCAAGATGCGTCACTTAAACAAATGGTGATGGAACCAACCAGGGAAAGCTCAATGCTGGATTTAGTGCTCACCAATGGTGAGAGCTTGTTGAATGTCTGGGTGGGTGCCCCTGTGAGCAGCAGCGATCATCACATGGTGTGATTTGAGATCAAAGTCAAGGTGCAGTCCAATCATAGCAAGCTCAAAGTCCTAAACTTCAAAAACACTGACTTCAGTAGAATGGCCAAGTACCTGAAGGAGGAGTTGAAAGGGTAGGAGGGGATAAGGGAAGTGGAATTGCAATGGGCTAAACTAAAGGTGGCAATAGAAGGGGCAACAGATAAATATGTAAGGAAAGTAAATAAAAACAAGAGGAGAAGGAAGCCTATTTGGTTCTCCAAAGAAGTGGCTGCTCAAATAAAGGCAAAAAACACAGCTTTCACAAATTCAAAAGCTTGCAAACAGAGGAATACAATAAGGAATACAGGAGCAAACTAAAAGAGACAAAAAGAAAAATAAGGAAAGCAAAATCAAAGGCAGAGGAAAAGATGGCTAAAGATGTGAAGTGTGGTGACAAAACTTTCTTCAGGTATATTCGGGAGAGGAGGAAAATCAGAGATAGAATTGTAGGACTCAGAAGTGCTGGGAACGGATTTGTGGAAAGTGACATTGAAAAAGCAAAATTGCTAAACAAATACTTCTGCTCTGTTTTTACTAAAGAAAATCCTGGAGAAGGACCATCTGTGACTCCCAAATATAAAAATTGGAATGAAGTAGATACCACACCATTAACTGAAGATGATGTGTTAGAACAACTTGCAAAACTGAAAGTGAACTAGGCCATGAGACCAGATGGGATGCATCCCAGAATACTGAAAGAGCTCAGAGAGGTTCTTGCAGGGCTGTTAAAGGATGTTTTCAACAGATCCTTGGAAACAGGAGCAGTTTCTCAGGACTAGAGAAGGGTGGATGTGGTACCTCTTCACAAAAGTGGTGACAGGGAAGAAGTAACAAACTACAGGCCCGTGAGCCTTACCTCAGTGGTGGGAAAAGTAATGGAGGTAATTCTGAAAGAGCGAATAGTGGACTTTCTCAAAACCAACAGGTTGCATGATCCGAGGCAACATGGTTTTACCAAAGGACGATCTTGCCAAACAAATCTGATTGAGTTCTTTGACTGGGTGACCAGAGAACTAGACCAGGGGCTTGCGATGGATGTCATCTACCTGGATTTCAGCAAAGCCTTTGATACTATTCCTCATAGGAGGCTTTTCAATAAACTCAGTAGTTTGGGGATGGGTCCCAAGATGGTGAACTGGATCAGAAATTGGTTGACCGACAGATGACAGAAGGTGATGGTAAATGGAGCTCACTCGGATGTAAGCAGGGTGATTAGCGGGGTGCCCCAGGGTTCGGTCCTGGGCCCGGCACTGTTCAATGTATTTGTGAGTGATATTGCTGAAGGACTGCACGGAAAAGTCTGTATTTTTGCAGATGACACGAAAATTTGCAACAGAGTGGACTCCCCTGAGGGAGTGGATAACATGAGGAAAGACCTAACAAAGCTGGAAGAATGGTCTAATGCTTGGCAGTTAAGATTTAATGCAAAGAAGTGCAGTGTCATGCACTTGGGAAGCAGAAATCCAGGTGAAATGTATGCGATAGGGGGAGAGAGATTGGTGTGACGGACCAGGAGAAGGACCTTGGTGTGATTATTTCTGTGGATCTCAAGGTGGCAAAACAGTGTGACAAGGCGGTGGCAAAGGCCAGGAGGATGTTGGGTTGCATACAAAGAGGAATTACCAGCAGAAAGGAAGAGGTACTAATGCCACTGTACAAGTCACTGGTGAGGCCTCACTTGGAATACTGGAGACCATATCTTGCAAAGGATATAAAAAGACTGGAAACTGTTCAGAGGAAGGCACCCAAATGATTTGGAGCCTGCATCAGAAGCCTTATAATAAGAGACTTGAAGACCTAAATATGTACACTCTGGAGGAGAAGAGGGACAGGGGAGATATGATTCAGACCTTTAAATACTTAAAGAGAAATAATGAACAAACAAACCTCTTCCAAAGACAGGGAAGCTGTAAAACTCTAGAGGGCATAACATGAAGCTGCAAGGGGGTAAACTGAAAGGCAATGTCAGGAAATACTTTTTCACTGAAAGGGTGGTGGATGCTTGGAATGCCCTCCCGATGGAAGTGGTGGGGGCAAATACAGTGACAGAATTCAAAATGGCATGGAACAGACACAGTGGATCCCTTTACAGCAACAGGATATAATCAAAATAAACTTAACTAAGTAATTTCTCAACATACAGCGGTGTCCTACACGGAGCGGTGGATTCACCCCTAAAACAAAGACATGGGGAGGGTTCACCCCTAAAACAAAGACATGGGGAGGGGTGGCCTGCACGTAGTGGCAGGTGCACCTACTCTTGCCATCTTACTGGAGAGAATAGATGGACCATACTGGTCTTTATCTGCCGTCATTTACTATGTTACTAATAGTTCAGAAGCTGAGGAACTCTAGAGATCTGGGAACAGTGGTGCCAGGCATTCCAGGAAAAAAATCAGCCTACAGCCCAAATGCTGGAGCAAAAATAAATGGCCTTAAGGCTCAACTTGAATTTAGTCAAAGTTTCAGTCCTTAGAGGTTTAGGAATAGTGTTCCAGAGCAGTGGAAGAAAGATGTAAAATGCTGAATTACATATATTTTTCCAGAATGTACCAGGAGGAGGAGGAATGGCTAGAAGCTGCTCGGTGTGAAAACAGAATAGGCAGGGAGGAATATGAGCAATAAGTGCACTGAAAAGATAGGCAGGTTTCCTGGAGTACATTGCCTTAACACCAGGACAAGGATCTGGAATTTAATTCTATAGGCTGCAAGTAACCAGTGGTGCTTGAGCAATGGAGAGGAGACATGATCAAATAATTTAGCAGAATGGAGCAATTTTACTCCAGTATTGAATGAATCGGAGTTTACTTAGCAAAGTCTGGGGACACCTTTGTAAAGGGCACGGCAGTAGCCAACGTGGCTCATGATTAGAGCTCTGAATGAGAAGAATCGCATGTGAATCTATCAGTGGCCTGCTAGATCTGATTTGTCCAAGTACAAAGAAACATGGTTTTACAACTCCGGAAAACGGCGTTCAGAAGAAAACTGGGAGTCTAGAGAAAAATAATTTTTGACCATCCTGCAGGAGAAGGAGTAGACGAGACATGATCATATTTCTTGACGCCATTTATATTATGAGGTGATAAGCTCGGAGCCCGTGGACATTTTTTTTTTTTGGTGTCCTAAATTATGCGGATAAGGGCGGAATTTACTGCAGTCAGGATAGTGGCTTCCTGCACCATGGAATACCTGCACGTGCCCAGACGGTGCCAAAGCAGTCTATGGAGATAAAGTGCCACCGAATCTTTCCCCCAGCATCCTTGTCTGGATACCCTCCATGATTATTTGGATAAGGGCTTTTGAATATTGTCTCCAATTTTTTTTTTTTATAATAGACTCAGAGGAGAACTTTTCTCTTGGAACATAGTGAAAGAAAAAATATAAGTATTTGAAACTACCGCTGTAGATAGTTGCCTCAATGCAAGTACCAGATGGCCAACTGTATAGACGTCAGATATGTGCAGGAGTTTGCAGTCAGAAGATAAAGGAGCACAGCCTTCCCTGGAGTTACAGCTGCTGAAGAGTCGGAGAGAAGGGGATATGCTGGCCAGGGGCAGGAAATGGGAAAGACGGAGAGAAGAGACTACTGCCGGCAGAAGAGGAGAAAGCGAGGAACACCAGGCAGAAAGTGAGGATGCTATGACTGAAAAAGAGAAGGGGCACACTCTACTGAAACCACCACTGCAGAAAGAAAAACTGTGCCGGACACACTGCCAATCCACAATTCTATTGGTTATTATTTTCTAATTCTTATGTACATGATCATTCTATGTTTTAAAAGGAGAACGCTTTCAAATGTAAATTGGGGGAGGCAAGGGGCAGAATTCCAATTATCTGCCCAGACTCTTAAATATGTTCCCAGAATCAGCATGACCAACCAATATGGAGCAGGGGAGCTCTATCTAATTGCAATAGAGGTCATGTTGACCACCAGGTTGGAATCCCCGAAACTGGAGGATCTGTCAGTACTGGAGTAAAGGACTAGGATAAGATACACAATGTTCACTAACAGCAGGCGTCCAGAAGTAGAGGAAACTAGACAAGCTTATGTCAAAGAAGCACTCATAAGGCGATACTGGATGCCCAAAAGAAGCATAAAGCTAGCACACCTTGGTTAAGAGAAGTAATGCCAAAACTGCTTTAAAAATGTGATATCAGAGTTTGACTGCTCAGTAGAGTTTAAAAGCAGCCGAATACTACTTGCAAGCACAAGATACACTGCTGTCGTTGCTGTTCTACGTACTGACTTAAGTATTATATGAAGAGGCTGCAGTAGATTTTGACCCATGAGGCAGACAATTCACCAAAACATGGCCCTGTTGAGTCAGTAAGAAAGTTCATTGGTGAACCTTGGACCTCCAGGCCTGGATTGGTCTCCGCTTTGTGTCCGTTTGTCTTTCGATTAGCAGATTTTTTTCCTCTATGCTCGTTTATCATTCTATAAATAGGCCAATCTGCAGAACCAGTGCGAGGATATTGGGCAAACCTTCAGGCTTATCTCCCCTCCTCCCCCCACCTCAGAGATTTTGATAACTCAGCAATCATGATCATCCCAGCACCTGCCGTCTCACACACAATTCTGTAAAATCCAGAACTAGACAACATACTTTTAAAAATACAACCTTGCATTCTTGAAATGGTGTTCCCACCCTCTCTGCAGTTAAAAGCTGGGCTTTTGTGAGGGGGTTCTAAGTGGTACAGACAAGGCTGTACCGAGTGAAGATCGCGCCCTGTGTGACTTGCACATCGGGTGCGCGCCCCCCTCCCCCCGCAGCGAAAGAGAAGAGGTGCGCCCGATGTGAAAGTCGCCCGCATGCTAAGCAGATCTGTCCCTCCCTGCTCTCTGCTTAGCATGCCGGCGAGAAGGCTTAAGGGGCGCATTTTAGCTGTCCTGTCATTGCCTGCCACCACTGAGAGAAGAAAAAGTGGTGGCGGCAGGCAACGGAAGACATCTAAAATGCGCCCCTTAAACATTTGCGCCCTGTGCAGCCTGTGATAAGGAAGCTTATCATAGCTCAGGAAGGAGCTATAGAAAAGGTGAAGTGACTCTGAACAAGCAACCTGTCAGTTCTGGTAGAAATAAGAAAACAGAATTTTCCCATAAAAGACTACCAGTCCCAGAATGCACCAGGTTTCCAACAGCCATTAGAGGAGCTGAAGTGGGGAAACGTGTGTTCAATCAGGAGAGCTATGAGGTAATCCCTAAGCACTCATCTCAAAGGGCAGGGCCTGATTCAGCACAGCTGCGCTGTGTTAGGGAGGAGCTCTCATCTAAGCAGAGTAAGAGTAGAGTTTATTCTACAGATGACCATCTTCATGGTCCTCCTTATCCTGAGAATCAGCTTGAGTTTGATCATCAGTTTCATCTGAAGGATCATCAGAAGCAGAAGCCAAACCGGACGGACAGAGAGGGAAAGAGACCCTCTGGAAGAAAGAGGAGAAAAGCCTTTGAGAGGTCTAGAAGAGTCCAAAGCAGTACGTATACTGGGAGGTATTCCAAGGGCCAGCATACACCATTGGACTGGGGAAAGCCAGAGGAATGGTGCTGCAGAGCTAGGAATCTCCAGACGCTACCTGTGAGGGAGACGGCTGCACGTGGAAGGGACCCTAAGACCTGTGCCAGAAGGTATGTGAAGAGAGATCCAGTGTCCAGGGATCTGGATTGGAAGGCTGGACATAAGAACTGGACTACATACTGGCCAGGCTATATAGAGAGGAACTCTAGCAGCAATGGAAGCTCAGGTATGAACACTGATCTATGCCCTAGCTATAACCTTGAAAGACAGCAGGGAAACAAGTATTCTCCTGAAAGTGCTCCATTGAGAGATTCATCTGTGCCAATCCATGATATTGAACCCATGCTTGTTGAACAAGGGGGAATAATAGCAGATGAAGATCCTATTTATATGGACTGATCTCTATCTAAACTCCGTTGGTAACTTTCTGTTATAAAGTACAGTAACCATCACAAAGAAATACAAATTTGTTCTTTAATCTACTCAGAAAAGCTCCTGAAGCAGGATTTGACGCACACAGTAGAAAGCAAGCCAGTTAAGGGGTTTCAGCTGGATAACTGCTAGCAATTAAGCCTTACCTAATTGCTTGTGAGCTAGGAGAGAATCACTTCTGAATCTATGTGGGAAGTAATCAGAAGTTAACCTGAAAAGAACAGTTTGTTTCTTGCTTTGTGGCTTTTCATTTGTTGTTTTCCTGATTTTGACTTTGTTTTTCCAAGTTAACACTGAAAGCAAGTAACCTAATTTATGTGCTACCAAGCATATCTGTGTTGGGAGAAATAACCCCATAAATAAATATCTTATTGGCTTTACCCAAGAGCACAACTAAATTATTGTCAGCAGCTGTGTCTGGTGTGAATGAACTACATTGCCCACAATACCTTGCAAATCATATAGAAATATGCACTTGCCAAGAGTGTGAAGATTCTCACCCAGGCAGCCGTCTGACAAGCCGCACCGCTCGCACAGGGCTAGGTACAGGCCTGGGTACAGAGCACTGGTACCTTTTTCATTGCCTGCTAAAATTGACCCATTGTCCTCATGTATTAATGAAAGACGCCTCTCTATGAGTACGAGCGCCTTTTTTGCTAGGGAAAATGCACTGGATAAAATAATATGCTGATGGCTCAGAGTTTGTGTGGCTGTCAGGATCTGTTTTGCTTTGACTGCTACAGGTCTCTGCTGCTGTTTAGAAGCTGTCAGCCTAGGCAACCACGTAGTCTTGCCTAATGGTAGAGCTGGCCCTGCCAATCTGGGATCCCCTCCAGCTAAATACATCCACAGCTATTGGAATTCAGGGACAAAACATTTGCCATAGAAGATTTATGCCTTCGCAGTGAGGCTGTTCCACTTGTGCTCCATTGTATCACCTGATAGATTACTGAAGCCAGAACCTTAAAAACTGATCAGGACCTCTTTCCTGGAGCAAGCAGTAGAGATAGCATAACAGGGCCTGATTTATTAAGATTTCTTTTTCCCAATCATCAGTCTGGAGGCAAATTTTTGACAAGTCAAATCTAATATACCATACTACGGGATGTTGCCTTATTGCAAAATACCATGAGAAAATTGCAATAAGCGCCTGCCACTGAACATCTAAACAAAAATATATCACCGTCACTTGTGGTGGTCTACAATCTCACTGGTATATAGAATAAGCAATCAGTACAACAAACTCTGCATTTCGCCTGCATTCCTTGAGACACCTGAAGTCCAGACCTTGTTCACTTGCTTGCACCTCTAATCACAAGGAGAATTTTGAGACGGAGAGAGAAAACTTTGGACCATAGATGCCGCTTTCAAATCTACCCACATACTTTTTAAGTAAAATTCAACCCACAGATAAAGAGAACATTTGTTTTGAAAACCTACATAAATCCATGATTTAAAAAGTAGACTCTGTCTTTGTTCCAATTGTTTCTGCCTCCCCCTCCCCCCATTATACTCCTGGGGAACATAAGGTAATTTGTAGAGATGGTTCACGGATGAGGGACCAAGTGGTTGGCAATATGAGTCACTGTGGAATTTGCTTTTATTGGGATGTAGCTTGTGAAGGGCATGTTCTGTGTTATACAGAGCCCCAGCAGAAGAGAGTAGTGGTACAGAGCATGTATACTGGCTAACACTAGCTCGCCATGGGGGAGGAGCTTTTTTTACTTTTATTCATGCAGCCCCTTTAGAAGATGGCGGGCACAGGGTGGGTGCCCATCATTGAGCATTGCTAGGGCTGGGAATGCACAAAAAAAATCACAGCAGGATTTACTAACCTCTGATACTTAAACATCACAGGTAAACAAATCCCATGAGATTTTTTTACTTTAAAATTCCATTGTTCTAACACATTTTTGTAATCGGTCTCTCTGGGTATTTTTTGAATGAGTTGGAAAAGTTTACAGATTAGAATCAGACATTTCACAACCCAGTGCAACACATCTCCATTATGCCTGGTTTCATATCATTATGCTACATGTCTTAAATATCCAGGAAAAAAAACCAAGCAGGAATAGTATCTGGAGTCCTGCGGATTACAGGATCTGAGGCAACATGGGTTTACCAGAGGCAGGTCTTGTCAGAGAAATTTGTTTGATTTCTTTGACTGGCTAACCAGGGAGTTGGGACCAAGGGAGAGCCCTAGATGCAGTGTATTTAGATTTCAGTAAAACCTTTGACACCGTTCCGCACAGGTGCTTATAAACAAACTGAGCACCCTAGGGATGGACTCTAAAGTTACTTATTGGGTTAGAAATCGGTTGAGTGGGAGGCGGTAAAGGGTACAGGTCAATGGAGCTCACTCTGAGGAGAAGGAGGTTACCAGTTGTATGCTGCAGGGATCTGTCCGTGGTCTGATTCTTTTTAAAATCTTTGTTAGTGATATTGCAGAAGGGCTATCGGGTAAGGTTTGTCCGTTTGTGAATAATACCTAAATCTGTAATAGAGTAGAGTAAACACCAAGGAAGGAGTAGATAATATGAGGAGGGATCTAGCTAAGCTTGAAAAATGGTCTAGAATTTGTCAACTGAGATTTAATGTTAAAAAATGCAAAACCATGCTTTTGGGCTGCAAAAATCCAAGTGAGCGGTACAGTGCAGGGGGTGAAATACTTCTGTCCAAAAAAGAAGAGCGGGACCTGGGCGTGATTGTGTCCAACTGTCTTAAGGTAGCTACAGTAAATAGAAAAAGACCGTGAAAGTCAGAAGGATGCTTGGGTGCATAGGGAAAGGAATGGCCAGCAGAAAAAAAGAAGGCGATAGTGCCTCTGTATAAGTCTTTGATGCGACCTGACTTGGAGTATTGTGTGCAGTTCTGGAGACCGCACCTTCAAAAGGATATAAAAAGGATGGAGTCTGTGCAGAGGGTGGCTACTGAAATGGATAATGGTCTTCGTTATGAAGCATATGAGGACAGACTTAAAGATCTTAATATGTATACTTTAGAGGAAAGGCATGATAGGAGCGATATGATAGAGACCTCTAAATACCTCAGTGGCATAAATGCACAAGAGGAGAGCCTCTTTCAATTGAAGGAAAGCTCTGCTATGAGGGGATATAGGATGAGAGTGAAAGTAGACAGACTCAGGAGTAATATGTGGAAATATTTCTTTACAGAAATGGTGGTAGATGCATGGAATAGTCTCCCAGTAGAGGTGGTAGAGATGAGAACAGTATCTGAATTCAAAAAAGCATGAAACAAATACAGAGGGTCTCTAAAGAAAAAAAGGGGACTATTGTAGTTAATGTGGAAGGGCAGACTAGATAGAAACAGGATGGCAGAGAAAGACCACATGGTCTATGTTTCTATTTAAATCTCCATCTAAGCTTTCACTTTTCGGATTTGGCTTGTTTCCCCATGAATAAAGTTGATGCCAGCAAAGTTTTCTGCAGTCTTTAAATTTACAGCCACTCATCAAAACTGTATTTTTTTCTCATTTATTAGATTTCTGTGGGCTGTGAGTACATAAGCAGTAGGATTTAAAAAAAAAATCAAGAATGAGCTTGCAGGAGCCGTTACATCGAAACATAATTCACTATTATCAGTTATTTACAGCTCAGGACGTTTATTTCAAGTGACAATGTCCCCAGAGTGATGTGAAAGAGTTTGGCCAACACTCACAGTGATATAACCTTCTCTCATGCTGGAGGGTATAATTAATGTCTCTTTAGCTGATAAACAAAATGTACTTCATGCCAGCAGTCAACACATTAGTTCTGTTTGCTAAGAAAGCCCTAAGGTAGTGTCGAATAGCTTGGCATGTTCTGGTCACAGCAAGAATAAGGCTTTTCTGAAAACCAGAACATCAGGATCTGTGATTATTCATATATACAACATCAAAGGACCAGACCAGAATTACTTAGATGACAGACTAGTTTGAGGTTGGAACAAGCCCAACTATGCCAACCAGTACTGGGACTGAAGCAGCACAGTTGCTCTATAGATGATCTTGGTGGTCAGTTGAAAATCTTGAGATAGTGACTGTTCATTGCAGGTCCTTTTAACTGTAGACGTTGCAACAGTTCTGCATACTTATTCTTTGAAATTTGTCCCGAGAAAGTCTACCTGTGAGGATTTCCACTTGCTTTTTCTGCAAGTGCTTTCCCCCCAGACAAAAAATGCATGTAATTTTGAAAAAGCGAAACTACACATGTTCCTTCCTCAATCTCACTTCTCCTGTGAGTCCACTACTTTTCCCATGGGCGACATGCATATATTGTTAATCTGTAGGATGCACATTTAAAACGAAGACAAAATGGAATCTGTACGCTCTGTCCTACCATGAGGCAGAACAAAGTCCTATACACATGCAGCAGTGAGAAATCACAAGATCCAGGACTGTTTTTCTTATCAGCATTAGATGCCTCTGGACCTGACTGACAAGGAACTGTACCAGCCTCGGAAGGAGCCTAGCTGACGTAAATTAAGGCCTGTTAATTGGGACCTCTCTGCCTCAGCCAGAGAACTGAAAGCAATGTTGGGATTTGTGGAATCAGCACCTGGATGACACCCTCAGCTAATTCTTCGATGCCTCTGAGAGGTGCTAATATCTTTTGAGGGGGTATAAAGGAACCTATAGAACAAAGAGTGAGACTCTTCTCCCACTACTGCCTGACCAAGAACACCTATGTGAAAGAGACCTGTTGCCCTGCATGTGGCCAAAGACTATGCATCCAGCTGTCCTGGATGGGGGTGTCCCTAGGGTCTATGCCAAGCTGTATACCTCTCCTTCTGCACTCTTTCTGAACGTCAAATCTTCTGATGAGAGGCTTGCCTGTAAGGCTTGCAGCCTGAGCATGTGTGTGTGTCCTATCTCTGCTGCTACATGAAGGAGTTGTCTTCAGCATCCTGTCAGTGAGGCGAGAGCTGCCTTCTTTGTCTTGGGGCTAGTTCGACAGAAGTGTTTGTATTTTGCTTGCAGATGGGAAGGTCAGGATAAATTATTAACGTAATTCTCCTATACTTAAATGTTCCTATTATGTTTTCTGTTGTACGTAAATGCACTTGCTAACTAGCTTTGTATCCCTGTTAGTACCTGATGTTAGTTACCTCAATAAAGAAATTGTAAAATCCATTACTTATTCATTTTTGTCCTCAGACCTAAGTTGAACTAATAACCAAAGGGACAGAACTAATTCCAGAGTGCTACCTAAATTCCATTACCTATCCCAATTAGGCTACAAATCCTCATATATACTGGGTTAATGCTTTTTGATTGTTAACCTGCCCTCCCCCCTCCAAAAAATCACTAACACTTTCTAGTACCTCTTCACAAAAGTAGTGACAGGGAAGAAGTGACAAACAACAGGTCCATGAGCCTTACCTCGGTGGCGGGAAAAGTAATGGAGGAGCTCCTGAAAGAGCGAATAGTGGACTTTCTCAAAACCAACAGGTAGCATGATCCGAGGCAACATGGTTTTACCAAAGGACGATCTTGCCAAACAAATCTGATTGAGTTCTTTGACTGGGTGACCAGAGAACTAGATCAGGGGCTTGTGATGGATGTCATCTACCTGGATTTCAGCAAAGCCTTTGATACTGCTCCTCATAGGAGGCTTATCAATAAACTCAGTAGTTTGGGGATGGGTCCCAAGGTGGTGAACTGGATCAGAAATTGGTTAACTGACAGATGACAGAAGGTGATGGTAAATGGAGATCACTCGGATGAAAGGAGGGTGATTAGTGGGGTGCCCCAGGATTTAGTCCTGGGCCTGGCACTGTTCAATGTGAGAGGTTACCCACAGGGATCCCATCGCCTGCAGGCAGAAGGAGAAGCTTCAGGAAGCATCCAGCTGGGAGCAGCCCAACATGTCTTCCATCTTCTTGGACTTCTGCTCTACCAGCTGACGGGTTACTTATGGAATATGTCTTTAACTCTAATCAGTTCCCCCACCCAGTCAATTGCAAGTCTACAGCACAGCTTATCCTTCTACTTCTATTTCAGAAGTCAGTAAAGTCTAGCCTGCCACAATGAGTGACTCGCCGGACAAACCAGACTGGATTCCAATATCGGAAGACAAAAGAAGATTCACTACTAATATACATAAACTGGCTATATAATGAGCCTCTGCAGTCTAGCTTAGGAGACTGTGTATTAAGGATCCCAAATGAAAGAACCCAGAGCAGATCTAGGTATGCTGCCATGCATAGACTCTACTAAGGGAAGAACTAGCTGCAACAAAACACACCTCTTCTAGGATACAAATGGAACAAAGTCTACCACCGCTCCCATAAAGAATGAAACATCCCAGGAACAAATGGATCACAGTGGGCTTGGATAGATTGCAACCTGTAACAAAGAGACATCCTATACATCAAGAGATATCCCTGCATAATGCCTTCTCTGCTTTGGTTAATAAGGATCACCAATCCATGGAAACTGAAGGGCCCTTAAATGAGTCAGTCAATGCCCAATCTCCTGCTAAAGCACCAAATATGAAGAAAATCTCAAACGGAAAACTACTACTACTTGGAGATTCCATCATCAGAGGCACCAACTTGGGATCACAGTTCAAAGGAGAGAAGATAGTCAAATGCCTCCCAGGTTTTTCAGCCAGCAGGAATACAAACCAAGTTGTTGATATACTTAGTGCAGAAAGTGAGCACTCCAGAATTGATGTTGTCATCCACCTGGGTACAAATGACCTGGCTCGAAACAGTTCCTCTGCAGTTCAAAGAGACTTCTAGACTCTGGGAGAGAAACTCAAGCCCATTGTTAACACTGTAGCATTCTCAGAAGTTCTATCTGTTTATGGTAAGGGGGCAGAAAGGCTGCATTGCATAAACAGCTTTAATACATGGCTCCAAACCTGGTGCGAATGAGAAGGATTCAGATTTATTGGCGACTGGAGAAACAGATGGACCAACAAGAGACTATACTGTGCTGATGGACTACATGTCTCTGTCGCAGGGAAAATAATCCTAAGTGAAAACTTCAGGCAGTATGTGGATATGCATTTAAACTAGAAAAAGGGGGTGATGGATGGTGGATTTCAGCAAAGCCTTTGATACTGTTCCTCATAGGAGGCTTATCAATAAACTCAGTAGTTTGGGGATGGGTCCCAAGGTGGTGAACTGGATCAGAAATTGGTTGACTGACAGATGACAGAAGGTGATGGTAAATGGAGCTCACTCAGATGAAAGGAGGGTGATTAGTGGGGTGCCCCAGGATTTAGTCCTGGGCCTGGCACTGTTCAATGTATTTGTGAGTGATATTGCTGAAGGACTGAATGGAAAAGTCTGTCTTTTTGTAGATGACATGAAAATTTGCAACAGAGTGGACTCCCCTGAGAGAGTGGATAACATGAGGAAAGATCTACAAAAGCTTGAAGAATGGTCTAATTCTTGGCAGTTAAGATTTAATGCAAAGAAGTGCAGTGTCATGCATTTGGGAAGCAGAAATCCAAGGGACATGTACGCGATAGAAACATAGAAACCTAGAAATATGGCGACAGAAAAAGACCACATGGCCTATCTAGTCTGTCCTTCCATATCAACAACTACAACAGTCCCCTTTTTTCCTTTAGAGATCCTCTGTGTTTGTCTCATGCTTTTTTGAATTCAGATACTGTCTGCATCTCTACCACCTCCACTGGGAGACTATTCCACGGATCCACCACTTTTTCCGTAAAGAAATATTTCTGCAAATCACTCCTGAATCTATCTCCCTTCACCCTCATCCCATGTCCCCTCGTAGCAAAACTTGCTTTCAATCAAAAGAGGCTCTCCCCCTATACATTTATGCCACAGAGGTATTTAAACATCTCAATCATGTCACCTCTATCCCACCTTTCCTCTAAGGTGTACATATTAAGATCCTTAAGTCTGTCCTCATATGCTTTATAATGAAGACCACTAACAATTTTAGTAGCCACCCTCTGTACTGACTCCATCCTGTTTATATCCTTTTGAAGGTGTGGTCTCCAGAATTGCACACTATACTCCAAATGAGGTTGCACCAAAGACTTATACAGAGGCACTTATCACCTCCTTTTTTCTGCTAGCCATTCCTCTCTGTATGCACCCAAGCATTGTTCTCGTTTTTGCCATTGACATTTCTACCTGTTTAGCTACTTTAGGGTCATCAGACACAACCACACCTGGGTCCCGCTCTTCTTTAGTGGACAAAAGTACTTCACCCCCTATACTATATTGCTCCCTTGGATTGCTGCAGCCCAAATGCATGACCTTACATTTTTTAACATTAAATGCCAGCTGCCAAATTCTAGACCATTCTTCAAGCTTAACTAGATCCCTCCTCATGTTATCTACACCTTCCTGTGTGTCTTACTCTATTGCAGATTTTGGTATCATCTGCAAAGAGGCAAACCTTACCCAACAGCCCTTCTGCTATATCACTAACAAAGATGTTAAAAAGAATCAGACCAAGGACAGATCCCTGGGGCACACCACTGGTGACATCCTTCTCCTCAGAGTGAGCTCCATTTACCTGTACTCTTTGTCGCCTCCCACCCAACCAATTTCTAACACAAGCAGTAACTTTAGGGTCCATCCATAGAGTGCTCAGTTTGTTTATAAGTTGCCTGTGAAGAACAGTGTCAAAGGCTTTACTGAAATCTAAATACACCACATCTAGAGCTCTCCCTCGGTCCAACTCCCTGGTCATCCAGTCAAAGAAATCAATCAGATTTGTCTGACAAGACCTGCCTCTGGTGAATCCATGCTGCCTCAGATCCTGTAATCCGCTGGACTCCAGAAACCTCATTATTTTCTCTTTCAGCAGCGTTTCCAATAATTTACTCACCACTGAAGTTAAACTAACCGGCCTATAGTTTTCAACCACATCCTTACTTCCGCTTTTGTGTAAAGGCACCACATGAGCCTCTCTCCAGTCCTTTGGCACCACTCCCGACTCCAACGAGGCATTGAAAAGGTCAGTCAGTGGAGCTGCTAGAACGTCCCCAAGTTCCCTCAGTATTCTAGGGTGTATCCCATCCGGTCCCATCGCTTTGTCTACTTTAAGTTGAGCTTGTTTCTCACGAACACAATCTTCTGAAAATTGTTCAAGATGTCCCTCGCTTCTGTTCCTGTTTGTGGATGTTTTTTGAGGTCCTGCTCCTGGTTCTTCATCTGTGAACACAGAACAGAAATATTTGTTAAGCAATTCCGCTTTATCCTCATCAGCTTCTACCTATTCCTCCCCTTCACCCTTGAGTCTGACAATACCACCTTTGCCCTTCGTCTTCTCACTAACATATCTGAAAAATGTCTTATCCCCCCATTTTATTGCATTGGCTATTTCCTCCTCTTTTTGAATCTTTGCTTTCCGACTATTTTGATAGATTCTCTAAGTTTTTCCAAATATAGATGCCTGTCTTCCTCTCTCTGTGATCTCTTGTATGTCATGAGGGCCTCCCTCTTTTTCTTCACCTTTTCAGCTACTTCTTTCGAAAGCCATAATGGTCTCCTTTTCCTTTTACCTTTATTTAACATTTTAACAAAAAGGTTGGTTGCCCTTAAAATATCCCCTTTAAGTTTTTCCCACTGTTTTTCTACATCCCCCAGCTGTTCTCATCCCGCTAACGACTCCCTGAGGTATTGGCCCATCTTGGCAAAGTTAGTCTTCCTAAAGTCTAAGACTCTCATCTTTGAATGGATTCTAACAGCCCTAGTCCTAATACTGAACCACACCTTCTGGTGATTACTGGATGCAAAATGATCTCCCACTATAGCATCAGAAACGCTTTCACCATTGGTATGCACCGAGTCCAGTATGGCCCCTTCACGTGTGGGGTCTGTTACCAATTGCCTGAATAGCTCTCCCTGTAGAGAATCCAGGATCTCCTTCCTTCTAGATGATACTGCAGCAGGAATGTGCCAATCAACATCTGGCATATTGAAATCCCCAAACAGTAGCACTTTCCCTTTCCTGTCAATGCTGTGTATGTCTTCAATTAACTCTCCATCCACCTCTTCCTCTTGTGAGGGAGGTCTGTATATCATGCCAATGCAAATAGATTTCTCTTTCCCTCTTTCTAGTTTAACCCACAGTGCCTCCTCTCTCCCTTTTAAGCTCTGTAATTCCAAAGCTTTAATAGTATTTTTTACATATAGTGCCACTCCTCCTCCCCTTCGTCCTACCCTGTCCTTTCTGAATAAAGTATAGCCAGGTATAGTTACATCCCAGTCATGGTTTTCTGTGAACCATGTTTCTGTAATTGCCACAAAATCCAAGTTAGCCACTCCCACCAAAGCTTCAACATCAGGGATCTTATTTCCCATGCTACGGGCATTTATACATACTGCTTTCCATATGTTACTCCTGTTACCCATTTCCATAAAGGTATTTAAGGTATCACTTACCTGGGGGCTTTCTTCACCCATCCCCAACGAATCTAGTTTAAAGCCCTCTACAGTAGATTAGCCAGTCTACTACTGAAGATGCATCAACCTTTCTTGGACAGATGGACGCCATCTTTGCAACCCTTGGAACAGCATCCCATGGTCTAGGAAACAAAAAGACTCTCAATGACACCATCCACACAGCCATGCATTCATCTCCAGGATGCGTGCCTCTCTGCCTTGGCCTTTACCCTCAACAGGGAGGATTGAAGAGAACACCACCTGTGCATCTAACTGCTTCACCTTCTGTCCCAGAGCCATGAAGTCACTTTTGATACACTCAGAGGGATACCTGGCAGTATCATTTGTTCCAACATGGATTAGCAACATTGGGTAATAGTCAGTGGGCTTGATGAGTCTCGGCAAACTCTCCATAACATCTTGGATTTTGGCACCAGGCAGACAGCATACCTCTCTGGACATCAAATCTGGTCTGCTGATGGATGCCTCAGTACCCCTCAGAAGATAGTCACCAACCACCACTACCCTTTGCTTCCTTGTGGTCACTGATTCTGCAACTTTGGGGTACTTGAGCTCTGGTTCTTCCCTTTCTGGGGATGCTTTCACCTCCTCCACTTCCAGGGCTGCATAATGGTTCTTCAATTCAAGGGCTGGAGAAGTTGGATTGCTGATTCTGCAGGTCCTGGTGACTTGTGTCCAACCTTCATCATTCTGTCAGCACCCATCTTCTCCTCTGCTGAAGAGCTTGGTTGTTGCAAGAAACATCTGATCAATGTACTTCTCACTGTCTTGAATGCGCCTCAGCCTCGCCACCTCCTCTCTGAGTTCCTCCACTTGTTTCCTCAGAGCTTCAGCATGCAGACACCCTGCGCATGGAACCGGTCCTTCAACTGGCATTGGGACCTCTGTCTGGACAGATGCAGAAGCTGTAATGGGGGCAACAGCTTTAGCAATATGATTTTTCCCAGCCATTGTTCTGTTCGTGGAGTTTAGGTATCTGTTAAAGCAAAAGAGAGAGATCTACCAAAGCACCAGCCGGTTTCCCAGCTGTCCTTTCAGAGAAAAAGCAGTTAAATCTCTTTAATTACATTCAAAATGTGCTATTCCAAGTCCCTGTGGTTTATTAAATGGGGAGGTGCCCTATAAAGCAAGGCTGCTCACTAAGGGTGGGTGGAAGTTGGGGAGGGTTGGAAGGGAACTAACACCTAATTAGGTGTCAGCAGTTCCCAAGAGCTGAGAAAGCTACCAAAGCAGAGTTTTAAACCTTCCCCACTAAAGAAAATATTTCTACTAAAGCACCAAAAAGAATGTAACTTTGTTTTAAAAATATACCAAAACCTTTTTAAGAGCTCCCAGTCAGACAGCTAGCAATTTAAAAAAATAAACCCTCAAATTCTTATCGTTGTTTGAACTGGATAGCCCCTGTTAGAAATGCCTCAACAGGGCAGGACTCTGAAGCCTTTTATGCAGGCCTCAGCTGCTCTCACAGTTCATTCACAGGCTAATCAGGCCCACTAACTCCTGATTTGGTGTCAGCAGTTCGCAAGAGCTGAGAAAGTTACCAAAGCAGAGTTTTAAACCTTCCCCACTAAAGAAAAGATTTCTACTGAAGCACCAAAAATAATGTAACTTTGTTTTAAAAATATACCATATAGGGGGCAAGAGGTTGGTTTGCACGGACCAGGAGAAGGACTTTAGTGTGATTATTTCTGAGGATCTCAAGGTGGCAAAACAGTGTGACAAGGCAGTGGCAAGAGCCAGGAGGATGTTGGGTTGCATACAAAGAGGAATTACCAGCAGAAAGGAAGAGGTACTAATGCCACTATATAAGTCACTGGTGAGGCCTCACTTGGAATACTGTGTTCAGTTTTGGAGACCATATCTTGCAAAGGATGCAAAAAGACTGGAAACTGTTCAGAGGAAGGCGACCAAAATGATTTAGAGCCTGTGTCAGAAGCCTTTTGAGAAGAGACTTGAAGACCTAAATATGTACACTCTGGAGGAGAGGAGTGATAGGGGAGATATGATTCAGACCTTTAAATACTTAAAGAGAATTAATGAACAAACAAACCTGTTCCAAAGACGGGGAAGCTGTAAAACTAGAGGGCATAACATGAAGCTGCAAGGGGGTAAATTGAAAGGCAATGTCAGGAAATACTTTTTCACTGAAAGGGTGGTGGATGCTTGAAATGCCCTCCTGATGGAAGTGGTGGGGGCAAATACAGTGACAGAATTCAAAATGGCATGGGACAGATACAGTGGATCCCTTTACAGCAACAGGATAAAAATCAAAATAATCTTGTCTATCTAAATTCTCAACCAACAGGGGTGTCCTACATGGAGCGGTGGGTTCACCCCTAAAACAAAGACATGGGGAGGGGTGGCCTGCATGGAGCAGCAGGTGCACATACTCTTGTCATCTTACTGGGCAAACTAGATGGACCATACTGGTCTTTCTGAATATACGATTTGCCGTGAGCTTCTATTGTAAAAACCTTGAGCTGAATCCAAATAAATAGATATTGTCTTCACATGAGTAAGTGATATGTCAATGTCACAGGGCAGTACAGACTAAACCTCTCTGAAGATGGATTTATTTCTTACTTTCTTGCTGACGTAAAATAATTTCAGGCAACAACCTAATAGGGTTCTAACCAGTCCAAGTTTTTCTATCAAAGAGTATTTATCAATCCAGTCTACAGGAAACTTCAGAGTAA
Organism: Ichthyophis bannanicus; assembly: GCA_033557465.1. Taxonomy (NCBI): domain Eukaryota; kingdom Metazoa; phylum Chordata; class Amphibia; order Gymnophiona; family Ichthyophiidae; genus Ichthyophis; species Ichthyophis bannanicus. The sequence continues at coordinate 742,517,431 of CM066031.1, read as the reverse complement.
ATGTTATCCATGCTTGGATATAATAGTAGCAGTGAAAAATAAATCATTCGTTCATCAGGGCATACTTTCGAGATGAGGTTATTCCAACATAAAGTTCAGAACGCCAAATATTTTTGCATAACTTGGCCTTTGCCTTCTTGCTCATGATGTATCTAACCTCCTCTGCCATTTCAGAAGAAATGTCAAGAGGGTGGTTAACACTTGGTACTGGAGTGAAAAGTGCCAGGTTCAATGTGTACGGAGGGGCTAGGGAGAATCAGAAAGACAGTAAAAGAAAAAAAAACATAAAATCAAAGGTTAAAAATGTATACAAAAGAGTAACAAAGTCAAGGAAAGAAACAGAATGTGCAGAAGAGATTAGAGAGTGAGGGAGAGAAGAAGGGAAAGTAGAGATAGATTTCTAAGGGACAACAGAAGCAGATTGTCCCCCAATGGACACAGGTTATGCCTATAATAAGAATGACCTATAATTTTTCCTTACTCTCCTTAGGGGACAGGGGTGATGGAAATTGGATTTGAGTCAACTGAGCAATATTTGGTTAGCAGAGACACTAGCATATGCCAGCCAGGTCAAGCCAATATGCATAGACTAGGAGTATCCCAGGCTTTAACTTTACCTTCATCCACCTTAAGAAAATTGACAGCCAGAGACAAAAAACAAGAACACACATCATGGATCACCTGTCAGGACATTCACGGCACAGGAATTTCTTATTTCTAATTAGCAAATCATCCAGAGACTGATGTCTCTAAAAAGACTTCATTCTCATCATCTGTTTTTGTCAAGTAATAGATTCAGCCACAGAAACTGTATTATGGTTCCCGAATTTCCACTAAGACTAATACTTCTAATGACCATGATCAGAAACCTTCTAAACATGCTTTATTTAAAAAAAGAGCACATTTTTGGCAAGAAACAGTTGCATAAACCCTAATCACATTGATGTTAAAGGTCATCAAGTTAATGGCAGCTCCTGGCAATAGTTGCCCATGTTCTGACTACCCACTGGTTTTCCTTAGCAAGATGCAACCAGAAACAGGTTCCAAGCCTTGCATCTGCATAGTAAGCCTAAAGTACCCAACATTGTGATGTGGTCTCCCGTCCAAATTCTAACCACACCTGAGCCTGCTTAGCTTCTGAGATCAGACCAGTTTGGGCTCACTCAGGGTTGAGTGACCATAATACCACCCCTATTAGCTAGGCAAAATTTAGTTTAGCATAAGTTATTTTCTTGACCTACCACCATTCACAGAATACAGTACATCAATGCAGTTTACAATAAAAATATCAAATCTGAAAAGCAGTGCATACCTTCTGGTATATTCTCAAAGCTGTTGTGTTGTCAGCAATTATGGCCAGCCATAATTTGCTAAAATTGTTTTCAAAGAGCTGGAATGTAAAACATCTACCATCTTCTCAGTTGAAAGTCCATCAGGCAGACACTAGTCACCTGACTTATGTTTTCTTCAAACAGACCTGGGAGCTTCCATCTTCTCCCCATTATGCTTATTCATTTAATCTAAGTAGATATGAAAAAGAACAATACTTAGATCTTGAGTGGGTGGCAAGAATTTGTTATAACAAATTGGGTTCCTGGAGGCAGCTATTCAGAAAATGTGCAAATAAATACTGTAAAACCATTCTGAATGACTGTTTCACATAAGCATAAGACATGATAAAGTGCTTGCAGCAAAAGACAAATTTGTCATCATAGGCACAAAAGAGGTGAAAACACACTACATGTAGTAGAGACCTTGGTAAAAACTGATGCCTGCAAGAGACAAATTGATGCTAAATGAAACAATTTACATAGAAACACAGAAAACAATAACAGATAGAGACCATATGGTTATCCATGAAAACTCTTTTGCTCTACAATCCCTTTTTCTCCCTAACAGATCCTCTGTATTTGCCGCATGGTTTCTTAAATTCAGATACAGTTCTCATCGCTACCACATTCACTGAGAGGCTGTTTCATATATCTACCACCCTTTCTATAAAGAAAGTTTTCCTCAGGTTACTCCGGAATCTATTCCCGTTCACCTTCATCTTATCATCCAGAATTTTCTTTCAACCAGAGGTATTTAAATGTCTCCATCATATGTCACCCACTAACGTACCCAGAGGCTAAAAAGGGCTTGGGTCGTTTGATGGGGCAGTATTTTTATGGCTAGAGCTCCTATGAAGGCTTTAGCAAGGCCTTCTGGATCCTGTAGTTTTCACCGTTAGCCAAAGAAGTGTAGTTGAAGCAGAGGGTAAGGTTTAAACTCAGGCTTTATTCCCCGTCCGGGGTGGATTCATAACAGTGGAACTTAAAGCAGGTCAGACCCTTCGTCTGATAACACAATTAAAGAAAAATACTTTCAACACAACTTAGCTTTCTTCAGCATTAAACCATGAACAAAAAGTAACAGAAAACAGTCCCTTTTACTCACGGAACTCTTGCACCTGTTTCTTCTCACAAACAGTTCTGGCTGCTTTTGACATAGAGATGCTATACATTCAGATAATGTGTACGTGCAGTCCATCTCATTTTCCTCTAAGGATTCTCCAAGAGATTCAATCTGCATTTCCTCTTCATCAGAGTAAACTTCAGGCTCCCAACTGCCGTTAAAGTTATAAGGTTCTTGTCGGGGAGTTAAAACACTCTCCTCCCCCACTATACTAGTGGCCCGTGGGTAACTACCGTATTTCCTGTAGTTGGGTTCCTGAGAACTACAGAGCTCTTGGTACGTGCATAGAAAGTCAGGGTATTGCAAACCTCTCTTATTAGGGTAAATACGCCTACCTTTAGGCACTGCTGTTTCCTGCTCTCTCGGATAAGCACAGCTCTGCTTGGAAGCCCCCCCTGACTCATTCAAATGTGCTTCGGGGTAAAAGTTTTCCCCTTCTGCATTTCTGGTGTTAGGTACTTTATATCTTAAAGTCTTGGCTGTTGGACTGCCTTCTCTGCTTGCCTCACAGCAACGCTCCTGGGAATATTGAGAGGCTGTGCACTGCTGTTTCCAAAGGTTCTCTGAGAGTCACCAACCTCCTGTGCTCTGGATAATCCCCTTGGCTCCGTCCTCACAGCTCCACGGACACTGCTCTCAAGCTCAGCAGTACCCAACGGTTCTTGCGTAGTTCCAACTACAGCCCTTGTAGTTCCTACTACTTCTCTCTCCGTTCTACTTTCTCCTTCAGTTCCTCCTCTACCTTCCGGTAAGTGATTTTTAAGTACGTTCAAACTGGTGTTAGCCTGGGCTCCGCCCCCATGCAGGTGTTCTTCATTTTCTAATGAATTCTGTGCTCCCTTTCTGTTCGGGCGTTCCCTAACACCTCGTGGCTTTGTTTTCATCTGTTGCTCATAGCAACCTTCCCCCATGTGTGAACCTGAGCTGTCAGTTTCCCTTACATTTTGCTCACAATCCCCTACTTCCATGGGTTCTGATGGCGCTACCTTATGACACATATCACCCCTCTCCCGCTTTTCCTCTAAGCCTATCTCCATAAGCCTTATGATGAAGACCACTGACCATTTTAATAGCCACCATCTGGACCAACTCTATTCTGTTTATATCTTTTCAAAGATACGGTCCTCAAAACTGTACACAGTACTTCAAAAAAGAGACCTTCCTATTGACTCCTTTTTCCTGCTAGCCATTCCTTTCCCTATGTGCCCAAGCATTCTTCTGGATTTTGCCATTGCCCATTTCTACCCATTTGGCCATTTTAAGATCATCCTATATGATTGTCCCAGGTCCTACCCTTCTTTTGTGCACTGAAATACTTCATTATACCATTCCATTGAGGTTTTGTAGCCCAAATACATGACCTTGCATTTTTTAGCATTAAAGCTTAGTTACCAAATTTTCAACCATTCTTCAGGCTTCACAAGATAGTTTCTAATGTTATCCACAACTTTCAGGGTATCATCCTTAAAGCACATGTCCGAAGACAAATCTCCGAGGCACACCACTAGTAACGCCCCTATCTTCAGAGTGAAATCCATTTACTACTATCTTCTGGTATCTCCCACTAAACCAGTTTCTTATCCAGTTATTCACTTTAGGGTTCATCCAAAGAGCACTCAGTTTATTTAAAAGTCACTGATGTGAAATGGTATCAAAAATCTTGCTGAAATCTAAGGGGGTTATTCAAAAGCTCTATATGTGATTTGGATGTCTGAAAATGGGCACATAAACATCCATTCACAGAAAAGTCCCTGGAGCCATTTTAGCCATAGATGTCTCCAATGAGAGGACATCCAAGTTGTGAAGAGGCATGACAGATGTGGTGCATGATTTCAGAAATAAGCACATCCCCACCCACTAGCAGGATCTGTCCATGTCTATTTATTTATTTACATTCTCTTATATACCGCGCTATTCTGCATCAGTGCGGTTTACATTGAACAAACTGAAATTACATTGAACAGGGCATTATAACTTGGAGATAACTATTTTACAGGGAACATGGGCTATGGAGGGTTAAGTGGCTTGCCCAAGACCACAAGGAGCACCTGTGGGACTAGAAACCCAGTCCTTCCGGCCCAAGGTTGCTGTCCTCTAGTGGGATTTGAACCCCCGACCTTCTGGCCTGAAGTACCTTGCCCCAACCACTAGGCCACTCCTCCACTCCTATGACTCCTTCAGGGCACAAATAGCATCTGGCACTCTTTTCTGTCATCTAACCACCTGGAGGGCATAGAGATGAAGATGCACCAATATCACCTATACTTATGATGATAGCAAGAACTCTACGGAAACGAGGACAGCTGTTTTCGGTTTGGCATGCTGATGCACATCCCTGTATGTGAAATAGCTTGCATGGACATGCATTCAGTGCAGGATAGATGCTCCCACCCCAAGTGTTCCTAGCTGGGATGTCTAGGTGGCTGCCAGTGCAGCCACCCATTTCAGGGACATCCAAGTTGCTAAAATCGGGCTTAAATGTAAACATTCATGGCATTTTGCCCTGGATGTCCCAGATTGTACCTGGATGTCCTCTCTAAAATGCCTTTTCACATACACCATACTTAACACTCATCCCTGATCTAATTTTCTAGTCACCCAGTCAAAGACATCAGATTCATCTGACAAGACCTACCTCTGGTATAGGTGCCCACAGCTTAAAATAATGTGCTTTTTGAATAACTTATGCTCCTATTTTTTAAAGTAACGCATACAAGTACCTTACTTTATAAAATAGGCATGAAAAACACATAAAAGTGCACTTTATTCTAGGCACATCTTATAAAATTACTCTCCTTCTGACTGGTAGCTGGGAGTGGGATTTCTTACCAGTAGGGACAGAACAACTGGCTTAATGAGCCAAGTCTTTTTTCTGCCATCATTTGCAATGTTACTATTTTAAATGCCTGTTTATCTAGGTTTATGGTTTATTTAAAATTTGATATACCGCTGTCAGGTTCACTCCCCACTATCAGTCTCTGTCTCTTAACAGTCACTCCATCCCGGTAGTGAACCAACTTAAGTATCTTGGAATCCTACTGGATTCAGTTCTTTCTTTTCAATTTCATACCAATTCATTTATGAAGAAAGAGCTGAATCCAGTAGGATTCCAAGACACTTAAGTTGGGTGACTACCGGAATGGAGTGACTGTTAGGAGACAGACGCCGATAGTGGGGACTGAACCTGACAGCCATAATGCAGACATTTTAGCAGGATTCAGCTTTAAGTGATTGGCTTGAAGCCCTGACACCATCAATGCCAAGCAGGCATCGACAGAGAAGAGATCAGGAGAGGAAAAGTGCACAAGGAAAAGCAGCAGGATGTCCTCCTTGTGATAATACGCGGAGACACGCCGCTGTTGACTCAAAGTGGCAAGGGGGACTAGAAAGACATTAAAAAGGTGTGCAAGAACAGATCCCTGGGGGACACTGCAGAGGAGAGGGAAGTGAGAGGATGAAGAATCCCAGTAAGAAACATGATAAGAATACTAGGAGAGAAACCAATGAAGAACCGTGGACCCTAAACCAGCAAAAGAAAGATGTGAGGGGAGAATCGAGGGGTCCACAAGATTGAAAGCAGATGATAGGTCTAGAGAAATAGCCAACGTGATATCACCTTTGTCCAATGACATTTGGGCTTTGTTGAGAACAGAAAGGAGAACTCTTTTTCCATGCTTGGCCATCTCTGAAACCTGTCTGACAGGGATGCAAGAAACTGGTTTGTATAAGATGGGAGGAGGTCTGGGAGAATACTAATTTTTCAAGACGTTTTGAGAGAAATGGGAGGTTGGATACAGGACTAAAATTGGAAGGAGAGGATGGGTCAAGTGAGGAAGCCTTCAGAAGGGGACAAATAATAGCATGTTTCCAGCATTAGGAGAATATCCCAAAGGAAAGACTGCTATTGAAAAGTGACAAAATGAGTGGCTAAGGAGCTCTCTGTGATCCAAGCAGAGGATATGGGATCCAGAGAGCAAGTACTCTTAGCAGAGGAGATGTGATGGTTTTGGTAAGAGAGAAAAGGGTAACTGGATTAAACTGTGACCATATAAGAGGATGGGCAGCCATAGTTAGAGAAGGACCTCGGAAAAATCAGCGGTGTGCCTCGGAGAAATTCAGCTTGGAGACTGAGAACCTTATCGGAAAAATAATGAGCAAGATCTTCAGCCACAGGTGCAGTTGGGAACGGGACAGATGAGGGGGGATAAAGCAAATGTACGACCAAGATCTCCCCCATGACTGATCAGTAGAAAGATCCAGTGCAAAACTTTGCAAAACACATCTTCAGGTTGGAAGAGAAAGAAGATGCTAAATTTCTCAAAATGACCGAGGAAGCGTTTGAATCTCCGTTAACACATTGCTATTGCTTATTTTCAGCACAATTCCATCATCTCATAAAGAAAGGACAGGGTGGATGAAACTGAGCTTTCATTCTACTGTGTCGTTAAAGGAAACTAGAAAAAAGGCAAGCGCTTTCTGGCAAACATTAAGCAAGTGTGTCTCCAACACATCCTTCAGCAGTTGCCCGACTCTTTCGCTAACTTAATCTTTCTCAGCCTCCATCTGAACAGCAAGGGATTCAGAGTTGGAAAACCTGCAAGAATTCTTTCATGTAGGCTGCTGATGCTCCAGAGAACATCGGAGGAAAAACAGAAAACAGCCCAGAAGAAGCCAAGGAGTCATTTGCTAAAAGTAGTTGTTCCGACTGAAAATTGGTGTTTTGAAGACCATGGTCGCCTTGGTACCTATTCGAGATGCCAACACCTGGTGGTGACTGTGATGAGCTACTAATTATATTTCAGCTCTGAAAAATTATATGTAATTAGCAGGAAAGTATTCATCATAATTGCACTGTCAGCTTTTACGCTTGATGGCAGCCCCAGAAAACTAAGCGTAGTAATAAATATGTTCAGAACAGCTTTCCAAATTTCTACAACAAGCAGTATAACGTGCTTACAGGTGTAACATTCAACAGTATAATTGGAACGTTTAGCATTCTGAGGAGATAGCATCTGTTAAGATAACTTTTCAAGTTTAATTACAATTAAGTCTTTTTTACTTTATCATTTTGTGTCTTTTATTTTCTTGTCTTGAGGATTCTCTCCCCCTCTTTATTTACACTCATTACTATCTCCTAAATTTCACTCTGAAGATAATGGAATAGCAAGCCACGAGAAGGTAAAAGTCTCCTGCTCTGGCATTAATAGGTGACACAATATAATTTTTTGATAGGTTGGGTAAATATTTATGGTCCAGCACTCAAGTATTTAATGAAACACACACATACTACATCCCCGGAAAGACCTAAATGCAGCATTAGGATATGCATGACTGCACACATACCACCAGGCAATTTTATTAAAGGCTTTTTCGTGTGTAAAACAGCTTTACATGCAGAATGAGATTACAAAATGACCTCCATTATATATCTTCTAGCAGCTCAACTTGCCCAGCTGTCAGAGCAATGGTCTTCAGTTATCAGCAATGCACCAGGGCTCCTTTCAGAACACTACCATCATGGACTCTAAAACTATTGTGTGACAGCTGGAGCCTGATTTAGGGCCCATGATGGTAGCGTAGATCACATTTTCTGCATGGCAGTGCACAGCACTGCTACTGAACTATCAGGCTAGACCTAGCACAAGATATTATATTACCTCATTTATCATCTAGTGCCACCCATGCACAGTGCTGTGTAATTTATCTTATCATAAATAAAACAGCATAACATCATATATAGTGTGTACATTTTTCAAAAAAATGTTGTCAGGATCAATACCCACAAAATAGGAAGTAACGCATAGAAAAACAGAAAATGATGGCAGATAAAGACCCTACAGCCTATCCAGTCTACCCATCCTTTAGACCTAATAAGTTGTAGAATCCCTGTATCATGGAGGTATTTAAACGTCTCCATCATATCACCCCTCCAGCCTTTCCTCCAAAGTATACATATTGAGATTTTTAAATCTGTCCTCATATGCATTATGACAAAGACCACTGACCATTTTAGTAGCTGCCCCAAGGACCGATCACTGTGGCATGCCAAGGACAATGACCCTATCTTCAGAGTGAAATCCATTTACCACAACCCTCTGGTGCCCCCCACTCAACTAGTCACTATAGACTCCATCCCATCAGTTTATTTATAAGTTACCCATGTGAATTGTCTGTGCTTAAGGGGATTATTAGTCACTTATACAACATATATAAAGGCAAAGTTTAGGTAGTAGAAGGAGTTAGGATTTGAAGTATCAAGATAGGGACATACACAGTTTTGCTTGTATTTTAGAAAAGGCTGCCAAACACGGAGCCTTTTGTAAAATATATATAAGGATGTGCAGGAATGCAAGTCTATTTGCCAACATGTAGCATTGAAGGAGCCGTATTATAAATCGACATGTGTGAAAAATCAACGGAGGAAGCTCGGCATCTTTACACATATAAATGCTGTCGTGTACACGTTAGTTGGTATTTTGCAAACACACATATGTATACACACCACTAAATTGCATACAGACGTTTCAATCTTTATTTATTTACACTCTGAAGGGGGGCTATAAACAGCAGGGATTGGGCTGACTGAAATGGGCATCTATGTGCTAGGGACCAACTATAAATTCTAACATGGATGTTTTTGGCCACATGTCAATTTTTTGACTTGTGCAAGCACAACCAACCATTCCCCCAATACACTTCTTTGCAATTCATCACATGCACAGTATTTTGGGGGTCAGGGCTCAGAGGGTGTATTAAATGAACATATATACATTACACTTTCAAATGGTACACATGCCATTCCTAAATTTACAACCACCCTCCCCTCTTTTTTCTTTACCTACATGCAAGTGTTTATTTGCAGCATCACTAATGCAATACAATTTAAGAATGTATCTTAGGCCTAAATTATGTGATTTTTCAGATGCAATGGTACCCAACTGAAGGCTACCACAGTAATGCACATTAACACCATTAGGTTGGGTTATTTAATCACAAGTCCCATTTTAGGTGATGAGAACCAACTACTAACAATATGCATTAACAGTGTCAGCACCTGCTAAGGGGTAACACCCATTAGAAACTTTAGCCCTTACGATCTTAATGTGGATCTGCTTAGATTATAGTTGGCAAGCAGGTGGTAGACTCCATAACATGAAAGGGTTCTTCTTGTTCTTGTTCAAGTCAGTACCGACTCATGGCAACTCTCTAGATAATTGTTCTAAACAGTATTCGGTCTTTAGTCAGGCGACTAATATTGACAGAGTGACATCCATCGCTGCTGTTGTATCAATCCATCTCATTGCTAGACTTCCTCTTTTGCATTGACCTTCAATCATGCCAAGCATGTCTTTCTCTAGTGATCTCTCTCTTTGCACGATGTTTCCAAATTACAAAAACGTCAAAGTCTTTTCATCTGAGCTTCTAAAGAAAGATTAGGCTGATCTCCTCTTACTGGTTTGTTCTTTGGGTTAGATGTCTAAATTTAGGTGCTCAACCTCAAAATATTTTATATAGCTAAAGACATTTATAAGGGGGCAGGAATAGACCAAAGAAGAGGAAGTACATACTATGATTGCCCTTTACAGTCACCACACACACTTCCAAAGCACCTGCTTCCATGTTGTGTGCACTGGCCTCCATTTTGAAATTAGTTTGGACTTCAAGCCCTGGGTAATATCATTATTACCCTCTATGTAGAATACTCCTCAAGAGTGCTATTCACAGTCAGATCTCATCTAATTTTAAAAAATTATCCACTTAACCTAAACTACTGCCATAAATAGAATGCCACTCCTCATGAAGCCCATGCACACTCAAGCCAAGAAAAAAGGACCAAGGAGCAAGCCTTGAGGTACTCCAGCCGATGGCAGAGTAGCGGTACAGAAAGGACCACCACCACCATCAGAGGATACATAGAGAATTTGATGGGAAAAGTACAAAGAAAACCAAGATAGGACAAAGTTATGAAATTCAACAGAGTATAATGTGTTAAGAAATAGATGAATAATAAACAGTGTCAAAAAGAGAAGATAGGTCAAGGAGAATGAGAATAGACTAAGAGGTATTTGACCTTGGCCATAAGGAGGTCACTGGAGACTTTGGTAAAGGCTGTTTCTATGGCATGTAAATAGCAAAAACCAGTACAGGAGTGGTAAACATGAAAAGCCTTTATTTATAATTCTTGACCAGGGGTACAATGACTTTCACAGTGCTCCTATGTAAATAGCAAAAGCCAGACTGGAATGGATCTAAATAAAATTGAGATGAGAGAAGAGCAAGGCAGTAAACATGACTGGTGCATTTGGCAATTTGGATATGAAAGACAGGGAGGGAGATGAGTCAGTAGTTAGCAGGGTTGGTTGGATCCAATGATGGTTTTTCGAGAAGTGATATAATCATAGTAAGTTTGACGGAAAGGGGCAGTCACCATGACAAGCAATCAATTGAGGATGTGACAGATGGAGGGTACGGCTGAAGAGGAGCTGGATGGGAAATTTGTCAGTTCCAAAGTCAAAAAGGCTGACACTCCCTCTAGGTTAGAATATATTCAATGCATGAGTCTTGCTGTTCAAGGGGTAATCACACTACTTTGACTCCGACAATAACCCTGAGAAGCTCCAGTTTGTGTGAATCTATTTAATTTCAGAAGCATCTAATTATGGGGCAATTTTCAGTTTGTTCCCAGTAAAGTAAGGTCCACAGGTATGTTTCATGGAGGACGTTTGCACAGACTCTCAGAGCAAAAAGTGCACACGTTAAATTCATTCTGAAATTTACTATGGGTACACAGTAGATGTAATCTCCCCTGTTTTTCCTGCAGACGGAATTTTGCTTGAAAAGTGAGCAGAAAGATGTGGAACGCTATCTAACCATGTAGATTTCCTTCCCCTAACCTAAATACATTTACGTGAGCAAAATGCTTTTCAGCAGCATCAGTTGTTTTGAAAATTTACAGTCCAACACTAAGCGGCTTGTTTACAAAGCCGCGGTAGCGATTCGCGATCGTTATCAGAGCCGCGGCCCCTAAGACTTGATGCAGATCTCTCTCTTTGCTAGGATGAGTACTGCACCATTTTTACCCAGTGTATCATTGCACCCCAGGTTAGTTCGTAATATTATGCTAATCACCATCAGTTATTTCCTGTTTATATGTAAATTATGCTAATTGGTAATAACAAACCTTCGATTAAATAACAGCAATGTGTCTTTCATACTCTCTCTGACCACTAATGACTTCCCTTCTCACTTCACTGAATTAAACTTTTATTCCAGGTTTATACTTGCTATAACCACAAGGTAGAGAACCTGTTCTTTAAAACAGGTCAAAGGATTAAGTTCACTAGGAGGACCAGTCCGTTAAGCAACCGGGACATGTATATTGTACATTGATAAAAGCACATACATAAACTAAAATGCATTATTTATTTTGTATGGAATGACAACAGAACTTGCTGGAAACAGGTTGCTATAGGCAACCTGAACATGCTGTATGAGTGATGCCAGTCAAACAATGGGAAGATGGATTATGAAGCCAAGCTGTAATAATGCAAACTTCTCTTCCCCTCTTCCAAGTCTCTTCTTTCTTGCTGCTGGCCTGTGTAAAGTGTTCTTTTCAGACTGGGGAGAGGCAAGAGGCTCTATGCCTAGTTACTGGACCCTGGAGACAGTCCTCCTTGCAGCCTTCAGCTCAGCTGAAGGATCTTTTCAAAGGCAGGGGAGATTTCAAAAGGTGTTGTTGATGCAAGAGTTAATGAAGGGAAAAGATCTCAAGAGGAGAAGAAAGAGTATACTCTCTATCAGTTGGGAGGATAATCGAGTGGTAGGAGGGAGTCTTGAGTTTTCTTTATATTGGAATGGCAGGAGGGAGATTCATCTAACCTGCAGCACTGTTCTGATTTATTTTTAGTACTGGGAGGGCAGGAGAGAGAAAGCAAATCAGCAGCTCAGATAGTCTTTTTTTATATGCTTACTCTACCTTAATAACCAGTTAGCGCTGATTTTCATAGCTAAACATCAGGGAGACCATTATACCAACCCATGGGATTTTACTCAAGTGAGCTCTCTCATTCACATGCAAGTTTGCTACTTATGCAAATGATCTGGATAGAAAACTTCTTTGTGAACCTGAACTCCCTGGACAGCCAAAAAAAAAAAAATAGCTGCACCTATTAAGGTGTAGATTTTTTTTTTTTTTTTTTTGCAAGAACTCAGCTACAAAGGCATCGTCACGCACCACTGAATTCTGAATTTTAATGGACTGCTTTGCTTGTTATTCATTGCAGTAGCTCATTAACTTAGTATTTTAGTAAGAGTTTGCACGCAGTGAACTAAACCCCAAAGTTTACTACTTGTAAGAGGACTATTTTGCAATTTTTGTTTTACAAACAGGCTCCATGCTAAAGAAAAAAAGCCCAAACCAGCACATTGTGGCAGATTATTTTGTAAGCTTTAATGAGTGTAGGTATCTTTCTGAGAAAAACATCAGAGTTTAGTATATTGGCCTCTAAGTCTCTAAGTATTCAAACAATTTTAATGCTATCAAAAGCTACATATATCACCATGTACATAGCTAGTATATATTGGGTTATAATGTTATTTGTTAGGTTTAGCTTCCAGTTGTTACATGTAAGTTCTATGATGTGTTGAGTTCTTCTATGTAAACCGCCTTGACCCTTGGAAATGTGGTATATAAAACCTGTCAAATAAATAAATCAAATAAATAAATTCAGACAAAAACTCAACCAATTAAGTTCAGCTGTAAATTTCTTGAAGTAACCAGTTAAAATTAGCCAGGAGCATTGGCCCTCACACCACTTGCCTCTCATTCAATTCCAAATAAATTACCCCAACACAAACCTAGTGGTAAACACTTGTCGTAGCTTTAAACGTTAACAACTTCAACCACTTAACACATACATGGAGATGGTGTATGGCTAATGGGAGGACTGTTGGGGGAAGTACTCCCATTAGCCATACAACACCCCTCTATCCCAAGTCCTACCACCTGGCTAGCCGGTGGTGACCTGTTACCCACAGGTGAAGCCAAATTATGCCTCCTATCAGCTTGCAGTGGTATTGCACGCCAGCCCTTTACTTCACTTCCTTCCCCCATCCTCCATCTTTGCCTTCCCCTTATAACAGACTGAATCTGGGGTCTTACCATCCCATTTCTGAGCCAACAACCAGAAGATGTCAATATATTTATCCCACAATATCTGCTGGCAGAGTTTCTGAGGAACTTGGCAATCCAGAGGGGCAATCTCACACACCCGTATGCTGGCAGACTCCAGATAGCTACTGCCCCTACCTCTACACCCTACAAATCAGAATCCAACAAGGAAGAGGACTCCCGAGAGGTGGACTAGTCCAAAGACTCCCCCACACACATAGGCTCTGTTCCCTGTGACCAGCACTAGTGCTTTTTCTGATCAAAATGTTTGACCATTTGATTCAGGTCATGCAAGCACTTCTTATCCCACATATGCCTACTCAAACTGTTGTGCGCCCATGCTCATTTGCCCCTTTCCCTGCCTATCTCACCCTTCCCTGGGCAGTATAACCCCCAGGGTCCCCACCCCATGTAAGAACACTCAAGCCACAAACTCTGCCAACTCACCATAATCATCATCTCCTGATGTGCTCACAGCACCGCTGCTCATCCTGGATTGCTTGTCACTCGGAACCACCAAGTTTTTGCCTACACCACATATCAGGTTAGTGGCCAAGTAATGTGCTTCCCAGAGGCCCTCCCTTTGCATGCCCTATGACCCTGTCTAAGAAGCTATATCTCATCAGAGCCCAATACCCTAAGATGCAAGGCAAACACCTGAACTCACACAAGCCAAGAGGCATTGCGGGCAACTCCACACCACCGATGTCACTCTGCACCAAATCCTTCCCCCTCGGAAGCTCCAATACCTGTGGATGGCTCTCTATCCTGCCATAAAGTCCCCCATACAACCACAAAATCAAAATTCCATTACACCAGCTCAACAAGGCTCTGAGCCAGGTAATCCAGCCGGTACTCTGACCGGGTGGCCACCCATGCCAAAAACAGGCCCAGCTGTAGTCTATGACAAAATTCCAGAACTTAATTCCGCATTGAGTAAAAAAAAATATTTTCTCTTAATAGTATTATCGCAGATATAAGACACAGTCCCTGCTCATCAGAGCTTCAAAACAAATCAATTTAGAGAAACTTTCAAGCAGCAAACTAAATCCCACTGAAAACCTACATTTAAGAGCCTATAATTTAGGAACCCAGTTTAGGAATGGATCATTATTTAAAATTAAGATCTATATGCTTCAACTAAGAGATATCACAGCCAGCAAAGAACTGGTTGTTTACTCGTTCAGAAAGTATAAAATTAGACATGCAATGAAGCTACAAAGTGGTACATTTAAGACTAATAAGAGAAAATATTTTTTTACTCAATGCATAATTAAGTTCTGGAATCAGTTGCTGGAAGATATAGTAAAACCTGTTAGTGCACCTGGATTAAAAACAAATTTTGACAAGTTCCTGGAGGAAAATTCCATAAACCATTATTAAAGTGGACTGGGGGTAATCCCCTGCTTATTCCTTGGATAAGCAGCATGGAATCTATCTTTGGGGATCCTGCCAGGTAGTTGTGACCTGGATTGGCCACTGTGGCAAACAGGATACTGGGCTTGATGACCATTGGTCTGACCCAGTAAGACATATGTTCTTGTCCTTTGTTTCTTTAGGGCTCGTGAAGCGGCTGGAACTCAGCACTACAGGGCTTTTAAAAGGAATGTTTTTGTTGCTCGGCACAACTGGGTTTATTAATATGAAATTGTTCCTCCCTTTCGTCTGGCTGCATATCAGTGATGGGCTTTGGGTTTTTTCTTGTGTTAGCTCCAGTCATTATCTGAATAGTGTTGTATTTTCCTTATCTTCTTACAACGATGGTTTTGGCAAAAGCCAGGTGCTGAGGGTGGCACTTGATCAGATAACTCCAACACCTGTGAACAGACTGCCCCATCGAAGTCCACTCTTGTGATCATAATTATCAGAGTTAACTTCTAAATAGCCAAAACACGACATCTCCAGTAAAGATTTATCCACACTGAGCTTTCACCGTTTGCCTCCATAAAGTCTTTGTTAGGAATATATAATGCATAGCTTAATGTTAATTTGCTTCTGAATCTAAGAGTCTGAAAGAGCAACTTCATTAAAAAAAATTAGGCCAGTAAATAGGGTGCAAAAATTTGCAAATATTTTATCCCTTTTATTTAATAGTCGCTGGAAGGGCCAGCCCAACATTAGGCAAGAATAGGTGGTTGCTTAGGGCAAAGAGCCACGGCAGTCAAAGGAAAACACTAGATCCCAACAGTGACACAAAAACTCAAGAAACCATCAGCCCATTCTTTCACCTGTGGGAAGAGGAGGCACCCACATACATGCGAAGCAAAGATTAATGTTTAAAATTACGATATCCAATCATGCACATTTAGAGGATTATTGTTGGAAGGGTGGTGTTCAGATGATCATAATTGTTGAGTTTAATTATCAAAATTTCAGGGGGGAGGGAGGGATAAGGCTGAAGATTTGTGTAAGGCACCCACTACCTTGTACAAGTCCTGGGTCCAGCCCTGTTTACTGGGGTAAAACCGAGAGCTGAAAATTGCCCTTTTCCTTTGTGCATGCAAGTGTCTGCGCTTACCTGTAGTGGAAAGCAAAACACAGGGCGATTTCATGTATGGCGCGGACTTTGCACCTGCAAGCCAACCCTAGATTTTCACAAGGAAACTCAGCAGTCAGCAAGGTAGTGACTTTAAACATTAGCTCTACAATAAATAAATATAAGCATATCATGACCCCTGTCTTGAAAAACATTTCTTCATTCCATGCCCATGACAAATCTCTTGAGGCAGAAGATTTTAGTACAGTGATTTATGAGAAGAGATTGAAGGAGATGGGTATCTTTAGATTAGAAAAAGGCAGAGGAGTGACTTGAAAGCTGTGAAGATTTAGGTTGGGTATTAGGAAGAAACAGAGAAAAACAGACTATAATATCTAAAATGATTCATGTAAAAAGAGTGAGAGAATACTTACCTGTGGTAAAGAAGCACAGACGTTTGAAGAGAAAGGCGTACAGGGCAATACAAGTCTATGAGACCCTGCTAGATAGGGAGAAGGGAAGAAATATGGCAGAGAGGATACCATACTGGTTTGTTTGGGAGGCAACATGAATTGTCAAGATTAGGAATGAGGACATTAATAAAAAAAATAACAGTGGTCATGATTGCAGAGAAAATGAGAGGAAAAAAAAAAAGATCGGTGTCATTTGAAAAAGGAAAGATGGAAAGTTACAGGAAGGAAGGTATTTGGAATGCAGGTGGCAAGGAAAAAGCCGAAAAAGAGGCCCACAAAAAGACACGAATCAATACCATTTACCAGGATATCAAAATCTGTGGTTCAAGCAAGAGAAGTGCAGCTGACTGGGTAGCACGCCAGGAAGAGGGTGGGGTCAAGCAACAGACATGAGTGGACAAAGCGCATAGATTGTAATCCCTCTGAGGCAGCACCTTATCTAGCCCTGTGCGAGTTGTGCATACACACTAGGGTTGCCAACCAGTCGGTTTTCAGCCGGCCTGGCCGGTTTTCCTGTGGTCGGGCCGGCTGCCGGCAGAGAACCGAAACCGGCCATTGAAAGGCCGGTTTTTTGCTCTGGCTGCGAGATCGGGCAAGGCCAGAGCAGAAAACCGGCTTTGCGCTTGCGATTGCGATCACAGTCCTGGCCCCCCCTTGCAGCCGCTGCTGCTGCTTCTTACAGAGCAGCGGCTGCAATAAAGTTAATTTAAAAGTAAGGAAACCTGTGAGGGGCCTTCCGGCCCTATGAAACTCCTTCTGCAGTGCCCGTCCCTCTGATGTCACTTCCTTTTCAGCCAGGGACCCTGCAGGAGTTTCATAGGAACTGAGGGTTTCTCACAGGTTTCCTTACTTTTAAATTAACTTTATTGCAGCTGCTGCTCAGTAAGAAGCAGGAGCAGCAGCTGCATGGGAGGGGGGGGAC
Source organism: Ichthyophis bannanicus (assembly GCA_033557465.1). Classification (NCBI taxonomy): domain Eukaryota; kingdom Metazoa; phylum Chordata; class Amphibia; order Gymnophiona; family Ichthyophiidae; genus Ichthyophis; species Ichthyophis bannanicus. The sequence goes on along the minus strand of CM066031.1, from coordinate 742,499,936 downwards.
TACAAATGGGCTGTGATGGGGGGGACCTGTACTGGAAAAGGGCTATAGGGGGGGACTTGGACTGGAAATGGGTTGTGATGGGGGGGGGACCTTGACTGGAAAAGGGCTATGGGGGGGGGGAACTTGGACTGGAAATGGGCTATGGTGGAGGGAGGGGGAACTTGGACTGGAAATAGGCTGTGATTAGGGGGGCTAGGACTGCAAATGGGCTGTGATGGTGGGGGGGGGGGCTAGGACTGCAAATGGGCTGTGATGGTGGGGGGCCTAGGACTGGAAATAGGCTGTGATGGGGGACTTGGACGGTAAATGGGCTGTGATGGGGGGGACCTGTACTGGAAAAGGACTATGGGGGGGGGGGGACTTGGACTGGAAATGGGCTGTGATGGGGGGGGGGGACCTGGACTGTAAAAGGGCTATAAGGGGACATGGACTGGAAATGGGTGTGATGGGGGGGGGGCCTTGACTGGAAAAGGGCTATGGGGGGGGGGAACGGACTGGAAATGGGCTATGGTGGAGGGAGGGGGAACTTGGACGAAATAGGCTGTGATTAGGGGGGCTAGGACTGCAAATGGGCTGTGATGGTGGGGGGGGGGGCTAGGACTGCAAATGGGCTGTGATGGTGGGGGGCCTAGGACTGGAAATAGGCTGTGATGGGGGACTTGGACTGTAAATGGGCTGTGATTGGGAGGTGGGGCTAGGACTGGAAATGGCCTGTGATGTGAGGGCTAGCACTGGAAATGGACTTATGAAGAGCTGGAATAGGACTGGAAATGGGCTGATGTGGGGGCATGGGAGAATGGGACTAGAAGGGAGTGGATGCTGGGTGGGTCTAGAACTATAAGGGAACTGATTTTGGGGGAGGACTAGAATGGATGGGGAATGAGAATGGAGAGGGGAAAAAATATTTTGTGTGGAAGAAAAGTCTATGATGGGCTGGGTATTGGGAGAGTAAGAGGGGATTGAGAATGGGAGGGTGAAATTTAAATGGATGATAAAGGAATAAGGAAAGAATTGGGGGGAAGAGCAAAAGGGAAACAATCAGTATGTTAAAGCAGATATAGAGAGAGAATGGAAAACATCTAAAAGAGAAGAAAGGACAAATGGATAGCTCGCAGAAGACACGAAGAAACCAGAAGAAAGTGACTGGAGCAATTGCAACTGAAAAATGAAATGCCCAAACAGAAGGTAGAAAAATACTTTTTATTTTGAATTTATTAACTGGAATATGTCTGGTCTGGGAAGTGTGTATTGCTAACATCTTTGCGTTTTTGTTTAGTGCAAGAGGAAATTACTTTATAGTTTTATTTCTCCAGTGTTGTACATTTCATGTTTGGATTTTGGGGTTCCCAGTTTAATTATTATCTGACCAAGGAAGTTAGCCTACACGTATCCTCGGTAATTTTTGTGGGTGGGGCTGGGGCGGGGCAGGGATGGGCCTAGGGAAGGAGAATGGGTGGAGCATGGCGAGCCAAAGGTGTCAGGTTTTTCTCGGTGAAAAAGTTGGCAACCCTAGTACACACAGGGTGCAAAAGATTAGGGGCACATTTTGGGTTGCCGGCCTCGGCTCTCCCACCATGCTGCCTGCTGTTTCCCTGCCGTTGCCACTTTTTATGTTTTCTTGTCGGCGGCAGCAGCATCAGCAGCACCAGAACAGACCCGGCCTCAGATTTTTAAAAGAAAACCTCACACATGTTTTTTTCTGACTTTGTGCTTGCACGCAGGTCTGGTCCCTCCCACCCTCCTCTGACATAGGTCACGTCAGAGGAGGGAGGGACCATATCAACCATTTGAGTGTGGAATTGCAAAGACCCGTATTTGAATGGGTGGTGTGGTCCCTTCCTCCTCTGATGCGGATCTACATCAGAGGAGTGAGGGATCCGATCTGCATGCAAGCGCGGAGGCAAAAGACCTGTATTTTTAAAAAATTTGAAGTCAGGTCTGCTGCTGGTGCAAACAACGATGAGAAAACAAAAACGTGGTGACGTCAGGACAAGGGCAGGCAGCCGGCTGGTCATGGAGGTGTGGATAAGATGGATAGGGAGAGCACCAGATTTGCATGTCGCACAGGGCACAATTGTGGCTTGGTATGGCCCTGCTCTGGGGACAGGGAAATACCTGAAAACTAGAATCTAACTCATCTAACTACCACTGAAAAGACATGAACTAAATAGAAATAAATAAGTAATAGCCTTAAAGATCACAGCATACTCAAGGCAAATATAAGACTGTCATGTTTCATTGACCCATTAATAGACATCAAAAAGATACACTGACCTTTACAAGACTGAACACAAGTGGAATTTCATATTATGTAAGTATGTATTTTTTCAGCCTGAAGAATTATCTTCATTTATTAGTTCGCAGATAGTTGTTACCTCTTCTCCTCAGTGAATGTTATCGCAGGGTGTTCTCATCAAGTTGGGGTTTTTTTTCTGTCCTCTCTCGCCATCTTATATTTACTTATTGGTACTTTGTTTCCTATATTTCTCAAGGAACCACTGTCCTTGAGTTTGTCTTTCCTTAGGCTGACTCCCTCTATATTGTGGGCTAATAATACTCTTGTAATTTTCATTTCCTGTTACCTTTTATTATATTATTTCTTTACAAGTTGTTGTTTGCTGTACAAGCTTTTGCTTGATTAATTTTGTAAAATTGCATAAATAATAAATTAAAAAAAAAAAAATATGAGCTATATAAGAATTGCCCAAAAAGTATGTGGGGACAAACTCAAAGATCGAAACATGTATACAATGAAATAAAGGTAGGTCAGGTGACAGAGATGTGCATCTTTCAACAGAAAGGAGACTGGAACAAAGGTCATAAGACAAGGATGAAAAGAGGTAGACTCTAGAGTATTCTAAGGAAATGTTTCATTGCAGAAAGGGTGGTGGAAGCAAGGAAGAGCTTCCTAATGGACACGGGAAAGACGAGGACCAAATCTGAATTCAAGAAAGTAGGGGACAAGCACAGAGGATCTCCGAGGGAAAAGATTATAAAAGCTTAGCAGTTTCTGTGTATAGGCAGGCTCAGAGGTCCATATGGTCTTTATCTGCCACCATGTTCCGTTTCTATGTTTCAAAGATGATTAATAATATCTTTTAAGACCAGAAAAGCTTCCCTGCTAATTTAACTGTGTGGCCTTAAAACGTTCACATGCAAAAACATCTTTAGGCAAAAATAACATTTTACCGACCTTCCAAGACTCCAGTTTCCTCCAGAACCAATCATAGCTACAAGACACCTGTGCTATAGATCTTATTGTGCCTTAGTTAAAAGTGTCATCAGAGGAGCACAGTACTTGATTTCAGTTTAAGGGAATTTAGAAGCAATTGGCCCTAGGACAGGTAGAGGGTAATTTTATAACCGGGCGTTTTAGGCACCCAGAATGCACCCATCTAAAGCCTATTTTATAAAGAAAAGCAGGCAGTGACTTTTCTTAATAAAATAAAGACATAAGCGTCCAAAGACATGTGTTAAATCTAGACACGAGTGCTTACATCAGCTCTAGGGCTGAGATATTTCTCTTCAGAACACACATAAGTTGGGGAATTTTATAACATACGTGTAAATGCGCGATCCACTCAAGCTCCTTCCCTGTGCACACCCACACCAAAAGTATGAACTGTCAGCCTGACGCACATGCCTTCAAAATAATGACCAGCTACAATACGCACATAAAGACCAGACCTCATACGTAAGGTATTGAAATGCATGACTTGTGTGCCTTGATGGTATGTAACTTTACTCACTCCTTATAAAATTACCTCCCAAATAGAGGCCATAGAAACTGTTTCCTGAATTAGTCCATTAGCTGTAAAGCACAGGACACGTTTCATACAGCAACAGTATCACTAATGGAGCCCAATACTAGAGCACGGCTAGAGGCAATTAAACATAGGTTTCTCAGTCAGATAATGAAAACAAGAATGAAATCAATGAATTGTTTTAAATAGGACATGCGAGTCTTGAATGGAAATGACTAGGAACATACAGTAGCTTTTAAAATAAAAAAACAAACAAATTATGTCCTTGTTCTTCTAGACTCGCTCTGTTAATATTTATTACTTTCAAATTTCTCTGTTTTGTCTACATTAAAGAGATAATGGTCTAAAAGTGTCTGGGTTGCCTTAGCAATAAGAAAAGGTGAAGGTTTTATGCAGACATACAGGACACTCAATACGCAGATGGAGGCTGCAGACTGCTGAACTACAACTCTGAATAATTTTCATAAATTGTTAGGAAATATATAAATACTTCTGGCACAAACAAAAGAAGGTTAGTAGGGTGCATTACTACTGGAATGAAGTTAGAAAGTATTTGCCTCACTTGTTGAACATATGCCTGGGTTGCCAACTTCACACTGAAGGGATCTCTTTTTAAGGCACCATCTAGTTTATGCAGTAACAATGTTCTTTGATGTCAGTATTTTAATCCTTTATGCCCATAGACCGACACATACATCTGTCAACAACCTCAAACATGCTGACCAGCATCAAAGTATGTCTGTTGTCTGCATGGTGTGTTCCTTCACTGTGAGCGTGCATAGTGGTGGATTTTGGGCAGAGCATAGACGTCGCGGGCAACTAAGAATGTTCATTATAGAATGGGATAATTTATGAGCATACATTACCCCGTCATTTTGCACATAACTGATTGTGTCTTAATTTAAGGCAAATTCTTTGCCACTTCAGCTAGTATTTTATCAAGTCAATAGGTGAGACCGCACCTTAAAAATTCTGTACAATTCTGGTCACCATATCCTAAAAGGTATATAGCATAATTATAAAAGGTACAGAGAAGAGCCACCAAAATGGAAGAGAATGGAAGGGTACCTCCCTAAGAGGAAAGGCTTAAAAGGCGAGGACTCTAACTTAGAAATAAAAGACAGCTGAGGGGAAATATGATAGAGGTCTATACAGTACAATAATGAATGGACTAGAATGGGTTAACGTAATGCTATTGTTTACTCCTACAAAAAGTAGAATTATTAGGGGACACACAATGAAGCTACAATGTAGCATATTTAAGACTAACTGAAGAAAATATTTTTTTTACTCAATACATAATCAAATTCTGGAATTCATTACTGGAGGACGTAGTAAAAGCTGTTAGTGTAGCTGGGTTAAAAAAAAAAGGTTTGGACAAGTTCCAGGAGGAAAAATCCATAAGCCATTAATAAAGAGAACCGTGGCTATCCATTGCTTACCCTGAGATAAGCAACATGGAACCTGTGTACCTTTTTGGGAACCTGACTGGTACTTGTGACCTGGATTAGCCGCTATTGGAAACATAGCACGGCAAAAGCTGGTCTATCTTTACCCTCAGGAGCTCAATAATATTGCTGCTGCTCAGTTAGCTGCTGGGCTGTGCGGCTGACCAGGACATTCGATGTCAGTGGCCAGATAAGGTCCCATTATTGAATATCCAGAGTTTGTGTTCAGCGGGGATAACTAGGCGCCTCCATGGACTATCAGGCCCTATGTTCTTCTCCCAGTGGAGGTGGTAGAGATGAGGACAGTAACTGAATTCAAAAAAACATGGGACAAACACAGAGGATCTCTAAAGGAAAAAGGGGGACTGATGTAGTGGTTGATATGGAAGGACAGACTAGATAGGCCTTGTGGCCTTTTTCTGTCGTCATATTTCTATGTTTCTATGTAAAATAACCATGTGAAAATGTGCATTAACTAGGCACGACTTTATCAAATTACCTTCTAAAGTCAACTGCAGTGACAAGGGCTGGTCCTCCCACTAGCACCTTAGAAAAACAACATGTCTTTGCTTCTGTGAATGGTTTTATATTTGAGGGTCTATGCTTTACAGATCATGGGGAAAATTTTGAAACCCCATGCGTAATTTGCAGTTCCATGGTTACATTATACCCATAGGATGGCAAGCTCATTTTCAAAGGGAAAGAGCACAGGGGGTTTCCTCTGAAAATGAAGCCAGCGAGAGAAACAGGACTCCATCATCATATCATACATGCACACCCAACTTGAAACAGACAAATATCCACTCTGAAAATACACATGGGGCTTTCAAGGTGAAAGGTCTGTGGATGCTCAGTTTTCTAGCCTTGCCTCCCCCATCTCTTCAGCCTATTTTTGGAATGGGTGAAAGTAGGTACAATGGGGAGGAGAGTAATTATCAACAGGGATTTTTTCATGAGAACAATTTATCTGCAGAAAATTCTTTTGAATATTGCCCTTGAGCCGGCTGATTTTGTGACAGGCCACTTAACTTCTGTGCCTGAAAGGCTCATAATTTGTTCCAGATTTAAAAAGGCAAGTATGTGCGTGTGCTCTGCTTTTGTAAAATTAGGCCATCTATTCGTGTATTTGTTCATTCGTTGCATTTTATTACACCCCTCGTTAGAAAGTTCAAAAGCGAAGCAGAATACTGTGTCCTGGCAATGACTTAGGGGCATGTTACTAAATATTAATGTGTGTTAAGTGCCACTGCACCAATAGAAATAAATCGGTGTTACTGCACTTAGCGCACAGTAGCATTTGTGAATGCACATTAACTTTCAGTACTCACTCATCGTACCGGCAAGCTTCTTTTTATCACAGTCGGGGGAGAGAAGGCAAATGCAACACTTTACTCCCGCGGCTATGCAAAGGTGAGCCGGGCCTTCCCACCTCCCTCTGCAGCTGGTCGGGTGCAGGGCCATGTGCAAGAAACATCACCGCACAATGTACGGGCTGGCCCTGACCCAACTTCCTCCATCCAGCTGAGCTTCCATCACAATTTCCCCCACTTAATATAGAAAAATGGAACCTAGGTCACTTGGGTACAAAAATCTAATTAAACAATCAGGCTTTGGCTTTTTTTTTTTTTAACCAAGCCGGTACAATTCCTCAAAAATAGTCCTTTTTAAGAGAAAAAAGATGCTGATGGTTGCATTCAAGTGAACAATGCTAGGCAACTGTGATGAAGACTAAAAGTGAGGATCAATGATGCCATGCCAATATATAGGGAACCAATTTCTTGCAAAGATAGTTTGGGCCCACTGGCAAAGGGGGAGGGGGCATTATATGATTATAAGGCATGCAGATGTTTGCTATTTTACAAGCGTATGAGATTATTTTATAAAATATACATGTAACTGCAAACCCCTCCCCAATCCTGCTCTCAGGAGCACAAACACATAGGGCCCAATATTCAGCATAATTAACAGACCTGCTAACCCTGCTGAGCGGGATATTCAGAGCCGCTGAATATCTGTAGGTGCCACTGCTGTTCGTCCTTATGCTAGGTGGCGAGCATCGAAGCGTTCTGGGGCAGCACCCAGTGATTACTGGGCAGCAAGTAGTGAAAATTAGGCCCTTTAAAAGCTGGCTTAACGTTAGCCATAGAAGCTAAGCAGGTAGCGGCTGAACATTACCGCTTCCTGTTTAGCTTCATCACTAGCAACGTTGGCTGGATGTAGCCCTGGCATTGACTAGTCAGGTTTAGAGTTCAGCGGCGCTGGCCAGCCACTTTAGCAGCATTAATCGCCTCCGCCACGGAATACCAGATCTGTATTCCTCAGGCAATTTTATAAAAGTTGATTTCTGCATATGACACTGCTTAGCATGCAGAAACAAACATGTAGCATAATGTTTATCATTACAGCCGTCTTATACACTTACCCACATCTTAACCTGCAAGCACGAGGATGCTTATGAAACGAGTCACATGTTCCTTGCTATTAGTGAATGTATAAACAGGGTGCGGTGGAGGGTGGCAAAATAACCCTGTGCTTCCAGGGCCCCACTTCAAATGCCACACACCACTCGAGAGTGCCAGCAGGCCAGACTAGTAGTGGCCCACAGGATAGGGGTATAAGTACCTGGCCAAGAGGCACAGTTTGCCTCCATTCCACTTCTCAAAATCTCAAGGGGAACATCCCCTCTCCTGTCCTTCTATATTTAGGGGGAGGTGTCCAGCTGATTTGGCCTAGGTCTTGTAACTCTTGGGGTCAGCTCCGGGCCTAAGAATACGTAACATGCATTCATCTCTCTGTGTGCCACTAAGATTCTGGAACATTCCCGTCTTGATTACTGCAACCTCCTCCTCGCTGGTCTCCTTCAATCTCATTTTTTCCACTTCAATCTATTTAAAACTCAGCGTCACGTCTAATTTTCCACCAAGCTCGTTACTGTCACATTACTCCTCTTTTAAAGTCCCTTCACTGGCTCCCTATCTGTTGCCGAATTCAGCTCAAATTCCTTACCCTCAGAATATCAAAGCTCCCCGATCGGGGTCGAGCGCCTGAGCGGGAACTTTAAACCCTCCCACTCAGAGGCTCCAGCCCAATCGGGGCTGTGGGAGACCAGGAAGGCACATTTAAAAGGAAGCCGCCGGCAGGAAAGAAGATCTGAGAGCCCTCCACACGCCGCCATCATCAAAGCTCCCCGATCGGGGTCGAGCGCCTGAGCAGGAACTTTAAACCCTCCCGCTCAGAGACTCCAGCCCAATTGAGGCTGTGGGAGACCAGGAAGGAACATTTAAAAGGAAGCCACCGGCAGGCATGCCCACGCCAGGCGGGCCCGTGCTGGAGGGCCCCACCAGAGGGCCCTTTGGCATGGCCCTTCGGTGAGAGCCCTGTCGCAGGAGCAAACCAGTTGCAGCGGGGACTCACGGACTCTAGGCATAACGCAGCAACAGAAAGGAAATACACATTGGGGAGTCGACAGCTCCTGCACCCATACATTGCTGGTAGGTGTAGCACAATCTGCATGGCATACACATGTGGATCCCACTTCGACCGCACTAAATACCACCTCCTCTGCTACATCACTGCTTGCAAATCTGTATCTCCTACCTAGCCTATGGACTACACTGCTGCCTCATTGCTTGCAAATACTTCTGCTGCAGAGCTTATAGACTGCAGACTCACTAATACCTAATACCACATTGTTATAAAGATAATATATGCTGCATAACCTGCTATAGATGTTTGTACATGTATTGTAAATAACATATACTGCTTAACCTGCTGTAGATAACATGTGCTGTAAATAACATATGCTGTACTTAACAAATACTGCTTAGCCGCTTTAGATAACATATGCTGCTCAGCCTGCGTAGTCCAATGCAACCTCTTTGCTGCCCCACTAATAACTCACTACTTTGTGGATAACATATGCTGCGTAGCCTTTTGACTCCATTGCTACCCTACCCCATTGCTTGTTTGCTTGTTTATTACCTCACTACTTGTATAATAACATACTGCACAGCATTCAGAATCTATTACCAGTCTTGAACCACATGGGAGGAGGAGATACCGACAAAAGAAAACAGGCAAGTTAGAGATACAATAGAAGGGTCAAACACCTACCTCTACTGCGCCACAATTCAAGCAGACCCCAGATCAGTAATTCACAAAAATGCACTCCACTCCCTACTACCTCATTGCCTACCTCACACTCCTCCACGCATTCACAACCTTCTCACAGGGCTTCGGACCCAACCAGCAATTCCCCTTGCCCCACCTACATACCACCCAACCTGTATGGACAATAGGCTCATCCTGCCCTAAAGAACACAATCATACTAAGCCTACAATTCACAAACCACATAATGCCACACATACTACACCCACTAATCCCACAAATAGTATACATACCAACCCAATCATAACAGTTAAAATTAGGTGTGCTTTAATAAATGCAAGATGAATCAGGAACAAACCGAACACTATCCTAGACCTCATCCTTGATAAAAAGCTGGATATAATCTGCATCACCGAGACCTGGTTAGATAACTCAGACCAGGTAATATTAAACCAAGTAACTCCTACCGACTACTCAGCATTCAATTCCATCAGAGAACAAAAGAGAGGAAGAGGTGTGCTAATACTGGCCAGAAAGGAATACAGATTTAAAACAATCTCTAGCACTAATTGAATCCAACACAATCACCATAGCTAACAAGTACTTAAGCATCTCCCTCACCTACAGGCCTCCTGGAGCCACAACTGAACATCTCTCCACGGTACCTACATAAGAACATAAGAACATAAGATATGCCATACTGGGTCAGACCAAGGTCCATCAAGCCCAGTATTCTGTTTCCAACAGTGGCCAATCTAGGTCATATGTACCTAGCAGTTTCCCCAAGAGACACAAGTTCCACAATGCTTGTACTGGGTCAAGCATTGATATCTTCGGTCACTTCTTAATAATGGTTTATGGACCTTTCCTCCAGGAACTTGTCCAAACCTTTTTTAAACCCAGCTACACTAACAGCCTTTACTACATCCTCCGGTAACAAATTCCAGAGTTTGATTACACGTTGAGTGAAAAAATATTTTCTTTTATTAGTCTTAAATAGTTTACCCTGTAGCTTCATTGCATGTCCCCTAGTCTTTCTATATTCTGATAAGGTAAACAATCGATCTACGTTTACCCGTTCCACTCCGTTCATTAATTTATAGACATCATATCTCCCCTCAGCCGTCTCTTTTCCAGGTTAAAGAGCCCTAACCTTTTTAGCCTTTCTTCATAGGAGTATCCTTCCATCCCCTTTACCATTTTGGTGGCTCTTTTCTGTACCTTTTCTAAAATCGCTATATCCTTTTTAAGATACGGCGACCAGAATTGCACACAATATTCAAGGTGCGGTCTCACCGTGGAACGATATAGAGGCATTATAATATCTTTTGTTTTATTTTCCACTCCTTTCCTTATCATACCTAGCATTCTATTTGCTCTCTTGGCCGCCGCTGCACACTGGGCCGAGGGTTTTAACATGGTATCCACAATGACGCCTAAATCTTTTTCCTGGGTGGTGGTTCCTAATGTGGAACCTTGAATCGTGTAACCATAGTTTGGGTTGTTCTTCCCTAGGTGCATAACCTTGCACTTGTCCACATTAAATTTCATCTGCCATTTTGATGCCCAGTCTTCCAATTTATCAAGATCCTGAAGCAATATGTGCACATAACACAAAACATAAACCCCTCATTGTACTAGGAGACTACAACCTGACCTCCGCACCCACCAAGGAAGCTGCAACATTCTTAAAAGCTATGGAGTCACTAAAATATAGCTAGACAATCAACGCCCCAACACACCAGCACGACACAACACTGGATATGGTCTTTATTCCAATGCACTTAGTGGAACAGGGCAAGGCCACAACACCAACAATCACACCAGTCCCTTGGTCAGATCATCACGTGATAGAATTTACCCTGACCCTAAACAACTCCATCCAGCACATAGAAGATGAGAGTATAACCAGGCAATATAGAGCCTTTAATAAAGAATCATTCATAGATGAAATCATCCCACAACTACAGCAAGAATGCGACACCCTTGACCTAAGCATAGAGAAATGGAACTCCATAATATCTAATGCAGCATCGGCCCCTACGAGTATAAAACCACAAGTATGAAGGAGACTCAACGCCCCATGGTATTCAAATGATATCAGAGATGCAAAATACACTCTCTGAAAACTGGAGAGAAAATGGAGGCGGAACAAATCGCATAACTCCCTGACTCTATATAGAACCAAGCTACTGGAATATAACAATCTGATAAATGAGCGCAAACAGCAGCACCACACCAACCTAATCATGAAATCTGTCAACAAACCGAGAGAACTCTTTAGCATTGTCCAAAAGCTCACTAGGGACACCACACAGTATTGTACCCACCATCTTGACCCACAGGAATTTGCGGACTACATGAGAGCGAAAAACACTACCCAGACATGCTCCATCAAACTACAAACAGATGACCATGAAATGAAAGAGCAACATCATACCTGGGAGGATTTCAGCATACCATCAAGACATCAAGTAGAGGACATAATACATGGGCTCAACACAACAACCTCACCGTCAGACCCTTGCCCAGTGGCTTGGATAAAAGTCACAAGAAGCCAGCTCTCACAGCACATTCACAAAATCGTCAAGATTCACTCCAACAAGGACACATGCCGCAATCCCTCAAGCATGCCATGATACGGCCAATACTTAAAAGCAACAACCTAAGCCCATCTGAACCAAAATCATACCGTCCCATCTCCAGTCTACCATTCCTTGAGAAAATCGTTGAAAAGACAGTGCAAAAACAATTTCAGGACCATATTGACATGAATGCCCCACTGGACATCCATCAGCATGGCTTTAAACCCCAGCACGGTGTGGAAACGCTACTCACTTCACTCTTTGACAACCTCATAAGAGGTATAGGTAATATAAAAAATGGATTCCTGCTAGCATTCATAGACATCTCGGCAGCCTTTGACACAGTGTCCCACGCTAGACTACTGCAACGCCTGCAACAGATAGGACTACGCAAGAACACTCTGAAATGGTTCACCTCATACCTGGAAGATCGAACACAAGAAGTCAAATGTGCCCAAAAGAAACCATTGCAGTTCCCAGTCACGCAGGGAATACCTCAGGGATCAGCACTGTCATCAATGCTCTTCAATATTTACATCCAACCCATATGCAACATCATCAAACGTCACAAACTCCACTATCACATCTATGCTGACGACATCATGGTGTATGCTCCAATCAACCTACTAGCACCTAACACCACAACAATTACCAAATGTCTTGAAGACATGAATGTCTGGCTCACAGCCAATAACCTGACTGTCAACTACGATAAAACTGAGGCAATGTTCGTCACCAGGAACCCTACCTTCATTCTACCACAGAATATCAGCATTCTAAACAAACTCATAGTAGTCAAAGAGAAGTTAAGTACCTGGGCATCACAATGGACAGAGCTCAGAACCTGAAATCTCATATCGCCAAAACCGCAAACAAGGCCTATCAACGTTTGAGGACCATAAGAAAGATCAAACCATTACTCTGCCAGGACCACTTCCGCACAGTGTGCCAAGCACTCATCACACCTCTGCTTGATTATGGAAATTCGTTATATCAAGGCCTCCCCCAGCACACCCTACACCCACTCCAAATGGTGCAAAACACTACAGCATGGATCATAACTGACACTTCAAGATCTGAACACATCACCCCCATCTTACAGCAACTACACTGGTTCCCAATGGTGGCCAGAGCAAAATTTAAAATAATCTTGATTATCTTCAAAATCATCCACCATCTATCGGCAGATGCACTGCAAGAAATCATAACAAGGAACAACAGTAATAGACCAAGAAGGAACAATAATGACAACATGATCAGCACACCTGCAGGATACCACAAGACTAAACAAAATACATCAAGAAGAGCTCCATCATTACTGGCATCCACACTATGGAACTCCCTCCCAACAAGCGTAAGGGCATTAGAAGACATCACAGACTTCCGCAAGGCCCTTAAAACCCTGCTCTTTACAGAAACCTATGAGCAGATAGACAACAGTCCCCACTGGAGCGGTATTGCAACGTAACTACCCACGCAAACTCAATACCCAAACTAGACTCACGAAAACACCCTCATGCTAAATGTAACCCTCCAATTGTGGTATCTTAATGTTGTTAAATACCCTCATGTTAAATGTTGTAAAGCACCCACATGTTAAATATAACCCCAATTGTGATGTGACGTAACCCCTTTGATTGTAGAATAAGGTGGTATACAAATCTGTCTAAATAAAATAAATAAATAAGTGTATGTGCTCTGCTGCTCCTCATTACCTCTCCTCTCTCCCTACACCCCCCCCCCTGCCATAATCTTTGTTCATCTTCTGCTTTTCTTCTCTCCATACCTCATTCTACTTCTGCTAACTCTCAACTTCGCTCCTTTGACCTTGCTGCCCCTTTTGCTTGGAATAACCGACCCCTTTCCCTGCATCAAATCCCTTCCCTCGCCCTCTCCAGGCCCAGGCTCAAGACGCACCTCTTTGACACTGCCTTTGGCTCACAATCCCCATCCTTATATTTCAGGTCCTTATTTCCCTTTTGACCCTCTCCTTTCATACTACTGTATGTCTGTCCTTTTAGATTGTAAGCTTGACGAGCAGGGATTGTCTTTTCTGTGTCTGTACAGTGCTGCGTACACCTGGTAGTGCTTTATAAATGCTCATTAATAACAATGCAAAGCTCATAGTCGTAATGAGAAGTGAGGCAGAAAATACTGCTGGTTGGTGGTCATGGGGGTATTTCCTGCTTTACTTGTCTCAGTGTGTGGATGGACAGAAGGAAGTGCTCTGATCTAACAGGTATATTGTCCAATCCATGCTTATGGTGTAACAATCAATCAGCTTCACTAGTAAAACATATGTTATTTTGGTGGCCCTCTCTACGTACATTCTAAGCAATCAAGGCTAGTCTTGCGGCACCTATTATGTAGGTGCCCCGTGGCCATAATTATCTCTATGCATGATTATACATAGCTATGGTGCAGTCCTCATACTGTTGCAGCTTGATGATACTTGAGCACTTAGACAAAAAGGTTAAATTCAGGCTGATTTTACCTGTCAGCCAGACATATTATTGCAACTAGGCAACCATGCCCAGGTCAGTTCTTGTAATGCTGCAAAAAAGATATATATTCCATCGGCAGATATACAACAAAACAGGGACTGGCTAACTTGTAAATACCAGTTTCTATCTTACATTTTACACATTTGACTATCACACTGTCTCTGCTATCGGCATACCTATCTAAGTTCTTGTTTTCAATTTCCATTGTGGCCAGCAGTGTGCACAAGCTTTATTTTTTTTTTTTTAAACTTTTATTTTCATTTTGCAACAAACAAAAGAAACAACACACCAAAAGAGACAAAACAAGTATACAATAAGGAAAAGTAAACCCATTACCCCCCACCCCGATGCTTCTTCTCTACCCGATTATATCAGCATGTGAGCGCTTCCAATTAACAGTGATTATACATCAAACAATCAAAAGAGTATCTACAATACAGCATGATCATGGGACAGAGATATATACAAAGTTAGACAGTCAGATGAGAGCATTTAGCAAAATGTACATAGTCATTGAGCATCTTCCATTGAGACCAATGAGAAGGAGTCTGAACGGAGGAAGCGAACAGACGAGGTATTTGTTCATATTTACTGTAAAGACAAGCATGATTCCACCATTCATTGGGGCTCAGATGGGAGCTAATTGTCCAGTATTACTTAATTAGGGAAATAGCAATGCCAAGCATAAAGTTCGAAAGGAGATAAGCCATTTTTGGGAGAGAGGGGATCCCCGCAACTGGGCGAAGTCCCACTATCCTCCAAGAAAGGGGCTCCTGAGAGTGCGAGATAGACTAAATACGACCCCAGACCCGACGCCAGTAATACTGTAGTGCGGGATATTCATGCAGAACATGAGGCAATGAACCAATGGCCGCAGGACGTGTCCAGCAACCATTGCCCTGAGTAGTGTTCCATTTGTCTAATCTGTGAGGAGTGTAAAAACACCGGTGGGCTAGAAAGAAGAGGGTCTGAGTGAGTGAGGCGGGTCGGGAACCCGTGTCCCTCTACTCCAGATAAGGCTCCATTGCTCCGAGGTCAAAGTCACAGGCAATTCTCTCTCCCATACTTTCTGCGCTATAGGGGTATCTCTAGTTATAGCATTACATAAGGTTTAGTAAAAGTGGATGCTACACCCGGTGAACTACCGAGAGATCGGAAAGTCTCCAAGCAACCTTATGTAGAGAATGCCGATGGCGGGAGTCCTCTAGTGCTCCGAAGGCGATGCTGAAGTTGCACTGACCAGAGTCGGGAGTCTAAAGATTGCATAAGAGTATTAAAGGCACCTAAAGTGTCTAAAAGCATTGGTGGATAGTGGGAATCTGATGGGAGAGTCATACCAGGGAGAAAGGTAAGAGGAATCGGTTTGCAAAGGTCCGCTTCTATATCTAGCCACACAGGTCTACTCGGTACTGGATCTTCCAACCAACGAGCACCTTGTTTGAGAAGAAAAGATTGAGGGAACACTTGAGTAAAATCGCCACCAAGTATTAATGGAGCATTGGCAGAGGCCAAGGCCAACTGCGCAATACTTGCATAGTAAGCAGGGTTGTCCACATTCGGGGCATAATGCAAATACACGTGAATTCACTATCTCCAACCTCAAGGTGTACACGGGCCCATCTACCCTCCTTGTCAGCGCTAATATCAGGTACAGTAGCGTGCAAAGACTTCCTAACCAGAATGGCTATCCCGTACCATTTGGAAACGGTGGGAGAATAGGCAGCTACCATGTGAGGCTTAGCATTGAGTTTCAGTGTTTCAGCAGAGTTTAAATGCGTTTCCTGAAGAAACACTAAATCAACATGCTCATGGCTAAGATAGCTAAGGATTTTCTTTCCGTTGAGTGGACCATTAATGCCTTTGACGGTGAATGATAAGATTTTACATAAGGCCATTCAGAAAAGTTAAAAATTCTAAGCATGATAGCACACATAATTTCACTATGTCCCTCAAACTGACTGTATCTGGCTGTACACATGACATAGGAAAAATAAGCTAATATAATACAATGAAGCGCCCCACATTAACAAAGAAAACCGCAGTACGGTAGAGGAGAAGCAAAACCCCAAAATTACTGGCGACCATGTGTCTGCGGGGAGAAACCCCAGAGAAGGCCGAAATTGAAAAAACACATAACCTGTAGGACTGTGCGTGCTCCGAATCCGACCGAGGCACACATCATGAAGGGATAGGAGACCAAAAAACAAAAGTCATATAGAGAAAGAAAGAAAGTCCAGGCTATTTCTGTGCTTGGCTATGACCGCCGCATCGGGCCCTTCAAAATGGCGGATAGAGCCGGCAGATAAGAGTCCAAGATTTGGGATTAGCGCATCTGCTCTGCTTCTTTGGAGTCTAAAAATGTTGATAGTAGATCAGGATCTTCGAACGTCCTGGTTTGGTTGTGGAGAGTCACTCGGAGCTTCGCTGGATACAACAGGCCAAAGCGAGCCTGTAGCTGTTGAAGTCGAGGGCGAAAAGCAAGGAGTTTCTTCCGACGGTCAACGGTAGGCTTTGCCAAATCAGGAAAGAAGGAGACCTTACGACCTTCAAATTCCAAATGATGATTCGCTCGGGCAGCATGTAAAATTTGTTCCACTTGTTGATATCGTAGCAAGCTAAAGATAATAGGCCGGGGGGTCATGCGGTTGAGCGCCATGTGGGCAGGAACACGGTGTGCTCGATCGATTTCCAGTTCTCTGTGAAAAGTGATCTTCAGCAAGGAGGGAAGAGTTTTGAGCAAGAATTCTCTTATATCTCCTGCTTCCACCCCCTCCGGCATTCCGAGGAGCCTCACATTGTTGCGACGGGCTCGATTATTGCTATCTTCTAACTCCTTTTGAAGATTCTGTATCTGGCGCTCAGCCTTGTCCAGTTTGCCCAAGCGCACCTCGTGCGAGTCGAGGACCCCCGCCATGTTGTCCTGCCGTAATGAAAGACTTTCAAGTCGGTCCTGGAGCACTCCAAAGTCTTCTCGCATGGCTCGAAGCGCTTCTCCATTGGACTGCACCAATTCCTTCACGCCGCGTATTTCCTCCAAAATCTCCAGGTGCATTTCGGGGTTTTCACGAAATGGAACCATCTTCTGTGGGGAGGACACCTCTGTTTTGGAGCGTTTTCCGTGAGAAGAAGAAGGAGACCCGAAGTCCAAGCGCGCTGGTTTATGGGCCGCCATCCCCCCCGAGGTGCCCCGGTCAGCTCGGAGCGAAATAGTAAATTTGTATAGGTATTAAGTCAGGATTCTAAGTAGGCCTCTCGGGAGCTTCAACGCAAAGCGTCCTACCCGCTGGACATCAGGCTCCGCCCCCCAGTGTGCACAAGCTTTAAAACTATATTTAGTTTACTGTACTTCTATACCTCACATCTACAAATGCTCATAGTGGTGTACAAATAGAAAATAACTAATATTCAATCCCCAACTTCACAATTCCCCCCCCCTCCCCAAAGCCTATAAAAATAAATGAGTCTTCAACTGCATTTTAAATGCTTTAAAATCTGACTCTCTATGTGACTTCACAGCAAAGGCTCAGAGATGGGAACTAGTCTTTCAAATACCCTGCAACCCTGAAATAACTAATAGCCCCCTACCCTCAGATCATACCACTCGAGCAAGAACATAGCACTGTACTAGCTCCTGAAAATACCAATAGCATAAGTTTGTAACAAATCCAAAATAGCACAGGCAACCAATGTAATTCTATCATACAGGAGGTGACCTGATCAAATACACATAACCCTTTTAACAAATTTTTTTTCTGCTGTACTCTTAACTTCTTGCAGTCTAGTCACTTCCTTAGTAGGGAGACCCAATAACAGCGAATTGCAGTAATCTATTCAATGTAAAACAAATGCCCTCATTACTGACACCAACCTCCCTTCTGAGAAAAAAGACCGCAAAGTACAAATCATTCTCAAAACCCTGAACAAGGACCTAATCACCATTGAAATATGGTTATAAAATACTAAAGAACTAACCAACCAAACCCCTAAGTTATGACAAGAACCAACTATATTATATATTTATATATACAATAATATTTTCAATAAAATTTCAAGTTTGCAAGAAAACCAGGACTAAAAGGTGTCGAGCAGAAATAGAGTTAGGCTGGAAAATCTCTAAATCTCTAAAATTGTTCTAAATCTCTTCTATGTAAAATAATAGTACTCTATTATTAAAGTTTATGTTACCTGTAAACCGCCACTGATCTCTGGAAGTGGCGGTATAGAAAAGATGTATAAATAAAATAAAATCTCTCTTTTCCTGGAATCTAAAAAAAGCTTTCCCTCATATTCAAATAAAAATAATTGGGCAGAGCTTCCAAGAGTGGTACCTTAACATAGCTGAGCTCCAGAATGTCAACTAGATGTTACTTAGAAGTAGAAGTGAGTTAGTGAGGGAAGGTGTGGGAAAGGACAGGTAGCTGGCATGGGCTGGTATGGAAGCCAATGACAGTTGGAGCTGCTCAGGTAGTTTTGGGTCTTTGGACGTCGTTGCAGTAGTTTGGGAAGGAGGTGGGCAGTTGTCCTATCCTTCCCACACCTTTTTTCTGCTTGTTGTAGTGTGAGATCTGGGGGTGTGGGAGCTCTGTCTCAGCTAGTGGTAGTGGGATGAGGTAGGCTCCTGGAATCAACCGATGGTGGGAAAACCTGACTTTGGAATTAGGTGTGATATATATCTGAAACCTTTGAGCAGCATTGCCTTTGGCTATTGGGTCTGAAGTGGCACCCTTCTGTCACCGCAGTATGAAACTTCCACAGCAGACCAGTTACCCACTTCTGTTTGATCGTCACTGACTAGCAGAGTGGCTGTGTGCTTTTGTGGAGTGGGTCAGTAGAAACAGGAAGTGAAGACATGATGTATGGGGATATCTGGCCAATGAAAGGAGATGGCTTGGAAAAGATCTGTTGTTCTATGATTTAAATTGTAACATTTAAAGAAAGAAGCTGAGACCTTTCTTATACTATGACCTCGGCGTTATATTTTGGGTGGGGGAAATGATGTGGAGAATGCCTGTGTTAAAGCTTTAATTTAGGTGCCATCATATGTACTGTACATACGTGCAGCTGGAATGTTTAGTGTGGTACTTTGATTCATGACATTCTTTGTTCAAGAAATGCAGAGTACAATCAATATTTATTTAATAGGATTTTTATACCGCTTCATCATTTCAGTCAAAGCGGTTTACATTGTAACTCAAGCTTGGTAATGCACATTAAACAGGGACATTGATAACTTGGATTTTCCTGAGGCAGTGGAGAGTTAAGTGACTTGCCCAAGGCCACAAGGAGTGCCTGTGGGAATCTTACCTTGGTCTCTTGGTTCCCAAGCCAGTGCTCTAACCATTAGGCTACTCCTCCACTCCAGGTAGATTATGGGAAGTTTACTGTAGGGGTGCCAAGTGCAGTCTTTTATCCCAGAGCGCTTAAATATTAACACTCATGTTCTGGCATAAGGTAGAATCTAAAAATACAAAGATTCAACTTTTGTGCAAATACATTTTATTTATGCATGCATTTATTATGTATATTTGGCATACTGCCATTCAGACAAAGATTTAACATTATGGCGGTTTACATATTATATAACTAAACATTACATCAAAACATACATACAAACAAAAAAAAATAAACAGTGAGAAAACACAAAATAAAAATGGAGATAAAAATGACAGAAACAGGTAGGGATGTATAGAACAATCATATACCAAAAAACAGTAGGGGGATCTTCAGCAGCGGCAGCTATCACTGCTGAATTCTAATCCCAGATATCCAGAGGGCAGTGGAGGTTTTGGTGTCAAGAGCGAGTTAGTGCTTGAGAATCCAATCTGCAATCATGGATTTCAGGAAAAGAAGGCAACCTTTTATTATTTCTCACAAAAAAAGAGAATTTCTAATCTGAAGGGTAATCATCCATCATAAAAATTCAGGATAAGTTAACGATTAAATCCAATTAGTAGGTGATCTGACACAAAATTGCATGGAGATAGCACCATCATGTCACACGAGGCAGAAAAAATCCTAAAAGCAAAAAGTGCCAAAGAACAAGTGAATAAAATGAACTTGAGATATGCAGGAATCATGTCAGCAACTGTATTAGTGATTTTTTTTCTTTAAATCAAGATTGGGGACCAAAGGACACCTAGAACCATAGAAAAAAGACAACATCTGTCTGGGAAGGTCAGGAATACATGTCAGATAAGCACCAGTGCTTAGCCTCTTATTTAACTGAGGACTTGCAAAGTTAAACTTGATCCCACTTGTTCCTCTTTCTCTCTTACCACAATGCCCTACAAAATGTTCTCTGAAGTCATTCTCTGGTTTTCCCTGCTTCTTTCCTCGCCCCTCACTTTTCTTGCCTTGGCTGATCTCGGACTCTTGAACATATCATATCATTTTCTCGAGCTTCCACCTAGAAATTTCTACCTCTTGCTTTGATGATAAAACACTGCAGCCATAAATGGCCCCCTTCACTTCTACACCTCTGTTTTACCAATTATGGGCACTATAGTACCTCCTTGCAAGCAGCTGGGAACAATCTTTCTGTTTTCAGTGAATAATAGTGGTAAAGGATTAAGCAATTATAGACAGAGGAGAAAACTAAAAGTTACAGATTACACACACTGATCCCACCTCCTGTGAGATTTTGGCTCACTACAGGATGTGTTATAATAGGGACACTAACAAAGGCAAAGATATGCAAGAATAGTCTAGGTTCTAAATTGTCACCCTATAAAATTACATGTAGCAAATTATCTGTTTTATTATGCATGCCTAGTATCTCTACAGGATAAATCTTGCAAACACCACAATTCTCAGCGCAAGGTTGACGATCTGAGTATCAGTTACAATCAGAAAGGAGGCTGAGTGATGAGGAAAAGGACTGCTCCATAGAGCCTATACATGTTAATGTGTGTGACATCTATTTTGGTGATGAATAAGTAGTAAGATGGAGACCCTATATTTCAGGGGTCAGGGTGTATGTTAATAGAGCATGTATGCCAAAGACGTTTCAGCTCATAGTTTAAATATCTAGTGTATCACACAAATTCATTACTAAAATAGGACTTAAGTGCAAGCTAAAAATATGAGTTTTAATGTATTGGCCAGTAGTTTCATTATTTGCGTACAAACAGATGGTGAACATGAAAGAAAGGGATGTGAACTGGCAAGAATAATTTGGGTTAGGTTTTGGGGGTTTTTTCATGAATTTTCCTCAGTCCTCAGTGTTTTTGATTTACTTTGAGGCATTCATTTCATAGACAAATTTTAGGCACACTGAGTCAATATTCAGCCTCCGTGGTTGGCATTTTCATAATCGTCGGTTATGGCATTTAAAATAAATTAGATATTCAGCACTGGAATGGGACTATCCTCGGGTGCCAAATATCCGGCTTCAGTGCTGACCACAGCGGCGATATTCAGCCACTCTCTGGATTGCCGAAGCGCATAAAGTTAGGCTAGTACCAGGACCACCCCTCACCCTGCCCACGGACCACTCCGGCACTATCTGGACAGTGCTGAGACAGAGGGGACATTCAGTGAATATCAGATTTGGAGGGAATTGTTGGATTAGCAGGTTCTGTTGACTGGATAAACCCTTTATTTATTTAGGGGCATGTTTTCTAAAGCATACCAATGGCTAGCGTGGGGTTTACTGCACACTAATCCCGCTGCACTGTTACCACATGGCAGAGCGGTAAAAGACCCACATTAAGTGCTTTGTGTTGTCATGAGGCTGGTGCTAATAAAGATGCAGAGTTGAAAGAAACCCTGTTTCTCACAGAGCTCTAGATGTGCAATTACCTCAAAGCACAGCTAGAGGGGGCAGGAGTGATCATACAGAAGCTAATGAGGGTAGGAGAGCTAACCAGTTGCACCTGGAAGTAAGCCCGGAAGATTCAAAGGAATCCCTCCATTTACCTTTTACCTGGTAGAAGAGTTGACTCCAACTTTCAGAAAGGACGGTGCTGCTCTCCGTTGTAGCACTCTGCCACCGATGTCAGCAACCTCGCCTTCCCTTCCGGATTTTCTTCCAGTCTGGTCCGAGTTTTTCTTCCCTCCGATCCGGGGTTTTTTTTTTTTTCTCTTCAGCTTAATACTG
Organism: Ichthyophis bannanicus; assembly: GCA_033557465.1. Taxonomy (NCBI): domain Eukaryota; kingdom Metazoa; phylum Chordata; class Amphibia; order Gymnophiona; family Ichthyophiidae; genus Ichthyophis; species Ichthyophis bannanicus. The sequence continues at coordinate 742,477,429 of CM066031.1, read as the reverse complement.
GTAATTTTCTTCTCCTTCCATTAGGTCTTAGGGGGATACCCAAATCCTGCCAACTACACCATTATGTCATGACAGCGTCCCCTGGTGGCCAATAGTGGTAAGGGGCTGCTGCACATCACGCTTATTTTTTTCAAGGAGCGTGGGGTATGTAAGGCCAAGTGCAGATTGGTCTTATGGATTTTAGCTCCTTGTGAGCACACAATAATTAAGCCACGAGTGTAGGGAAACAAGGCTTTTATTTCCCCTCCGTGCAAGGGTTCAATAAGACAAATGGAAATCAAAGAATGTCCTTTTATCAAGGTTCCAGTAATAAACAAGCAAACCAACTGTTGATATCTTCACAATTAGGTGCAAAAGGTAAATGGAGGAATTCAAATCATTCCAGGGTAAAACAACTAAACAAAGCTTCTTCTTATTTACAAGGTCGCTATGGATTCCAAGCTAGTAGCCATACACAAACTGCAATCCATAGCCTCTTCCTGAGGAATGGGAATAGTATCTGCACCTTCTATCTCTATAGATTCTGCTTCACTAGTTTCCCCCTCAGAACAAACGCTGTCCCTGGATGTTACAAGTTTACATGGACTGTCTCTGGTATCTCGGCTCCAATAAGACTGTGCTCTAAAGTCTTTTGGTCTTTTTTTAAACAGCTCTGGTTTCTTTCCTCTTCTTACAAACTGTGGTTCAATTTTAGCAGTGCTTTTAGGAGTTAAGCTTTCTTTAGCAGGAATAAAGCCACCATACCTTGAGTTCCTATAGCTTGAAGCTCTGGAGCCTTCTCTCTCAAGAATGTCTCTCTGACAACAGGTTTTCTGTCGGTAGCTTCTGGGGAGTGCTGGACTTCCTGAAAGCTTAGGAAAACCTGACATGGATTCACCAGCCCTGTACTTCAGTGCAAAAGTAGCTTTGCTAGAAACTCCTTTCTTTCTGGTACCTGGTGAAGCTTGTTTAGCATACTCCAATGACTGTAGGCTTTCCCCCAAGCCTAGCTCTCTGGCTCTCTGTATACTGGACTCAGGAACGTTGCTTAAGCAGGGAGTGGCACACCCTCCAGCCTGACTGCTTTCCTTAGCAGACTCCCTCTGAACAGTGGCTCCTGTAGCCTGGCCCCTCTGAACTCTACCTCTGTGAATTCTGTCCTTCTGGGCTTGCTCAGGGAGGATTCCTTCCTTCAGGACTCTCCTTCCTTCTTCAGCCGTGCTTTCGGTTCCTTCTCTTCCAGCTTCTGCTTCTCCCACTGGTCCAGCTTCTCTCGCTGCTCTTCCCCCTTTGCTGGCATTAAGCTTCCGTTTATAAAGGGATTTTTCCTTTGAATCTCCCGGGCTTACTTCCAGGTGCAACTGGTTAGCTCTCCTACCCTCATTAGCTTCTCTATGATCACTCCTGCCCCCTCTAGGTGTGCTTTGAGGTAATTGCACATCTAGAGCTCTGTGAGAAACAGGGTTTCTTTTCAACTCTGCATCTTTATTAGCACCAGCCTCATGACAGTGTGTGATGGCATGTGACTGGGCAGAGTGTGGGCATTAGTGACACACTGCTGTTAGCACGAGCCTCACTAGCATGCCATTAGCATGGAAGCACTTACCACCACCCATTGAAGAGGCGGTAAGTGCCCCCACATTACAAACACTTGCAGTCTAGCACATTGAGGTAGGTCTACTTCACCTCCTCCGCTAACCTTTGGGGCCTAACACAAGCTACAATAACACACTTCAGTAAACATGCCCCTTAATACACACAGACGGTTGATTAATACATATTAACCCGTTTTGGACCAGCGTATGTTTTACATACATAAGGTTTCCATACTTACTACTCAACTGTTTACTAATTAATGGTTATAAATTCAATGGAACTATGTTTAGCAATTATCGTTATGTCAAAAAGTGTTATATACAGATATTTTTTATCTGAGATCTGGTTAGTTTAATAGGTATTCGAAGTTTGCTGATTTTGACGGTACTGGCGGCTCAACATAAAAAGATCACAAAAAATAGGAAGTAGCTTATAATGCTGTAATAGCTACTATTTTGCAAATAAAAGTATTTGTAGACTTTAGAAAATAGGTTTAGATAACTGTAAGTTACTTAGTGTCAGTTATTGGTGCGTATATCAGCCTTGTATGTTTTTCATACGCTGGGATAATATGTTGTCGAAACTAATTGCTGTCAAGCATTCTGTTCTAGGTGTTTCAATGGTGCAATATCGACGCACTGCATCAGAAGTGTTTTCACGTGTATCATATTCCGCCCTCAGAATGGACTATTGACAAACTATATTATATCATAATAAAGTGTTTTAAATGAAAACTACAGTTTCAATAGTATCATACAGTATATTTATGTCAATGAATATTGGAACTGAATCCTATCTTTTCTGAAGACAGACAATATACTATATTGGACCAGTGTATGAAAAACATACACTATGTGAAACTTCTATTTTCTGCAAAATTTTAATATTTTTTTATTATTGACGGTATTTCATAGTTGTTTGAGTGCAACAAATCTAATAAATCATCCAGAACAGAGAAAGAATATGCAAGCTGTCCAAAACGGGCTAAAATCAATTTAGTGCATGCTAAAGGATGCAGATCCCTAGAATCTGACCTCAGGCCATATTATGTTCTATAGGTAAAGCTTGATGGTGAGCAGTCACTGGTACAAAGAAATAAAAGATAAGTAGACGAAAAACACACACTAAGATAAAGGTTTGTTAGTTCAACAAAAATGTTTTATCTCTGTGCATGCAAGAGAACAGCAACCACGTCACTTTATACAAAACAAAAAAAGCCATGCATTGTCCCGATAATGAAATTAGATGTACCATAGCTGAGGAACATAATTATATTTTTTTCAATAATTGTGGTATCCTGTAATGCTGCCATGTCATTAAATGGAAATTTATAGCATCAGATCTGAGCAAAATACATAGATCTTTCATCTCAAGATCACCGTCTTCAAGACCAGGATGGTTGCTAGAGCCCTATAGTTATTCTGTGGCCTTAACCAATATGTTAATGGCCCCAGCACAGCAGCCACTAGTTAGATTAAAATATCAAATTATCTATAACCAGTATCAGAGCCATGCAGATGGGTAAGTGATTGACCAAGAATAGGACTCTATGGGCACAGGACCTACATACTCACCCCTAATAACTGCTCCTCTGATACAAGCATGGATTACATGGTAAAACTTCCAGCATGAACAGAACATAGGAAACTCCTAAAATATAGCAGTATAAAAAAGGGGAACAAGAACAAAAATTTATTTTTATTTATTTATTTATTTATAGTTCTTTTATACCACACTCTTTTTCATCAGCGCGGTTTACATTAAACAGGAATACTCATTGCAAGCAACAGACTGTGATGAGTTTACATATAACAGGAGAATTCAACTGGGATTTTAACTTTGGGAAACTTTGTACATATTTGTAAAAACTTTGTAAAAACTTAGTACATATTTGTAAAATCTTTGTAAAAACTTAGTACATATTTGTAAATAAGGTGATACTCCAATAAAAAGGTATTATCTTATTTTCCTTGTTACTTAACTACTATTATGGTGGACTAACACAGCTTCCACTGTTCTTTATATAAAATATAACATGCACAATTTATGGCCATAAACACAAAAACATTTTTGCATGGATACAGAAGTTTAGGAAGAGGCAATGTCCAAAATTAATATACCTGGATAAATGGCTATTTACATGGGTATAAGGGCTACTTAAAATTTACCTACCCTATAGGGGGTAAAAAGTGCACCTTCTGTTCCATAATGCACACACTTTTACCTGCAGGCAGCAGATTAGGTCAGAGGAGAAACCATTGCAACCCAAAATTGTGCATCATGTTCTAGCTGGAAAAGGAAACCACAAAAAATTACCCTCCCCAAGTCCTATTTTCCTTAGACAATTTTCAAAGTGAAAGTATTAAACTGGTACAGAATTCCAGAGGAAAGAGACCCCAGGTCTTGCAGCACTGAAAAGGAATATAAGTCGCTTTATAAAATAGGCTTAAAACAGGCACCTTCTTGGACTTTAAACATAGATGTCTGATTATAGAACTACCCCTAAAAGTATTATATTAAAATAATCAAGATGAGTCTTGCTTTTCACTTTACAACATATTAGAGTGATGGTACAATATTTAAGGAATGCATCAGATACAGAAATCTAATTATATTCAAATGTACAGAACTGGCCAATAGATTCATTGTACTGCAGAAATAATTGTCCTAACATCTTTCCTCAATAGTAATCTAAGGTGTTCTTCTATTTTCTGTTGACATTGAAAGGATAGCTGCAGGGCTTCAGCATTATATTAGAAAAGATTTTCATGGATTTTATGAAGCTCTTATCTACCATCTGATATACTGTATTACTGTAGCCTTTGACATTCTGTGGAGAAAACATCCCACAACTGGAGGAAAATCCCATATCTTACAGAACACAGCTTGAGAAAGGGAGATAATTCCTTATAAGCAAACTCAAAATTTAGGTCTTTGGTACAGCTCAGCTTGGTTAGATGACCCACAAAATACTGGCTATATCCTATTTGTAAATATATTTTAATGGATAACAGGTTTACAGGAAAGTATGAAGATTCAGGGGCAGATATATCAAGGTTAATGTACAGTTAACGCTCATAAAAGATGCATTCATGAGTGTTTAGCATGTGTTGACACTGTGTTAGCCTTAATACATTAATTTCAACTCAGCATTAATGTGGACTGACAGAGTGAGCTGTGCTGCATGGAAATTCATACAAGTTAGCTTATTAATATTAAAATGGATGAATGCATATCCCATTAAGCTATGATATCTGCACTAACTTGCTGGCTAACGCACAAAAAAGACATATTGTAGATAAATAGTTAAGTTTTTACACTAGGCACTGGGGGATAATGCTGAACCTGAAGTGAGTTATGAACACCCTTAGAGTTGTTGAAATGAAACCAAGAGGCTTCTCCACACCAATCCTCCTCACCCACCCAAGCAGAAGACCACTTGAGTCAACCAACTTTCTGTCCTTCATCTTCTCTCCACCCCCCCTCCACCATTAATAAATGTGCAGAAGCTGAAGGGAGCAGGTGAGGGCTCTTTCCGCTCCACTGATTTGGCCATGTAAAATGACACCAGCCAACCTCACGCTCACTGCTTTAGGTCAGCCGGTACTATTTTACATAGAAGAACATAAGGTTAAAATATACCAATATGCATAAATCACAGATACTAATCTCGGAACCAGTTTAAAGCATGGTAGGGCAGAAACAAGTTCATCATCCAACTTTTCTCCTTCAGAAGGGCAATATGCCAATAGATGTTCCTGATGAGCATACTTAACTCTTTTCAATGAATTTTCCCGCCAAAGAGATTAACACCTTCTCCATAGCAGATATAAATGAACACATGGTAAATATGCATGTTATGATGGCGCAGAAAGCAGAGAGAATAGAGAAAGAGGGAAAAAACAGGCATTTTCCCCAGATAGTAGGGAAAGAACCAGAGGTTTAAGGGTTAAAACTTCTGAACTAGAAAAAAACTCTCCACAGAAAGCAGGTAGCAAGGAGACACACCCCAGCTCCATGGTTACCAACCCTGCTCACGAGGGACAGCTGGAGGTGGGACCAGGAAGCCGAAGGGGAAAGCACTCATATAAACTGCCAGAGAGTGAACTCAGGGGAGAGGAAGCAGCAGAGGAGGACAGAGAGGAGTCTGAACTCAGAGGGAAGCCTGAACTCAGAGAGAGGTCTGAGTACTATGAAGGGAAACGCTTGACGAGGATTCCTAGTTCTGGTTCCAGTGCAGCTTGGAACAGGTCTGAACGTCCCAGGAGGGGAGGAGGTCCTAGGAGCTCTGGAGAACCACGCAAAGAAGGTACCCGGGGAGTCAAGGGTGCTTCATTGGAAACCTCTGGGAGAAGGGCAGAGCCAGCCAGAGGATTTGGAGCTAACCCAGGGTCCTGTAAGGGAGACAGGAGATATACTTCTAGAAGGAAAGCTTACCCAGGGGAGTTGGTCAGCCATGTTGGCAGCAGAAGCCCTTCCCCCGAAGTATGCATGGAGCATGAACCTTCAGCAGTAAAGCCTGTTAAGTGCTCAATTCCAAAAGATAAGGGGAGCAGCCTAAAGCCCTTTATTAACTCCTTAAAAGCTAAGAGACTTTCCAACCGCTATACTATTCCTCAGAGAAGGAAGGACACTGCCTTGACTAAAGTCTTAGAAATCCTGAAGCGATTAAAGCCAGATAGTTTTGAGTCTGAATCCTGTACCTCTCAAGCAGACTCTGACCTCGAGAGTATGGAAATAGAGATGCCTGGTTTAATAGAGGAGAATTCTGATGAGGAAATGGAATGTTCGGTAGCCTCTAGGCATTGAGAAAGGCTAGAACATTTGCAGAAGCTTTAAACCTGGCAGCTGCTCCTTCAAGAGAGCACGGCTGGGAAATATGCAAATAAGGTTCCTGAAGTTTTAAGCCGTAGCTGAGTGTGTGAGCATTTGTATGCTAGAAAGTGAAAAGCCTGAGATACAACACGCTGAAGGAATTACTTGGTGAAAAGAAAGAAAAACCAATGTGTAACAGAAGTTTGCCTGCTTGGAAATGTAACAACTTCTGTTTGTTTTAAAGCTATGAAAGAAGATGGGGTTTTTTTCTAATTCTTTTTGCACTGGAGTTTCAGTGCTGTGTTTGGTTATAGTATGAGGAAATACTGTGTTTTCATTTAAGTGCCAAAGCTGAAGAGAAGCGAGTTTGCCTTTGTTTGATGCTGTTGGAAAATATCCTTACTTTATCCTGATAATTGGAATCTTTAAAGTTCCTTTCGCTGAAAATAATAAAAATCCTGTGTGCCTATAATTACCATCTCGGCTGGATTATTACACAACTACAAGAAATAGGCACTTAAAACAAATAAATATATTGACTGCCCGTTCCCAAGCCTTAGGCAACCGCCTGGGCAAGGGAGGTGGTGACAATGTACACGAGTAAAATTCTATAATCAACATGCGTACTTGCGAACTCCACCCTTACCACATCCCTGGCTGTGCTTACTAGCAAAGTATACACATTCATGCCAATATACATATTTTACGCCAGTTGTTATTTTATAAGAAGCCATTAACATGCGGAAAATGCAACATACATGCAATAATGACTTGATAAAATTCTCTGTTAATTGTGCAGATTTTGATGTTCACGGCATCCAGGTGGGCGAGTGTATCCCAGTCATTGCTTAGTACCAACATGTAATGCACCATACTAGATTCTGGAGGTAAATCCACCCCATCATTGCAAAGTCTGAGTTACGTAAGAGGGGGCCTGAAGAGTAAATGAAGATAAACCCCCACTATGAAAGAAAGCTTCTGGGAACCAAATCCCCAATAAGGGTTATTTCCAAATGATCATGAAACTCAAAAATAAAAAAAATTAAAAAAAATTAAAAAATGTTGACGTGTGGGTGTATGATTAATGATAAGAAATGTTATCACTTTTAGCTTAATACTGCAACTAGATCAATGCATTTGGCAGATTCATTCAATCAGCAAAATAGGGAAAGAAACATTAGATAAAAGGGATTTAAAAAGTGTGGGGGAGGGAGGGGTACCGCTACGTTCTTCTTCCAGAAAAAGCTAAGCAGCAAAATGTGTTTCTTGTCCTCAACAGCAGGGACTCATATTCATTTTGAGGGTTTTCGTGGTTTGCCAGGTTTTGCCAGTTTTCCCCAAGTCATCAGTAAAGATCTCAGGGTCCTTCCAGAGCCCCAGGACTACAGTTTGTAGCTTTCAGAGGTTGAAAAAGAATTTGTTCCTCTAGAACAACTTAATACATCAAAAGTAAACTGAAGATTCAGGACATATTCACAGCAAATATAGAAAAAAAATAGGTAAAACATATATAGATTCAGTAAAAAAAAAAAAAAAGAGTTGGAAGCAGATTACTCATCTTGTAGATGACGGCAGAGTTCTGCTGGCAAAAAATGTCATTATAGAATTGACACTTTATCATGCCAATTTAATCAACTAGAAACTCTATGAATACTAAACATCACTGTACAGGAAGAGCACTGGGATTATGACCCTAAGAGAATTATGAAGAAGGATGAGGTTATGATCACTTGGGACATTCACATTAAGTTGGATGAAAGGAAAGCAAGCATAGGGGCAGGTTTACTAAATTGCGGTAATCGCTTTTGCAGCTTCCACGTGGCACATGACAACAAATGTTGTGCTGTAGCTGAAAAAACTGTGGGGTATCTGCAGAGGGAGTGTCTAGCTCAAGCTCTGCTGATATCATGGAGGATGTGCAATTACCATGATGACCCACGATCTTCTATCACCACCAAAAATGCCAATCTCCCCAACATACCCCCACTTAATCCCCCCTTCCCAATCTAAAGTCTGCCGGTGCTTCAGATCAGATGATCCACTGCACCAACCACCCCAATCCCGGACAGCTCCCAAACCCATTGGGTATGGGCAGCCCTCCCGCCCTTAAAACAAGTTTCCAGATAGCCAGCCAGCCCAAATCCCCACCGACCTCTCCTGGCTAGCCAGTTGGACTATCAATAAAACTATTCCCCAATCCCCAACCCCATCCCTACCAAACAAAAGAAAGTCTGGCTAGTCAGTCAGGATAGCCTCTAATAAACCCTCAAGTCCCCCACCCTTGCCTTCAAAAGTCCTAGTGGTCTATCAGCAATGGGGCATGAGTAGTCCCCTCCTGCTTCTGCCCCGTTCTCCAGCGTCTAACAAAATGGCAACTCTGGGATCTTTAATTAAGCATTTACACAGAATCTTTAAAAAAAAAGCAAGCCCCAGCAGTTGCCATTCTCTCTTTCAAAGGTAGAAACATTTTTTCATTACTTGAGTAGCGCTTTCCACATCTGGAAATTAATTTTTCCCCAAAAAATATCTAATTGTATGGACGCACCTGGGTTTAGTTGCAGCAGTTATGCCTAGACCAACGCAGTGATGCACATAAGTCATAGTATTATGTAACGTGTATTAGATGCAGACTCCACCCAAGCACTGCACATATGCACACTCTTACCGAACGTATGCACAGTGGCACTTACACGCATGCTTGCGGGAGAGTGACCATTCCCATAGAAGTATTACAGCAATCTGATGCAGATATTACCATACTTATCAGGCTCTGCCAAGAAATTTGGAAAACAACATCATGGCCAACTGACGAAAAGATCTGTGTTTATAACAATACTAAAGAAAGGTGATTCAACTGACTATGAAAATTATCACACCATCACTCTGATCCCACCTGCTAGCAAGATTCTACTGAAGATTATTCAACAGAGACTACAACCATACCTGGAACAAGAACTACCTGAAGTGCAAGCAGGGTTCAGGAAAGGGCGAGGAATGAGAGACAACATCGCGGATGTGAGATGGATCCTTGAAAAGATTAAAGAATACCAAAAGGATATCTATTTGTGCTTCATTGACTACAGTAAGGCTTTTGACTGTGTAAACCAGGAGAAACTCTGGGCCACATTAATAAGCATGGGTATACCAGAAAACCTGATCGTTCTCTTGCACAATCTGTACATTGATCAAGAAGCCAACAGTTTGAATGGAACAAGGAGAAACAGAATGGTTTAAAATCAGAAAAGGTCTACAACAAGGCTACATACTTTCCCCCTACCTGTTTAATTTATATGCAGAACAAGTCATCAAATAAGCAGGATTGTATGAAGACGGAGGTGTGAAAATTGGTGGAAGAATCATCAACAACCTTCGCTGTGCTGATGATACCGCATTACTGGCTGAAAGTGAAGATGATCTGAAACATTTGCTTCTCACAATCAAGGAACATAGTCTTAAAATGGGCCTGCACCTTGATGTAAAGAAGCTAAGGATCATGACAACTGTCAAAATCAATAAGTTCATCATTGATGGAGAAGAAATTGAAATTGTGGACAACTTTATCCTACTTTGATCAACTATCAATAAAGAAGCAACAAGCAGTCAATAAATCTGATGATGCATTGCTCTTGGCAGAATGGCTATGTAGGACCTAAACAAGATTCTCAAGAACAGAGATGTCTCTCTCCATACAAAGACTCAACTCATTCAAGCCATAGTATTTCAATAACATCATATGGATGCGAAAGTTGGACAGTGAAAATGATAGACAGGAAGAAAATTGCTGCCTTTGAATTATGGTGCTGGCGGCGAATACTGCGTCTATATGGACTGCCCTAAGAACAAACCAGTCAGTACTAGAGGAAATCAAACCTAAACTTTCTTTAGAAGCTCAGATGACAAAACTTTGTCATTCATACTTTGGACACATCATGCGAAGAGTGAGACCATTAGAGAAAGACATCATGCTTGGCAAGATAGAAGGTCAACACAAAAGAGGAAGGCCAGCAATGAGATGGATTGATACAATAACAGCAGCTATGGGTACCAGTCTGTCAATAATGAGCCACCTGACTGAAGACCGAACATAATTTAGGACAACTATCCAGAGGGTCGCCATGAGTCAACATCGACTCGATGGCACTTAACAACAACATGCACCGCGTCAGCGCATAGCCTTCCCGCCAACCCCCTTAACCCGTATTTTCATTTCCACAGTGATGGAAATGAAAATCCAGGTCAGGCTGAGGCTAAGTGGGTAACAGCGATTTTTGATGCTGCCCGTTTAGCTCCAGCGCCTTAAAGATAGGCGAGAGTTTTCCTCGCCTATCTTTAAGGCACAGAGCGCTAAGCGGGCAGCATCAAAAATTGCTGCTACCCACTTAGTGCCATTCTCCGCTTCCACTCTGCCCCAGAACACCCCAAACACGCCCCAATATTAAGCAGATAGCATCTGGGCACGTTAGGGACTTAAGTGGGTTTTTCCAAAGGCACTACCCCATATAGATGCCTTTGGAAAATCACGGTTAAGGCATTTACACAGGTAACATGGGCTGTTACCCATGTTACTACCTTCAAAAATCAGGCCCTTAATAAATAAAATCAGTAAATGATGCCTTAGGCACCAATTGGATCCTTATGATAAGTAGAAGGTGTACACGAGTATGGTTGCTGACACCAGGGAGTTTTGGCATATGGTATTTTTCCCAAGCCAACTCTAGATTTATCAGTTATGCTTCTTTAATTATGGTATTTATGAATGCTTCCTGTCTATAAACCCTTGTTGCTTTGGACTTCTGCACTCAAGACATGTTTGAGACAATTATTGAGTGACTCAGGAAAAGCTATTTTATACTGGAGGTCATTTATCTGGGAAACACTTCTCTTTTTGCTGTAGTTTCTTCACTAGGAGCAGAAAAAAAAAGCTGCTTCGCTTGCACCATGCTCAGATATGTTATTATCGATAGATGATTCAAAATTCAATATAACTCATTTTGCACTAGTAGGAAGCATTTATTAGGAACAAACACAGGAAGACGTGCCTGCATCAATTTTCTATTAAAAAGGCAGATTAAGAAACCAAGTACAAAAGAAACAAAATGATTGAGCACAAGTGCGAGTCGGTAACTGAAAAAGCTGAAACAGAAAGAATCAGAAGTGACAAACTAGAAAACCAAAACAAAACATGCATCTTAGATCACTGCTTATCAAGTCTTACCAATAAATATGAGGGATGCATTCATTTAAAATGACATGGGGAAAAAAACATTTTCTATCTTGTTTCATATCCTTTTCCGCCTGAAAGAGCAGTCTTGTGGAGGAGTAGCCTAGTGATTAGAGCACTGCCTTGGTAATCAAGAGACCAGCTTCAATGCCCACTAGCATGTCTTGGGGAAGTCACTTAACCCTCCATTGCTTCAGAAGAAAGGCCTGGTAATCTACATCCAGTCACACTGCCAAGAGACCCCAGGAGCTGCTGGGTCGCCAGGAATCAGCATTGACTCGAAGGCACACATTGCATTTTTGGGTCGGGGGGTACCAGTCTTTTAAGAGGAGCTGTTCTGCTTTATTACCTTCATTTTATATTTCCAATAACTTTAGCTCCAGTATCCAAATTGTTCCAAAGTTTCCCTGTCTGGCCTTGAGATTCATGGAAAATACTTCTAGATATTAATCTCCTGCTCTAGAGACTCCTGCTCTAAAGACTTACTCCAAAGACTTTTCTTTCCCAGAACTTACAGGCACGAGTATCCTGGAACCCTTGTTCAAATTGTTTCCTAGTTAAATACTTGCACTTGCAATCCTGAATCCTCCTGTGAAATTCCTGGTTACTATTTTACTATCAGAGACATTTAGCAAGCCTGGTTGTCTAAAATAATGATCCAGTTTGGAAATTCTGTTAGCCCTAAGAAAGTAAAAACTGCATTTAGCCCCTGTGCCTGAAAACCTCTAGTAACCTTTCAGCCATTTTTTGTTTATCCAAACAAAATGATTGTATTCTAATTTGCATACCCCTAATAAAAACATTATAAGCTTACAAAGTGTGTTAAGCAGTAAGGAGCATGTTTAGTGAAGGGCATTAACCTTTAGCAGTGAACACTGGACATTAGTGCAAATAGCACCTTATTAGCTGCAAAAGTCATGTATGCTTAGCATTTCCCCAACAGATACCATGGTGAAAGCGCAGGGATTGTGATGTGAAGGCATGCAGCTACCACACGCTATCAATGCCCTTGGTAACCACACAGTATAAACAAGCTCACTCTCCATCCACACCCAGCCCACCCGTGCACCTAACATGCGACTTGCAGATAGTGCAGAAAATTCCCTGTGCTATCTGAATTTCGCCTACGTTATGTGTTACAATGGCACAAATTTCCCCTGTTAGTGCTGTGTTAAGAGTTAATGCCCTTTAGAAAACACACCCCTTAATGGGTGAATTAGCACACACTGTTAGTACACAACTGTGGAAAGAGTACCGCGGTGGCTTCACACTTTGCATACCTAATCTACAGATTACATGCATAGTGTGGAATGAATGCTGTAGGAACTAGGCACCTTGCCATTAGCTCATAACTAATCATGTATAATTTACTACACCAGATTAAGTTAAGTACATCCAGGTTATCTTTTATATACTTACATGCAGTAAATGTTTCTCAGCAGTAATTGTGCGAGAAGATGCTGTGCACATCCTGAACAGTTACCACAGAGGCAGTTATTTTGGCTACTAGCACATTTTTATTGCTCTTTAGTAAAAGAGCCCTCTGGTCTCAGGGGCTTCTTCAGCTCATATAGAAGAGAAAATCACGTCCATTGCATCTAAGTGAATCAAGTAACCTGTGTCCCTATTATATGTTACAATTATCATTAAGGGTCAAAACTGTTATGTGGATCAGACATATTGAAATGAGACCCTCAGATTCATACTGGGAAATCTTTGTAGATACAACATTACGTCTATTTATCAAGGACGTTTCAGCAACATCTTTTGGCACTGACAAAGATCAGAACATGAATCAGCCAGCTATAGTCTCCAAGCTACATCATTTAGAACTGAGACAACTCTATTGACTCAGTTCTGCAGAACTACTGAGCCACTGAATTGGCCAAATGTCTAAATTGATGCTATTCAACTCATGGCATTTTCGCCGCGTCTTTCAGAAGATATTCAGGCTGGCTCAAGGTATATCTGATGCAATACTACAGATCTTTATTCCTGTGTATAAAATGTCAATAGGTTCACAAAACGATTAACACAATGATTTCAAACCAAACTATTCTAGCCATTAAAAGAAACAGTGTGAGTGTTAAGATATCAAACTTGACAAGTGACATGAAGTATATGGAGCTAAACAGTGCGGGCAATGGTGGTAACATAATCTTCATCATCTTTGGAGTGCCATTGGGCGCATCGGGCCACGCCACACGCCTCCCCAGTGGCCCCTTCATCTTTGGAGCGCCATCGGGCGCATCGGGCCATGCTGCATGCCTCCCCAGTGGCCCTTTCATCTTTGGAGTGCCATCGGGCCACACCGCACACCTCCCCAGCGGCCCCTTCATCTTTGGAGCACCATCGTGCCATGCCGCACACCTCCCCAGCGGCCCCTTCATCTTTGGAGCGCCATCGGGTGAATCGGGCCATGCCGCATGCCTTCCCAGTGGCCCCTTCATCTTTGGAGCGCCATCAGCGTGCCCACGCCTGGTGGGCCCACGCCTGAGGGCCTTGCCAGAGGGCCCTTTGGCTTGGCCCTTAGGCGAGGACCAATAGCGCCCTGGCGCAAACCGTCAACCCCAGCCCAAGGCGCCCTGCTATTGCTCTTGCTTCCCATTGCCTGCATAGAACTTGCTTCCCACTGTTTGGATAGAACTTCCTTCCCATTACCTGCATTGAACGTGCTACCCATGGCCTGCATTGAACTTGCTTTCCATGGCCTGCATTGAACTTGCTTCCCATTGTTTGCATAGAACTTGCTTCCCACTGTTTGCATAGAACTTGCTTCCCACTGTTTTCCACTGAACTTGCTTCCCACTGTATGCTTTGAACTTGCTGCACATTGCCTGCATAGAACTTGCTTCCCATTACCTGCACAGAACTTGCTTCCCACTGTTTGCATAGAACTTGCTGCCCATTGCCTGCATTGAACTTGCTTCCCATTGTCTGCTTTGAACCTGCTTCCCATTGTTTGCATTGAACCTGCTGCCCATTGCCTGCATTCAACTTTTCTGCACAGGCTACAGTCTCCCCACTACTTGGACTTGTAACTCACACTGCGTAGTATGTTATCCCCGCGTGTAACTCAATATATATTGCTTAGTGCCATAGTGTCTAGAATCCTTAACCACCCACTGCGTTGAAGATAACATATGCTCATAGCCCCCACTACTCCTCTCTATGGCCCCACACTACATTGTCCTTCTCTTCCTCATACTCCCCAACTGCCTCCCCTCCTACCAACACCCTCACTCCTCTCCCCCCTACTCTCCCTCCTCCTTCCTCGCCTCCCCCTCCATCCTGTCCTCTAACCTTGCATCTGCCCTTGAGCTTCACCACACCCTCCACCTCATTCAACCAACCCCTCTCTCTTTAAGGCAACCCCACCCTCGCTTCCGCCATACGGCCTCCGCTTTACCCCACTCCCTACTTCTCCTCCTCTCATCAGGTAATATCAACCCTAACCCCAGCCCCCCTCGATTTCTCTCTCACCCTAAGAAAAGTTCCTCACGTACCCTATCTAATCTCATCCATATCCCACTCCTTTCCCCACCCATTCTCCCTCACTTACACCAATCAACCATAGATGTTAACCCAAAACCTACCCCCTCCAGAGCTCTGTATCTGTCTCACTCTAAAAATAGATCCTCACGAATCCTACCTGATAGACACACCCACCTGTACCCTGGCCCCTCTAAATCTCAGTATCACTCTGGAAATAGCTCCCCACGTAACGGCCCCACTAGACCGCCGTCTTATTTTGGAAAGAAATCCTCCCGTAACTTGTCTAACCTTATCCATATCCCTCTCCTTTCTCCCTCCACTCTCCCGTTCTCATGTGCCCTATGGAACGCATGCTCTGTCTCTAAGAAACCTGTTCTTATGCATGATCTCTTCATATCTAAAGCGCTACACCTGCTTGCCCTAACTGAGACCTGGCTCCTCCCAGATGATACTGCATCCATTGCTGCTCTCTGCCATGGGGGCTACCAGTTCTCCCATACACCTCGTACCACTGGTCGCGGTGGAGGTGTTGGGCTTCTACTTTCTCCCTCTTGCCAATTCCAACCTCTCCCTCTGCCTCAGTCACATTCCTCCCTCTCTTTCGAAGTCCACTCCATTCGCCTCTTCTCACCACTTCCCCTCCGGGTAGCTGTTATTTACCACCCACCCAACAAATCCAAATTGATCTTCCTTACCGACTTCAACTCCTAGCTCTCCGCCTTCCTTGATCCCTCTTCCCCCACTCTTATTCTCGGTGACTTTAATATTCACATTGATAACCCCTCTGATCCCCACGCTTTAAAATTCCTTGCCCTCACCTCCTTGTTTGACCTACAGCTCTGCTCCACTGCCCCCACCCACGTACACGGCCACTGCCTGGACCTGGTACTCTTTTCTAACTCCTCTCCCTCAAACTTCCACAACTCAGTCCTTCCTTCATCCGATCATCACCTCTTAACCTTTAATCTTCAGCTTCCGCTGTCTCAACCTCATCCTGTCTCATTCAACCTATTTAGAAATCTTAATAATATTGATCCCTTGACTCTCTGCCATTTCTCCATCTCTCTCCTCTATTGTGTCCTCCAAGTCCGTCAGTATCCTCTTATAATGCTGCACTATACTCTGCTCTTGATGCTCTTGCCCCACCCACCCCTCTTCTTGTCAGCGGTTCTACCCCTCGGCCGTGGCTTTCACCCACAACCTGCTATTTACGCACATGTGCCCATTCTGCTGAATGCGCCTGGGCCAAATCCCGCTCCCCGGAAGACCTTATTCACTTCAAATTTATGCTCGGCTCCTTCCAGTCAGCCATAGCACTTGCCAAACAAGAATACTACATCCATCTGACTAACTCCCTCGCCTCTGATCCTCGCCGCCTCTTTAATACCCTCAATTCTCTCCTCAAGGTGCTCCCACCCCCGGTCCTTCCCTCCCTCTCTGCCCAAACCCTAGCCAACTACTTCCACGACAAAATCCACAAGATCACCCTCCAATTCCCCACTCCCTCATCTACCTCTGCCCCTCCCCAATTCTCCACCCCCATCCATACTTCCTCTGCTACCCTCCAATTCCCCACTCCCTCCTCTACCTCCTCCCTCCCCAATTCTCCTCCCACATCCATACTTCCTCTGCTACACTCTCCTCCTTCCCTACGATCTCCGAAGAGGAAACCACACTCCTCCTCTCCTCCTCCAAACCCCCCACCCATCTCCTACATCCCATCTCCCCCACCATTGTTCCATCCATCTCTCATATTCTCAACCTTTCACTCTCCACTGCAACTGTCCCAGTCAACTTCAAACTTCAAACACACCTCTCCTCAAGAAACCCTCACTCGATCCCACCTGCCCTTATATCGACCCATCTCCCTCCTTCCCTTCATTTCTAAACTACTAGAACGAGCAGTCCACCGCCGCTGCCTTGACTTCCTCACCTCCCATGACCTCTTGGACCCACTACAATCAGGCTTCCGGCCTCTACACTCCACTGAAACGGCACTTACAAAAGTCTCCAATGACTTGCTCCTGGCTAAATCTAAGAGACTCTACTCTGTCCTCATCCTTCTCGACCTCTCCGCGGCCTTTGACACTGTTGACCACAATCTTCTCCTTAATACCCTCTCCTCGCTTGGCTTCAAGGACTCCGTTCTATCCTGGTTCTCCTCCTACCTCTCCCATCGCTCCTTTAGTGTATGCTCTGGGGGCTCCTCCTCCTCCCCCACCCCGCTCCATGTTGGTGTTCCACAGGGATCCGTCTTGGGCCCCCTCCTTTTCTCCCTTTATACCCAATCCCTTGGCGCACTTATCTCCTCCCATGGCTTTCAGTACATCTCTACGCCGACTCCTCCCAAATCTACCTCTCTACACCTAATATCTCTCCAGCAATCCAGACCAAGTTCTCAGCCTGCTTTTCCGACATCGCTGCCTGGATGTCCCATCGCCGCTTGAAACTGAACATGGCCAAGACTGAACTCCTCGTCTTTCCCCCCCCCCAACTCCTCTCCTCCTCTTTCCCCTTTCTCAGTCTCAGTGGATTGTATAAGGAGCTACCACTAGACTTTCCCTTCTAAAGTTAGTGATTACATGTGCATCTAGAAGCGGCAAGCATACATGTACGTTTATGTGTATATCTCCCAAAACTAGTCAAATGTATAGTTTGGGGTTTTGACCTTTATTTTCAGTCTAAAGAGAAACCTGAATATCTCTAGTAAGCACTAGACTGAACACTTCTGATATCATGGTAGCCATTACACCAAGCATGTGCAATGTCTGACATTAGTCCTCCCTAAATTGAATCACAAGATGATAAAATGTTCTTGCTCCTTGAGAAGAACAGACTAACAATGCATCATGTGTTTCTATCCCTTTCGATAAGTCTCAGTTTTAATGGACCAAATTAAGCTGTAGATTTTATGTCCCAGACAGCATTGATTCATGGACGGTAGCATTTAAAGTATTGTTCATTAAGGGGCACGTCTACTAAACTGTGGTAACAGCATAGGGTCTACCATGTGCTAAGCCCACCACACTAACTGTTGCCATGTGCTAAATAGGCAGCCATGGTAAAAGGTTCATGCCAACTGCTCAACTGGGTGGGTTAGGGGTGGACATGCATTCCACATTGCTGTTAGTGCAGGTATCTTCAGCACATACTCCCCATCAATGTTGTATTTTCTGCAGGTGTGCTTAGTGTCTCCTCAAAGGGTCGTAGTAACTGCACCTATGGTAATCGCAACAAATGGCTCAGCATGGGGATGCTGCCAGACCCACACTAACTGTAGAGGGACAAGCAATGCATTCCCGCGTTCTTTAGTGTGGGTCCAGTGCTACCTCTGTGCTAGGTTTTGGGGCCGATAGCATGGTAAACTACAATATTTTAGTAAACATACCCCTAAATGAATTCTGGATATTTAAACAAGTTTCCTGCAATACATTTTCCACCTGGACCCAAAAAATATTCTTAATTATCTTTATATGCAACAAAATAGTATGATTCACTGCTAATATATGTGCATATTGTGGAAACAATTTTACTTAAATATATTTATAAAGGCTTTGTCTGCCAAAGTCAATGAAGTAGAGGTAGCCTTTCTAAAAATACCCAATTTTCACATGCAAATGCTATGCAAGTCTTCTAAAATGACTCCTAATTCTGACTGAATATCTGGACAGCGATCTCCAGGCGCTTTCCTATACAGGGTGTTTTTGAATATGGGGCCTACAGCTTGTTAAACAGACAGGGAATGGAATTGGTTTTGTTCTTCTCCTTAGGGGGAAAAAGGGATAAATGATTACCTGTAAAATTGTATTGAAAAACCGTATTAAAAGATGATAGCAGACTGAAAAACAATTGATAGAACAGGGGGGCAGCCAGGAAGATTTAAAAAGGAGGAATAAACAAATTTGTAGACAAAAAGGCTGAGAATGGTTCCATTTGAGAGTTTTAGTCACCTCTAGAGCATTTTTATAATGAAGTTTGGGTACGTCCCTAAAGATTAGTGGCGCGGCTGGGTTGTCGGATTTGGTGAGCATCTAACTTTGAAGTAATAGATTCTGACCCAGCCAGTTGCTTATATCAGTTCTCTCAATCCAGGAGCATACCTTTGTGTCCGAGTTATATTATTGACTCAGTTCTGCGTGGCTTTTTGCTTTCCACTAGCTCATGACAAATGTTTGCCAGTGCGAGGAAAATTGAACTTGATGGATGAATATCTTCTTCTAAGCAAGCAGACTCTTTATTGCATGAGATAAATGTACAGTTATCCACAAAGTATTGGCAAACGGTGGTGGACATCACTGCAGGAATGGAGATTTTCAAGAGCTTCTCATGCAAATCAAAAATACTGAGTTTTTAATGGATAAGGCTAGTTAAGAGCAAAGGTGAATATTTGTGTGTTCCTGAAAACAGCACATTATGGAGTATTTTTATTCAAGTGCACTAATGGTTAATTCAGGATTTACTGCATCAGCAATAATCAGTTCAGCTGCACTAAAAATCCCATGCTAACCACTTGGGGGGGGGGGGGATGCAGCAAAGACTGGGGTGGGGCTTAGCGACGGAATATGGGTATTGTCTGCACATTGTGGTTAGCACAAGCATCATTTACCATCAATGTTGCAGTTAGCATGGATGCATTTACCACCACCTCAATGGGTGACAATAACTGCAATCAGATTAGTGTGGGGGAGGCACGGGAGCCATATCAACTGCATGGGGACATGCCGGCCAACCCCTATTTGTGGAGTGGATCCAGCACCACACCCATCTTAATATTTGGGGCTGAACACTTAGCAAACTACAGGGTTTTAGTAAACATACCCCATGAGCGTAATTTTATAACAGAATGCTTGTTGAAAGTCAAAATGATGCCTCTTAAGCCTATTTCATAATGGCAACTGTGTGACTTTATAAAACAGGCTCCCTGAACCAGCCCCAATAGTGTGCAAATGCCCTCCTCGCAAAAAGGTATAAAAGGATGCATGTACTCTATGCATATCTGTGCACCTGTATATCACAACTCCGTCTCTCTTCATCCTCGGAATACTTTAGCGCAGATCTGTAAAGTGAGGCGCGCTCTATGTGTCTACTTTTACATGCACATGTAGTGAAGCAGTTTTATAAAATCTGTTTTGTTCATGTAAAACATGGTTTTGCTTTTCCTGCATCAAAAGCATATGCGTGTAAAATTACACACGTGCAGCCTGTACATGCTCCTGTTTCACCTGCGTTGAGAGGGCACATTCTCAGGAGTAATATTGTGGAGGGGTTGACATTCATCAGATGCATCTGGATGTAAAATAAACCAGCCATTTTGTGCATGGTAAAGATTGGCTTAAAATTAAACTCTAATTTCCTGGGATAATTTTTTACACAGAAATATGCACATGCTATTTTGAAAAATTGCCAGTATCTGACTGTACTCCATTATAAAATTAGTTCCACAGTGTCCAGCTTACTCAGACTAGGGGGTGTGCTCAGACTTTTTTTCCTTTCTTTTTTTTTGGGGGGGGGGGGGGTGGTTCTTCCCATTTTGTTTGTTTTAGTTTCTATTTAATATGAACTACTGAAATTTGAAAAAAGGAACATGAAAACCAAAAAAATAATGCGTTCCTGGCACCATCGCAAAACAAATTCCTGGGCCCTCCCCCAATCCCTCCCCAACTCTTCTTGCCCTAGCATTTGTAATTATAGCCCTAGCAAAGCAAGAACAGGAGATTGCCCTTTCCTGCAAAGGCCTCTCCCTTGCATAAGAGGGAATTGCTATGGGTCCAGGGAAAGCTTGGGGGGGGGGTCCCCCAGTGGCGGGAACAATTGAAAGAGGCTATAAAAAAGAGCAACAAATGCACATGTAAGAAAAATAAATAAAAGCAAGAGGAAAAGGAAGCAGATAGAGTTCTCCAAAGAAGTGGCTGCAAAAATAAAGGTAAAAAAGGCAGTGTTCACAAAATTCAGAAGCTCTTTAAAAGGAGGAAACCCAGAAGAGGATACTGGCTAAATCTGAAAGAGACAAAGAGAAATCAGGAAGGCAAAATTACACACAGAAGAAAAAATGGCTAAAGATGAGAAGCGAGGTGACAAGATTTTTTTAGATAAAATGGGGCAAATAGGAAAGCCAGATGCAGAATTGCAAGACTCAAAGCTGCTGAGGACTAATTTGTGGAAAATGACTAGGAAAACATAGAAGTGCTAAACAAATACTTCTGTTCCATGTTCATAAAAGAAAACCATGGAAGACCACATACAATTGTAAAAGTATTAATGAGAATGGAGTAGATACCACACCATTCATGGAAGAAGGTGTTTATGAAAAACTTGCACATCTGAAAGTGAACAAAGCCATAGGACTGGATCAGATACATCACTGGATTTGAGAAAGCTCAGAGAGGTTCTGGCAGGACCTTTAAACAATGCATTAAATAGATCTTTGGGGATGGGGAGGTTCCATGGGATTAGAAAAGGGTTAATGTGGTCCCTCTTCACAATAGTGGAAGCAGAAAAGAGGAAGCAAACTACAGGTTGGTAAGCTTTACCTCATAGGTGGGAAAAGTAATGGAAACACTGCTGAAAAAGAAGGGTAGTAATATTTCTGGAATCGAAAGGATTGAAGGATCCAAGAAAACATGGTTCTACCAAAAGAAGATCATGCCAAACAAATCTGATAGATTTCTTTGACTGGGTAACCAGAAAACTGGTTCAAAAGCATGCAATGGATATGATCTACTTAGATTTCAGCAGTCTTTGATATTGGTCCTCATAGGAAACTTGTACATAAATGGAGTAACTTGGGTTTGATTCCCAAAATTTTGAAATGAATCAGAAATTGGATGCCTGATAGATGACAGATGGTAGTGTAAATGGAGCCATTACCAATCTATATCAGTTCAGAAAGGCTCTCAAAACATACCTTTTCCGCCAATATTTCCCAGACAGCAACTGAACCAGATATCCCCTCCAAGAAATAACCCAATCTAGAAATGCCCTCACACTGCAATGTAGATAGATTATGTATATAGTTAACCCAGTTATCCAAGTTTGTACTCCTGTTCAATGTAAAACCTGACAGTTTGTCGTAATGGTCGTTTTGTTATGATGTAAACCGCGCTGATTCTAAATAGCGCGGTATATAAGAAACTGTAATAAATAAAATAAATAAATAAATCACTCAGAAGGAAACAGTAGTGGAATGCCTCAGGGACTGATCCTGGGACCAGTACTGTTCAATGTCTTTGTGAATGATATTGCAGAAAAGTTAAAAAGGAAAAGCTTGCCTTTTGGAGATGACACAAAAATTTGCAAAAGAGTGGCACCTTGGAGACAGTAGACAACATGAGAAAAGATCTACAAAGATTAGAAGAATACATTTTAACTGCCAAGCATTAGACCAATGTGAAGTGAAGACTGATGCACTTGGGATGCAGAAATCCCAAGGAACTGTATGCAATAGGGAATAAGAGGCTAATGTGCATGGATCAAGGTGGCCAAAGCCAGAAGGCTGCTAGACTGCATACAGAGAAGAAAAAACAGAAGGAAGGAAGTGCCTCTGTACAGGTCATATGTCATATTGGGTCAGACAAAGGTCCATCAAGCCCAGTATCCTGTGTTCCAACAGTGGCCCTTCCAGGTCACAAGTACCTGTCAGGTCCCCCAAAAGGTACACAGATTCCATGCTGCTTGTCCAATGCGTAAGCAGTGGATTTCCCCAGTCCTCTTTAATAATGGTTTATGGACTTTTCCTCCAGGAACTTGTCCAAACCTCTTAAATCCAGATACACTAACCGCTTTTATTACATCCTCTGGTAATGAATTCCAGAGTTTGATTAAGCATTGAGTAAAAAAATATTTTCTCCAATCAGTCTTAAATGTGCTACATTGTAGCTTCACTTTCTCCAGGACCAAGCAGGAAGTCGGTCCTCACATATGGGTGACGTCGGCGCTGACGGAGCCCTTGCGGAGCAATTTCCCCAGCTTTCAAAGAAAGCCTTTGGGAATTGCAGCGCGCATGCGCGGTCCCCTTCCCGCCCAAGGGTGCCATCTTGCTCAGTCTTCTTTTTTCCGCGGAGCCCTACAGACACTGTTTGTGATCACCGCTGAAAAAGTTGATTTTCTTTCTTATTTTTTATCCTTTTTCGGTTCGACGCCGGATCCTTTTTCCCGCCCTGACCCGCTATGCCGGTATCGGGTCCGTTTCTTTATTTTTCGGTTTTTTGTCCTTCGTGACAAGCGTTCGCGCCATTTTTTTCCTTTTCACTGGCAGCCCTGTCTTTTGACCTCGCAGGGGCCCTTTTTCCCTCGATGGCTGCCAGCGGGTTTAAGAAGTGTGATCGCTGTAAGAAACTCATGTCTCTTACCGACACACACGACTGCTGCCTCCGCTGCCTCGGACCCGATCATGACCCGATGATCTGTGGTCCGTGTGGCAAGATGTCCTCAAAAGCGTTGAGGAGTCGGCAGCATCAGCGAGAACGAATCTTCTCTGACTCCGCGTCCGGCCGGGCCCGGACCTCGTCAGAGGCTTCGACGTCCCGGGACTCCGGTCCTGAGCATCGTCGGAGTTCCTCTGAGAGGGGGTCTCCTACCCGGGAACTTCATCGGAAGAAGAAACCCGCGAGGGCGGCATCGGTGGACGCTCCTGGTTCCTCGAGGGCCAGGTCGCATAGCCCCGATAGTCGTCCCGGGTCCTCGGAGTCGGAGAGGCCTTCGAAACATCCTCGTCTCGAAGTGGAGTCGCCTGGACACGTGAGTACTGTGGTCCTCGTGGACTCGCCTCCGAAGGAGCTGACGTCGGGCCCGACACCGTCGGGGCCCGAGTCAGGGGCTGCTGGGTCTCCTGAGCTTGGACTCAGGTTGACGGCCTTGGAGAGCAGTTTGGCTGCCTTCATGGACCAGCAGCGGGCATTGATCGCTGGCCTTGCCAATGCGTCTGCCCCGGCCACCGGGACATCGACGTCCAAGTCGACCCCGGAGACCGAGCCGATCCTCGAGTCCATCCGAGCTCGAGTCGATCCTCGGTCGCGGTCTCCCTCGGCCTCCCGTTCGGGACCGAGGTCGTCGACGCCGACACCTTCGGCGTCGGGGCGGAGGGCATCGGTGCCCGCCTGACCGGAGCCCCTCGAATCCTCCTCCGAGGAGTCCGACTGGGAATCGGAGGACGAAGAGTCCCCTGGTACTTTTCGGACTCGGTGTGTCCCATCGGACTCGCCCGAGTCCGAACCTCGGAGACGGTCCCCCCCGGAGGACACCCGGTTCTCGGACTTTGTGCGGGATATGGCCAAGGCCTTGGCATTCCCCGCGGATCCCGAGGAGGAGCCTCGAGCCGAAGGGCTCGATGCCCTCCAGTATGACTCTCCCCCGAAGGAGGCCTTTACTGTACCAGTTCCTCCGATGCTGGAGCGACTTCTCTTCCGCATGTGGGAGAACCCGGCGTCAGCGCCGGTCTTAAGCAAGCGGGTCGATTCCATTTATTGAGTCCGCAAGAGCCCCGGGTTCCAAAAGGCACAACTACCGCACCATTCCATGGTGGTGGAATCGGCCATGCATAGACTCAAGAGTCAAAAGATGCACTCCTCGGTGCCTCCCGGCCGGGAGGCCCGGAGCCTGGATGCCCTCGGTAGAAAGTGTTTCCAGGGCTCCATGCTTGCTTGTCCAGTCCAGACCTACCAGCTCTATATGGGCATGTATCTCCGAGATCTGGCAAAGGAAATTGCCGGGTTCTCTGCTGGTCTTTCCGAGGAATCTTTGCAGAGGTTCCAAGCCTTGTCCACTGGGATTCGAGAGTGCTCGAAGTTTATCTCTCGAGCAGCCTACGATGGCTTCGAAGCGTCGGCTCGAGTAGCCGGAGCCGGCATCGGTGCCCGCCGACAGGCTTGGCTTCAGTCATCCGACCTCGAGCCGTGGGTCCAGGACAAGTTGGTCGATGTCCCCTGCAGAGGTGAAAACCTCTTTGGCAAACCCATGGCTGAAAAGGCTGCACAAATCGAGACCGAGACTCTGACCAGAACTAGGCTGTCCAGAAAAAACCTCTGCCCCTTCTCAGAAGAAGAAGGGCTCGAGGAGGAAAAAGCCCTTTTACCGAGGAAGGCGGCTGCCTATAAATACTACCCTCAGTATCAGGCCTCAGCAGCTCCCCAAAAGGGTCAGCAGGCCAAGGGATGGGGTAATGGGTCCCGTAGGCAGCAGGCCCCCAAGTCCACTACGCCGGCCCCTGCTCAGCAGGGTGGGGGTTTTTGACTCCATCAGCATAGCCTCTTCCCCTCAGCTGGTTTCTCTCAGCACAGGAGGCCAGCTGGTCCACTTTGCCCACAAGTGGTCAGCCATCACATCAGATACCTGGGTTCTTCATATAATTCAGAAAGACTATCTACTACACTTTCACCAGGTACCTCCCTCCTACTTTCCAGGGGAGCCTCCAAGACTCCCTCTGCACAGGGACTTACTCCTTCAGGAGTTGGCAAGTCTTCTTCAGGAACAGGCTGTGGAACCGGTGCCCCACCACCTGAGAGGTCACGGCTTTTATTCCAGCAATTCCCTGGTCTCTGCCAGGCAATTTCTGAGACTGCTCGGCCATATGGCTTCCACGGTCCATGTGACCCCCAATGCCCGCCTGCTGGTCTCTTCTCTGCGGTGGTGGCTTCATCTGCCAAACCTAGTACTAGGAGTAGATTTTCAATCTCCTCCTCCTTCTCAGGTACTGACAACCGATGCTTCTCTCCTGGGATGGGGAGCACATTGCCAAGGGACATGTACTCAAGGCCTCTGGACTCCTTGGGAGTCTGCGCAGCAGATAAACTTCCTGGAGCTCAGAGCCATGCGCCTAGCTCTGAGAGCCTTCTCCCACCTCACTTCTCACCAGTCGGTACTGGTCCAGACGGACAATCAAGTAGCGATGTTCTACGTGAACAAACAAGGAGGCACAGCTCCTTCCTTCTCTGTCAGGAGGCACGGCGGCTGTGCTCTTGGGCAGTCGGCCACGGCATACTCCTCAAAGCGGTCTATCTCCCAGGTCAGGAAAATTACCTGGCAGACAAACTAAGCAGGATCCTCCAACCACACGAGTGGAGATTGAACCCATTAGTGGTTCAGCAGATCTTCCTCAAGTGGGGTCTCCCCACCATGGATCTGTTTGCCAGTCCTCTGAACCGACAACTACCCAGATTCTGCTCTCGACAACCGCATCCTCTCAGAGTAGCGCCGGATGCTTTTCTGATTCCATGGTCCACAGGCCTCTTGTATGCCTTTCCTCCCATGCCGCTGGTGTCTCGAACACTCTTCAAAGTTCTCCGAGACAAAGCCTCGCTGATCCTCGTCGCTCCCCGGTGGCCGAGGCAACCTTGGTTCCCGCTTCTAATGCAGCTAGCGGTGGACACTCCTCTTCCTCTGGGGTTTCAACCCGATCTCCTGACACAGGACCACGGGTCTCTCCTACACCCCAACCTCCGATCCCTTCATCTGATGGCCTGGCTGCTGAAAGGGTAGTCCTTGCTCCCCTCCTGCTGCCTCGGGAGGTGGAAGAGGTCGTCTTGGCCTCCAGGCGGCCTTCCACCCGGAAGTCCTACGCTCTTAAGTGGCGTCGCTTCTCCGTGTGGTGTGCTCAGCAGTCTGAGAATCCCTTCTCCTGCTTGGTGGCAGTGGTCTTGAAATATTTGCTTTACCTCTCCAATCTGGGCCTTAAGTCCAACTCTGTCAGAGTCCACCTCAGTGCTCTCTCTGCACATCACGCACCGGTGGATGGCAGGCCTCTTTCCAACCACCCTTTGGTGGCTCGTTTTCTCCGAGGCCTCCTTCTGCTTAAGCCTCCTTTACGACCACCAGCCCCTGAATGGGATCTGAATGTGGTCTTGCAGCGGATTACCTGTCCGCCCTTTGAACCTATGGCTACCTGCCCTCTTCGTTTTCTTTCTTGGAAAACCTTGTTCTTGGTAGCCCTTACCTCTGCTAGGCGTGTTAGTGAACTGCAGGCCCTAGTGTCTGATCCTCCTTACACTAGATTCTATAGGAATAGGGTGGTCTTACAGACTCACCCTAAGTTTCTTCCAAAAGTGGTTTCTCCTTTTCATCTCAACCAGGAGGTGGTTCTTCCGACCTTCTTTCCCAGGCCACACTCCAGCCGGGCTGAAACGGTCCTGCATACCCTGGACTGTAGGAGGGCCTTGTCCTTCTACCTTGACCGTACGCGGGAGCATAGGAGGGCTGTTCAGCTCTTCGTTTCTTTTGACCCCAATAACTTGGGGCTACCTGTCTCCAAGCGTACCTTGTCCATTTGGGTAGCTGACTGTATCGCCTGGGCTTATGGGGCAGCCGGCCTCTCGTTGGAGGGTCGCGTCACGGCTCATCGTATTAGGGCGAAGGCTGCGTCAGTGGCTCACCTCCGCTCTGTTCCGTTGGCAGACATCTGCCGGGCCGCTACTTGGTCTTCAAGCCAGACTTTTGTGGCCCATTACTCCCTGGAGAGGGAGTCCCGCAGGGACAGTGCTTTCGGTCAGGCAGTACTCCATAATCTCTTTGAGGTTTAGGCAACTCCTACCCTCCGACCCTGGTGTTGGGCTACCGGTCGGGGGCGTTTTCAGAGAAGATTCCTTCCTTCTATGCTGCTGAGCTAGAGGGAGCTCATTTTTGTGCTTGAGGTCTCCGGTAGCCTTAAGCTTGGGAGTCCCATATGTGAGGACTGACTTCCTGCTTGGTCCTGGAGAAAGAGTAGTTACTCACCAGTAACAGGTGTTCTCCAGGAGCAGCAGGAATCAGTCCTCACAACCCTCCCTCCTCCCCTTGGAGTTGCAGTCCTATCATTTCATTTTTGCTAATTTTTTTGCTGTGTTTTAGCTATGTCATCAGACTGAGCAAGATGGCACCCTTGTGCGGGAAGGGGACCGCGCATGCGCACTGCAATTCCCAAAGGCTTTCTTTGAAAGCTGGGGAAATTGCTCCGTGAGGGCTCCGTCGGCGCCGACGTCACCCATATGTGAGGACTGATTCCTGCTGCTCCTGGAGAACACCTGTTACAGGTGAGTAACTACTCTGTGTGTCCCCTAGTCTTTCTACTTTTTGAAGGAGAAGTAAGCAACTGATCTACATTTACTCGTTCTACTCCCTTCATTATTTTATAGACCTCTATCATATTTCCTCTTAGCCATCTCTTTTCAAGTTAAAGAGTCCTAACTTTTTAAGCCTTTCCTCATGAGGGTATCCTTCCATCTCCTTTACCATTTCTGTTGCTCTTCTCTGTACCTTTTCTAATTCTGCTCTTTTTTTTTTTAAAGATATAGTGACCAGAATTGCACACAATATTCAAGATGTGGTTGCACCATGGAGCGATACAGAGGCATTGTAATATCCTTGGTTTTATTCTCCATTTCTTTCCTTATGATTCCTAGTATTCTATTTGCTTTCTTGGCTGCCACTGTACACTGGGCAGAGGATTTCAACGTATTGTCCATGACAACCCCTAAATCCTTTTCCTGGATGGTCATTCCTAACATGGAACTTTGCATCATGTAACTGTAGTTTGGGTTGTTCTTCCCTAAGTGCATAACTTTGGACTTGTCCACATTAAATGTCATCAGACATTTGGATGCCCAGTCTTCCAATTTATCAGTGTTCTCTTGCAATTTTTCATAATCCTCTTGTGTTTTAAGAGCTTTGAATAATTTGATGTCATCTGCAAATTTGATTGATCATGCATTATTTCCATTTCCAGGTCATTTATAAATATGTTAAAAACCAGCAAGCCCAGCACATATCCCTGGGATACTCCACTACTCATTTTTCTCCATTGAGAAAAATGACCATTTAGCCCTACTATTTGTTTTCTATCTTTCAACCAGTTCCTTATCCACTATAGTACACCACCTCCTATCCCATAGCTTTTTAATTTCCCCAAGAGTCTCTCGTGAGGAACTTTGTCAAAGGCTTTGAGATATAGTGTATCAACCGACTCACTTTTATCTACCTGGGGACATTGAAGGGCTATCTTCTCTACACTCTCTGGATGCTTTAATGCCAAAAGGAGCACTTTCCTGATGTTTATTAATGCCTGGATCAGGTCTAAACAGAGATACAACTCCGGCCATTTCTAAGATCAAGCATTGACATCCAGGTTCCCGGTAACTCTCTAGACATGCCTCCACCACTCCCTATTCAGACTTGGATGTCCACAGACCAAGCTTCTAAAGCGTCTCGAAATGTCTGTATGCCCATTTTTAGACATCCAAAACATGACTAGGGCTTCCAAAATAACCCCCACAGTATCTCCTTTCCTTAGGGACAATATGGTGTGATAATGAAATCACTGACCTTGCCAAAACAGCATGGAAAATGCAGTCCACTGTACTTTGTGTGGTATGTTCAGTTTTGGAAACTGCACTTTGCAAGTTATATTAAAAAAAAAAAGATTTGAAATGGTTCAAAGGAAGCCAATCAAAATGATCTAGGATCTGTGCCAGAAGACATATGGTGAGGGGAGGAATAGGAAAGATGACAGGCATTTTAATACTTAAAGGGTATTAATGAACAAAACTTGTCAAAGATGGAGACGCTGTAGAATTAGAGAACATGAAATGACGCTGCAAGGAGATAAACCCAAAAACATCAGGAAATATGTTTTCATGGAAATGGTGGTGGATTCATGGATTGCCCTCCCAGTAGAGGTGGTGGAGGCAAAAACAGTGATGGAAATCAAAAAGTGAGAGGATGGAATCAAAGCAGCTTTAGGAATAATGGTGTCCTGTATCAGAAGGGGCACGCACCTAAGTAACTTGGAAAGGGGAGCATTCTGGGGGTCTTTTTGTAGCTGGTCACCTATATGTAAAGGTTAAGTAGGTTCCTTTTTCTAAAATACTTTCTAAGACATGCAAATTGAAACAGTGAGACCAAAATAACTGCTTCCACTCTGCGGCTCAAGCTACATGCAGAGACATGAACGTGGTAGAGGCAGCACTGGTAAGAGACATCGGGTGCTGACTGCGGAAGTGGGTACTGGGGAAAGAATGTGTGTGTGAGAGAGAGACCAGGTAATAGCTGCATGAGGGGCCAATGAGGCTGCTTTTGAATCCGGATTCCCCTCACTCTCTTCTTCACCAATCATGTGCATCTTACTTTACTCTAATCCCCAGTTTGGTGATGTTCTTCATCTTGATTAGACTGTAAGCTCTGATGAGAAGCGATCGTCTGTTACAGCGATATCTACAGTGCTGCGTAAGCCTTGTAGCTCTATGCAAATAAGTAGTAAAGCAAACTTAAATAACTTTTACATTTAAAAAAATAAAGAGGTAACCTGCTTGGAATGGCAGGTACAACCCTAAGCAAAAGGCACAGAGGAGAGTAACCTGCTCAGGGTGATGGGTATAATCCTCAGCACATCACTAGGCAGACTAGACGGATCATGCAGTTCTTTATCTGCGGTCATTTACTATGTTTTACTAAAGTGCATTAGGTTTATGTACTTAATGTGCATCTAGCCTAAAAGCTAACACGTTTTAAGTGCAGAGCTTTCTCAGTAACTATTGGGGGTGTAACCCATATGGTCCCCACAGCTATCGCAGAGATAAGTACCCTAACGCTTGGTGCTATCACTGTGGGTGCACTTACCTCAACCTCGAGAGGGCAATAAGTGAACCCACGCTGATGGCAGCATTGACAGTGTATGATATAAACCTCCCAAGCTAGCTGCCATGTGCTCATCATGCGCATGCTCCACCCATTCAGCACCCTAACACGTGCTTGGCAGCGCCAAAAATCATCATTCATTAACTGTCATGCCCTCACTGCACATCCAAGCATGTATTAACCCTGCTATATCACATCTGAACTGCATAGCACACTGTAGTAAAGAGAGTCCCTATTTTTTTTTAAGAAACAAATGAAAAATGACTGAGATTTTGTTTTGCTTTAAAAAACACATTGAAAACAAAATGCAAAATTTTAATTAAAATGTCCCTTTTATTTCCAAACAAATGCACATCCCTAATTAGGCCGCTCTAAAAGTGAGAGAAACTAACTGCAAATCATGCTAACCCGATTTATATGGTTTGATTTGGCAGGAAGAGAAAAATCATATGTGGAGCTGACCCCAAAGACACACTTGAAAACCACTTGCAGCAGAGAATAAAACGTGTGAAAGCGGTCAATGAGATCTGACAAAACACAACACCAAATGACCTAGAAACAACAAAATCAGGAGAGACTGAATAATCCATTTTTCTAAAGAGACACCAAACATTGATGGAGAATGAGCTGCTTCAGAAAGAAAAAGGAAAGAGGACTCTTCAGCGCATCTGCCTCCCTGTCCCTTTTGCTGTAGGGTGGGTATAGGGGTCAGAAGCACAGCATTCGTATCCCACAGAGACCGCCCGACTGCACCGTAAAATCCCTACAGCAGGACGATACTTAACATTAAACTGCCAATATGATCACAGCTACTTTTGCTAAAATAGGAAGTCTCAATAAAAATTGCCTCTTTTATTTCATTTACAGTTTATTAACTTAATATATCGCCAATCGAGAACCACATCGTGGCGGTGTACAATAAAATCAGAACAAAAACAAAAATGGAT
The DNA here is from genome assembly GCA_033557465.1 of Ichthyophis bannanicus. NCBI lineage: Eukaryota > Metazoa > Chordata > Amphibia > Gymnophiona > Ichthyophiidae > Ichthyophis > Ichthyophis bannanicus. Next base: position 742,445,779 of record CM066031.1, on the reverse strand, counting down.
GAACCGCAAGGACAGGAGGGAGCAAGAGGTCTAGGTTACAAGATCGGCACAACTACATAAGACCACAAAATGAAGGGGGAGACAAAGGAACAGTGCATCCGGAATTGCTGGCTGGAAGCAGGTCAAGGCAAGGATAAGCGACTCAGGGAGTGGGTGATGGAAAAGCCTGCGCTAAAAGATAACCTTTGAGTTGAGCTTTGAAAGGACTAAAAGAGAACTGAGCATGCAAGTGATTAGGGAGAGAGTTCCAAAGAACAGGGGCCATGACTCAGAAAGCTGAAGAACAGGAGACTGTAGCGTAGACCACTCGACCGCCAAGAGGTTATGAGAAGCCCAGCGAAGAGAGCGAGCAGAAGTGTAGGAGGTGAGAAGGAAGGAAGAACTACCATCATAGACTGCATGGAAAGTGAGGATGAACTCCTTGGGGGAGATACGGAAAGAATCCAGCAACCAGTGCTGAGGAAGAGGAGGGGTGACACTATCAAAGCGGCTGGCACCATGAAACAATTTTACAGCCGTGTTCTGCACCAGTGAAGATGGGAAAGCTGACAGCAGGGAAGACCGGAAAAAGAGGAGTTTGCATAATCTATCCTAGAAAATCACAAAAGAAAATAATAGCAGGCAAAGGGAAGAATCATCAAGCTACTTATGACGGGAACGAAGTTGGTGAAGAAGAAAAATCACCACCAAACTGTATGAGATGTGGGAAGAAAAGGAAAGGGAGAAATCACAATAAACTCTGAGAATCTTAACATTGTTGTGCAGAGGAACAGGAGAGAAGCGCAGGGAGTGATGGGGAGAGAGAGTATGAGCACAGAGTAGCCACTGTCTCGGAGGGCTTACGTTTTAAAGCATGAAGTGACAACTAGTTGACAAGCTTCGAAACCCAAGATACGGCAGCATTGGAGCAGATGGGCAAGTGGAAAAGAAGCTACTGTCAGCGTAGCAGAAAAAAGTTATGTCCAGCGAGTTGATGAGTAAGGCCAAAGGGATAAGAAAAATATTAGAGAATAGGCCCTAATACTGAGCCCTGAGGGACACCATAATGAAGCGGCAAAAGAGTAGAGAACTGAGAAGACCAGGAAACCAAAAGGAGTGACCCTGAAGATAGGAAGAGAACCACTGCAGAGCAGATCCAGAGACACCAAAAAATGGAACTGGAAGAGAAGAAGAGAGTGATTTGCCAAATTGAAGGCAACAGTGAGATCAAGAGCAACCGGAAGGACCTCACAGTGAGAGTCCAGGGTATTATGAAGAAAATCCGAGATAGCTACAAGAAAGTGCTCAGTGGAGAGCTTGGGGCAGAAATCCATTTGGGCCACGTGATGAGCATTGGTCCGGAGGAGGAAGGCCTGGACCTTCTGAGCCACTACATGCTCCATGAGCTTAGACAGAAAGAGCAATAAAGAGATGGGGCAGTAATGAAGAGGATTATGAGGGTCCACATTCCTAGGTTTGAGAATGGGAACAATAGCTTGCTTCCAATATGAAGGAAATGAACCAGAGGAAAAGGAAGCAGATATAACGTAGTGCAAGGGGGAAAGGAAGGACATATACACCAGCCTGAAAAGATGGGAAGGCATAGGGTCAGATGGGGTAGTAATAGGACATGACAGAGATGACACGAGAAAGTTGCAGTAAGGGGGAGCCTCAAAAGACACAGATACTGGAGGAAGAGGCAGGAGGGAAGGCAGAGGTGGGGAGTGGAGTAGAGGAAGGAGTAGAAAAAGTGGATTGAACATCCAAGACCTTTTGACGAAAAGCAGCAGCAAAGTCCTGGCAGCAGGGTGGGGTGGGGGGGGGTCACAGTAGAGCAATTGGGGGGGGAGGGGGAAGCAGAGAAATGACAAACTAAACAATAAAGCCAGGAAGAACTAGCATACTGGTGGATGAGCAAAGAATAATGAGACTTCTTGGCCAAAACTATAGCAGCACAGTAGTGGAGGGATGCAGAATGATAAGTGGCAAGCAAAGGCAAGGGGCGGGACTTACGCCAACGATGGAGACTGGGATAGTACCAGGAGTTAGAGTGGTATGGTAACAAGGGAGAAGGATGCAAAGGAGCTAAGGATTCCAAAGCAGAAGAGACCATGGAATGTAGGAGGTCCAACTGGTCATTAAGAGGACATGAGGCTAAATCATCAGGGAAAGGCGGCCAATGAGAGACAAAAGACTTCGGCTGCAGAGAAGGCCAAGAGGAGGAAGAAAATATACCTGTGGCAGAAAGTGATTGGACCAGGGCATGACCGTGACTGCCGAAACAGAAAGAGACACAGAAAAAGTAGTAAGGAGAAAGTCCATGTCTGAGCAGCGGCATGGGTGGGAATTAAGACGTGCCGACGCAGATCGTGAAGATGTAGAAAACAGCAGAAGTCAGAAGTCACAAAATCAGTGGCCGATGAAATATGAAGATTAAAAACCCCAAAGATGAGGAGTAGAGAAGAATCAAGCAGATAAGGAGACACCACATTATAAAATTCCTGAAGAGCCAACACAGTGACGGGGGAGGGGGGACAGATAGACCAACACAAAGGCACCCTCACAATGAGAAGCTCCAAGGAAGGTGAAATATGGGAGGAAAGGGATGCCTGAGCATGAGGACGAGGAAAGGATAGTCAGTCCCCTGCCGCAGCACTAAGGATGGTGAAGATGAATGGAGCTATAACCCTAGGGGCAGGAATCACTAAGGTAGGCCAGGCATGCATCAGAAAGCCATGTTTCCACCAGGCAGAAAATATGCAAATGATGAAGCATAAGCAGATCAAATACAAAATGTGATTTCCATCTCAAAGAACGAACATTTAGTAACCCAAAAGAGAGTGTACTGGAGGTAGAAGTGGATGAGAAGAGTCAAGGAGACAGCATTAGTGCATGGAACAGGCACCAGGGCCCGCACTAAAGGGAGAGCTTTGGTAGGTGGTCAGGGAAACAAGATCCTCACACAACGGGAATAGACTGTGTAGGCATCAAGTGGGAAAGTTTACGTTAGACTTGTGGATAATTTCAAATGGAGACACTCCCACCTCGAACCATGCCTATGGGCCCTTTGGCATGGCCTTTAGGCGTGGGCACACCCAAGTCAGTGTTGAGATATGGAGTGGGCGGGTGATGTCACTGACAGTGGGAGGGGCTTAGCTCCAATGGCTACACCAATCCTGAAGGAGTTGAAGCAGGCAGGGCAGACTGAAGGCGAATCAGAAAGATCCCGATTAAAAATAAAATGAAAAAGTTAATGAAATTCTATTTGTTTTTTATTTTACCTACAAATTGGAGGAGCAGCAGCCTACCCTGCCCTTACCCTACCTCAAAATAAAAACCCACACAATCAATGTAATAAAATCGAATAAGACCCTCCTGACTTGTTCACATTCCCTACACCAGACCCTGCCCCCCCCCCTATTTTTTTTCCTATTCATGGGTGAAAAGGGGGCAAGTATAATCAGGGCCAGTGACAGACATTCTGGGGCTCAGGGCAGAAATTTGGGAGTGTATCCCAAATGCCACTGACAGATTGTGCCTTCTTTAGTTCTAGGCTGGCTTGGGGCCCCTTATGGCATGGGGCCCCAGGGCAATCACCCTGCTTGCATCCCCTAGCACTGGCCCTAGTAGTAATCCCCAGTTTTCCCTGTCCCATCAGATCTATAGTTTAAAAGAGGCACCAGAAAACCAGAGACCAGCGTTACTTTTTATGGAAGGAATTAACAATGGTGCCAGACTTTAAACACTCGAAAGATATTAATGAGCAGGCAGCCCTAGAGGAGATGAAATAAAGCTGAAAGGAGGAATATTTAAAAGCAACTTCAGCAAATCGAAAAGGCATGAGATGAGCACAGAGGATCCCTATATAGAAAAAGGAGCCATCGTGCGCAAAGCAAAACTTAAATGACTTTCACACTTCAAAAAATCATAGCAGGGGCCAATATCACAAAGCGGCAATTACAGCCAAAGTAAAAAGCACAGAGTGGGCAGGTAACCTGCACAGAGTGATAGTTACAACCCAAAGTAGAAAGCACGGAGTGGGGTAAATGACATGGAGCAGCAGTTAGACCCACAAAGTAAAAGCACCTTACTGAGCTGTCTGGATGGGCTACGCTGGGCTTTATCTCTCCTCATTTACTAGTTACTATGGTGGCACAGTCAGGACAGGAGCAGTCGGATGTCACGTTCCTAACCTGTGAAGATTTCAAAGATCGGTAAGAGAGTTCAGGGGCTGAGGGGCTTCAGGAAGATTTATTGGGGAATAAACTGCTGTTTTCTTTCCTCATTTCTGCTTTCCTTTTGTTCTGGGGTTTTTTTTAGATAAATAAAACAAAGTCAAACAAAAAATGGAATGAAACAAAATGAAAAAAAGTAACAAAAACAAAAATGAATGTAAAAAATCTCTGTGCCCACCCCTCATGCTGTGTTAAAGCAGTTTTTTAATTTCTATCTGACCAGCAATATAAGTCTTTACCAAGGGTAATTTATCGACTGCCTGCATAGAAGCAAAGTCCGAAGGTGATCTTTTTTTGCGACCTTCACACTAGCTTTCAAAGTTAAAAAGTGCCCCTATGCTTTCTGAAGGAGTGAAGTAGCCGCCTAGTGGTTAAAACAACAGCCTATTACCCAAGAGATCAGGGTTCATTTCCCCTTGAGACCCTGGGCAAGTCACTTTAGTCTCCATTGTCTCAGAAGGAAAGGCCTGGCAGTCTACTTCCAGTGATACCTTGCCAAGAAAACCCAGGGGCTGCTGGGTCGCCAGGAGTCAGCACTGACTTGATGGCACTTTAAAAAAAAAAATGCTTCCTGAAAACTAAGGGAAGCTCCTTGCAGAAACTTGAGCTCCTATTTTGGCACTTTATCCAGATAAACATTATGAGCATTGTTCACTCGCCCACCCCATCCCAACCTGGATTTGTGTAATTTTACTCCACGTTATCTGGGTAAAATGCTTTTGCATACAGAAAAAGACTTCTTTGTATAAAATTACACGACCACATACATGCATAAAGGTTACGATACACGGATCTTTGCGTAGGCATAACCAGAGGCATAGTTTGCACAGAAGAGAGGCGGAGTTGCTACGCATTTGTGTATTTTATGTAGTGCATGGTTACGCACAGAGTGTACTTTTTCTTTATAGAAGAGGCACGTACTGACGCACTGGAGTCTAGTCACAGCACTTATGCAGCAGGTGTAAATTTCCACACCTAGATTTGGAGAAAATGCGCCAAAGTTATAATATTTTATAAAGTACATGTGTAAATGTAAGCCCCGCCTATACTTTACCCAAGCTCCGCCCCTGTACTAACCCTAACTGAAAGTACATGCAATGAGACTTGTGTGTGTTCATACAGAACAGAAATTGTCAAAAGTGTATGCGTAACTGCCCATTCACACTCATAAGCCCTTTAACGTGTAACTTTCCACGTGATGTCTATAGAATTAGCACCCTAGTGGGTAATATTATAAGGGGCACCTCATTCAAGAGGGCAAGTAAGCACCCGCTCAGGTGCTATTTTATAAAACACATAGGCGCCTCTCCCTTTATAACATAGTAACATAAGTGGCAGAAATCACACCTTGAATGCACACGACATTTACAGCTGCTCAAAAACAGGTGAAAACGAACACACAAAGTTCAAAAAAGTACGCTTGTAATTAAGGTTTTGGGGCGGGGGTAGATGTATATATTATGGGGGGGGGGGAGGGAGTTAAGCAAAAGAGACAACCATACAACGTTTGCCAATCTCTGAAGCAATTACAAATAAAGAGGGAGAAAAAAAAGACAAATACTATACAGTACAATAAAGTACCATAACATTAACAGTATTCAAACCTCAATACTTTTAACAAATGGGAGATGTAGGTCCTAAATTCAAAACAAATATAAACAATATATATAGGCCTCAACAAGGCCAAAGTACATACATCGTATTACAAACTGCCCCAAAAACTATCCTCAGTATAGTTCTCATTAGTCAGGTACCGATATCACCATCTCTAACATTAGCCTCTTCGTGAGCCACAATTAGTGCCAATAACTGAGAGGAATCCATAAACACATAATCTTTACTCAGATATTTGATACAACATTTCCGAGGATGCTTCAGTAGGAACGCCATCCCCAAAGTCAAAGCTCTCAGCTTTAACTGTAGGAAGGCCTTTCAAATCTGCTGGGTCTTTGGTGAAACATCCGGAAAAACACTTACAGTTGAGAACTGACATAATTGTGTAAGACAGCTAGACAGAGTTATATCCATCATCCTCCAAATTTCTGCATTGGTGACCTCTCCAGGGGCATTCATTGGGATAGCTGACTCATTCCCCAAAGCCCCAGAAAAAACTATGGGCTTCAAGGGAAGCAAGGTAGAGGGAAAACCCTTAACCTCTTCTATCAGGGGGGACAAAGCCAATGGCCCCACATAAGGTATTCTACCTGACTCCGGACCCAAGATGCTAACATTACCAGCTGATTGTACCCCCGTGTTATCGGAAGTTAACACCAAACTGGAAGCAGCAGGGGGGAGGGGAGGAGACCAGGAGTCTGGCCTCAGGGAGAGAGCCTCGGGGCTTGCATTAGCCAAGGTTACTGGGGTACCTGATGTTAAAGTTATTTTACCTGGCACCATGACAAAAGAATCTATCAGGCTTCACATACCACTTAAGCCATCCTTCACCTTAGCTTTCCTTTTACCCATGATTGCTCCACCACTCAGTACTTGAATACAGTCAAAATACAACTGCAGCGCTCCGCTCCCACTTCCAACACAGTCCTTCTGGTAACTTCTCAAAAATGACTCATCAGATGGCTCTGAAGGGACTCCAAAGGCCCCTTTGGTCACGCCCCATCGGGCACATGATTGTTAGCCACGTACTGCGGCTTCCCCACAGGTTTAAAGCCGCGGGAGCAGAAGTGACACCACTGATGACCTCCGATGCCTTCCGGCACTGCTGTGGCAGCTGTAATTGCTGGTAAGTTCCCCCGAACTCCTCCTCGGGCAGCCTACATGCAGTCACAGATGTGCATTTGGAGCAACTCCTCCCATAATTAAGGTGTTTATAAGCAACATGCATATCTGTGAACTCCACCCATGCTACAATCAACCCATGCCCTTGACTGCTCCCACTGGCAAAGTACATGCCTTTGTGACAGGATATAAGTGTATTTATTTAACAGGTTTTCTATACCGCTTTATCATTTCAATCAAAGCGGTTTACATTGAAACATTAAACAGGGACATTGATAACTTGGATTTTTCTGAGGCAATGGAGGGTTAAGTGACTTGCCCACGGCCACAAGGAGTGCTAGTGGGAATTGAACTCTGGTCTCTGGGTTCCCAAGCAAACTAGTTGCATTTACAGGTGGCCATGTGAAAATGGCTTTATGAAATTACCCCTAAGCAATGCACATGCCTTTTCAGAGCCAGGGTAAATTTGTGCACCACTCAGGCTTATTCTTGGAGTCTATTTTATAAATGCAGATGCAAACCTTTTTGGATGTCTCATATAGGCTTCCTGTCATACAGTTACCCCCATAATGACTTAGTATTTTCAGGGTCACACGTCCTAGTCTAGTCAGGAAGACCAGTGGACATTATTCACTTTGGCTGTTGTACTACAATTTTTCTGAGCTTGATGACCTCAAAAACATAGCTTTTGTGCTCATGCAGGGCCGGCCCATCCACTAGGTAGCAGCCTAGGGCAGCAGACTTCTGGGCAGCATAGCACAGCACCCACAGCAGGCTATGTGCTTCAGCACACATGGCCTCCTGCTCCTGACCCCCTCCAACAGGAAGTTATATTGGAGGGGGGTCAGAAGAGGCAGGCCATGTGTGCCGAAGCACATGGTCTGCCGCTGCCGCCACCACTCCCTCCCCCAATGGAATCAGCAGCAGCGGGGGGGGGGGGAGGGGAGTGTGGTGTGGCGCAGTCCGATGATAGAAGGGTGGCAGAAACCCTTGGGCAGCAGAAACCCTTGGGCCAGTCATGTGATCATGGGACATGCACAAATCCAACCAATTACAAAACACACTACATGGGGAAAGGACTATGAACAAGCCTCAATGAGAGGCCAGTCACCAAAGAGTGCTGGCTCATAACAGAGCTACTGGGAAAGGGAGGTCTCAGACAGGTGCCTATGGGTTAGGTGGGCAGGGAGAGGGTGGGGACAGAGCAATTAAAGTCAGAGGGCAAAGGGGACTGCCCCTCTTTCAGGCATGACCTTGAGAGTAGCCCACTGGCTAGAGTAGTGGTCTGATAACCAAAGTGGCCCAATTCCAGATCCACTGGTCCTGACCGCAAGACACCACATCAGTGATCGCCTGCTGATCGGCTCTTCTCTGCATTAGTGAACGTAGGCCTATCGGCCCACAGCGGCAGCATTTAAAAAATGAAAGTAAGTCAAGGCTGGGGGATGGGATGCTGGATCGGACACCATGGAAGCATGGAGCCGAATGTTAAATCACCCCCAATAACACCACACACAGTTCAATCATCAGAGTCGCACACTGAATCGCCCCCTTTAACCCAATCAAACACCGCTGAGGCATACTAGGGGCTGAGATCCGGAGGCTGATGGTGTGGTCGAGCCCCAGCACATAGTGAGCAGCGCCAATGGTGGTAACATGGATGTCAAGAGGGAGCCGAATGGTGGCAGACCCAGCAGAGGCACGATCAAGAGACTTTTCAACATGCCTGCTGCAGTAGCTGGAATTGTGACAGACTAAGGCCGCAGCCTGAGCAGGGAAGCGGGTTCGCAAGGGCTCACTGTCCGTCCCAGCTCAGCTTTCCTCCTGCTCAAACTGGCAACATAGTGAAACCTGTGGGGCAAAAAAGGGATTGCAACGTAAACTCCACTGCAAGCTCAATACTTAACTAATCCAGCTAGACTCACAACACCATCATGATAAATGTAACCCTCAACCTTTGTTGTCTTAATGTTGTTAAATACCCTCATGTTAAATGTTGTAAAATACCCACATTTTGAATGTAACCCAATTGTGATGTGATGTAACCACTTTGATTGTAGGATAAGGGAGGATTGTAGAGGGAGGAGTAGCCTAGTGGATGGGGCAAGGTACTTCAGGCCGGAAGGTCGGGTGTTCAAATCCCACTAGAGGACAGCAACCTTGGGCCGGAAGGACTGGGGTTTCTAGTCCCACAGATGCTCCTTGTGGTCTTGGGCAAGCCACTTAACCCTCCATTGTCCATGTTCCCTGTAAGTATTAGTGTATGTGTCTCATATCCCCGCGTGTTAAATGTATCCCCCAATTGTGTTGTGACCGCTTTGATTGAAGGATAAGGTGGTATACAAGAACTGTCTAAATAAAATAAAATTTAAAAAAAGGTGGTATACAAGTATGTCTAAATAAATAAATAAATAAAATAAAAAGGGCTTAGCGGAGCAAGTTGCAGCATCAGAGCAGAGGAGGTCTGCCCAAAGGGCCACATCCACCCCTGAGAGGTGGCGGGAGAGTCAAGGTTCAGGAAGTGCAGAAAGAGGCTACACAGTACAGCGGCCATCTTGGAATCTGCATTGCATCTTGGCTAGGGGGCGGAGCTTAGGCCTTAAAGAAACAGGATCAGCATGGCTCCTGGAAAAGCTAACTAGGAGAATGGAGGACAGGGGCCAACTGCTAAAAGAAAGAGGAAGACCAATGAAAGTAAAGCAGGCAAACTCGTGAGCAAGAAGCAGTGGAAAGCCGACCTGCCGGTGCAAGGAAGCAGGAGGATCAAGGTTTCAGAGGCACAACACAAGCAGAGAAAAGGGAAGGTGAAGCATAAAGCCAGAAGTAGTCAAAACACGGACAGAACACAGGAGCAGATGCAGAGACAGATGAGCCATGCAGATGCGTAAGGAACTGAGTATCTGATTAATAGGCAGCTATGTGAGCAGCCTGACTGCGCGGTGCAAGAGCAGCCTGAAATCCACAACCTGATGAACAAGGTGAGAGCAATGGCCATCTGAAGAGCGGCAGGAATGTAGAAGGTCAGGACCAGTTCTGACACCCAAGGATGCAGGAGGCTACCTCACAGCGTCACCCCTAGGTCAGAGGGGTGAGTATGGACTATTCATTTGTGACTTGCAGGACTCCATGGGGCCGCAAGGGTGCAAGGGGGGCATCTGGGGACTCACTGCTGGCAAGTGGCAAAGCAGTGGAAGGTAGCAGTACAGGGATGGAGGGAAGATCAGCTGAGAGGCAAGTGCCAGTGCCTCAAACGAGGGCCGACAGATGGGAAGGGGAAGGGGTCACAGCAGCGATGCAGTTTTGGGGAGAGGAGAGGATGGCAGAAAGGGAGGGTTGGGGGAGCAGTTGGGAATCATGGGGCTGCTACAGAAGCTGGTGCAGATTGTGGCTAAGAGTGAACAATCCATGAAAAATTCAGGTATTGCTGGGGGCCAGGGCAGTGACCCAATGGGCGGTGCCACAGCGAGCACCTCTAGGGATGCAGCTCTGGGGCCGGATAAGGGCAGGAAAACAGGTACTCAAGAGGGGGGCTGGGTTTTGGTGTCCGAGGCGAAGGCAGCAGAGTATATTTGCCTCATTAGTGCTTTGGATATCCACATATCCACAGCCCAAAAAGAAAAGATCTGGAAAGGCAAGTACATCGACATAGTCACATTGTTAGTTAAGCATAGCGATAGGAATTGTGATTGCAGGGCTTGCCACAGTAAATGCAAGCTAGGCAATAGGAAGGTGGATAGCATCCCAAGAACTATAGTTAGCTGGTGTGTCGCCTTCTGTGTCCTGGCAAGCATTGTGGGTGAGAAACACCCAGAGCAGTGCCGGGGCCTCTTTAAATACCAAGATAGTATATGTGAAGCATACCAGATGTATGAAGGAACTGCCTGCCTGGAATATGATGAGCAGTTTCACAAGAACATGTCATAGAACAAAGGTCTCAGTTGGAACAGGAAGGATATTGATCTATGGATCAGGCTGATGACAGAGAGCCAAAGGCAGGAGCCCAGTAAAAGCACAAAACACCAACAGCCCTTTTGGAGTGAGAGCAGGTATGGCAGCTGAGACAGCAGCGGTACCCCTCTGCCAACCCCAAACACCAGAAATGGAGTTTGCAGGTTATTCAATGGAGGCTCCTCTAGATTCAACAACAGCTGCAAATATAGGCACACCTGCGCAAACCAGATGCAGAAACAGACTGGGAGGGGAACCTTGACATCTACGATGAGAGAAATGCTTTTGAGTAGGCCACTCTGCCCTTACAAATTGAGGCATTGCAGCGGAACCTGGTGGGTTACAATAGGAGGAAGGTGGAGTGGCTAGTTCAGCGTTTTACGTCCAGTTTCTTCATGCCCTGTAAGGGCCCCACCGGACCACAGGCAGCAGGCAACTTTTAAAATCCAATTTGGAAAGGAGAGGGGGTTAGTGCAGCAGAAAATCGACAAAGAGTGGGTATTGGGAAAGATAACAGGGCCATTCGGGCACAGGTAGCCCTAGCTTGATAATCTCACCGCTGGGACTGGCCCCAAACAGGAAGCCACGCGAGTATAGTCTCATTCATCACCTGTCTTACCCAGAAGGAGAGTCAGTCAATGACCACTAGAACAAAATTGGTATGTTCTGTCAAGTATGCCTCTGTGGATCAGGCCCTGGAGCTAGTGAGGGCACAGGATAAAGGGGCATGGTTGGTGAAGACAGATATTGATGCAGCTTTCAGGCTACTGCCGATACATCTGAATAGTTTTCATTTGCTTGGTTTCCAGCTCGAGGTGCAGTACTATTTCAACAAATGCCTCCTAATGGGGTGCTCAGTATCGTATGCCTATTTTGAGGAGTTCAGCACAGCCTTATAGTGGATAGTGGAAAAAGAGGTGGGCATAGGAAAAGTGATACATTATCTGGACAATTTCTTGTTGATAGATAATGAGCAGCAGGCCTGCCGGATGGACCTAGGGATTTTCCAGTGCAAGGCTGCGGAGTTGGGTGTCCCGTTAGCAGGGAACAAGACAAAGGAGGGCATCCCAATGTTTGTCATTCCTGGGGATAAAAGGAAACACAACTGAAATGGTGACCAGGCTTCCAGCCAATAAGGTTTTGGCCCTTAGGGAGGCAGTGCGATGATAGGTACAGCCAGGAAGGTCACCCTAAAACAGATACAGTCCTTTAATCAGGCACCTAGACTTCTCATGCAGAGTGATGTCCAAGGGTAGGACCTTCATAAGGCAGCTGGTGGACTCCACAAGAGGAATCCGTAGAGGCTACCACTTCATCAAGGTTAATTCTACCATGTGGGAGGACCCGGCTGTATGGTGGGATTTCTTGGTAAAGTAGAAAGGCAGGAATATATGGAGAAAGATGCTCACCACCAAAAGGAAGATGGAGTTATTCATGGACACCACAGGCAGCATGGGTTTTGGGGTCTATTTCAAGGGGCAATGGTACCATGAAAAATGGCTGGAGTGGAGGCACAAGCAGCATGTGATGAGGGATATCCCTGTAAAATAGTTATCTCCAAGTTATAATGCCCTGTTCAATGTAATTTCAGTTTGTTCAATGTAAACCGCACTGATGCAGAATAGCACGGTATATAAGAGAATGTAAATAAATAAATAAATAAATATCACATTCCTCGAGATATTCCCGATAGTGGTCGCCCTGGAGTTATGGAAGCCTTCCTTTGTGAATAAGCGAATAATATTCAGGTCAGACAACTTCGCCATGGTATATGCGATAAATAGACAGTTGGCTAGGGCAGGGAGAGTAATGAGGCTTCTTAGGAGGTTGGTTTTGCTAAGCTTAGAGTTGAACACATTCATCACAGCTGGCCACATGTCAGGTGAAGTTAATGAGATCACCGACACTCTCTTGTTTTCAGCTGCAGTTTCCTGCAACTCGCCCCCGATGCAGACGCAACAGCAACTCACATACTGGTGGAGATGAGGAGCACTAGATAGTAAGCACCAGCAATGCGCTGAGTTCTTCCCTAGCAGAGAGCACCTGGAAATCATACTAGAGAGTGTGTGCCAAGCTATGGAACTTTGCAGAGCACTGGGGTTTCAGCCCAGAGCAGGGAGTGACCCTGGGGCAGTTGCTGGAATTTATAACCTGGCTCAGGGACACTGGGACATCGCTCAGGGACACTAAGCTCATGCTAGCAGGCAAAGATTTCCCTTTGAAGCTTGGTGGGGGGGGGGGGGAAGGGAGAAGGACATAACTATGGAATTTATTGTTAAGAAGGTAATGGAAGGTTAGGTGAGGGAGGTCATAATAAGGCCGGACAAGTGCATATCAGTCACCCTACAAATGCTAAGAGGAGGGATCCAGAGAGTGGCAGAGGTGGCTAGAGATGAATATAAGGCGAGACTCTTCAGGGTGGCCCTCCTGACTATGTTTTTTAGTGGCCTCAGGGTGAGTGAAGCCCTCCCCAAGATCAGAGTGGACTCTGCAGGCTCTGTGTCAAGGTTTGAGGATGTAACAGTGCAAAGGAAAAGGATTGGGCTCCTCCTGAGGAAGTCAGACAGATCAGAGCAGCTAGGGGAAAACTGTGTGACTCAACGCTACAGAGGTGGGGCCTGTGCCCAGGTGCGCCTGCTGTTGGGGGAGCGCTGTTGTGGAATCAGGATGGTAGTTGCCTATAACAGTTCCAATTCAAGACCATGTGGCATAGGGCCCTGGAGGCTGCTGGGTTTGAGATGGCGGGTATGACCCTGTACTCCTTCAGGATTGGAGTCACCACCACAGCTCATGGGTTAAGGTTTGGGTCCGGGAAAATCTAGGCCATCGGAAGATGGGCCTCCAACAGCTACAAGCTATATATAAGCTAGGAGGTTCTCAGTAACTGGGCTAACACTCATTATCTCATATTATTTCACCAGGTAACAAAGGGATTGCAGTCTGGATAACTGGGCATTCCTACATCTTTTGGACAGTCCTACATTTTTTGGACAAGGAGAAGAGCAATGGGAAGCTGCTACGGAAAACAGTTTGGCTTCTCCCTGAACACTGTAAACACACACTGGATGAGAAAATGGGGGGGGGGGGATGCTTTGGGACAACCTGCAGCCCAGGCTCGTTAGCCGGAGGAGTAGTAGCTAGCTTCCAGGCTCCATTTTGCTCCATTTGGAAGCAATAACTTTGTGTTTATCAAGGGCATTGACCTAATCATTAAAATCAAAAGAGATTTGGCATGGATATGCACTGAGCTGTGGGCAGGAGTCATGTGGTCCCGGATACTCCCCCAGTAAAGATGGGCAGGGGCTATAGAGAAAAGCAGAAGGAAGCTGAATGCATAGGTGGGGAAATTTGTCAAGGCATTGGGGGGAAGGAGGTGATAATTAGGCACAAGGGCATCATAGTGGGGGCAGAAGTAGTTTATAAAGGGGTTGGGTTCATCTCAATGACATTGCTTTGTATGTCTTTAATGCCAAGATGTCCTTAAAAGATCAGGAAAGAGCATTAGGGTACCCCTCCATGGTGGTCCTGCTCATGGGGTTTTAGTGGCACCGTTATTGGTTATGAACACGTAGTGAAATGTTGAGACAATATTCTTCAAGCTGTGGCTTCTTCATCACACTAAAAAAGTCTCTTGTCGGTTACATTAACAGCTTGTGGTGTTTATGTGTCAATATGGGGCCGGGGGGGGGGGAGGGGGAGCAGGCGATCAGAAGCTGGGATGACACTACAGCATGCCCCAGTTATGCAAATCATCAGGCCACAAAGTCGTTTGCTCCCTGAAATCACAGGCAGCGGAATGGGGTAGGCCACAGGAGCCATAGCCCCCACGAATATTTACATGACACAGCATCAGCATCTAGAGAACTTGGGAGCATCTAGAGAACAACTGGAGATGAATTTCTTTGGCCTCTCCAGAGAATAAGGTGTTCTGTTGCCCCTGCCTGAAATATAGCTGCTGCACATACTCATTGTAAACCTAATGCAAAATGCTTGTGGTGCTTGTCATCAGGACCACTAAATGAACTCTGTTCCTGCTAAGTGAAACTGTTTTTACAATAGAAGGTCTAAGTTTGGTTACCAAAGCCTGTCTGGTAGTTACGCACTGATTGTTCTGGGAACCCTTTGCCCACCTGGGAGTAATTTTATATCAGGTCATCTTCAATGAGAGGTCAAGGCAGCATTTATTTCTAGCCTATTTTATGAAGCCAGGGACCCTTTTACTAAAGTACATTGTGGTTTTGCACTCGACATGCCAATAGCATGCAAAACCAGGGTGCATTGGGTGCAAAACCAGGGTGCATTGGGTGCAACACCACCACATTAACTGTCAGGGGTATGGACATCATGCTGCTGTCAGTTAATGTGCTACACTGTCCGCTAATGTGCACCCGCGCTAATTGTGAACCTTACAGTTAGGAAGGCATGCTGAATATAAGGCATTTACCATGCTGACCCCCAACACACCAACTTACCACCCCGACACTCAAAGCACAGTTAGCGCAGCCTGTGCTGGCCTCACACTATTAGTTCCATGGGCCATAGCACCCAGTTAGCCCAAACCCACGCTAACTACATAGGAATCCTTTGAATAAAATGAGATGTGTGTCTATAAAATGCCAGGGGGTAAACCAGCAGAGATCAATGACTAGACTGAAGCTGCTGTAAATTTAAGTGCATGCAATCTGAGCAACCAAGTATATTTTAGAAAATATGCATGTTCTACATGATTCCGCCCAAACTGCCCTAGCCCTTTCCAGGCCAAGCCCAAAACTCTCGGGATCCAAAATTCTGACTAAATATTCCTATCAAATGGTATATAATACATGACCATAGCAGAAGGAAAATCACTATTAGAACATATTGAATAAGACGGGTATAATTTTCCTGAAATATGTAAAGATTAACCCGGCTGCAGAATGTGGATTAAAAATTTAAAGTAGGCCTTCAAAGGGCTAGAACAAGTGGCTTCCTATCACTGGATGCAATTTCACTCATGTAACCTCTGGGATAATTTGATAAATGCAATCTTACGTGCAGGAAGAGTCAATAAAATGATCCCCATAAGTTGCCAGTCACCCGCTGAACATGTAGCCTGATTTTAGCCAAGACAAAGAAAATAATAATTCAAATGCTACACATCTTTCAGAATCCTCCTTAAAGTCTCTGCATAATTTTCCAAGCTGCATCATGAAAAAAATCCTGCAATTTAAATTCACTGCTAGTCTCTGCAGAGCAGCGGAATCCCTAGGTCCTTTCAAGCTTTTCATAGGGAAAACACTGGCATTTAAAACTCACTGCTGGCCCCTACAGCACAGGGTTCAAAAACAAGGAAATCACAGTTCACAAATACTGTCTGTCTATCTTGACTATACACAGTCCTGCAGACCACTTTACACAGTTTTTGATTCTGGGAGTAATCGCATTATTCCCCTTAGTTTATAAACTAAAACCCAATATCACGTCATCACTTACTACTCAGTCAGCCTCATGAATTAAGTATGAGGGGTAGGGTGTCCTCATGGTTTGCTTCATGCCTAGATAACCATTTGTTTAAGGTCTATCATAACGGGTCCCTCTCCAAGCCTCAACATCTTTAGTGGGATCCATGAAGTTCTTCTTTGCGCCAGGCAACAAGGGTTGTGATGGGGCGGAGTATTCATATCATGAGAAACATCGGTGTTTTCGGTGCGTATTCTCCGGTGATGAAACACTTAGTGTGGGCACACTTACCACCATCTCAATGGTTTTATGGTTTATTTAAACTTGGTATACCGCCCTTCATAAGTGCAGAGAGGTTTACAAAATTTGCAATAAAAAAGGAGAGAGGAAAAGAATGCAATTATAAATGATAAAGTGGGACAGAGATGGTGGGAAGGATTGGTGACTGCAGAATCCTAGGGTATCTATGGGGGTAGATCGAAGGCAAGTTTAAAGAGGTGTGTTTTTAGGGTGGACTTAAGCTCAGGATATCAAGTACACCCATGCTGATTGCGTCAAAGGTAACGAGCACAGGGGCGGCATGATATACACAGTAGCAACATGCAGACATACATCTTTTTTTAGTGCAGGTCAAGCATCACCTTATTCTCATTTTTAGAGCTGATTGTGCGAATGTTAGCAAACATGCTGAAACGTGCATTACTCGGCAGAAAGACATGCATTATTCCATTATCACATTTGTAACTTCCCTGTACGTGTGGGAGAGGGGATAGCTGTCCTAGAGATTGGGCTCCACCTTAACTGGACAGCAGCTGCTGTCTCGTTAACTTTGGCCATTTATCTCAACCAGAGAAATAGCAGGCCTAAGATGGGCAGATAGAGATATCCATTAACCTTTAAGCTGCTATAGTCAGCGGTGCTGAGATAAGCAGATATCTCGCCAAAAAAACAGCTTAACAATAACAGGATAGGTCATCTGGTCATCTCTAAGTGGAGAGCACCCCGCTGAACATTGGCTGCCCAATTTCTAGTAGATTGCAGCGTACATTTGCACATATTTAAGTCAAAAGTACAGAGCCAAGAAGCATTAAAGATGCCACTGTTTAATTTGATGGAAAATTGAATTCACTATAGCTCCTGTCTCCACTTTACTTTTGTGATTACTGATATCATTATTTCACAGTCATCTGGACTGGAGCAGGACAGGTGAATTCCCAGTGGCTCCTTATGAACTACGAGGATGCTTATTTAATCTTCGTTTCCTAAACAGCCAGAATCCCCGATAGACACGAAATGTCAGCAATAATCGGAGAAGTAGGATTGATGTTACCATATTGACATGTGGAGAATAATGTATGGCGGTATCTGTCAAAAAGAGAGACGGAATCCCAAGTGAAGCTTTTGCCAATAAAACAGTTCCAGTTCAGAAAGGACAGGCTGAGCCAGTCCTGTATTTGCACCCATCCCATCTACAGATTTAAGAAAACTAGCTACCGGTCCACAGATGACATGGAACTGGCTCTTTTGACATGGAACTATGTGGTCACTAACAGCAAGACCAGAAAAGAGCAGACCATGTATAACCTCACCTACATCTTCCTGCTACATCTTCCAAAAGCCATAGCAGTTTCCAGAGGATGCAGCTTGCTTCACAGATACTTCCACTAAAGCTTTGTGACCCCTTATCATATGAGGATAAATACCATTCAAAATAGTTCACTATTAACTGGCACCTGGAAGAGTCAGGGCATTATTACTGATGAAAAACGTTTAGTGATCTCTTTCATAGTAAAGAATGGCAGATCAAGACCTGCATGGCCAATCCAGTCTACCCAGTGAGGTAGCTAGAGTTGTACCAGCCTCTCCATGCAGGTAACCCCCTCCCCTCCCCCAGATGCCTTTGTTTAGGAGTGTATCCACTACTCCATGCAAGTAACCCCCTTCCCCTCCCCCAGATGCCTTTGGTTAGGCGTGTATCCACTGCTTCATACAGGTTAGCTCCTCCTCTTTATTTTTTTTTAAGTGTTAGTTATTTGTTTGCTTTGATTCCATCCTTTTACTATAAAAGGGATCCTCTGGGCTGGATTACTAATATTTAAACATTTGTATTAAATCTCTCTTCTCCTTCCTCTCCTCTAGGGTATATATATATTTAGATCTTTTCAAGTCTCTTCTCGTATGTCTTCTAGCACTGGCTTCAAATCATTTTGGTCGCCTTCCTCTGAACTGTTTCAAGTCTTCTTGTATCCTTTGAGAGGTGCGGTCTCCAAAACTGAACACAATACTACAAAAGTGAGGCCTCAGTAATGACTTGTGCAGGGGCATTAATATCTCCTTCCTTCTGCTGGTTATGTTTCTCTGTATGCTTCAGCCATCTCCTTGTCACCTGCTTTACCTCCTTGAGATCCTCAAACAGTATCACCCCAAGTTCCCTCTCCTGGTTCATGCATACCAGCCTCTGAAGAAGGTTTTAACCTTCAGAAGCGAGTCCAAGAATGTATTAAGTTAGTCCAATAAAAAAGTATAATCTTATTTTCCTTTTTCCGTTTCATTTTTCTTGCTACCATTAAAATGGACTAACACGGAATCGCGCTACTAGCCTTTATAAAAGCAAAAGGCAAGATCTATGCTTTTAGGCAAGGCCCTATAGTGTATTTGGCTTTGTGTTCCGACACTGTGAAAGCTACTAAAATCAAAGCAGGAGGAGATAATTCTGACTCTCCAGGTTTTGCTTTCATGGGAGAATATAAAGCGAGCTATGAAATTTTATACAATCTTTCAGCAAGATATATTTTTTCCCAGTATTTTCATGGAGGACTTAGAATGAACTATGGCACTTACAAGGTGGATTTCCCAAAAATATATCCATTTTATAGGCTCTCTCCAGTATTGTAAATCAAGAGCAGATTGCCTGCATGTTTTGATGCAGCACACACCTTGAAGTTGCAGTGTGAAGTGATGAGATATTTAACAGACAGAGCAACCAATACAAAAGGAATGAGGAACACAGAGTGGCCGATAAAGCTATTGATCTGTATCACTCTGTTAAAAGTAACACGTAGCACTGTTCAGACAGTAATCTCTTATTACTGTCATTTGAAGTGCAGCCATAATCTGCATGCTAGTCTCTTTAAAAAGGTTTAAAAAACAGGGTTGCAGTCGATTACTGAATAAATGTTCAAGGAAAACATTGAATATCTAATAAATTGGAGGTTCTGAAATCTAGGGCGAGTTGAAAGGTTTATTCTACAGCTTGTAAAAGCATTCTTGAGGGATGAAAGCACTCAAGGGCTGATTTTCAAAGTGGCCAATATTCAAATGCTATGGCAGCCAGCTGTGGCACTCATATATTGGTGAGATATTCAGCGACAGCGTTAACCAGAGAAGTGCTGACATCTATCGGGTTAGTGGATTTTCAGTTGGCACTTAAGAAGATTGCAAATTATATCAGCTTTTTATACAGCCTAATTTAGTCAGATAGATGTTGGCACTTATCCAATTAGTGTCAACACTGCCCATGTTCTGCTCCCAGATCTCCCCTCCTCTAACCAGATAGTGCCGTGATGGTTTGTGGGGATATTCAGCATCACTATCTGGATGGTGCCACTGACTGTTGTGGCAAGCATCCTTTGCCAGAGTTTTGAATATTGGCCCCTCAGTTTTTAGCTTTCTGCTTAATAATCTGAAAAATATAAAAGAGAGCCCTTGCTACTACAATGTTATTGTTGTTGAGTGCCGTCAAGTCTGTGTCGACTCATGGCAACAATCTGGATAGTTAACCAAAACTGTGTTCAGTCTTCAGTCAGGCGGCTCATTGTTGATAGAGTGGTACCCATAGTTGCTGTTAACATATCAATGTTGACATTCTACCTCACCAAGCATGATGTCTTTCTCCAACAATCTCTTTGCATGATGTGTCCAAAGTATGAAAGTCAAAGTCTTGTCATCTGAGCTTGTAAGGAAAGCTTAGGTTTGATCTCCTCTAGTACTGGCTGGTTTGTTCTTCAGGCAGTTCATGATACATAGTATTCATTAACAGCACAATAATTCAAAAGGCATCAATTTTCTTCCTGTCCATCGTTTTCACTGTCCAACTTTCACATCCATATCAGGTTATTGAAAATATCATGGCTTGGACAAGAAGAATCTTTGCATGGAGAGACATCTCTGCTCTTGAGAATCTTGTCTAGGTCCTTCATAGCCATTCTGCCAAGAGCAATGCGTTATTGGATTTCTTGACTGCTTATCCTTTCTTTATTGATTGTTGATCCAAGTAGGTTAAAGTTGTCAACTACTTCAATTTCTTCTCCATCAATGATGAACTTATTGACTTTGCCAGTTCTCAGCATCTTTGTCATAAGAACATAACATAAGAACTTAAGATCATAAGATATGCCATACTGGGTCAGACCAAGGTCCATCAAGCCCAGTATCCTATTTCCAACAGTGGCTAATCTAGGTCATACGTACCTAGCAGTTTCCCCAAAAGACACAGGTTCCACAATGCTTGAACTGGGTCAAGCATTGATATCCTGGGTCCCTTCTTAATAATGGTTTATGGACCTTTCCTCCAGGAACTTGTCCAAACCTTTTTTAAACCCAGCTACACTAACAGCCTTTACTACATCCTCCGGTAACAAATTCCAGAGTTTGATTACACGTTGAGTGAAGAAATATTTTCTTTTATTAGTTTTAAATAGTTTACCCTGTAGCTTCATTGCATGTCCCCTAGTCTTTCTATATTCTGATAACTTAAACAATCGTTCTACGTTTACCCGTTCCACTCCATTCATTAATTTATAGACTTCTATCATATCTCCCCTCAGCCGTCTCTTTTCCAGGTTAAAGAGCCCTAACCTTTTTAGCCTTTCTTCATAGGAGTATCCTTCTATCCCCTTTACCATTTTGGTGGCTCTTCTCTGAATCTTTTCTAATAACGCTATATCCTTTTTAAGATACGGCGACCAGAATTGCACACAATATTCAAGGTGCGGTCTCACCATGGAATGATATAGAGGCATTATAATATCTTTTGTTTTATTTTCCATTCCTTTCCTTATGATACCTAGCATTCTATTTGCTTTCTTGGCTGCCGCTGCACACTGGGCCGAGGGTTTTAACATGTTATCCATAATGACGCCTAAATCTTTTTCCTTGGTGGTGGTTCCTAATGTGGAACCCTGCATCATGTAACCATAGTTTGGGTTGTTCTTCCCTAGATGCATAACTTTGCACTTGTCCACATTAAATTTCATCTGCCATTTTGATGCCCAGTCTTCCAATTTATCAAGATCCTCTTGCAATTTTCCACAATCCTCTTGGGTTTTAACAACTTTAAATAGTTTTGTGTCATCTGCAAATTTGAGAACATCACTCGTTATTCCACTTTCCAGGTCATTTATGAATATGTCAAAAAGCAGCGGACCCAGCACAGATCCCTGGGGTACACCACTATTCACTTTTCTCCAATGGGAAACTGGCCATTGTCACCACTCACCCTCCCAGAGGCATTTAGCGTGGGTAAGGCAAGTGGGTAGTTGTGTTTCTTATACTGTGAACTTTAAATGGAGGTTTTGGAAAGGCCTCCTGGGTAATGTAGTCCTACAGTAGTAAGAATGAGTCCAAGTTGTGCACGAGTGGTTCAGGTTAAATTAGGATTTATTGCCCCTCCCGGGGTTGGATGTTGATGACCATGAACAAAGAATATATTTACAAAGAAACCATACTCCTGATGTGAACAAAAATAGGCAACTTAAATAATGCTTATCTTCAGCTGTTACGGAATCAAAAAGAATAAAACAGTTTCCCTCCAAAATACTTCTTTTGGCTGTTTTTCTTCCTTCAGCAAAATCCAGTATTATTAACAAAGGGACTGCACATTGTCTGCCACCATATAAGAGCAGTCCATAAACACTTCGGACTCAGGGGGTTGATAAGGGTCCCACTGCATAAGATCACCTTCTTCCTTAAGGTCTCTTAGAGAGGGTTCTTCTGCCTGCCATGCAAACCTCTCCGTTCCAATTACAGGGTTCCCTTCCCCCAACCTGCTCTGTGAGTCTGGGTGTTTGGCTTCCTGTGCACACAGCCCTCTGTAATTAAAAGGATACACGTTTCCCTCTTCTGTTTGGCTACAGGGAATTCTGTGTCTGCCTTTAGAATTGCTTTCTCCCAGGAATCTCCCTTGGCTACAAAAAGGTTGGTAAAACTTTTCTCTCCCCTTTGATAAAAGCTTGGTATCAGGGAAATAAGCTTTACCTGCAGGCTGTCTGTTGTGAGCACAGCGTGGTTGTCTTTTCTGGTTCCCAGAATAAACGTCTCTGTTTTTTGGATAATAAAAATCCCCAGTGCTTTTTGTAGTTGAGCACTGCTCCCTAGGAACTGGACTTGAATATCTTCCCCAGCTCTCTTCCTCTGAGAAGTTCCTCCGAGTGGAATTTGGATTTCTTTCCCTTTTCCCTTCTCTCAGCCACAGACCTTGGCTGCCCTCGGAGTATCTATCTTTCTCTGGTTTTCTCCTTCTTTCAGCTTTCTCCACGCTGGCTGTGCTGCCTTTTCCTTCTGTCTCCGTATCTGAGACTATGTCCGTCTCTTTCTCCTTCCCCTTCTCCTTTTCTATCCTATATTTAACTAAAGGCTTTTTATCTAAGTTTCTTTCTCCGTTGTGCTGAGCCACACCTCCCACCAGGTGTTCCCACTTCCCTGATGAGGCAGGAGCTAGCTCAGGGGATGGGCGTTCCCTAACACTCTGTGACGTTCTTTGTTTAGGGTTTCCATGCCAACCCTCCATGCTTGTTTCAGCACTGACAGTTCTGGTTTCACTTTGTAGTGAATCCTCTGTCTCCATCGGTTCTGAACCCTGTACTTCACGACACCATTTAACCCAACCCCCTGCTTTCTCTCTTTTAACCAGTTCTTGATCCACAGTAGTACACTGCCTCCTATCCCATGACTCTTTAGTTTTGCCAAAAGTCTCTGATGAGGGACCTTGTCAAAGGCTTTCTGAAAGTCCAGATACACTATATCAACCAACTCACCTTTGTCCACCTGTTTATTCACACTTTCAAAAAAACATAACAGATTAGTAAGACAAGATCTTCCTTGTCTAAAACCATGTTGGCTGTCTCCCATTAGGCCATGACTATCTACATGCTGAGTAATTTTATTCTTTATGATGGTTGCTACCATTTTTCCCGGTACTGACGTGAGGCTCACCGGTCTGTAGTTTCCCAGATCACCCCTGGAACCCTTTTAAAAAACTGGCGTTACATTGGCGATCCTCCAATCTTCAGGTATTACAGATGATTTTAATGAAAATTCACAGATTACTAATAGTAGGTCTGCAATCTCATATTTCAATTCTTTCAATGCCCTTGGATGTATACCATCCAGCCCAGGTGATTTGCTACTCTTCAGTTTATCTAATAGTTGTAATACATCTTCCCGATGTATCGATATTTCCTTCAATTCTTCCTTGTCGCCTCTTAGTGCCCCTTTAACTCTTCTATCATCTAATGGACCAACTGACTCTCTCACAGGTTTTTTGCTATGAATGTACTTGAAGAAATCTTTATTGCGCGTTTTTGCTTCCGCAGCAAGCTTCTTCTCAAATTCTCCCTTTGCCTGCTTTATCAATGCCTTGCATTTGACTTGCCAGTGCTTGTGCTGTTTCCAGGTTTCGTCGTTTGGCTCTTTTTTCCATTTCCTGAAAGATGCTTTTTTTGGCAACAACAGCCTCTCTGACCTCCCCTTTAAACCATGCTGGCAGTTTTTTGGACTTCCTTCCACTTTTCTTAAAGCGTGGAATACAGCTGATCTGGGCTTTCAAGATAGTATTTTTCAACAACACCCAAGCTTGATGTAAGTCTTTAACCTTTGCAACTACTCCTTTTAGTATTTTCTTAACTATTTTTCTCATTTTATCATAGTCTCCCTTTCGAAAGTTAAAAGGTAGTACTGTGGATTTCCTTACTATCTCTCCTCCACTAATTAAATCAAAGGTGATCATGCTATGATCACTATTGCCAAGTGGCCCTAACACCCTTCTCTCTTGCACTAGATCTGGTGTTCCACTAAGGACTAGGTCTAATATGGCTTCCCCTCTGGTCGGTTCATGAACCAGCTGCTCCAAGAAGCAGTCATTTATGTCATCTAGGAACTTTATCTCCCTAGCATGTCCTGCCGTGACACTGACCCAGTCGATACCGGGGTAATTGAAATCACCCATTATTATTACTGTGCTATAACTTTTGTTAGCTTCCTTGATTTCTTTGAGCATTTCATCATCCATTTGTTCATTCTGGCCAGGCGGTCGATAGTACACCCCCACTGCCATCGCCTTCCCCTTTTTACATGGAATTTCAATCCATAGAGATTCTACAGCAAATTTTGTTTCCTGCAAAACTTTAATCCTTTCTGACTCAATGCCCTCTCTAACATAGAGCGCAACCCCTCCACCAATTTGATCAGCTCTATCATTACTATATAGTTTGTATCCAGGTTTCACAGTGTCCCACTGGTTGTCCTCCTTCTACCATGTCTCAGATATTCCAATCATATCTAACCTCTCATTTAGTGCTATATATTCTAACTCTCCCATCTTATTTTTTAGACTTCTAGCATTTGCATACAAGGATTTTAGAGACTGTATTTTATTCATATTAGTTTGGCTGTTGGTAGACATGGGTAATTTGGGATCTTTAAGCTCTGTCTGCTCCATACTCAGGGGCATTTGGGCTACTTTACTCTTTTTTGGAACCTCTCTGCTTCTTAATGTTAATGTGCAGGCCCATTTTAAGACTATGTTCCTTGATCTCGAGAAGCAAATTTTTCAGATCTTTTTCACTTTCAGCCAGTAATGTGGTATCATCGTGAAGGTTGATGAGTCTTCCACCAATCTTCACATCTCTGTTGTCTTCATACTAGCCTACTTCTCTGTTCTGTATATAAATTAAAGAGGTAGGGGTAAAGTATGCAGCCTTGTCATACACCTTTACCTATTTTAAACCATTCTATTTCTCCTAGTTCCATTCGAACTGTTGCTTCTTGATCAATGTAAAGATAGTTCTCTTGCACAATCAGGTGTTCTGGTATACCCATGCTTCTTAATGTGGCTCAGAGTTTCTCATGGTTTACAGAGTCAAAATCCTTACTGTAGTTGATAAAACACAGATATCCTTTTGGTATAGGTTTTGTCTTTTCAAGGATCCATGTCACATCTGCAATGTCGTCTCTCGTAACTTGCCCTTCCTGAACCCTGCTTGCACTTCAGGAAGTTCTCGTTGCAGGTATTATTGTAATCTCTGCTGAACGATCTTGGAGTAGAATCTTGCTGTCATGTGGGATCAGAGCAATTGTGTGATAATTTCCACAGTCAGTTGGATCACCTTTCTTCAGTATTGGTATAAACACAGATCTTTACTAGTCAGTTGGCCATGATGTCATCTTCCAAATTTCCTGGCAGAGCCTTGTAAGTATAGTAACAGCTGCATCCGTTTGCTGTAATACTTCAATGGGAATGCCATCAATGCCTGGTGATTTGTTCTTTGGTAAGGCTTTCAATGCTGCTTCGACTTGTTTCATCACTAATGGTTCCTGATCACAAGGTACAGGTTGAAATGGCTGTTGGTCCAATTGATCTCCATGGTATAAAGACTGTATATTCTTTCCACCTTTTCTTGATCTTCTCAGCATCATTCAACATGGATCCTTGAGCACCTAGTAGCATTCCAATTCGAGGCTGGAATTTTTTTCTTTATATTCTAGTAGTGTAAGGAAAGCCAATCTCAATCTTCCTCTAATAGTTTCTGATTCTATTTCCTTGCATCACTGTAGTACTTCTCCTTGTCTTGTCTTGTCTTGCTGCACATTGGAAATTTCTGTTGAGTTCTGCAGTTGCCTCTCTTTCTCCTCTGGCTTTAGCTTCTCTGCATTTCTGGGCAATTTTCAGAGCTTCTTCGATCATCTATTTTGGCCATTTTTGCCTTTTGTAGAGACTTCTCACTTTCTTCCAACCAACCTTCTTGATGTCATCCCATAACTCTTCTGGAGCTCTGTCTTTTTTATCTAAAGCTGCAAATCAATTTTGCAGGCAGTATTTAAATTCTGGTGCTATATTCTCAAGGTCATATTTTGCTACATACATGAGTGGCTTGCTCTTTTTCAACTTTAGCTTGAGTTTACATACTACTAGTTGGTGATCTGTAGTCAGCTCCAGGTTTTGGTGATCTGTAGTCAGCTCCAGGTTTTGTCTTTGTTGATGTTATCAAGATTTTCGATCGTTGACTTCCACAGATGTAGTCAATTCGATTTTTGTATAATCCATTGGTTTTAGTCCATATCTAAAGTCTGCACTTGTATCCAAAATATATCCTCTATTAAAACCTTCACATCAATTCATATGTTTAAAAAAACAAAAACACCCTCCTGCCAGAGGCCCCAGCAACATGTGCAACAGTGTAGGGCATCTGAGGTCAAATCGTCCATCTAAGCCACTTTGGCCCTGGGCATATAGCAGAGGCAATGCACTTAAGACACAGAAAGGAAGGGAAAATGGCTTCTGCTACTATGGCAGCCCTGTGATGCACCTCCAAGGAGGCCTCTATTAAGTCCTTCAGCCAACAAGGGTATCTTCATCTGTACAGCCATGCCTTTGGGATGGGCAAGGGGACAGACCTAGACAGTCTGTATTGCAAGCAAAGTAATTCTGTGGGCTCCTGACTACAAACTCTGTGCCTGAGAAATCTTAAATGGAGCTTTGTCTTCTTTAATAACTAAATTTTGTTGTTTTTCTGCTGTATTGCAAAAAAGGGGATTTTTTTTGTGTTCTGGGACAAAAGGTTTTTTTTTCCGCAGCTAGAGTTTTTTTCCTCTCCTCTAGCCTTCAAGTTCAAAGGGGTAGAGCAGGCTCTTTGAGTTCACTGACATCATCAGGTGATAGATCTCTCTCTTCCACCCACCCTATGTGAGAATTCTTGCTATTCCCCAAATAACTTGTTGACATAGGCAACAGACTTTTAGTGGATGGTCGTGAAAATCTAAGAAGCAAATAGTTCCATATTTGGATATCTACTAAAAGTAAATGATTTGTCATTCAGGAGCTTTGATTGAAAAATGACCTAAAGGGAACCCATTAACCTATATACTTCAGACACACAATATCAAGATTTACTAGTGTAAGGTAATAACTGTTTAGCAAGGAAGCAAGGCTACACACAGGGACATAGAACAGCGCTGTTATAACACACATAAAAAAGGTTAGGTGCTTTTTCACTTAAAAGGACAGTTGAAGACTTTGGTAGATCTCTCTTTTTTTTTTTTTTTTTAACTTCAACAGGCACCAAAGCACCACCAACTGAACGATGGCTGGGAAAAATCATACTGCCAAAGCTGTAGTCCCCATTACAGCTTTTGCCTCTGCACAGACAGACAGCCCAATGCCAGTTGAGGGGCTCGTTCCATGTGAAAAGATACCTGAAAGCTGAAGCCCCCATAAAACAAGTGGAGGAGCTCAGAGAAGAGGTGGTGAGGTTGAGAAGCATTCGAGACAGCAAGAAGTACATTGATGAGATGCTTCTTCAAGCATCCAAGCCCTCTGACAGAGGTGAAGATGGGAGGCTATAGAATGAAGAGAATTGGACACGAGTCACCAGAGTCTGCAGAATCAACAATCCAACTCCTCCAGCCCTTGAACTGAAGAACCAGTATGCATCCCTGTAAATGGAAAAGGTGAAAGCATCCCAGGAAAGGGAAGAACCAGAGCTGAAGCACTCCAAAGTTGCAGAATCAGTTACCACAAGGCAGCAAAGGGTAGTGGTGGCTGGTGACTCTCTTCTAAGGGGTATGGAGGCATCCATCTGCTGACTAGACTTGATGTCCAGAGAGGTGTGCTGTCTTCAGGTGCCAAAATCAGAGATGTTATGGAGAGCTTGCCGAGACTCATTGTATTTAACAGGGTTTTTTTTAATACCACTTAACATTTAGTCAAAGCGGTTTACACTGTAACAAACTTGCTAATATACATTAAACAGGGACATTGATAACCTGGATTTTTCTGAGGCAAAGGAGGGTTAAGTGACTTGCCCAAGATCCACAAGAAGTGCCAGTGGGAATCGAACGCTGATCTCATCAAGCCTACTATTATCTGATGTTGGTCATCCATGTCGGCACAAAAGATACGGCTACTGTAGGTATCCCTCCAAGCATATCAAAATTGACTTCATGGATCTGGGACAGAGGGTGGATAGGTTGAGGTAAAGGCAGAGACAGAGAAGCTCACAACTTGGAAATTAATGCATGGCTGGTGTCAGAAAGCATTCTGGTTTCCTGGATCATGGGATGATTTTCCAAGGGCTGCAGAGCAGAAAACATGTCCACCTGCCGAAGAAGGGTTGAAGTATCTTCTGCAGCAGCCTAGCTAACCAACTGAAGAGGGCTTTAAATTAGATTCATGGGGGATGGGTGAAGAAAGCCTCCAGGTAAGTAAAACATTAAATGCCTCTGTAGAAATTGCTAAAAGGTGAAACATCTGGAAAATGGTGTGCATAAATGCCCATATTTATGAACAAATATGATCCCGGATATTTAGGCTTTAATGGAAGAGGCTGACTTGGATTTAGTGGTGGTTAAGGAGACATGGCTCATGGATAATTTAATTGTACCAGGCTATACTTTATTCAGAAAGGGCAGGGTAGATAGAAGGGGAGGATAATATTAAAGCTCTAGAACTACAGGGCTTAAAAAGGAACAAGGAGGCACTGTGGGTTAAACTAGAAAGAGGGAAAGTGAAATCCAGTTGCATTGGTGTGATATAGAGATCTCCCCCACAGGGAGAAGAAGTGGATGGAAATTTAATAGAACATGTGCAATATTGCAATGAAAGGAGAAATACTATTGATAGGTGAATTCAATATTTATTTATTATTTTATTTATTTATTTAACATTTCTTCTATACCGCGCTATTATAATCAGTGTGGTGTACATCGAACAAAAACATACTACATTGCATACAGGCAACATTGAGTTTACAGTGAAACAGGATATTAAACATGGAGAAAACCGGGAAAACTATTTACAAGCTAACTTTATATTATGTACACTTCTCTAACTCATCTAGTTGTTACATGTGCATTTGTGGGTGGACAGTACACGTGTGATGGTTAGTGGTGGGACTTATGTGTAGGCTAACCATTTTCTGTTTGTGTTAGGGTGTTAGGGGGCTGGGATATGCGGGTAGGTTGCTAATTGAGTGTTTACCTCGGATTGTTTCCGGGTAGAATTTTGTGAACAGGTGGTATGTTGATTGGCACATCCCTGCTGCAGTGTCATCCAGTGGTCTGGTTCAATATTAAGACTAGGGTTGATAAAATCCATTCAAAAGCGAGGGTCTTAGACTTTAGGAAAACTAACTTTGCCAAGATGGGACAATACCTCTAAGGAGTTGTTAGCAAGATGGGAAAAGTAAGGTATAGAAAAGCAATGGGAAAAACTGAATAGAGATATTTTAAAGCCAACAAATCTTTCTGTTAGAAAGGTAAATAAATGTAAAAGGAAAAGGAGGTCACTATGCTTCTCAAAAGTAGTAGCTGAAAAGGTGAAGAAAAAAAGGGTGGCCTTCATAAAATACAAGAGATCACAGAGAGAGGAAGATAAGCATCAATATTTGGAAACATTTAGAGAAGCTAGGAAAGTAGTCAGGAAAGCAAAGATACAAAAAGAGAAAGAAATAGCCAATATAATAAAATGGGGGGATAAGACATTTTTCAGATATGTTAGTGAAAGGAGGAAGTGCAAAGGTGGTATTGTCAGACTCAAGGGGAAGGGGAGTATGTATTAGCTGATGAGGATAAAGCTGAATTGCTTAATATTTTTGTTCTGTGTTCACAGCTGAAGGGCCAGAAGCAGGACCTCAGAAAAACACTCACAAATAGGAACATAAGTTGAAGGGATCTTGAACGATTTTCAGAAGAATGTTCGAGAGGAATTAGGTAAACTAAAAGTAAACAAAACGATGGGACCAGATGGGATGCGTCCAATAATATCGAAGGAACTTGGGGATGTTCTAGTGGCTCCACTGATTGACCTTTTCAATGCTTCTTTAGAGTTGGGAGTGGTCCCAGAGGGCTGAAGAAAGGCACATGTGGTCACTTTACACAAAAGCAGAAGTAAGGATGAGGTTGAGAACTGCAGGCCAGTTAGTCTAACCTCTGTGGTGAGTAAATTACTGGAAATGCTACTAAAACAGAGGATATTGAGGTTTCTGGGGTCCAGTGGATTGTAGGATCCGAGGCAGCATGGGTTTACTAAAGGTAGGTCTTGTCAGACAAACCTGATTGATTTCTCTGACTGGGTGACTAGGAATTTGGACAGAGGGAAAGTCCTAGATGTGGTGTACTTAGATTTAAGTAAAGCCTTAAACACTGTTCTACTCAGATGATTTATAAACAAATTCAACACCCTAGGAATGAACCCTAAAGCAACTGGCTGGCTTAGAAATTGGTTGAGTGGGATGTGACAGAGGGTTGTCGCGGGGCTCACCGTCTACGCCTTATTACTGTTGGGGTGACCCCGGGCAAAGATTATGCTAGGCAGTCAAGGGAATGTAAGTTCACTCGGCATAGCTGAGAGAAGTGACCTCACAGATTCCAACTACCTAGGAGCACTCATTAATGAGACCAGGTGGAGGGAAATAAGGCTTTTATTCCCTGGTAAATGCAAAGGTTCAACATAAGAGATAATCCACGAAACAGAAAGTCCTTTGTGTCAAAAGGTACCAGTATTTACAATGGTTACTTAATTGTTGCTTCACAACTAAGGCAGGTTTCACTACCGGAATTTCAGTACAAGAAACAGCACTTACATTTCCTTCATTCTTCTTCACTATATAGAGCATACAGGCTCTGGAGCTGAGGCCGTGCACCAGTCACATTCCATGAGCTCTGGCAGAGATAAGGGAACAGTATTTGGGTATTCAATCTCCATGGACTCCCCTTCGCTATGCTCAGTAGAGGAATATTCACTGTCCCTGTCTGACCCAGACTTGTAGGTTAGGACTCTGGAGTCTGGCTTCCCATAGCCAGGGGTTCTCAAGGCTGCAGGAATTTGACTGAACCAATCTGGTTTCTTTCCCCTCTCATAAGGAGCACGGGTTTTAGCAGAGCCTTTAGGAGCACAATATTCACAGTCATTGGTTAATGTTTCATACCTGGATTTAGATGAGTTGGAATCACCAGTGTATTCTCTTCCAGCTACTTTCCTTTGGTAGCTGAGCCTCTGCCTGCCAGCGTTAGATACAGCTGCGCTTCTAGGCAGTTGAGTAAAACTTGTCCTGGATTCTCCTCTCTCTCTGAGTAAAAACTCCAGCTGAGCATAAGAGGGCTTTCCTCTCTGACTTGGTAATAATCCTTCAGAGATTGTAAGCTCTTCTCAGAACCCTTCCCCCTGGTTCCTGGCTTCCGTCTCTCTGTTCTGGATTCAGGCAGACTGTAAGAACAGGGCGTGGCAGACACTCTCACCTTAGAGCTGGCTCTAGCAAACTTCCCTTGTGCAGCAGGGTCAGTTTGGGCCTTCTGGCTCCCAACCTTGTGAAGTCTGTTCCCACTCAGGTTCTTCTCAGTCCTCTCTTGATGGCTCTCAGCCTTCCCTCTGTGGCTCTCAGCCTTCTTTCTGTGGCTCTCAGCCTTCTCTCGGTGGCTCTCCTTCTTCTCTTCTGTTCTAGAAGCATTCTATTCTGATTTATAACGCAAACTGCTTGGGATGACTTCCGGGTTCCTTTCCAGGTGCAAGTCATCAGAGTTCCTAGGCTCATTAACTCCCGAATGTCTGTTCCTGCTCCCTCTAGCTGTGCCTGGGGGTAATTGCACACCTAGTTCCTTAAAAGAAACAGGATTTCTTTTCAAACATGCATCTTTATTGACACACATGACAGGGTACAGGTAAATGGAGCTTACTCAGAGAAGGATGTTACCAGTGGTGTGCCGCAGGAATCTGTCCTTTGTCAGATTCTTTAACATCTTTGTTACTGATATTGCAGAAGCGCTGTCAAGTAAAGTTTGCCTCTTTGCAGATAATACCAAAATCTACAATAAAGTAAACACCTAGAAGGAGTAGATAGCATGAGGAGTGATCTAGCTAAGCTTGAAGAATGGCCAAGAATTTGGCAGCTGAGATTTAATGCTAAAAATGCAGAGTCATGCATTTGGGTTGCAAAAATCCAAGGAATCGGTACAGTGTAGGGGGCAAAGTAATTCTATCCATCAAAGAAGAGCGGTACTTGGGCGTGATTGTTTCTGTTAATCTTAAAGGGGCTAAGCAGGTAGAAAAGAAGACAGCAAAAGCCAGAAAGATGCTTGGGTGCATAGGGAAAGAAATGGCCAGCGGAAAAAAAAGGAGGTGATAGTGTCTCTGTATAAGTCTCTGGTTCGACCTCATTTGGAGTTTTGTGTGCAATTCTGGAGACCACACATTCAAAAAGATATAAACAGGACAGAGTCACTGTTGAAGGTGACTACTAAAATATGCAGCAACACTCAAGAACAAAAAGAGATAACTTGAAAAACATACTAATCACTCCGAAAAATGCAAATCAATCCAAAACAAACAGGGCATTCTCATTCTACGCACCAGCCTTATGGAACTATCTACCCAACTTTATAATAGAAATCAAAGACTTAACACAATTCAGAAAATAAACATCTCAGAACATTAATCTTTACAGACTACTACAGTGTGAGCAACCTACTGCAGACACTTAATCCTGGTCAACAATCCCATTGACCATCCTTCCACAATTAACTGTTGCTACAATACATGCTCCACATAATCCTATCATACCAACACATATCAGTAATGGTTATGTCACATGTAAATAGTTAAAGCAACGTAAATAGTTAAAGTTATATTATTGTCTTTCGTTATTTGTAAACGTAAATAGTTAAAGTTATATTATTGTCTTTCGTTATTTGTAACTTTTCTCTGTAACTGTTCTCTGTAAACTGCTTTGCGCAGTAGTTGAAATGTTCTCTGTAAACCACATTGATTACCTAGATACAGCGGTATATAAAATAAATAAATAAAAATAAAATGTTATTGGTCTTCATTATAAAGCATATGGGACAGACTTAAAGATATTGATACATACATTATAAATTAGAGGAAAGATGGGATAGAGAAAGTATGATAGAGACATTAAGTACCCCCATAGCATAAATGTACAAGTCTCTTTCGATTGAAAGCAAGCTCTGCTATGAAGAGACATAGAATGAGGGTAAAGGGGTATAGACTCAGGCGTAATATGTGGAAATATTTCTTTATGGAAAGAGTGGTAGTTGTGTGGAATTATCTCCCAGTGGAGGAAGTAGAGATGACGACAGTATCTGAATTCAAGAAAGCAAGAGACAAACACAGAAGATTTCTAAAGGAAAAAAAGACCACATGGCCTGTGTGATAATGGAAGCCCAGAATGGATGTATTTCATGCAATAAAAAAGGCAGAAAGAAGGCCAGACTACCAGAATGGTTAAAAAGTAAGATGAAAGAGGCTATTTATACAAAAAGAACCCTCTCAAAAAATGGATCCAAATGAAAAACACAAGCACAGGCAAGTTACAGTAGATGCAAAGCATTGATAAGGCATACAAAAATAATTTGAAAAGAACCTGACTTTAGAGGCAAAAATAAAACTTTTTCAAGTACATTCAAAGCAGGAAGACTGAGGGAGTTCATTGGACAATGAGATGTTCAATGGGCAGGGTCGAGGGCTGTGTGAGTGGTGCGACTGCAGAGGGCACAGGTACAGAAGGGGTGCAGATGTCATCACTGGGCTTCCAGGAAGCCCCAAAAATAACGAGTTCCTGTACACAGTTGGGTGGAGGGGGCAGGGGGCTTCAGGATCATGTTTCACACTGGGAGCATTTCTAGCTTTTTGTACGGTCCAATCAAGGGGTAAAAGGAACACCGGAGGAGGAGAAGACCATTGCCTAAAGACAAAATGAATTCTTTGCTTTGGTGTTTAATGAGGAAGATGTAAAGGGTATCTCCATGCTAGATATGGTATTTAACGGTGAGGATATGAAGGAACAGAACAAACCCTGGTGAGTCTGTGACATTAACATCCTCCCGGGAGGTTATGGTTTCCGCAGAATCATACATGGATCGACTATTTCTATAGCTTCTTAGTCAAGGTACCCTACAGTACATTGTCATAATGAGTACAAGTCCTTTGAATAGAAAGGTGTGGAAAGTCCTGAATGGATTAATTTTAGCAGTTTGAGAAATGCCAAAAAACAGTAGGAAAGCTTCTAGCAGATTTCTGAAGTCCAGCAAGATTGAACACTGATTTTTTATAGTTCATCAGCTAAAGACAAACCAAAGGAGTAGCAAATCAGAAGTCAAAAATGAAATTGCAGACCTCTTTGATTCATTACCTATCTATGATACCGGAAGACTGGAAGATGGCGAATGTAGCATATAAAACTTTAAAAAAAAAAGCCTCTGGGCTGTTCTGGGGAATTATAGATCAGTGAGCCCAATAGTGCCAAGCTAAATAGGAGGCATTGTTCTATAGATAAACCATGGCTAATAGGACAGAGCCAACATGGATTTAGCAAAAAGAAGTCTTGCCTCACAAATCTGCAACATATTTTTGAAAACGTTAATAAAGATGTAGATAAAAGGCAAGTGCTTCATTGGAGGGCAATTTTCTAACAGGTCGCTTATGTGTAAAGTACAAGTAGGCATCTATTTTGAGCCTGTTTTACAAAGAATCATAGGTGCCTGTGTGTCTTTATAAAATACTAGAGGTAAAGTGACAGGAATCATGATACACTACAGCTGTAGACATTTATGTCTGCTCGAGAGCAGGCATAATTATTAGCATGCAAAATAAATCAGCAAAGGTGTACAAAAAGGCTGAATACTTTCTACCTACCTGTTTACTTTATAAGCAAAACAAATGACCAGAGAAGCAGGACTGTATGAAGACAACAGAGGTGTGAAGATTGGTGGGAGACTCAACAACAACAACCTTCACTATGCTGATGAAACCACAATACTTGCTGAAAATGAAGATGATCTGACACATTTGCTTCTGAAGATCAAGGAACATAGTCTTAAAATGGGCCTGCATCTTAATGGGACGATGATAAAGATCCTGACAACTGGCAAAATTAGTAAGTTCATCGTTGATGGAGAAGAAATTAAAATAGTGGACAACTTTAACCTACTTGGATTAATTATCAATAAAGAAACAACAAGCAGTCAAGAAATCCGATGACACATTGCTCTTGGCAGAATGGCTATGAAGGACCTAGACAAGATTCTCAACAGCAGAGATGTCTCTCTCCATACAAAAATTTAACTTATCCAAGCCAAGTTATTTTCAACAACATCAAATGGATGCGGAAGTAGGACAGTGAAAAAGATAGGCAGGAAGAAAATCGATGCCTTGGAATTATTTATTTATTTATTTAACATTTCTTATATACCGCCTTTCATGATATCAAGGCGGTTTACATTGAACAAACTGAAATTACATTGAACAGGGCATTATAACTTGGAGATAGCTATAAGAACATAAGAACATAAGACATGCCATACTGGGTCAGACCGAGGTCCATCAAGCCCAGTATCCTGTTTCCAACAGTGGCCAATCTAGGTCATACGTACCTAGCAATATCCCCAAAAGACACAGGTTCCACAATGCTTGTACTGGGTCAAGCATTGATATCCTGGGTCCTTTTTAATAGTGGTTTATGGACCTTTCCTCCAGGAACTTGTCCAAACCTTTTTTAAACCCAGCTATACTAACAGCTCTTACTACATCCTCCGGTAACAGATTCCAGAGTTTGATTACACGTTGAGTGAAAAAATATTTTCTCTTATTTGTCTTAAATAGTTTACCCTGTAGCTTCATTACATGTCCCCTAGTCTTTCTATACTCTGATAGCGTAAACAATTGATCCACGTTTATCCATTCCACTCCATTCATTAATTTATAGACCTCTATCATATCTCCCCTCAGCCGTCTCTTCTCCAGGCTAAAGAGCCCTAACCTTCTTAGCCTCTCTTCATAGGAGTAGCCTTCCATCCCCTTCACCAATTTGGTGGCTTTTCTCTGTACTTTTTCTAATAACGCTATGTCCTTTTTAAGATACGGTGACCAGAATTGCACACAATATTCAAGGTGCGGTCGTACCATGGAGCGATACAGAGGCATTATAACATCCTTTGTTTTATTCTCCATCCCTTTCCTTATGATACCTAGCATTCTATTTGCTTTCTTGGCCGCCGCTGCACACTGGGCGGATTGTTTTAACATGTTATCCACGATGACTCCTAAATCTTTTTCCTGGGTGGTGGTTTCTAATGTGGAGCCTTGCATCGTGTAACTATAGTGTGGGTTGTTCTTTCCTAGGTGCATAACTTTGCACTTGTCCACATTAAATTTCATCTGCCATTTGGATGCCCAGTCTTCCAATTTATCCAGATCCTCCTGCAGTTTTCCACAATCCTCTTGGGTTTTAACAACTTTAAACAGTTTTGTGTCATCTGTAAATTTGATAACCTCACTAGTTATTCCCTTTTCCAGGTCATTTATGAATATGTCAAAAAGTAGCGGACCCAGTACAGATCCCTGGGGTACTCCACTATTCACCTTTTTCCATTGGGAATATTGGCCATTTAGCCCTACCCTCTGCTTTCTATCTTTTAACCAGTTCCCGATCCACAATAGTACACTGCCTCCTATCCCATGACTTTTTAGCTTCGCCAAAAGTCTCTGATGGGGGACTTTGTCAAAAGCTTTCTGAAAGTCCAGATACACTATATCAACCGACTCACTTTTGTCTACCTGTTTATGCACTCCTTGTCTAAAGCCATGTTGGTTGTCTCCCATTAGGCCATGACTATCTACATGCTGTGTAATTTTGTTCTTTATGATGGTTTCTACCATTTTCCCTGGTACTGACGTCAGGCTCACCGGTCTGTAATTTCCTGGGTCACCCCTGGAACCCTTTTTAAAAATTGGTGTTACGTTGGCGACCCTCCAATCTTCAGGTATTACAGATGATTTTAATGAAAGTTCACAGATTACCAATAGCAGGTCTGCAATCTCATATTTCAGTTCTTTCAACACTCTGGGACGTATACCATCCGGTCCAGGTGATTTGCTACTATTCAGTTTAACAAATAGTTGTAATATATCTTCCCGGTGTAGCGATATTTCTCTCAATTCCTCTGCAGTATCACCTTTAAATACCACTTCAGTCTTGGGTAACATCCCTACATCTTCCTCAGTAAAGACCGAAGCAAAGAATTCATTCAGTCTCTCTGCTATAGCTTTGTTTCGTCTTACTGCCCCTTTTACCCCTCTATCATCTAATGGTCCAATTGACTCTCTCACAGGCCTTTTGCTACGAATGTACTTGAAAAAGTCTTTATTTCGTGTTTTTGCTTCCGTAGCAAGTTTCTTCTCAAATTCCCGCTTTGCCTGCCTTATCAATGCTTTGCATTTAACTTGCCAGTGCTTGTGCTGTTTCCAGTTTTCATCATTTGGCTCTTTTTTCCATTTCCTGAAGGTTGCTTTTTTGGCAGCAACAGCCTCTCTGACCTCACCTTTAAACCATGCTGGCAGTTTTTTGGACTTTCTTCCACTTTTCCTAATGCGTGGAATACAGCTGGTCTGGACTTCGAGGATAGTATTTTTAAATAACACCCAAGCTTGCTGTAAGTCTTTAACCTTTGGAACCGCTCCTTTTAGTTTTTTCCTAACTATATTCCTCATTCTATCATAGTCTCCCTTTTGAAAGTTAAAAGGTAGTACTGTGGATGCCTTTACTATCTGTCCTCCACTAATTAAATCAAACATGATCATACTATGATCACTATTGCCAAGTGGTCCCAACACCCTTATTTCTTGCACCAGATCTGGCGTTCCACTAAGGACTAGGTCCAGTATGGCTTCCCCTCTGGTCGGTTCATGAACCAGCTGCTCCAAGAAGCAGTCATTTATTCCATCTAGAAACTTTATCTCTTTAGCTTGTCCTGCTGTGACACTGACCCAGTCGATACCGGGGTAATTGAAATCACCCATTATTACTACTCTGTTGTGACTTTTGTTAGCTTCCTTGATTTCTTTGAGCATTTCATCATCCATTTGTTCATTCTGGCCAGGCGGTCGATAGTATACTCCAACTGCCATCACCTTCCCCTTCATAAATGGAATTTCAATCCATAGAGATTCTACAGCAAATTTTGTTCCCTGCAAAACTTTAATCCTTTCTGACTCAATGCCCTCTCTAACATAGAGCGCAACCCCTCCACCAATTTGATCAGCTCTATCATTACGATATAGTGTGTATCCAGGTATCACAGTGTCCCACTGGTTATCCTCCTTCTACCATGTCTCTGAGAGTGCAATCATATCTAACCTCTCATTTAGTGCTATATATTCTAATTCTCCCATCTTATTGTTTAGACTTCTAGCATTGGCATACAAGCATTTTAGAGACTGTATTTTATTCATATTAATCTGGCTATTGGTAGGCAGGGGTAATTTGGAATCTTTATGCTCTGTCTGCTCCTTACTCAAGGGCATTTGGGCTACTATACTCCCTTTTGGAACCTCACTGCTTTTGGTAGTATCCTTCAAGGATACCTTTGTCCGAACCATGCACTCCTGGGTGACTGTCGGCTTTCCCCTAATTTCTAGTTTAAAAGCTTCTCTATCTCTTTTTTAAAGGTTAATGCCAGCAGTCTGGTCCCATCCTGATTAAGGTGAAGCCCATCCCTTCGGAAGAGCCCCCCCTTTCCCCAGAATATTCCCCAGTTCCTAACAAATCCAAAACCCTCATCCTTGCACCATTGTCTCATCCACGCATTGAGACTCCGGAGCTCTGCCTGTCTTTTGGGTCCTGCACGTGGAACAGGAAGCATTTCGGAGAACGCTATCCTGGAAGTTCTGGATTTCAACTTCCTACCTAAAAGCTTAAATTTAGCCTCCAGAACTTCCCTACCACATTTTCCTATGTCATTGGTACCAACATGTACCAAGACAGCAGACTCCTCCCCAGCACTATCTATGATCCTATCTAGGCGGTGCGTGAGGTCCGCTACCTTCGCACCAGGCAGGCATGTTACCAGGCGATCCTCACGTCCACCAGCCACCCAGCTATCTACATTCCTAATGATTGAATCACCAACTATAACAGCTGTCCTGACCCTCCCCTCATGGGGACATGGCCCTGGAGAAAAGTCCTCGGTGCGAGAGGGTTTTACATCACCTGGAGGACAGGTCCTAGATACAGGATCACTTCCTGCCACACCAGGGTGATGCTCTCCTGTCACGTGACCTCTCTCCTCCATTGGAACAGGGATGCTGCTAGACTGGGGGTGGGACTTCAGGACTATATCCCTATAGGTCTCGTCCATGTACTTCTCTGTCTTTCTTATGTCTTCCAGGTCTGCTACTCTAGCCTCTAGAGAACGGACTCGTTCCCTGAGAGCAAAGAGTTCTTTGCACTTAGTGCATACGTAAGACCTCTCACCAACTGGGAGAAAATCATACATGTGACACTCAATGCAAAAGACCGGAGAACCCCCATCTCGTTGCTGGACTTCTGTCTGCATCTTAGTTTAAAGCTTGTGTTTAGGTCTTTTAAATTCTGTATATAATAAGGATTGGTGTGGATGTTTATACCAATAAAAGTGTATCTAATACCCCTAATACACCTTGTGTACCTGAAGCTTAAGTAATTAATCTCAGGTCCTCTGTGTATGACTGATTTGGATAATGAGCTGCACCTGAGAGCAGCCCCTTTCCTCTAAGGTGTGCAAGTACCTATAAAACTACAATTACCCCAGGGGTGGGTGGGTGCTGGGGAGGGAGGGAGGGAGATAAGTTTTATTAAAGAGGGCAGTTACAAGGTACCCTGTCCTGAACCCTCAGCAGGGGGGAAGGGGGTACCACACAAAGCCCAGTTAGTTGAGAGAGGCAAGGTAAGTTATAGCTGAGAAGGCTGAACTAGCACACCACTAAGACAAACAATAAATAATTAAATAAACAGTTAGACAAACAATAATTAATTAATAAACAGCTAGAACTCACAGCAAGGTGTCACAGGAGACAAATATCCACTTCTCTAGCACAGCACTGTAAAAAGCACTGCTCTTCTCTAATCAGAGAAAAGCAGACTAAAACAGACTATGCACACGTGGAGGAAACAGGAAGAAGGCTACACAATACCTCAGCAGGGGTGGAGGGGAGGATTCACTCAGGCAGGCTAGGACAGGAAAAAAAGTTTAACACACAGCAGGTTCTGGGGAGAGAGATTTAATTTAAAATGAACAGTTAACCTGGCTACCACACAGAGCCCAGTTAGTTGAGAGAGGCAAGGTAAGTTATAGCTGAGAAGGCTGAACTAGCACACCACTAAGACAAACAATAAATAATTAAATAAACAGTTAGACAAACAATAAATAATTAATAAACAGCTAGAACTCACAGCAAGGTGTCACAGGAGACAAATATCCACTTCTCTAGCAGAGCACTGTAAAAAGCACTGCTCTTCTCTGATCAGAGAAAAGCAGACTAAAACAAACTATGCACACGTGGAGGAAACAGGAAGAAGGCTACACAATACCTCAGCAGGGGGGGGGGGGAGGATTCACTCAGGCAGGCTAGGACAGGAAAAAAAGTTTAACACACAGCAGGTTCTATTTTATGGTGCTGGCAATGAATACTGTTTATACCACTGACTGCCTGAAGAACAAACCAGTCAGTAGAAGAGGAGATCAAACCTAAGCTTCCCTTAGAAGCTCAGATGACAAGACTTCAACTTTCATACTTTAGATACATCATGCAAAGAGAGAGATCATTAGAGAACGACATCATGCTTGGCAAGGTAGAAGGTCAGCATAAAAGAGGAAGGTCAGCAATGAGATGGATCAATACAATAACAGCAGCTATGGGCGCCACTCTATCAACAATGAGCCGTCTGACCGAACACTGTATAGAACAACTATCCAGAGGGTCAACACTGACTTGATAGCACTTAGCAACAAAGTAAATTGTGACTCTACCTGTGCTCCATTCAAACGCCACCCCAGAACATACCTAAACCCAGGTCACTTAGAAACAGGCCTTCATGTCATTGCACATACATTTTACAGGTTTAAGCCCTGGGGTAAGTTTAGAAAGTTTTCTTGTATGTATATGGCTATATATGCACATAAATGACCTCTTATAAAATACTGATCAGTGTAAAAATATGCACTTCGTTACCTTGTCAGTAGGTGTAGCCGGGGTGCTGCCTGGGAGGAGCACAGGTAGACTTGATTTATGCACGTAGATTCTAAAATACCTTAATCTACGCGTGTGCCTGCATAAAGTACATGAGAACATTTAGAACTGCTGGCGAGGTGGTGCAAGTGGTCTTGCCTACATTCAATGGATGTCCTCTGCCACATAGTCTAATTTCTTATAAAGATAAGTAAGCATTTCTGGTTGTGATATAATAGGGTCTACATGGGTGTCTGCTCAAGGAGCACACTTATAAAAAAAACTTACCCTCTACGCATGACTATAATGTCCTTTACACATGAAGACTCCTTTATAAAATTATACCCATACAGGCTCATTCCATCCCAGATGTATACCCCCCTCTGTATGTCTGGTTTGACCGGATGTACAGAGGGGGTTGCGATTCTGATCTCGTGGGGCATGTCTAGCTCCGCGGGATCAGAATCATGATCAGTCCTGTACGTACAGACCGGAACTGCAATTCAGCCCAGCCTGCATGTACAGGAATAGCCCGATTAACTCACAGGGCTTTTAAATGGAGCCACAGCGCTACGGCATCCAGTTGCCATGGCACTGCGGCTCCATTTAAAAGCCACGATGCCGGCCACCAGACTTCAAAGAAGATTTCCCCTCAGCCCGACCCCCGATCTGGCCTCAGAGGTGGAATAACTTCCCCGCACAAGTCACCAGCCCTGGACATACAGGGCTGACATTAGAATCAGCCCTGGATTTCCAGGACTGACGACTGCCCACTGCGACTCTGCCCCTGAGCTGCCCCTTTCCCACCCCACTTTGCCTCACAACCGGCGGGG
Source organism: Ichthyophis bannanicus (assembly GCA_033557465.1). NCBI lineage: Eukaryota > Metazoa > Chordata > Amphibia > Gymnophiona > Ichthyophiidae > Ichthyophis > Ichthyophis bannanicus. The sequence continues at coordinate 742,403,339 of CM066031.1, read as the reverse complement.
GAAGGCACAAATAGTGGGGATGGATATCCCACTGGGACATCCATCCCTGCTATTTGTGGACAGAATCGGGCCCATAGTCTATCCAGGTTTTCAGAAGGTGTTTGACAGTCTCTAGTGAAGGATTTCTGAGAAAATAAAAAATTACAAGATAAGAGGAAATATTGTATTGTGAATTGGAAAATGCTACAAAAAGAGAGAGCAGGACTAAATTGGTCTGTTTTCTTAAAGGAAGGAGTGCCCCAGGGATGTGTACCGGGACCAGTACTTTTTAACATTTCTATAGATGATCCAGAAATGAGAATGGAGGAGGGAGCTGATCAAACTTCTGGTGACTCAAAATTATTGGAAGTTGTTAAATCACAATTAGATTGTGAGAAATTGCAGGAGAACCATGCAAGACTGGCCAACCAAATGGCAGGTGAAATTCAGCGTGAGCAAGTGCAAAGTGATGCATATAGGGAAAAGTAACCCGAACTATAGATACACAAGGTTGGGTTGTATAAAAAAAATATAGAGGCATTACAAAAGGTATAGAGATGGGAAACCAAAATGATGTTGTTGTTGTTGTTGTTAAGTGCCATCGAGTCAGTGTCGACTCATGGCAACCCTCTTAATAGTTGTCCTAAATTGTGTTTGGTCTTCAGTCAGGTGGCTGATTGTTGACAGATTGGTACGCGTAGCTATGGTTATTGTATCGATCCATCTCATTGCTTGCATTTCTCTTTTGCGTTGACCTTCTATCTTGCCAAGCATGATGTCTTTCTCTAATGATCTCTCTCTTCACATGATGTGTCCAAAGTATGAAAGTCGAAGTCTTGTCATCTGAGCTTCTAAAGAAAGCTTAGGTTTGATCTCCTCTAGTACTGACTGGTTTGTTCTTCGGGCAGTCCATGGTATACGCAGTATTCGCCGCCAGCACCATAATTCAAAGGCATCAATTTTTTGTCTATCTTTTTTTACTGTCCAGCAAAATGATAAATGGGATGAAATGACTCCATTGTGAGAAAAAGCTAAAGATGTTAGGGCTCTTAAACTTGAAGAGACAAGACGCATTAAGGAAGATATGACAGATATCTGTCAATCCTGAATGGCATGGAACAGGTAAACATGAAGCAGTTGTTTACTCTTTCAAAATGTACAGAGTCTAGAGGACGCTCCAGGAGATTGCTAAGTAACACAGTTGATAAATCAGGGGGAAAAAATGTCCTTTCAGTGTACAGTTAAGCTCTGGAATTGGTTACCAGATGATGTGATTAAAGTAGTTTGTGTAGCTGGGTTTAAAAAGGGGTTAGAAAAGTTCCTCAGTGAAGCGTCCATAAACCATTATTAATTAGAATTATTTCTTTACGGAAAGAGTAGTGGATCCGTGGAATAGTCTCCCAGTGGAGGTGGTAGAGATGAGGACAGTAACTGAATTCAAAAAAGCATGGGACCAACACAGAGGATCTCTAAAGGTAAAAAGTGGACTGTTGTAGTTGTTGTTATGGAAGGACAGACTAGATGGGCCTTGTGGTCTTTTTCTGTCATCATGTTTCTATGTTTCTATGTAGACCAACTGTGAAAGCCACCGCTTATCTCTGGGCGTAAGCAGGGCCTGCCCTTCACTAGGAAAACTAGGCAGTCACCTAGGGAGCCAGAACCCGATGGGAAGAATCCCTAATACTCCACCCCTCCCCCCGGGGTCAGTGCTGTGACAGGCTTTAAAACACCTACATGCGTGCGTGCAGTTCCGGCCTATGCTCCTGCCCCTGCCCCCTCCAGGGGAATTGCATCAGAGTGCAGCAGGCTGTCACTGTGCATGCGCATGGGCACTAAGGAGTAATGCAGCACTGAAGCAGAAGTTCAGCACAGCTACTTCAGTGCAAGGGGGAGCGGCACAGTCTTCGAGGGAGCTGGGGGCAGCACATAGGGTCTGCCTAGGGTGGCAGAGCCCCCCTCAGGCCACCACTGGTGTAAGCAGCATGGAATCGAGCTATTTTTTGGGATCCTGCCACGGCATTCTCAGTTTGTGTACCACTGTGCTGGACGCAGTTAACAGAGCAAATCCGTAACTGTACAGGTTACATGTTATTAGTAGAAACCTAGTTATTCTCACAGGGCAATGAAGTAGTACATTGATTAAAGGAAGACAGCAGCGAGGTAAGGTTTTTGGAGCTAGGAACTCTGTATGCTATGTGAACTTGGAGTTGGAAGGGGGGTTGGTAAATGATGAAGTATACTGGACACTGCACAGGGGGGATTTAAATCCGTTTTTGTCCTCTGCATTCTACAAACATGGCTCTAGCTAAAGTCACTTAACCCTCCATTGCCTCAGAAGAAAGGCCTGGCAATCTACTTCCAGTCACACTGCCAAGAAATTCCAGGAGCTGCTGGGTTGCCAGGAGTCAGCATTGACTAAAGGCCTACATTGCATTTCACCTAGTGTTCAGCGTGCAGCGTAAAAAGAGGAAGCTCACTCTGGAAAACGAACCTCACCTTGAAAAGTCGCTTTTTTAAAATGAAAGCTCTGTCAACACTTTTCTGATAACGTGTAAATTTGCTGATCTGAATCTAATTAAGCATTTTACAAGTAAGTAGCTCTCCTTGACTTTTGTGGCCAGTCTTCAAACATAGTAAGTCTTCATGTCAGTCCATGTCTTCAATGGAGTTCTCATTTTAATCACCAGGATGATGTTTTTACAACAATAAAAGAAGTTTCTAAGGGTATGGGTGCAGAGCGGGCCCAAAGTATTTTTGAGTATACATTAACCGCGAAGGCAGTTGTTAGTATGGGTGCACTTAACGCCACCTCAGTGGTGATGGTAAATGCACACACACGCCAGCTGCGTTAACATTATGCTCATGGCAGGAGGATGACCGCACATGCCCCAAACGTTAGCATGGGTGTCCATGCCCCCATACTGACCCCAATACTCGCCACCAGTGCATTTCTTAGTAGATGCGCCGCTATGTGTGCTAATCAATTGTTTGAGCATCAGTTTGGAGGTATTTGGATGTATAAACGATCCATGCCCACTCTAAAGTTTTAGGCATTCAAATGAACCGAATGTTCATATCCCAAGAAGTTTCCTTATGCAGTGGAAACCAGTTTACTGGGTTTTGGAGCATCTGGTCCAAGGGCAAACTCCTTGTTTCAATGAAACTTGCTAAACTGGTTCAAAAGGCACAATTTCGCTGGATCAGTAAGTCAGGTCTGACTAGATAGCTTCCAATGGCCACCCAGATCTCTGTGATAACCTTAATAACCTGAGCCTAACCAATGGAATAACAGATAATGAACATAAGAACATGATGGGGCTCCACAGCTCAACCTCTTGTCTTGTATATGGGCCAATCTGGGTCACAAATTTCCACTGCGGGGCTTGATTTTCAGTGTCCACAGTTAACAGGTAGGTCTTTGTCTATTCAGCGGTGTCAGGCATTTAAAGGGCACCAATGAATGTTCAAATAGCAATCGTCTGGTTCTATGCATTAATTAGGCTTATTGTATACATACACATTTCTTAAGAGTGGCAGAGTTTCACCGCACTACATATAACTTTACTGCCTGCCCTACCACCCCAAACTTGCTTCCAAGTCTATTTTTAAGTTTCATATGCAAAACCCACAATGGTGTAGTCTGTACATAAATTTGTGTAGAACAGGGCAGATTTTTAAAAAGTAAAAGACTTATATTCTTGGCATCCGCATTGATTGTGTTAATCTTTTTAAATATCAGGCATGCTGCTATGTCTGGCTTTGCATTAAGACACGAGAGTCAAAATGTAATGCTTGAAAAGACAGGAAAGATTCAGAGATCTGGTTCTTTATCTCTCCTGCTCATCAGCCTGGTTTTCCATTCTCCTTCACCTTCGCCTCCGTAGATCATTTCATATTCCTTCTTTCACTTTAGCAAAACTAGCTGATAAACTATAAAAAAAGGCTGCAGCAGTCAATCTTCCTGGACTTCAGAAGTCTGCTTGAGGCCTTTTTTCCTTTTTGTGGCATTTCTGCAACTGCTGAAACTCATCCGTTCAGCACTCTCGACACCCTTCTACTCAAGTGAATCCAAAAGCATAACATATACTTTAGATGATGTTGTTATGCTCCCCAGTTGACACTAACGGCCCTGATCAGACCAAAATAACCACATGCTTTGATGAAATAGCTTCATGGCTATCCAAACACAACCTGAATGTAAATTATAAAAACAACAGAGGCTCTTTATATATCGAGAGATGAACCACTCACCCCACCTAAAACCCTGCTAGTAAAGGATGCAATCCTAGAAGTCAAGAAGTAGGTCACATACCTAGGCATCACAATTGACAGGCACCTAAATAAGACAAGCCACATCAACAACACTATAAGAACAATCTACGCCAAAATAAAGACATTACAGCACCTACGACCTCTACTGTCCACTAATGACTTCTGCATGACACTTCAAGCAATGATGCTCCCCCATTTGGACTTCAGTAATGTATACTCACTGGCCTACCAAACCAAAGCATACAACACCTCCAATTAGCACAGATCTCTGCTGCCCAAACAATCCACACAAACCCTGATAAGAGAACCTATCACCATAAATACTGGAAATACTACATTGGCTCCCAATAAACAGCAGGATAAAATACAAAAACATACACACTAATTTTCAAGACACTACAGACTGAAACACTCACCTATGTAAGAAAACTCCTGCAGACCACCCCAGCAAATAGGGAAAGGAAAATAAATGCAAAAAATTCCCTAACCACCCTGGCAGAATTCCCCAAAAGTAACACAACAACATCAAGCAGATCCTTCTCTTTCTATGCACCAGGACTGTGGAACTCACTCCCAGAGACAATAAGATCCACAAAAGACCATAAAGATTTCAGAAAACATCTAAAAACATGGCTATTCCATGAATACTTTGAAAATCCATTCACATAAACAATTACCAGAAAACCCCGGCTGACCCAAATTAAGAACGATCCAACCACTGACTAGACTACACATGACACTGTAAGAGATTATTATTTATTAATATTCTCTTATATACTGCACTATTCTGCATCAGTGTGGTTTACATTGAACAAACTGAAATTACATTGAACAGGGCATTATAACTTGGAGATAACTATTTTACAGGGAACATGGGCTGTGGAGGGTTAAGTGGCTGGCCCAAGACCACAAGGAGCACCTGTGGGACTAGAAACCCCAGTCCTTCTGGCCCAAGGTTGCTGTCCTCTAGTGGGATTTGAACCTCTGACTTTCTGGCCTGAAGTACCTTGCCCCAGCCACTAGACCACTCCTTCACTCCATTATCAGTAGCAAATAAATACACATGTATAAATAGTCTGTCTAGGGGGAAAAAACTGCTACACTCCTTTCCCAGGAATCCCTAGGACCACCTGGCAAACAAATCACGTAATAAAACAAGAACCAGTCCTGTTTGTATGAAAATTAGACTTTATTTCTGATAGCAAAAATAGAGGAAATATTAGAATAAATTAGTTTTCTAAAGTAGTATGTTATTCAGCTCTATATTACAATTACCAAGAGATATAATCTCTGTTTTAGGAACCAATGTCACCTATTCACATGCACTGTAACATACAGTAATCTGTCTGTCTAAGCTAGCCCCAACCTCAGGGAAATTAAAGACCAGTAACTTAGCTCGTGCCAAAATACCTGTGGCTGTGGTCCGAGTCTCAGGAACAGAACAAAATCAAGGTATGACATAGGTCCAACATCAGCTGAAATTAACTGCATGGTCACACACTGAGCTGCCAGTCTGTGGGAGAAATTCACTCCGCCTTTAGTCTTTGCCCTTGAACACTATCTGACTTTTCCAACCAGAGAGAAAATGCAGGCGAACAATCTGTATCAGAAATTAGAGTCCCCTTCTCTTATTCTTCCTTGACAGAGTTCTTTCTTTCGGAGTTCTCTTTCTGTCCTCTGGGTTCTGCTATACAGTCATATCATACTTTGTCTTGAACACCTGGTGACTGGCAGGACTTCAACTCTGTATGTCATCTTCAGCAAATCCAGTAAAAGCTAATAGGTGGTCCTTCTGCAAACAAAGGTCCATCGTGCTAAAGTTGCTGAGGTGCTGGTTCATACATTGTTGCAAATGATTGCACAATGAAGGTCTCAGCCATGTTCGTCTGCATGCAGTCAGCTGGAAAAATACTTTTACTGTGAAGTATCAAACTGGCTGAATTGCTTGATTTGCAAGTTTTAATACTGACTTATTTTTTTTTTTAAACTTTTATTTTCATTTTGCAACAAACAAAAGAAACAACACACCAAAGGAGACAAAACAATTATACAATAAAGAAAAGTAAACCCAATTACCCCCCACCCCCACGCTTCTTCTCTAGCTGATTATGTCAGTATGTGAGCGCTTCCAAATAACAGTGATTATACATCAAAACAATCAAAAGAGTATCTGCGATACAGAATAATCATGGGACAAAGATATATACAAATTTAGACAGTCAGATGAGAGCATTGAGCAGAATGTACATAGTCATTGAGCATCTTCCATTTAGACCGATGATGAGGAGTCTGAATGGGGGAAGCAAACATACGAGGTACTTGTTCATATTTACTGTAAAGACAGACATGATTCCACCATTCATTGGGGCTCAGCTGGGAGCTATTTTTCCAGTATTTCGTAATTAGGGAAATAGCAATGCCAAGCATAAAGTCCAAAAGGAAGTAAGCCTTTTTTGGAAGAGAGGGGATCCCCGCAGCTGAGCGAAGTCCCACTATCCTCCAAGTAAGGGGCTCTTGAAAGTGCAAAATAGACTGGATACGACCCCAGACCCGACTCCAGTAATACTGTAGTGCGGGACATTCATACATAACATGAGGCAGTGAACCAATGGCCGCATGACATGTCCAACAACTATTGCCCTGAGTAGTGTTCCATTTGGCTAATCTGTCAGGAGTGTAAAAACACCGGTAGGCTAGAAAGAAGAGTGTCTGAGTGAGTGAGGCGGATCGGGAGACCCGTGTCACTCTACTCCAGACAAGGCTCCATTGCTCCGGGGTCAAAGTCACATGCAATTCTCTCTCCCATGCTTTCTGCGCTATAGGGGTATCCCTAGTTATAGCATTACATAAGGTTTTGTAAAAATTGGATGCTACACCCGGTGAACTACCGATAGATCGGATAGTCTCCAACCAACCTTGTGTAGGGGAGGCCGATGGCGGGAGCACCTTAGCACTCCGAAGGCAATGCTGAAGTTGCACCAACTGAAAGTAGTGTTTCGCTGGGAGACCAAATTCAATTTGCAATTCACTAAAAGTTTTCCAGCGACCTTCATGGAACAACTGACTAGGAATCCAAATGCCCCTAGTGTACCAGGGGCTCCACGCCATCGGTTTATTTTGTATTCGAAATCGAGTGTTGTACCAAAGTGGGAGCTTGTCTATCGGACAGAGTCGGGAGTCTAAAGATTGCATGAGATTATTAAAGGCACCTAAGGTGTCTAAAAGCATTGGTGGAAAGTGGGAGTCTGATGGGAGAGTCATACCAGGGAGAAAAGTAAGAGGAATCGGTTTGCAAAGGTCCTCTTCTATGTCTAGCCACACAGGTCTACTCGGTACTGGATCTTCCAGCCAACGAGCGCCTTGTTTGAGAAGAAAAGATTGATGATACTTCAGGAAATCAGGGAATCTGACACCCCCATTTTCCTTATCTGCTTGCAGCTTATGTTTCGCTATCCTAGGTGTCTTGTTTTGCCACAGGTATCTAGTCAGAAGGCCCTCTATATCTTTATATATACGTCGAGGGAAGAGACAGGGCAACATTTCTAAGATATAATTCACTTTCGGAACAATCATCATTTTTATGGTTTCTAATCGACCCCACCAGGTAAGTGTTAAAGGAGTCCAGCGGTGAGTAAGCGCCCGGACTTTAGAGGTTAAGTCTTTGGCATTGAAGGAGATAGTGTCTTCCAAAGGAGAACAATAGTGAACCCCAAGGTATTTGACCATGCGAGGTTGCCATAAAAAGGGGAAGGGTTGCATATCTGCCTGATGAAGCAAAGGATTTAATGGAAAGGCTACCGACTTGGTCCAATTTATCTTATAACCGGACAGTTGTGAGTATTTACCAATTTGCTCTAGGACAGCCGGTACTGAGTCTATAGAGACAAAAAGCATAAGATCATCAGCATATGCTGAAATTTTGATTTCCCTATGGGTGAAGGGGACTCCATGAATCTCCTCCGATTGCCGGATTAGTAAAGCCAAGGGCTCGAGTGCAAGATCGAAGAGAAGTGGAGACAGTGGGCATCCCTGGCGAGTGCCGCGTTGAAGAGGAAAAGGCTGAGACTTTAAAGCATTGGCACATATACTGGCTGTAGGCTGTGCGTACATGGTGCGAAGACAACGGAGAAAACCTTCCCCGAATCCGTACCAGTGGAGGACTGCAAACAGGAAGGGCCACTCTAAGCGATCAAAGGCCTTCTCAGCATCAAGTGAGAGGCCAACAAATGGGCGATCAAGATTAACTGCGGCAGTCAGTACATGGCATAGAGTCCGAGCATTGTCAGCAGTTGATCTACCAGGAATGAAACCGCATTGATCTGGGTGTATTAAGGTAGGCATCCTATCTGAGAGCCGGGTAGAGAGAATGGTGGCAACGATTTTATAGTCCGCGTTTAGGAGGGAAATTGGACGATAATTAGCTGTTAGTTGCGGGTCTCTCCCCTCTTTCTCAAAAACTACTACATTTGCCATTGAAAAGGACCCAGAAGGAGAACCCTCCTCGGCCAGAGCAGAAAAATAAATTTTCAAAACTGGAGCTAAGTCAGCGTGAAAGGTTTTGTAGAATTCAGCAGGGAGACCGTCTGGGCCTGCGGCTCGACCTGAGGCACATTTCTTGATAGCAGAATGAATTTCTGAGACAGTAAATGGTGTGTCCAAGGCCACTCTATCTTCATCAGATAGGGTCGGTCTTTGTACCCCTGAAAGTAAGCGTTCAAATACATCTGGCTCAAAATCACATTCAGATTGATAAAGCCGAGTATAAAAATCACGAAAGAGTTCTAAGATTTCGGAATCTTTAGTGACCAAGCCCCCCCCCCGACGGATTACGGAGGGCGGTAACACGCTTGGCTTCTTTTCGACCTTTTAGGGCATTTGCTAATAATTTGCCAGCACGATTATTTTCCCGATAATATAGCCCTTGTTGTGATTCAATATTTTTAACAGCAGCAGTATACAAAAGCTGATTGTATTGAAAACGCAAGCGTTGTAAACGGAGTAAAATACATGGGTCAGTACGGGACGTGAGGAGACGCTCCCCAGCTTGTATCTGCTGCTCTAGAATCAGTAAATGCTGCTTTCTTTGTTTCCCCTGCCGAATTTGATAGCTAGTTATAGTGGCACGGATAGATGCTTTAAAACCCTCCCACCAAGCCCAGCCCGCTGTGTCATGGGGTGAGTTAAAATGAAAATAATCTTGGATAGCAGCCTTTATATCAACCTGAAAATCTTTTTGACCCAGTAGGGATCTATCAAAAAACCAAGCTCGGGGAGAATCGTCCCGCGCAGTGACACGTAATGATAAAGATATGGCAGCATGATCTGAAATATGGAGAGGATGAGTCCTAGTCGTGTCTACTTGAGAAATCAGTGCTTTGGAAATGAGAAAGAAATCTATTCTAGATTGGGAGTGATGGGGGGCAGAAAAGAAAGTGAACTCTAAGTCGGAGGGGTGAAGCAGCCTCCATATATCTACCAGCGCAAGATCTTGCATCAGAGCTGTAAGGGTAGCAAGACTCTTGGGTGGACTACTCGTTCTAGGCGGCTGTCTATCTATCAGAGGGTCTAACACTTGATTAAAGTCACCACCAAGTATTAATGGAGTATTGGCAGAGGCCTGTGCCAACTGCGCAATACTTGCATAGTAAGCAGGGTTGTCCACATTCGGGGCATAAATGCAAATACATGTAAATTCACTATCTCCAACCTTAAGATGTACTCGGGCCCATCTACCCTCCTTATCAGCGCTAGTATCAATTACAGTAGCTTGCAAAGATTTCTTAACCAGAATGGCTACCCCGCACCGTTTGGAAACGGCGGGAGAATAGGCAGCCACCATATAAGGCTTAACATTGAGTTTCAGTGTTTCAGCAGAGTTTAAGTGCGTTTCCTGAAGAAACGCTAAATCAGCATGCTCATGGCTGAGATAGCTAAGGATTTTCTTTCTTTTGATTGGACTATTAATGCCCTTTACATTGAGTGATAAGATTTTACATAAAGCCATTTAGACAAGTTAAAAATTCTGAGCATGATAGCGCACTTAATTTCACAATGTCCCTCATATTGACTGTATCTGGCTGTACATATGGCATAAAAGAAAATAAGCTTAGATAATACAATGAAGCGCCCCACATTAAAAAAAGAAAACTGCAGCGCGGTAGAGAAGAAGCAGAACCCCAAAAATTACTGGCGACCATGTGTCTGCGGGGAGAAGCCCCAGAGAAGGCCAAAATTGAAAAAACACATAACCTGTAGGACTGTGCGTGCTCCGAATCCGACCGAGGCACACATCATGGAGGGATAGGAGACCACAAAACGAAAGTCATAGAAAGAAAGAAAGAAAGTCCAGGTAGTCCCTGTGCTTGACTATGACCGCCGCATCGGGCCCTTCAAAATGGCGGACAGAGCCGGCAAATAAAAGTCCACGTCGTTGGATTAGCGCATCTGCTCTGCTTCTTTGGAGTCTAAAAATGTTGATAGTAGATCAGGATCTTCGAATGTCCTGGTTTGGTTGTGGAGAGTCACTCGGAGCTTCGCGGGATATAACAGGCCAAAGCGAGCCTGTAGCTGTTGAAGTCGAGGGCGAAAAGCAAGGAGTTTCTTCCGTCGGTCAACGGTAGGCTTTGCCAAATCAGGGAAGAAGGAGGCTTTGTGACCTTCAAATTCCAAATGATGGTTCGCCCGGGCAGCATTTAAAATTTGTTCCACTTGTTGATATCGTAGCAAGCGAAAGATAATAGGCCGGGGGGTCGTTCGGTTGAGCGCCATGTGGGTAGGAACACGGTGTGCACGATCGATTTCCAATTCTTTATGAAAGGTGATCTTCAGCAAGGAAGGAAGAGTTTTGAGCAGGAATTCTCTCATATCTCCCGCTTCCACCCCCTCCGGTATTCCAATGAGCCTCACATTGTTGCGACGGGCTCGATTATTGCTATCTTCTAACTCTTTTTGAAGATTCTGTATCTGGCGCTCAGCCTTGTCCAGTGCGCCCAAGCGCACCGCGTGCGAGTCGAGGACCCCCGCCATATTGTCCTGCCGTAATGAGAGACTTTCAAGTCGGTCCTGGAGCACTCCAAAGTCTTCTCGCAGGGCTCTAAGCGCTTCTCCATTGGACTGCACCAATTCCTTCACGCCGCGTAGTTCCTCCAAAATCTCCAGGTGCATTTCGGGGTTTTCACGAAATGGAACCATCTTCTGTGGGGAGGACACCTCTGTTTTGGAGCGTTTTCCGTGAGAAGAAGAAGGAGACCCGAAGTCCAAGCGCGCTGGTTTATGGGCCGCCATCCCCCCCGAGGTACCCCGGTCAGCCCGGAGCGAAATAGTAAGTTTGTATAGGTATTAAGTCAGGATTCTAAGTAGGCCTCTCGGGAGCTTCAGCGCGAAGCGTCTTACCCGCTGGACATCAGGCTCCGCCCCCCTTTAATACTGACTTATAACAAAACAGGAGTCCATCTTATTTAATTCATCTATGGTTTAGAACAGGCCCCATGGTTCAGGCTTTGGTTTAGAGCTGGCCCCATCTTGTAACAGGAAGCTATGCTAGTAGTTCACACAGTTTCTGAACAGGTACCAGCCCTACAACACAACCCTTTTAACTTAAAAGATAAAAAACAGTGACACTACTGCTACAAATGCAACCTGTGATGTAAATAATGCATTCTGCATAAATATAATGCACGTTGTTGTTGTTGTTGTTGTTAAGTGTCGTCGAATCAATGTTGACTCATGGCGACCCTCTGGATAGCTATCCTAAACTGTATTCGGTCTTCAGTCAGGTGGCTCATTGTTGACAGAGTGGCACCCATAGCTGCTGTTATTGTATCAATCCATCTCATTGCTGGCCTTCCTCTTTTGCGTTGACCTTCTACCTTGCCAAGCATGATGTCCTTCTCTAATGATCTCTCTCTTCGCATGATGTGTCCAAAGTATGAAAGTCGAAGTCTTGTCATCTGAGCTTCTAAAGAAAGCTTAGGTTTGATCTCCTCTAGTACTGACTGTATACACAGTATTCCCCGCCAGCACCATAATTCAAAGGCATCAATTTTCTTCCTGTCTATCTTTTTCACTGTCCAACTTTCGCATCCACATGACATTATTGAAAATACCATGGCTTGAACGAGTCAAATCTTTGTATGGAGAGAGACATCTCTGCTCTTGAGAATTTTGCCTAGGTCATTCATAGCCATTCTGCCAAGAGCAATGCGTTGTCGGATTTGACTGCCTGTTGTTTCTTTATTGATAGTTGATCCAAGTAGGTTAAAAGTTGTCCACTCTTATGATTTCTTCTCCATCAAAGATGAACTTATTGATTTTGCCAGTTGTCAGGATCTTTGTGTTCTTTATATTAAGTTGCAGGCCTATTTTAAGACTATGTTCCTTGAGAAGCAAATGTTTCAGATTGTCTTCACTTTCAGCCAGTAAAGTGGTATTATTTATTTATTTATTTAACATTTTTTTTCTATACCGCGCTATTAAAATCAGCGCGGTGTACATCGAACAAGAATACTGCAATGTATACAAACAACATTGAGTTTACAAAGAGTTGAGTTTACATCAGCATAACAAATGTTGTTGATGAGTCTTCCACCAATCTTCACACCTCGGTTGTCTTCATACCAGCCTAGATTTGTTCTGCATATAAACTAAACAGGTAGGGCGAAAGTATGCAGCTTTGTCATATACCTTTGATGATTTTAAACCATTCTGTTTCTCCTTGTTCCATTTGAACTGTTGTTTCTTGATCAATGTAAAGATTGTGCAAGAGAACTATCAGGTGTTTTGGTAACCTATGCTTTTTAATGTGGCTCAGAATTTCTCATGGTTTACACAGTCAAAAGCCTTGCTATAGTTAATAAAACGCATATAGATATCCTTTTGGTATTCTTTATTCTTTTCAAGGATCCATCTCACATCCGCAATGATGTCTCTTATTCCTTGCCCTTTCCTGAACCCTGCTTGCACTTCAGGCAGTTCTCATTCCAGGTAATGGTTGCAGTCTCTGTTGAATAATCTTCAGTAGAATCTTGCTGGCATGTGGGATCAGAGCAATTGTGCGATAAATTTCCACAGTCAGTTGGAAATTCTTTAGTATTGGTATAAACCCAGATCTTTTCCAGTCAGTTGGCCATGACGTCGTCTTCCAAATTTCCTGGCAGAGACTTGTAAGTATAGTAACAGCTGCATCTGATTGCTGTAATACTTCAATGGGAATTCCATCAATGCCCGGTGCTTTGTTCTTTGATAAGGCTTTCAATGCTGCTTTGATTTCTTCTTTCATCACCAATGGTTCTTGATAATAAGGTACATGTTGAAATGGCTGTTGGCCCACTTGATCTTTATCATATAATTACTCTATATATTCTTTCCACCTTTTCGTGATCTGCTCAGCATCTTTCATCATGGATCCTTGAGCATCTTGTAACATTCCAATTTGAGGCTGGATTTTTTTCTTTAACTCTCATAGCTTTAGGAAAGCCAGTCTTGTTCTTCCTCTAATAGTTTCTGCTTCTATTTCCTTGCATGCGTCATTATAGTACGTCTCTTTGTCTTGTCTTGCTGCATGTTGGAAATCTCTGTTGAGTTCTGCAATCGCCTCTCTTTCTCCTCTGGCTTTAGCTTCTCTGCATTTCTGGGCAATTTTCAGAGTTTCTTTGGTCATCCATTTTGGCAGTTTTGCTTTTTTTACCTTTTGTAGAGACTTCTCACTTTCTTTCAACACAACCTTCTTGTTGTCATCCTATAACCTTTCTGGAGCTATGTTATTTATATCTAAAGTAGCAAATCGATTTTGCAGGCAGTCTTTAAATTAAGGTGGTATATTCTCAAGGTCATATTTTGCTACATTCATGAGTGGCTTGCTCTTTTTCAACTTTAGCTTGAGTTTGCATACTAGTAGTTGGTTATCTGTACCACAGTCAGCTCCAGGTTTTGTCTTTATTGATGTTATAGAGCTTTTCATGTTTGTGTTCCTGGAAGAAGGTATTTGAGATGAATAGATCGTTGGTCTTGTAGAATTCTATCAGTCTTTCTCCAGCTTCATTTCTCTTGCCAAGTCCATGAAAATATCACTTTGCCTTCTTCATTGTTGCCAACATTTGTGTCCCAGTTACCCATGACTATCAGGATATCCTGTTTGCATGTTCTGTCAATTTCAGCTTGTACTTGTTCATAGATCTCATCAACTTTGTCCTCTTCTGCAGCTGTTATTGGGGCATATACTTGAATTAGTGTTGTGTTGATGGGCATTCCTTGTAGATGAATAGAAATGAAGTGTTCACTGATTGCATTGTATTTTCACTCATGAAACCACCCTTCCGTTCTTTATATTACTATGACTCTATTCTGTTCTATGTAAATATCTCATGTATATAGTTTAACCCGGTTCTCCAAGTTGGTACTCCTGTTCGATGTAAACCAAACAGCTTGTTGTTATGGTCTTTATGTTATAATGTAAACCGCGCTGATGCCGAATAGTGCGCTATATAAGAACTTGTAATAAATAAATAAATAAATTATAATTAAGAAGAAACTTGCAAGAACTGTAAACGCAACACCATTTCTTCTTTGTCATTCATTTCCAGCATTGTAGATCATATGATCATCAGATGCCGGTCCATTTCTGTTTGCTGACACCCAACAGATCAAGTTGTACACATTCCATTTCATTTTTGACCACCTCCAACTTCCATTGGTTCATTCTTCATACGTTCCATGTCCCAATATGTAAGACATCTTTGCAGCTTCTGACTCATTTCATGCACAGCTACATCAGCAGTCAGACGTCCTGAGGCTTTGATCCAACCACATCATAAATGCTAGCTTTACTCTGAAATGTTTTCAGTTCCTCCACAGTAGCCAGTTGAATGCCTTCCAACCTGGGGGTCTCATATTCCAGCACTATAGTGCAAGTTGTTTTGTTGTGACTATCCATTGGGTTTTCATGGCAAGATACAGAAGAAGATTGTCAGGCCTTTCTTCCATGCAGTTTAATTCTAGTGTTGTTTCCGTTGTCACAGAAATGTGATCCTCCATCGCCAACACTGTCCCATTCTGCTGCTGCCCAGATGGGTGGTTTGTCTTGGTCTGGCACTTCAGCTGAGGCCCTGCCAGTAGTTAAGCTACTGATAGCTTAGCTCTCAGCATCACTGATGCATACAAGCCCTCACAACACAACAAGCTACAAACCAAGTAAGGGAATACAATGTATATTCTATATAAATAGTTAACTATTCAATAAACGTTACATTGGTTTGTAGATCCAACAAATTTTTAAAATGTTACCTGTTAATGTATAGTTACAGGTTCCATGTAATATATATAGTCCTTCAATGTTAACCACCTTGATTTCTTGACGGGGCAGTATATAAAAATAAATAAATAAGTGAGGTTCTACTCATTATGATAATATACTATAGCATACCTTGAATAAGAAGCTATAGGAATAAAGTCAATCCACGTATGATTCTGAAGAAAACGTAATCTCCTAGGCAGATGCTAATCTTATGTAATCTAATGGCCCATGATAACAGCACACATGCAAAGCATACAGTGCAGGGTTAATTCCATGCTATCCACTTAGCATGTGACAGGGAGAGAAATGGGATATGGGTGGAGCACAGACATATCTGCAGACCACAGCATGGGTGTCGACAGTGTGCGTTCACTATCAATGTTGCAGGTAGGGCGGGTGCACCTAATGCCACCTCAATGGATGGCATCAACTACATTTGCATTGCCACTTGCAAGCAGTAGGGTCAGAATCAGTGCAGTATCTGTTGAAGCCATGCTATACATGTCCCCAGCCGGTAGCACATGCCTTCTTCACCTTTCACATGTTAGTAAACCTAGCACACCTTAGTAAACATATCCCTTTATATTTTATACACTGAAGAGGTGTTAAAATTCTAGAATTCATTTTAAAGGTTTATTCTGCATATTTCCACCAATATACCTTCACTGTTCAGTATTGCAAATGGCCCCAGCAGACAGAGGCTGGCACCATGTTAATTTTTGCCTATAAGTTGGCACTAGAAGACTCAAGCCAGCGATATTGGCGATTTTTGTGCCTGTAGTACAAGAGTAACTGGGGATCACTCCTGCCCCTAAAGAGACATTGGTAGGGTAAGAAGGGCTAATGAGGATCAGGGGAGAGCCACAAAGTTTGCTTTTTTAAATCTGTGGTGGTGGCAGAACCAATTTTTTTTTTTATTTTGCTTTATTTCTTCTTTTTTTTTAATTTGCATTTGTTTTTGTTTTTTAAGTAAACAAAAAGAAATGAAACAAGACAATAAAACAAAGAAAATGAAAAATGAAAAATGAAATACAATGAAAAAATAACCCTAACCCTAACTCTAACCCTACTCTGTGTGTATGACTTTCCTTGCAAATGGCACTAATCATTCCACAGGTAGGCTACTCAAGCTGACTGATGGGCTGTGTGACTGACATCTCCTTACAAAAATCAATAACTTGCTTTCTCTGAATGACGGGTGAAGCACTTCAGAAAGCTTAGATCACACCATATTCAGCTGTCAGACAGAACCCATCTTCCATCTTGCAGAGCGAACCATAATCTCAGAGGGGTTTTTATGGGGGCAGAGGGAGGGGAAGGGAGATTATTATAGCTCATTCCTTCATATGGAACATTGTTTCACTTTTAGCCTACAGAAATCCAATGCAGCTAGTGAGAGAAATACGAGCTGTAAATGTTCTGGAATTCAATTTGCATGACAGCCCATGTGTGTAAGAAGATACGGTGTAGTGTCATGGGAGAAGAAAAACTTCTGAAATTATACTAAAAAAGAACATAGCATTTACATTCCTCACATGCATCCAACTCAATGATGCAGTGCACTACCTTACAGAAGGGTAAATTCTGGAAAGGACATTGTGCGTACATCTTAGCCAGCAAAGTTAAGCCAGCTGGTTGCAGCTGATAACACTAGATCAAGATTTAGGCTGGTAATATATGTGCCACGAACAGTTGACTTGCATTGCTAGCCAAGTAAATCTTCTCTCATCTTACCTCCAGGGCCACTCAGCTGAACGTGCAAACAGATCCTGCTTAAAATCATTCCCAAAAAGTGCCTGCTGTTCAAGAAAAATCACTGGATTTGTGAACATGTCCCCATTTCTCAGCTATGAAGCATTTATTGCAAAATCGGTAGGGCTTGTGGAAGGGTACTAGGTGCCCTAGACAAGTCATAAGTGTTCCTCTCCCACCCCCATTAAACACCAACCTACCACCAATGGCAGTTCTCACACACCCCTGAACTTCAGCAGACCCTTGTTTGTTCTCCCCCAGTCCAAGCAACTCCTCACTCTTCTCCGCCAGCCTCATAAGACCCCTCTGTCTTACCTGTCCCCAAATAACTCCTTCTCTTTCTCATCACTCCAATGCTCCTGCAGCTCTCTGTCTCCCTCAGCCCAATCCCAGAAGGTCCCCTCTCTTTCCTTTAAGGTCAAAAAAACTCAATATCTCTTTCCCACCCTTTGATCAGTGCCAGTAGCCCCTTTCTTTCTCTTCTCCCCAACTCTAGCTGCATCCATCCATCCTCCTTCACTTTCTTCCTGCCTCATCTCTGCGGTGGTCAGGGCTCGAGCACAGAACCTTTACCCACATCAGTCTCATCTGGTGCAACTCAAGGGCACATGCAGCGACTCCCATGCTTCTTTGCCCCCTAGTGCATCAGCTCACTTGCTGTAGTTGCCACCTCCCCAAGTCACTCTAAAGTACATTTCTGCTCTGTAGCTAGCCAGTGTATGCCCAAGGACACCCAGCCCTTCAAGAACAGGAGCTCCCTTTCTGCTTTTGCATTTCTTCTCCTGGGTGAAGGGCTAGTACTCGGCACAGCTACCACCCCCAGAACTGTGGCACTTTAGTTGTTGCCTAGTGCTTGATCTGGCCCTGGTAATGGGATGAAGGAAACTCTGCTTTCCTGATTGCTTTATAAAAGGTAGCTAGGAAGTCTTGAGACACGCTTTATAAGAGCGCTCTCTGTGTTGTGAAAGACAAATGGGTGTCCCTTTCTCCACCTCCTCACCCCCCTCTTCTGCTATGTTAGTCTGTATTGTGCATGTCTAAGGCTGCTTCTGTGTTATCTGATTATGGAAAGGAGGCCAGTCTAAAAAAGCTCACAAATGTTTTTGCAACTATGTTAAAATAAAAAGAGAGCTTTCAAACTACTCTGGGCAGTTACTTAGGGCCAAACTTGAGTGTATCAAGCCCTAAAGTGCAACAGAGTACAAGAGTGATGTAAACTGTTCAGCTCTTACCATAAAGTACCCATTAAAAGCTATTTGGCAATCATTCTTTGGGCAACTACTTCTACAAAAAACAGTTACTCAGCCATTGTTTTTTAAATAAATTGTTTTTTTAAAAAGCCTTAGGGGTTAAATTGTTGATTCACAGATATTTTATATCCACAGAAAGGCCTAAACGCACATTTTCAAACGGAAACGCTTCAGTACCCATGAACTTTGCATATATTGTGTAGCAGGTGCAAATCCACCCATAAATCCAGTGCAGGGATTTTGAAATGAAATTCCCATGTCTTGTCTATTAATCTGTGCTCCCTACAGCCACAGTCTCAGTGCCCGTGACATAAAACAGTAGAGGTACTTTTACCCCCAGTGTGTAGAGCAAGGTTCAGCTCAGATTTTACCCAGATAACTGTTTAGTTAACTGGATAAAATATTTAAGCATCAAATATATTTTTTAAAATATTCCATTTTGACATGTAACGACAGAAAAAAAGGCAAATGTGGATTTTTTCATTCTTATCTGGCCAAGCAGTACACTGTTCAACAGTTCTTTTAAGAGATATAGAATTTATCATGCTCAAAAAATGTTGTGACCGCTAGCTGCCAAATAATTTCTCTCTGGTGCATACTGAATTCAGATATATGACCAGCTTCATGCCCCGTTTAACACTCCATCAACCAAGCCCAGTGTGGAAAGGAGATCCAAACATTTGTGAACTCCCCAAGACATGAAAACAACTATTTACCACTGACAGTATCATCAGTGACATCTTCATCTTTGAAGCAGCAGTCTTTAAAAACATGAATTTTTCAGTTCAAAACATTTCATTCCTCGACACTCCATGAGCTTTCTCTAGTTTGACATGTGCCGCTCTTCCATGTAAATATTCATAAGTATTCACACAACAACGAATATATACTGCACCCTTTTTGTCCTTGAACAATAATACATGATGCAGTGGATGTAGTCAAAATTGCCTCCACTTCCTAACTGCAGCATCTCTTCCTTCTCTATGTATGATAAAAAATGTGTAACAGTTGATTTTTAAAAAAAGCATGCAGGTACAGCTATAACAGGGCAATACTATTGCAGAGCTCTGGGGTATATGAAATGATATTTTGCTAAAAAGCAGGCTCATTGCTTATGTTCAGTGAGTAACATTTAGCAAGCCAGGAAACAGTACAGTTCTCCAAATAAAAGTTATCCGCATAACTTTAATTGGATATCCAATAGGACTTATGCAGCTATGCCTGCTATTGAATATATCCAGGTACATTTGTTTGGATAAATGTTTTTATTTATTTACATTCTCTTATATACCGTGCTATTCTGCATCAGTGTGGTTTACATTGAACAAACTGAAATTACATTGAACAGGGCATTATAACTTGGAGATAACAATTTACAGGGAACATGGGCTATGGAGGGTTAAGTGTCTTGCCCAAGACCACAAGGAGCACCTGTGGGACTAGAAACCCCAGTCCTTCCGGCCCAAGGTTGCTGTCCTCTAGTGGGATTTGAACCCCTGACCTTCCGGCCTGAAGTACCTTGCCCCAACCACTAGGCCACTCCTCCACTCCAATATGGGACAGCATTTTGTGCAGATCGACTTTTCCATCCAACTGAATTCTGGGACTCTGCAGATGGATTTTGCCACATCCCAGGAACACCTCCAAATCCACTTGTTCAGAGAAAATTTGAGAGAGAGTTTCCGTTGCCACGTGTTAGAGGGCGGAAGACTGCAAAGACAAGCTAAGGGGGAGAATATTGGGGCTATTATAAATATACCTTCACTTCGAAGAGGGCACATGCATTTTGGGATCTTTTGAGCACCTAAAAATGAATAATGTGTGTTAATTGCTTGCACACCTATAAATCTACGAGTTAACGTACACAGAATTTGCGCATGCAAAAAAGTTATAGCTTCTATTGAAGGTGAGCAATAAATAGTAATTAGATCTTACCTGCTAATTAGTGTTCCTGAAGGAACGACAGTCCAGTCCCTTTACTTCTGGGGTTACGCAACCCTTCCAGCAGCTTGGAGGCTGAGCCCAACCTTTTTGGGGATGGAGCGGTATAAATACCACTGGGACCACCCACCAACTCCAGTATTCGATTGAAAAAGCAGATCTAACGAACTTCTAATCAAAACTCCATAACATAACATAATATAAACCCTTAAACCTATCCAACAGGCCTATATTTTTTCTTTTTTTTTTATATAAGTATATATATATAAAGGGGAAAGGAGAGGAGGCATGGTAACAGCCTGAGGAGATGTCTGCTTCCACCCGAGCCGGCTTTATCCTGCTCTCCTTCCTGCCGCACCGGCCCTACGCCCGGTCCGATGCCTTGCCATGAACCCGAGGTCTGAACGGTTGCCGGAAGCGGGTGGGATCAGGGACTGGACTGTCGTTCCTTCAGGAACACTAATTAGCAGGTAAGATCTAATTACTATTTCCTTATCGTCACTCCAGTCCAGTCCCTTTACTTGTGGGATGTACCAGAGCAGTTCAACCCTGGGTGGGTTCCGGCATACCGGACTGAAGAACCGCTAGACCGAACCGCGCGTCCGCTGCACTCTGCACGTCCAGTCTATAGTGCTTGGAGAAGGTATGCAGCGATGACCAAGTTGCTGCTCTACAGATGTCCAGAGGAGGAACCAGGGAAAATTCCGCCCAAGAGGCCGCCTGAGCCCGAGTGGAGTGTGCCCGCAGCCCCGCCGGAACCTGCTTCCCCTTCAGGATGTAGGCAGAGGCAATCGCCTCTCTGATCCACCTGGAGATCGAAGCCTTGGCAGCCGCCTCACCTTTGTGCGGACCTCCAAACTGGATGAACAGTCGGTCGGACTTTCGGAATGTCGCTGTGTGGGAGAGGTAACGTTTCAAGGCCCTCTGGACGTCTAGGAGACGCAGTTTGTCATTCCTGCTTTCCTGCCCCTTGGTTGCTAAAACCGGCAGGGTAACTGTCTGGTTCACATGAAAGGGAGAGATAACCTTGGGCAAAAAGGACGGCACTGTACGCAGAACCACTTTGTCCTTGAGGAAGGACAGGAAGGGGGGCTGGGAAGATAGCGCCTGTAATTCCGAAACCCTTCTGGCCGAGCAGATGGCGACCAGAAACACTGTCTTTAGGGTTAAATCCTTTAAGGAGGCTCTTTTTACGGGCTTAAAGGGTTCCTCGATCAAGGCATTTAGCACTAAATTAAGGTCCCAAGGGGGGATGACCGATCTCTGTTGCGGACGTAGCCGACTAACCGCTCTTAGGAACCTGGAGACGTCCGGGTGTGCCCCTAAGGGTTTGCCCCGGACCTTTCCTCTATAGCAAGAGATCGCCGCCAGCTGGACCCGCAAGGAGCTGTGCGCCAGACCTTTATCAAAACCTGCTTGCAAGAAGTCCAAAACCTCCGGGACCGAGGCCGAAAGGGGCTTCCGATGGTGCTCTGCGCACCAAGCTTCGAAGATGCGCCAAACCCTAACATAAGATAGACAGGTCGAGCGCTTCTTGGCCTTCAACAGCGTCGAGATTACAGCTCCTGAGTAGCCTCGTTTTAGGAGCCGCGCCCTTTCAATAGCCAGGCCGTAAGCAAGAATCGATCCACGTGAGGCATCCGGACCGGACCCTGCCTCAGCAGGTCTCTTTTGTAAGGAAGCCGCCAAGGAAGGTCGGCGAGCAGTCTGATCAGATCAGCATACCAGGGGCGGCAAGGCCAATCCGGAGCTATGAGGATTACCAAGCCCTGGTGAGACTCCACCCGTTGGAGAACCTTTCCGATCATAGCCCACGGAGGGAATACATAGAGAAGACCTTCCGAAGGCCACTTTTGTGACAGGGCATCTAATCCCTCGGACATCCTTTCCTTCCTTCGACTGAAGAATCTGTCTACCTTGGCTGTAGAGAACCGCGCCATGAGGTCCATGACTGGGCGACCCCAGAGGGCCACTATCTGGTCGGTCTCCTGTTCTAGTTCCCACTCTCCGTGGTCTATCTTGCACCTGCTGAGGAAGTCGGCCATGACGTTGTCCTCGCCCGCCACATGCTGCGCTGAGAGAGCCAGCAGCCGGGACTCCGCCCACTGGAAAAGAGTGTCCGCCTCCTTCTCCAAGGCGTGACTGCTGGTGCCTCCCTAGTGGTTGATGTAGGCCACCGCGGTGACATTGTCGGAGAGAACTCGAATTGCCTTTCCTTGTACTAAGGCCCTGAATGCCTTGAGGGCCAGGGTGACAACCCGCAATTCCAGTCTGTTGATGGGCCACTGTGACTCCAACTATGACCAGCGACCCTGGACGAACTGGTCCTCGCAGTGCACTCCCCAGCCCGACAGGCTGGCATCCGTCGTCAACAGTAACCACTGATGGGGATCGAGGGGCATTCCGCGGTCCAGATTCCTCGGACATCTCCACCAATGGAGGGACTGTTTGGTCCGCGAAGCACAAGGTAACTGCCTTGAGAGAGGCTGATGCTGGGGAGACCAACGACGCAATAACGCCCTCTGCAGTGGTCGCATGTGGGCCCTGGCCCATGGCACCACCTCTATTGTCGCCACCATAGTTCCCAGAACCTGAAGATAATGCCACGCCGAGGGATTTTGTCTGCCTAGAAACTGCGTGATTAGACCTCTTAGTTCCCTTGATCTTGACCGAGACAGGAATACTCTGCCCCTGTGGGTGTCGAATCTTGCTCCTAGGTACTCGAGTTCCTGAGAGGGATTCAACCTGCTCTTTGCCCGGTTGATGACCCATCCCAACTCCTCTAGGACCTGAATCACTCTGGATGTTGCCGAATGACTTTCCTCTTCCGACTTTGCGCGGATCAGCCAATCGTCCAAGTAGGGGTGCACTAATATTCCCTCCTTCCGGAGGGAGGCCGCCACTACGACCATTACCTTGGTGAACGTTCTGGGAGCCGTAGCTAGGCCAAAGGGTAGGGCCTGGAACTGAAAGTGGCCTCTTGGCACTGCGAATCTCAGGAATTGTTGATGGGACTTCCTGACCGGGATGTGCAAGTAGGCTTCTGTCAAGTCGAGGGAAGTTAGGAACTCTCCTCCCCTCACGGCCGCTATGACTGAACGTAGGGTCTCCATCCGGAAGTGAGGCACCCTGAGGCAGCGGTTGACCTGCTTTAGATCTAGGATCGGTCGAAAGGAACCTTCCTTTTTTGGTACTACGAAGTAAATCGAGTACCGACCAGATCCGCACTGGTCTGGTGGTACTGGAATCACCGCCCCTAAAGCTATTAGACGGGCAAGAGTTGACTCTATTGCCGCCCTTTTTGCTGATGCGCCGCAGGGAGACTGAACAAATGCTGGTGGAATTCGTTTTGCAAATTCGAGCGCATAACCTTCTCTGATCACCTCTAGAACCCATTGATCGGACGTGACACGGGTCCAGGCGGGGAGAAACAGCCTTAGGCGGCCACCTACCGGCCATCCTTCCCCCTGGACCCCCGACATTTCATTGTTGTTTCCTAGGTCCCGAGAAGGAGGAGGAGGAGGATGCCCCAAAACCCCGACCTGCCCCTCGAAAACTTCTGTAACCTTGTCCCTTAGAGGGAAACTGGCCCCTGGGAAAGGAATTTGATCTGGCTGGGCGAAATCTCCACGCCTCCCTAGGCTGGGTGCGCACTGGGGCTAGGGGGCGGCCTTGTTTTGGTCTATCCTCTGGAAGTCTGCCTCCCTTAGACTCCCCCAGGTCTTTAACTAGCTTCTCTAAATCCTCCCCAAATAATAGTTTCCCTTTAAAGGGGAGCCGACTTAGGCGCGTCTTCGAGGAAGCATCAGCTGCCCAATTTCGTAGCCACAGATAATGTCTAGCTGCCACCACGGAGGCCATGTTCTTGGCTAGGCTTCTGATGAGGTCGTACTGACTATCCGCCAAGTAGGCTGCGCCGGATTCCACTCTGGCCGAATTGGCCTGAATCTCGTCCGCAGAGCCCTCTGTCTGAAGCTGTTGAGCCCACCTTAAGCAGGCTCGAGCCACCCAAGCTCCTGACACTGAGGCCTGCAATGTGAGGGCGCTTACATCAAAGGCTTGTTTCAGGAGCATATCCAACTTCCTGTCTTGTGCGTCTTTTAAGGCTGAACTGCCCTCAACTGGGATAGTCGTCTTCTTAGTAACTGCTGATACCGCTGCATCCGCCCTGGGCGATTTCAGTAGTTCTTTATCTGCCTCTGGGAGAGGGTATAGGCGAGACATGGTTCTGACTCCCCTTAAACTGGATTCTGGTTGGTCCCATTCTTCCTGGATCATCTGGCGCACTACCCTGTGGACCGGAAAGACCTTCTGGGATCTCCTAATGGCCTGGATTAAGGGGTCCTCCAACGCCTCATCCTGTGACGGTATGTCTGAGGCCACATTGAGCACTTTTAAGGATTCATTAATTAAAGCCGGGAGCTCCTCTCGACGAAAAACCCTAACTATCCGTGATTGATCTTCTTCCGGGATCTCTCCTTCTTCCAGCTCCTCCTCATCCTCGTCCAGATCCTTAATCGAGCTATCCTCCTCCGGAGCCCCCTGAGAAAAGGACGGTAGGAGGTCTTCCCCATCCAAACGTGGACGCTTAGAAGGGATGCCAGATTCCGGGTTGATAGCCCCGAGGAGTCTGGCTGATTTGTCTTCCACTGGAGTGGCAACCTCCTCTGCCCCTAGGCCCTGCTTGCGCAGGCAGTAGGCCTTATGAAGCAAGAGGATGAAGTCAGGGGAGAAAAATTCTCCGTCTCCCCCTGCACTCGAGGGTAGGGGCGGAGGAAGCAGAGGAGGCGTGGGTAGCTCAGAAGGGGTAGAGACTGAACCCTGGGACCCCCCCCCCTCCCCTACTAGAGGGTCTGTTGATCCCTGGGAGGGCTGCAATATTTCCTGTTCTACTGAAGCAGCCACTGCGGCGCAGCTCCTGCAGATTCCTGCCTCTGCGGAGGTGCCCCTGCGCGTTCCACAGGAAGGACAGCGCAGCTTAGATGCCATGGGAAAGGCTGGGGCTTACCCTTGCGGGCCCCTGAAACCAAGGCCCAATTACTCTTAGGAATCACTAGCCCCTTGTTTCCCTTTAAAAAACCCGTAGAAATTCAACCAGATTAACTGAAGTTAAACTTAATAGAACTGCAATAAAATTTAGAGAAATTAAATCTAAGAGAAATTAAATTTAAGATTAAAATCGAAATTACAACGAAATTAAAATAAAAACGAAATTAAAATCGAAGTTAAAGTAAGCTAACACTCCTTTATCCCTTAAGGGAGGTACTTCCTGGGCCCGACTCTGCGATCACCCCCGTAGGCTCAACACGTGGTAGGCCTCACCACGTGGAGCCTGACCGGGGGGACCGCGAGTGTGTTCCTGGCGCTGGCGCCTGTCTCTGCTCCGGCGCTGAGTCCTGCACTGAGCCGTAACTGAAGCACGTGTGCGATCGCCGTCTGATCGCACCGTGTGGGAACCCGGGCACCGCGTGGCTCGCCTCCGCGGTCAATCGCGTCGGGCCGGGATGGGCGGTTCACTCCGGTTAGCGTTGCAGCCTCTAGCGCTCAGCCACCTGAAGGGCTTCGGCGCGAGGCTGTTTCCCCCGAAGAAGGCAGAAGTAGCAGAACTGGTAGCTGGGCAGAGCAGAGCACCTCCTCGCTGCTGCAGACCAGAAAATCGCTCAGAGAGCCGTGCCGGATCCGGGAGAGCGGGTGGGGGGGGGGGGGAGAGGAGAGCAAACCTTAAAGGAGCAGAGCCTTCAAACTAGAAACCAAGTAAACTAAGGAAATAAAAGTAAATAAAGGTAAATACTTAAAGTAAAATTAAGTAAAATAATTAAATTAAAGAGAATATCTAAAGGTAGGACTCCCGTAAGCCCCAGGCTTACGGAACCCTCCAGCTGCTTGGAGGCTGAGAATACTGGAGTTGGTGGGTGGTCCCAGTGGTATTTATACCGCTCCATCCCCAAAAAGGTTGGGCTCAGCCTCCAAGCTGCTGGAAGGGTTGCGTAACCCCAGAAGTAAAGGGACTGGACTGGAGTGACGATAAGGAAAATTTGGTTCATTTTTGTTTTAAACAAACATTTTTTTTGCCTTGCATACGCCTACCGCAAAGCATTCTGTGGCATACGGAGTGAAGGAGCAGCCTAGGGGTTAGGGTGGCAGCCCGGGACCAGAAAGAGCAGAATTCAAATCCCACCGATACTCCTTGTTGCCTCAGGTACAAGCTTAGACTGTAGCCCCTCTGGGGACAGGGAAACTACGACTGTACCTGACTGTAACTCGTCTTGAACTTCTACTGGAAAGGCACAAGCTAACTGCTAATAAATAAATATGTTAAGCTGTAAAAACCTAGAAGTGATTATTCAGACAAAACACACAACTTCCCGTTAAGGCAAATCAGATCAGACTGTTGAGAAGAGTTTTACTAGCAATACATCTCCAGTCATTGGTCGGAAAACGTTCCTGGAATGCACTGGTGGACTACAAATCCTCAAGAACAAACTTTTCATGCAATATTCAAAATGAATGCAAGCTGCTACTCACTTAACATTAGTTTCTAACATTTACAGTTTCTTATCAACCTCAAACTTAGGAGCTAAATACCGTGAGATCAATGTTCAAGATACAACTGCCATATAACCCTTTTCTTTTCACTTCAAAATGTCATACAAAGCAAAATGAAACAAACCTATACACATGAAAATAATGATTAGGAAATCCAAAATTAAATATACCTGCAGCCTAATTAGTCTATAAAAATCAAAACAAGGCCCCTTAAACACTCTGGGCCCGATTCTGTCCTGCACGTACATCTCCTTTGTACGTCCGGGCTGACCCGGATGTACAAAGGAGATCGGGTTTCTGATCCTGCAGGGCATATCTAGCCCCGCGGCATCAGAAGCGTGAAAAGGCATGTACGTGCAGGCCAGGACCGCCATTCAATCCCGTCCTGCACGTACAGACACAGCCCAGCTAACTCAGCCAGGGCTTTTAAATGGAGCCATGGCATCCTGTTGCCATAGCACCCCAACGCCATTTAAAAGCTACGATTCCAGCTGCCTGCTAAAAAGAATTCCCCACAGCCCAACCCCCGATCCAGCCTCCTAACTCTGCCCCCCCCCCCCAAGTTCCTTCCACGCCCCCGAGTCTTGCAAAAGGAAACGTCCAGGGAAGTTGTTCTATCGCTGACCATTTTGCCGGCCCTGGACAACCAGGGCCAGTGACCGTCTACTGCCTGCCCACTCACTGCCTCCAGGCCGCCTCTTCCCTGCCCCCAACTAACTTCCCCGCACAACCGGTGGGGAAGTTAGTCGGGGCCTGCAGCCAGCACGGACAGCGGTAATGGACATCCCTTTGGGGACGTTCATCCCCGCTATTCATGTCTCAGAATAGCCCCCTCTTGGAGCAGTGTAAGAATAAAAGAAAAAGGAAGTAAAGAAAAATTACTAAACCAAATATTACCTAATTCAAGTCTTTGGTGGGATTTCCAAACCTATTAGGGCTAATGAGTTTTAGCTTGAAATCTATTTAAAAAAAAAAACACATTAGGCACAAGACCTACAGAAAAGATGTTTGATAGAGGACATAGGGGCCCTTTTATTAAGAGCCACTAAGCGGTTAACTCATGTTTTATTAGTGTGTGGTAACTGATAGCATGAGCATACCACTGAAAATGCACGTTAAATGGCCATCATGCTCTATGGTGGAGAGCGGTTGGATTAGGGGCAGAGTGTTAGCATGGAGCGCAATTTCCATCGCTCTGTGGCAATGTGGCAATCAGTGTGAGTTCACATAATGAAGCCTCTATGGGTGTCATCAGGTGCACCCACATTAATCGTGTCACACGTTCGGGTATGCAATCATGCACTAACTGCTGGCAATTTGATGGGCACACCTCCAACAGCACACAAACGGTTGCCCTTACTGTGTGTTAGTTGCATTGCACCATCCTACCTCAAAAAGTAGATTTGCTACCAATTGGCTAGTGAATACTGGTTAGTAAATTATTTTTTTTTCTTCCATCAGCCATCTGAATTTCTTTTTTTATTTTATATTTATGCATTTTAAAAAAATTACACAAGGATTATACACTTGTTACTGAAAAGAAAGAAAGATGAAAGGAAAATCCAACCACCGCATATCAAGGCTAAATTACAATACCTACGCTTTCACTAGCCCACAGAATTAGGGAGAGACCAAGACACAAAACAAAGGAAAAATGAAAAGGAAATAAGACACAATAACTGATGCAACAATCTAGCTAATGTGCGGAACAACTTCCCCTATACCAAAGGAGAATCCAAAGAAACTACAGGTTGCTGTGGGGGGTCCGCACTTTTCCCCCACAATAAACTGCGTCAGATGAGCAGGCTTAAAAAATATATAATTAACCCCATATATTTAATCAATCATTTACATGGGTAACATAAAAAGAATAAACCCCCTAATTGAAGAATTTTAGGATGAAGCAAAAGAAACCGTTGACGACGCTTCTGAGTAGACTTGGAAACATCCTAACCAGTTCTCCCATAAAGGGCTGCTTTCTGGCACAAAAATACAACTTCAGTAGCCAGTCCCGATCAGGCTCAAGAGCCAGAGTCCAAAGCAGTGCTGCTCGTAGGATAGAACAGAACCCGAGCCACCTGAATTTCTACTTTCTTACTGGTGATTCACGACATAAGCAAGCCAGAAGAAAAATTTGCTTTATTCAAGAGAAAAGTTTCACTGAAGCGGAGGTGCCCTCTTCAGCTATATTACTTGCCATTGGTTTCCCCCAGACTCTCTTCTACTACTTTGATAAGTTGTGTGAGGGAAATGAGTGAAGGGTCTGTCAAATTCCTATATACAACCCATCTACTCAAATTACTACTGGGCAAACTAGATGGGACATTTTTGGTCTTCATCTGCCAACATTTTCTCTTATTATGTTGCCTCATAAGAATAAAGGGCTTTTAGTAGTCCGCCCCAGGACCAATTGTTTGTTTTATTTCTGTAAAATATCTGTATAATATGCATGACGTGTATATTCTTTGTACTGATGTACTTGTGAATGTTCTTTATTCATCACCTAGAACTGTTTACAACTCAACTTAAATAAATAAAAACGCACCAGTAAGAGGCATCCATATCTTTGATACAGCTCATTATGAGTGTAAGAGTAGCCTAACGGTCACAGCAGCAGGTGGTCACAGAAACTAAGGGGTATGTTTACAATCGGCAATAGTGACTTCCATGCGATATTGCACGGAAGCCGTTACTGCTGATTAGTAAACATACCCCTAAGATTCACGTCCTTCTGATGCTCCTTGTAATTCTGGGAAAGTCACTTAGCCCTCCATTGCCTCGAGCACAGTTAACTCAGATCATATGTCCTGCATGGTCAGAGAAATACCTACTACACCTGAACATAGCTAACCTTGAGCTTCTACTGAAAAAGGCACGGTTAAAATTCAAATCCCATCCAAGCAATTAGAAGGTGTACTACATCATGGAAATTGCATAAAAAACTGCACCACTCATTTTTAAACAGCTTAATAGATCAAATTATGTCTATTAAACATTTATTATATTAAAATCTAATAGTTCCATTTTAGAAAACCAATGCAATAGACATTCCATGTAATTAGTGAATATTAGAGAAAACAAACTGAAGCAGCATGCCCATTAAAAGTCATTACTAGTAGTGTTACTGCAATGCCATCCACTGCGACACTCTGGCATCTTGCATCTCACTAAGGGAAGGCAAATAGATGATGCCACACTGCATTGCGCAACATGACTGCACAAAGTCAAAATTCTTTATTTACTTGAATTTTTATCCCATCTTTCCCGCATGCACTCATAATCTTTGTGGTTTTCATTAGGTTTTACCCATCAATAGTCAGCATGCCATGCTTTCTTCAAGATTACCCATTAACCATAGGGTCTTATAGGGATCAATGATTAAATCCACTAAACCTAGACTTGAGTCCCCTTATATCTTGAAATTTTTGTTGGCCAGGAAGCATCAAAATGCTCCAACCACTGGTCTTCAAAACTTTTTTTTTTTTCATAGCTAGGTTAGAGAGGGCATCCAGCTCCAAATAATAGGAGGGAATCCATAGAGCCTGCCAAGGTCTTTTATAAGGTAAAAATGGTTTACATCAAGCAAGGCCAATTCTATGCATGTGCTGGCATGTCGTCCGTACGTGGTCCTGCTCCCCAGGGAGCCCCATGGCCTTGGTAGCTTAAAAGGTAAGCCAGTGAGGACTGAAGCCAACCTTATTGACTCATCTCTTCACAGCTGCAGGAGCAATTTCCCTTCTCACGGATGTCGAGGAAGGGCAAGGCAACTTCGGGCTGCAATCAGGGCTATCAACAGCTATGATAGGCCCAATTGCAGCCCTGAGCAGCAGCAGCAGAGTTTAAAAAAGAAGAGGGAAGAAAAGAAAGTGAAGCTGCATGATTGCAGCAGAGTGGAACCGTGGGGTCAGACTCAGGCAGCGGCATGTGGGGGTCGTAGCAGGCATCAGGGAGAGCCGCAATCACTGCAGCTGCTCCCATTTAAGGCCCATGGTGCACCGTGGTGACTGTGCCTCTCCCCGACACCTGCCATGATCTCACATGCTGCCTGAGCACAACCTCATGGCTCCACTCAGTTGCAAATCATGCGGTTTCACTTGCTCTCCTTTTCTTTTTTTAAACTCTGCCATCACTTCCTAGGGTTGAAAGCACTGATCGTAGCGCAAAGCTGTCCTGCTCTGCCTCAACATCACTGGAAAACCATGGCTGTATTTTCTTTTAAAAAGAATCTTCTCTGCTATGGCTCTCCAGCACAGCCTCAATGCTGCCTGTTCTCCCTCTTCGGCTGATGCCACAGACCCATGGTAAATATTTATTTAATTTCTTTACACCTTGGGTTACATTAGCACTGGAATAGGACTACTGGGGAGCTAGTACTGGAAATGGGCTGATGCTGGAGGATGGGGTGTGAACTGGGACTGGAAGGGCGATGAAGCTGGAGGAGGACTGATACTGGGGGGGGGCTGGAACTCGAAGAGATGATGCTGGGAGGGACTGGGACAGAAGAGAGCTCATGCTGATAGGAGCTGGGATTGGAAGGGAGACAAAGCAGGGAGGGACTGTGATTGGAAGGGAGCTGATGCTGGGAAGGACTGAAAAGGGGTGATGTTAGGGCTGGGGGGCTGAAAAGGGGCAGATGCTGAGGTCAGGTTGGAGGGGAGGAGGCAGATTCTAGGGAGTGAGGATGGAGAGGGGAACATATTTTGTGTGAGAGGGAAGAACAAGGTCATACAGAGGGAAAGGTGAGAGGGAAGGACATAAGAATAGATAATAGGGTAAAAAGGAGGAATGGCAGGGTCAATGAAAATTGGAGAAGAAAGTAGCTGGGTGAGTGTGGGGAAGGGATATACGAGGCAGGAGTGTAGGTATTGGTGACATGGATATGGGAAGAGCAGGGACTGGGACTTAGGTGGAGACTCTAAAATTTGGTGGGAGAAAAGAAGACAGGCTTAAGATTGGCTGGGTACTGGGTGAGTAAGTGGTGATCGAGATCACAGAACCAGGGCCAGCACAATGCACTGTGCATGCAGCTCTGGCAGCAGAAAGCGTGGCATCATGCAGCTCCCTCCCCATCTTCATCGTTTTTTCTGTCTCAGAATGACCAACAGTAGCCAGTGCTGCCTGCAGCATTCACTTCCAGTGCGTGGAGCCACCAGACATGAATGCTAGAGGCAGCACTGGCTGCTGTTGCTCATTCTGAGACAGAAAGATGAGGATGGGGATGGTGCCAAGTGATCTTTCTGTCACTGATTTGGAGAAAAAGACACCACCAGAGATGGTGATTTTTTGCCATGGGAGAGGGGGGAAATAGGGGGACAAAGAAAAAGAGAGAGGGGATATGCTGAAGTAAGGGGAGGATAGGGAGAAAGAGTGAGATTTTGGGTTATGGGAGAAGAGAGATGTATTGGACGGGGAAGGGGGAAGAGAGAAGATGTTGGGCTGGAAGAGGAGATAGGAGAGATGCGGGACTACTAGAGGGGGAGAAGATGGAGAAGGGAAAGAGGAAGGGCAAGGGGATAGAAAGCTGTTGGTCTATGGGTTGGGGGAAGGGAAAAAGGGCTGAGGAGGTGGAAGAGAAAGAGAGATGCTGAATTGGGGAGGTGAGAGAGAGGGGAGATCATGGGCATGGTGGAACTATATGAGAGAGACCATGGAAAGTTGGCAAAGACAAGAATGAGAGGAGGATGGTGATTACAGAGCATGGATATGTGGTAATGGGGAGTGAGTGAAAGAGAAGAGAATGAGAGGCTAGCAAAGATGGGAAAAGATGGGGAAAGATGGGGAGACGGGCTGGGCTGGGAGGTTAGAGGAGTAGATGAAAAGTTTATAGGTGAAAAGTCAAAAGGGGATGGAGGATGGAGGGGTAAAATTTGAGAGGATTACAAAGGAGTAAAGAAAAATGGAGAAAAGAGCAAAAGAGGAAAAGAGGAAAAGTCAATATGTTAGAGGCAGATGCAGAGAGAGACTGGAAAAAAATAGGAGAGAAGAAAGGATAAATGGACAGCAGAAGAAAGTGACTGGGGCAACTGAGACTGAAAAATAAAACGGCCAAATAAACAAAAAGGTAGAAAAAAGTATTTTATTTTGAATGTATTAACTGGAAATATGTCAGCTCTGGGAAATGTGTATCGCTGACGTCTTTATGCTTTGTTCAGTACAAGAGGAAATTAATTCATAGTTTTATTTCTCCAATGTTGTTCTACATTCCAAGTTTGGCTTTTGGGTTCCCAGTTTAATTAATTGTCTTCATATTTTTAAATTGTGATCTCTTGTTCTGTATTTGGTGATCTACTGTAGCTTGGTCACACATGCAAAACATCGGCAGACTTCTGCTCATGTAGTTTCTACGTAGAAGTCCCACTTCTTCTCTTTTCCTAGTAGAAGATGTATAGGTTTAATATTTACAGTACTATCTTTGGATAAGTAGGGTTTGGTGTGCAATTCCTGATAGTGCTGCTAAAATATGGCAGGTTTGCTATGGGTTCTATGTGAACATAGTTTTGTAGTACTTCTTAATGTACCTGGCAGTTGGCAGTGGAAGATAGCAATGTAGAAATACAATTGTCTGAATACCATTTGAATGTACAATGAGGATAAA
The DNA here is from genome assembly GCA_033557465.1 of Ichthyophis bannanicus. Taxonomy (NCBI): domain Eukaryota; kingdom Metazoa; phylum Chordata; class Amphibia; order Gymnophiona; family Ichthyophiidae; genus Ichthyophis; species Ichthyophis bannanicus. Next base: position 742,369,714 of record CM066031.1, on the reverse strand, counting down.
GAAAGGCTTTCAGGCTTTCATTAAGAGGCAGGTTTACTAAAAGTTAGCATACATTAACGTGTGAATGTGCATTGTGAAGCAGTACCCATTAATTTCTATGGGTGCAATGGCACGTAAGGGCATGTTTACTAAACATTAATGTGCGTTAAATCACTGCTGGGACAAACAAGGCTTGTGAAGGAGTCCTTTGAAAGACGCCAAAAATTTTAGATAGGTGGTATATAATTTTTAAATAAAATACATTTATGCAAATGAGGCCCCACAGTGAGTCTCTGCAAATGGTCCCGCATCACGCTTGGGTTGCCCCTGACATCAAGTCGCTACTCTGCCTAAGAATTAAGACTGTGCACAAAAGGCAAAGAACGTCAGATGGTAACATGTCACTCTCGACACGAGCCTGCTTTTATTTAATGGTAAACCATCATGAAGCAGATGATCAGATTTTATTGCGTGTAATTATGGCTGCATGTGCACCTCCTGGGGCAGGTAATGTTAGTATGTGAAAGGATGCAAAGATGAAATATAAATGATGTAGTTAGTGAAAGCGTTGGAATGCTTATGTAGACGATAAACTCCGATAAAGCTTTTTTGTAAACAAAATGAGTGCCATGATTTATGGCGTAGAAAGCTATGCTGTCATTTTAGAAAAAAAGGCAAGAAAGGACCCATTATGGACACCCTCGGCACCATATATTTCATATTACAACAGCAACAGAAGGGGTGGCATAGAAAAATCAAATAAATAAATAAATAAGGAGAGGAGGCATCATGGCCCAATTCTCATGATCTTCCCTAGAAAATGACCAGTAAATTCATTGTTCCATATCTACAATTCTGCTGTAAATTGAAGGCATGTTTTTCCTAACATAGACCACGATGGAGAGAGAGGAAGCAGTAATTTGTGGTCCTGTTTAAAGGGGAGGGGCAAATGTTGGGGATATTTACTGTGCTATTTTAATTACCATTCTGTCTGTATGATGGAAATTTCTGTGCCTTGCTCTCTGTATCTTATCAGTAAAAAAGGGGATTCATAAATTGCTACTTTAAAGAGAGGCCCGAAAATTAACTCCAACAAGTACATAAACGATTCACTAACATTTTGTAGGCCATTTGAGGGTGTGACTCAGATCAGTAACAGAACATAAAAAGATGCACTATTTCAACAGATAAGGACAACAGGGATTATCTAGTTGACCAGTTTAATTCCTGATGCACTGTCATGAGCTTCAGTAAATGTCTGACTTTCTCTTCACTTCCTTAAGCTGTGCTTGTCCCATACTTCTTTGGGCTCTTTTACTGTTTTGTCTCCACCACCTCCATCAGTGGGTGGTTTTATGCATTCACCACCCTTTCTGTGAAGAAATATATCCTTGTGTTGCGCCCCATTGGAGCAGGATTAAGTCAGGCAAATGAGCACAATTAAGGAGTCCTGTCAGATATGCTAATTCTGTGGTTTCTAACTGATATGTTGGCAAACCTTTGTCCTGGTAAGTCAGAAGCCGCCTGGCATAGAGAGGAATAAAGGTGGATCAGAACCACCATTGTCTACAGAGGTCTATCATCCCCGGTCTACTATGCATTGTCCTACAACTGACAGGAGGAGTCGGCAAGCAGCATTCTCCCCTTCCCCAACTTTCTCTTCTCCTGGTTTTCCTCAATATCAGAATGATAGAGGGCCACATAGTTTTGCATGACCAACCAGCCCCATGTGGTTCTGACTGCAGGGAAAAGCTAATAGCAGCTACACAAGCTGAACTAAGGAATCAAACACACTTCCCAGGCAGAAACTATTTCTGTTTACATATCCGTGCAACTACAAGGGCGAACAACCAGTGGGACACACTGTGATACCTGGATACAAACTATATCGTAATGATAGAGCTGATAAAATTGGTGGAGGGGTTGCACTCTATGTTAGAGAGGGCATTGAGTCAGAAAGGATTAAAGTTTTGCAGGGAACAAAATTTGCTGTAGAATCTCTATGGATTGAAATTCCATTTATGAAGGGGAAGGTGATGGCAGTGGGAGTATACTATCGACCACCTGGCCAGAATGAACAAATGGATGATGAAATGCTCAAAGAAATCAAGGAAGCTAACAAAAGTCACAACAGAGTAGTAATAATGGGTGATTTCAATTACCCCGGTATCGACTGGGTCAGTGTCACAGCAGGACAAGCTAAAGAGATAAAGTTTCTAGATGGAATAAATGACTGCTTCTTGGAGCAGCTGGTTCATGAACCGACCAGAGGGGAAGCCATACTGGACCTAGTCCTTAGTGGAACGCCAGATCTGGTGCAAGAAATAAGGGTGTTGGGACCACTTGGCAATAGTGATCATAGTATGATCATGTTTGATTTAATTAGTGGAGGACAGATAGTAAAGGCATCCACAGTACTACCTTTTAAATTTCAAAAGGGAGACTATGATAGAATGAGGAATATAGTTAGGAAAAAACTAAAAGGAGCGGTTCCAAAGGTTAAAGACTTACAGCAAGCTTGGGTGTTATTTAAAAATACTATCCTCGAAGCCCAGACCAGCTGTATTCCACGCATTAAGAAAAGTGGAAGAAAGTCCAAAAAACTGCCAGCATGGTTTAAAGGTGAGGTCAGAGAGGCTGTTGCTGCCAAAAAAGCAACCTTCAGGAAATGGAAAAAGAGCCAAATGATGAAAACTGGAAACAGCACAAGCACTGGCAAGTTAAATGCAAAGCATTGATAAGGCAGGCAAAGCGGGAATTTGAGAAGAAACTTGCTACGGAAGCAAAAACACGAAATAAAGACTTTTTCAAGTACATTCGTAGCAAAAGGCCTGTGAGAGAGTCAATTGGACCATTAGATGATAGAGGGGTAAAAGGGGCAGTAAGAGGAAACAAGGCTATAGCAGAGAGACTGAATGAATTCTTTGCTTCAGTCTTTACTGAGGAAGATGTAGGGATGTTACCCAAGACTGAAGTGGTATTTAAAGGTGATACTGCAGAGGAATTGAGAGAAATATCGCTACACCGGGAAGATATATTACAACTATTTGATAAACTGAATAGTAGCAAATCACCTGGACCGGATGGTATACATCCCAGAGTGTTGAAAGAACTGAAATATGAGATTGCAGACCTGCTATTGGTAATCTGTGAACTTTCATTAAAATCATCTGTAATACCTGAAGATTGGAGGGTCACCAACGTAACACCAATTTTTAAAAAGGGTTCCAGGGGTGACCCGGGAAATTACAGACCGGCGAGCCTGACGTCAGTACCAGGGAAAATGGTAGAAACCATCATAAAGAACAAAATTACACAGCATGTAGATAGTCATGGCCTAATGGGAGACAGCCAACATGGCTTTAGACAAGGAAGATCTTGTCTTACTAATCTGATATGTTTTTTTGAAGGTGTGCATAAACAGGTAGACAAAGGTGAGTCGGTTGATATAGTGTATCTGGACTTTCAGAAAGCTTTTGACAAAGTCCCCCATCAGAGACTTTTGGCGAAGCTAAAAAGTCATGGGATAGGAGGCAGTGTACTATTGTGGATCGGGAACTGGTTAAAAGATAGAAAGCAGAGGGTAGGGCTAAATGGCCAATATTCCCAATGGAAAAAGGTGAATAGTGGAGTACCCCAGGGATCTGTACTGGGTCCGCTGCTTTTTGACATATTCATAAATGACCTGGAAAAGGGAATAACTAGTGAGGTTATCAAATTTGCAGATGACACAAAACTGTTTAAAGTTGTTAAAACCCAAAAGGATTGTGGAAAACTGCAGGAGGATCTGGATAAATTGGAAGACTGGGCATCCAAATGGCAGATGAAATTTAATGTGGACAAGTGCAAAGTTATGCACCTAGGAAAGAACAACCCACACTATAGTTACACGATGCAAGGCTCCACATTAGAAACCACCACCCAGGAAAAAGATTTAGGAGTCATTGTGGATAACATGTTAAAACCCTCCGCCCAGTGTGCAGCGGCGGCCAAGAAAGCAAATAGAATGCTAGGTATCATAAGGAAAGGGATGGAGAATAAAACAAAGGATATTATAATGCCTCTGTATCGCTCCATGGTACGACCGCACCTTGAATATTGTGTGCAATTCTGGTCACCGTATCTTAAAAAGGACATAGCGTTATTAGAAAAAGTACAGAGAAGAGCCACCAAATTGGTGAAGGGGATGGAAGGCTACTCCTATGAAGAGAGGCTAAGAAGGTTAGGGCTCTTTAGCCTGGAGAAGAGACGGCTGAGGGGAGATATGATAGAGGTCTATAAATTAATGAATGGAGTGGAACGGATAAACGTGGATCAATTGTTTACGCTATCAGAGTATAGAAAGACTAGGGGACATGTAATGAAGCTACAGGGTAAACTATTTAAGACAAATAAGAGAAAATATTTTTTCACTCAACGTGTAATCAAACTCTGGAATCTGTTACCGGAGGATGTAGTAAGGGCTGTTAGTATAGCTGGGTTTAAAAAAGGTTTGGACAAGTTCCTGGAGGAAAGGTCCATAAACCACTATTAAAAAGGGACCCAGGATATCAATGCTTGACCCAGTACAAGCATTGTGGAACCTGTGTCTTTTGGGGATATTGCTAGGTACGTATAACCTAGATTGGCCACTGTTGGAAACAGGATACTGGGCTTGATGGACCTCGGTCTGACCCAGTATGGCATGTCTTATGTTCTTATGAACCGAGGGAGTAGGAAAGCTCGAAATAAAGCATATCTGAGAGGTGCAAGAAATGAGTTATTTCACCTAAGTGAACAACGCTTACATAGGTGTTGCTTTATCATCTACCCCAATTGGTGCCAACCAATAGCAAAGTGAAAACTTAGGAAAATCAACAGTATTTAGTTTCCCATGTGAATCTTCCAAGCAAATGAAGTAAATGGTAATTCCAGATCCAGTTTTTTAAAAATCTGAAGTCCATTTCAAATCACAGTATCCACTTAACTGCCGAGGGACTCGGTCAAATTCCAGTTTGTAGAACAATGTCCAAATGCCCAACACCTTGCAATGCTGGCGTCACGGTGTTTTGGCAGTATACCTGCCTGCTTCGGGGGCTACGAATCTCCAAACATTTTTAGCAACTCATTGTGGGAGCAAGCAACAGGAGAGGCAACAGTCGGGAACAAGCACTACTTGATAACTCCTACATGTTGAATGTGATCAGGCAGCAGGACACTGAAGGTGGGGGGAATCCAGGAGGTGATGTGATTATGTCGAAAGGATGGGGGGTAAATATGATTATACTGGGGGAGGAGGGGAGGAGGAGTAAAGGGGTTTCATAAAGTATCTATTAAGTTGGTGTACCAAGGTATGCATTTCTGGCAAGCTCACTAAAGCGTTAATTCTGCCTTGACTGGCATCTATAGTGGCTCTATCCCTTTCCACAGTTGTTTTTTTTTAATCCTTACCCCAAAATAACCCTTTCAATGACTGGTACTCAGAGAAACTTGGATAAACCATCCATCTTTTGCCAAAAGAAAAATAGGAGATTCAGACAGCGGTAGATGAGATGAAAGAAAACTGTGTGTGCTCTCAGTCCAACCCCTTTCTGATAGATGCAAGTTAATCATTGAGCATCTGTGACCAACTCAGCAGCACAATACAAAAAACAAACTATCCTCCCCATTGCATCGTGCATTAGCACTGTAACTTGCAAGGGAGAAAAAAATATTTCCGTTATACAAAACCCCAGTAACTGAATATGGGGAAAACGATTGTCAGAAGGATAAGAAAGGTAAGGAGGTAATAATAAATACAAAACAATCAGCTTTAATGGAGCAGCACATTGACAGCCAATCGATATTTGGAGCTGAAGGAAAGGAATTTAGATGCAAGTGAAGTTGGTTTAGACAATGCAAATTCAGTCCATCAATCTCCACACTCTATAGTCTGAGGAAATGTAACCCTATTTCGCAGGCATTGTGTTTAACTCCTGCCTTACCTAAATATTCCTATCAATCATTTTCATTCTCTCAGGGAGGATCATTTTCCAAAATGTAAATAATGTTTTACATGTGAGAAATAGCCGTTATAAAAAAATTGCATGATTATATGCACTCAGCCAAGTATGTATGCATACTTTTAGGCAGACCGCACATGGACACTCCTGGCGGGGGGAAGGGGGTGACATTAGGATGGTGCTGAAGGGGAACTGAAAGTTATGAACATAACTTATAAAGTATATATCTGCGCAGGGTTCATGAAGAAAGCCATATACGGTTAGTGCCACAGAATATCTGTGGGTGGTGCCACTAGGCGCTGCAATGCTAACTGGTTAGCATAGCGGCATTGCAGGGGCGGAGTGGGCGAGGCACCCAGGGATAATTGATCAGCGACAATATTCAGCCACAGTCCGGTTAGCCCTTGGCGGCAAAAGTCAAACGCAGTAAAGGCTGTCCTAACCTTCACCGCCATAGCTAACTGGACAGTGGCTGAATAATCGCCGATGCCCGATTACCTTCCGGAGTATCTGACTGGCCTGGATATTAAATGTTGGTGGCTGGATATGACCCGATATTGAATATTCCGTCACCACTGACCCCTAATCATGCTAGCCATCACTGCTGAATATCAGGTCCACCGTTTATAAAAGGCGCATTCACATATATGTCACCTTTATAAAATACAGTAGGCAAAAAAGGCACATTTCCCCGATTTCTTTTTTTAGGCATCCCATTGTAAAACAACCCACTTTATGAATCCAGAGTAAAAATGTAGAAGCTCTCCAACACGAGAGGAAAACATTTTGTTTTTCTGCTTAGATGCATGGAAACCACTTGTTTTTTTCTTGCAAAAATAAGGACCTTTGAGATGATTTACAACAGTTAATTACCAATGTGTCTATACACATTAATTTTACTATCATCTAAATCAATATGCAATCCAGCCTGGTGCTAAATCCAATCCACTTTTATTCTGCATAAATTTATTGCTCATCACACAGTGCTGTGAAGTTTAATTAAAGCAGCGGCTTCATTGTTGATTGCTCTAATTACTCTCCATTAGATATATATAGGGTTATATTTGCATCCGATAACCCGCAACTTGCGTTCTCTCTTTTTAGAGAACTATTTTACAAGCAGAAAAATAAAGCATGAAGCCGGTGTTTGGGCTGTGAAAATTGTGTGGAGGCCTATGTCATCTTCAGGGGCATGGGTGTCCATCCTCCTGCTATTGGCACCCTGTGAATGCACAGTACCATGTTCAGTCATCACGCTAATATTTTCATCAGCAACAATGTGTGCCCATCATGCCCGCGTTAATCATGATGCACCATCCGTGCCCATGTTCTGCCCTCAGCCTGCCCTGTCGCCACCCATTTTCACTGTATCTTATTAGCATGGGATTTTCAGCACGGGATGCCATGCTTTTAGTATGGCGTGCCTTTTCTGCATGCTGAAACCTATGCTAGCAGTTAGTTTGGTTTAGTAGACATGCCGCTTAGTGAGTCACCTTTATAGGCACCATTCAGAGCTTGTCTGTGATAACACAGAAGAGTTATGTATACAAGTGCTTTTCTTAAAAGAAGCAGAGAGTTTTTAAAATTATGCGAGAAAGAATGTGTGTAACATGTGAACAGAAATTCATCTGAGGATTCCATGCACACACAGAGACCTTAAGATAACATTATTCAGGTGACTTGGGCATCAAGTTATTGCACAGTGATGTTTTGCTTTTTGCAGTCTTCCTCTTGAAAAGCAGGGCTGCACGTACCATTACTCTGTGAGCTAACACATGTCAACACAGCAGTCAAATGACTTGGCTATGTTAAAGTCCCCCATAGTGAGTGTGCAATGCTTTGACACAGTACTATAGATCCTTTCAAGGAGCCTGTAACTATAAAACATGCGCATTCTTTTTTCAAAGAAAATGAAAAATAATAAAAGAAGCTTGCTTCCTTTTGTTGAAACACAAGTTGCACCAAAGGCAGGTTTGCCAGGGTACATGCCCCTCTGCAGTTAGCCCTAAGCACCACACTGGTAATGGTCCACATGTGTTTTACCGGTATGAGGCTTAGTAAAAGCGCCCTAAAAAAGTACAATATCACAGCACGCCCCCTACTGGCAGCAGCGTGAGTGGAGGATCCCTACAGCGCTTCAAGGGAAATTCAGTCCAGCAGTATCCTATACGGAACTTCAACCCACTAACCCCACTTTTGCACTTTGAAGATCATGTTGAAAAATGCAAACAGCAATGTATGAAGGGGAAGTAAAAAGTCACAAAAACAACTTTGGTAGTCATTTCAGAATGGTTAGGGGTTCAACTGATGTGTAAAAAACCAACTTACACATGTAAAATGACCACACATGTAAGAAGTGATTTTAGGAGAGCTTCATCTTCCATATGAGTAGTTACAGCATGCACAGATATGAAGGGAGACCTTAGAAGGTAGGGGTATTTCCTATTTTACACCAGAAATATATGTCTGCAACTAAAAAGTTCAATAATTATTTATTTTATTTAACAATTTTTCTATACCGCCTTCTCATTTAATCAAGGCAGTTTACATTGAAACTCAAAAAACTGTTACATAGAACTTGCATCTAGAAGAACATACTTCAAATCATTACAAGGAACTCTCTAAGGAGAACAAGGAAAGGGGGGACATGCAGGAGGTTCAGTATAGCACAACATTATATATAACATATATACAATGGGACATATCCGCATTTATCCCTAACAGTCAGCTAACTATCTGTTCATTTGGGATTTAGAAGAGTGATTAAGCAGGCAATTGTGCTTACCTCTCTGCCATTTACAACCACCTCAAAAATCCCAAAATGAAGCTTTAGAACTTGGATCCCCTTGGCCATGCAGTTTTGTAAAATCTGTCGGTATTTACATGTGTAGATCCCCCAGTGGTATTGTTCTTAAAAAATACTTCTTTGTAAATTGGCTGCATTTGCGTTCTTCACAGTTTCTTATTATTCAATGTGCACTGCAGTAACAAAATAAATAAATAACTAAAAATCCTGTGTTAAGCTTGCATTACTTGCAAACACGTTTTGCTATAATGCGGCTTACTAAATTAACCAGGCGGAGGGGAGGTGGTATCTTGAAATTTCATATGCATTATCTTTGAACAATACAGGACAAAAGAGCTCTTATGCAGGGATACATTCAGTCCAGACATAGGCACGATAACGTCTCTCAGATTGGACAAATCGCTTTCAAATTTGGAGAGGCGGCCATTCCTGGGCGTGGGACTTACCCAGCTGGAAATGACTTCAGCCTCATTACCAAAAGGAAATTCAGACATACACATGATTTTCACTTCCTTCCTTGTGCTGGTTTAATAGAAAGCGGAGAACCGAAAGGATGCAAATCTGATAGGAAAATCACAGTTACTAACATGTTTAGCAGGACATGCACGGCCTTTTGCTCAAAAGGAGCAGAATGCTTTCCTTGCACAATAAGATAACTATTGGCAAGCAAGCAAGGTGTTAATTATTATTAATTAATAAATATTCATTATAATCATGAGCACCATCAATAAACTGAAGGAGCTATTCAATATAGCAAAATCTTTAACTGATGATCACACCTACTCACCTCATGCAAACACCATCAACCCTCAAGTCATGTCAGACTATCTACAAACTAAACAGAACTCAATCAAGGCCACAAAACTAACCCTCCCAACCCACAACCATCAAAACCAGCAGATCCCAGCCACTCACCAGTGGTCCACATCCAACCTTATTCACCCAGAGCAGCTAGACAATATAATCTCCAACCTAAACACAACCACTTCCTCTCTGGATCCATGCCCTATGTCATGGATAAACACAAGAGCTCAGCTCATACCATTCATCTGTATAAAAACACTAAAGAACCTCCACCCTCTTCTCACTGCTGATAATTTCAGAACAGTATGCCAAGCACTCATAATGCCCATCCTAGACTACAGCAACTCCACATATCAGGGGTTACCAAAGCAAACCTAGCTTCATTACAGATGGCACAGAGGAAGACTGATACAATGGGCATCACATCAGACTCGCATCACCCTTATCCTTAAGCACCTACATCACCTCTAGAATAAAATATAAGGTCATCCTCAACACCCACAAGGCCATAAACAACCTATCATCCGAACACTTACAAACCCTGCTACAGAAACCCAAAGACAGCAGACCTAGAAGAAAAAATGTACCCAGCTACTTCATATACCAAATAAAAAGCTCAAGAACAAGCAACACACATGTAACAAAGCCTTCTCTCTATATGCCCCTACCATTTGGAACTCTACCTGCAAGTTTGCGAGCCATCGACTATATGGGAGATTTCCGCAAAATGCTAAAAACTCATCTTTTCTTGGAATACTATGGAGATGATCCTCGTAAAGTTTGAACAAACACTTGCCTGAAAAAGTACTTAACTTCTCTTACCCTTTTTTTTTTTTTTAGTGCCATCAAGTCAGTGTTGACTCATAGCGACCCAGCTACCTCTGGGTTTTCTTGGCAATGCATCACTGGAAGTAGATTACCAGCCTTTTCTTCTGAGGCAATGGGAGTAAAGTGACTTGCCCAAAGTCACAAGGAGTGTAAGTGGGAATCGAACCCTTGATCTTCTGGGTACTAAGCTTACCCTACTTGACTGTAAACCATTCGCTCTTTACCATGTCTGATGAGCTAAAAACTTATCATCAAGCCCCCCTCACTACCCACCCATTCTTTCTACAATATCTAGTACTCCCTTCTTAAATTATTTTCAGGGTTATTGTTCATTTTGTTCTATGTAAATCACTCACTTGCACTCCTGTTAAACTTGCGCATTTGTTATTCGCAAACTGAGATGATTGTAAACCGTTTTGACTCATAGAAAAATAGTATATAAAAGCTGTTAAATAAATAACTATTCCTGTTTGCATCATCATTATGCTCATCTCAATCAGGGCCTGCACTAAGATTAAAGTTGGTAACATCTCAGTTGTATCGTTAATAACTGTTGCATTTAGAGTTGAGCACAAACCTGAATTTTCACCTGCAGTGCCAACTTTTGACAGTTATTGGCATCGCAAATCACCCTGTTGACTGCCTGATTTAATTCTTGTTTGGTATTTAGCAATCCAGAAGGAGAAGATTTAATAAGAAGTGGTAAGCTGCCAAAAGATCAATGGAGATTGGTTTTTAAAAATGTGGAAGAAAAAGTTGCTGCAAATGAAAAAAAACTTTAGTCCAATGCAGCTTTTTAAGAGACATGGTATCGGGCTTTTCGGTTTAAAAAAAATAAATCTGAGAATAAAATAAGAGTTTATAATGAGGGTGATTATTTGTCGTCTTGCATGAAGAAATTCATTGGAACATGTTGTGCTTAGGGGGCAAGGAGATGAGGCTACAGAGAAGAAAGATTAAGCCTAAAAAAAATGTCATTTAACTCTGATGCAACTCAACAGGAATAACTCTTGTCATTAATAACGGAGATTGCTTAAAAGAAAGCTAGTTATCATTACTACAAAGGAAATGTGCTTTTGTCCCAGAAAATTCTAAAAGCAATAGCTTTCCGGATGTGGCGACAGGTGAGTAGAAATATCTTGTTTATCACAGACAAGGGTTTTCTTAAGTCGTCAAATCCCACACATAATTCAGAACTTTAATCATGCAGAAAGGTCATTTTCCTTCCCACAACCCATAAATTGCATTCTAAAACAGAGAATAAACATGCTCTACTTTTGTCTAATTATTCCTTCGTTATCCCGTCTGTGAAATTGTCACCGTTAACGGTCATTCCCCCAGGCAAACACATTATAAACTAACAATCCCTTAGAACCGTATAAATATCAAAGTGGATATATCATGCTGATTCCAGCAAATTGTACTGAGGTTCTAATTTACTTCTGCTTTCTGCTCTATTAGAACACACGTTTGCTGCTGCTGCTGCTCGCATTTAAGTGGCTGGCATGAATATTTGTATAAATTTAGAAAATGGAGCGAGGGATTTTTTTCCGTACGACAGCAGTTCAGACATTTATCACCATTTTCACTTTCAACTATAACAAACATCAAATGAAAAGTTGCTAGAGAAATGCACGTGCAGTCGGAAGGTCATTTCTTAACAGACTGCCTAGGCTGAGCAAATAGAAAGGTGCCTGTTTTTGGCAATATTGTCTAAAGACACATAGGGCCTGATATTCAGGGCCCAGATATTCAATATCAGGGACATATCCGGCCACTAGCATTGAATATACGAGTTGGCCGCAGAACCCGGAAGTGATGTTCAGCCACTGCCTTACTTTCGTCATGTGTCGCTAACTGCGCAGCGGCTCAATATTGCCGCTGCCTGGTTAGTGATGGCTGCCGCCCTGCTTGGCAATCAACGCAGTTAGTAGAACTGTCGTCTGCATGAATCATGGTGACCAGGAGATATGCAGTGGAACTAATGCTGTTAGTACCACTGAATACCCCCGTGCTATCCAGCTAGCATCAGGGAATTTCCATGGACACAGCAGGAGGTGGCACCCAATGATAACCGAGCAGCAGCGATGTTCACATACTGCCTGGTTTATCACTAAGCGGCGAACGTTAAGGCACCGCTTTGCCGCTGTCCGTCTGACCCAGATATTTAATGCTGGTGGCCCGATATGGTCCTAGTCTTGAATATCCAGGTCTTCAGTTCAGCGGCAGTGGCTAGCTGCTTTACCACAGCTAGCCATTGCCAGTGACTATCAGGTCCATAGGCATCTGCATATTTTATTTATTTATTTTGATTTGTATGCCACGTTTTCCTTCAATCAAAGTGGTGGGTTGCATAAAATAAATTACATAATATAAGGAGTGACATAACATTATATAAGGGATGACCTAACTTACAAAGGGATACTGTAAAAGGACTTAATAGTACAACACTACTTGCTAGGATTTATAACTTCAATCATGCGTTCTTAATGAAGTTCACAGTCTGTTTGGTTATACAGTAATATTCCATGAATAGGAAGGTTTTAAGTGATTTGCGGAAATCTTTTGTGGGCCGCAAAACATCAGGGAGGGAGTTCCAGGGGGCTGGTGCAGATAGAGATAAAGCTCTGGCAGAGGAAAATTGTTTTGTTCTGTGAAATCCAATTGGTGTACGTAGTTTATTGTCACTGCTTGATCGTCTGGAGCGGTCGTTTGTGTATTTAATTAAGAAGGAATGGAGCACATCTGCTGTACATTGGTTGAAGATCTTAAGTATATTAGTAATGGTTTTAAATCTTGCACACATAACTCTAGGTAGCCAATGCATTTTTTGAAGTATAGACGTAATATGTTCATTTTTTGCCGTACCAGTAATAATACGAGCTGTAGTGTTCTGGACTAGTTGGAGTGGATAAATAGCCTGTTTAGGTAGTCTTTGATATAATGAGTTACCATAGTCCAGAATTGGTGTGATGATTGCCTGACAAACAGTTCAAAAATGAACTTGACTTAGTATTGGCTTAAGTCTTCTAATAAGCTTTAGTCGTTGGTAAGATTTTGCAGCAGTTTTATGTGTGTGTGTGCAGGTTTTTTTTTTTTTTTAAATTCTTTATTTTCGTTTTATAACAACAAAGGAAAGGAAGACATACAGCTAAAAGACAGATACATATAATGTGATACATACACCAAAGTAAACCCCTGCCACCCCCCTCCCCCCTGCTTCTTCTCTAGAAAACTAATCATTCCCGAAGCGGGCGTGTACTTACATTATTGTGTTACAAAACCTAACGGTGATCTGAAACATGATGAGTGCACATTAAACAGGCATGTCGGAACAATGAGCAGATTGTACATAATCATTGAGCATCTGCCATTTAGACAAGCGAGAGTGAGTTTGGGCATGGGGAATAGCTCTCCGAGGTATCTGCTCATATTTACTATATAAGCAGACGAGGTTCCACCATTCATTGACAGTAAGTCGAGAGCTGTCCTTCCAATTCCTCGTGATTAAACATATGGCTATACCCAGCATGAAATCAAGGAGAAAGCGACCCTTCTTAGGAAGAGAGGGGACCTCCGCCACTGAGCGGAGTCCCACGATCTTCCAAGAGAGAGGCTCGTGAAGATGTAAGATGCATTGAATACGACCCCAGACCCGCCCCCAGTAAACCTGTAGTTGCGGACATTCATATATAACATGAGCGAGGGTTCCCACAGCAGTATGGCAAGACCAACACTGGTCCCTAGCAGTTGTGTTCCATTTGGCTATTTTTTCTGGAGTATAAAAGCATCTATGTGCAAAAAAGAAGAGAGTTTGGGTAACTGAGGCAGACCGGGAAACCCGCACTACTTTGCTCCAGAAAACGCTCCATTGCACAGGGGTTAAAGTGGTTTGCAGTTCGCGCTCCCAGGCTTGTTGGGCTCTAAAAGTGGCAGGATCTGTACCCTGACATAATAGTTTATACAAGTTAGAGGCTACCCCATGTGTACTACTAATAGAGTGAACTAGTTCTAATAGCCCGTCCTCAGTAGGGACAGAGGGCGGCATGATTTGAGCACTTTTGAGGCAGTGTTGAAGCTGCATCAATTGAAAGTAATGTTTCGCTGGGAGCGCAAATTCCTTTTGTAATTCAGAAAAGGTTTTCCAACGAGCTGCAGAGAAGAGCTGTTGGGGTGTCCAGATCCCCCTAGAGTACCAGGGTTTCCATGCTATCGTTCTGTTTAGAACTTGAATTCTGGGATTATTCCACAGCGGGAGTCCGTCCTGAGGACATATGTTTGGGCCCAGTGATAGAATGAGAGTGTTAAAGGCCGCAAGAGTATCGACAATCATTGGGGGATGGCGGGTGTCTACTTGATGGGACATACCGGGGAGATGGGTCAACGGAATTGGGCTACTAAGCTCCTCTTCTATATCAAGCCAAACTGGTCTGCTGTCTGTTGAGGCATCTAGCCATCGGGCACCTTGCTTAAGTAGGAATGCTTGATGGTATCTGAGAAAATCAGGAAATCTGGCACCCCCTAGCTCCTTCGCAGACTGTAGTTTTTGTTTAGCTATCCTTGGTGGTTTGCCCTGCCAGAGGTAGCGGACGAGAAGGCCCTCAATATCTTTGTAAGTGTGTAGCGGGAGTAAGCATGGCAGCATTTCTAAAATGTAATTCACTTTGGGGACTATCATCATTTTCACAGTTTCTAGGCGGCCCCACCATGTAAGGGATAAGGGGGACCAACGATTTGTGAGCTCACGGACTTTGGAGACTACCTCTTTGGCATTAAAACTGATAGTGTCTTCTAAAGGAGAACAGTAATGGACCCCAAGATATTTCACCATGCGGGATTGCCAAAGGAAAGGAAAGGCCTGCATGTCAGCCTCATGCACCCAGCGGTTCAGTGGGAATGCTACAGATTTGGTCCAGTTAATTTTATAGCCCGATAATTGCGAGTATCCATCAATCAGATCCAAGACAGCTGGAACCGAATCAAGGGATACGAAAAGCATCAGGTCATCTGCATATGCAGAGAGTTTAATCTCTCTGTGACTGAAGGGGACACCTCGAATACGTGCGGACTGTCTAATAAGGAGGGCGAGGGGTTCAAGAGCTAGATCAAAGAGCATTGGTGATAGGGGGCAACCTTGACGCGTGCCTCTTTGGAGATTAAAAGGCTGAGACTTAATGGCATTTACACAAATACTGGCGACAGGTTGAGTATACATAACTTGGAGGTATCGGAGGAAGCCCTCCCCAAAGCCATACCATC
Organism: Ichthyophis bannanicus; assembly: GCA_033557465.1. Taxonomy (NCBI): domain Eukaryota; kingdom Metazoa; phylum Chordata; class Amphibia; order Gymnophiona; family Ichthyophiidae; genus Ichthyophis; species Ichthyophis bannanicus. The sequence continues at coordinate 742,354,057 of CM066031.1, read as the reverse complement.
GGAGAACTGCAAATAAGAAGGGCCATTCTAGGCGATCAAAGGCTTTTTCAGCATCTAGGGAAAGACCCACCCATGGGTGATCTAGATTGGCAGCACTGGATAGCACATGGCACAAGGTCCGAGCATTGTCAGCGGTGGATCGGCCGGGTATAAAACCGCATTGGTCGGGATGGATTAGGGTGGCCATCCTGTCAGATAGCCGGGTGGCCAAGATCGTTGCAAAGATCTTATAATCGGCATTAAGTAGGGAAATTGGACGGTAGTTGGCGGTTAGCAGCGGGTCTCTGCCTTCTTTCTCAAATACTACAACATTAGCTGCAGAAAAGGATCCCAAAGAGGATGTATCTACCGCAAGGGCAGTAAAATAGAGTTTTAAATAGGGAACTAGATCTGCACTGAACGTTCTGTAGAATTCGTTCGGGAGACCATCAGGCCCTGCGGCTCGACCCGAGGCTGTTCGTGTTAGGGCAGATTGGATCTCTGAAGTAGAGAAGGGTTCATCCAGCGCATTCCTATCAGCTTCAGAGAGGGTCGGCCGCTAGATACCAGAAAGCAATCGCTCGAAGGTCTCTGATGAGAACTCACATTCAGATTGATATAGGCGGGTATAGAAATCCCGAAAGAGTTCTACAATATCGGAGTCTTTAGTCAATATGCCCCCTCCCTGTGGGGCTCGAAGGGCCGCTACGCGTTTGGCTTCTTTTTGACCTTTCAAGGCGCTGGCTAAAAGTCGACCGGCTCGGTTGTTTTCACGATAGTATGTTCCTCGTTGAAGCTCTATACTCTTAGAAGCTGCAGTTGAGAGGATTGCATTATATTGAAAACGGAGACGCTGTAAGCGAACTAAGACACATGGATCAGTACGTGAAGTTAAAACTCGTTCGCCTGCTTTGATTTGTTGGTCTAGTATGAGTAGCTGCTGTTTGCATTGTTTCCGCAGGCGGATTTGATAGCTAGTGATCGTTGCTCGAATGGCCGCTTTGAAACCCTCCCACCAAGCCCAATTCGCAGTATCCTGGGGTAAATTAAAATGGAAGTAATCCTGTATGGCTGCTCGAATTTCTAACTGGAACTCTGGCTGAATTAACAGGGCTCTATCAAAGAACCAGGCCCCCGAATTCCCTTGGGGTGTAGTAGTGTGTAATTGAAAAGAAATAGCAGCATGATCTGAAATATGTTGGGAGTGAATCTTTGCAGTGTCCACCTGAGGAACTAACAGTTTTGATATTAGAAAGAAATCTATGCGAGACTGGGATTTGTGAGGGGAAGAGAAGAAGGTAAAGTCAAGCTCATTGGGGTGTAGTAACCTCCATAGATCAACTAAAGCAAGATCTTTGATCAAAGCGGTAAGCGTGATGTGACTCTTGGGGGGACCACTTGTCCTAGGCGGCTGTTTGTCAATCAGAGGATCAAGAACTAAATTGAAATCCCCCCCTATTATCAATGAAGTATTAGCAGAGGCCTGCGCAACCTGAGCAATGGTAGCAAAAAAGGCAGGGTCATCCACATTAGGAGCATAAAGGCATATACATGTAACTTCAAGGCTACCTATCTTGAGGTGAACTCTGGACCATCTACCTGCTGTATCTGAGCTAGTCGCAATAATAGTAGCATGCAGAGATTTCCTAACCAGTATGGCAACCCCACATTTCTTAGAAACGGCTGGGGAATAGGCGGCCACCATGTAAGGTTTAATATTGAGTTTAAGAGTTTCCTTCGAATTTAAATGCGTTTCTTGGAGGAAAATCAGGTCCGCAGCTTCATGACTTAGATAGCTTAGGATTTTCTTCCGTTTTATCGGATTATTGATTCCTTTTACGTTCAATGAGAAGATCTTACATGGTGCCATCAATCGGTAATAGACATTTTAGGTAAGGGCGCTTGAAAACATACAACATAATCAGAATCTGTGTAACTATGACATAATCACCGAGTATGCTGGCTAATACACCCCATATTGAAAAGTATGTACCAAAGTAACTTAGAGAAGAAGCAAAACCCCCAAAGAATATGGCGACCATATGTCTGCGGGAGGAGGCCCTAGAGAGGAAGATAGAGACATGAAAAAAAAAGAAAAGAAACACCAGAGTCCATAATTAACACTGTCTCTGATACTCATCGAGGCTACTGTGGGTAGATGGAGTCGGGTCACAGATAGCATCAAAACAAGGCAACAGACCGCCCTCGCCAGATTCTTTGCTGAGCCGCAGCAAATCCAACATGGCAGGTACAGCGGTTATGAGAATACTTGCAGGAATATTCTGGAAGTCAGCGCATCAAGTCGGCTTCTTTAGAATCCAAAAACTCCGCTAGTAGATCAGGGTCCTCAAATGTTCTTGTCTGATTGTGAAGCGTGACTCGGAGCTTGGCCGGATACATCAGGCCATAGCGTGCTTGTAGTTGTTGTAGCCTCGGCCGGAATTCCAGAAAGCGCTTTCGGCGGTCGACCGTGGGTTTAGCCAAGTCAGGGTAGAAGGAGATCTTGTGGCTCTCAAACTCCATATGGCCCTTTGCCCGAGAGGCACTGAGAATTTGCTCCACATGTTGATATCTCAAAAGTCGAAAGATGATAGGCCGCGGGGTCTTCCTGTTGAGCGTTATGTTTGTGGGTACACGATGAGCGCGATCGATCTCCAATTCGTTGGTAAAAGTGATTTGGAGCAGGGAAGGGAGGATTTTACATAAAAACTCTTTCATGTCTCCCGATTCCGCTCCCTCCGGTATGCCCACGAGTCGTAGGTTGTTGCGGCGCGCTCTATTATTGCCATCTTCCACTTCTTTCTGCAAGGCCCGTACCTGACGTTCAACCTTGTCGAGTTTGGACAACCGGGCCGCATGGGAGTCTAATATGCTCTCCATTTTGTCCTGACGCGAAGAGAGCCCCTCTAGCCTGCCTTGCAGTACACCAAGATCTTCCCGCAGCGCTCGGAGCGCTTCACCGTTTGACTGCACGAGGTCCTTAACCCCTCTAATCTCTGCGAGGATTTCCTGCTGCATTTCGGGGCCCTCGCGCAAAGCCAGCCCCTTCTGCGGGGACGGGGGTTCAGTTTTGGAGCGTTTGCCGTGAGAAGCCGCTGGAGATCCAAATTCCAGGCGCGTGGGTTTGGTCCCCGCCATCTCACCAATGTGCCCCGGCAAGATCAGAGCAAAAGTTCAAGTATGTCCGGTGTTAATTCAGGATTCTGAGTAGGCCTCTCGGGAGCCTCAGCGTTATGCGACCATCCCGCTGGACATTGGGCTCCGCCCCCGTGTGTGTGCAGGTTTAAGTTCTTGTCTAAGGTGATACCCAAACATTTCACCGCATCTTTTATTGGAATAGTGTGATTTAGAATGATGAGAGATTGAGGTGAAGCAAAGTTAGGATTTCTTAATATAACCATTGCTTCTGTCTTATTTAGATTAATTTTGAAATTGTGATTTGCAAGCCAATCATTTACATCTTCCAGGCAATGGATCATGGAGGCTACGTCTGGTGTAAGTGAATCGATTGGGGCATATAGCATAATATCATCGGCATATATGTGATATTTTAACATATGCCATTTAATAATGATACAGATCGGTTGAATGTATATGTTAAATAAAATAGATGACAGGGATGAACCTTGTGGAATTCCTTGTCTTATAGGGAAATGCAAAGAATTTCTGTTATTTCCTTGGATTTGTTGCATTCTATTGGTTAGATAGGATGTGAACCATTTTAAAGTATTGCTACATAGTCCAATCTCGTGTAATCTATTTAGCAGCAATGGATGGAAGACTGTGTCAAATGCTGCTGAAATATCTATAAATATAAAATACATATGCAAATTCAGCAGCAATAGCACCTTCTTTCAAGCAGATGTTACGCAGCTGAAGAACAGGTGTAAATGTTAGCATGCACACATACGGTATTTTATAACATATGCAAGCGGATTGCAACTCCGCCTACTGTACATGTCAGATGGGCCATGCTAGTATATAACGGCAGATAAAGACCATGTTACTATGTTGACCTGGATGAATCAATTACAATCTTTACGTCTTATCTAAAATGGGCCTTCTAAGTGCCTAAGAAGCATGTTTATTAAGTCCCGCGCTGAAAACATGTGGGTGGACTGTGTTACTAGTGTGGAGCTGAGCGCTAACTGCAGGGAGCTGGGTACATTCGTGGCTTCGGAAAACTTGGGAAAACCTACATCTTTTGCTTCTGAAAGTGTGTTTTACTGCTGTTTTTGAAACACCCTCTCCTCATTCTGAACAAAAGCAAAGAAAACAAAGTAGCCCTGCTTGGCTCTTTAATGAACTTAATCCAAGCCATCACTTCATATTTCAGGGTCCTGCACCCTTCTAGCCATGGCTGCGGGGCAGAAAATAGACTTTTAAACACCAGAGGTGTAGCCCCCAAAGTACTTCTGAAATATATCCCAGGGCGTCTAGGGAAATCTTATGGATATTCAAGAACCTTAAATTCAAATGTTCATAATTATTTTCCAAAGATTCAAGCTTGTGGGGCAGCACCAGCTTGTCCTGAGTCAATGCTGCTGTCAAGGTTTTGTAATGTCCCTTCTGATCACTCTGTCACATCCATTTTGATGCCCACATATTGAATGGGCATCCTGTGTTGACTTACAAAACTCTAAATTAGAAGACAGAGTTCCTATGTTGAAAGCACATCTGGGAATGTAGAGTCCAGCTGGGCCGGGGACATCCACAGTATTAGAGTTACCGCATTAGCATGTGAGCATGCATTATTTTACCACAGGTCCAATCGCATTAAATGGGACCTAGCTAATGTTGCCCATCCCCCTATCAATGAGCAACGTATACTCCTGTCCTTCCCAAATTGAAGCATTGTGGTGGTACCTGATTACCAGGACTGGACAAGTCAATATAAAACTACCTATTCCATATAGAAATCACATTGAGCTGCTGTCTGGGTCGCAGATCCTTTTCTGGACAACCCAAACTTGGAGCTCTCCTGAATTCAGAAATCTATACGAGTAAAAGTGATCACCCACTGCTTTGGAAATTCATTTCTCTGCAGCTCTGAAGAGAATGAAAAGCTTTAGGATATATTTTTTTTAACTTTTCAAGACATGGAGGGAGCCCCCACCTCTAGGTCTGCAGCTGTCCCCTTTATACAGCATATAGCAACTCCCATGTTGCCTATGTGATTAAAAGCAGAGAACTCTGCTCTCATCCCAATCACTCTGGAATTTCTTGGGATAGCTTTACAGAAAGATAGTGAGGGTCTGTTAAGAGCCAGATGCAGCCCTGGTTCAAGGTGTTGGCACCTTAGTAAACCATAAGCCTCTTGCCCCTAACCCCCCCCCCCCCACCCCCATCCCTTGGCTGTCAGTCAATCTATTGTTTAGCTTTGAATGCCTGTTTCTTTGTCACCCTACCCCCACCCTACACACTTTCTGCCCTGGTCAATTGTGTTGTTTTGCCTAATGGTTGGGCCAGCACTGACTAAGGGATAGAGTATAAAGAAACATCTGTGATGGTCTGTTTACAAAATATATACATTTAATTGTAGGTTTGCACTGGGATGGTGCTCTTTCCTTCCAAAGTAGTCATCATCTTTGACCAGTGTGGGATCTCAGCTTATTACTATGCTGATATACTCCATCACACTGACCCATCCTCCCTGGATTTATCACTTAACGTCTGTCTTGTCTAATCACCGCTCCGATTTCCTGCTCTTGAATCCCTTCCACTCCCTGCACCAGATCCAAGCCATACGACCATTCCTCTCGTCCCCTTCCCTTGCCACCCTATTGATAACACTTGTCATGTTCCGACTTGACTACAGCAACAATGTCTTCACAGTCTCCCGCAATACCAACGCCAATGCTTGCAGCTTAACCAGAAGACTGCTATCAAGATTCTCACCTATGCCACTCCCTTCGATCATGTGACTCCACTTCTTATCCATTTCCACGGACTTCTGATTAAGTATCGTATCCAATTCAAGCTCCTCGCCCTGGTCCATAAAGCCCTGCACACCAGCACCTCCTTCTATTTCTCTAACCTCCTTAATTTACACTCTCCCCACCGGGTACTCCATTCCATCCATGCCAATTGCCTTCACCTTCCCTCTGCTTCAAGAGCCAGACTGGAAACCACCTGCAGCTCGGCTTTCTATTTCCTTGGTCCATCACTCTGGAATGCTCTACCCCCTGACCTCTGCCTAGAACCATCTTATGTCAGACTCAAATCCTTATTCAAAACCCAACTCTTTCAGATAGCTTTCGAACTACCACCCCCGATTCCCCTGACCTTACCATCCTCTGACCTGGCTCTCTCCCTTGTACGATTGCCATAAATGGATAGGAAAGATAATTATAAGAATGAAAAGGGAAAAAAATGTATTTGTTTTTATTGTACACCACATTGCTGCAAATGTGAGGGCAGTATATCAACTTCAGTAAACACAAACAGGTGTTGCACACTATAGAGTCAGTGCCTGCGGATCTCTCTCATGCGCCTCTATTGTGGTTATCCTGAAACCCTGATTGGGTAGCTGTGTCCTGAGGACCAGGTTGAGAACAGCAGAGATGGGACCCTCAGATTTAATCATTATGTTAGCTGGTCCTATTATTAGAGCGATTGGGAAAGAAATGGTTCAAGTACTGGCTTTGGTTCTTCCCCTTCTGGGAGGAGGAAATCTTTTGCGCCTTTCCCCATCCCATTTAGGTTTCCTCAGGTAGTCAAGCACTTTGCCATATCGTTCTACTTAACTAATTGATGGTTTCCTATAATGTAGTTAACAAGGTCGTGTGGTATTATAAAAATTAGTGGTCAAAAATCAGGACATTTCCTAACCAGAGCTACTCACAGCAATTTAAAAAAAAGAATAATGCCGGAAAATGTTTTTTACAGAGGCAACTATAGAAACTGCAAAGCTCTAATTACCATCTAGAACAATTAGGCTCTTCTTCCACTCACTTGCACCACCTCCAATCTGCAGACCAAGCTTTTCCCAAATCTAATTGGCATGAAAGGCAGAGCAAGCCCTGCACAACAAATTGGGTGTGAAACAATGTTAATTTAGATAATGCCCATCCCGCAAGGCGCTGATTCGGCACTGATGAAAGCACAAAAGAGAAAAGCTGCTTGGCTTCGCGTCATCGACTGCAGCATGGAGGATTTCCATGTGCTGGGTTATTTTCTCTTAGTATTTTTAATTCAGACTTTGCATTGGTCTGGGACCTCTAACTTCTGTTATAAAATCATTAACAACTCACAATGAGAGACTAACAGGAAGATATAAGAATAGAGCAGTTCACCTGAGGGAAAAAAAAATTGTCAGGAGAGTAGCGAGATGGAGAAACCGGATGCTCAGTTCAAGATCCAATCTGTAACTGCTACACATAACCTTCTAGTGAAAAATCCCATTTTGTAGTTTTATATGTCTTAGAGATTCTTCAGAGAGAGAGAGAGAAGAAACTGAAAGATTAAATTGAGCCAAGTATAATTTTAAAAAATATATATAAAAGGCACATTTTAGAAAAGACATGGACATCAGAATGGAGACATCTAGGTCTGCAAAGTTTACAGTTCCGGCATCATTTTAGAACGAACTCTGCTAAACATGGAGTTGTTTCTAAAATACCTAGAAAGAAGTGTGAGACTTCTCATGGGTGTACAGTGAGAGGAGACATTTTCCAAACCTACACATGGGGAACAAGCAATGGAGGCAACACAGCTACACACATGTCTAAAGGCCCTTAACGCCCCCCTGCCCCCCCCCCCCCCCCCATAAAGAGCTTTCTAAAAACATACCTGCCAGGGAGAAGATGTAAATCCCGAAATAGACATTTTGGGTCACACACATGCGCTCCCTGGAAGAAATGCAGAATGCACTTGTACAATTTTGGCCCGTCCTGACCACATCATAACCGTGCCCCCTCTTTATAAATTTCCATGTAGTGAGGACATCCATAAGTAAATCATAAGGATCTGCATTCATCTGCAACAATATCTCCACCTAAACAAAATTTAAATTGTGGAAGAGCGGCCTAGTGATTAGGGCAGCAAACTGGGAGCCTGAATGACCAGCATTCAAATCCCACTGACAACTCCTTGTGGCCTTTGGCAAGTCACTTAGCATTCCACTACTTCAGGTGCAAAAACGTAGGGGGTATGTTTACTAAAACCCGGTAGCCTTAGTAGCTAACACCGGGCATTAGTTGCAAAAGCACCATGGTATATGCAAACGTCATGTGTTATCTATTGGTGGCATGCCCAGCATTTCCCCAGCAGATACCACGGTGAAAATACAAGGACAATAGCGAGGTGGCATCACTGATGCAGCTATTGCCAGGCATAGAGGTGGTATTAGTTGCATCCACAATGTCCTGTGTTGGCTGTTACTATGGTGTGATTTTCCTGTGTAAGCACCATGATGACAGCTATCTCCCTTTAGTAGGTTCACCCCTTAGATTTTAAGCCTTCTGAGGACAGGGAAATCTCTCCTCTACCTGAATGTAACTCACCTTGAGCTACTCGGAAAATGTGTGTGCTATTAATAAAATATTAGTTAAACAATAAAGAAAATTAAAAATCCTGCAAACATGGGAAACTAAACAAAATGAAAAAAAGTTTTGGCCTGCACATCCATAGTAAATTAATCCCTTTCTAAAAATCACCATTCCCATGCGGATGCCATTTCCACATGAAAATGCTTGATGTTAGACATAGAGATTAAGGCTTCTCAACTAGCCCTCTATATGTTGCAGATTTGGGATGTGATCATAATAACTTCTGAACATACCAATTAACTCTCCAAAAACTGAAGCATTAGGGATTTGCAAAAGACAAATTTTCAGTTTGTTTTCAGTTCATCTCTAGCGAGATAGTAAGAGTTCAAATTACCACTAGGACCAGAGCTGTCATTGTCACCTGGCACAGGAAGAGGCAGGAATGGGACCCCTCCCACACTCTACACTTGATAACAGAGCAGCAATCAGGTAAGTGAAGGGAACGAAGATGGGGAGGGGGGGGTCGGGTGATCGTCTATGGAGGACTTGATCAGAGAGGAATGTCTTGATTAAGGGATCCTTTTCTGGTTGGGGGAGTGTGAATCGAGTGGGGGGGGGGGTCCTATGGTGAGGAGATCCTTGATTGGTGCATTTAAATGTGGGGGGTGATCCAGTTGTGGGGGGAATGGATTGGGCGTGGATCAGGTAAAAGCATCACTGGATTTATATTTTCTTTGACACTAAGGTCCAGGCCTCGGCAGGTAGTGTGCATGGAATGCAGGTCCATCGGGACCACCTGCAGGGCAGATGCTAAGCATTCCCCAATAACATACAGTAATTGCAAAGCCTGTGCACTGTTTTTGTCATAACATTCAGTAAGTACATAAAAAAAAGAAAAAAAAATTCCCCCCTCTAAGAATTAATAGGAAAAGAATGGAATATAAAACAGAATATTCTAACACTTCTGCACAGATCCATGGCGTGACGCCCCTCGTCGTATGCAGTTCTTTACACCTCATCAAAACACCATCTATATGTTACACTGGACACTATTCTATGAGGCCACTAACATGTGTATGTGATAATACATGCATGTTAATGACTAAAGTACCACGAAAGTCACGTGTACTTTACCATCTTCTTATAAAATTATCTCCTCAATGTGCATGCAAACACCTTCTGAAACCTCAGCAAATTCTACATACCACAAAACACTTGGGTTGGGCAAGCCACGGAAAAGTGAAACTCACCCATAAACGACTACTCATAGCACGGCTGCAGTACAGTTTTCAGGCACACAAGTTGCTATATAGTAAAACTATGATTTGGGTGGAAAAGGGAGATGTTTATCTTTAGGCTTTCAGCCTCAGTTCTTTTTTCTGCTGTTCACAGCAACAGCATAATGGTTTCCACAGATTTTGGAGTCACCCAAAGCCTATACTGTTGCATTTTTTATAACATGCCTCTTGTGTTCAAGTTTGTAATTTTTCAAAGGCCGAGGCTAGATCTATTGATACGTGACGAACATCATTGTCCTCCCTACTATTTATTCCTATGAACTATTCTGGTCTGAACTCCCTACTATTCCTATGAACTATTCGGGTCTGAACTATTACACCATCCTATTATAGTTTTCGATTGCCTCTTAGCACTCTAGTCTGGATACTGTATGTAATATACATTTTAAAGGAGTGGAGGAGTAGCCTAGTGGTTTGAGTGTTGGCTTGGTAACCAAGCAACCAGGGTTCAACTCCCACTGGCACGCCTTGGGCAAGTCATTTAACCCTCCATTGCCTTGGAAAAAGGGTCTGGCAATTTGCTTCTGGTCACACTGCCAAGAAAACCCAGGAGCTGCTGGGTCGCCAGGAATCAGCATTAACTCAAAGGCACACATTGCATTACATACATTTTAAAGTTAATTTAATTAAGGCTGGAATCAAGACAGAAGCTTTAGCGCAAGAACAAGTAGGCATGTTTGTGAAGGGATTAGATAGTATTGCACTGTAAAGATGTTTACAGTCCCTTGATGCTAAAATTGCTATGGATATAATCATAACGTGTATTATTTGCATACAAATAGCAGTGTATGAGATAATTAAGATGTTAAGTTACAATATCCTTGCTCAAAGAGCTCATCTTCTAAGTCCAAGGTTAATGATATTTCTGTGGCTTTATCAAGATCACAATTTACTGGAATTGAACCGATAACCTATAGATATCTCAACAAAATAATTTAAAATTTGGCATGCAGAATACTTATTGGAATCCATTAACGTTCTGGCTGTATAACTGTAGGAAGGCACCGTCTTTGAATTACTTTTTGCTATTTTAAAACTGTAGTATCATGAGTTGATGTCAATTAATCTCAGAAATCATAAAAACAGTAACTAAACCAAAATAATGCATTTAATTAAAATAAAAAATTATTGAGCAGGAGGTATTAACAAATTTGAGTCAGGCACACAGGAATATTTAATCTCTCTGTAAAATAGTTCCAAAGCTCCTTCAGGTCTGTGTTTCTCACAAGAATAAATCAGAGAGGATCTATTCTAAATCTGGCTGCCAAGAGACTTCTCATGGATTCACCTCCTGAATGAGCAGAGGTGTACAGTCAAAAGCATGCATTCGCTTCATTTGAGCGACTAAAAATTTAAAGTGCACACACCTACAAATTAATGCACACATAATGGATTGCAAGCTTAAAAATGTTCTTGTGCACATGAGCCAATGCAGTCTAAAGAATGTGCAAATTTTCCTGTTCGTATCAGTCAAAATCCAGAAAAACGTCCGTTAACAAGCATAAATTGTACCAATTTGGGCCAAGCAGACCTTGTGCATGACAGCTTCTATTGGCCATGCTGTACGGTTGAGGCCAGGTCTGGCAATACTCCAGACCAGCACAGGAAGCACAGGACGTTCATATATTAGTGGGACTGACCAGAAAAGTCTAAGAAAAAAGAAAGCCATAGCAACACATTTTACAGATCCTTTTCTCAAACAGGAAAACTGCTTGCACAGCACGATCGCCCTGCTGGTTGTTTGGTCATCCATACCATAGGTCGGATCAGTATACAAGAGTCAACATTTGTGTAGGTTGGCAATTGATCGCACTATAAATTTTTGCCGTCCCTTCAGAGTAACAGGTAGCTGCAGCTTCTGAGCAGCCTCAAGCATTCACATTCAATTCAATAAAGAATTATCCGCAAGGTGCATCTTCCAGCTTCATATTCTTGGTACTGCAGGCGCAAACGGCTCGCATAAGACATCGCTGTAAGTCATTTAAACTCGGCACTGAAAACAATGCGATGCTCCTTACTGTAACGTAAAAATCAGAATGACTATCAAGCTTTCGTGCAACCCGGTTTTATTATTAAATCTCACTCTCATAAAATCCAGATGTGCACGTTTGATCATTTCAGCAGGAGGTCTCGTGCCCTCGGCAAAAGTTGCAAATTGCTGCCATGCAATTACAGAAGAATCTAAAGCTAAATTAGATAAACATCTTAAACATTTTAAATAATTCATTGGCTCTCTCTTCCCTTACAAGCGATCACCGAGATATTTCAGTAGCCAGTTAGCAGCTCGGTTTCCGTAATGAGAGTAGTGTGAGATGTGTATGCCTCTATACTAGTCATTATAAGGGTAAATTTACCAACAGGTTTTATTTGTGCAGAAAGGGGCATGTTGTTTCCTCAAGAACAGATTTAAATGTCTCAAAATGTATACTTTAGAGGAAAGGTGGGATAGAGGAGATAAGATAGAGATGTTTAAATACCTCCGTGGCATAAATGCACAGGAGAAGAGCCTCTTTCAATTCACACGAAGCTCTGGAACTAGGGGACATAGGATGAAAATGAAAGGGGACAGACTCGGGAGTAATTTTCTGTAAAGAAATATTTCCACAAGACTGGTAGATGCATGGAAGTAGTAGAGACAGGAAATGTATCCGAATTTAAAAAAGCATGGGACAAACCGAGAACTCTCTATAGGAAAAGAAGGGAGACTGTAGAGCTCAGTGGTTGGTATGGAAGGGCTGTATGCTCTTTATCTGCCATCATGTTTATGACTCTATGTGCCAGTATTGTGCATGTGGACCAGTTTACCAGCCCGGGGGGGGGGGGCAGCGTTAACTTTGAAGGGCATATGCTTCTGTCCCTTTCCAGACAGTATAGGCCCGGGATGTGGCACTATGCACGCTGGCATGCAGAAGCACTTAACTAACTCCACCCACTGAGATGGTGTTAGTTCACCCAAGCTAATGCCCGCACCAGCAATACCGTTGTTCTGCCCAAACACACACTATTGGGTTAGTACAGGATTTTTGGCACTAGAACCTGTGCTACATTTTACTGTGGGGCCCAAATTGCACACTAAACCTCATACTAGTGGGTAGCATGGTTTAGTAAACATGCCCCAAACTGCATACTACGGACGGGAAACAGCGTTCATATTGGGGGTATACATGGGTAAAGGTATACAGGGGTACAATACCACAAATCCTTTTTTGCAGACAGCATGTACACATTCCCAGGGACAGCATTTGGGTTGAAGAGGGACAGAGAGGCAAATACTCACAGACTTGTATTCACATGTATGCATGCACACTAGTTACACCCCTCTCAAAGCTGATGTGGGAACGTCTGTGCACTAGATAGGGGTATATTTTATGAAGGCACATATTAGAGGTTTTTCTAAAATGAGATGTTCTCAATTTTGTCCTGTTCATTTGGCCTATTCATTTTTTAGGTGTCCACTGTGTGCGTGCCAGAACTTAAAAATGTGTAAAGTCAGGTATGTGTGTGTGAGCAATTTGCTCATACTTTAATTTTTTAGGCACCCAAATGAACCTCGTGATCATTCAGGAATGCATAGCCCTAGCTCATAGCCACATACATTGCCCTTATAAAATAAAACAAAAAGATCAAAATCAAGCCCTTGTAATCAACAAAAAAACTGGACAGATTTTCTTTAGGCATCTTTACAAGTAAGGATTACAGGGACTTGAATTGTATATTTTGGTAGTTTGTGTTGTAGCTCCCTGTTGGGGGGGATTAACTTTTGGTCTTTATAAAATAGGCATTAAATAGGTGCAATATTTTTTGCTTTTTCCTGAGCATCTTGTTAAAAATCATCCTCCACATTTTTTAAAATTTGTGTATTATGAAGTATTTTTTTATTTAATCTTTATTTAAATCTTGCATACATTCCAAAAAACAAATAATATATAAGAAAAATACCCACATTTGAATCAAAACATTAATCCTATAAGACAGATAAGAAATAATATTGGTTTTGTAGCCCACATTATGAGGGAAGAAAGAGCTGGGCCCACACTACGCATGAATAAAATAAAGAAAAAAATATAAGCAAACAGAACATTCAATCCACAGCTCTGAACAAAAAAAAATAAATAAATAAATAAAAATCACTAACTCAAGAAGGCTTCTAATTAAGCTGGATCTGTAAATACTTAATGCTTCCCCTGGAAAGTCACAAGGTATTTACAGGGGAAGTGCAAACACTAAGCCCCCTTGACCAACACCCTAGTTTTCAGAGCTAAGAATTGTTTACGATGAGACAGTTAAATGAGAGACACTGGGAAAAATAGTAACCTGCTGCCTATAAAAGGGAACCTCCTTTACCTTAAAGTAATTAGCCATAACCACATTTGTATCTATCAAATTTGAGAAGGTAACCACCAAAGTAGCTCAGTCACAAATTTCATCCTAAAATGACTCCAAAATTTTTTAAAAGATCTACAGCATGCTAGAATTATTCCCAGTCTCCCTATAAGCAAACCCCTCTTCTCCCTCCACAAGAGGCCTAGTTATGATATAATAAATATTAGATATCTGGATATCATCAGCATTCCTAAGAGACAGAACTTCTTTAAAATATTTCCTTAACAGAATCATACCAGACAGATAATGGGTCTGAGGAAAGTTTAAAAAAATGTAAGTGCCAAGATAGGAGTGGAGGAGTAGCCTAGTGGTTAGAGCAACTACCTAGTACCCAGAGGATCAAGGGTTTGATTCCCACTGGCACTCCTTGTGACCATGGGCAAGTCACATTGCCAGTCTTTTCTTCCGCGGCAATCTACTTCTAGTGATATATTGCCAAGAAAACCCAAGGTAGCTGGGTCACTATGAATCAACACTGACTTGATGGCACAAAAAAATGTTCTAAGATATTACAACATTATCCTTAGATTGTCTCCTTAATAAAGTTAGGTCCTTCACTATAGCCAAGTTAGTCAAGTAACAGGAATGCAAGAAACTCACATACTATAACTTTCTGATTCAAACTCATAACAGAATCATCTAGTTGCAAACTTTTTCACAGGTAACTGTTAATAAGCTTCACATACCTCCTGGGAGGGGGTAGGGCTCCCAGACACATTAGACATTTTAGAAAAACACAGTGGTTTAGGAATGGACACACCCGTCTCACCAACTGAACAAGCCTTAGCCTTGCCCACATCTTCTCCAGTGAGAGAAGAAATCAGCTCATCAATCCTCTGCAGGTGTTCCCCAGGAGGTAGTGGTGGAGTCCTTTCAAGAGAGCTCAGACTAGCCCCAGACATGAATAGGGATTTTTCAGAGGTCTGAATCTTCAAGCAAGAACCCACAGCAGGAGCAGCAACAAGATGTTTATCCAATGGGCCGGATACTGAGCTCTTAGGTGTTTAAGTTCCATTCATCTTCTTAGTACTGCTCCCCTTGCGCTTACCGACTTCCCTTAGGCATAACTCCCCTCTGCAGGGCAAGATGGAGTGAGCACCCAAGACACCTGAAGGAAAACCAAAAGGCACGCCGCTTTAACCCCTTGCCAGTGGCTACATAGCACATGCCGAGCTCAAAACCACCAGCAAGACAATCGGATCCATGGATGGGTTTGGCTTCCTGACAACAATGTTCCTGCAGCCCAGGGTCTTCCGGGATATAATCCACTAACAGGTTCACCAGAAAGTCCTTTCATCCCCCTATTATATACAATTTTAAACCACCAATAAAATCATTTCTACATGCCAGCAAGATTCAACTGAAAATTATTCAACAGAGACTATAACCATACCTGGAACAAGAACTACCTGAAGATCAAGCAGGGTTCAGGAAAGGGCGAGGAATGAGAGACATCATCGCGGATGTGAGATGGATCCATGAAAAGACTAAAGAATACCAAAAGGATATCTATTTGTGCTTTATCGACTACAGCAAGGCTTTTGACTGTGTAAACCATGAGAAACTCTGGGCCACATTAAGAAGCATGGGTATACCAGAACACCTGATCGTTCTCTTGCGCAATCTGTACATTGATCAAGAAGCAACAGTTCAAATGGAACAAGGAGAAACAGAATGGTTTAAAATAAGCAAGGGTGTACAACAAGGCTGCATACTTTCCCCCTACCTGTTTAATTTATATGCAGAACAAATCATCAGAAAAGCAGGATTGTGTGAAGATTGGTGGAAGACTCATTAACAACCTTCGCTATGCTGATGATATGCTACTGCATCTTAATGTAAAAAAGACAAAGATCATGACAACTAGCAAAAATCAATAATTTCATCATTGATGGAGAAGAAATTGAAATCATGGACAACTTTAACCTACTTGGATCAACTATCAATAAAGAAGCAATAAGCAGTCAAGAAATCCGACGATGGATTGTTCTTGGCAGAATAGCTATGAAAGACCTAGACAAGATTCTCAAGAGCAGAGCTGTCTCTCTCCATACAAAGATTCGACTTGTTCAAGCCATAGTATTTTCAATAACATCATATGGATGTGAAAGCTGGACAGTGAAAAAGATAGACAGGAAGAAAATTGATGCCTTTGAATTATGGTGCTGGCGGCGAATACTGTGTATACCATGGACTGCCCGAAGAACAAACCAGTCGGTACTAGAGGAGATCAAACCTAAGCTTTCTTTAGAAGCTCAGATGACAAGACTTCGACTTTCATACTTTGGACACATCATGCGAAGAAAGAGATCATTAGAGAAAGACAGATAGAAGGTCAACACAAAAGAGGAAGGCCAGCAATGAGATGGATCCATACAATAACAGCAGCTATGGGTACCAGTCTGTCAACAATGAGCCGCCTGACTGAAGACCGAACACAATTTAGGACAACTATCCAGAGGGTCGCCATGAGTCGACACCGACTTGACGGCACTTAACAACAACAGAATCATTTCCTCAGTGATCATAAATTATATGGATGCCTCTCCAGAAATTAGTTGCATGCAAGTTCAAATATATTTATTGCCAAACGTTAAATGTTGCTGATTTTACAAGGGCACATTGTAAAACAACATGCTATTTATGCACACAAGTCCCTATTTAATGTGAATGGGCACTTACGCATGTGCATTGGTTGGTTTCTCGTCTGTAAGCATGTATGTAAGTGCTATCACACACACTTTCAGGAACCAGTTTACTAAACCTTGTTAGCTGTTAACACAGCAGACAACGCAGCCTATCTGGATGCAGTAGCAGTTAATGCAGGGCAACTGCAGATTATGTGGCAATTTTCTGTGATATTTGCTGAAAGTGCATTATCTTCAGGAGTGGGAATAATTAGGGCAGAGTGTGGACGTGTCTTCAATGTGAGTTGACTCCACCTCAACACACAGTAACCATTGGATTTGTACACAGTGCAAGTGCAGCTAACCACAATGGGCAGCATTCCTTGAATCCACAATGCTGCCCAACCGCGTTCTCTGCATTATCTTCTAGGAAACTACTATGCACACTGCAACAGATAATGCATGGCTTTTGCAGCCAACATGGCACTATCTGTACTTTTTTTACCACATTAGCTGCAAAAGCCTAACACAATTTATTAAACTGGCCCCTCCTTGTGGGCATGAACAAGGACAGAGCTAGGGTGGAATGTAGGCGGAGCAAAGTTTACACATGTACGTAAACATAAAATACTACAACTTACGCACCTTTTGGGAAAAAATCTAGGTGTGAGTATTTGCACCTACCTTGGATCAGGCGCAACAGCCGCACTAGGTTGAGGCACATATTTACACTCCTATTCTATAAAGTCTGTATGTATTTAATGAAGTAAACCCTAAATACGCACATGGAAATTATGCAGGAGTTTATGAAATAATCTTCTAAGAATATCATCTCCTTTAACATGCAGTTCCTTCACTGAGGAGCCACACTAGAGAACGCGTTCTTTCCCGTGTCAACCAGCCAGTCTACCCTTCTCCCTCAGTGTTTATATCAACATAAAGTCTGGAAAGGACTGACGCATTCCGCGTAGGACATAATTCTGTGGCTTTTCTCAAAGACACCTGAATGGACCTCAGTACTAAAGCCAGATTTTAAAGGTCACTCAGTGAATTTCTTTCAAAGCAAGCTGACCTTTTGATGTCTTAGCTTTCTTTACTTTCTATTTTCGTCTTTAGCTGTGCACTTTCCTTTATTTTTAGATTTCACATTTGCAATTCAAATTTGTAGAAATCCTCATGAGATATGAGGACAAGGGTGATTCCTAGGTTTGATAATTCTTTGAGGACTGCAAGCCGTCCAAAATACAATTGGTTAAATTTATCCACAGCACTAAGAAATTTGATTATGTTTCTCCTATTCTTTATAAAGGACATTGGCTTCCAACAGTACATAGGATCCCATTCAAAATGCTTACTATTGTAGATCAAGTTTACTACTCTTGTCTTCTGCTTTTTTGGCTAGCCTTTTATAACCCCTTACATTTCCCAGCATACGCTCTTCTACACAACAAAATTTGCTTGAAAGGCCATCTAATCAGGAAGTCTGACTAGAATGCACACATACCTCTTGCTCTAGGATAATAGCTATTACTGTTACTATTATTGATCATTTGTATAGCACAACAAGGCGTACGCAACACTGTACATGTATACATCAGATAGTCCCTGCTCAATAGAGCTTACAATCTAAGCAAGCCTAACACAAAGGGGTGAAGAGATAGCTCTAACACATGTGGGTGATAACAGGAGAGTAAAGGGTTAGGATCCAAAAGGAGCCTCAAAGAGGTTAGCTCTTAGCCCGCATTTGAAAAGGACCAGAGATGGAGCCTAATGCATAGAGTCTGGAAATCTGTTCCAAGCATAGGTGCAGCAAGGTGGAATGAACAAAGTCTGGAGTTGGTAGTGGAAGAGAAGGGCACAGATAAAAGGGATCTGCCAGAGGAGCGGAGTTCCCGAGGAGAGAAAGAGAAGAGAGGTAACATGGAGCAGCAGAGTGAATGCACTTGCAGATCAGTAGAAGTAGTTTAACACTAGAAGCCCCAAAAGGAATTTTACCTAGAAACCCCAAAGTGCGTCAATTGATGCATTATCATGACAACTGCGTTTAGCATGAAATGCAGATGTGAATTAATGTGAAGTTACTTATTTGTTAAATACGTGCAGTATGTGATGTCATAACATGACGTCATCGTGTGTTTATTGTTTGTAATGTCTGAAAACTGTAAACAGTGATTGAGATGCGCCACCCAGTGGGAACATGAATTTATACCTAGAGGCCCCAAAGTATGTCAATTGATGCATCCAAGACAATTGAGTGCATCAATTGACGTACTATGGGGCTTCAAGGTATAAATTAATTTTCCCGCTAGGTGGTGCATCTGTCATTAATTTTCGATGCACATATTTGAACATCTTGACCTTGCTAACAAAGTCATGGAACATGACTGACATGGTTCTAGCAATGACACTGGTATACAACTTCGAAGATGCATTTGCATCAATTGACGCACTTTGGGGCTTCTAGTGTTAAACTAGACATGGACATGGATAGGGAGCTAGTGAAGTGACTTAAGGAAAGATTATGTGAGCCAGCCAACGTTCTCCCAATGACATTAGACTGCAATCGCCACATGAGAAATTCAGATCTGCTTTGAAAACTCATTTTAGGATGGCCTTCCCTCAGTGTCTATACAGTGACAGCAACTTCCCTGCTCTCTGTAACTTAGCCAAGGCTGTTTCTTTCCCATCCATCCTTACATATATTGATTATATCGAGTTCCTTACGTTTCTCTCTTCTGTTCTCTTATTTGTTGTGCATTGTCAACCCCTTATTCTCTCATTTTAATGGTAAACCGCTTAGTTTCTTTTCTGGATTTGTTCTATATCAAGTAAATAATTATTAGGTATAATCACCGTGTGAAAAGGCAAAACAGCCCCTTTAAAAGTCTTCAGTTTATCACTGAGGATACAATTCACAACCAATAAGAATCTAACTAGTCACAAAAGAAAGTAGTAGGGTATAAGAGAAAGAGAGCGCAACAGAAAGTCCTATTACTTAAAAGGTTCCAGTTAACAGAAAGATTTAAACAGAGGCGACACTGGGTGAGCCACCCACACTAAGGGGACAGCTCAAAAAGAGACTCCCAGATGTGCTTTTAGCATTACGGGCTAAGATAGCATTCTCCTTTTCCTTAGAAACATCAGGATATACCATACCTTCATGCTGCGAAACACATCCTTGTGCCTAAATAAAAGGTGCAGGAGCCAATTTGATCCGTCTAACGCAAGTTACAAATCATGATTAGCATCATGGCAATTGCAATCTCCTCATAAGAGTTCTGTACTAAGGCAGTCAGCTCCAAGCTGCCTTGTAAAACCTGGACCAGTTCCATATGCCCTTCTCCTGTCTCCACCACCTTATTCTAAAGAGGATCAAGGTCATAGGCATTGGCAATCAGGTCCGTATTTAAGATTTTGACTCCCACAGGTAAGACCAAACAGCAGATCCCAGAACGTAGGGATGGGGTAGTGTCAAAGATAATTGGAGAGCCAGAAGAGCAACAGAGGAAGGCCACAGAGCCACAGTAGCAACCCTTTGAAACACAACATGGCCCCAAAGAGGAAGGAGGCTCCTCTTTGACCTGGGTATTTGATTCCTTCAGAATTTGGCATCCTAAGCTGCTACCAATTCCTAAAGCCAATCCTGCTGGCAATGGAGGATTCAGAAGTTAACTTTAAGCATGGCACTGCCACCCCTTGTTGTTTCTCTATTTTAATCTCTTAGGCCTCAATTTGTTCTTTGCAATCTGTCAGAGTTTGTTCACATTCCACAATATTTCTCTTTTTCCCTCCCTTAAGGCCCCAGACACTGGGAAAATTTGGTCTGAAAAAAGACAAGCTTAGGCTCTAAAAAGCAAGCCAGATTGTCTACAAAGTGAACTCTGCAGGTCTCTGAATGAAAGATCCAGTAGAGCTAATATCCAAAGGTGTCATCAGTCCTTCTGCCACCCTTCCACACTTCAACAATGACTTCAGCTGGGGAACTCCAAGTCGTAAGACCTGTGAAACCGAGGCGTGTTCAAAGAAATGACATCTCGCCTCGGGTCTAGAGCGTCTTCAAAAAATGAGGGCAAGTCACTATTGGGGGCACATACTAAGCTGCAGTAAAATCAGGGGGGGGGGGGGAGAGAAGATCTTCAGCCGCATCATATCCAGCTTTGGCATTGAATATGCAGCTTGCCCAGATTTGCAGAATACTATCCTGGCAGCTTCCATGGCAAATGTTAGGCCAACCTGTGCTGCGCCTTACTTTTGCCACATAGCCGTAATTGGTCAGCAGCTCAGTATCGCTGCTGCCTGGTTAAGGTCCAGAACGCTCCAATGACATGCAGCATTGGTGCCCGTATATATTCAGCGGCGCTAACCAGATAAAGGGAGCAACACAGTTCAGACATCTGCTAACCGTGTTACTCCCTTTGAATATCAGGCCCTAGGATTTTACTGCAGCAGTCTTTATCCTGCGGCACCTCAGTACCCCAGGTTAGCGATTCCTGTGGTAAAATAATAATGCAGCTTGCAGTGAACACAATCAGTTGCTTTATTCCAAGGGAGGATCAGTAGTCCTGGTTTCCCCAACCACTAGCACCACCAAGTAGTTAAGGCACCCCTCCCAAAATAACCCTTCTCCCCACACATGGTTCCCACTCCCCAAGAGACACCATCAAAGTCCACCCCTCCCCTTTAAGAGCCCCCCAAACCCAAGGCCTCCCCTCCTCCCGGGCCTACCTTAACAATCCCAATGGTCCAGTGGGTCCAAATGGGAGCACCAGATTCAAAATGATACCCAAGATCCACTAGTAGTACTCTTACGATACTACCACCGAGTTTGACCACTAGTAGTAGTACAAGGAGACTACCGCTAGGGGATTGTGGACAGCATTTTGAACCTGGCATCAGCCTGGATGGGAGTGAGTGGCAGCGAACTCCCATCAAAATCCCACTAGATCACCAGGATTGAGTTAAGGTAAGCCTGGGAAGCCTTAGGGTGTAAAGAAATTTGGATCAGGTTTGAGGGAGTCAAAGGTGAGGAGTGGAATTTTGTTGGCATCTTTGAGGGATGGAAGCCATGTGTGGGGTGACTTGATTACTTTGCTATTACAGGAGGGGGGAGGGGGAGGACACATGGGCCACCGATTACACTTAATACATACAGTACAGCCCTTTTAAGAAAGTGGTTAGGAGCATTGAGTTTTGAGCTGGCATTATTTTTCCCTGAATAAAATGCATCTTGTGGTAAATTACCACAAGATGTGTTATTCATTTGAATACCAATTAAGTGTTTTGCATCTCATTAGTATTCAACGTGCATTGCAGTGTCATGTGTTAGGGCCAAATAACCTGCATTTTAACCATAAAGCACTTCAGTAACTACCCCCTAAATCTTTATTCCAAGATTCATTTATTTACATTCTTTAAATATATCCTATTCCAGGAAACCTCCACTCTCCTACTCCTTTCCCCTCCTGAACTTCCTATTAGCAGATGGAAGACCCAGAATTTAAAGGAACAGCTTCTCTTTTGTATAGACACTAAGGTTCCCAACAGTTTACAGCTAACATCATCATCCTCCTCCACCTGGCCTATCTGTGTAAAGATGCCTTCACAGCAGGGTTTCTAACTGGCTCCAGATGTACCCAATGGGCTTAATCCAGTCCTTGGTTTACCCCATTGCATGCGGTTCTGATTTCCTATTGCACTCCATAAGAAAAGCAAGCATACAAGCCCCTGCATGCAAAGGGGTAAACTCAGGACTGGATCAAACTTGTTGGCTGCATCTGGAGCCAGTTAGCAATCGTACTTTGCAGCCGCCTGGATTTGGCAGCAGATCTTACTCTGGTATGAGAGCAGGGTCCTGATGACTGGGAACCTCCACTGCAATTTCACCTGGAGGTCGTCCAAAGATGGCAGTCTTCCAAAACTAAGATGCTAAAGGACCATGCTCGGTGGGATAAGTCCAGCTTTCACTCTTGTATTTACCCATAAGTGTGGAAAATAGGCACAGCGGGAAAAGCACAGAGGAGCCGGAGGCGGCACAGCAGGAGAATCACTGCCAGCGCTCTCTTTAGTCAGTCATTTTGGATCCTCTAACAACTGTTTTTATTACATTAATGTTTTTTTAGTATTCCCTTTACTTTGGATATTTTGCTTCATGCGCACTGCCCTGAGCTCTTATTAGAAAGAGCAAATAAAAATGTATAAATATTGAACAAAAAATTCCATGCCTCTTTTTGGCACAGTGTGCAACTTTTAGGTTGTGCCCATTCTCCTATACACCACATGTGCACAGTGGTCTGTACTGGAAGGTCAAGCCCTGCATTAATGAAACATTCCCTTGATTTTCGGTTCAATTTCCACAACACAATACTTTCTCGGTTCCACTACGGCTTAATTCTATTGGATGCATGACCTCCAACTAGCATCCTGCCAATAGCTGAATGCCTGATGCAATTATAAGTAATCCCACAAAGAGCTGAATAAAGACTCAATTATGGAGTGTTTGGATGCAGGCTGCAGTACTGCTGTTAATCACTACCCCTTATGGAGTCTTTGCAATGCTAACAGAGATTTGGGGAGCCTAATATGAGCAGGACTTCAATTGACTTTCCAGGAATTAATTTTCCCCCCTCAGATCAGTTCTAGAGGAAACAATAATATAAGTTATACTTATTCAAGGATATATCTCTTACAAAGCTAATATGTATGAGCATTTGATAGTCAAAGAGGGTTTGAGGTGGAGAACTCTCCCCTCAACTCTTAAGACCAAAGAGGGTTCCAGTGTCATTTGGATATGCTACGATGAGAGTGAAACTGCATGAAAATGGAATAAAAATAATAAAACAAAGGAGATATAGAAACAGAGTAGAAGACAGCATATAAATGAGAACTGGCTCATCTCATCTGGCTAGTTATACAGATGTAACATATCTTAAGAGGTTAATTTTATAACCGGGCACCTAAGCTGTCAAGGCACAAAGCTATATAAGTTGTACTTATTTTGTAAAGAAAGAATACATAGTAATATAGTATCTGATGGCAGATAAAGACCAGTATGGTCCATCTAGTCTGCCCAGCAAGGTGGCAAGAGTAGGTGCACTTGCCGCTCCGTGCAGGTCACCCCTCCTCATGCCTTTGTTTAGGGGTGTACCCACCGCTCCATGTAGGTCACCCCTATTTGTTGAGATATAAGAGATTGTTATATTTATTTTTATTTAATCCTGTTGCTATTAAGGGATCCACTGCATCTGTCCCATACCATTTTGAATTCAGTCATTGTATTTGCCCCACCACTTCCATCGGGAGGGCACCCCAAGCATCCAACACCCTCTCAGTGAAAAAGTATTTCCTGACATTGCCTTTCAGTTTACCCCCTTGCAGCTTCATGTTATGCCCTCTAGTTTTACAGCTTCCCCGCCTTTGGAATACATGCTGTGATGGAGCGCCTCCTACAGGTGGTCGTCAGTAGCATTAGTCCTCATTCTTGCAGTCTTTTTGACCACCAGGCAGGTCTCCATCTGGAATTCCTGATGTTAGCTCTAACCCTAGGAAAAGGGTTGAAACGTCAACAACATTAATGGGGCTGAACCAGTCTGTCTGTCATTTATTTTATCATCAGAACCTGAGACATCCAACCTCCAGCCACACCATCATGCACTTTAGTCCTGACAGGATTTTTCCTTTTCTCTGCCCAACCATTCCCAGGCTTCTGCTTAAACACTAGTGGTGGAAGGCAACTCAGTGCCACTAAGCCAGTTCAGGTTTTACTTCATCCTCAGGCAAACCTCATGTACAGTTCAATATATTCTTCACACCAGCTAGGTCTCAGCTCAGTTCCTAGCCGGTGGGGCTATTCAGGAACAGAGAGGCAAGTATTTCACCTTTAAACCCTTCAGCCCATGATTCCCTCTGTGATGCACTTCTGCAAAGTACCTTAGTCAATCAGCAGCCCAAAAAAGACTGATGCAGCCCACTTCCTCTGGCATTAAGATCCGGTCCAGGAGCAGCCTGGGTTTTGCTGTTCTTCTCAAATAGTACTTTCTTGGGACTTTCAATCCTCCCATTTGCCCCCTTACGGTGTGGTAATGTCCTCCTCCATAGGATACCAAACCAGAGCTGTTCCCCATGCTAACAAAAGTTTTCATATGCTGCCAAACAGACCCACACTCTTTCTCAGAACTGTTTCTGTTCAATGAGCACTGACCCTTCTCTCTGAGCCACACCCATTGACCCTGTTCCTCAGCTTAGACCCAGTGACTTCTGGGAGATGTAGTCCTTGCTAGAGGCCATATTACACTACCTCTTCCCCCTGAGTTTTAAGGAGGGCAGCCCTTTTTATAGCCAGATTCCCTACAACTCCTGATCTCAATTCAGGTTAGGGAGCAGAGTAATGAGTAGACCCCTGTCTCCTCACCATAGTGCCTATATGACTTTACAAAATTATAAATGCCCGCTCAAACCTGGAACTAAGGTGTCCCTTCTTCCCCCACTTTACATAAGAACATAAGAACATAAGATATGCCATACTGGGTCAGACCAAGGTCCATCAAGCCCAGTATTCTGTTTCCAACAGTGGCCAATCTAGGTCATATGTACCTAGCAGTTTCCCCATAAGACACAGGTTCCATAATGCTTGTATTGGTTCAAGCATTGATATCCTGGGTCCCTTCTTAATAATGGTTTATGGACCTTTCCTCCAGGAACTTGTCCAAACCTTTTTTAAACCCAGCTACACTAACAGCCTTTACTACATCCTCTGGTAACAAATTCCAGAGTTTGATTACACGTTGAGTGAAAAAAATATTTTCTTTTATTAGTCTTAAATAGTTTACCCTGTAGCTTCATTGCATGTCCCCTAGTCTTTCTATATTCTGATAAGGTAAACAATCGATCTACGTTTACCCGTTCCACTCCGCTCATTAATTTATAGACTTCTATCATATCTCCCCTCAGCCGTCTCTTTTCCAGGTTAAAGAGCCCTAACCTTTTTAGCCTTTCTTCATAGGAGTATCCTTCCATCCCCTTTACCATTTTGGTGGCTCTTCTCTGAACCTTTTCTAATAACTCTATATCCTTTTTAAGATACGGCGACCAGAATTGCACACAATATTCAAGGTGGGGTCTCACCATGGAACGATATAGAGGCATTATAATATCCTTTGTTTTATTTTCCATTCCTTTCCTTATCATACCTAGCATTCTATTTGCTCTCTTGGCCGCCGCTGCACACTGGGCCGAGGGTTTTAACATGGTATCCACAATGACGCCTAAATCTTTTTCCTGGGTGGTGGTTCCTAATGTGAAACCTTGCATCGTGTAACCATAGTTTGGGTTGTTCTTCCCTAGGTGCATAACCTTGCACTTGTCCACATTAAATTTCATCTGCCATTTTGATGCCCAGCCTTCCAATTTATCAAGATCCTCTTGCAATTTTCCACAATCCTCTTGGGTTTTAACAACTTTAAATAGTTTTGTGTCATCTGCAAATTTGATAACCTCACTCGTTATTCCACTTTCCAGGTCATTTATGAATATGTCAAAAAGCAGCGGACCCAGCACAGATCCCTGGGGTACACCACTATTCACCTTTCTCCATTGGGAAAATTGGCCATTTAGCCCTACCCTCTGCTTTCTATCTTTTAACCAGTTCCTGATCCACAATAGTACACTGCCTCCTATCCCATGACTCTTTAGTTTTGCCAGAAGTCTCTCATGAGGGACCTTGTCAAAGGCTTTCTGGGACACTTTGGATAAGTGTCCCAGATTTGCCTTGAAAACATCTGGTAACCTTAGCAAAATGACTTATAAAATTACTTAGAAAAGGAGAAAATGACAGCAGCTAAAGACCATCCAGCCTATCCAGTCTGCCCATCCATATCAGTTACTGAGGTCTACTACCCCTCCATCTCTCTCAGATCTTCCACGGCACCTGTCCCGCACCTTCTCAAATTCAGATACAGCTCTTGTCTCCACCAACTCCATTGGGAGGCTATTCCATGCATCTACCACCCTTTCCATAAAGAAATATTTATGCATATTACTCTTGAGTCTACTCCCTTTCACTTCATCCCATGACCCTTTATTCCAGAGCATCCTTCCTACTGAAGAAGGTGATCTCTTGTACATTTATACCAAATGCATGACCCTACATTTTTTAGCAATAAATCTTAGCTGCCAAATACTTAACTATTCGGAACATTTCTATATTCCTCCCTCATGTTATAGACAACTTCCAGGATGACGCTGTTGAAGATTTTGTTATTATCCACAAAGAGGTATAGCTTTCCTGACAGACCTTCTGCAATATTGCTTATGAAAATGTTTAAAAGAACAGGACCAAGGACCAATCCCTGTGATATGCCACTGATGATGTCCCTATCTTCAGAATGACATCAGTTTACTACTACCCTCTGTCACCTGACACTCGGCCAGTTTCTTACCCAGTCAGTCACTTTAGGGTCCATCCCAAGGACACTCAGGGCCCCTTCTACTAAACACTTAGCACGAGCTGTCTGCTGCATGGTCCATTTTATACCTGTGAGCTCTGTGGCAGATAGTATGTGCTAAGCATTAGTAAAAGGGGCCCTCGGTTTATTTATAAGTGGTGTCAAAGGCCTTGCTGAAATCTATGTATGCCACGTCTAGCGCTCCCCCCAATCTCTGGTAAAGCCATGCCGTCCCTTGGATTCCAGAAATCACTCCATCCTCTATGAACACAAAATAGAAATATTTGTTAAGCAATTCTGCTTTATCCTTATCAGCCTCTACGTATTCCTCCCCTGCAACCCTGAACCTCACAATGCCACCTTTACACTTCCTGCTATCACGAACATACCTAGAAAAGGTTTTCGTCCCCACGTTTTACTGCATGGGCTATTTTTTGTCTTCCATTTGCATCTTTGCTTTCATGACTAGTTTACCAGCTTGCCTTTGCTGCCCCAAATACTGTATTGTTTGTCTTCCTCTTTCTGCAATCTCTTATAGTTTATGAAGGCTAATCTCTTTTTCCTACCTTTTCAGCTACTTCTTTTGAAAACCATAGTGGTCTACTTTTCCTCTTACTACTACTACTACTAGGAACATTTTATAGCGCTACAAGGCATATGCAGTGCTGTACAGGCACATGGAAAAGACAGTCCCTGCTCATTAGAGCTTATAATCTAGTTAAGACAACCAACACAACAGATGAGGACAAGATTACATCCATTTAAAACATCAATTTAAGCAAGAAAATGTGTTGTTTGTCTGTCCTAACAGATTGCAAACTCCGTAGAGCAAGCACTGGGGTTTTTCTGGTGTCCTGAGTATGCCTAGTAGTTCTATCAGTGATAAGTAATAGTAAATTTGTGAGGAGATAAAATTATGTATGTTGTTTCACACTGCATGTGAAGGAGTGGCCGAGTGGTTAGAGCGGCAGGATTAAACCAGAGAAGACAGGATTCACTGATGCTCCTTGCAGCCTTGGTCTAGTGACTTAACCCTGCATTGGGTACAAACTTAGATTGCAAGCTCTCCAGTGACTGGGGGAAATACCTGCAGTGCTGACCTGAATGTATCTGCTTTAAAGAGTTACTGAAACCGCATTAGCTAAATGCATAAAAGAGCTACAGATAATTTGGCATCCAAAATGACGCCTAAAGATATAATACTTTTCTTAAATGGAAATGGAAAACCATTAATTTGTATTGGTGAAAGCAAAGGGATAATATCCAAACTCTGAATAACGGCACCCAGCAGGGCAGTGAAGACTGCCTTTGAATCCTAACCCTTATGTTCTTGTATCACCCACATGTGTCAAGACCATCTCTAGTCCCCTCTCTGTTGTGTGTCTGTCTTGCTTAGATTGTAAGCTCTATTAAGCAGGGACCGTCTCCCATGTGTGTATCTACAGCGCTGCATACGCCTTGCAGTAAGTAGTAAATAAATAAATGTTGAAAAGTTCATATATTGATTTGATTGTAAAATGTACCCACAGAACAAAGTGGTGCTAGTTTGTATGGCGACTTTGACCTTCAGTGGCTTTCAAAGTGACGCTTAGCATATGCATTCGATTGGTGCAAAGTTTGCAGAAGTACCCATAGACTTGCAGCTATGAGGGCATCACCTCTTATTACAGGACCAAAAATGCATAGGAGATCATTTTGTAGTGAGTTACATAAAGGTATGCACTATCAACACGCATTAATCACGTATTTCCATGATGTACGCATGTGCTTCAGTCAGATGTCATTCTTGGTGTATGCATATGAGGATGATGGTGTATACTTTTGGAGTGGGTGAGCGGAGGTGGAGCCTGAATTTACATGCATGAGTTATAAAATACTATCATTTGCATGTGTTCTTTACCAATCTAGGTGCCCACATCTATACCAAATTTAGGGCTGCCTTGAGTGCTCGTGCCTAGGTTTGCCGCAAGTATCTTATGATTTACGTCCCTAATTTATAAAGAAAAGTAGCTACCTGTTTTGTTTTTTAATACAGGCATGATTTTACATGCTTCAGAACATGGTTTAAGTTAGATGACGCTCATCGTGCCCATAAGCAAACTTTGCTTGCCTTTTCCAAAAATGAAAAGTAGATTCAATGCCTAAACGTTTTCAGGCAATTGTGCACTGATTCATGCAAAATGCACAGTTCCCTCATTGCTTTTCATCTGGATTCTCTGCACTGCAATTTCAGGCAGGTCTGTGCAGATGCAGACTTGCAATACGAGTACAGATGTACAAACAGATAGGCAGATGGAGACATCCTTAACATTAGGCACCAGTGAAATTCACCTTTAAAAAATCCAATATGTTGCTTTGTTGCAGCAACTCCCAGTGCACACAATGGAAAAACATTGTTTAGTTCTAGCTGAACTTTGTAACTTGTTCAATAATGGATTTGCCTCCTCAGGAAAGAACGTTAGCGGTGGTGGATATTTATTTTGTTATTATTTCATTGGGCTGGGGCGGAAGTTTCATTGTTATTTCATAGGAAAGTTGGTAAAGAACAAGCAGTCCTGTGTGATGATATCAAGAAATGGTCAAGGTCTGGAAATACGGGTGAAATGAAGGGGAAATCCAAACCCTGGAAAAACAAGTCTTCCTGTTAAAGACGGCACTTGATGATGGTAATAGAAAAAAAACAAGTGCAAAAACAGCACTCAGACCTTCTCTCCTTCCAAACAAAATCCCGCATTGCTCAAAACTTCACCAAAGCTCTTTCAAAAGGCCAAACCCCTGCAGATTAGTATATAGAAACTTCCATCTCACAGGTCAGAAGCTGCTCTTTGGTGTGCGGAGAGTTCTGCTTTC
This sequence comes from Ichthyophis bannanicus, assembly GCA_033557465.1. NCBI lineage: Eukaryota > Metazoa > Chordata > Amphibia > Gymnophiona > Ichthyophiidae > Ichthyophis > Ichthyophis bannanicus. The sequence continues at coordinate 742,323,992 of CM066031.1, read as the reverse complement.
CAACAGGCATCCATAAAATCAACTACACCAGCCACAGGCGATGAAAGATCACCCTCTCGTGACTCTCTCAATTCCTTTCTGGGTTACCTCTACTACAACAACACAGAAAAACAATTTCTTGCTGTTATCAAGGGACAAGTCAGCTTACAAAAATTGCAATTAGATTCAATTTCTCTGTGCAACAGGGGAGGTTTGTTTTTGTTTCTTATAGCAAGGAGTGGTGTAAACCATCGATGAAAACTTTTCAGAATTAGGAGTGCATGAAATTGTTTTGTACAGTGGTAAGAGAACTTGGGAACAGTCCAGAGAATGGCAAAAACAGAGGCCAGGATCCCTTGATCCAGTATCTTAGATTGCTTTGCTGTCCATCTTCTCTGCGTTGTTCACGTGGGGGTGTCAGAATGCAGTCCTGGAGAGTTGTAAACCAGCCAGATTTTCAGGATATCCCTAATGGTTTTTCAATCAGGTTTTCAGGATATTCCTAATGAATTCTAGTGAGTAAATCAAAAGAAATGCTGCTAAAATAGAGGATAGTGCGTTTTCTTGAATTAGTGGCTTGCAGGATCTGAGGCAGCATGGCTTTAATAAAGGTAAATCTTATCAGATGAATCTGATTAATTTCTTTGACTGGGCAACCAGAGAGTTGGATGAAGGGAGAGTGCCTAATGCAGTGTACTTAGAGTTCAGCAAAGCCTTTAACACAGTTCAGCATAGGTGACAAAAATAAACTGTGCACCCTTAGGATGGGTCCTAAAGTGAGTGGATAGTTCAGAAAGTGGATGAGAGAGTGATGAAAATGGTAGTGATAAATGGAGCTCCCTCTAAGGATAAGGGCATTACAAATGGTATACCACAAGGATCAGCTCTCGTTCCTTTTTTGTAAGTGATAATGTAGAAGGGCTGTAGGGTAAGTGTTGCCTCATTGCAGATGATACCAAAATCTGCAATAGAGTAGATACCCTAGAAGGTGTAGATTTGTAGATTGCATGAGAAACTATCTAGCAAAGTTTGAGGAATGGTCTAGAATTTGGCAGCTAAGATTTAATGCTAAAAAAAGTAGGGTCATGCATTTGAGATATAAAATCCCAATGGCGTGATACAGTATAGGAGGTGAAGTACTTCTGTGCACCAAAGAAGAGCAGGATCTGGAGCTGATCATATCTGATGATCTTAATCTGGCTAAACTAGCAGAAAAAGCGACAGCAAAAGCCAGAAGATGCTTGGGTGCATAGGGAGAGGAATGGCCAGCAGGAGAAAGGAGGTGATAGTGCCTCTGTATAAGTCTTTGGTGTGACCTCATTTGGAGTACTGTGTGCAGGTCTGGAGACCGTACCTTCAAAGGGATATAAACAGGATGGAGTCGGTCCGGAGGGCTGCCACTAAAATGGTCAGAGTATTTGGGGTTAGTACAGAAGGCCCTTTTGTTGTTCATAAGCTAGATGTATTTGTAGAAATTTATGATGGATTGTTAAAGTGTCACATGATTTATTTTTGTGTTCAGCATTATATTGATCGAAGTGTGAGAAACATTCACAAACAGTTGTGTGCTGTGTATGGAAGTTCTGCGGTAGATAGGAGCACTGTTGGACGATGGGTGAAGAAAGTAAAGGCTTCAGGAAGTGGTAAAACGGAACTGGAAGATCGGCCGCGGTCTGGGTGTCCTGCCTCAGCCACCAGACAAGTTGCAGCGCCCTGCGATAGCTGCCAGCGGGCATTAAAATACTGTAAGCTGTTGCGGTGTGCCTTGCACACACCTTTGAATATCCCAGAGAGTCAATAATTGCCATTGCTCTACCTCTACTGACGGAAATCTGTACGGACAATTCCCGACTCGTGATGCGCCGATCCGCATGAATAATGTCATCAGCGCACTGCAACTTGTCTGGACTGGTGGCTGAGACAGGACGCCCAGACCGCGGCTGATCTTCCAGTTCCATTTTACCACTTCCTGAAGCCTTTACTCTCTTCACCCATCGTCCAACAGTGCTCCTATCTACCGCAGAACTTCCATACACGGCACACAACCGTTTGTGAATGTTTCTCACACTTTCTTTCTCCTCCACCAAGAATTCAATTACAGCTCGTTGTTTGTACTGTGTGTCACTCACAGACACCATTTGAAGGATCACTACCGCCTCGCTATTTGTCGGACGATTGCAAAATTACACACATGTGTCCTTTGAAGCTCCAAGTTACTACCCTTTCAATTTCACACCTCTATCTTCATTCTGGACTGAGAAAAAAACATGTGGGGCATTACTTTCTGAGCAACCCTCATAAATGTTTAGGCTTCCTTTGAAAGTTGCCCAAAGAAAGGGTACCCGCATCTGGTTTTACAGTGGCTGTTTTATTCACTGAAAATGCCAATGTTTGTCCTCTGGTGTCTCCTACCCCCACTTCTGAGCCCACCTACTTTTCTACAGGAAAAAACACATACACTCTTGATCCCTATGAATACTTTTACCCATGTACAGGGAGGGGCAATATTTAGAAACCCAATTTAGCCAGATAAATGCCTTTTGAAAATTGGCCTCTCCCTGTATTGGCTGGAATGTAAGGAGGAAGAAGAGGTCTTCTGTTATTCTGGTCAATAGGGTACATGTGATTGCGTAATAGTAGTTACTATAACCTGTAAGAAATCAGTAGCAAGTTACAAGCATTTATTTTGTCTTCTGTTGACTTGGAAATGGGCAAATGCTGTAATCTGCTCCTTGAAATATTCAGCATTCAAATTCATGCTTTGCTGATCCAGCTTTAGGTGATGATAGATTTTGACTTTTTCTGAACATCTGTTGCCTTGGTCTGGCCTGCCTCCTAAACTGGGATTTGAAAAACACCTCAAATCCTCCCAGAATTAGATCATGATTCTTAGCAAAAAGAAAAAAAAGACTAAAAAAGCACAGAGTACAAACCATTTATTTGATAACACGATATAATCAAGAATGCACACAGACAACATTGTGCATAGAATTTCAAACACTTCCCTGACAAGCATTTAATTCTCTCTCCACTACTTCCCAAGGAAAGGATGTGTTGATTGCAGATGATAAAAAGGTTGTTCTTTCTCAGTGTTTGCCAAAAGATAATGTTATATTTTTATCCTTCTGCTTCTCGGCATCCAATAACTCTTTAAATACCCAGAAGGAAATTGAAATCCTGTCACTGTTTCCTTCTTGCAAAAATTGGTTGCAGCCAGAAAGATGCTGAAATTCGAAGCAGTCCCAGCTGAAAAACATGTGGCAAATGGAGATGAGCAATGTGGCCAGATCTTTAGAATACTGTGTAAAGAAACCCAAAAGCCTTAAAGGTAAAATCCCATCTCTAATGCCGCAGTGTCATGTTACCAACAATGGTCAATCCAGGCCTCAAGTATTTGGCAGGTTCCCAAAGAGGCACAGAGGTTCCACAGTGCTTGTCCAGGGGCAAGCAGTGATTTCCCGGGTTCTCTTTAATAATAATCGTTTATGGATCTTTCCTACAGGAACTTGTCCAAACCTTTATTAAACCCGGCTACACTAACAGCTTTTACTACATCCTCCAGTAACGAATTCCAGAGTTTGATTACAGGTTGAGTGAAAAGATATTTTCTCTTATTAGACTTAAATGGGTTACACTGTAGCTTCATTGTATGTCCTCTAGTCTTTCTATATTTTGATGGCGTAAACAACTGATCTATGTTTACTCGTTCCACTCCATTGATTAATTTATAGACCTCTATCATATCTCCCCTCAGCCGTCTCTTTTCCAAGTTGAAGAGCCCCAACCTTTTAATCCTCTCATCATAGGGTGGAGGAGTGGCCTAGTGGTTGGGGCAGGGTACTTCAGGCCGGAAGGTCGGGGGGTTCAAATCCCACTAGAGGACAGCAACCTTGGGCCGGAAGGACTGGGGTTTCTAGTCCCACAGGTGCTCCTTGTGGTCTTGGGCAAGCCACTTAACCCTCCATTGCCCATGTTCCCTGTAAAACAGTTATCTCCAAGTTATAATGCCCTGTTCAATATAAACCACCTTGATATCATGAAAGGTGGTATATGTTAAATAAACAGGGCATCTTTCCATCCCCTTTACCATTTTGGTGGCTCTTCTCTACCTTTTTAAGGTTCGGCGACCAGAACTGCACACACTATTCAAGACGCGGTTGCACACATTCTGCTCTGGCATGTGTGGTATGGAAGCAGCAGCCTGCCAGTATTTCTCCTGCCTCCCAGTGATGGAGATGTGGTGGGGAAGGGCAGCAATAAGGGGAGGGGAGGGGGATGGGATGGGATCCAGAGGGCACTATATGGTACAGGAAGGGTTGGGAGTAAGGCAATATAGAAGAATCAGAAGACGGTATTATTATTATTTTTACAATTAAGCATTTATATAGTGCTACCAAGCATACACAGTGCTGCACAGACACATAAGTAGACCGTCCCTGCTCCTAGAGTTTACAGTCTAAAAAATGAGCATACAGGACAAAATAATATAATAGGAATAAGGAGCTGAAACACAAGGGAGGGGAATTATGAATCAAAAGTGGCCTCAAAGAGGTGAGTCGAGCTTGGACTTGAAGAGCGTGAAGGAGGAGGTTTGACACAAGGACAGGCGAAGGTTATTCCACGCAAACGGAGCAACAAGGTTAAAGGAGTTTGCCGAAGAAGAGAGAAGGGAAGCCAAAGAGGAACGGAGATCACGAGGAGGGGTATAAAGAGGATATAAGAAGGTGGAAATGTGGGGGCAAGCAAAGTGCCAGAACTCCATTGTACTTGGAGATAAGACCCTAGTGACTTTTAATAGCCGGCTCACACAAACGAGTGGTGGTCTGGCCCTGACTTGCAGCAGGGATATGGGGGAAGGGGAGGGAAAGTTACGGAAATAGGCAAGGGAGATGTGGTATGGCAGAACAAATAAAAGATACTAACACGAAACCACCAATCCAGAGGCAACCTTAGCTGAGTGTGGATAAGGTCCATAAGCTATGGGTGGGGGAGGCAGGGACTCCGGGGGGGGGGGGAGGGGCAAGAATGGAGCTTGGCCATTTTGCCCTCCATTGCAGCTCCCCTGAGGCATCCTGCTCTTCCCATCCCACCCACCCATTAGTCAAGGCATAACTAGCAGGGTTTTAGGCTTTAATGGAGCACATGGCAATCATTAGAAAGGGAGATGTGGTTGTGACCTTTAAGCGATTGTCCTCCTTACCATCTGATACCTCCCATTCCCAGCGAGGCGCGTGCTCCCAGCTTCTATGGTGGGATGCAAAAAGCTCACTATATTGCTTAATATAGAGTATAAGTACTTGCCTTTTATGGGCTAGTCACTTAGCCAGTATTGATCAAGTAGTAAGTACTTTTAATTTTGGTGGAGGGGGGGAGGGGGGAGGGGGGAGGAGGGGTAATAATGCTTCAAGAGCAAATCTCCTCCCCCCAACCCGAGTACATGATGCTGTATGTGATAAATGTTGCAGATGGGCTTCCACGGCCTGAACCTCAGTGCAAGTTTTTGGTTTATGACGTGAGCAGCCCAAGAATCTAGAGTGACCAGCTAGGCATATTGGGCCTAATTTTGTCCCGCACGTACAGCCCCTTTGTACATCTGGTCTGAGCTGGACGTACAAAGGGGAGCACGATTCTGATCCCGCGGGGCACATCTAGCCCCATGGGATCAGAATCGCAATCAGACCTGTACGTGCAGGCTGGAACTGCGATTCAGCCCCGACCTGCACATATGGGCACTGCCCGGATAGCTCAGTCAGGCATTTAAATGGAGCCTCGGCGCCATGGCGTCATGTTTATTTATTTGTATTTATTTTATTTACATTCTCTTATATACCGCGCTATTCTGCATCAGTGTGGTTTACATTGAACAAACTGAAATTACATTGAACAGGGCATTATAACTTGGAGATAACTATTTTACAGGGAACATGGGCTATGAAGGGTTAAGTGGCTTGCCCAAGACCACAAGGAGCACCTGTGGGACTAGGTTGCATGGCACTGCGGTTCCATTTAAATGCCACGATGCCAGCCTCCTAAAACTAATTTATTCCCCGCAGCCCAACCCCCAATTTGACCTCCTAAGTCCAGAGTCGGGCTGCAGGGAATAAACTCTGGCCCCTCCCCCCCCCAGCCCCTTCCGCACCCCGGACTGCTAAAAAAAAAAAACACCACCAGGGAAGTTATTCCACCTCGAAGGTGGAATAGCTTCCCCGGCCATTTTGCTGTCCCTGGATGTAGAGGGCCGACATCAGAATCAGCCCTCTACGTCCAGGGCCAACGCCACCCACAACCCGCCCACTCTCTGCCTCCAGGCCACCACTTACCCGCCCCCCAACTAACTTCCCCGCACAAATAGCGGGAATGGACGTCTCAGAATAACCCTCATTCTGTATTAGGTAAGCAATGCATGTAACTCTGAGTTATTATTCATCTGTTTTTGTTCGCAAGTTATGCTGCAGCCATTGTAATACATTCCACCATTCTGCTATCAATGAACTTGTGAGGCTCCTCCTGCGCATGTATCAAGTCACAGGGGGTGATGAGCAAAGGGCTGTAAACAGTGCAGAGAGGGACATGGGGAGGGGGTGGGCTTTGGGAGGGTCAAGGGAGTGGGGTGAAGAAGGTAGGTCTAGATTGCATAGGCGTAGGCACAGAATACTCCCTGCCCAGATTGTGTGTGCGTTATTGTGCATTTAGTTTTTAGTACACCTTTAAAAAAATCATTGTCTGCAAAACTGATTTATCATACACTCAACAACTTAGCACACCTTAATTCTTTAGTTAGCGTGTGATAAATCAATCTAGTGCACATTAAAAATTCCCTATTAAAACAGATATGTGAAACTAATCAAAAAACACCCAAAAATCGAGAAAAATTCATGAAAAAAAATAAAAACTAACTGAATATCTCTTGCCTGTGCACATCCTTGTGGCAAGCAAGATAACATCTGTGCTTACAAAGAAGTAGGCAGCCGTAAGGGGGGCGACAGGCAGCTTTGCAATTGTGAGGTACTAAATTTCTGGCCCCAATACAAAACGTTTTTGCATGGTTGCCTTAGATTAAACTAGTTCTTCCGTGATTACTTTAATAACTACCTCTACATGCCAGACTGTGTAGAAAATACCAAGCAGAAAAATGAAACATTAATAAATTTCCAGTTTTCTGGAGAGGAGCCTCATAAACTTTACTGCTGGCACAAGACCGGAATCCTTATTAAGAGGTGGGACTAACAGGAAGAGAAGACTTTCTCAGCAGGAAAAAAAGCATCATTGATAATTATTTTTAGGGAAACCTTAGAGCAGAGCAAATGCAAAGTACAACAAATCTTCCAGTTCTTTACTAGAGAGATTTAAAACTATTTGTAATGAGAGCATTAATTGTGAGTATTAATATTTTTGGCTTTCTGGGAAAATTTTAAAAAAACTACAGTTGTAGATATTATGATTGGAGAACATCTGTTGGTCGAAAGAGGTTCAACACTGTGGCAGCTGGGCCATATTTTAACACCATTCCCAATGAAAATACCATCACAGGTCTTTCTCCTTCAGTTTTCTCTCCCTGCATGCTATGGTCTTCTCTTTCTCTATCTTTTCCTTGTTTTTAATTGGTCTCCCCAGCTCTCTTCTTCCTATCTCTTTCTCTTCCCCAGTTATCAATTCATTTTCTTGGCTTAATAATAAGATTCACAACCACCATACCTTTTAAAACAAAATGAATAGAATACATATGCTAATTAAGCAATAAGACACGCTGGGGTGTTCATTGTTTAGCAAAATGAAACCATTTCAGTTGCACTGTGTGGTATCAGGTTAAATAGAGACTGTCTTCAGGAACTGGAGAAGTGCTGATATCCAACTATAACCTATACTCGAGAGTATCTTACTGGATAAATAAAAAATAAGCTCTTTTATCAACTATTATTAACTCTTTCGGAACTGCGGAAACTTTCAGAACTGTGGTGGAAAAATAAAGCTAGATGATATTTACCTAATCCACAGGTTGGCAAACCAAGTTGGTGATCGTGAAGATTCCAATTTAGTGCTCATAAAACAAAAACGGACGCACCTTGATCTGCCCCAACCTTCATTTTTCTCTACATCGCTAAAGAACAAAGAGGAGCAAATTATTATTTATTTGTTTAGAATTTGAAAATGTTTTTTTATAGAGATGGGAATGTTGGGAAGTTTACCTGGTTGAAGAGAAGACTATCTAAAGACCCATGGTGTTACACATAAGTATTAACAGCAGTGAACAATTCCATTGCATGAACTCTTCTTATCCTTTCATAATTCCATGTATTTATTTGATATTTTTATGCACCATATTTCAGGACCTGCTCAAATTAATAAACAGTATCATATAAATAATCAATAACACATTGAACAGATAAAAACGTTTAAAAAGCTAACGTAATGTGGCATGAAACGCTATCATGTCATGATGTCTGCCCTTAATTTAATTTCATCAACTCTACATTTCTACATCCCAATAGTCCTTCTAATATGCAGGGAACATTGGCAATCTTCCTTATTTCTTCCTAAATTGTCAAGTGTAGAACTTGCTGTGGGCTATACTGTAGAGGTGACTCTCTACACGTCCCCTAGTTGTCACATCTGCAATATGGCTTACCGGAATTACAAGGATCTCTGAATCTATTTGACATGGAGAAGTGTTTCAGGGAAATTGACTTATAAAAACATGTTGACCAGGAAAGTCAGATGAACATAAACACCTTGTCTTTAAGTGGTGAGAGAGGTAAAGTGACTTCTGTTTAGTGATTCCATAGATGTCTTTTAAATACCAGCTATTACACTGAGGGAGGAAGAGTGGTCTTCTGCAATGTGTCTATTTGTTTATTATTTATTTGTTTTACATTTTTTATATACAGCATTTCCTAAGGTCAATGCGGTTTACATTAAACTAACATTTTAAATTTTACAAGTTTAAAGTTAAAAGGAACATACAAAAGCAGTTAACAGGGTAGAACGATCAAAAGAAGGTATTTTGGATCTAACTTATAATACGTGATTATGCTTACTTGGTATAAATATAGAGAATAAATGTGATATTTAGTGGCAGACATAGGGGCTTATTTACAAAGCTGCGGTAGCGGTTTCCGATCATTATCAGAGCCGCGGCCCCATTGAAATCAAGCCCCATAGTGTCTAAAACTAGTCCTGGAGAACCTGCTAGCAAATCTGTTTTTCAGATATCTGTTTCATGCATATTTCATAGAGGATACCCTGAAAACCGCACTAGCTAGAGGGTAGTAACATTGCATCAGACCAACCCTCCCTCCTCAGTGAATTAGCTTCTGGTAGACAGGCAGCATATCCCTCTTTGATTGCACAAAGAGTACGCATCACTGTGATATCAGTGCATTTCCTCTCTCATGATTCAGATATTAGTCACATCCTAAAAGAGAAAGGAGTGGAGGAGTAGCCGAGTTGTAAGATCAGGAGCCTGGGAGCTAGAAAGACCAGCGTTAAAATCCCACTGGTACTCCTTGTGATCTTGGGCAAGTCACTTTGCCTTCCATTGCCTCAGGTACAATTTAGACTGTTAGCCCTCTAGGGAGAGGACCTGAATGTAACCTGCTTTAAATTACTATTGGAAAGGTATGAGCAAAATACTCATAATAAACAAATGAGTGTTCTCTGTAAAGCAATATTCTGAGAGAATCTCTAGGGAAATTCATTAGGGCAATTTGTCTGTGGCAAGCTTCAGAGGAGAAATTCGAAACAGATCTTTTGCCTCTGGTCACTCCAATCTTCCAGGCAGCCAGAAAAGAAAAATGAGCAGCAAATCCAGCCCTTTTGCTTTTTCTATAAAACTCAGAGGGGTCAATATTCAGGGCTGGTCCATCCACTAGGCAGGCTAGGCAGCCACCTAGGGCGGCAAACCTCTGTGAGCAGCACGATATGGTGCTCATGGCAGGCCATGTGCTTCGGCATACATGGTCTGCCACTCCTTAACCCCCACCGACAGGAAGTCATCTCAGTGTGGGGTCAGAAGTGGCAGGCCATGTGACAGAATCAGTGGCAGTGGGAGCGGCGTGGCATAGGGGGGCAGTGTGGTGTGGCAGGAGAGCGGCATGGTCGGGGCGGCAGAAACCCTTGGGCTGGCCCTGTCAATATTCAGTGGCAGTGGTCAGCATTTTAAAAGTGTCTGGTCGCTGCCACTGATACTAGAACCAGCTATTCAGAGCCGTAACCTATCTGGTATCCGGTTTTGCCAGCCACACATTTGCTATCCAGTGAGCATTAATATTCAGCCACTAACCAGATAGTAAAAACTGCATAAAGCTAAGAGAGCCATTGACCTGTGTAACCTTATGTGTTATACCTATCTGGTTAGCGGTTGAATATCGCTACTAACCAGCTAGGCACTGAGACCATCCCAGCTGTGCCAACAGACTGCTCTGAAATAAACCACACATTTCTAAGGTCAGTGGCAGATCCTGCTTACCGTCTAAAGTCTAAACCCTTTTGAATATCGACCCATGTGCTGCCGAGTGTCATGAACCGCAAACAGGCAAGCTCCTTTGCTTAACTGCTTCAAATGTTCATGTTTATGTTTATTAGTTTTGATATACCGCCATTCAAATTATAACAAAGCGGTTTACAGAGTAAAATACAAAAAGGAGGCCAATAGGCCGGAAAAGGAAAGGAAATTACAATGCGAAAGGAAATCACTCGAGACATGTAACACAGTGACTAAGAGCAAAGGGAGTGAGAAAGAGGAGGAAAAGGGTAATGTCACACAGGAGGAGAAGGGAGTTCAAAAGCAGTGGAGAAAAGGTGGGTTTTCAGGTCTTTTTTAAATGTGGTAAATTGCTGTTCGAGTCTGAGGGAGATGGGGAGGGAGTTCTATAGTGCAGGACCGAGAAAGAAGAAAGCGGATGAGTGGGTGGTTTGCAGGTGGGCACGAGAGGGGGAAGGGAGGTGAAGACAATTGACATGCAGTGACCGGAGCGAACGGCTAGGAGTATGGGATTGAATAAGGGTCTGCCAGGTATTGTGGTGTGTGGGTGTACATGACGTGATGGACCAGTGTAAGAATCTTATAACATATATGAAATTCGACGGGAAGCCAGTGAAGGTGAATCAAAAGGGGAGTGATGTGATCCTGGGGAGAGGAGTGAAAGATAAGGCGTGCGGCTGTATGCTGAAGGTGTTGCAAGCGATAGATTTGCAAGCGTGGGAGACCAGCCAGAACGGAATTACAGAAGTCAACGTGTGATATGGCCAGAGAAAGAAGAGTAGTGAGAACCTGAGTGGTGAGAAAGGGGCAAATGGCGCGAATTTGATGAAGAAAGAAGAATGAGGTCTTGGAAACATGTGAAATGTGATCCCGGAAAGTGAAATCAGAGTAAAAAAGAAACAGGAAACTAGTGGAATTGGTGAGTCAGCAAAGGAGGGTGCAACCAGAGGAGAGGGACCACCAAACATGAACCAGATAGCAAGTGTCTTAGGTTCAGATGAAGACAGTTAGTGGTAAGCCAGTCAGTAACAGCAGAAAGACAGGAGTTGAGGGGGGTAAGATCAGGAGAAGTACGGTGGAGAAGGACCAGATCGTCAGCGTAATAGAAAGCCGAAATCCCAAACTGTTGAATCAGGAGTGCTAGTGGTGCCAGAAAAATACTGAGAAGAAGGGGTGCCAGAACAGAACCTTGAGGGACACCACAGGGCAGTGGAAAGGAGTCAGAAGTGATGGCTGGGGCAGATGAAGAGACAACGGCATAGGAGCGGGAAAAAAGCTAAGAGTGAAACCAATGATGAACCGTGCTGCAAAGGCCAGCCTCGCGTAGACGAGAAAGAAGAAGTGAGTGGTCGACAAGGTCAAAAGCTGCAGAAAGATCCAAGGACACTGCCACCGAGAAATCACCACAGTCATGAGCCACATGACGTTCATTAAGAAAAGCTATAAGAACAGTCTCCACGCTGTGACCAGGCCGAAAACCTGACTGACGGGGATGAAGAAAAAGGGTGGAAGCAAGATGATGTGACAATTGTGCAAAGACCGCTTTCTCCAAGATCTTAGCAAGGAAAAGAGAGGTTGGAAACAGGTTGGTAGTGGGCAGGAAGCTGAGGGTCAAGTGAGGGTTTCTTAAGGATGGGATGGACACGAGTGTACTTCCAAGAATGAGGACAGACCCCGGCGGAAAGACGTGTTAATCATGGTGAGGACATAGGGGGATGAGAGCAAGAGAGGGGGTAAGGAGCCATGAGGAAGGAATAGGATCCAGTGCACAGAATGTCTTATGAGAAGAGGATATCAGATTCATAAGCTCAGAGGTAGTGATTGAATGAAAGGAGGCCCAGGTATGTGAAAGTTGAGAGATAGGAGGAAGGGAGAGAGGAGAAGAGATGGGTGGAGGACAATAAGGCAAAGATGCTCTGAGATCTAGAAATGGAAAGCAGCAGGGGGCCTGTTTACTAAAGTGCAGTAAGAGCTTTTGCACTTAGGCTGTATGCTAACATGTGGCCAGAAAATGTCCTGCAGTTAGCACACAGGGTATGGAACTCTTTAAATGCATCAGAAAATAAGACAGATGCACCTGTTCTATCTGCTGAGGAATTTAATGCTAAGAAAAACAAGTTGAAAAATGCACACGGTGTGACATAATGGCACATTTCTTCTTTCTTCCATTCACAGACTCAGGCATGTGTGTGTGCAGGACTCAGTGGAAACAGCCACGGTAAAGTGCATTTTATTAGCAGGGGATGTGTGAGTGGACAAGTGAGCATAATGTGGGGAGTGACCGATGGTATATGTGTGCTGTGTGGGTGTTCCTGTATATCAGTGGTATGATGTGGATACTGTATCTCCATGGGCAGAGTTTGGTTGCTTATCCATAAGGACATGAACATGGGATGTCAGAGAGTGGGGGATGTGTGTCTGTCTGTGTGTGATAGATGTCTGTGCTGAGTATGCATGTTTGTAGGCACTGGTATGGAGAGCTGTGTAAGTATTTCTGTCATGAGGAGGCGGGGGGGGGGGGTTAGGGACTGTTCATGCTTCCATTGAGTCTGCATTTGTACGTATCTATGTCTGTGTGTGAGTGTGTGCATGTTGGCAAAGTATCTTGGGGCTGTGTTGTATGTCATGGGAATGGCATGGGAGTTGTGTGGTTTATTTGTGTGTGCATGTCATTTGCTGTATTTGTGTGCCAGTCTGCGTGTAGCGGGCTGTGCACATGTTGGCAGTGTGTCTTGGGCAACCTTTGTGTGTCTGTATGTGTTGGGCCATGTATGTGTTGATAGTGTGTACTGGGCACTTGTGTGTGTGCCGGGGCTGTGCATGTGTTGGCATTGTGTATTGAGGGGGCCTGTGTGTCTGTGTGTGCCGGGGCTCTGCACATGTTAGTGATGTGTGTTAGGGGCTTGTATGTGCATGTGTCATGGAGGGTGTGTTGGGGTGTTTGTGTATATATTTATAAATAATCATGTGGGTGTTGAATGGTAACTCAGATGAGCAGGGACTGTCTCTTACATGTATATGTGCAGTGCTGCATACACCTGTAGCACTATACAAATCATGAGTAGTAATAGTAGTAAGTATGTGTGTCATAGGGAGGTCATATGAGGTGGTGTGTATGTAGGTGATGGGACTATTAGAGTGTGTGTATGTGTGAGCATCATATGGGATGTCAGGGTATGAGATGGGTGTGTGTGTATATGTGTGAGTGTCATAGGGTATCATGATTGTGTGTGTGTGTCTGTGTGTGATGGGGTGTCAAATGATGCACAAGTGTTTGTCATGGAGGTATTGGATACTGTGCTGTGTGTGTCATGAGAGTGTCGGGTGGTATTAACCTGGAGGTATTGGGTAGTGTATAGGTGTGTGTTATGGGAGTCATTGGGTGGTGCGCATGTATGTGTCATGGAGATATTTGGTTGTGTGCATGTGTGTCATGATGGGTGTTGGGTGGTGTGTTGGTGGAAATGCAGACTTCTCTCTCTTGTACTTTTCTCTGTCCCCCTGTACTCACTCACTCTATCTCCCACCATCTTGAACTATTTCGCCTCCCTACCTTTCGCCATACTCCCTCCATCACTGCCACCTGTCCATGTACCTTCCCTTCCTTTCTTTTCCTGTCCTCCTCTTCACTCCCTCCCTCCCTCCCCTTCTCCCTTCTTGCATTCTTTCAATTTCCATCCTTCCCCTCCACGCTTTCTTCTCTCTGCACTTCACACTTTCCCTCCCTCTTCTCTCTAACCATGCTCACTTCCTTATGCTCTCTTCCTGTTCAGCCCTCTCTTTTCCGTCCTTAAACCCTACCCCTTCTTTTGCTCAGACCTTTCACCCCTGCCCTGTCTAGTCAATTCGTCATCAGTAACCCTACCCCTCAACCTGCCCAACTTGCTCTCTAACCCTGTTCCCTAGCTTATGCCCTGCCCCACTCAACCCCTTCCCTTCACTGACAGGCTAGGGCATGGTGCTGGGGGGGGGGGGGGGGGGAGCTGGTGACTCCTGCTAAAGCTGGCGGAGAATATTGGGCCCTTTATAATAAATTCTACAATTTTGCCCAGCACTGACATCAGGTGCACTGGTGTGTAATTTCCCAAATCAACCCTGGAATTCTTTTTAAAAATTGTTGTAATGTTGGCTAGCCTCTAACCTTCAGGTACTCTGCAGTGTACACCATCCAGTCTAGGCAATTTTCTACTCTTTAGCTTCTCTATTCAATTTATTACGTTTTCAGGTTCATTGAATTCATGCAAATCGTCACCATTAAATACTATTTCTGGCATGGGCAGCTCCCTTGTATCTTACTCAATTAAGACGGAAGCAAAAAATTCATTTAATCTTTCTGCTATTTATTTATTTTATTTATTTATTTACATTTTCTTATATACCGCACTATTCTGCATCAGTGCGGTTTATATTGAACAAACTGAAATTACATTGAACAGGGCATTATAACTTGGAGATAACTATTTTACAGGGAACATGGGCTATGGAGGGTTAAGTGGCTTGCCCAAGACCACAAGGAGCACCTGTGGGACTAGAAACCCCAGTCCTTCCGGCCCAAGGTTGCTGTCCTCTAGTGGGATTTGAACCCCTGACCTTCTGGCCTGAGGTACCTTGCCCCAACCACTAGGCCACTCCTCCACTTCTATACTATGCTATGTCCTTATCCTCCCCGAGTGTCCCTTTTACCCTGTGATGATCTATTGGCTTCCTGCTTATAATGTATATGAGAAAGCTTTTATTATGAGTTTTTATCTCTATGGCAAGCTTCTTTTCAAATTCTCTTTTTGCCTATCTTATTAATGTTTTGCAGCTAACTATCCAGTGCTTATGCTGTTTACTTTTTTTTTCATTCAGATTCTTTTTTCCATGTTTTAAAAGATGATCTTTTAGCTTTAATAGCCTCTTTCACCTTAACTTTTAACCATACTGGCTATTGTTCAGCCTTCCTTTTTTAAAATGTGGAATACAACACATGCCTGATTTAAACTCAACCTTGGCAGCTGTTCCTTTCATCTTGTTTTGCCATTTTCATCATTTTAGTTAAATGCTAAAGCAGTAGATTTTCTTAGTGTCTTCACTCCAGTCATTAACTCAAATTGATCATGCTATGATCACTATTGCCAAATGGCCCCAACATTGTTACCTCTTGCAACAAGCTTTGCATTTCACTAAGGACTAGTTCTAAAATAGTTCCTGAATCAGTTGCTCGATGAAGCAGTCATCTAGTTCATCTAGTAACTTCAGCAGTGTTGAGGGTGTCCTTGGATTAGTCTTGAGGAACATTAAGAGAGACTATAGGGTGATGCTGGAGAAGAAGTAAAAAGCACTCAGAGGGCTCAGAGGATCTTGCTAAAGGATATAGAGCAAGTATCAACATTGTAAGCATGGGTTTGGTTTTTCCAGTTTGTGCCTAGAGCAGAACCAGATTCAAACAAATGAGTATCAGTCTGTCATTTGGAGGAAATCATTGTGCCAACTATATTTAACTGTGTGAAGACAGTCAAGCAAGAAGCGCATGACTTGTGAAAACAGGCTACCACGGCAGGAGGCCATTTCATGGAAGCGGCTATTAAGCACTTTACTGTTATTAGTCTCTATAAAGATCAGATTTATTTGCAGTGAAACATATGCTGGCCAGCAGCTGTTATTCTCGAGGAATAAATGACCAAACAATTATTTCAAAACAGACACAGTCAAGGTTTGATAAACCTGAATACGACCTTCAGATTTAATGCTGCGATAGAAGAGGCTTGGCTGTTGAGAGCTCAGACTTCAGAGAAGGAATTGGAAGCAGAGACCTAGGGTTGCCACCTTAACTAGATCAAACCCAAAGATGCCATGCCAGTTTGGAGTTTGCATTCACAGAAATGTATTTCTCTAGGAAATGGATTACATTTCCATGTATTTTAAATTTTTTTTTTTTTAGTGCTGACTTCTGGCAACCCAGCTGCCTCTGGGTTTTCTTGACAGTGGATCACCAGAAGTAGATTGCCAGGCCTTTTCTTCTGAGGCAATGGAGGGTAAAGTGACTTGCCCAAGGTCACAAGAAGTACCAGTTGTGATCAGACCCTTGATCTTCTGGGTAGTGGGCAGTTGCTCTAACCACAAGGCTACTCCTCCCCAACATTCCATGTAGGCAATGGGACTCATTCAACCTTTCCAGAACAATCTGGATTTGGTGGAAACCCTCTGGATCTCAAGATAGCATGGAGTTATAGTAGCAACAAAGATGGTATTAGTCCCTTAAACACTGCACAGCATTCACCAAGTTCAGAATATCTTCATGCTGTCTAATGCATTCTGGCATTTACAGGCCTTTATTTTCCTATTTAGGATGACATATCCCGAAAGGCTTTTGGTTAGAGACTGAAAAAAAAATGGATGAAAATAATTCAGGTGTTAATGGAAGCATCTGGTTAGCTTAGCCAATAGAAGCATGGTTGAAGTCACGCAAAGCCCTATCTTTATTTCTGATGAAGAAAAGGTTCTGAAGCACAGTAGTCACTGAAAACGGCATCCATTTCTTTATCTCTGCATACTGTCTACCCTCTTCCATGACACACAAAACCTTTCTGAGGTGTGGCTTATCCTTCCTTGAATGCGCAATGCAGTCATCTGCCCACCCTTCCATAGGCACCATCTTAATTGCTGATACTCCATATTATAAAAGTGGCCCCACAAAGAAGTGTTGCACTGGTTGCCAGTCTTTCAGCGGATTAGGTTCAAAGTATTATTTATGATGCATAAGACTGTTCAGAAGAAAACTTTTCTATTTATGGTCTCACATTCATTTCTGTAGTCCTACATGAAATCTATGATCTGCCAGTCAAACTCACCTACAGATTCCAGGAGATAATAATCTGGCAACTACTAGTCGCAGGGCCTTTTCCTGTAGGAGTCTGTCTCTTTGGAAACAGTCAAAAATGATTGATGATCTTCTTATGTTCCATAAACATTGTAAAACATGTTTTTGATACAGTTTGAATAATATGGGACTATTTAATTGTAGGACACTGCATTTGATGATATGTGGTTGTTTATCCTATTTTTATAATGGAGGATTTTTTCTTATCTTTTATTGATTTTATATTTGTAAATAGCCCCAATTTATTAATAAGAGGTAGTAGATCAAGTTTTAATAAACTATAACTATAAACTATTTTAAATCATTGTCTAGTCCACAAGAACATATGTAAAAATAATAACAATAATTAAAGAGAAAAGAATGCTCATAGTGTTTTACACAACTTTATCCATCTAAAGATAGACAATATACTAAGATCTATGATGGTGGCAGGACCATAAGAGTGAATGTTTCCCTCTGAAGCCAGGTCCCCTTCATCTAAGACCTAAAGACTAGTTTATGTCCTATTAAATTTCTCTGGCTTTTTCGTGATCTGGTGTTCAATCCTTGCAGTTCCCAGCAAAGATTGGACAACTGCCACTTTCTCCATATCCAACTGCCAGTTTGCGTTTTGAATTTCATGATCCTTCCATACCAGCTATGGAAGGTATGGTCAGTGGTCCCTCTGCTCCAGCATTGACTGATGGTGTTACAGTGACCTGTACAGCAGGAGGGGAGTCCAGTGCAGCAATCGCTATGAGATCTAGCACATTGAGGGATATGGTAGTAAATTTAAAAGAGCCACAGAAGTCCAAAGGATGCCAGGAGATGTCTTCAGCTAACAGGAGTCTGCTCAAGTTTGTGGGAGCCAGGAGTTTCTCGTTATTCAATGGCAGGATTGATCTCGAGGCCTAATGTAGTCTCTCAGGTGGCTTCTCAACTAATCTTGGTGTGACCCAAGGAGTTTACTTTCAAAAGTATCTGGGAAGATATCTCTGGACTGGTATAGCATATTTCAGGGTAGCTAGATAAAGTTGCTACTATGTTCAAAGTCCAGGAGACTGGTATCTCTTACTTTAAAAAGTGTTTGGACATCCTGGAGAATAAGGTAGAGAAAATACAAAGAAATGAAAAACTTGTGGTTAAATACAATGTGCTGCTTCCTAATAAGAGACTATAAACCATGTAAATGCCTTTCGAATATCGGGCCCTGTAATTCAAATACAACATAATAGTAATCTATAGAAAAAAATGTATGGCTAAGAAATGATTAAATAATAGTCTGTGAGATGTGTTTTCTAGGAAATGTCCCAGCTAACTGCATTCTTGAGTAATAAAAGTGTGATGGAATCACCTGGGCTGAACCACCAGTTCTAAGTGTACTAGTTCCCTGATACCGCTCCTTAAAAAAGCGGCATTCATATTATAGCCTGGGATTTTGTTCTACTATTGTACTGTATACCACTTCAGAGGGATTGTGTATAGATAGCGAGCCCTTCGGGGACAAGGGAAAAAAAAATATATATACAGTTCCTGAATGTACACCCCGCTTTCACTAGTTAAATAAATAAATAAATGTATTTATCCTAATTTATTAGTTGCCCAGTTTTCATATAAGCTTATCCCAAAAGTTATTTAAGAAATGCATGAAATCAAATATATTTAATCCATTTTTGTGCCCTTTTTTGGCATGCTTTACTGTTGTGTTTCTCAGAACACTCCCCCCCCCCCCCCCAGCTAATGTGGTTCTCAGGATATCCACAATGAATATTCATGAGATAGATTTGCATACAATAATGACACATCTATCCCATGGTTATTCATTGTGGATATTCTGAAAACTAGACTGGCCAGAGGGATTCTCTAGGATTGATTTGACAGCAAACGCTTTAAAGTTAATATCCTAACCCTAAGTCTAATTGCCATGTGTTTTAGAAATCCTAAACATATGAAAGTTCCAATTTAAAATGTCTCTGGGTAGAGAATAATGCAAATTTTCTTTTTGTCGGAGACTTATTCAAGAGAGAGGCAGGAAAACTGCTCACCTCTCGCTGGAGAGGCTCCTTTTTAATTTAAATTTATTTTAACTTAAATGCATCTAACTTATCTGATGGAGAAATGCCAAGTTTCCAAAAATCCTGTTAGCCACCAGCAAAAACGACGACGTGCATGTTTCGGACCAGTCACAATTTTGGTCCTGCTTCAGGTTTGCATTGATCTGACAGGCATAGCTTCAATTTTAGAAAAAAACCAAAATCCACCCATAAACCTTTTAACAGGATGACGTCTGACGTCACACTGATGTAAGGGGCTAATGCAGCCAATAATTCGCAAGGAAACAATCCACCACCAGGAGGGACCTTGTCAGCCCATAGCCCATATGCATGGTAGGAGCAGTAACATAAAAAGTGTAGTAAGTTCTTATATTTTCTACAACAAACTAGACCATTCTAATTGTGCATTCAAATTGAAGAGGACCATGGTACCCAAACAAAAAATACAACATTGCTCCAATTTTTGCAACTTATATATCCGATCACCCCCTCCCTCCCCCAGGGATCCAGAGGTACATTATCTAGCACGCGCCATCTCAATTGATCAAAAGTGTGTCCCATAATACCATAATGTTCCACAGCTGGAGCAGACATTGTTTTTGTTTGGAGTCGCGAAGCATTGTCACTGAGTCGTGTTTTTATCTGTCTAGTTGTATGACCCACATAATATAGTCTGCAGGGGCCGTACAACCAGACCCTGCAAACTATATTAGGTAGACCACAAATGATGATAAGCATGCAGTATGCTATCGAGATTCTACTTGTCGGTCCCTCTTTCTGTCATGCCATAATAATCCCTCAATAGCAAAGGTACAAAAACGGCATTTGCCACAAGCAAAGTGGCCAGGATTATCATTAAATCAAATTGGTCTGGGAGGTCACGTGATGCGTGAGTAAGCGTGGACGCTTCCCGCTTGCTCCGGGGCAGCCACACTGATAAATCGGCATTAAAAACCGGCTAAAAGCCTCCCATTTACCCCCCGTATTTGTGAGAGGGTGTCTGAACCTTACAGCTACCTGTGCTTGGAAGCGGGAGTTGCGACTATGCCGTTGGCACCGAAGCGGGAGCGAGAGAAGCCTCACAAAGCTGGGCCTACCGCGTTGCTGTCGTCGCAGCCGGCGTCCCCGGGGGGAGAGAGTGTTGACTCGGCCCCAGCGGAGCTCGCTAAGGAAGTGGTCAAATTGTTAGACCCCAAATTTGATATGCTTATGAAGAAGCTAGACGGTATGGAGGATTCGATGACCGAATTTGGGAAGCGTGTGGACGAGCTGGAACAGCGTGTTGCAAGCTTGGAAAGCGAGGAGGGGCGCCATGAGAGAGCAATGGCCAAGCATGTGCAACTCCTGCAGGAGATTCAATTAAAGATTGATGACCTCGAAAATCGATCGAGGAGAAATAATCTTCGTATCTTGGGCATCGGAGAGGACAAACCAGAGAGAGAACTACTAACTTTCTTGGAGTCCTGGCTTCCGGAGGCATTGGGACTGGAGGGCCTACGGGGCTGCTTTCGTATTGAACGCGCACACCGCTTGGGAGCGCGTAAAGAGGACGAGGCCAGGCCACGGGTGGTCATACTCCGCGTTCTCAACTTTCAGCATAAGGCTGCCATTCTTCAGGCTTACAGGAGGATGCCTGAACTACTGTTGAACAACCGGAAGATCTTGATCTTTCAAGACTATTCTGCAGTGGTAGCGGCCAAGCGGAAAGAATTTACACCAATCTGTGCTGAACTGTTTCGCCGGAAAGCACGCTTTACCCTAGCCTTCCCCGCTACTTTGCGGGTTACTCTACATGGGAAGGCCTATTCGTTTGATCAGGCTGGGAAGGCAAAACAATTTCTGGCAACGCTGCCGGCGGCACAAGAACCTTGCTGATGGATGGCCTCATGGGATCTGCGAGGGATGCGGATTTGGTGGACTTCGATGGGGCCTATCCAACATCCAGCTGACGGTGGGCCGGTACACCTAGATCGGGTGCCTTGGAGAAAGTGCCCTGCCTTTGGGGGCTTGGACAGGCAATTTGGCTCAATGTGTAATGTTATGCATGTCTTTTGTCACTTTCTTCTTTCTCGGTTTGTATGTAGCTTTTAGTTTAACTACTGAATTAACTTCCGATGACCGGCTGTATGGGGGAGGGGAGGAGGGTCGTAACGGAGTGGCTGCCCTGTGGCATTACTAAGACCACAGCCTCAGCCGAGGATGCTGAGGGGAGTTAGTGCTGTTGGTGTTCTTGGGGTTAGGGGGAGGGTCCGGGGAGTAGTAGGGAATCCGGGGTGGGGGAGGGTTGGTAAGGTTAAGGGGGGAGGGGGGAGGGTAGTAGGGGGACAGGGGGACAGGGGAAGC
Source organism: Ichthyophis bannanicus (assembly GCA_033557465.1). Taxonomy (NCBI): domain Eukaryota; kingdom Metazoa; phylum Chordata; class Amphibia; order Gymnophiona; family Ichthyophiidae; genus Ichthyophis; species Ichthyophis bannanicus. Next base: position 742,302,295 of record CM066031.1, on the reverse strand, counting down.
TTAGCTGCACCATGGTATGTACCCTTGGGAGAGTTTTGGCCCTTTTCTGGGTGGGTTTATTTAATATTTAGTGGTTTGCTGAGATGGGCTGGGGTGGAGGCTGGGCTGCCCTATGTCCGACCACAGTTATGTTCAGATGAGAGTATGAGTCTTCCCTGCTTGTGCTACCCACCCTGATTTACATATTGTGACCTGGAATGTGGGGGGGATCACCACCCCGGTGAAGCGCACTAAAATTCTACAGGCCTTAAAGCGGCAGAAAGCTCAGGTGGCCATGCTACAGGAAACGCACTTGACAGCCCAAGAACACTCCAAACTTCAGCAGGACTGGGTAGGAAAGGTTTTCTCTGCCCCTTCGGATACCCGTCGGAAAGGGGTGGCAATTTTAGTCCATAAGGGTCTGGTCTGTGAAACCCTTAAGGTGGATGCCGACCCTAGTGGCCGATTTCTCTTTGTCCATCTTAAAATTCAAGGGGAAGAACTCTTTCTGGGGAATGTATATGCACCCAACAACTATGAGCATGCTTTCTTTAAAGTCCTCCTGCAAAAGGTCCTGGAGGCCCCGAAGGTTCCAGTGATCTTGGCGGGAGATTATAATTGTCCGCATGACCCTTTACTGGATCGCTCCCACACAGCTACGGGGGGTGGCTGGAAGAAAAAGGGTGTCAGCTATCTTTGTGACTTTGGGGATCTGATCGATGCCTGGAGGGTACTACACCTTGACAGCAGAGACTACACACATCTTTCTCGCGCCCATCAGACATGGTCAAGAATTGATTATATTTTGGTATCGCAACCCTGGTTTGGGAAAGTGGTACGGGTAGAGATAGGGCCCATTCTAGTATCCGATCATGCTATGGTGAGCTTGACTTGGCGAGGGGAGCGCCAGGGTGCTGTCAGATGGTCTTTTCCCAGCCATCTTGCCAACAGCCCAGGCTTTCGGGATTTTGTGGGGAAACACTGGGATGAATATGTCCAGTATAATGAGGGAACAGTAGATTCGGTGGCTACTTTTTGGGAGGCAGGCAAAGCCGTGCTCCGTGGACATATAATGGCATATGTTGGAGCCGAGAGGAAGCGAGTTAATGCGGAGGTGATACGTTTATCCAAGGAACTCCAGCGAGCCAAAACGGAGGCTCTCCGCCGCCGCAGTGTTTTGGCGGGGTATCTTGAACTTCAGAAGCGTTTGAACGGTTTGCTGCAGGAGAGAGCCGTTCAGTCTCAACAGTACTATCGTCATCAATTTTTTCGTTATGGCGATAGGTCGGGGAAGCTGTTGGCTCGATTGGTGCGAGGTCCGGACGGGACCCGAGGGGTGTTGGCCATTCGCGACGAGGACGGGGGTCGCCATACAAGGGCGGCGGACATTGCACGGGTGTTTCGCTCTTTCTATGAAAAGTTGTACTCCTCGGAAGAGGCGTCTGAGACCGTCATGAGAGACTTCCTGGCGCAGGTCTCCCTGCCGCAACTTGGGGCGGAGGCACTGGCAGTGTTGAATCAGGAAATTCAAGGGGAGGAAATCCAGAGGGCGATCAGGGCTGGGAAAGCGCACAAAACTCCTGGTCCGGATGGCTTCACCTACGAGGCGTACAAAATGTTAGAGCGGGCGATAGTTCCCACCTTGGGGGCCGTGTATGCCGAGGCGACGGAGTCTGGCGAGTTTCCGAGAGATATGGGGACGGCTCGCATAACTTTAATACCGAAACAGGGCAAAGATCCTCAAGATCCCGCCTCATATCGCCCTATTTCTTTGATTAATGTGGACCAAAAAATCTTCGCGGCAGTGCTAGCTGCCCGCCTTCAGCTGTTCCTACCGGACTTGGTGGGCCCACATCAGGCCGGTTTTGTTAAAGGTAGGGAGGCCTCGATTAATATCACTAAAGTGTTGCTGGGGATGGAGCAGACTTTATTGACTCAAGATCCTTTGGTGTTGGTCAGCCTTGACTCCGAGAAAGCTTTTGACAGAGTATCGTGGTCCTATATGTTTGCGGCTCTGCGGTCTTTCGGTTTGCAGGGGCGTTTTCTGCATGGGATACAAGCGTTGTATGCAGCTCCGCGAGCAATGGTGGATGTAGGGGGGATTTGCTCTCAACCGTTTCTTTTACAGCGCGGCACTCGGCAGGGTTGTCCGCTCTCCCCGCTCCTCTATGTGCTCCAATTGGAACCTCTTCTTCTTTCTTTACTAGCTTCTCCGCAGATCGCGGGTGTGGGGTGGAAGGGTGGGGGCATCAAAGTAAGTGCATTCGCAGATGACATTCTATTGTGTTTGACCGAACCCCTGGCATCCCTGCCAGCGGCTCTTGAGCTGATTGAGCATTTTGGTGAATTTTCCGGACTGCGTATTAATCGTACTAAGTCCATGGTACTAGATGTGGATGACCAGACCCGGGGTGTGGCAGGGCGTCTTTCCCCTCAGCTGGGCGGCTGAACATATTCGCTATCTGGGAATTCAGATCCCGGCCCGCCTGCAGTCCCTTTACGTGGTCAATGTTCGGCCGCTTCTTAAGTCGACTATTGCACGATTGCGGAAGTGGGAAGACCTACCCTTATCTCTGATGGGCCGGGTGGCGCTGGTACGGATGGTAGAGTGGCCGCGCTGGCTGTACATGTTGCGGAATCTTCCGCTCTGGTTAGCGCGTCGTGATCTTCATGACCTTCATAGACATCTGGGTCACTTTCTGTGGCGCTCTAGACGGGCTCGTATAGCGTTGGACCGGCTAATGCGGCCGATAGCTGAAGGGGGACTGGCGTTGACTCCTCTGCGGTCTTATAATTTAGCCTATGGGGCACGCCGCCTGAGTGACGTGGTTGTGGGGAACTCCGCACGGCTTCCGCTTGACTTAATAGATCAATTCTCAGGCAAGTGGCATAGGACCTATTTGCTCCATTGTGGGAGTATGGCCCTTCCAGTGGCATGGCGGCGGTCACCCTATTTACGCATGATACGAATCGTCTGGCAATACCTTTGTCGTAGCAGGGGCTGTCGCTGGAGAGCAACGGACTGCCTCCCTCTGAGGGGCAATGGGATGTTTGCTCTGGGGACCACTGGTGGGGGGAGTCAAAGTTGGGCGCGGGCTAGTATTGAATACCTGGGACAGCTGCGAATGGCGGATATGGATGGTCTGGACTCCTTCCAGACTTTATCGCGGAAATACTGCTTGCACAAAGGAACCTTCTATTATTACTTACAGGTCCGACATTATCTGAGTAGGGTTCCCGGAGGTGCGGCGTTGCTCTCCCGCGAGCGTAGTCTTTGGCTTGTGCTGGAGCAATGTCAGGAGAGGCTTGCTGCGCGGCAGCTAAGGGAACTTTTGATAGCCCCTGGCAACTTGAGCAGTTTTACTCAGTTAGTAGAGCGATGGAAACGTGATGGACTGGTGGACTTCACTGTTGAGTTGGCGGAGCGGGCTTTTACTGGTATCCGAGAGCTCTCTGAAGCGGTTAGCTACCGTGAACTACAATTCAAGCTGCTGTGGCGCGCCTACATCGCGGAGGCTTGGGCGCGACGGATGGGGCTTTTACCCTCTGATGTGTGTGGCCTCTGTGAGAACAATGTGGGTACCTTAGCCCATCGCTTTTGGTTCTGTCCAGTCATCCAAATTTTTTGGGAAGCCATTCGATCTAAATTGGCCAACTGGGTGGGTGGGGAAGTCGATCTGAACCCCCTTTGGTGTCTTTTCCATCTATCGGGTGGGGGGTTTCGGGGAACAATCGCCCAGAGAAAGTTCTGTGAACGGGGTTTTTTAGTGGCTAAACGTTGTGTGTTGCGCCACTGGCTCACAGAAGGGGGTCTGGGGATTATAGAATGGGAACGAATGATGTGTGACCTCCGCCTCATGGAGGGTCGGACGGCCCGACTTCTTGGGGAGAATAGGTGGACCCTTTTTCGAAACATCTGGGCGCCCCTGCAGACTGACTCGAACCCTGATGCTGCTGTGGGGCCGGAGTAGGGGAAAGGATCTTTAAGAGGACCCCTTTCAGTGTGAGGTGATTGGATGTTGGGTCTTCTGTACTCCTGGGGTGGTGCTGCTGGTGTGAGCTAAGCGGGGAGGGGATGGGGGTAAGGGTGGAGAGGGGGAGGGTGGGTGTTGGGGTTGGAGGTGGGGTGCTGGGGTTTAGGGATTTAGAGATTTGGGGTTTGTTGGTCCTTATTCGGAGGTAGGTTAGATGATCCAGCGGCCTTTAGTCGATGCCTACATTTCTTAGGTTGGACCATGGGTTTTGGCTGCAGTTGGCTTTTGGGGGCCGGACACTTGGATCTGGGGCTGGGTTCTGTAGGTAGGAAGAGCGGCATTGTCCTGGATTTCGGCTTTCTGTTATTTATACTTTGTAATATCTATTTTATTATTCTGTTCCTTACTTTGGACAATTGCATTGACTGCTCTGTGTTAGACATGTGTCGGCTTGCCGGAGATTCTGTTACTGTTACTATTACTGTTAATGTTATTGTTGCTGTTATTTTCAAATTTTGTAATGCCAATAAAAATGATATTACCTAAATCAAATTGGTCTGTCCTTAAAGGTGGCAGAGTGTGCTAGATTATCCCGCAGGTTCATGCTTTGTGAATAAGACATCATTAGCCATTTATTAAAACATGAATGAAGACTTAAAATGGGCCAGTATTTGTGAAGTAGTGCAGTCACCTTATGAATGCCAGTCATATAAGGGAGTACACCCACTACTTTAGCTTCAGAGTCCGTAGATGTAACGGGCATGGCCTGATCCTCCAAAAGCCACTCCCTATGTGTATACCTGGCTCGTTATAAAAACTTCGGTTACAACCTTTATCAGATATCCTCTGGCTATTAATCGTGATCTAAGTTCCATAGCATGCCTATAATATTCAGTGATGGTTGAACAATTTCGGCAGATGAAATAGATGTGGAGGAAGAGGAGGGTAGCGTGTCGGAAGGGAAGATAGAGAAAGATGGAGGAGGAAGTGAGGGGGAATGGGGGGGGGAAGAGGATAAACACCAGACTGAGTGGGTTGGGACTGATGGAGGAGTGAAGGAAAAGAGTGAGAAGGTCACATTGGTTTGGGGATGAGAGGCTTTTTCTGGAGAATAAGTGCACCCTGCCATTCATACTCCTCAAGAAAAAATATGGGGAATGAGGAGATGGGAGTGCATGGTAAAAGCATTTCATTTAGCATTTCACTAAACAAGCGCTGCCAAAACTATCCAAGCCAACGGACAACCTGAACGAATTGATCTCTAATTGGAACGACACTCTCTATCAGTATGCCCATCAACCAACCATGAACAAGAAACTCCCACCCAAGAATCGTTCCAATAAAAAAACAGGATGCCCCATGGTTCTCTCCAGAACTACGTACATCTCTACTTCAACTGAGGAAGTTAGAAAGAAAGTGGAGACACACCCACAACAGCCAGGATCAAGAAGAGTATCTTACTCACCTCAAAAATCATTGCAAACTAACTTGGTCCACAAGGAAAGAATTCCACTCCAATCTTCTCAGCAAAGCACTAAACAGACCACGTGATCTCTTCAATTTAGTAAAAACGTTAACCAAAGAACCATCGCCACCACAACAAGAATCCATACAACCACAATTATATGCCAACTTCATCCAATCCAAATTGGTCAAGGCGAATACAACTTCATCACAAGTACTAATCCAACTCCCCCAAGCTCAAGCTTCACTCGATAAATTTTCACCTCCATCAAGAAAAACCATCGAAGATATTATCGCCAACATAAACACCACCACAGCACCAAATGACCCATGTCCAGCACACTGGATCAAAACCTTACGTGCCGAGCTTAGCCCTTGCATAGCTAAGATCGCAAATATCTCCTACCTAGCTGGGACTTTCCCTACTGCCCTTAAACAAACATCAATTCGCCCACTGCTAAAAAATAACCAGATGGACCCAAAGAAGGAAGAGTCTTACCGCCCAATTTCCAGTATTCCCTATCTAGCCAAGATACTTGAGAAGGAAACTCAGAGGCAGATCCAACAACACATAGACACAGCAGCCCCGTTGGACCCATGCCAACACAGATTCCGAGAAGCTCATGGAACTGAAACACTCATGACCTCACTATTCAACAAACTCATTTGCGGGATTGACAACATTCACATGGCCATTGCAATAATTTTCCTGGACATATCAGCGGCATTTGACTCAGTTGACCACAAGATTATGCTAGCTAGACTCCATGAAAAAGGCATCCATAACCTTGCCTGGGACTGGTGCAAATCATACCTAGAAGAGCGTTGGCAACAGGTCCGTATAGGCAACATTACATCTGAACCCTTCCAACAGAAACAAGGAGTACCCCAAGGCTATTCTCTATCTGCGCTGCTTTTTAACATATACATGCAGCCAATCTGCCAAATCACCAGAGACTTCGGTATATCCTGCCTATTATATGCAGATGATGTGCTAATTTTCACACCGATCAATATATCAAATCCTGACTACTCTGCACTAATCAACTGCTTCAATGCAATAACCGACTGGCTTCTCAATCAGAACATGAGAATAAATTTCAAGAAAACCGAAGTACTCATAGCCACAAGAAACAAGCAATTTTCTCCACCAACCACCCTCAGAGTAAGAGATGCAGAACTCCCAATCAAGGCCTCCATAAAGTACCTCGGTGTGATACTCGATCAACAACTCAATCTTAAGGAGCACATAAAGAACACCGTAAGGACAATCTACTACAAACTAAAAACACTGCGTCACCTGAAACCAATGCTGGAGACCAAGGATTTCCGTACAATTTTCCAAGCAATAGTCACACCGCACTTCGACTATGCAAATATCATCCTTCATGGCCTCCCCAAGAATACACTAAGCCCACTTCAACTGGCGATGAACGCGGCAGCCCGCATCTTATCCGGAGCTTCAAAAAGAGATCATATAACACCAATACTGATCGATCTACACTGGCTCCCGATAAACTGCAGAATAATATAAAACCCTCCTCATCACATTCAAGGCCATTAATAAAATATCCCCTGCATCGATCTCAAATCTCCTCACCCACGCACCGAACAATAGATCCAGGAGACTAGTAGCAGAAAACACACTAGTTACTCCCAGTATCTCCACAAAATGGACACAACAAACCATTAACAGAGCTTTTGTGTCTTATGCTCCCAAGTGCTGGAACAAACTACCTCCCAGCATCAGATCAATTAGGGACATCACCCAATTCAGAAAGTCCATCAAGCACTATTTATTCACCTTGCACTTCAAGCTACCATACATACCCTAGAATTGCCTTCTGCCTGCTCATCTAACTCTTACACATAACAACAACCCAGAACAAAGGTTCAAAATGTGGAAAATACTGCATCCCGTCAAATACCAAACCTTGATGTAACATATTTAATTGTATATAGTTATCCCCGGTTCACACCCAGTTTACCTTCCCTGTTATATGTACACCTAGATCAGTTATATATTGATAGGTATTTTGTTGTTTAATGTAAACCACACTGATGATGAATAGTGCGGTATATAAAAACTGTTAAATAAATAAATAAAATAAATAACCAGTGAGCAAGCAATAAAGGATGTCTTTGCAAATTGTGTGTCTACAACTGGATGTTTTCAGTTTTCATATGTAAATCACCTGAAGCCACGATGAAAGACGTTGTAGTAAATTAATAAAATAAGTCAATAAATAAAATGAATCCTTGTTTACTTACATTGTGACTTGGATTCCCTCATTAATGGTGGTCTGATTGTGCATTAGATGTGGGGGAGGGGGGGTGTTCCTGTTAATTTTCAGAGTGTCTGATCATTTTCTTTTCTCCGTTCCATGTCTAGTTTTTAACCAAGTGATTGCTCAGTTGTAGCCAAGATGAAATGAATAAATTTGAACATAATAAAATGGAGGCCATCATTGTTCTTTGCAATATTTAAAGTACATGACCCCTGATGTGGTTTGTGGATGCAACCCTTGGCCGTTCTCGGGGTCTAGATTGTTTCCCTTCATCTTGTACATTCACCTGACCTACATATCCTCTCTCATGCTGTCAAGAATTTGCTTCCATATTGGGCCGAATTACCAATTAGACTGGCAATTAAAACACCTGGTTCTCCTGACTGTGCTAAAGAGAGAATCAATTAAAACCCAAGCACCTAATCACCCACAGAGAAGTTATAATCTATTACTGATTAGAAAGAGTTTACACGTGAGATGATTACTCAGGTAACAAATGTCGAGTGCACAGAACTGTAAGCTCTTGCATGCATAGAAAAGATATTGAAACCAGAGCCGGAAAGCAGCAGTCCAAGGCCCAGTACAGCACTTTCACTGGGATATAACGCTTATCATTTATGACAGACACAGCAATAAGACATTATTGAGGTAAATAAGCTGCAGAGGTTTAATTTCTTCCCAAGTCACATGTCCTTCGCTTATAAATAAATTCAAATCCTATTAACAGAGAGGAGCCGATCTAAAGAAATCGTCAAGCTTCAGGTGTCCTTGCACTGAAAAGAAAACGACGCCAACTAATCAAAGAGCACGATTCCGCACTATGCGTCTGATGCCAAGCTGAGGAGTCTCAATCAGTATGAAGTGGTTTTGCTGCCTATTATACTATATCTTACTATACTGTTACTATGGTGATGACAATTGTTAACAACAGTGCTACTGGAAGCACTTAAAAATAATGTTTAGCTTTGGAATATAGTTTAATTGATACCAATGGACAGTTTGCACTATGCTGTAGAATAGACAAGGACTTGAATTCATTGAGGTTTACAATGTGCACTAGACGGTGACTTTAGAAATTCAGTCAGTCTGGGGTTCGGGATAACCACAATGCGTGTACATTGGAAACATTTGCATATACATGTAATAAAATATCTGGGGAATAATTTGAAATATTTATTCTAGATATGTCACATTTTTCCTGTATTCAGTTTGTCAGACGGCTGCCTAGGGTGAGAACTTACACAATCTTGACGATGCATATATTCATATGATTCTTGCAAGGTATTGTGGGTAATGTAGTTCTTTCACTCCCAAACACAGCTGAAGACAATAATTGAGTTGTGTAACCAGTGGTAAGGCCAATAAAATACTTCTTTTATTGATGGGGTTTAATTCACCCAGCACAAATATGCTTGGTAGCAATATAAATGAGGTTACTTGCTTGCAGTGTTTAAATGGATAACATAAAGTCACAAAGCAAATCAGAAAACAACCTTCAACTTGTCAGGCAATTAGCTAATGTTTTCTTAGCAAATAATTACCAAATAAAAAGGCACAAAGAAATTAATAAACTTTGCTTGTTAGGTTAACTTCTGCTTATTTTCCACACAGTTCCAGCAGTGATTTTCCCTTGCTCACACACACAATCAGGTGCAGCTTTAATTACTATCAATTGTTCAGCCGAAACCCTTTAGCTGGCTGGCTGCTACTGTGTGAACCCAAATCCTGCTTTAAGAGCTGTTTTCAGTGGAAATAAGAACAAAGTTAGGTTTCTTTGTGATGGCTGATGTGTTTGCTTACAGAAAGCTAGCAATAGCATTTAGATAGAGAACAGTCCATGTAATTAATAGTTTCTTCTGCTGTATCTCCCCCTTCATCAATCAGCATAGGGTCACTATCATACATTGGCACAGACGAGTCTTTCAATAAGGCACTATCATGAGAATGCTTATTCCCTTGCTGCCATTCACTATTATAGATAGGGTCTGGATCAGTGTTCATACCTGAGCCTCTCCTGCTATCATAATTCCTCTCTGTATAGCCTGGCCAGTATGTAATCCAGTTCTGATGTCCAGCCTTCCAATCTTGATCCCTGGACACTGGATCTTTCCTCACATACCTTCTGGCATAGGTCTGAAAGTCCTTTCCACGTGCAGTCTTCTCTCTTCCAGGTAGCCACTGGTGATTCCTATCTCTGCCATTCCATTCCTCTGGCTGACTCCAGTCCAATGGTCTCTGCTGGCACTTGGAATACCTCCCAGTATGGGTACTGCCTTGGACTCTCCCAGACCATCCAATGGGCTTTCTTCTCTTCCTTCCAGAGAGTTTCCTTCTTTCTCTATCCGCTTGGCTTGGCTTCTGTTTCTCCAGGTGATACTGGTGCTTGAGCTTGAAGTTGTTGCTGTCTCCTTTCCTGAAGCTGTGTCTGAAGCTATTATCTGTAGAATAAGCTCTATTCTTATTCTGTCCTAATGTGTGCTCCTCCCTAACACAGCGCAGCTGTGTTGAATCAGGCCCTGCCCTTTGAGATGAGTGCTTAGGGATTACCTCATAGCTCTCCTGATTGCACACACGTTTTCTCACTTCAGCCTCCCTCATGGCTGCTGGAAACCTGGTGCATTCTGGGACTGGTAGTCTTTTATGTGAAAACTCTGTTTTCTTACTTTTACCAGAACTGACAGGTTGCTTGTTCAGAGTCACATCATCTTTTCTATAGCTCCTACCTGAGCTATGATAAGCTTCCTTATCACAAGTTGCACTATGTACAGCTAATGACACTAAATATACAATTATAAATTATCGGGCTATTATTCAAAAGGGTTTGTCCAGCTGCAAGGCCTGCAGATTGGATAAACCTCGCTGAGAGGGATATTCAGAGGCATCAACTGGACAGTGGCACTGAACATTCCCTCTACCTACTTCAGCACCGTCCATGGATAATCCGTGGGCGGCCTAAACACTTATCCCGTTAGTGGTGATTTTCAATACACTAAGAACCCCATCATGATCGGGGCCCATCTGGACATCCAGAATCTGGATGGACCAGATCTGCACCCGATTCTGATTTCGTGGGGGCTCCCCATGGGATCAGAATTGGGTGCAGAGGACCCAGACATGCAGGCCGTGCTCCGATTCCAAAGGCCCGGATGTCCAGCCAACTCCCTGTTCAATCCAGCCGGGTCACCTGCATGTAGCCCCAGTATTCGATGTAGGAGCCCCGATCGGCCACAAGCAAGTCCAGCCACCCATTCCCCACTGCCTGACCCCCAATTGGGCCTGTCAAAGCCAGGATCAGTCCCGCCATGCTGTCTGACATCAATAAGTCCCCTGTCTAAGAAGGCAACCCTGGACGTATAGGGCCTTCGCCCCGTCCTTGCTCCTCCTCCAGCCTTCCCCCTCCCTCCCCCATCCAGAGCTCCCCACACAACACCGATGTACATATGGGGAGCCTGGTGTTTGCGATTCACTTCCTGTGAATAGCAGGCGTTGGATGTCCAAATCGGACATCCACCCCTGCTATTCAGAGTTCACTAAAAAGCTTTCCTAAGCTTTTGCAGTTGTGATAACCAGATAGCCAGGTCCATGGTCAGCATAATTATATATAGACATACATGTGGAATATCTGGATATCAGGGCTTATAAATATAAGTTATACTTTTGGCCCAGACAGTCCAAGTTATACCAGATTTTCCCACGTCTGAGTCAGACATATAGGGGGTTATTTTAGGAGCCCTATTCATGATTTGCACTTGCAAAAATGACCATCTACACATGCAAATCACATCCATGTCCCAACAGTAAGTTTAGAAAGGCCAAATTTACATGTCCCCACCATGATAATGTCCAAATTACATAGGGGCATGGTGGAGACATATCCAGGGTGACCTTAAGAAGATCCACATGCATCTCTAATTTCATAGGTATCGGAATGGAGTAGACCACATTGGTCCTGGTCCCACCACAATTTTGCCTGCCAGCAGAGAAAAAGTAGCCACGATCATGGCAGACTCCTTCTGCCTGCGGGAGATAGGATTCCCAGGGGCAGGAGGAGACGGCCACCGCAATTGCAGCAAAGACTCCTTCTGTCTGCCCATGGGGATCCAATCTCCCGCAGGCAGAACAGGAAAGAGAGACTGTGGGGAGCTAGGGAAGGAGTTAGGGTGAAGCTTGGGGCGGAGTCAAGGCAGATCTTGGCCCCTCCCCCAATCAGAGAAGCGTTTTGCAGCACCTGTCTAATTTCACAACTGCGCCGCACGTGTAAACCTGCCAGTGGACATGTCCATATTTAGACCTGTTCCTCGGCACAAATAGGCCTTCCAAAAGTGTCCATTTTGTCCACCTCTCAACCGTAGGGATGACAGGGGAATGTCTTCTTACTCCCCAAGTTATTTTCTCCCCTCACAACAGGATTTTAGGTAAATAGCAAGGCCTCTTTGTTTACTACCACACCGCTGTACGTCTCCATTTGCAAAACAGCTGGGCTGTACATAGATGTGGTAAACAAATCCACATGCAAGTTCCAAAATAGTGGTACCGATACATCTATATTGTTGGGTCCTTCCACGTCAAACCTTTGCTTGTGCAAGTTTTTGAAATTGACTGTTTCCCAGCACATTATTAGAAAAATACACCTGTCAAGCCTAGACATTAATGAAGGTCTGACCAGGGCCAGCATGGGAAAGAAGATAGGAGCATTAACCATGGGACCATCAAGCCAGATGAAGCAAATTAGAGCAGGAGAAATATTATACTCTAATCCCCAGGGGTCAGAATTGTTTATTGGGATTTTTTTGTGGTTGATTAAAATCTGATATACTACCTTTCATCGATATCAACAAAGTGTTTTGACTGAGGCTCAGTTAAAAGGGATTGTTGTGAAAAAGAAAGTTATACCCTATACTAAAAAACCCTTCATTGGACAATAAAGACCCAACCTCCTACCAACCAACATCAAGCTTACCCTTTACAACAAAAATAATAGAAAAGGTAGTACAGAAAGAACTACAGTAGTTCATTGATTTCAACGCACCGTTTGATGTACAACATGAATTTAGACTTCATCACGGAGTAGAAACATTGCTAATATCACTTATGGACACACTAATAAGAAGATTTCATAAACCGATACAAGGATTCATGCTGATATTCCTTGATATAACAGCAGAATTTGACTTGATATGTTACTATATACTCCTGTTACACCTGCAAACAATAGAACTCAAAGAAAGAATGCTCAAATGGTTCCAGATTGCAACCAACAGATAAAAATAAGACATAAGCACAAAACACAATAGCATGGTTTATACTGGGAAAATCAAGATCCAAGCACATTACTCCAATATTAAAGCACCTACACTGGCTTCCCATAACAGGAAGGCCGCGGGGCCACGTACCATGTGGCTGCCATTAACCGGGGGCAGCGTGGTGCGTGGTCCCGGTGTGGCGGCGGCCTTGGTGCCGGGCAACAAGACACGGACAGCATCTTACAAATTCATTGGCTCCTGCGGACTGAGTGAGGGGCGCGGGAGCCAATGAGAGGCGGAGGGAGAGCCAGAAAGGGGTGGGTATGAGGTGGAAGGCCGGCGGGGCTGGTGAATTGCAAGGGACGGAGCTGGAGGTGGCTGGCATGTCTGCTTTACAGGGAAGAGGGATCGGAAGGCAGGAGAGTGAGCAGTGGCTGATGGAGTCAGCAGCAGCGATGGCGGTCGGTGGCGGTAGACAGGAGAGCTTCGTGGGATAGCAGGGGTGCAGCGGTGAGGCAGACGGAGCTCCAGCAGGAGGGGGTGAGGAGGTGCAGGCCACGTGGAGGTCGGGATGGCACCAATTGTGGTAACAGTCAAGTAGCTTGATGGGATAAGGGGTTCAGTAAAAATAAAATAAACTAAATATATAATAAAAATAATAGAAAATAAACGGCATAATAAAAACAAAAAACAAAACAAAAAAAAGGGGGAAATTTTAATAAGGGCGGCTTTGTGAATTGTGGGATACATCCTCGCATGGGCCGGGAAAGGGGGGCAGGACGGGGGTTAGAGGCCGGTGGTCAGCAGGCTGTGGCAGCCCAAGGGGAGCAGTTGGAAAGTGGGCACACGGTTCGGGGGGCAGGGAACCGGGGAGGGGGTCAAAAGGGGAGAGGGGATTAAGGCCGAGGAAGGACAGGAACAGTGGGCAGGGGTACAGGGGCAGTGGGGAGAAACAGGCGGGGGAGGGGGCAGCACGGGGCAGAGAAAGGTTGGGGGAGCGGGCCTCAGGAGGCCGGGAGTTGGGTGGGGAAGGACTGACTAGGGGTGCTCCTGGGCGGGGGGGGGGGATGCCAGGTGCGGTCAGGGTAGTGGGGAGCTCCCTAGCGTAGGTTGGGTGGGCCTGGGACTGCCAGGGCCTATTCCTCAGGGGTTGCAAGGCAGCACAGAGGGGGGGGGCAGGCTGGGTCCGATAGGCAGGGACTAGCTGGTATGGTGAGCTGGCCCGGGATACCTTGAAGATATTACCTGGCTGCCTGGGAGCACTGGCGTGGAGGGGGACAGGGCTCATCTAGGGCCGAGTGGCTGGGGGTATGGCAATCTCCTTGGGCCATGGCAGGTTCCCCTTCGCCTTTTGCTGTCTTATCTCCACAGATACCCCCTGGATGGCAGTACACGGTGGGACAAGGATTGAGCGGTCCAGGGTGACAGGATATCATGACGGAGAGACTGGCACAAAGTTATCCGGTGGAAGGGACGACAGCGGAGCGGGAAGCAGCGTCCCAGATGGAGTCGGAGCGGCAAGAGCCTGGGCGGAATGCAGTCAGCAGGGCCAAGGATAGGTGTTGCAGGTGAGTTAACAGCGGAACAAGAAGAAGGGGTGGTTATCAGAAGAGGGGTGTCCGACGGGGTCGGGGGAAAGGCCAAAAAGAAACAAAAGAATTCATGTCGACGGCATCGTAGGTCAAGGTCTTCCTCCTCGTCGACAACCGGTTCTTCATCAACGTCATCAGAGGCAGCGGAAGGAGCGTGTAACGGGAGTGGCATGGGCACAGAGGGGGCGAGGTTGGATGGGGTGACACCTACGCTGGCAGCCTTTTCAGAGTTATGGGATGGAATTTGCGTCAGAAGATCAAGAAGAGGCGGTATATAGACATTTTCCGACTGTTGGAGGGTAGAAAGCGGTCAGGGGACAGTAAGAAGAAGAGAAAGGAAGATGAAAAGGCTGGGAGGGTCAGGAAGGTAGCACGGAATGTATTAAACTGGACTAGAGCCTTTTTGCATCTAGCTAGTGTAAGGGGGCGATCAGCATCCGGAACACTATGGGATGTTGTTAGCTTATGCGGACTCTATCTTGGAGGTGGCCCAGACGCACGAAGGCTGGGCTTGGCTCAACTATGATGAGAAGTTCCGAGATAAGATGGAAGAAAACCAGCTTTTGTCCTGGGGGACACAAGATATTAATTTATGGTTGACGCAGATGGCGGCCAGGCCGGGTGTTGGGTGGTTGAGCGGAGCAAGAGGAGGACTAGCAGCTACGCCAGGGGTGGGGCAGTCCTTTCGGGCGGGAGGGGCTCCTGCATTTCAGAGAACGGTCAGGGGAGGAACAGGGGACATTTGTTGGCAATTCAACAAGTCTTCGTGCCCCTTTCTGGATTGCAAGTTCCGACATGCTTGTTCCGTATGTAATGGGGGGCATTCCGCCCTCAAATGTGTCAAGAAAGGGGCGGTCGGTACCACTATGCCGGTCACCAAACAGTAGGACAATATTGTGCTTAGCTTCAACGCCAATTAGGATTGAGGCTTTAAGATAGTGGCTTAGGAAGTACCCCAGGCGCAGGGACAGGGAGGTGCTGGGGGGGGTTTTCAGTATGGTTTCAGGATTCCGGTAGTAGGAACGGTGGTTTCAAAAAAAGCTAGGAATTCCCCTTCAGTTAAGCGTTTTGCCCAGATTGTGAGGGATAAATTGGCAGTTGAGCTTGAGTTGGGCAGGGTAGCCGGCACCTTTGCAGAGCAGCCATTTGCGGACTTTGTGGTTTCCCCGTTGGGAATTATACCAAAAAAAGAACCGGGGAAGTATTGGTTAATTCATAACTTGTCCTTCCTGGTGGGCTCTTCGGTGAACGACCATATCCCTAAAGAATTGCGCATGGTGCGCTATGCATCCTTTGATGAGGCGGTAGAATTGGTGAGAAGATGCGGTCAAGGGTGTTTGATGGCAAAGATGGACATCGAATCCACGTTTCGTTTGTTGCCGGTGCACCCGTCTGCATTTCATTTGTTAGGATTTTGTTTTGAAGGTAACAGTTACTTTGATAAATGCATGCCAATGGGTTGTTCAGTTTCTTGTGCTTATTTTGAACAGCTTAGTACTTTTATGCATTGGGCTTTCGTGGAGCAGGTGGGTTGCGCAAATGTAGTATATTACCTGGATGACTTCCTGTTTGTAGGGGAGGCACAGTCTGGGCGGTGCCGGGAGTTACTAGACGGATTCGTACAGTTGTCCAGTGCATGGGGCGTTCCGTTGGCAGCGGGAAAAACGGAGGGCCCTTCGACGTGTATCACGTTTCTAGGGGTGGAGTTGGTACCGTGGCCATGGTGGCGCACTTGCCGATGGACAAAGTATGGAGGCTGCAGGTATTAGTAGCGAACGTGATGGGATCGAGTAAGATTACCCTGCGAGAAATCCAGGCCTTGATAGGCTTCCTCAATTTTGCGTGTAGGGTAATTCCGATGGGAAGGGTGTTTCTATGTAGATTTGCAACAGCGACAGCGGGGGTGACTAAACCTTATCACCGTATTAGGGTGTCAAGGAGCATGCGGGTTGATTTGTGGGTATGGGATGAGTTTTTGAAAGATTTCAATGGCACCACGGTTTGGAGGGAGGCTGAGATTTCCAGTTGTGACTTGCAATTGTTTACTGATGCAGCAGGTGGTCTGGGCTTGGGTATCTATTTTGGTGGCTCCTGGTGTGTGGCGGGTTGGCCACCAGCATGGCATGAGGCAGGCATAACCAGCAATATAGCCTTCCTGGAGTTGTTTCCGATTTTGGTGGTATTGGAATTGTGGCCGGACAGGCTTCGCAATCGCAAAATAGTTTGGTGGTGCGACAATGCGGCTGTAGTCAGCATGATCAACCGTTATGCTCTGCGCTGCATGCTCGTCGCAGCCTTAATGCGGGAGGTAGTTCTAGCTTGCTTGCAATTGAATGTGGTAGTGAAGGCTCGTCATATTCCCAGGAGTACTAACAAGATTGCTGATGCTCTTTCCCGTTTTAAGTGGGAGCTGTTTCGCACTTTGGCACCAGAGGCGGACGAGGTAGGAGCATCGGTCCCGGAGCACTTATGGCAGATTGGCCTTAGGAAATGATGGACCTGCTGCGGAGTTCAGTGTCAACGGTGACATGGGCGGTGTATCGATGAGGCTGCAGCAGCGTGGTGGATTTCCAGGTGGAACAGGGATGGCAGCAGGGACCGGTGTCAAATCAGCTCCTGGGTCAGTATGTCATTGTGGCGAAGAATGCAGGATTGTCTCGGGCAACGATACATACGCAATTGGCGGGGTTTTCCTTTTTCTCAAAGGCAGTGGGGTGGGGGGCAGCGGGTGGGGAATTTTTGACTCACAGGCTGCTGCAGGGGTGGGAACGATCCCTTCCCGCTCAGGGCAACAGTAGGCGGCCTATAACGCATGACTTGCTGGTGAGGTTGTGTTCGGCATTGCCTCAGATTGCAGCGTCCCCTTATGAAGGCAGGCTTTTTCAAGCAGTCTTTTCTGTGGCCTTTTTTGGCGCCTTTCGAGTGGGGGAGTTGGTAGCCGAGTCCAGCCGGTCCAGAGTAGCTGGGGGCTTGCAAATGCAGCAGGTAAAGTTGGCGGGGGACGAATTACGAATTCGGCTGGTGCGATCCAAAATGGATCAGAGGGGAAAGGGAACTTGGGTGGTTTTGAAGACGGTGGGCAGTTCCTTGATGTGTCCAGTAGCTTCAAAGAAGGCCTACTTGCAAGTAAGGCCAGTGGGGGATGGCAGTCTCTTTATGCTTGAGGATGCTTGGGTTCTGACATGATTTCAGTTTGCAGCGGTCTTGCGGCTTTCGCTGTGGCAGATTGGAGAGGACCCGTGCCAGTTTGCACCGCACTCCTTTAGAATTGGTGCAGCTACCAGTGCAGCTGTGGCGGGGCTACTGGAGTGGGAGATACAGCGGATTGGCAGATGGAGGTCGCAGGCGTTCCAGGTCTATGTGCGCTTATAAACTCCCTATTGCTGCTATCTGTCAAATTTTGTTTTGCAGATTTGGGACAGGGACCGTGTCGCTGTTGGGTGATTAGCCACTCGTTTGTATACTGGGCTGGTCGATGAGCAGCAATACGTCCGGTGGGGCCGAATATCGGATTGGAGGCGTCGGAGGTGACCGCATCATGGCTGGGTGAGTGTGGCCTCCGATGGATGCAGCTCTTGCCTTTGCTGCGGTACCACGAGCGTGACAAGGGGTCGCCAGCCATTCTATTGATACATCTGGGAGGCAACGACCTTGGATCTTGGACTTGTAAGCAGTTGATCAGAGCAGCACACAGGGACTTGGGAGAGGTGTTATTGATGTTCAAAGAAGTGGTTCTCTTATGGTCTGATATCATACCGAGGCCTGCTTGCTGGGACCATCGGAGGTGGTCAAGGCGGTTAACAAAAATTAATCGCCAAATTGGTCGCTGGGTGTGTGAGCACGGCAGGTAACAAATTTTGCATCCTTGGGTCGAGGTGGGCTGTGCGGGTCTATATAGGTAGGATGGAGTACATTAATCCCCGGTTGAGGTGGATTTGCCCTGAACGATTGGCAAGAGGCCTTGGAGTATGTTATGCAGGGGAGGTTAGCTGGTTTCAGCTTGGGATTGAGGGGCGGCACAGGGACATGCGTCACCTGAGCCGGTGGCGGGATCCCGGAGGTTACCGGGGTCCGGAGCCGGAGGCAATGCTTAGGACGGGGGTGGGGTACCCCCGACCCGGACAATCCCTTGGGGCTTTTGCTAATAATATGGCGAAGCCAGAGGAGGGGGGGGGGGCTATGCAAATAGCCGTGGCCCGGACACGGCGGAAGCGGAAATGACGTCACCTTGCTACTCACATGGCTGGTGAGGACTCGTTCCACGGTTAGGATATTTATGATTTGGTTTGGAAATGTTGTTTGGCTATTGTTAAAAGGTTAATAAAGCTGTGACCAGTTAATTCCCAAATTTGTAGTAGAGTTGTTATTGAATGGGGGAGGGGGAAAAGTGAGGGGAAGGAAGGCAGGGTGGTAATGGGAGCACCACGTCTGCCGTACCTCGGTTACGGGAAGGCTGCGGGGCCACGTACCATGCGGCTGCTGTTAACCGGGAGCGGCGTGGTGCGTGGTCCTGGCGTGGCGGCGGCATGGGTGCCAGGCAACAAGACGCGGACAGCATCTTACAAATTCATTGGCTCCCGCGGACTGAGTGAGGGGTGCGGGAGCCAATGAGAGGCGGAGGGAGCCCCAGCAGGGGTTGGGTATGAGGTGGAAGGCCAGTGGGGCTGGTGAATTGCGAGGGACGGAGCTGGAGGTGGCTGGCGTCCCACCCTTCCACCCTTTTTGGGGGTTATGGAGGATGTAGGGGTAAGGGGGTTTGCAGCTGGAGGGGGGTGGCGGGATCCCGGAGGTTTCCGGGGTCCGGAACCGGAGGCAATGCTTAGGGCAGGGGTGGGGTACCCCCGACCCGGACAATCCCTCGGGGCTTTTGCTAATAATATGGCGAAGCCGGAGGAGGGAGGTTATGCAAATAGCCTTGGCCCGGACACAGCGGAAGCGGAAATGACGTCAACTTGCTACTCACATGGCTGGAGAGGACTCGTTCCGCGGTTAGGATATTTATGATTTGGTTTGGAAATGTTGTTTGGCTATTGTTAAAAGGTTAATAAAGCTGCGACCAGTTAATTCCCAAATCTGTAGTAGAGTTGTTATTGAATGGGGGAGGGGGAAAAATGAGGGGAAGGAAGGGGGGGTGGTAATGGGAGCACCACGTCCGCCATACCTCGGTTAAGAGTAGAATTCAATAAGGCAATCATGATTACATTCAATATCACTCACAATTTATCTGTCAGTTACTTAAAACAACTACTACAATATCCAAGGAACAAATGAGAAATGAGAAAGACAGCACAGAACATGCTAACAGTCCCAACAGAAAAAACAAAGAATTCTCAATATGCTTGTTCAAGAGCCTTCTCTATATATGCTCCTGGATTATAGAATGTCCTTCCAGACAAGATGCAAAACTACACAGATTTATCGACATTCCACAAGGCACTAAAAACATATCTGTTCATAGAATTTTATGGAGACAATTCTTAGATACAAGAACCAAGGACACAAGACTCAAACTAACTAACTACCGACAATTACAGTTTAACTAACCCTTCATCCCATTTAAACTATCATATGGTCAATTACATACCTGTACCTAAATTGTATATAGTTAAGCTGCTTTACTATCCAACATGCATATAGCAAATGCAGCTTCATCCCTATGTTAAGTGGTCCAAGTTGTACGGTACCCTGTTCGATGTAAAAACTCAGTTATTAATTGTAAACCGCTCTGACTTGTGGAAGAGCAGTATAAAAGAATAGCCAAATAAATAAATAAATACAATTAATACTAAACCCACTTGTCACTGAACTACCCGAATGCCAGACTTTTGCTTCTACACTTCCCTGCTTCCAAACTTCTTGTTATGAGTTTTGCTCTCAGTTCCTACTAATATACTTCATACCAGTGTTACTATCACCTCCTGTGTCCAGAAGATTTTTTCGTGAGATTTTGCTACAGTTTGTGTGGTAAGGCACGATTATGGAAGAAACTGAACCTTGACGCGTCCATGAACTAGTTACCAACAGTGCTGCACATTACAATGTGATATACTTGTGATAGTTCCCATGTCTTCAACACCCAACATAGCTGACAGCAGTTTCCTATACTGGCTTTCACTTTAATAGATGACACAATTTGCAGCTCTTGGAAATGTAACGAGGAAAGACTGGCCTCTTTTTCCAAAGGAGCTATGCTGATGTCTGTCCTGACTAGACTGTAAGCTCTGATGAGCAGGGACCGTCTTTTACATGTGTCTGTGCAGCGCTGCATACAACTTGTAGCACTATACAAATGTTCAGTAGTGATGTCAATAGAATTTAGTCATATGACTTAAAATAAGCACCATACAGTACAGGTAAAGGTTAATGTAATTTGGGATCTTCAACTATCTCAGCTAAAAAGCTGGAGGTTTTGCTCAGGAATGAATGCCCTCCGCCTTGTGTCTCCTGGGCAGAAAAAAATCAACTACAAAGCTCGGCTGTGCGGTAGACCTGAGAAACTCTCACAGTGTACCATCAAAGGTAGAATCTTAAGAGCTAAGTGGGTATATTCACCAGTAGTGGCGACTAGGCTATTTAAAGTGCCTAGTTAATGCCACTTTTTCATTAAACCTGGATATTGCATGCCAGAACTTATTCAGTTTACGGAGCTGAATATCTGGATTCACTGGACAGCAACATTGCTATCAGGTTAGCAGTAATATTCAGCCACTAACTGGAGAGCGGAATAGCCCCTTCTAAGTATTCCTGGTGTAGTCAGGATTCTGTGTTTTCTACTTGACTCTAACACCTTGCAAAGACAATAAGAGGACAATCTTATCAGTAGGCACCCAAATGCATATAAATTATAGTATTCTATAAATTTATGTGCATAACTTTGCACCCAACCCACTCCCTACCCAAACGCCATCCCTGTGCATGGCCACAGTGAAAGTACGTACATGTCATCGATTTTACGCACCAGAATGGGGCACGTTGTGCACATAGGTGGCCATTTATGCAAATCAATGACTAAAACACTCCAATTTGTACACATTCTTCATGCCCGAAGTTAGGAAGCAACTTATAAAATTACCCCCTCAAAGCCAACTAATGCCCTGACTGCAACCACCAGCCATTATGACGTTATTCAGAAGCAATTTCCCATGCAGCATCATCACTCGCCATTAAGTGAGATGTTGGTGCTCTGCAACTGAGCACATTACAGAAACCCAGAAAGGGTAACTAATTTGGTCGTCTCGTCATGGTTTAGGAGCTGAAACCGTCTACATTTATTTCACTGAGACCTGATGAAAACAATAATGAGGTTTAATGTGATTTAAATTAACTGGACACATGCTCAGACCCTGAAAGCTAACAAGGAAATTAGAGCCAGGAATAAACTGTGCCTGCATCCCTTGAAAAATTAGATATTCAACAGCTCAGTGGTCTTTTGCAGCTGATTCGGCGGATAGCAGACTTCTTCACGTTATATTGGACATGTTTCTACAAAAGCTCCTTGCTCCGCTCTAATGATAGGGAGTCTCATGCAAATGACAGACAGGATGTGTTCTCTGGGGGAAGACTTCAGAAACTTAGGAACGGGGGGGGGGGGGGGGGGAGGGGAGTGTCAGTGTTTTAAACTGCCTTTCCTGGAAGGCAAAAAATCCTATATCCATGGATTTAATTTCCTTTGGTGGTCATTTTAGAAGCCCTATTTGTGATTTGGACATTTGAAAACATGCATGCGGATGTCCAAATCACGGAGACATCCCTGATGCCATTTTACAAGACGAGTCTAGGGATATCCCCAGCATGTAGGGCGGGCTCAACCTCAGGCAAACTAAGCAATCACCTAGGGTGGCAGTGTCGGGGAGTGAAGCAAAGAGCAGGGCATTCAAAGCTAAACAATAGATTCTGACAACCGGGGAGCATAAGGCTTAAAGTTTGCCTAGGATGCCATCACCTTGAACTGACTTTGGGGCCAGTCCTGCCCGCGTGTGTATGTCTAAATATGGCAGTGGGTGTGGTTGGGGTATGTCCAGGGTGGTCGGCATGTCTAGGCCCCTGTCCAAGTCTGTTCCTGCTTCAAGGCACGACTAAGAAATGAAAAGAGCTCTTTTGCTGGTCTATCCCCTGGAGGGTGTAGAGGAGACAGTTCTTGGGTATTCCTGATACAATCCACAACGATCCTTTAATAGGAATAAGGGACACCTGTATAGCAGTTCTCTCTCTGCCGCTTACAGACTAGCCATTTGGAACATGTCCCGAGCCTGAAATACTACCACAGGAACATCCCTGACAAAATCCATACGGGGGATGTCCAAGTTTCTGAAATCATGTCCAGACCTGGACATCCCTGATTGCACCTAGCCATTCTTTATAACTGCATGAAAGGTAAATAAGGCCATTAACAACAGTTTATTAAAGATTTGAATAAGCCTAGAAGCAAGTGCTATGGGGCTTCATTTCAAATTCATCTATCTTAAGACTAGAACTATACTAATTAAATACAGTGGAACCACTCTGCTTGGTTTGGAGGTATCCTGAAAACAATGAATCCTGCTGAAAACGTTGAGTTTGCCCTACCAATACACAGAGTAATTTTTTTTATATATATAACCCATTACTCGGCTGTCGGACTGTTCATGGGTGAGTAGATTTAATTTCATTTAAAATTCTTATATACCATGAATACAGATGATACGTCGATTCAACACAGGGAACAAAACAAATCACTATCTCCAGCAGATGATATAGTGGACCTCAGGTGGATTCAGTTCAAAGGAAAGGAACTATTCCTGTCTGTGGTTGCGGATGCAAACCCTGTTAGGTAATGTCTCATGAAGATATACTTAGCAGGAATGGTTCCACCCTGGTCTGGCTTTATTAGAGTGGAGGAGTGGCCTAGTGGTTGGGGCAAAGTACTTCAGGCTGGAAGGTCAGGGGTTCAAATCCCACTAGAGGACAGCAACCTTGGGCCAGAAGGACTGGGGTTTCTAGTCCCACAGGCGCTCCTTGTGGTCTTGGGCAAGCCACTTAACCCTCCATAGCCCATGTTCCCTGTAAAATAGTTATCTCCAAGTTATAATGCCCTGTTCAATGTAATTTCAGTTTGTTCAATGTAAACCACACTGATGCAGAATAGCACGGTATAAAAGAGAATGTAAATAAATTAGCAAGGCAGTAGATAAAAAGGCTGAATTCCACAGAAAACAATGAGTTAAAACAGTTGTCAATTTATGAGGCAAGTATTTTAACTATAGCACAAGAATTCAGCAATTTGCTTTCTGCCATTGTAGAAATTATGTAGAATAATCCATGCTACAGGAGGGAAGCAAACAGAGCTGCTGTCTACTGTTACTGTCACCACTGCATCAGATGGAGAACATATATGGTCAAAGGATTTAGGTGCCTACTCTTGAGAGTTGACCTTTAAGAACTGATTGAAGCTGAGTGCCTAAGTTTACAGTAAGAACTGGCTTTCACTAGGCACCTAAATTAGACTAGTGAATGGCTAAAGGGCAGAGTTAGGGCTGGAATAAAATAGTTAGGAGCCCTGCACTGTCTCTTAGCTCTAGAGCGTAGAGGTGAAGTTACCTGGATAACTCTTACGCTGGTCAAGAAAAGAGAATCGTAGCCTGCAAGGGATTTTAGTTTCTGTGCCATCAGAGCTTGCAAATAACACTTGGCCCCACAACATGCCCCAATGCTAAGCAGTTAGTTGGGGATATTCAGCGGCACTAACCATGTCAGTGTCATCGAATATCCCATTCAGCGGCATTTACATGGTTTACAGGTCGGTAAACCATGTAAATGCCTTTCAAATATCGGGGGCATGGTGTCTATATAATTGCACATATCATCAACTGCACAGAGCAGAGTTTCAGGGCCTGGTTTCCATATAGTAATACAGCTTAAGTAGTGAAGTCTCTCGAAGCTTTTTTAGACTTCCTCAGAAGAGCAAGATACTATAAATGACTTCCTTGGAAAGGTTAAGATTTATTTCAGAGTCAAGAAGCCAAGGAGACGCTCTGGGGAGCACTGTATCTGTAGAATCGCAGTAGGCGCTGCCTTGATCTCTTCTGAGATAAACCCATCTTCTCTTCTGAGGCTCCTCTGGTAAAAACCTTAAGCTTTATAATGGTGCAGAGCAATAAAAAGGCAACTCTGACCACTGAACACTGTTGAGAAATCATTTGTATTTTATCCATTCTCTTCATAAGACTGCTTCATTGTTAATTTGATTGTGGTTTCACTACAGGTGGGAATAATTCACATTTTAGCTGCACCTTTCAAGCAAACAGGAAACCAATGTTCTTTTGCAAGCAGAGAATGTCAGAAGCATGCCTACTGCCACCTCTGAGGATTGGATTTTAGATGTATTCCTTGCCTTTCCAAAAACCTGAGCTCAAGAGAGGTACACAAGTTATTTCCGTGCCCAATTTGGGTTGACAATCTAGTACCTGAGGCAACCGAAGTTGAAGTGACTTGCCTAAGGTCACAGTGAAGAGGAAGGTTATACACAGGGAACTGCACAATCCTGGCAGGTGATATCACATCCCTTGGCCTATGACCCCCACATTCCATACCCTATATCTCCACCCCTTGCCCTCCCTGCCACTTCCACCCCCCTGCCCCGGTCCCATAACCCCTTTGCTGCTTCCCCGTCCAATTCCTGTTTCCATCCTCGCTGGTCATGTGCCTCTTATTAACAAAATTGGCTCCAGACAAGATCTTCACAGAGAAAATAATGATTTTTATAACATAGTCGTGGAATTCTTATACAACAGAGTAGTGTAATAAAAATGATGACCGCAGCATTACATTCAGACCTTCAACAATTGCACATGCATTGACTTCAAAATTAACAGCATACTTCAATTAACCCTTTCTTATTGAGGCCTCCTGAATTGCACACAGTCCTTTGCGTTATTTATGTTTATGTTTATTTTAAAACTTAATATACCGCCCAACAACAAAAAGTATCTGGGCGGTTTACAATAAAAGCATATAAAATTAAAAATTAAAAAAATGCTGCAAGAAAAGAAAAGAAAAAGGAACACCATAAAATTCAAAGAAGCAGGACAGAAAAGATAAGAACAGAAAAGGCAAAGAGGATTAAGTATCAACAGGGACGACAGGGGGGTTAACTCTGGTATGACGGAGAAGTGGTCAATACATCAATGGGGAGGGGGGTAGGTCGTAAGCAAGACAGAAAAGGTGGGTTTTTAATTTGGCTTTGAATGCAGTGATGGAATGTTTCAGATGGAGGGCAAGGGGAAGCGAGTTCCAGAGCCTTGGGCCAAGGAAGAAGAAAGCTGAGGAACGGGTAGATTCCAAGTGGGCTTGGGAAGGGGAAGGGAGTGACATGTGGTTGGCATGGATAGAGCAAAGAGTGTGGAGAGGGGTGTAGAGATGAACCTGATCAGCAAGATAGAGGGGAATACCTGTGTGAATTGATTTGTGGACAAAAAGGAGAAACTTGAATTGAATTCGGAAAGGGACAGGAAGCCAGTGCAGACATAGAAGAAGTGGGGTGACATGATCAAAGCGTGAGGTGTGAGTAAGAATACGAGCAACGGGATTGGAGACGTGAAAGTTGAGACTGAGGGAGGCTGGCTAGTGCAACATTACAATAATCAAGATGGGATACTACAAGAGAAAGAAATAGGGTGGTCAAGAAAGAAAAGGAAAGGAAAGGACATACAGCGCGAAGATGCTTCAAAGTGAAGAAAGAACGTTGAACTACAGAGGAAATGTGGTCTTTGAAGGAGAGAGATGAATCAAGAGTGACACCGAGATACCAAAGCGAAGAAACCACAGGGATAGATAAAGAAGAAAATAGGGGAGTAAGGGAGGGAGGGGAAGAATTCCCAAGAGTGAACCAAATAGCAGAGGTTTTGGCGAGGTTAACATGAAGGAAATTAGAGGAAAGCCAGGAAGCCACAGAGGAAAGACAAGTATTGAGAGGAGTAATATCAGGAGTAGAGGAATCCGAGTGATACAACAGAAAAATATCGTCGGTGTAATAGTGAGCTGAAATACCATGTTGCTGGACCAAGAGTGCAAGAGGGGCAAGAAAGATATTGAAGAGAAGAGGAGCAAGGACAGAACCCTGAGGAACACCACAAGGGAGTGGGGTAGGAGAGAAAGAGGACCCAGAAAGAACTGAGAAAGAATGACAGGAAAGAAAAGAACGAAACCACTGAAGTACTGAACCGGTGAGACCAGCTTCCATAAGACGAACTATCAACCAATCTGGAATCCCATTCTCAGCAACCATGTCCCTATCAAGGTGGGTCGTGGAAGCTCCACTCCCAAACTGCATCTTTGTGTCAGGCCAGGTCCCTTTGAATATCACTCTTAAGAGCAAAGTAGAGACACAATACGACATACAAAATACATTTATTAGCAGAGGATAGATAGATAGATAGATAGATAGATAGATAGATTATGGATGCATCACCAAACCGGGCATTCTCTTCACAAACCATTCTCTTCAGCTGGGGAAGACCAACACAGCAGACTGGAACCAAGTTCAGGACACATCACGCTCATCAGCAGAGAAAAGATGGCTTCCATTTTGTTCGGGACTCTCCAGCTACTTTTATACACCTCAACAAATAAGTGATTCAAGGTCGGCCGGCAAGACTCATCACCTGATATGTCCATATAAAGCCACATACCAAAATCTTCCCAGTCAGACTTCCTGCCTGTCTCATACAGCTGTCTGTATTCATCCTCTAACCTACTTCCTATGCATGCCCATAACATAGTGATCCAAGCATAGTTCAGTTCAAATAAAGTTCAATCTCTCCCTCTGATTCTAATACATTTTTTTCATTCTTATAACAGTATATTTAAAAGGGGATTTGCCGTGGAAGCATCTCACCCTTCCGTCCAAAGTTATCAGTACTCTTATGTCCAGCACTACTGTCCAACCTGACCCATTGAAGGTCAAGCACATGCTCAGTCTTAGGTACCATTACGATCCCCTTGTCAAAGCAGGGATGGGAGGAAAACTTGCCTGGCTGCAAGTGTGTAGGAAAATTTATTTATTGCTCACATCCACCCCTCCCTTAGATCCTCGGTCACTGACCAAAAAAACCCACAAACTCTGCCACTGATCGCAACAGTGAAACCTCATTTATCGAGGGCCCCTACCATTCCTCAGTTTCGGCCATCCCAGAGTAGCAAGACCTCAATGATGTCCTGTATCGCACAGAGAAACACATCCATGCCTATCTCAGACAGATGTAGGCCATCTGTGTGATACATCCCAGGGCATCCCTTCGAGATAAGCTCATGTGCCACTCAATATCTCCCAATGGAGCGCATCAACCTTTCTTATCCTTTTTAATGCCCTATGTGATTTTTCACCCTTCTAAGTATGATGCAAGACCAGATGAGGTGAGTGTCAGGGAATATCCCTGCCAGGGTCAATAAGTCCTTTTGAACTTTTTGAGTCAGCTCCACACTGTGCATTGCCACTAAGTCGTTACCTCCCAGGTGCACAATTAAGGTTCATGGAGGGGAGTGTGATTTTTTTTCTTCTGCAGCAATGTCGGCATCAGTTGGTCCCACTCATACCACATAGACCCATCCACCTAACTGCTACTTCGGCTTTGAGCAACCCTAAATTGCTGCCTTCCGGAAAATCCAGCATCCATCTCTGAACCCATTATACATAAGAGTGACCGTATATCCAGACTTCCCAGGGGCATTGTGGGGTACCTAGAACAGACAATATTGATACATGTTAGCAGGTACTTAGAGCCAATGATATTTATGTGTGCAAGCAGATATCACAGTACATAGGCAAGGGTGGAGGGCAGGGTTATTGGGTAGAAAAGGATGATATAGTAGGTCGTATGTGTAATTTGTATCAGATGGAGTGCCATCTACCAATGGACATGATCTGGTGATGAGTCAGACCCATTGATGTTGTTGTGGTGACCATATTTTATTTATTTATTTATTTATTTATAGACTCTTATATACCGCACTATTAAGCATCAGCACGGTTCACAAAAAACAGTGAGATACACAATTCAACAGTACTTTGTGTTTACAGAAAACAGGAGAATATAACTCGGATAACAGGGTATATAATTAATAAACATAGTCATAATATCATCATGGCTTCAGTTTTGTGTGTATGTGGTCTGTGGGGTATCTGTATTGTATGTGTATGAGTGGAAGGTCTGTGGGTTGGTTGAGATGTCTTTATTGTTTACTGGATAAGATAAAAGGAAGAGGTAGTGTTTCAAAGCTTTGCGAAACTGCAAAAGGTCTGGTATTGCTCGGATGTTTTGAGGAAGGCTATTCCAACACCTTGGTGCACAGAATAAAAAGTCCCTGTCTGAAGTAGTTTTGGTACACTGTGATATTGATTTAGGGACTAACAGAGTATTGAGTGTTACTGACCTTCTGTCTCTATTGAGGGGTGGTGTTTGGATCAAGTCTGATATTGATGAAGATGAGAGTTCTTTGAAGGCTTTGAATGTAATTAGTAAAATTTTGAAAGTGAGTCTACTTTGAATTGGGAGCCAATGAAGATGTTTTAGAATAGGTGAGATATGGTCTTTCCGGGAAGCTCCATGAAGGACTCTAGCTGCAGCATTCATAGCCAGTTGAAGTGGGTGTAAGGTGGTTTGTGGAAGACCTTGTAAAATTGAGTTCGCATAATCAAAATGAGGTATGATTAGCGCCTGATAGATGGTTCTAAAATCGTCTGGCTCTAGCAAGGATCGAAGGTGTCTAAGGGAGCGTATTTTGTGATATACCGCTCTTACAATATTACTAATATGTGCTTTCATATCTAATTTCTGGTCTAAAGTGACACCGAGGTATCTGATGGTGGTCTTGGTCTGGAGGTTAGCATCATTTACTTTCAAAAAGGATGGAGCAGTGAAATTTTGGTTACGTGTAATAAATAACACCTCCGTTTTCTTGTGTTGGATCCTTAGATTTTGGGATTGTAGCCAGTTGGATACTTCATTTATGCAGTTAGTTAATGGATTGAGATCAGGGTTCTCAGTTGTAAAAGGAAAATATAGAAGTACATCATCCGCGTATATCATGCAGTTAACTCTAAAGGATCGAATCAGGTTACAGATAGGCTGCATGTATATATTAAACATAAGGGCGGAAAGGGATGAGCCTTGAGGGACCCCTTGTTTTTGATGAAACTGATCTGATGAAGTATCGTTGGATCGTACTTGTTGCCATCTGTCAGAAAGGTAGGATCTACACCACTCAAGTGCTTTATCAGTAATTCCCTTCCCTTTGAGACGCTCAAGGAGGCGTTCATGGCTAACAGAATCAAAAGCGGCTGCGATATCAAGAAAAACAAGGACGAACCCTTGGCGGATGTTATCAATTCCTGATAATAAGCTGCTGAACAGAGTAGTTAGAAGCGTTTCCACACCGTGGAATTCTCTGAAACCGTGCTGGCATGAGTCCAGTGGGGCGTTAAGATCTATATGATCCTGAATTTGTTTTTGTACTTCTTTTTCCAAAATTTTTGCTAGTAATGGAATACTTGAAATAGGTCTATATGATTCTGGTTTAAGAGGGTCAAGTTTGTTGTTTTTTAGTAATGGCCTTATGGATGTTTGCTTAAGGGTACGAGGGAAAGTTCCTGTTGTAAATGATTGAATCATGAGTCTGGATATGATGGGACTGAGATCAGCTCGTAGATCTTTGATCCAGAACGCAGGGCAAGGATCAGTATGAGCGGTGGTCATGTTTATGCAAGCAATGGTGTCTTCGATTTGTCGTTTAGATGGTATTGAGAAGATAGTGAGTAGAGTTTGATCTACTGGATCTAGGACTATGTTAGGAGCCGAGTTATTGTCAATTTGGCAGAGTTTGGATTGTAGATAGTTAGCAAATATTTGAGGGTGGATTTCATATTTAAGTTGTGAGGCAGGTTCATTTGTCAAACGCTTAACTATGGCAAACAGGTCATGAGGTTTGTTCAGAGATCTTTTTAAAGTGACTGCATGGTGACGTCTCATTGATTCAGTAACTGCCATGCGATGAGATGTGAGATGTTGGATATATACAGCTCTGTCAACTTCAGAGTGTGAGTGTCGCCATCGTCTTTCAAGTTTCCTTAGGGTTGTGCGCGAGGCCTTCAGCTCAGATGAGTACCATATAGCAGAGTGTCGCTTGCTTTGTAGTTTGTTGGTCGACGGACATGTGGCAATCGAACTGAGAGTACTATTCCAATTAGAAACTAAATCATCAATGCTGCACTCTGGTAAATTGGTTAGTGGAAGTGTTGTTTTTAGGATTAGGTCTTTGTCAAATGGCTTGAATCTTCTCAGAGGGGTACTAGGATGGTCGTTTATTCCTCTTTCATCCTTTTGGTTACATCTAGCCTTGAATATAATTAGTTTGTGATCTGACCATGGAACTGGGTTGATTGATAGATCCAAGATAGATGGTAAATTGGCGGTTGTTTCAGTTGTAAATATTAGATCTAATATACCACCTTTAATATTAATCCTGAAGAAGTGTGTACCATGTAGGTTTCCATCCAGGCCCCAAATGGAGAGGCCCAGCTTCATTACTCAAGTAGACTGATAACGGGACAGAGGGGTGTCATCCCCATGAATCAGGAGCAGGAGCCCTCCCCAAGGTCTGAACAGCATATAGATCTTGAAATTCTGTACTGGGCACGTGGGATCCCCCTGCAGCTGGGACAGGACTATACTCACCCCTCGACCAGTAGGATCAGTTTTGGATCTTCGGATGGTGATTACTAATGCATTACTAACCAAGGAGGCATCACCTGCCTGTAGACCTGAGGTGTTTTGAGGGCATCTTGATGTGGCCATGAGCTCCCCAGCCACCAAAGAACTCCATTGTAAATGCACATCTGAACAAACAAATTTTGTAAGCATTGAAACGTATATTTTCCAAAAACCGCCTTAACAACTTCAGGCATTCGTGAGTGTGAGGGTGTTTCGGATCATGTACTTGACCGGACAGGGCCACCCAGCCTCTCAACATTTTGCTAACCACAAAATTGTCCGCTGGGTTCTCTCTTCCCATCATCTTAGCAAAGAAACTGATGCCTGCATTTTGTGAAAGCATGGTTGATCTCCGCATGCCTTGGAACCGTTACTTCATAATAAACTATACAATAGCGTTAGTGTTAAGCCAGGCATCCCTAAGGATGGGCTCCTTAATACAGAAATCCGTAAAATCATCCCATGCCCAGCAATACTGCATACTCATATTCTCCAACAGGGAATTCATGATGAGGCATCAAACTTTGGTGGGCCAAAGTTCCACACTGCTGGGGTATGGATGTCCTATCTCTGTCTGCTCCTGAGGCAAGGAACCTGAAGGCAAACATCTTAAAATGAGAAAGTGAGTCCCTAAACATCACAGTATGAATCAGACAGTGCAGGACAATCTCCCTTAGAAGGGCGATCATCCTTGGAATTCTGACTAACTGTTTATGGCTTGTACTACTGCCATATTGTTAGAGTGGAAAGTTATATTCTTATTAACAAGCTGAGGCCCCCGAATGAAAAGGGCAGCCAGGATTGCGAACATTTCCTGGTGATTCCTAAGCTGTGCCAGGAGTCGGGCCAGATTTCCACGC
This sequence comes from Ichthyophis bannanicus, assembly GCA_033557465.1. NCBI lineage: Eukaryota > Metazoa > Chordata > Amphibia > Gymnophiona > Ichthyophiidae > Ichthyophis > Ichthyophis bannanicus. The sequence continues at coordinate 742,270,153 of CM066031.1, read as the reverse complement.
ACCACACACCTCTAAAGTAAATGCCAAAACCCCACCCCTCAAAGCATCCGTAAACAACTTGAGCTCTTTGCTGAATACAGGGGAGTCCTGCCAGAATGGCAGGCTATTAAAGGGCTGCAAAAATATGTCCCACACCCTGAGATCTTCCTTGATAGCCTTATTGACCCTAATGTGGTGGCGCCATCTCTTGACTCCCACCGTCTTGAGAGTGAGGCATCTGCAAAAGATTCTCTCCATAGGGATAACCCTGGCGGCAAAGCACAGCCAAGTCCAGCAATGAATGGAATTGTTCCATTGTTGCCTTTTTTGCTCATCTTATGTTCCCAATGGCTTCTCTGCATTTGTTGGGTTTGTCAACAGGTAGTCTGGACACCCTGGACTCCACATCCAAGTCAATACCCAAGAACGTCAAGGTTACTGAGGGGACTACAGTTTTTTCTGCTGCTAAAGGAATGCCAAAGTGGTGTGCTATCTTTTCAAAAGAATTTAGGACCACCTTGCACTCTTCAAATCCCACTCCTACATATAGGATGGTGCTGTACCTGCAATTTGCTCAACCACCCAGTGCACAAGGAGCTAAACTGCTCAAAATAAGCACATGAAATGGAACAGTCCATGGGGATGCACTTGTTATAGTAGAATGCCTTGTTGAAGGAACATCTGAGTAGCTGGAATAATGCTGGGCAAGCCAGCAGCAACTGGGATGCCGGTTCAATGGCTACCATTGCTAACAGTGTACATGGGCTATGCTGTAAGATGAATTTTATGGCTTGACCAATGGAAGCATACTGGACCGTACAGATGATCATTCATGGAACTAACTGTGGGGCAACAGAATTTGTGTATTAAACAGTATTTTCTGGTCTCTTTCTTGGGGAGAGGATCATGTTATTCAAGGGTGGAACATTGAACGTGCGGGCTACCCAGCCCAACTCAACCTCCTTGTGAATCTTTTCCTTTTTGATTTGAAAATGCTGATAGATGGCAGAGGAGTTTCAGGCAGGTCACATCGCAAGCATTTTTGGACCATTGTATGTTATGTGGAAACCCTGAGAGAAACCTTCGCTTATGCTACATGCCTGCACCTGATGAGGATAAAATTTGAGCCACAGAAGCATGTTCCTGATGAGCGAGGGGGCCAATCCCCTCGGGGCCACAGGGCATCTGCTGTCCTGGGAGCTTCTTGTCTTTTGGGAATCTACATAATGCTACTGGGTGATCTTCCCCACAGGATGAACAGGCAGATCAGAATTTGCATGGGTTCCATGAACACTGCCCATTGTTGTATTGGCGGCAATATCTTAGCCTCGCTACTTGGTCATAGTGCCTGGGTATGAAGGACTGAAAGGACTGCTGTAATGTATCATGATTAAAGGGTCTATTAGAGGACATTTCATCCAACCACAGGTCTATTACCCTGTGCTGCTGTGTGATTGTCGGGTCTTCGGTCATACTTTTCCTGAACTTTATGTCATAATTGAGCCATGTCCAGCCGCCCTATTGCTTGTGCGCACACATTATGGTATCCAGGTACCTGATGAGGTATGGGTTCATCTCAGGTTCCCTTTCAACCACCACACTCATGAAGATATAGAAGGCAGAGACCCAGTTATTGATTGATTTAAATATTGTAGGCTTTCTGTCCCGTTCACCTGCACTGCCTGACTTATCCTTTGCATCCTTCTCCTGCTCCTGATCCCTTATCAGTAAGAAAAATATATCAATAAACTCCCTCTTCCATATTTTCTTCTTCATATGTTTGGGCATGCCTTCTGCCAAAGAGATAACACTGCAAAGGGCATCCTTGCCAGAACCCGATATGGGGCTCCTAGCGGTGGCGGTGGCACTGACTTGGTGACTCCCTTACCAACTGCTTCCACTACACCAGTGTCACCAACATTGACCAATCCCTCACCCCACTCAGCCAAACATTGGCAAAGGAACTCTTCTGCTTTGATTTCTTCTTTTTAAAAGTCTTGAGAGCCTTCTGAATAGTGCTAGCTAAGGCGAGCTCCTCGTCACTGCTCTTGGGTGCCAAGCTCTCCAATGTTGATGGGTCTTCCTCTCTGGAGTACCATTTTTGAGTGACTTATCACCAGGCCACATGGATGTCTCACTTGCTACAGTGTCTATCTGCTTTCACTGAGTGTCAGCTACTGACTGACCCTGCTGTAGATGAGCAGACCCACTGCACGTTGATGCCATGATCCCCAGGCATTGTCGGACGACACTCAGGCCATGTTGCCCCACCTGCTGCCATAACTCCCACTGATGATGACCAGAAAATAGGCTTTTTTTTTTTTGGACTTGCAGCCATATCTTCCTGGGAGCCACCAATCGCATGATGATCGGGACACCTAAGAACATAAGAACATAAGATATGCCATACTGGGTCAGACCAAGGTCCATCAAGCCCAGTATCCTGTTTCCAACAGTGGCCAATCTAGGTCATATGTACTGGCACACTGGTGGGAAGCCACCTGCAGGATTGCGTCCTCTACTTGGGCCCAGACCGCACAGTGACACGGCACTGTAGGGGTGGATAGGCCATAAAAGGCTGACCACTGGACTTCAGAACTGCACACTGATAGACAGCTGCCTGCGGGACATGGTCCCTGACCACATAGCGACACAACGTCGCAGGGCTGGATAGGCCATAAAAGGCCGCTGGACTGCCGATCCAGTCACCGAACTCGATTGTGCCTCCTAGCCCACTGCAGTCACTCTCCTCCCTGCCAGTAGATTATGAGCCAGTGGGCCGTGATCAACGCATAGTAGGGAGCTTACCTTAAAGATGCTGCTGGCTCTTGCAAGATATGGAGGAGAGGCAGAAAAGGCTGGGGCGTGCGCTACCCTTGCCCTCCCCCCTACCTCTCTGGTCCCTCCCCTCCCCTCATGAAGGAGGGAGTCATGACCTGGCACCCATTTGTGCCCCACGGCTTTCAAGGAAGCCATCAGGTATTGTTACAAGGCAGTTTCCATAGGTGGCAGCACTCAGCGGAAGAGAATCTGCAATACGATGATTCAGGCTGAATGGAAAGCAGAATTCAACTTAAAGCATAAACAAAGAAATGTGAGCACAAGACTTGTGAAGGGATTTTCTAGGACTTTTCAAATTTGAACCTAATAAAAGTAACTTCATCCTTATCAGATCTAGGTAATTTTCAGTAGGGAAGGTGCCTGGTCAATGCTCCAACTTCCCTTAAGTTTGGCCCTAATTAATGAATTTTCTTGAACGTTAGCATAGCAATGGCTGAACAAAGAGCTCGACCAAACCAGCTGCAGAGCACTCTGACATGAGCTTAAAAGCCCTTAAAATGCGCTGGTGTTACTGCCCTGGAGCAGAAAGAGGTCAGTGCTGTATACAACAGGTTCATATGACAAATTTTGTATTCAATTTCTGTTTCTTAGTAGAAATGCCTGAGTGGATGCGGAAATCAATGCCGCCAAAATGAAGGAATGGGTAACACTCAGAGCCTCTTGTTTGTTTTTTTGCCTATCTGGGCTCTATTGTAAGCTCCCAGGAGCAGAAACTGCCTCCTGAATGTTTCTGTAGAGCACAGCGAACATCCTGTAACACTGTAGAAATAATTACCATAACTTTTAAGTGTCTGATGTGAATTACTTGTGAAGCAGAAATGTAAAGAATTATAGACTAAATAATGTATTAGATATCTAAAAGATGATCATATCTCATTGGGGTAGTTTGTCTTCTCACTTTTGGTGAGCAAAGGGTAACAAAGTCATACTGGCAATGAGGGCAGGGGGACCAGTTCACCACTGGTGCCCCAAACTACACCTGTCAAATCTGCTATTTACTACAGAAGTAGCAGATTTAATTTTTTTATTCATTTATTAGCTGACAATGCAGCTAATAGCTGACTTAAGTGGAGAACATTAAAATAGTCATAAAATCACATGCAAAAACATAAAACAATCAGCATACGCTTAAAATAAAACAGTCAGACAGCATGCTTACCTCACTGCTAGTTACATTCCACCTATTAGACCTTCCTGCAAATCTGTTCAGCCTGAAAACTTGTTTGCAACTTGTGTTCATGTGAATTAAATGGAAAAGAATCCTACAAATCTGCTGTATCAAGTTCATTCAAACATCACTTTATGAGTTTATACTGACCTCAGAATAAGAAGTTTCATCAGTGCAAGCCTCATTTGCTACAATATTTAATAGAAATTGAATGAGAACAATTAGCTTTCTGTTGCTTAAATAAATGTACATCAGTTAAGCCCAAAACCTACAGTTATATCCCTTGACCAGATCTAGGAAAGCTTATTAGATGGTGACTTTTCATTGAAAACACATTGATGAATTTCAGCTTTGGCTTATCTAAATTCTTGCAGCAATCTGGTGGACAGACTTAGCTCAAGATCTGTCTTTCACCCATGAGAGAATCTAAGTAAACCCAACACAGCAGATTGCGACCTTGATGACTTGTTTCTGCACGCTGAACCATGAAAAGGAAAGAACTGGTAGATGTCAGCATGCCTGCCCATTCACAGTCCGCTCATTCAATATGTTTCCCAATCATCTGAATTTGAATTATACGCTAGTTCACCTTGACAACACAGCCTCGACTAGAAATTGGGAGCATCATGGCCGAAGCAGTCTACTGGTTAGAGCAGTGGGCTGATATCCAGGAAAATCAGGGATCAAAGGCCCTGAATGTACCTTTTGATTGTGGGCAAGTTGTTTAGTCCCCCATGGTCTCAGGTACAAAATTAGATTATAAGCCCTCTGTACCTGAAAGTAACTTACCTTGAACTACTTCTGGAAAAGTGTGAGCTAAATATATAAATCCTCAAGAATGAGTCACACTACTCTGCTGGGCCTCTCAAGTTCCTTGTTGCATTCAGGGTGGGGCACAAACTTTTACAAATTTTGGAAGTGATTCTATAAAGGTTTTTCTGTAAGTAAAGTCAGTTTTACATGGGGAAAAGGCCTTTTATAAAATTGTTCAGCCCATTTAGGTGCCTATAAAGTATGTGTACTTACAAGATCGTACATAATTATAGACTCACCATGCATAGGTAGTTACAGGGGGAAAAGATAAGGCCACTAGTTGGACTAGGCAGCTGCTTGGGGCAGCAGATCTTGGTGAGTGGCATAGCATGGCAACCCTTTCTGCACGTCAGAGTTGCGGTGGGGCTTAAAGCACCTGCGCGTATGTACACAGTCACTGCCTACTGCTCCTGCCCCCTCCAACAGGAAGTTGCATCACTGGGGGCAAGAGCAGCAGGCCCTGAGTGCATGCATTCTCATGAGTGCTTTAAGGCTTTCCACGGTGCTGAAGCGTGGCATAAAGTCACCACTTTTAAAAAGCACAGAGGGACCACCGTGTCACCCACCTTCTGTGGGTGAGATGATGGATGCTGGGGGGGAGGGGGTGGCATGGTACTAGGGGCAGCATGGTCAGCCTCCATAAGTCAGCAGAAATCTTTGGACTGGTTCTGGGTGGAGATTAGGTAGAATTGGGGTGTGGTTGCATCGCATTTTATAAAATATGCATGCACTTGCGCAGAGCACATGCCCACATTCACACCATCTTTGGCATGGGTGTAAATTTGCACATGCATATGTGAACACTATTGGGGCTGGTTCTAAGAACCTAGGACCCGATATTCAGCACCGACGGCTAGCGTGATTACAGTGGCCTGCTGCTGGCGCTGAACATTAAACATGGATATTCAATGCTGGGATCATATGCGCCCCCGGCATTTAATATCTGGGATCTCCGCACAGCCACAGACACTGCTGAAACTAAGTGAGCAGCGGCAATATTGAGCCGCTGCCCGGTTTGCTCCCACGGGTAAAGATAGGCCAGCTTTTGCTGCGCCTATCTTTACCCACGGGTCGCTAAAAAAGCAGCGTTGCAATATCATTGCTGCCCCCTTAGTGACAGGTGATGCCTCTGCTCTGAGTGAGAACACCCACAACCAGGGCCGGCCCGTCCATTGAGCGAGAATGTTGTTCGCACAAGGCCCCATGCGAACCACATTCTCGCTCGATGGATGGCTGCAGAGGGAACCGGGGAAGCCCGCACGAGGCCCCGGCTCCCTCTGCACAGCCTGCCAAGCGTGAAGAGCCTTTTCCTGCATGCTGGCGGTTGTTTCAATGAAGCCGCGAATGCCGGGAGAGGTTAAAGGGCACTGCCTTTAACCTTTCCCGGCATTCGCGGTTTAATTGAAACAGCTGCCAGCATGAAGGTAAAGGCTCTTCATGCTGGCGGGCTGTGCAAAGGGAGCTGGAGCCTCACGCAGGCTTCCTCGGCTCCCTCTGCAGCCACTTAGATGGCACGGGGCTCTTCAGAGGGGGGGCGGCTAGGACTGGATGGGCTGTGATGGGGAGGGAGAACCGACTGTAAATGGGCTATGATGGGAGGGACAGACTGCAATTGTGCTGTGATGTGTGTGTGGGGGGGGGTGAAACGGACTGCAATTGGGCTGTGATGTTGGGGGGGATAGGACTGCAAATGGGCTGTGATGGTGGGGGGGGGGAACTTGGACTGGAAATGGGCTGAAGAAGAGCTGGATTAGGACTGGAAATGGGCTGATGGGAGCTGGAATAGGATGAAGTGGGCTGATGAGGGGACTAGGATTGGAAATTGGCTGATGGGGGAGCTTGGAGTGGAAATGGGCTGATGGGGGACTGGAATAGAACTGGAAAAGAGCATATGGGTGGCTAGGACTGGAAATGGGCTGATGAAGAGCTGGAATAGGACTAGAAATGGGCTGATGGGGGGAACGTGGACTGCAAATGGGTGTTGGGCTAGACTAAGATTGGAAATGGGCTGATGGGGGAGGTTGGAGTGGAAATGGGCTGATGGGGGGCTGGAATAGAACTGGAAAGCAGCATATGGGGGCTAGGACTGGAAATGGGCTGATGTGGAAGTTTGGGAGACTGGGACTAGAAGGGGGCAGATGCTGGGTGGGTCTAGAACTATAAGGGAGCTGATTTTGGGGGAGGACTAGAAAGGGATGGGGAATGAGAATGGAGAGGGGAAAAGATATTTTGTGTGGGAAGGAAGAAAGGTCTACGATGGGCCGGGTATTGGACGAGTAAGTGGAGATTGAGAATGGAAGGGTGAAATTTGAGTGGATGTTAAAGGAATAAGGAAAGAAAGGGAGGAAAGAGCAAAAGGAGAAATATCAGTATGTTAAAGCAGATATAGAGAAAAAATTTGGAAAAAAATCTAAAAGAGAAGAAACGACAAATGGATAGCTCGCAGAAGACACAAAGAAACCAGAAGAAAGTGACTGGAGCAATTGCAACTGAAAAAGAAAATGCACAAGCAACAAAAGGTAGAAAAATACTTTATTTTGAATTTATTAACTGGAATATATCAGCTCTGGGAAATGTGCATCGTTAACGTCTTTTGTGTTTTGTTTAGTACAACAGGAAATTAATTTATAGTTTTATTTCTTCATTGTTGTTGTACATCCCACGTTTGGCTTTTGGGGTTCCCAGTTTAATTATTGTCTTCCTATTTCTAAATTGTGATCCCTTGTTCTTTGGTGACGGTTCTGCATTTTAACCAAGCTGAGGTATTCTGTTCATGTAGTTTCTATTTGACCGTATCACTTGTTCTCTTTCCCCACTAGGAGATGCATTGGTATTTTCTGAGATGTATTGGTTTAATATTTGAAGTGTTGCCTTTTGATAGGTAGGGTTTGGTGCTTTGTGAGTCCTGGTAGTGCTGTTATGATAGGGTGGATTTGCTATGAGTTCTGAATGGTCAGTGTTTATAGTACTTCCTAATGGGCCTGGCGGTTGGCACTGGAATATAGTAACGTAGGAATCTGTCAGTCTTTCTTTATCCAGACACTCATTAAGAAGCATGTTTACTAAAAATGCATGTTAACATTATGCAAGTATTTATGCAAATGAGGCCCCTCAATTAATCTCCGCACATGGCCCTGCACCCCCCTTGGGCCGCCCCTGCCCACGACACACCCTGACGCTGCACGGTTAGCATCAGGTCAGGTAGCGATATTACTTGGGGATAGTCAACGGCGCCAACAGTGTTACTGTCATTGACCCTCCCTCTAGGCGGCATCTGCGCAATTTACAGATCTATAAACCATGTAAATGCTTTTGAATTTCTGGCCCCTAATTTATAAAGGCACATAAATGCCTATATTGCTTTTATAAAATAAGGATAAAATAGATGTCTTCTTGGACTTCCTACACAGGTGTCCTGTGATAAATTTCTTTATGTGTTTTTTTCCTTTTGGATGCAACTCAATAATTATGTTTTATACCAGGGGTATCAAAGTTATTGTAATGTCAGTCCACACTGGATGCAAATTACATTAAGTGGGCTAATCAAAAGGAGATACAATAATTGTATTAGTTTCCATATATTTATAATTTATTTTACTTTATAAAATACTCAGTTTCTAACTTTTTCTGTGTCCAGTTAATTTGGTCTTTTGGGGGGGGGGGGTGATCAATGCAAGGAAGGGAGATGGCGATAGAGAATAGGGAAAGAAGAAGAGATCTGGGGGATGGGGGGGGGAGATCCCTCAGGCAGGGAGGGCAGAGGGATAGGGGATGAAGAGAAGCTGGAGGTGTAGCAAAAATGTACACTTCCCATAGCCCACTTCATCACTTTCACTCCATGGTTACATTTTCCCTACACTAGGGCAGTTTAAAATGAGTAAAGAAAGGCTAAGGGGTCTGTTTACTAAACGGCGCACTTGTACGGGGCGCACATGAGCGCTCTAAAAGATGTATTTAAGTGCTCTTAAGCGCCCCGTACGAGTGCGCGGCACATTAACGGGTCCCGCAAGCGTGCGCCGACAACGCGCACATTTGCGGGGCGGTAATGTGCGAAAGAGGCGTGCAAAGGCGAAATGAGGGCGGAGGAAGGCCCCCTAGGGGCGGAGAGACGGGGTCAGTGGGCGGAATGTGGGAGGGGAGAGACTCGCCGCACAGGAGCGTGCCCGAATCTGCAAAGAAATATAACGCCAGTGAAACACTCGCGTTAGAGGTGCTGTGCAGGGAAAAGAAACCGTTTCCGTCAGCAATGTGCAGCACAATAGTGGAAGCCCAAAAACCGTGAGCAGTGTGAACCATGTGCACAGATCAAACTCCGTAATGTCACAGGGCACTAACCACACGGGCGCCGCGCACCTTAGCGCATCTGTCAATCACAGCTTCTGTTCTTCACGACGGAACGCCCACTCCTTATACGGCACCCGCTCGGTACCGCGGACCGCACACCACCGGCCTTTTAGTAAACAGACCCCTAAGTGAATTTCACAAGTTCAGAGCATGAGAAGTAAAGAGAAGTCAAATGGGGAAATGTTTTCTGGCTTTGTGTCCTCACCTCGAGGTTGTGCCATCAGCAATTTCACAGTCAGGACATTGCATGCTAAGAGCGTATCAGCTAGAAGCACAGACTGATCCCTTTCGAGGGTAATATCCAAAACTATCCACTTTGTTACAACGTTCATAGGTATTTCTCCCTGCAGGCTTTACACCATTCTGAAAGGGAAAGTGCACAAGAATCCGCTCTCCCTTCCCGGCCCGCCTTCTTCTTGCTTTGGTCTCACACTCCTGCCTCTTAACTATAACTTGTGATGTGCTGCAGGAAGGGCAGATCACTAGCACAAAGCCACGGCCACACATCACAAGGGAGACGTGTCAAAATGGCCAGCGCTGGCCCAAAGTTTGTTAAAGATGTTGGCGCCCTAGCCCAACATTAAGCTTTATGTCCCCTCCCCCAACTCCAGCTGTCAGAATCAATTGTTTAGCCTTGAATTCCTTACGGTCTGCTCATCGCAAAAGCTGCCTCCCCAGGTCCTGCTCTGCTGACATCTCCCTTTCTTCAGCTCATCGAGGCAGCAGGGACCAGGGAAACTGTTTGAGGCCCAGAGTTTGAGCTGAAAATCTAGTCAATCCCAGGTAGAGTAGTGAACTGGGCGTCTACCCAAATAAGAAAATGTGGTAACCACTTCCAATCACCCATTCGTACAATATGCAGCACCCATGCAATACACATATATACATATATGTAACTGGTACATATCATAATATGCTGCGATAACCTAATTTTTCCCTTTAGTGATGGTTAACGGTGACCTTTTGGACTATAGCAAACATTTTATACAGCTCTTCCAAATTCAGTCCCACCAGTGGAATAAACTTCTGCAAAGCCATAATAAAAAACCCACACTTTTTTAGTAAGTTGGCTGGAAGAAATAAACTCACCTAAGTCTCTCCGTTAAAGCACCTTCTTCTTAAAAATTCCTTGTAATGAGAAAAGAATTGAATTAGGTTTCAGCGCCTTGGGCTGTTATAACAGCCAAACCATATTTCTCTATTTTTCAGCCCAGCATCCATGGTACTTAGTAACCCTGGAATCCAGCAGCGGGACAGGTAATAAATGAGCGGATATTATAAGGTAATAACTACAATTCTCTTTAAAGGTCATTTAAAGATAGGGCCATGTGTTATGTTCTAGTAATGTTATTTGTCATCCTCTGACTTGACTTCTGTCCTTGTACAAACGTAGCTTAAGATGTCACCAATACTCTTGCCTGTCTCTCTCCATTGCTTTCCAGGGCTGTCTGTTCTTAGATCTAGAGCAATATCAAGGCAAATCTTAAGAGCCACTTATCTTGGCAGTCTGAAAATTGCCTGGGTAAAGGTGCACCTGGGGATCAACTATACATGTGCTCTTATTCAGGAAAAAGTAGATAGGCTTAGGGACAGGGCAAGTCAAGGAGGGGAAACAACCTGTATCAGTTTGTATTTTCAGTCCCTGCAGAACAAGCAGATGTAAATCTCGGCATTTCTTTTCTTAAAGATTGGTGCAAACCTCTCAGGTAAAGTTTGCATGGGCCCAATTTTCATAACTCCCATTTTCAAATCCCACAGCAGTCAGCTTGGAGCTTAGATAGTGGTGGGATAATCAATAAAATTATCCTGATAGGAGCTGCCGTTGAATATCCAGGCTGAGCAACGCTAACTGGGTAGGTGCTAGCACTTACCCGGTTAGCGTGATTTTTAGGCAGATTACAACTTAAGCCTGCTTGTCATGCAACCTAAGTTGTCTGAACAAGGACCGCTGAAAATCACGCTAACCAGGTAAGTGCCGATATTGCTTCTCCTGCACTCACGGACCACCCCTATACCAATCACAGGGTGTCAGGGTAGTCTGTGGAGATATTCAGCAGCAATCTGCCCCCTTAGCCAGTCATCCTGTTGGCCTGATGGTTAAGAGCTTTGAATATCAACCGCATGTACTTTGCATTTATGTGCTGCTTAAGGAAACTGTCCCAAAAGTGCATCCAGAATGACGGAGACACGCACACACATGCACACACACACACACACAGTGCTGTGAAAGTGGGATGAGGTTGGCACTAAATACTAGATTTGCCCTTTCTTCAGATCGTTTGGCTGCAAGGACATGCTCCTAGCCAATAAGTAAAATATTCATGTTCTCTACCGTAGGACAGCTGAAGATCTAAAAGGACAATTATTAGAGGAATTCAATGATGCACTGAAGAGAGAGAGGCTGCAGATTCTTACAAAAGGTCTCTCCAAGTTCAAATAAAATTACCTAATGTGTATTCGCCTGACAGAGGGGTAAAAATAGTGCTCATCCCGATATCATTCTTCCTACTATATACCAGGCTACTCTGAAGGACATGAGAGCCCCGAAAAACTGGTAATTGTACAGTATTGGAAGCAGTGTTCCAGAGCACAATACACGCAGTCACCTCTAGGCTGTGCTGTTGGTCACTACAGGATCAGAACATGAGATGCCGCGAGTATATAAGCTGGAATCTTATACTGACTTATTGAGGGTAATTTTCAAAACTATCCACATTATTTCAAGGTTTCTAATTATTTTTTTCCCTTGGACTTTGTTTCAGTTCTCAGAGTGACGGTACTTACCCTCTCTTCCCTCCCTTTCCTCTCTCGTTCCTCTGGGAAATGCTTCTGTCTCCCACATATGTGCCACAGTCACTAGAGAGGAAGTTGCAGATCACCAGCAGATGAAAGAGGTTTTCTTAGCACCTAGTTAATGCAAGTATACCCCCCCCCCCCAGTCATTTTGTACATAAAACACTGTTTTGCATTAAACAAAAAAAAGACTTACAAAATTACCCCCAGAGTGGGTAGTTATGAAAATAGCCTCATCTATATCATCCATCATGCCATAGTCTCGTCTACTCCAGAGGACATGAGAGTACTGAAACACTGTTCCAGAGCTCTGTGCTATGATTATCTTAGACATATCCTCTGAAGAGAAATTATAAGCCGTTGAAATAACACGCTTGTATCCAAAACGCGTCATTACAACCGTGCTGAATTCCAACTGAAATTCACTGTTATGCAAGATGAATCATGACTGTTGTGCGCTAGTCATAAATGAGGCTTCTCATTTTATTTGGATTTTTGCTCTTCTTTTTTGCTGTTTGCCCTTATGGTGATCATTTTTTTTCCTGCAAAGGGCACAGGATGGTATTTCACTGCTCTGCACCAAGGAAGGTGCATTTCAAACTATCCACGTCTTGAATCAGTCAAGGTTTGATGCTGCTGTAAATACATAAAACGGCAAAAGTGAATCCCACAGCAAAACCTTGAGTTTTAAAATAGAACAACACAAAATTCTGAACCAGAGAGTGAGAGCTGCCCCGCACTAGGAAGCGATAGTCTGTAATAGGAAACAGAGTTTGATTCAGGGACACAGTGAAGGGGCTTGAAAGGCCAGGCATGTGGAAGGTAATTTTATGGAGCTGTGCCTAGTTAACACATGTTTTTATGCACCTATTTTATGCCTGTTTTATAAAGTCAAGTATATGCGTTCACAGCTTTATAAAATAGCAGTGTAAATGACAGAGATGACTTACAGCAGGCATGGAGTCAGTGTAAATGGCCATACCAACGTTTTGCAAATATGTGCATAAATTATAGCATTTCATATTCTATGCATGTACTTGCTTGTATCGCCCACGCTTTGCCCAAATTCTGCCTGCGTGCACACCCACAGGGAAAAGATGCATGGTGCATAATACACATACTATTATGTATGTCTGTATAATAGGCAGCCGCTTATGCATATAAATGACTATAATACCAGCATTTACAGATGTTATAGCCCTATAAAATGACCTTCATATTGGGGCTCAATGACACTGCAGGACCTGACCCAGTCAATCAGATTTAGACTTTTCTACTGCTACTACTAATCATTTATAGAGCACTACAAGGTGTAAGACACAGTCCCTGCTCATCTGAGCTTACCGTCTAATCCAGATGAAAAAACATTGCAAAACTGGGGACTAGAGTATAGTAAAATACGCATAAGTAGTGGACAAGAGAATGAGGTGCATCAGGATCCAAAAGCAGCCTCAAAGAGGTGGGTCTTCAGCCTGGACTTGAATAGGGCCATATAGTCCCAAGGCACAAGCAAGAAACAGGAAAATAGTTTTGAATTCAGGTCCCAGACTTCAAAGAAAGAGAACTACGGGTATTATGATAGGATAAAGGAGAGGAGTCATGGCCTAGTGGGACTCAGAACCATGAAAACTAGCCTGAAAATTTGCCAAAACCCGTACGGGCGGTTATGCATGCATCCGGTTATAAAATTACACCCTGCATGAATAAATTTTGCCACTGACAATCACAGACAGATTTTACAGAGAAAGAAAGTCTACAAAGTAAAATAAAAACAGGTCTTTTGTCACATCTTTTAAACGCGAATTAAACTTAAAAAAAAATCAATCTTTATCAGGGATTTGGTGGCAAACTTCGGGACCTGATTATGAATACACACAAGACTGGATAGTACGTTAAGTGGGTTTTCTATGTACTTTGTTGCTTTCTCATTCAAGAGGGCATGAAATATTTAAAACCCTGAAGGGGATTTTTTTCATGCATGAAATACTGCAATACCAAAATGAGCCAATTTGTCAAAATGTGTACCCTCAGGCAACCAGGCTGGTCTGGAACAGAAAGTTTCCCTGCTATATGCTGAGCAAGTGATGTGATTATGGAAAGAACATCTGACTCTGAATTGGACCAGAACAGATTAAATTACATACTGTCAATGTATCCTTTAGAGAGGGGGCCATCCTTAATATCATTTCTATAGGAAGAATCTTTACTGAGCACAAATTGTAACAGTATTTATTAGAAACTTGGAGAGTCCTTTCTGCCTTTCCCAAATTTTCTTTTTATGCAGATATTATTGAAAAAAAAAAAGTCCTACCTCCATCAGATGGATAATTTGTTATTTTTTGACCCCTTAATTAGTGAAAGAGTTTGCACTGGAGACTGTCTTAAAATGTTTGACAGGCTGATGATAAAGCAAAGTGCAATGCTGCTTTTCAAATTTGAGTTTCACAGTAGGATGATCTACCAGGTTTAAAAAATGATGGTTTTGAGATATTCTGTATTACTCCCAACAAATTAAAGGCATTGCTTTAAAAGACAAAAAATGACCAAAACCCCACCCTGGGATGAGTACAATAAATACAAACAGGGAAAGAGAGAAAACACTTATACAACAAGGCTAAAGGGAGTTATCAAGGGGCGCAAAAACCAACCATACTTAACACGATTGGAAAGAAGCGTCACACATTCATCACCTGATTCTCCTGCCAAAGTCTTTTTTTCTTTATCCTTTGAATGAATACTTGTCAAAACTTAAGTCTAAAGCATAATCATAGCGTCATTAATGTTAGCTTCCTCAAAAGGAACCCCCACACACCCTAGGGAGGGTCCCAACGTGACGTGTGGGAGAAGCAGCCTGAGCTTCATGCCGAGAGCTGGGGAGTTGCCCTCATCCTGCAGGATTCATTCTGTTGCGGTCCTTGTGTTGGAGAGAATGCAGGTTGGATTCCACTCCTGAAGCAAGCTTTTGGATAAGAAGTTGAAACATCGATATCGGGCCTTTGAGCATTCAGCTTCTACTTTTGACTCAAATAAGAGACGCCGCCGTGTTCGAACCCTCCCCAGATAAGCCGTTTGAATGAGTAGGGTGTGTTGGGGCTAGTGCTAATGTTGCAATGATTATGTTTTGGACTTAAGCTTTGACAAGTGTTCATTTAAAAGATAAAGAAAAGAGGACTTTGACAGGGGAGTCGGGTGATGAATGCGTGGCGCTTCTTTCCAATCTTGTTAAGTCTGGTTGGTTTTTGCACCCTTTGATAACCGCCTTTAGCCTTGTTGCATAAGCGTTTTGTTTCCATCCCTGTTTGTATTTATTGTGCTCTTTTCTTTAAAAGAAGCAACCTCTCCAGTGCAACCATTTTAGGCCACTTATTACTTAAGTGTTTGCGAGGAGAAAAGTCTACTAACCAGAGGTTAGAATTAAGAGGCAGAAAGGCCCAGGTTCAAATGCTAGGCATGGCATTACTTTTTTGCCAATTGTAAGATTATAACTTTATTTCCCTCACTGTGCCATCGTTTGCGCAATGCTAATCCTGCAAATTGTCAAAACTAAAAGAAACATAGTAGCACTTTAAGATCTCATTTAGCTGTAAGCTGCTATTCAGTATTGCTAAGTAATAATACTGACTGAAAAAGACATTTCCAGCAGGCCAATACCCTACTGGGGCATTAAATGTCATTAAACAGTCATTATTAGTATTACAAACAGCCAAACTGTATTACAAAGAGCCAAATCTTTGAAATGAGCATCTGTCCCCTAGGACAGAGAGGAAATTTATAAGGTAAAAGGAAATTCTTAGCCAATATTCCATCCACGCCACTGACTGAAAACACGTTGTGCTACTATTTTGCTTTGATGCAAAGAAAGGCCTTTTTCTGGGCTTTATCAAGG
The DNA here is from genome assembly GCA_033557465.1 of Ichthyophis bannanicus. NCBI lineage: Eukaryota > Metazoa > Chordata > Amphibia > Gymnophiona > Ichthyophiidae > Ichthyophis > Ichthyophis bannanicus. The sequence goes on along the minus strand of CM066031.1, from coordinate 742,254,329 downwards.
CATCCAAGCACAAGGATAAGATCACAGTACTTGCCCTTTGTCCACACTTGCACGCATCCTGCTGAAATATTTTATGTTGTATTGAAATGAATTCTTTAGCTATGCACACTGTGCAGGATATAATGTTAAAATATTCTCTGAGAAGATTGGCTCCTTGACTTACTGGATTTATGACCAATGATATTTGGATATTAAATGAAGGTTCTATACTTGGGTTTAACGACTTCACACTTGGAGGGTAATTTTATGTAAGGGCACGTAGGCGGTCAAGGCGGGCACCTATCTTATGTCTCTTTTATAATGGCAACCTATGCCCCCATGAAACTGTCTACTGAAATGTTCCTTCTCTTCCACCAGCGCTGAATAGTAAAACCAGATATTCAATGCCCACGTCATATCCAGCCCCGGCATTGAATATCCAGGTTAGCCACTCTGCCAGTCGGTAACAGGGCAGCACTAATATTGAGCCACTGCCCACAGACCAATATATGGAAAAAATTGTTGTTGGCATTGTTAAGTGCCATTGAGTCAGTGTGACACCTGGCAACAATCTGAATAATTGACCTATATGTTGTTCGGTCTTCGGCCAAGTGGCTCATTGTTGATAGAGTGGCACCCAAAGCTGCTGTTATTGAATCGATCCATCTCATTGCCAGCTTTCCTGTGTTACAGTGACCTTCTACCTTGCCAAGCATTATGTCTTTCTCCAATGATCTCTCTCTTCGCATGATGTGTCCAAAGTATGAAAGTCAAAGTCTTGTCATCTGAGCTTCTAACGAAAGCTTACATTTGATCTCCTCTAGTATTGACTGGTTTGTTCTTCGGACAGTCCATGATATACACAGTATTTGACGCCAGCATCATAATTCAAAGGCATCAATTTTCTTCCTGTCTATCTTTTTCACTGTCCAACATTCGCATCCATATGACATTATTGAAAATACCATGGCCTAGACAAGTCGAAACTTTGTATGGAGAGAGACATCTCTGCTCTTGAGAATCTTGTCTAGGTCCTTCATAGCCATTCGACCAAGAACAATACGGCAGAGGTTAGGCTAGGGGTTACCTGCACATGGCTTTCCCTGCATATCGCTAAGCAGGCAATGACTCAATATCACCACTGACCAGTTACTGATCGACTCCACCTCCTCATTGCCCTGGATACCCCGATGCTAAGCAGTTAGCATCCAGGCATGTAGGGCCAGCAGTCACGGATATTCCATGTTAGTGTCGCTGAATATCTCATTGACCACGATTAAGGTAGTTAGCAGCTCTGCTAACCGCCTTAATTGCTTTGAATATCAGTCCCAAAATGCCTTGCATAAAGCTAACATCGCAAATTACAAAGTTGCAAAAATCATAAAGATCTCTTATGCGAGCGGTGTTTCACACAGTTCGTAACTAAGGAAGAGACACTGACGTCATCACTGAGCTTTCAGGAAGCCCTAAAAAGTAAATTCCTGCAAGCAGCTGGGTGGGTGGCAGATGCCAGGTTCACCAGTCGCACAGGGCACGCTGCTAACTTGGTACAGTCCTGTCCTATAGAAGTCAAGTAAGCTCTTTATAGAGGTGGTATGGCCAGCAAGAGGAAGCTAGTTCAGACATCCCTGGATGCACATCGATTTTTGATTCATATGACACTTTAGTCATTTAAATTCATAAACATGTTGTACGCTAAACTAAAAAAAAAATTGAAATCTGCATCCAGACAGACAACTATAGAATCCTTGATTTATGGCAGCATGGAGAGATAATAAGCTTGTGCAGACAGCTGAATGGCCACTGATAACAGAGCTGATTCTATCATCCCAATGTATTATTCATACATTTTTCAAAGTCACAGCTTTGGCCATCTGGACGTGAGAACGGGCAGGTGAGCGCACATCAAGACCATTACTGCAATAGACTTTCCTCTAACTGGAATGAAACCCCAAAGAATAATTTAAGGCAGTCTGAGTTTGAAAATTGTTGCTTTTGAGAGGGGATGCTGGGGGAGCGGTTGCTTATACAATTTACACTGAATCTGATTTGTCAGATGGCCCATGTCACATCTGCGCATAGTCAAGCTGCATTTATTAAAATCAGACCCTTAAATTTGAAGAAGTATCTTTCAATTTTGCTGGGAACATGTCATTTTATAGTGGTTGGGAGTTTTCACTGCTTGCAAGGAGATGCTTCTGCAAGGCAAAGGTCAAAGTTCAAAAGCTTTTATGCAGTCCATGGAGGTCTATAAAATACTGAAAGGAATGGGTAAATATAGATCGGTTGTTTACTCCTTCAAAAAGTAGAAAGACTAGGGGACGCACAATGAAGCTACAATGTCACGCATTTAAGATGAATCGTAGAAAATAATTTTTCACTCAATGTGTAATCAAACTTTGGAATTCATTACCAGAGGATATAGTAAAAGCTGTTAGTGCAGCTGGATTTAAGAAGGGTTTGTACAAGTTCTTGGAGGAAAAGTCCATAAACCATTACACAGGTACACTAAAAAAAAAATTTTTTAAACTGCCTCTAATGTTTCGATTGATTTTTACGTTTTTTGGTGCGCTGAATCCAAATCTGGTAACCAATTTGCTCCATCACGTACAGATTTTTTGCTACATTGGGTTAGCAGTTTGAGGTGAACGTTTCAGATTGAGTGCGATCGAGATAAAAGTTTCTTGGATGAATTCTTTATACTAATTGTTTAGTAGTTATTCAAATAAGAATAAAGAAAATTGTAACAAGGCAGCACATAAGAATAGAGTAATGTCAACAAAACACACTGTGATGGTAGCAAAATTGTCTGCACTTAAAACAGCCACATACATGTGCACAAACATTGAGCATATAAGAGCGAGGTTAGACACAAAGCAAAGCAAAGAAATGTGCAAAAAATGTTGTACAGGTATGTATGTAAGAATAGAAAACGCAAACCGCACCATTGCAATACATGAAGACAAACACCCGATGGTGTGAAAATAAAATCCTAATAAATGAGATCCGACACTGTGGTAATAACTAGCAAATTTTTATTTCAAAGTTTAGTAAAAACACGATATTTGTCAACACAGTTTAGATTTTAAAGTCATTCTTGGGTCAATCAATCTCCTGGTGGGCCCGTTTCTTCTTCCCCCGAATGCTTCTCTTGGTGCGCTGCTTGGCGTATTTTTCATCTGGGGTTTCCCGCAGCAGCAACCAGCAGAAATCAGCCATCATAGTGGTGTTCCATCTTCCTTGGTACCTTCTCTCTGCGTCCTTGATGTCCTGGTGAAACCTTTCACCTTGTTCTTCACTGTACGCCCCCAAGTTTTCGGGAAAGTAGTTCACATGGGAGTGCAAGAAATGGACTTTCAGGCTCATGTTACAGCCTTGTTCTTTGAAGGAATTGAGCATCCTGGCAACAATATCCTTATAGTTCTCATCCCGCCTGTTCCCCAAGAATTTGAGAACAACATCCTTGAAGGAATCCCAGGCTTCTTTTTCCTTCTCAGACATCGTTTCAGCGAATGCTCCATCTGAAATGAGTTTCCTTATATCAGGGCCAACAAACACTCCTTCCTTTAGCTTTGCTTCAGAAAGTCGGGGGAACTTTGAGCAAAGGTACCAAAAGCACTCACCATCTTTTGGAAGGGACTTGATGAATTGCTTAATGAGACCCAACTTAATGTGGAGAGGTGGTAATAGAATTTTATCACGAGGTACCAAGCTCTCATGAAGAACATTTTTCTCACCGGGTCTCAAATACTCCCGAATTGGCCAGTCTTTTTTCCCCCAGTGTAGGTCGCGGGCCCGGCTATCCCACAAGCAAAGGAAGCAGGGATATTTGGTGAAACCGGATTGCTGCCCTAATAGCATGGATAGAATTTTAAAGTCTCCACAAATCATCCACTTATGCTCATCATAACGAATCTTCTGAAGAATCAGGGCCAAATTCTCGTATTTTTCTTGGAGAATAACAGAGTGAGCAATAGGAACTGAAGCAAATGTGTTGCCATTATGAAGAAGAACACCTTTTATGCTGTCTTTTGACGAATCAATGAACAGCCGCCATTCAGCAGGATCATACTTGAGTTTAAACTTTTCCATCACTCCGTATATATCGTTGCAAAATACCAAATCTTCCTCTTTGCTGAAATACTTCAAAAATTGTGTCTCACGGTTGCGGTACCAATAAAAAGTTGTTCCTGGTGACAATAGATTTTTCTGTTTAAGCCGAGAACCTAGCAGTTGGGCAGCATCTTTTGGGAGTCCTAAATCCCGGACTAAATCATTCAATTCAGCTTGAGAGAAAAGTTCAGGTTTCGGATCTGGTTCAGTTTCAAACTCGGAAGTACTGGACTCATCGGGAAAAGCCATCTGATGAGTCTCATCATGATCAGAACCGTCCACACAAATATGATCCAAAGATTTTGGTGGTTCAGGCACAGGTACTTCGTTGCTATGAGGCATAGGCCTAATTGCTGAGGGAAGGTTGGGGTAACTTATTACGTTCTTATTTTTTAAGTTGTATCCCTTCACAATGCAAGAGCAAAAATAGCAGTCACTGCTGTGGTCTCTTTGTTCACGCCACATCATAGGTATTCCGAAACGAAATGCTTGTTTTTTACCTTTCATCCATAAGCATAGATCTTCCTCACATGTCTTGCACACTTTGTGAGGAGCCCACGGTTTGTCTTGATCGCCTAACTTCAAACCGAAATAGGCGAAATATACTTTTTTAATAAATGCAGAAATGTTCCTCTGCCGCTTTTTCACGGTATATTCCCCACAAATAAAACAAAAACTGTCCGGAGAGTTGACGCAACCTCTGGCTCTGTGAGCCATCACAAATACACAGCACTGCAAACTACAACTGTAGTGAACCACTTTGGAATAAAGCTGGATTTCGACTGAGCAAACAAAAGGTAATAATGAACTTGCAAGAAACTGAAATTTGACAGGAACGTTCATGTCGCAACCACCGTGTTTGAGCGAGCGAACGAGGCGAGGCGAACAGGAAAGAACATGCGCCAGCGCGAGTACTGGATTTAGCCCCCCGCCTCCCAATTGTCCTGTTAATGTATAAAATGAATACAAAACACTCTAAAATATCATGAGGGAGTGTTTCTAGTTAGTTAACCATTACAACCTCTATTTTGGGCCAAGAAAATAAACTGCAGTCGGCTAAAAAGAAATTATGTGAACTTTCCTTATATGGGTAAGAAATCTAATTTTGCAAGAAAACGTGACGTGATGGAACATTTTGGCTATTTTTCCTGCATTCAGCACCCCAAAATCTATAGGAATCAGTTGCAAAACTGGAGGCAGTTTTTTGGTAGTGTACCTGTGTTATTAAAGAGACCCAGGGAAATCCACTGCTTACCCCGGGATACACAGCATGGAATTTATGTATCTTTTTTGGGAACGTGATGGATACATATGACCTGGGTTGGCCGCTGTTGGAAACAGAATACTAGGATTGATGGACCCTTGGTCTGACCCAATATGGCATATTTTATGTTCTTTTTTCAAAAAAATCGGTGGCAGTTCTATGAATAACTGGCTGCTTTATTAAAATAAAAGTTATGGGCCCGATATTCAGCACTGGCGGCTAGTGCAATTACAATGGCTAGCTGCCAGCAGTGAACATTAAAGGCAGATATTCAATGCCGGGGTCCTATCTGGTCCTGGTACTGAATATCTGGAGTCACGGCAGAACCCGATCAGTGGTGATATTGAGTCACTGCCCAGTTTGCAAACTGGGCAGTTGCTCAATGTTGCCACTGCCCATGTTAGTGCCACCGACTATCCCACTTAGGGGCATTTATACATTTACAGGTCTGTAAGCCATGTAAATGTCTTGGAATATCAGGCCCTATATGTCTAGGAAAAGCGAATAATTTGGGGTGGGCCAAAGACAGGTCAAATACATTAAATGCAGCCATTAAAAATATAAATTATGGACACAATATTCAGTGTCGGCAGCTAGCACCGCCAGCGCGGAACCTTAAACCCAGATACTCAATGCTGAGGCCACATCCAGACCCTGATATTGAATATCCAGTTTGCTCGGATTGCCAAGAAGCTAACCAGGCAGAAGCAAAATTCAGCAGCTGCCCAATTAGCTTCTGCAGCAAAAGTTAGGCCATCCTTTACTGTGCCTAACTCTTGCCACTTAGCGATAACCGGGCAGCGACTCTATCTCGCCACTGCCTGGTTATTGCCAGGTGCTGCCCCGGGAACACCCCCGATGCTAACCAGATAGCCTCGGGGCATGCAGCAGCGGCACCTGCGGATATTTCTTGGATAAGACGTGCCCTCCAGTTGTGATTCATCTTTTGGTTGTAGAGGAGAAGGATCAGATGGCAAACCTGGAGATGAATGTGGTGGACTTCTGCTCATTTCCAAATCCTGTCCATGTGATCTGAAGTCCAGTTCCAGTTCTGAGTGGTACTCTCTTTCTGAGGCGGTGTTGAAAGAATTCTTAGACGGAGTATTTATATGGTCTCTCTTGATAATCCTTTATTGGCCTTGGTCTAGACTTCTCCGTTCCATTTTTTTTTAGGAACTCTCTCCAGAGGTCTGTGAACATGGAATGTGGCTGAGAAAGTGAGTTGGCTCTCCTCTCCCTTGACGTATGATGGCCTCTGAGTGTCTGGATAAGGGAGGTGATGAGAGACTTAAGCACCCATTTTCTTTAAATGTCTAGCTAATCTTAATGTCAATCATTTTGATGCTTTCTTGGACTTTGTGGAATCGCTGTGCTTCAAAACCTGAGTGAAGGGCTGTGACCATCATTTGATGCCTCATATTCTCTTTGCAATTAATGCCGCTTCAGGGAAAGGGGGGGGGGGGTTATCTTCTGGGGTAAGGCCTGAATCAGTTCAGTCTTCACCAGAGAATCCCTTGATTCTCTGTGCTGTTTCACAGGGGTAAAGCCATTGACCCTATGGAGGGCCTGGGACCACACAACATCAAAAGTGAGGAGGAGCCACCTCTGGCATGATGCATCTGTGCTTTAAGGCTTCAGGGAATGGTTCATTGGCACTGGAAGGAAAGCCCTTGCTCAGAGGAATTGTCAGGTCATGGCTCTTTGATAATTTCTCCTGGCAAACATGTTTAACGTGAAACTGAGCACCTTTTAGAGAAGCTCCTCACTCTCTTGCCCACTACTTATGTGTATCTACTACTACTTAGCACTTATATAGCGCCACGCACGCAGCGCTGCACAGTTAGCCTACAAGAGGTGGTTAACATACAAGAGATAGTCCCTGCCCGTCAGAGTCATGCTCATCAGAGCTTACAATCTAGTTAGAACAGTACAGAGCATTAGTCAGTTCAGCGGAGGATACAGTGTGGTACAGTAAGGTACAGCTTGGTCTATGGTTTGGTCATAAATGTAAATGGGGGTTAGGCAGTTCAGCGGATCTCACCATATCTCACCATACTCTAGTCCCCAGTTTCGCTATGTGTTTTGTCTTGATTAGACTGTAAGCTCTGATGAGCAGAGACTGTGTCTTACTTCTATATGTACAGTGCTGCATAAGCATGGTAGCGCTATACAAATGATTAGTAGTAGTAATATTAATCTCTATTGGCCAAATTCTTAACTGTTTTTGACTCTGTTTTCTTATTTCATTCCCCACTAGAGTTTTTTTTAAAACTGAAAAAGCTTTCAACAAAAACTTTTGCTTACTCTCTAAAAACTCCTGCAACTTAAAGCTCCATGATCTGCAAGTCATTTGGGCACATTTTTCCAAAGTTTAACATCATGGGCAGGCCCATACAACAGACCCAAATTGAGTGCCCCCATTATTGACATTTTTCTCTTAGTACCGGCTTAGCCGCCGGGCCCCGGTCCCGCGGCTGCCTGGTAACCGGGTTCCCGGGGCCCGGCCACGAGGCAGGCCGTTTCTTGGGGGGGGGGCGATGCGCAGCTAGGCACGCGCCCGGCAGACTTCTCGCGCTCCTGCAGGGAGCCCGTTGATTGGCCGTCGGACGGTCGCGGGGGGCGGAGTCAGCGCGAGCAAGGAGGGAACGCCGGCTGGCGATTCCTCCCTTTCCCTCCTTGCTCGCGACCAAGAAGGATTGCTCCAGGTTTGTTTTACCTTTGCCGGCGGTTAGGCCTCGTGTGCGCCGGGTCTGTGGGGTCCCTCAAGCGTGCGCCGACGCCAGCCCGCGCGGCGCTGGCATCTCCGTCTCTCTGCAGCTCACCAGTTGCTCTGGCTGCTCTGTTCTGCGTGCGCGCTTTCTCCGGCGCACGTGGGGCGGCGGGTTTGTCCCCTGCCTCGTGCGCTTAGCGGGCTCGCCTGCTTCTGCCTACCGGGCACTTGGGGATAGCGGGCCTGCGGTTGGGTGGTTAGTGGGCGGCCCCCCCCCTCTCTTCCTCTCTCCTCTCTCCTCCTCGCGCCCTCAGCCCGGCGTCTTTTGGCCTCAGCTACAAAAAAAAAAAAAAAAGGGGGAAAAAGAAACAAAGCCAACTACTAATAATAAAAATAAATAAATAAATAATATAACATACATACCTTTATCATACAAGGGCAGGCACTGCCCTACTCTTGCCTAGGTAGGCCGCCGGCCTCCTCAGCCAGCCCCTAGGCCACTGCAGCCCTTGGACCACTGGGTAGTACTCATGGCCAAACAGGTCTCGGCGCGCGGCGCCGCTAAGGGGCCGCGGGGCGGCGCGCGTGGGCGCGGTACTGTGCGGCGTGGGTCCGCTCCCGCGGGCCGCGGTAGGGTGGCCCACCCTGCTGTTTCGGCTGCCGGTTCCCGGGCTAGTGCCCGGCAGGTGCGCAGCAGAACTGGTGGGGCCCGGGGGGGTGGGGCCTCCGGGGGGCGCATCCTGCCCGCTCCTGCGGCCGAGGGCGCCTCTGTGGGCGATCCGGCTCCTCCTGCGGGAATCTCTGAATGGGACGGTGATTTGGCGCTGCTCGCGGGGACGCTTGAGCAGGGCCGCTCGGTCGCCCCCGGGCCAGGGTCCCCGCGTGCCCTGGTGCCCAATCCGCCTCCCGGAATGGGGAGCGGTTGGCTTTCGGCTCCCTCCCCTTCCCGTTTGGGGGCGGGGCCTTCCCCCTCCGCCTTGGTCGCTCCTCCTCCTTCTGGGTTTCTCGGTTCCCCGGCCCCTTGGGCGTATGGTGCGGTTCCGTGGGGGGGTCTGGGGCCCTGGGGAGGTGGTTGGGGGGGGGTGGTTCGGGCAGGGACAAGGGGGGGCTGGGGGTGCTGCGGCGTGGGAGGCTGGGGGCTTGGGGCCTTCGGCGCGCGCCTGGGGGGTTGGGCCCCCGGCAGTTCTCAGTTCCCCTGGGGCCCCGGCTGCTGGTTTCTCTTCTTTGTCTCCGCAGGTTCCGACGAGCTCGACGACTGCCGCTGCCATGGCTGCTTCCGACGGGCTGGTGGGAGCGTGCCCTTCGGGTTCTACGGCGTCCGCGGTTGTTCCGGCCCTTGCCGCGCCCACTGGGGGCGCTCCGGTTGTCTCCTCTGGGGGTTGTGGTGAGTATACTGTCGGGGCTGAGGGTGGGGTTCCTGACTCGGCTCCGGGCTCCGGGGGGGTGGGCAAGGGGAAAGGGAAGCGCAAGCGGGCTCGTCGTTGCCGGCGGGCGTCCTCGTCCTCGTCCTCCTCGTCGTCCTCCTCGGCCTCGTCACGCGGCTCTGTTCCGGCGGATGGCGGAGTCCCCGGCGGGACTTCTGTCGTACGCTGCGCCGAGCTGTGGGAGTCGGTGCCGCGGAAGTTGCGCCGGCGGATCCGGCGTCGTCGATATATTGACATCTTCCATCTGCTCGATGGTCGGAAGCGCTCTGGGGAGAGCAGGAAAAAGCGCATGGACGACGAGAAGGCGGGCCGTGTGCGCAAGGTCTCTCGCAACACGCTCAATTGGACCCGCGCTTTTCTGCGTTTGGCGAGTGTCTGGGGGCATTACTTCCCGAACCAATCTGGGGCGTTGTTGGCTTACGCCGACAACATTCTGGCGGCGTCCCAGGCCCACGATGGGTGGGCCTGGTTGAATTACGATGAGGAGTTTCGGGACCAGATGGAGGAGAACAGTCTCTTGCAGTGGGGGACCAAGGACATCAACCTGTGGTTGACCCAGATGTCCGCAAGGGGCCGGGGCGTCGGAACCGGTGCGACAGGGGCTAAGGCGGGCTCGTCTCCGCTGTCGCCGGGGGGCCGGTCCTTTCGTGCCTCCGCCCCCACTTTGCCACAGCAAAAGGCGGCGGTTGTCGGGGGGGACGTCTGTTGGCGCTTCAACAAGGCGTCTTGCCCTTTCCCGGACTGCAAGTTTAAGCACGCTTGCTCCTTGTGCGGCGGCGCGCATGCGGCCGCGAAGTGCAGCAGAAAGGGGGTCGCAGGGGCCCCTGCGGGGGGGAAGTGAGGTGTCGCGCACCCTGGCTATTACCCCGGTGCGCGTCGCGGCGATGCGACCGTGGCTGCTCGAGTACGGGCGTTCCCGCCGGGGTAGGGCGGCCGGCTTGATTCTGGGGGGGTTCACGTGGGGTTTTCGCATTCCTGTCCGGGGGTCCTCCGCTCCGGGTGGTTCCCGCAACGCTGCCTCTGCGCGGCTCCACGGGGATTTCGTGCGCTGCAAGATCTCCGAAGAGTGTGCTCTGGGCCGGGTGGCGGGTCCCTTCTTGGACCCCCCCTTTTCCCCGTTCACGGTTTCGCCATTGGGTGTGGTTCCGAAGAAGGAGCCGGGCAAGTTCCGGTTGATACACAACCTCTCCTGCCCTCCGGGCGACTCCGTCAACGATCATATCCCTCGCGAGTTCTGCACAGTCCACTACTCTTCCTTCGATGCCGCCGTTTCCCTGGTTCGTCAGTGCGGACCGGGGGCCCTTCTGGCAAAGGTGGATATCGAATCGGCGTTCCGCTTGCTGCCGGTTCATCCCTCCGCTTTCCCGTTGCTCGGCTTTCGCTTTGAGGCGCGGTACTACTTCGATATGTGTATGCCCATGGGCTGCGCGATCTCCTGTGCTTATTTTGAGGCCTTCAGTACCTTTTTGCATTGGGTAGTGGAACGGCAGTCGGGAGTCTCCAGCATTGTTCACTATCTGGATGATTTTCTGTTTGTTGGGCCCGAGCGGGCTCCGACCTGTCCCGCTCTTTTGAGCACCTTCCTTCGCGTGGCTGCCACGTTTGGCGTTCCCGTAGCGGCTGACAAGACAGTGGGACCGGTTACTTGCCTCACCTTTCTTGGCATTGAGATAGACACGGTGGCTATGGTAGTCCGCTTGCCGGCGGCGAAGGTGCATCGCCTCCGCGAGCTGGTGGCCTCTGTCTGTGCCGTTGCGAAGACTTCTCTTCGCGTTATGCAGTCGTTGGTTGGGCATCTGAACTTTGCTTGCTGCGTCCTCCCCATGGGACGCCCCTTTTCGAGGCGCCTGTCCTTGGCGATGGCGGGGGCGCGGCTGCCGCACCACCGGATTCGGGTGTCCTTGGGGATGCGGGAGGATTTGCGGGTTTGGGACTCGTTCCTGGCTAGCTTCGATGGGAGCTCCGTACTTCAGTGGCCTGAGTTGTCGAATGGTGACCTTCAGTTGTTTACCGACGCGGCGGGCAGCTTCGGTTTTGGGGCCTTTTGTCACGGTGCCTGGTGTGCGGAGCCTTGGCCTGCGGCCTGGGTGCGCTCCGGCTTGACGCGCAATATCACCTTCCTGGAGCTGTTCCCTATCGTGGTTTCCTTTTGGGTCTGGCCTGACCGGTTGCGGGATCGGCGGGTCGTCTTCTGGTGCGACAACGCGGCGGTCGTTGAGGTTTTGAATCGCCATGCTCCCCGATGCCCCAGGGTGGCTGCCTTGATGAGGGTGTTTGTGTTGGCTTGCTTGCGTCTGAATGTCACCGCTAGGGCACGGCATGTTCCGGGTTCTCGGAACTCGATCGCTGATGCTCTGTCACGTTTTCAGTGGGAGCAGTTTCGGCGCCTGGCTCCAGGGGCGGACGAGCTGCCCTCGCGGGTTCCGGAGCATCTCTGGACGATTGGGACCCCGACCTGATGGATCTCTTGGCGGCGTCGGTGGCTCGTAGTACCTGGACGACTTACCGTAGGGGCTACTTTCAGGTGAGTGCCTTTTTGCGTGCGCGTGGGTGGGCTGGGGGGGAGGTGCCTGATGACACGGTTGGCCGCTTTGTGCTTTGGGCGAAGAAGGCGGGATGGGCGCGGTCGGCTGTCACCGGAGCGCTTGCGGGCTTCTCCTTCTTTTGTAAGGCGGCTGGTTGGGGAAATCCACGTGTCTCCTTTTTGGTTGGGCGGTTGCTCGCTGGTTGGGCCCGTGCGCAGCCGGGGCTACCGGATTGGCGGCGCCCGGTATCTCACGAGCTTCTGCTGCAGCTGTGTGAGGTTTTGCCGCGGGTGGCCGCCTCGGGCTGTGAGGCGGTGTTGTTTCACGCTTTGTTCACCACTGCTTTTTTCGGCGCCTTCCGTGTGTCCGAGCTAGTTCCTCGGTCGGCGCGGCGTGGGGCTTTTGGGGGGCTGGCTGCGGGACACATCCGGGTGGAGCCTGCGCGTGTTCGCATTTTTCTCTCACGTTCTAAGACGGACCAGTCCGGAAAAGGGGGCTGGGTCCTGCTGAGCGCCATCCCTCCCTTGTTGTCCTGTCCTGTTCGGGCTCTTGGTGTGTACGCCCGACGGCGCCCTGTGGCGCTCGGCCAGTTTTTCATTCATGCGGATGGCCGGCTGGTGACGCAGTTTCAGTTCACGGCTGTGCTTCGCTTGGCCCTGCGGGCCTTGGGTCACGATGAGCGGGATTACGCGTCGCACTCATTTCGGATCGGAGCGGCTACCAGCGCGGCGGCTGCGGGGTTGGACCCGCTGGTGATTCGGCGTATTGGCCGCTGGCGATCGGGTGCTTACGCCGGGTACGTTCGCCCGTCGGCTGGCGGCGGTGCGGAGTAGCGTGGGGTGCTGCCACGGTGGAGGTCTGCCTGCGGTGGGGAGGGGGGCTGGGGGGGGCACTAATCCTTTGTTTCCTATTGCAGAGTTGCTTGCTGGTGGTGGTCCATTCTTTCTACTTTCAGATGGTGCGGCGCCCGGCGATTGGTGGATCATCGGGCACTCCTTTGTCTACTGGGCGGAGCGGCGCGCGGCGGTGCGGCCGTTGGGTGTCCACCTGGGTCTCGCCGGAGCCGGAGTGCGGTTGTGCTGGATGGGCCGCCGCGGCATGCATTGGGACCAGCTCCTGGACTGTGTTCAAGTGGAACTCGGGCGGCGCCGGCGGCCGGTCGGGCTGCTGCTGCACCTGGGTGGCAATGACGTTGCCGGTTGGGCTTGCCGGCAACTCATTGGGACTGTTCAGAGAGACATTGCGCTATTGCGTGGGGTCCTCCCTGGGGTGGTCATTGTTTGGTCGGACATTATACCCCGCCCTGCTTGTTGGACCCAGCGGCGTTGGTCAAGGGGCTTATGCAAAGTTAATCGGCAGATCGGGCGCTGGGTCCAGCAGACGGGGGGGGTCCAGTTTCGGCACCCTTGGGCGGACGTTGCTTGCGCTGGTTTGTACCGGCTTGATGGGGTTCACCTTGCCCCGGTGGGGCAGGATCTTCTTCTGAACGACTGGCAGGAGACGCTCGAGTCGTGGTGCTGGTCGCAGCTTTCCTTGGGGGGGCGGCACTAGGATAGCTCGCTACCTAGCGCCGGTGGCGGTGGTGGCGAGCTGGTGCTCGTTGACCCGGCGGCTCATTTCAGCTGGAGGCCGCTTTCCATGTGAGCGGCACGGGTATGCGGGTTGGGGAGACGTCCCGGTTGGGGTCTCTACCCGGAATTAGGCAACCCCTTCAGCCGGCCTTTGCTAACATGGCGAGGCGGGCGGGAAGGGGCAACTGGGGGGGGGGGGGTGGGTTGGATGGTGCTCCACTTTGCTATACGGCTGGTGGGGGGCATCATCCGGATGACGGGTGGGGGGGGGGGCTCTTCTCTGTTATGGTTTGAATTGCTGAGTTGGCCCATGTTGGGCCGGTGTTTCTTACTGTTAATAAAAGCTGCGACCATGCATTAACACCAACACTTGATGTCCGCTTGCTTTGTCAATGGTTGGGGGTGGGTGATGGAGGGGTGGGGGATCCAGGCCGAGTAGGGCCTCCGGATACCTCGGTTAGTACCGGCTTAGCCGCCGGGCCCCGGTCCCGCGGCTGCCTGGTAACGAGACAGGCCATTTCTCGGGGGGGGGCGATGCGCAGCTAGGCATGCGCCCGGCAGACTTCTCACGCTCCTGCAGGGAGCCCGTTGATTGGCCGTCGGACGGTCGCGGGGGGCGGAGTCAGCGCGAGCAAGGAGGGAATGCCGGTTGGCGATTCCCCCCTTTCCCTTCTTGCTCGTGACGAAGAAAGATTCCCTCCCTCCTGCCCTTGTTTCCTGTTGGGTGGGGGCAGGTTGGATCTTGTCGCAGCTGGTGGGGGGGGCGGAGGGTGCTAGGGTGGCATTCGCGAGCAGGGTGGCGAGCTTGTGCTCGTTGACCCGGAGGCTCATTTCAGCTGGAGGCCGCTTTCCATGTGAGCGGCATGGGTATGCGGGTTGGGGGAGAGGTCCCGGTTGGGGTCTCTACCCGGAATTAGGCAACCCCTTCAGCCAGCCTTTGCTAACATGGCGAGGCGGGCGGGAAGGGGCAACTGGGGGGGGGGGGGGGTTGGATGGTGCTCCACTTTGCTATACGGCTGGTGGGGGGCCTCATCCGGATGACGGGTGGGGGGGGGGGGCTCTTCTCTGTTATGGTTTGAATTGCTGAGTTGGCCCATGTTGGGCCGGTGTTTCTTACTGTTAATAAAAGCTGCGACCATGCATTAACACCAACACTTGACGTCCGCTTGCTTTGTCAATGGTTGGGGGTGGGTGATGGAGGGGTGGGGGATCCAGGCCGAGTAGGGCCTCCGGATACCTCGGTTACAAGTCAGGCATCTTTTAAAACCCAGCTTCTTGACCATTCAGAAAACAATGTTGGCCAAATGAAACTCAATTTTGCTGATAAACAATACTTTGAGAAACTCATGAAGACAAGGGAATGGTAGACTCAACTGTTGGCTTTGGACACCATGAGGGTTTGTGCATGGAAACTATGACATAAGCTCAGACGCCTTTTCCAGAGGTCTCCAAGCTCTGTGATAGGTGATGATGTCACCAACATTTGTGGCTGTTGCAGCCTTGCTTGTCCATGGAAAAATAGAAGGAATAGCTTTAAAAACATAACTAGCTGGTTAATACACATAGAGAACATAAGAACATAAAATATGCCATACTGGGTCAGACCAAGGTCCATCAAGCCCAGTATTCTGTTTCCAACAGTGGCCAATCTAGGTCATACATACCTATCAGTTTCCCCAAAAGACACAGGTTCCGCAATGCTTGTACTGGGTCAAGCATTGATATCCTGGGTCCCTTCTTAATAATGGTTTATGGACCTTTCCTCCAGGAACTTGTCCAAACTTTTTTTAAACCCAGCTACACCAACAGCCTTTACTACATCCTCCGGTAACAAATTCCAGAGTTTGATTACACGATGAGTGAAAAAATATTTTCTTTTATTAGTCTTAAATAGTTTACCCTGTAGCTTCATTGCATGTCCCCTAGTCTTTCTATATTCTTATAATGTAAACAATCGATCTACGTTTACCCGTTCCACTCCGTTTATTAATTTATAGACTTCTATCATATCTCCCCCTCAGCCGTCTCTTTTCTAGGTTAAAGAGCCCTAACCTTTTTAGCCTTTCTTCATAGGAGTATCCTTCCATCCCCTTTACCATTTTGGTGGCTCTTCTCTGAACCTTTTCTAATAATGCTATATCCTTTTTAAGATACGGCGACCAGAATTGCACACAATATTCAAGGTGCGGTCTCACCATGGAACAATATAGAGGCATTATAATATCTTTTGTTTTATTTTCCATTCCTTTCCTTATGATACCTAGCATTCTATTTGCTCTCTTGGCTGCCACTGCACACTGGGCCGAGGGTTTTAACATGTTATCCACAATGACACCTAAATCTTTTTCCTGGGTGGTGGTTCCTAATGTGAAACCTTGCATCGTGTAACCATAGTTTGGGTTGTTCTTCCCTAGGTGCATAACTTTGCACTTGTCCACATTAAATTTCATCTGCCATTTTGATGCCCAGTCTTCCAAATTATCAAGATCCTGCCAAAGTGCCAATCATCTGATCACCTCTGTAAGTACTATTGCAGGTGTGATAGTGTAAGAATGAGCAGGTGGCTTTTGCAAATGCATCTCAGAAGGCTTCAGATAGGACTGGAAATAGAGTAGGGGCATTAATGCCAAGGCAATGCATTTATCACATTAGCACTGCACCTGCCAAAGGTAACTATTGAACATCTCCTTACCAGCACCAGAGTAAATATCCCTATTCTTCAAATGGATTGAAAGAGATGTCCCAGAGCTAGGAAGCCTGTGAGTCAACAGTAGCTGCTCCTTGCATATTTTTCATGGAAGTAACCCTAGAAATATTCTAGGAGTTTTTCATCGGGCACAATCTCAACCGATGAAATTCCTTCATACTAATACAGTGGTAAGAAAATTTTGTGGGAGAGCAAGGATAGTTTCTGTGGCAGCCATAGGCGCCAGAAAGGGGTGGCTCACATTTGGAAAGATACTCAAAGCTTTTCTGCTCCCAGTGGGGTCTTAATGGTGGAAGGCTAGTTTTTTACGACATAGATTGCTTAAGAATTTTTGATGTCCACAGGCTCTGGTTTATTTTGTAAACAACTTTGAATGTCCTGTCAGGGCAGTATAGAAGTTCCAAATAAAAGAGTACATTAATTTTTCCCTAACCATGGATGGCAACAATTTCCAACAAGTCTTCTGGCAAAAAGCTGACACTTTCTTTGATGACACAGCTGGCTCTGCAAGGATAGTATTCTTTCCAAAAGCTAATATTTGCAATTAAAGCGATGTGGCAGCTTTGCCATAGAAAAGTGCTTGAGGCCAAGAAAAAGCATTCTGCCTCTGTTTCTCATATCAATAGGCCTTCCAGCTGCACTGTGGACCGGAAAACATCACTACGTGTTGAGAAGTTTCTATATTTTGTAGAACAGAAGAATCTGTTCTAAAGCAGCTCACCTAAAAGCTTCCTTGGTTATTCTAGTACCATTATACAGAATAGATGCTGAATGTTTCATTTTCCACACCGTATTCAGCAGATTCGGTAATTTCACCTTTTAGCCAAAATGCAGGAAAGTCTGCCGATGAAAGGCAAGATTGCGCAATATCTTTCTGCTCTTTCAGCAATGCATCTTATGGGACAGGTTTCTTACCTACAGAACTGTGTCAGTTCTGGGAGGTAATTTGATGGCACAAATGGCGGCTTTAGTAGCAGTCAGGTGCCCTTTTACTTAGGATGGATCTTAAATGTAGACGTCGCACCGTCAGAATTTTTTGTCCAGTATTTTTGTCTTACTAAACTGTAAGCTCTCTAGATAAGCGATTGCATCATGCATTTGCCAGCGCTGCATTCATCTAATAGCGCTACAGAAATCATAAGTAATAGTGGTAGCAGCAGTACCATGTAACCAATTCCTTCTAGAGCACATCTCCATTAATGATTGTTGGACCAAGCCACATTTTATCATCACCCTTTTATTGCTCAAGACCTACCCAAGAAAACTGTGCTCAATTTTGGAGGCCATATATCTGAAAGGATATAAGTAGGCCAGAGGCAGGGTCTATAGCAAAAGCCCTATCAGCTAGACTTAAGGACTAAAGTATGAGGAGAGGAGAGACATGTGATATGATAGAGGCATTCAAAAATCTTGACGTGCAAAAACTTTCAAAAGAAAGAGGACTCTAGAACAAGAGGTCATATTAGGCTCCAAGAAGACAGACTCATGAAGAAGGCGATGGTCTAGTGGAGATGGTGGTGGGATAATCACAGGTGGTCCTTAGTTGTAAAGAAGGGAAGAGAAAGCCAGACATTGACTGGAATATATGGCAATATACCAGAAATGATACTGATTAAACTAGATCTACCACTGCATTCTGCTTCACTTGACACCGGTCCACTATGTGATAAACAAGCTGCTATCCCAGCTCGTTTTATGAGGAGTTCTTTCTAAATTCATTGGCTGGATTCTGCCAGAGACATGTCATTTGCATATACAGTACCCAAACCAGGTCATCACATGCACAGAAAAGTGAAGGATGCAACATTTTCGATTCTCACCAGAGGGGCCAAGGTTGTTATATTTTCAGTGGTATAACTGACTGGATCTAATATTAAAGAGTGATAGTATTACTTTCTATTTCCTATTAGTTCAATAGATGTCTGTTCGAGAGAAAAAAATGTTTTTAAAAGATGTGAGAAATGACATGTGACAACATATTACACTAAATAGGGAGAAAAGATAACGGAATCAGTTATTACAAAGCTTTAATTTCCACTGGGCTGAGCGAAGCAAAGTTGGTGATGCTATCGGAGCCTTTGAAATGGGGCTGACAGCCTTGCTGTGAATGTTTATTTCCTTGTTGTCAGTCAAAAGCAGGTATTAGTGCTGATGTGATATCACAACAATATAATAACTTCTTGATGTTATATCAGTAGTAGCAGTGACAGGTCAGCAAAAGGAAAATTCTGCCACTCGCTTATAAAATTACGTCATGCAGTGACTATTACAAACTCTATAAAGTCTCCAAGGCCTTAAGGTACGGGAGTAAACATTTGGCATTTCTCATGAACTTCTAGGGCCACGAGATGGTATTTTTCTGTTTTCTGTATAAAACTGGCACTTTCCAGGTTTGAGAGGGTTCAGGGCAGTATGAAGTCAGAACTGCTACTGCTATGCTTTTACCACAGGCGGGGGCCGGAATATAAAAGGTTAATTAGGGTGTCATTAAAGTGAGGGAACCATGGGAGACAGCCAAGAGCACTGTGCTCCTGAGAAGGGTCCCAAAAGAAGAGGAGGAGGAGAATCTTTCCCTTCCAAGGACAGAGGGTTTCTCTACAGTGCTGAGCGGAGGAGACTCCATGGAGCAGTCAAAAGGAGGGTACAGATCTCCAGAGAGGCAGAATTACTTGATTTTGGATCACGTTCACCAAATATATTTTGTGGATTTTCTGTTTATGAAGAAGGAGGCAAGGAATTTTTCAGTTTCCTGGAATGAGAGGCCCAAGCTTTCCAGACAGTGGATACTCAGGGGTTTGAAGTCTTTGGTCTATAAACTATGGGCCTGATATTCAGTTGGGGTAGCCTCTGTATAAAATTAAGCGCCAGCCGAGATACTTACTATATATGTATATTCAGCAACATTTTTTATCAAGTGCCACGGAATATGTCTAAATAGTGACTGCCACTAGCAAATAATTACATGGATCCACAGGCATCAGAACGGGTGGGTCACACGGGTCCTGGCCCCACCAAAATTTGGCTCATCGGCTAAAGAAAGAAGACAGCATCTGCGATCATGGAAGACTCTTTCTGTCTGTCCACGGGAGATTGGATCCCCAAGGGCAAGGGCCCGCAGGGATCCAATCTCCCATGGTGAGTCTGCCATGACTACAGCCATTCCCTTCTCTTCTGCCCGCAAGAGCTGGAATCCCCATGGGCAGAACAGAAGGGGAAGGCCGGGGGGGGAGGGTTAGGGGCCAAGATAGAGTGGAGTTTGGGGTGGAGTCAAGGTGGAGCTTGGCCTCCCCCCAAGCAAAGGGTCATTCTGCGGCCCCTGCATGTATAACTTATTCATTTAGTAACTGAATATTGCCATCTCCACCCCTCCCCTAGCCTAGCCCCTTTTTAATACCCGATATTATCCATACAATTTTTAAAAATATCTAGATAAACAAGCTATGTTTGCCACCCACAAAATGGGATAGTTACTGGACTCCGTTTTTGGAGTGAAGTACAAAGAAAGTGAGTGACATCCTCATTACAGAAAATAAAAACGTATCCATCCTTCTAATACAGGCTTCCAAATTCTAACCCAGATGGCCTTACTACAATTCTAGAGACAGTCTGTACTTCCTCATTAAAAAAATGCCACTAATCTTACTGGGGGGCTTTAACCATCCATCTCTTCACAATGTATATTCTATGGCATTTCTCAATTCGTTGTCTGATATGGGATATTAGCAGTTTGTACAGGGACCTACAGACAGCAAAGGTGATACCCTTTATTTGGTTTTCCTACCAAATAATATATGCCAGCACCATTTATATTCTCCTCCACAAGCATCACAAGTCCCCTGGACAGACCATTATTTAATAGAATTCACATTACCAGCCCAACATCCTATGCCACTTCCAGAGAATAAAGACTCACATACCAAGCACTATCGGAAATTTGATAAGGTTGACTTTCTAAAGGAAATCCTTCCTCGTATAGATCTTTCTCTAACAAATCTAGATGCTCTTGTAGCAAGCTGGAACATCACAGTCTCTAATGCTGCTTCTGCACCCAAATCACTTTGAAGAACAAGACAAAAGACATCACAGAAATGGTATTCCCATGAGCTAAGGAAAATAAAACAAACCTTGCGGAAGATAGAGTGTATCTGGAGGGCTACAAAATCCACAGAGGTAAAAAAAACTTTAGATGGCAACACTGCATCATTATAAAGACTCTATTAACCCTTTGAAGGCCTACTTTAAATTTTTAATCCACATTCTGCAGCCGGGTTAATTTTTGCATATTTCAGGAAAATTGTACCCGTCTTATTCAATATGTTCTAATAGTGATTTTCCTTCTGCTATGGTCATGTATTATATACCATTTGATAGGAATATTTAGTCAGAATTTTGGATCCCGAGAGTTTTGGGCTCGGCCTGGAAAGGGTTAATAACACAAAGAAAGTATGCCATATTGTGATTCTTACCAAGTCTCTCAATCTTCCTAGGGAAATCTTTAAAATTGTGAAATCTCTCACTCAGACACCTAATACAGATTTAAATAGCCACACCATCAAACCACAAGCCCTGGCATAACACTACATGATCAAACTGAAACAACCACCTGTAGAGACAAGCTTTCTACCAGACTCAGAACTGGTATCCTTAGTAGAATGGAAAAGTGTCCACAAGTCGATCTAAAATACCTTCAAGAGGTAATGTTCAAAATTAATACTACAACATCTATCCTAGATCCTTGCCTCATGAGCTGGCTGAAAGTGACACAAAATGAATTATCTCCTTTCATCTTCAAGATGGTTCTACAATCATTGAGACAAGGCATCATGCCTTCATCACTCCATGCGATGATCCGCCCAATATTAAAAAATAAATCATTGGATAAAGAAAACACTAATTCTTATCGACCAATTTCTAGCCTCCCTTTCTTAGCTAAAATTGTTGAAAAGATTGTGCAAAGTCAGCTACAGGATTATATCGATCTGAATGCTCCATTAGATGAGCATCAATATGGATTCAGGTCATATCATGGTGTTGAGACTCTTCTACTAGCCCTATTCGATAGACTGATTAGAGGAAAAGATCATTCTAAACATGCTTTGGTACTTGTATTCCTGGCATTTGACAGCATAAGCCATAGCTTGTTTCTTATCAAGACTAAACCAGATAGGGATACATGGCGTGGTACTAAGTGGTTCCAGTCATATCTCTCTAATCGCACTCAACAAGTGAAGATTGGTCAACAAACATCCAGATCATACAAACAAGTGCAAGGCATACCACAAGGGTCATCCCTCTCAGCACTCCTGTTTAATATATACCTACAACCTATCTGTAACTTTTTCAAAAAATTCAAGGTTGGATATCATATCTTTGCAGATGATATAATGTTATATCTCCCCAATGATACTATGAATCCCTTCCCGCAATGATCACATCCTGCCTCATTGAAACAGCAAAGTGGCTAAACACACATAACCTGAATGTAAACTATAACAAATCTAAGGTATTCTACATTGCAAAGAACCAAACATTTACACCCCCACACCCCATTAAAACTCTACCTCCAAGAAGCCGAATTAGAAGTAAAAAACAAGGTGAAATACCTTGGTGTAACTATAGATCAATAGTGGAGGAGTGGCCTAGTGGTTGGGGCAAGGTACTTCAGGCCAGAAGGTCAGGGGTTCAAATCCCACTAGAGGACAGCAACCTTGGGCCGGAAGGACTGGGGTTTCTAGTCCCACAGGTGCTCCTTGTGGTCTTGGGCAAGCCACTTAACCCTCCATAGCCCATGTTCCCTGTAAAATAGTTATCTCCAAGTTATAATGCCCTGTTCAATGTAATTTCAGTTTGTTCAATGTAAACCGCACTGATGCAGAATAGCATGGTATATAAGAGAATGTAAATAAATAAATAAATTATTCATATCAAGTACATCACCAGTTTGAACTTCTACAAACTAAGAATGCTTCAACATCTGAGACCATTACTTTCTAACCATGATTTTAGATCTGTATTTCAGGCTATGATCACCCCACACTTCGATTTTTGCAATAGCATTCTACAAGGACTCCCAAAGCAGACACTAAATCAGCTCCAGATGGCCGAATATGTCACTGCCCGGATCATTTCCAAGACCCCTAGCACAGACCATGTTACTGCCTTACTATACAGTCTACATTGGTTAGCAATTCTAAGCCAGATTAAATGATCAAATTTATGCTCCTCAGAAATATAGCTCCATCATATCTCACTTCAATAATTAACTTACACTCTGGTGGGAGAATGAGAATGCACTCAGAACAATTCAGTGATCCCCTCTGACTTCCATAAAACTAACCGTTCTAGCAGTAACAGAGTGTCCTCACACTTCTCTCCTATACATTGAAAGGATCTCCAAATTTTCTGTAAGGAAATCAAAACAATCCTGTTTATTGAACATTTCGGAACCTCTGCAGACCAAAACAAGACATATCCAACCTAACTGCTAAACCCCACCTTCTATACCTCCTCTACACAACACTGGTTATACTTAATTAATATGCATATGAAACAACCTTGTAAATATGTTGATAGTAATATATATTCTTTGTAAATATTGTATTATATGTTATCTGTAAATAGTTGATGAGCAATTCTTATGTTATATTAATTTTCTAAAGTTTAATGTATCTGGTTCTGTTCACTGTAAACTGCCCTTGATCTCTGGAAGGGGCGGTATAGAAAAAACCATAAATAAATAAATATTTTAAAGCCAAGGCCTCCCAGTGTCTACTGCTCCCACCCCAAAACCTGTTCCTAGATACTGCAGAAGCAACTCATTGCTGCAATCTCCACTGACCTTTCTCCTTAACCCTTACACTGTGTGTGTTCGCACCCAGTAGAAAAAGGTGGTACACACACCATCTCTCCACGTGTAATGAAAATTATGGAAAGCTATCTTGGATCTTATTTCTTGAGGATCTCTCACAGCCGGCCTGATTTTGCTCTATAAAAATGTTATAAATGAGTACAATGGTTGGTCTACGTTTGTCATCCAAGCCTGGTAGAGGTACAAAACAATGCGCTGGAAAACATCTGTCAACATGCAGAGTTATGTTTCATCAAACTGCGTAGCCTTGCCATGCCAGCGCCACAGAGCTCCCATTTTCCATGAGATCTATTTGAAGTTGTTTCATCCTGTTACTCGCCATTTGGATGGGTTAATCTAGTCTATGTAGCAGAGGCTGCAAGGACGCTGGGGCTTGGGGGCTGTCTGAATGGATGAGGATGGCCAGCTGGCTGGCAGATAACAGCAACAGGTTGTCCGGAGGCTGTTTACAGCAGAATAGAAAACATGTCCTTGGCATCCTCTGACTGTAATCCTTCTGAATGACAAATGGAAGACTGATGGTCTGCAGCATCTTTACTGTGATACTGCAAACAAAGCTCATTTCACACCGTTCACCACTTGTACTTTACAAGCTGAAAACAAATATATATAAACAATCTATTTAATGAAAGTAGCATACTCCTGCTAATTGATCATAGGTCACTTGTGTGAAACAGAATGCTTTCATTCCTTCTTCATGTGGCATTGGTTCATAGGTCGGTGTCCAAGTCTGAAATCCATCTCAGTGCATTAAAATTGAGTCTATGAATGACAGTAAGACCACCCTTAAATAAGAACGTAAGGGCTAATTTATATAGGCAGCATAGAATGTTAATGCAAGCTACACATAGAAGGTCCTGTTTTCAGGGACCTACATGCGTGAATGGCATTTATGTGCTCTTTTCACCCAGGCGCTATTCTGTAAACTTGCACGCAAGTGTTCATCATGCAGATATTACACTGGGCCATGCTTGGGGATGATTTTTAGGAAGAACTATAAAACAATATGACTTGTCATGATGTGGATTATGATGTGTCAGATCACTCATCTAAGTGCAACAAGTTACACCTGCTCTCAGGCAGACTTAACTGCCGTGCCTAGTTTCCAGTTCATCCGTACACCTCTATCTTATAAAGTAAGGTATTCATGCATGCTTTACTTTACTAAACAGGCCTGAACTGCATATGCTAAACTGTACATTGTCTGCATAGGGGTATACAAATTTACCCTCTATGTGGTCTGTTGCATTGATGCAGTCAGAATCCAAGTTGATTCTTGTTCTCCAGTGGAAGAGTTTCTTGGTATATTTTCCCATGATGTTCTTATATGATTGTGTCTGCACTAATCTTTCAATCATTAGTCAAGATTAGCAAAAAAAGTGCTCATTTAGAACAGCTGAATTGTTTCAGATTATATGTCATTGATTATCACCATTAAAATACTCCAAAATACCTCCACAAGTCCCTATTGTGGTATCATCTAAACATAAAGAAATCCTAGATTCTCTAAAGGGAGAACAATTCTATCAACTTGTAACAGAACCCACATATGAAGGGGCCATACTGGACCTGGTGCTTACCAATAGCAAAAGTGCTTCTGATATTATAGTGGGAGATCATCTCATAGCCAGTGATCACCCGATGGTGTGGTTCAGTATTAGGTCTAGGGCTGATAAGGTCCATTCAAATGTAAGGGTCTTAGACTTCAGGAAAACTAACTTTGCCAAGATGGGACAATACCTCAAGGAGTCATTAGTGGATTGGGAACAGCTGGGGGATGTAGAAAAGCAATGGGCAAAACTGAAAAGGGATATTTTAAGGCAAACAAACCTTTTTGTTAGGTAAATAAGTGTAAAAAGAAAAGGAAACCACTATGGCTCTCAAAAGAAGTAGCTGAAAAGGTGAAGAAAAAGAGGGTGACTCATAAAATACAAGAGATCACAGAAAGAGGAAGACAAGCATCAATATTTGAAAAAACTTAGAGAAATTAGGAAAGTAGTCAGGAAAGTAAAGATAAAAAATAAGGAGAAATAGCCAAGGCAATAAAATGGGGGGACAAGACATTTTTCAGATATGTTAGTGAAAGGAGGAAGTGCAAAAGCAGTATTGTCAGACTCAAGAGTGAAGGAGAAGAATATGTAGAAGATGATGAGAATGAAGCTGAATTGCTTAACAAATATTTTTATTCTATGTTCACAGATGAAAGGCCGGGAGCAGGACCTCAGAAAACACCCACAAATAGGAACAGAAGTGAAAGGGATCTTGAACGATTTTCAGAAGACTGTGTTTGTCAGGAACTGGCTAAAATGGAAATTACACTTACCTGGTAATTGATGTTCCTTGAGGGAGTACAGTTCAGTCCTCCACCACTGGGTAGTGCACCTCCTCCTGCAACATGGAGACTGGACAAATCAAACTTGTGACATCACCGGGTATATCCTGCTGGTCTTCTCCCATGATCCCCCAGTGACCTACTGTCAAAGCAGACTCAAAGGAGCAAACAAACAACCAGTTAAAGTACTAAATACAAAGCTATGCTCAAACTTCAACTTTAAAATCACAGGGCCCCAAAAAGAAAGACCAAAAACACCCTCCTCCGTGCCCCTGTCCCCCTGCGCACCAAACAGCGGAAGACAGAGAGCTAGAAGGAAGGAGAACTAAGGAAGTGTATAGGCAGAAAAGGTTGCTCTCGCGATTACCTGCCAATCAGAGCCCGTTGCCGACTCTAGGATCCGAAAGCATACTCGGAACTGACGCCTTGCGTCTGAAACATCCATCCCCGGGCGGGAATGAGGACTGAACTGTACTCCCTCAAGGAACATCAATTACCAGGTAAGTGTAATTTCCATTTCCTTATCGGTCCTACAGTTCAGTCCTCCACCACTGGGATGTACCAGAGCAGTAATCATTGGGAGGGACCTATCCAGTTGGCTCGGCCCCTAAACGAACAGAGCAGGCACCGACCCCAGCCCGCTCCTCACGTCAACAGGCGGTAAGCCAACCAGGAAGACACGACCGAGAGCCCACTTGGATCCTCTTCACTGGTGAAAACAGCACAGAACTCTGCCCCAAGCAGCGCTAGTGCTTCAGAAAGACAAACTCGCCATCGCAAACACACTGAATGCCCTAGAAACAGACCTACTGAGAAGGCTACCGGAGCTCCGCCTGAAAAATCCGCTTGAGCTCCCCCTTGGCTCTCGACCCCACCAGGGTGTCAAGTGTTAGCAACCGCTGCTCTCCCGCAGAACCCGCCTCCACGGAGGGACAGGCAGCGAAGAGACCTCCCAGAAAGCGACGGAACCTCACCTAAGGTCCAAGGAACGCAGGTTACAAGCAAAGTGTTCTTGCGTAAGTCCCAAACCGACAACTAAACAGGCACAGCCGGATTCCACGAGGGAGAACGGAACCGAGGTCCATCCAGACAGAGGTGGGAAGCAAAATGAGGGAAATGGAAAAACCACCAGCGTCAAACACCCTATTTGTCACACCTCTTAAGGGCTTTATTCTTTGCAACACAAAGTAGCTCTACAGCTATGTCCTGGACCAGTTGGAGTCTTTTTAATTGAGAATGTGGAATGCAGCTAAGCAATGAGTTGCAATAAACCAAGCGTGATCCACCAAGGGCATATAAGAGGGTGTCAAGTGCCCCAGAGTCCAGCGTTGTTTCAGAAGATGTGGAGTCTTACATGGTGTGACAAAAAAGAAAGGAGACTCTGGTAGCCACGCCCACGATGCAATGCCAGTAGGCCAACCGCTTACATCACCTGGATATGCCCTCCGGAAGTGGAGGAACCATGCAGAAGTAGCAATCGCCGACGTGATCCATGGGCCCTCTCCAGATCATTGGAACCGCAAAAGACTTTGATGGTCTTTTCCCATCCATCCACAGCCTGAGATCTGCTACACATGTATTGCAGCATATGTGTGGCGCCTAGCTTTTATCCTGATCTTTTATTCTGCAGCCAAAATATAAATTGTAGGCTTTCTGAACCGCCACAGTCATATGCCATTTTTTGTGATGTAAAAGTCACATCACCACAACTAGAGCAGAAATTATCTGCATGATTAACACCAGGACGAGGAATCGCCAAATATGCTGTGAGTGACCTATCGGTATAAAATAAATATGTCTTTTTTTTTTTATTACTGTCAAGCGAGGCAAATTTAAGTAGTGACTGCATCAACTGGTTTTGGACAGTTATTTCGATTGGTTGCAAGTAAAGATTATGCAAGCTCACGCAAATGTTGCAGAATACACTGGTAATGGTCCCCACTGACTAATGAAGAGCACATATCTTAGCAACCAGACCCAGTCGGCCATTTTCACTATGACCTCTGAAAGGCATAGGATGGACCGGGCCACGGCCCCGTACCAATGCGTCGACGCTATCCAGTAGCCTCATATATCCTCTGCTAAATATCGACCCGTCGCCGCAGACTGACAGGTCGCCATGAGGTCCAATATGGGCTGACCGCATCTGAGCACACGCGGCGCGCACACCGCCTGATGCAATCTCACTCCTCCGGCAAACACTCGGACCCCGCTAAGGACATTCGCAACCGCGCATGCTGTCCCTTCGCTCGGGCCACCCTGACCACCCGACCGACTCCACCCTGCCGATCGAAATAGGCCACCATCCCGGAGATCTCAGACAGCACCTACAGAGCTCGATCCGCTACCGTGCCCGTGAACGCCTGCCACGGCTGACGTACCACGCACCGTTCCAGTCAGACGATGGAACACTGGGCGTGCTGCGTACACTAAAACGCCTTGTACATAAAGGATCCCCAAAATGTAGCTGAGTCTAACCACGCTCCGGCCAAGCTCCCGGAAGAAAGGGACAGAACCTTATAAAAAAGAAGTGGGGACAATTAGGAAGGCTTTCCTGTTTGATTATTCTTTTTTTTTTTTTCTTCTTACAACTCCATAAGGGCCACAAGGCACACAACCGAACAGGGCATTGTCCAGAGAACGCAAGGCCCCTCCTCCAGGCTGACTCCACAGCCTAAACCGGCAGTCACCTTGGCTGATGCCGAGCAGCGCGGAAGCCAACTTGTAAGCCCAGCATATGAAGTATGCCTACTAGTACAGCATTCCACAATGGAGGGACATGTAACCGGACGGCTTTGAATATGAACCTACAGATATCCCGCGCTTGCTCCAAGACAAGCACTGTGCAGCCTACTGGTCTTCTCGGAGCACCACCATGACCCGAAGACCTAAACCGACCAGCAAAAGATGACGTACGCAGGGCCCGAAGGAACCTGGTTGAACGGATCCCAGCACTCCCTGTATCGTTAGGATCGGAGCCTCCCCCCAAGGACTCAGCCCTGGCTGTAACCGGCTGAGCATAACTCCAGGCCCTGCGGCGAGCCCCCACGAAGAAGTGGGACGCAACGATGCCTTGAGGAAAGGGAAGGCCCAATGGGTGAAGCAAGTTGCTAGCCGACCAAGGGAGTAAACCCCACACGCGCACCTCAACGGAAGGTCGGAAGAACCGAGGATTCTGGTCCCACAGGTGCGCCTGCTAGCCTTTAACAACATACACCTCCGCAGGTACAAAAAACTTAAATTGTGAGCACCTTCAGGGTAAGGGGAATAGACGACAGCCTCCGACTGTTGACTACCTTGTCTTGCACAACAGACAGCAGCACCCCACCAAACAAATGATTGGGAATATATGACCTCAGAACCCCAAGACAGAGGTAAAACAGTAGAACGTGCAGTGGACGTGAATTTCCAGATCTGCCAGCCCCCCTGCCCACATTGAGAAGAGGCAGGGAAGAACTGGACCGGCGGATCTGGAGGGGTGCCTCCTGGACAGCCGGGCCACCGAAGGGAAAGCTGATGACTGAGGCCCAAACTCCTCAGGATGGCCCCGTCTTGCATTGCAACCCCATGCAACACCATGACAACCCCGCTCACGATATCCCAAGCGATCTCTGTCATTGCTGCAACAATCACCTGAGCATGAGATCACAGACGGAACACGGACATGCAGACGCACTCAAGGAGAATGCACCTAAGTAGTATGAGCCTATCCAACATCCAGCACCACATGTCCAGGTGTCCCACTCCTGTCACCCAAAACACAGGACGCTTGAACCTAGGTGACCGTCATAGCAAAGACAGGGAGGCCTGACTGCCGCTATCAACCCTTCCAGGACCCTGGAACACTAAGCCCCGGACTGTGCCATCCAGCAACACTTCTCACGATCCCCAGCAGGGGCCTTTCCCCAGATGGCCCAGATGGGCAGTGTTCCCGCCAAATGGGCAAGCTGCGCTCTGATAACATAGTGCAGAAAACCAAATCAAAGTGTCTTAACCTAGCTAATTTTTGTCTAATAGTGATCATTCATAATATCAGCCAGGCTCAATCATAACATTAGTATTAATGATCTCTAAAGATTGAAGAGTTACTAATGTTCAATTCCCTGTTCTTTGTAAACTCAATGTTGTTTGTATACATTGCAGCATTCTTGTTCGATGTACACCGCGCTGATTTTAATAGCGCGGTATAGAAAAAATGTTAAATAAAATAAATAAATAAATAAATGGGTTTTTGTTTTTTTGTTTTTTTTAAAGAGCTTCAAAGGCGATCTTGGAAACTACAGACCAATGAATCTGAGTTCAGTGCCAGTTAAATGATAGAACTTGTTCTGAAAAGCAGCACCAAGCTGTCTTTTCAAAGGGTTAATAAACATGTGAGTAAGCCAAATGATATGTATCTGGATGTTTTAGAAGGTACTTGACAAAGCCCCTTATGAACTTCTCCTGAGGAAGGAGATGATGTGCTATTATAGAATAGGAAATGGATCAAAAACAGGAACACAATAGGACTAAATGGCCAGTTTTCTCACAGGAGACCCGTAAATAGTGGAATGTCTCGGGATCTGCACTGGAACTGGCATCTGGTAACAGCTACTGCACTGAAATGATCTGGAAAAGAGATCAGCAAGCATGGCGATCAAATTTGCAGATGGCATAACGACATTTAGAGGCTGTCTGCACAATTTCCAAGCGAATAAACATGGAAATAGCATCCTTATGTAAATGACAATTTCAGAAAGGGCTCAATTTGTAGGTGGTTGTGCCGTCGATGACCCTGAATGGCCAAATCCTAGCACGGAAACCTGCTGCTGACAGACGTCGCTAACTGCCAGAATGCAGACAAAGGTAAAGGCACCCCCCAAGAAGTAAAACCCAAACCAATCACATTGCATTCAAAGAACTATAAACTATCATGAAATTAAAAGGAAATTAAAATTAGAATTAAAATTAAAAGTAACAGCAAAAGGAAGTCCTTATCTGGGTGTAGCCGCGTGGAACAGCGTCGTCTGCTCAAACGCGGGGCTGCTCCGCTCTCCGCCACGAGGCCTCAGCCCTGCCGAGAAAATGGCGCCAATCCGAAGCAGGCCCGTTTGGCGCCAAACACCACAGAGGCGGCAAGAGCTCAGAGCCCCTCCATGCGGACTCGAGAGACTCCCTTGTGGCGTCGGGATGCAGCAGTTACCCCGCTGTAGCTGCGGGGTGAAGAGCTGTCCAGACACGCTGCTGCCTCGCGCCACCAGAAGTAGCAGACGCTGCGAGCCCCGGCCCACCGGCTAAAGAACCTCGAACGGCCTGAGGCTCCCGCCGCGATGGGAATCTGCCGCATGGACACTGCCAAAATGCAGGTGTTCCACAAAGCTCTCCCCCGTACAGTCCTGGGGGAGAGATCATCACCGGGCACAGAGACCGAAGAATCCCAAGCAGAGAGGCTAGCTGGCAGCGTGAACTTTGAAAAGGGACAGAACCCCCCTTTACACTAAGGCAGACTAGGTGAAAATAAATAAAGTAAAAGTAAATGAAATTAAATGAAAATGAATTCAATTTACAGGATTACCCCTAAAGAAGGGCAAAAGAAATGCAAGGTAAATCAAATCCTGACTAACTGCTCCTAAACTGCTTCTCAAGTGAGCCCAGCACCTAGGCTCACTATGTCCTCATGCTGCATGGAGACTGGACACACTGGGGGATCATGGGAGAAGACCAGCAGGATATACCCGGTGATGTCACAAGTTTGACTTGTCCAGTCTCCATGTTGCAGGAGGAGGTGCACTACCCAGTGGTGGAGGACTGAACTGTAGGACCGATAAGGAACTAAAAGTAAACAAAGTGATTGGTCTGGACAGGATACATCTGAGAATATTGAAGGAACTTGGAGAAGTTCTAATGGTACCACTGTCTGATCTTTTCAATGCTTCTTTAGAATTGGACATCTTCCCAGAGGACTGGAAAAAGGGACATGTGATCCCTTTACACTAGGATGAGGTTGAGAACTACAGGCCGGCTAGTCTAACTTCTGTGGTGAGTAAATTCATGGAAACGCTGCAAAACAGAGGATAGTGAGGTTTCTGAAGGCCAGTGGATTGCAGGATCCGAGCAGCATGAGATCCGAGGAAGGTCTTGTCAGACAAATTTGATTGATTTCTTTAACTAGGGGTCAAGAGAGTTGAACCGAAGGAGAGCCTTAGATATGGTATACTTAGACACTGTTCCACCTAGGTGACTTATAAATAACTTGAGCACCCTAGGGATGGACCCTAAAGTGACTGACTGGGTTAGAAATTGGTTGAGTGGGAGGCAACAAAGGGTACAGGTAAATGGAGCTCACTCTGAGGAGAATGATATTACCAGTGGTGTGCTGCAGGAATCTGTCCTTGGTCCAATTCTTTTTAACATTTTTGTTAGTGATAATGCAGAAGGGCTGTCAGGTAAGGTTTGCCTCTTTGTGGATGATCAAAGATAGAGCAGAGAAAATAAAGCCATGGGCACAACAAAAAGTATCTTCACACAAATAGTTTTATTTGGTGATCCGACTTGGCCAAGTTTCGGCACTCAAGCCTACATCAGGGGTTTGTAGAAAATATGTATAAAAACAGATATGAAAACATATTAATATCAAATATAAACTTATAAAATATCCCACAAGAGATATAAACATTATACATAAAAAAAAAAAACACAAAACGTTTTTACCAATCTGATAATAATCCAAAAACATCCAATGACAATGCAGATTGTTGTTCAAAGGTTAATCATAGCCTATAAGACAGAGGCACACATAATCATTACTTATTACATAAAAATGTACTAGTCCAACAGCAAAGAATGGCAGGAGATACTCTGTAAACAAAACAAAGAAAAATACAGAATAAACAAATTTGTGGCAGCATATGCATAGGTCTCAATAAGTTCCCTAAAGGGGCTCTTCAGGGGAACATTATAAAATACTAAAGGCACAAGAAAGGGGGGGGGGGTGGAAGTGGAAGGAGAGGTGAGGGAGGGGGAGGAAAAGAGGGGGAAGGGAAAGTGGGAAAGGGAGGGAGGAGGAGGGAGGGGAAGGGGCATAAATTTAAAACAAAAACTGTGCTATTTAATACCTTAGGCAAAATCTAAAAATATGGCAATGACTGAAAAAACATATAATCTCAAACATAATTTACAGTGTTATTCAAAAAACCTCTTCCTCCAAAAAAAATCAAATAAAGTAGAAAACAAACCCATATGGTTTGAATAGGAGAACTGAATCCTATTTTTTACTATGGAAGTAGAGGAAAAAACAAAATATGAGAAAAACTGTCATTAAATTTAGTAATTGTAGGTCCTTTACTCTTCCAGATATAGTTTTATATCTCACCAGTTTTTCTCATATTTAGAGATCCTCTGTATTTGTCCCATGCTTTTTTGAATTTAGATACTGTCCTCATCTCTACCACCTCCACTGGAAGACTATTCCACACATCTACCACTCTATCCGTAAAGAAATATTTCTGCATATTACTCCTGAGTCTATCCCCTTTCACCCTCATCCTATGTACCCTAGTAGCAGAGCTTGCTTTCAGTCGAAAGAGGCTCTCCTCCTGTGCATTTATGCCACAGAGGTATTTAAACATCTCAATCATATCACCTCTATCCCGCCTTTCCTCTAAAGAATACATATTATGATCCTTAAGTCTGTCCTCATATGCTTTATAACATCTTAGTAGCCACCCTCTGTACTGACTCCAGCAAGGTTATATCCTTTTGAAAGTACGCTTTCCAGAATTGCACATAATACTCCAAATGAGGTTGCACCAAAGACTTATACAGAGGCACTATCACCTCCTTTCATCTGCTGGCCATTCCTCTCCCTATGCATCAAGCATCCTTCTAGCTTTCATCATCACCTTTTCTACCTGTTTAGCTGTCGTCAGACACAACCACACCCAGGTCCCACTCTTCTTTTGTGGACAGAAGTACTTCACCCCTTACACTATACTGCTCCCTTGGATTTTTGCATTTTTTAGCATTAAATCTCAGCTGCCAATTTCTAGATCATTCTTCAAGCTTAGCTAGATCCCTCCTCATGTTATCTACTCCTTCCTGAGTGTCTACTCTATTGCAGATTTTGGTATCATTTGCAAAGAGGCAAACCTTACCTGAAAGCCCTTCCGCTATATCACTAACAAAGATGTTAGGATAGATCCCTGGGACACACCATTGGTAACCTTCTTCTCCTCAGAGTGAACTCCAGTTGCCTGTACCCTTTGTCGCCTCCCACTCAACCAATTTCTAACCCAATCAGTAACTTTATGGTCTATCCCTAGGGTGCACAGTTTGTTTATAAGTTGCCTGTGTGGAATGATGTCAAAGGTTTTACTGAAATCCAAGTGCACCACATCTAGGGCTCTCCCTCGGTCCAACTCCCTGGTCACCCAGTCAAAGAATTAAATCAGATTTGTCTGACAAATATGAATCCATGCTGCCTCCGATCCTGTAATCTACTTGTCTCCAGAAATGTCACTATTTTCTCTTTCAGCAGCGTTTCCAATAATTTAATCACCAGAGAGATTAGACTGATCAGGCTGTAGTTTTCAATCACATCCTTACTTCCACTTTTGTGTTAAGGGACAACATGTACCTCTTTCCAATCCTCTGGCACCACGCTCAACTTCAAAGAGGCATTGAAAAGGTCAGTCAGTGGAGCCACTAGAATGTCCCCAAGTTCCTTCAGTATTCTCGGATGTATCCCATCCGGTGCCATCGCTTTGTCTACTTTTAGTTTAGCTAGTTCCTCTCAAACACAGTCTTCCGAAAATTGTTCGAGATCCCCATCACTTGTGTTCCTATTTGTGGGTATTTTTTAGGTCCTGATCCTGGCCTTTCATCTGTGAACACAGGAACAGAAATATTTGTTAAGCAATTCCACTTTATCATCATCAGCTTCTACATATTCCTCCCCTTCACCCTTGAGTCTGACAATACCACATTTGCCCTTCCTCCTCTCACTAACATATCCGAACAATGTCTTATCCCCCATTTTATTGCATTGGCTATTTCTTCTTCTTTTTGAATCTTTGCCTTCTTGATTACTTTGCTAGTTTCTCTAAGTTTTTCCAAATATAGATTCCTGTCTTCCTCTCTGTGATCTCTTGTATTTTGTTAAAGCCTCCCCCTTTTTCTTCACCTTTCAGATACTTCTTTTGAGAATCATAGCAGCCTCCTTTTCCTTTTTCCTTTATTTACCTTTCTATCAAAAAAGTTGGTTGCCCTTAAAATATCCCCTTTCAGTTTTTCCCACTGTTTTTCTACATCCCCCTGCTGTTCCCAACCCACTAACGACTCCTTGAGGAACTGTCCTATCTTGGGAAAGTTAGTTTTCCTAAAGTCTAAGACCCTCACCTTTGAATGGATTTTATCAGCCCTAGTCCTAATACTGAACCATACCATCTGTTGATCACTGGATGCAAGATGATCTCCCACTATAACATCAGCAACACTTTCACCATTGATAAGCACCAAGTCCAGTATGGCCCCATCACTTGTGGGTTCTGTTACCAGCTTCCAGAATAGTTCTCCCTGTAGAGAATGTAGGATCTCCTTACTTCTAGATTACACCGCAGCAGAGATGCACCAATCAACATCTGGCATATTGAGATCACCTATCAGTAGCACTTCTCCTTTCATGGCAATACTGTGTATATCTTCTATTAAATCTCAATCCACTTCTTCTCCCTGTGAGGGGTTCTGTATATCATACCAATGCAAATAGATTTCTCTTTCCCTCTTTCTAGTTTAACCCACAGTGCCTCCTTTCTCCCTTTTAAACTCTGTAATTTTATAGCTTTAATATTATTTTTTACATATAGTGCCACTCGTCCTCCCCTTCTTCCTACCCTGTCCTTCATGAATAAAGTATAGTCCAGTATAATTACATCCCAGTCATGGTTTTCCATGAACTATGTCACCATAACTGCCACTAAATCCAGGTCAGCCTCTTCCATTAAAGCCTCAACATCTGGTATCTTATTTCCCATGCTTTGGGCATCTATACACTCTGCTTTCCAGATGTTGTCCCTTTTTACCCATTTCTACAGAGGTATTTAATGTTTCACCTACCTGGGAACTTGCATCACCCATCCCCAACGAATCTAGTTAATGCCCTCCTTTTTCAAATAAAACAATTAGGGGCCTATGTACAAAATTGCATTAGTTGTTTAATGTAGGAATTATCACTAGGCAGTCTGCTCCTTAGTGGTAATATCATGAGATTACTGCTAGAGGTTACAAGTGGCATTTTGGAACCCAGGGCCACCATGGGCAGGAGTGACTGGGGAATGCTGCTATTTCCACTAGACACTAGGGACTCCAGTAAAACCCAGGAATGGGATGGGGAAATTAGATAGTTTGCTTGATATTGGGGGAGGGGGAGGATGGGAGGATCCAGATGTTAGAAGGTAGGTTAGGGATCAGGGTGTGATTGGGGGGAGGATTTCTGCTGCTGACGAGAGCGGATCGATGTGTGTGTGGATATCAGGAGCAGCGATTGTTTAAAAGCTGCTTCTACTCACATATGGGGTAAAGCTGTGTGTGTTTTCCCTATATTCAGTTTTTTAAACTCACTGCCCCCGCTGGACATGGGGAGACATCAACATGCAGCCCTGCACATCTTGCCACACATTTTACAAGCAGCTCTGCATTCAGCACGTCCTTTGTAAGATTCTGTGGGAATTTTCCATGTCCTGACCTTGAGGTCTTAATTTCCCTCTCCGCATCCAATCTGAAACCGGCCTTCACATGTGCTCCAGTTCCCATGTTAAACAGATAACATAGAAAATACTATTTTCAGACAGGGAGCTGATGGGAACTGTGCACTGGTCATTATCATATATTGATGTGGCAGATAAATGATTTGCCTTAACGTCAGCTGAAGAGGTGAAGCCCCCTGAGTCATCTGCTGTGCAATTAATGCATGAACAGTCTGGTAATCCTCCCCCAAATACGTGAAATGACCCCAACCCTTGACACAGAGATTGCACTATTACCATGCATTAATTTTGACTATTAAGGGGGAATAACTGCAAAACCTTAGTGTACCTTAAAGTCGTGTTGAAGACACAGTGGTAAATGCATTGTTAAAAAGCCCGCCCCAACTTCACCTCTGGAAATTATTCACCAACTCCACCCCAAATATGGGTATACCTATGTAAACTGAAAATATTTGCATACTTTTATCCACATACAGGTTGAATAATTTTTAAGACAGCTGATTTACACAAGGAAAGCACTTATTACCTTTGGCAAATTGTTTCAAATAATGCCCTCATAAATTATGAATGTTTAGTTCTAATTTTAGTTACATCTTAGCAGAGAACTTGACTGTATTGACTCAGAATTAATTCACATCCTTAAGAATGACTCTTCTAGTTGATTTGTACAATTTTCGGGGGGGGGGGGCTAGTCCAGAGCCTATTGGGACATATTACTCATCATGGATTTCTCTCTTTGGTTGAATCCAAGATCGTTATTTACCTAAGAACTATCAGCTGAGTTTAGTAAGATACTCAATGTTTTTTTTAACAGAGGACAGCTTGTTCTATTAAAATCACTTCCTTAGGCTAGACAAGAATAACTGTGTAGTATCAACTGATCGATTATTTCCAGTATCTTTTTGAGTAGTAAATTTCTAATGCTGGGCTGACACATATCATTCCCAAATGAAGTATAAGACATTATTTTTATAAAACAGCATGTCACAACCTTGGTTATAATATAGGCTTCCTCATAATAAAACATCTTTAAGAATTCCTACTAGGATGAGCTAGTCCTCCGGGTGGAAAATGTAATATCGAAGTGTGAAACCCAATTTTGTATAGGTCATTTAGGTTGGAAAGGGGATACCCAAATGAGGGCATTCCCAAAGGCTCGGTAAATGTGCAGCCTTTTGTAAAATATGTACGAGGCTCTGGGAAAAACATGTGTCTGGTCACAGGTACACTCGGAAGGACCATTTTATAAAAACAGCTATGAAAAAAGTAGCATCACTCAGAGCTTTGTGCATGCAAATGCTTCTACCGACCCATGTAAACAATGGATTTTGCTAGTTACACATGGTCAAGGTGGCTAACGTAATTGGGTTTACAAAGATTTAGACAAGTTCCTGGAGGAAAAATTCATAAAAAAATATATTAGCCAGATAGATTTGGAAATGCAGTGGCAGTTGCTTATCCCTGGAAATGTCAAAAGAAGAAACCTCCCAATAACTGATGACACTGTTATGTACTATAAATCAAAAAAGTCATCAGTGATATTGTCCCTGCCACCAAATCAATATACTAATGAGGTCGGGCAAAATGGACTTAAACAGCAAGAGTGAGTAACTCCCTGCTCAGTAGTGCGAAACGCCCATTTTTTGAAATAATTTGTTGTTAATGCAAATAAAAACGTTTCTCAATCCACGGCGGTTGTGAAGATGATCCATGAACACACTGCCTTAAAACTGCACACGACATGCATGTTTCGGGTCCCCAAGTGACCCTGTATCAAGTGTTCTGCCGCTGTGATGTGGACATGGGAAGTGCCGGGTGCCAAACAGCCAAACCAAACGGTTATTTATATGGCAATCTCGGACAACTATTGGCTGCCAAGATGACGTCAATGTGAACCAATCGGATATTAACCGGAAGAAACGCCCACATTAATCAAAGGTTCTAAAAGAAAACTTCAATGCAGCAAAAGCCGAATTTTGTGATCGAGATCTAAAGCAGATCAGCAATGAATCATCGTGCCTGCGGTCATTGTAAATATTGCATAAACACTTTGGAAGGCACAGCATGAACGAATCCGTGCACGGGACAACAGTACAATACATTGGGGTCCACCGATTGCAAGTCTAGCTATGCGGTTTATGTCCTCCAATGTCAATGCCCTTTGCTCTACATAGGACGCACAGTTCATCCAGTGAAAATCCGGATGGGTGAGCATGCCTCTCGTATAAGATCTGAGAATCTTTTGGCACCTGTTGTGGAACCTTGTGTAACAGCAGGGCATACCTTTTGGAATCTTCAATGGCGGATCATCGACAGTGTCGCTTTGTAACCCCGGGGTGGTAACCGTTTAGCTCGCCTGCAATGGCTTGAGCAGAAATGGATCTTCGATCTTCATACTGTGTCCCCGGAAGGCATGAACTTGGAACAGGAGTGGTGGAGCCTTTTATGAATTTGGCGATACAGGTCTTTTCAATTTTTCAATGATTCGTTGCTGATCTGCTTTAGATCTCAGTCACTAAATTCGGCTTTTGCTGCATTGAAGTTTGCTTTTAGAACCTTTGATTAATGTGGGCGTTTCTTCCGGTCAATATCTGATTGGTTCACATCGACATCATCTTGGCAGCCAATAGTTGTCCGAGATTGCCATATAAATAACCGTTTGGCTTGGCTGTTTGGCACCCGGCACTTCCCATGTCCACATCACAGCGGCAGAACACTTGATACAGGGTCACTTGGGGACCCAAAACATGCATGTCGTGTGCAGTTTTAAGGCAGTGTGTTCAAGGATCAGCTTCACAACTGCTGTGGATTGAGAAAAGTTTTTATTTGCATTAACAAAAAATTCTTTCAAAAAATGGGTGTTTCGCACTACTGAGCAGGGAGTTACTCACTCTCGCTGTTTTAGTCCATTTTGCCCGACCTCATTAGTATATTGATTTGGTGGCAGGGACAATATCACTGATGACTTTTTTTGATTCATAGTATCCCTTGAAATGAGCTATTAGAAATAGACTGGCTTTTTGGGATCTGCTGGGTTCTTGTGACCTTGACTGGTCACTGTCAGAAGCAGAATGCGGGACTCAGTGGACCTTGGTCTGACTCAGCAAGGCTTTTCTCACTTTAGGTTCTTATGTCCAATTACAGAACCAAGCTCCATAAGAATTCTTTTGCCATTTGAGGGGGCTTTGAACACCAGAGAGGTGAGCACAATCCCTCTCCCCACCCCCTACACACACACACTCAATCATTCATTCCCAGGCCGAAGCAAGTAGTTAGCTGACAGGTGTGTCTTGGATCAAATATAGATGCAAATGGGAAAATGTTTTGAACTGTGCATGTATTTCCATTGCAAAAATAGGGAATACATATAGGGGGTCTTTTACTAAAGCACGCTAACTGACAGCGTGTTTTCTGGCACGCTGAAGACACACTGGGACACATGTTGACAACTAGCATGGGGCCATAACCGTGAACATGGTCAGATTTCTCTTCTAGCTC
Source organism: Ichthyophis bannanicus (assembly GCA_033557465.1). Classification (NCBI taxonomy): domain Eukaryota; kingdom Metazoa; phylum Chordata; class Amphibia; order Gymnophiona; family Ichthyophiidae; genus Ichthyophis; species Ichthyophis bannanicus. Next base: position 742,214,596 of record CM066031.1, on the reverse strand, counting down.
TCCAAGGTGCATTAGGGGAGCAAGCAGGTAGGTTTGGGGCAGAGAGTGGGTGGGGAGAGCGCCTTGCAAACAGTGCACTGGCGCTAACTGCAAGGTAGCCAGTTAGCATGGGTGCAATTACCAGCATCTCACCCATGCTAATGTAGCGCATGTTAGAGGACAGAACTGCATATTAACTGAAGGGAACATGCGTTCCATGACCCTGACAGTTAACACAGTGGTGTTGCATCTAATGCGACATGGATTTGCATGCTACTGGCACAATTCACAATGCACTTTAGTAAAAGGGTCCCATATACTTCAAAGGTCCACTCAAACTACATACAGAACATGCCCTCTTCAGATCTGTGCAAGCTTTTCTAAAATCGCTGCCTGCACATAAATGATTATTTACGCATATAATGCAGCTGTTGACACATGTTAATGGTGCCTAACCTTCTAAGACTACCTTGATAATGTCTTCATTTGACAAAAAAAATGTAGCATGCTGAAAAACAATGTAAGGTCCATAGTCTCACAAAGGGGCCAATATAATAATCTGCATAGAGCCCAACAGGAATGATCCAGAAAAGCAAGATTTTCCTTACAATAAGACAATTTCCATAATATGTAAATTAATTTTGCTACTATTTTCATGCAATAAAGTCTACATATGCAAAAGTTTGAATTTTAACATAAAGGGTAAATAATGCAAAGCATCTATTACCAAATGGTCAGTAGATCCTAAGTATAAGATTTTCATCAGGGCTGTTAAATACAGCAGACCCAGGAATCAACCTGAAAGAGAAGAAAGTCCCCCACTACCACTTTTGCTAGTTTGGTTTGTCTGTGTATTCTAAGCTTAACAGTCCCAGGTTTTATTTGGGATGTTGTTGTTGTCGTTAAGTGCCATCGAGTCGGTGTCGACTCTTGGCGACCCTCTGGATAGTTGTCCTAAATTGTGTTCAGTCTTCAGTCAGGTGGCTCATTATTGACAGACTGGTACCCGAAGCTCCTGTTATTGTATTGATCCATCTCATTGCTGGCCTTCCTCTTCTGCGTTGACCTTCTAGCTTGCCAAGCATGATGTCTTTCTCTAATAATCTCTCTCTTCACATGATGTGTCCAACGTACGAAAGAAAGTTTAGGTTTGATCTCCTCTAGTACTGACTGGGATATATGGTATATCAAATAAAACTGAAATGTGAATATGTAAAACATGTAGTAAACTGCCTTAAGTTAAAATTGGAAAAGCGATCTAGAAATAAAAAAATATGACACATGCAAAACAGACCATTTTTACAGATTTGCTTCTAATTTGATGATTCCTCTCTATAAGAAAAGGGACTCCAAACCAGTACACTCATTTAGTTCACATAGGAAGAATCAGGTAAAGCAGAATTTGCATGCTATAAAACAATTTAACAACTCTTCTTCAGTAAAAAAAAAAAAAAAAAGCTTCAGCGTGGGGCCCCCCAGACCTGAGGTACTGCACCCTTCACATGTTCATGGGTTAGAAATTGGTTGGGTGGGAGGCGACAAAGAGTACAAGTAAATGGAGCTCACTCTGAGGAGAAGGATGTTATCAGTGGTGTGCCCCAGGGATCTGTCCTTGGTCCGATTCCTTTTAACATCTTTGTTAGTGATATAGCGGAAGGGCTTTCAGGTAAGGTTTGTCTCTTTGCGGATGATACCAAAATCTGCAATAGAGTAGACACCCAGGAAGGGGTAGATAACATGAGGAGGGATCTAGCTAAGCTTGAAGAATGGTCTAGAATTTGGCAGCTGGGATTTAATGTTAAAAAATGTAAGGTCATGCATTTGGGCTGCAGCAATCCAAGGGAGCAATATAGTATAGGGGGTGAAGTACTTTTGTCCACTAAAGAAGAGCGGGACCTAGGCATGGTTGTGTCTGATGATCTTAAAGTAGCTAAACAGGTAGAAAAGGCGACGGCAAAAGCTAGAAGGATGCTTGGGTGCATACGGAGAGGAATGGCTAGCAGAAAAAAGGAGGTGATAATGCCTCTGTATAAGTCTTTGGTGCGACCTCATTTGGAGTATAGTGTGCAATTCTGGAGACCGCACCTTCAAAAGGATGTGAACAGGATGGAGTTGGTGCAGAGGATGGCTACTAAAATGATTAGTGGTCTTCATTATAAAGCATATGAGGACAGACTGAAGGATCTTAATATGTACACCTTAGAGGAAAGGCGGGATAGAGGTGATATGATTGAGATGCTTAAATGATGTACACCTTAGAGGAAAGGCGGGATAGAGGTGATATGATTGAGATGCTTAAATACCTCCATGGCATAAATGTTCAGGGAGAGAGCCTCTTTCAATTGAAAGCAAGTTCTGCTACGAGAGGACATGGGATGAGGGTGAAGGGAGATAGATTCAGGAGTGATATGCGGAAATATTTCTTTAGGGAAAGAGTAGTGGATCCGTGGAATAGTCTCCCAGTGGAGGTGGTAGAGATGAGGACAGTAACTGAATTCAAAAAAGCATGGGACAAACACAGAGGATCTCTAAAGGTAAAAAGGGGACTGTTGTAGTTGTTATGGAAGGACAGACTAGATAGGCCATGTGGTCTTTTTCTGTCGTCATATTTCTATGTTTCTGTTTATTGCAATTTTTTATATACCACCATTCATAGACAATATCCTAGCAGTTCGCAGTTATCATCAATGTGCAATAAAATAACTAAAAGAGAAATGAACCACAGAGTAAAATAAAAGGATCAGGTTTGAGGTTGCCACCTAGCACTGCCATCGTATTTAGGAATCTGCAAAAAAGAAGGCCAAAAGGCCAGATTTAAACTTTGGCCGAGAGGCTTCGAATTGAAGGTATCTAGGTGGGGAGGTCCAAAAAAGTGGAACAAGGATATGCTGGGGGAGGAACATCAAGTTGTTTCTTGCTTGGGAGCACAGTAAGCGACAGGAATACATAGGACCAGGATATTGAATAGTTGGGTGGGTTGGCCAGAGCGCATAGCCTTGAAGGCAAGAATTAGAAACTTATATTATCTGTGGGGTATGGGAAGCCGGTAATGTGATCTGAGGCCTTAGGACCATCTATCAATTTGATTGCAGTATTCTGGATTAGTTGGAATCACCTAAGCAGTAGTTAGGGCAACGCAGTGAATGTCTAGAAGAGATATTAATGATCTGATTTGACAAATAACAAAGGAAGATTTGCACGGAGGAGATGTGGGGTTCAAAAAAAAATGCTGGAGATAAAAATGACCAAGAATTTTGAGTGGATTTCCATGGTGACTGGAAGCCTGATTAGGAGAGGGTAGCAAGGCATCACAAGGCTTGTCGGGATTCATGGCCTGGAAAGCCCTGCACTGAAGTTACAGAGGAGTTGTTACTATGGCATTGGCTTTCAATACAGCAGCTGAAGCCAAGAAAGTCGATGGGAGAAAATAGGATAAAAGCAGGGGCGAAAAGGAGGGAGAGACCTACCTCTCGTTCCCATGATCTTTGGGCTTCCATATTTGAAATGCAGCCCTGTGCCCTCTGATAATGTGAAGGAGCTTGGAACTACATATTCCTATTGACAGATTGGTTCCTTTTATTCCTTCCATATAAATTTATTTCCATTTATTATAATATGGTATAAAAAAATTACATTCCTTATTGCATAAAACAAACTTCATTTCATACCCAGCTTTGTATTAAAGGACTTGTATACATAGAAAAAACAGTTATTACTAGGAATGTGCATTCATTTGAAACAACATGGGACATACTAATGAAATTTCCTATTTTGTTTCATCCAAAAAGGACATAGAAAACACTGCAGAGCTCCAGTAGCTTCTAGTCCATTGCCTACACTCCTCACCCCTTCTCCCTTTTCTGTCCCTCTTTATTACGGTACAGACTATCAAGCTTACAAGAATATTATTTATTCAATAAAATGTACATACCGCTCCAACCTTGAATCATCTTCCAAACTGGTTTACAATGACACACACATAATAAAACAAGCAAACATAAATCAAACTGTGCAAACAGTAAAATAGCTTAATGGCAATACCAAAACCAGACACCAGATACTACCTGCCTACCTATTACCCTGGATTTAGACCACCCAAAATCCCCACAAGGACTTACCCAGTCAGGTTCCAGAATGCAGTGCTGTCTAGGAACTTATCTAGTTCTCTAGGATAGTTATTACTGAACCTTTCTCAGCATCTAAGTCCACTCCCTATCCCAATCCTACCTCCAGGAGCATCTCTCCAATATGTGCACTTATGCACATAAAGGTTTGCACATGTGTGAAGGGCAACTTTCAAAAACCTCATTTATGCACATAGAACCCTATTTCATGGACCAAAATGCCTCTGAAAATTACCCTCCAAGGGCTTGATTCTGCAAAGCGAATAGTGAGGCTGTACACCCCAGTGGGATGTGCAGCCTGTAGGGGTTAGGGGGTTAGGGATATGTTCCTGGTTCATAATCACTCAATGGCCCTGATAAATGTCTGCTCTAATAAAAATATATGTCAACAGAGGCACAAACACCCACAACCACAGGCTCCACTATCCAACGTCTCATGGAGAGTCAGGCTGTTGTCCCTGCGCGGAGGAGCATCTACCAATACTAGCACCTGCATACCTTAGCAATGCCATCTTAAACTTGGAAACACGTTCCACATATATCAAAAGGTTGCTATGATTAATGTCAGATAACAAATCCTAAGTTAAACACAATTTGTTGACAGAGATTCATCATAGCAACCTTTATCTGATATCTGTGGAGTGTGTTTCAGTTTTAGTTTACGACAGTGTTTACCACCCCGGGAGTGACCCTAATTGTATTGAGTACCACAGCAATGCCTGCACTGTGCCCAGGAGTGGTGTGGCGGCCAGGGCTGCCAACCACCTCTATATTTGCACAATGCTGAAATAGGTGTGGGAGTGTGTATATCTCTATCCAGTGTTTTGTGGCTGCCTACACTTTACTGAGCCCATAATTCTTGCACTGTTTCCAGTGTTAGCCTGCCAATGTGCATAATGAGGAGCAAGGTACTGTGGGTATGGCCTGGACAGGGCAGCCTGGGCAGGATGCATCTGCACAGGGCATAGGGCAATGGCTGGGACATTGTAGTGTCCCACCACCTCCTGCACGGACAGGGTGGCCACAGCATGTCATGCTGGGGGGGGGGGGTCACTCTCATCCTGACTGAGTAGTGACCATGGCATGGTTAGGTTCCCCCATAGTGCTATACAGTATTTCTCTCAAGTGATATCTATGAGTTCCCTTTTCTGGGGCCCAATCACTGACATACCTGCTTGGTGTGTGTGCTCAAATCCCATTTTTGGGAGCACACAGTTCTTCCAGGAACATGCACTATGTACTAGCTAGCAGACTGTCTGCAGTTAGCATGTGTATGGCTGGAACACCTTACAGGGTGCAGCGGGTGGAGACTTACTGTGCCCTCTGCTGGTGAATGTCAGATAGTGGTGGGGGGCAGCTGAGCTTTTCCAGGTCTACTGCCTGTCTGCCAGTGCCCTATGTGTTGCGTACATATCTGCATTGACTGCCCTGTAGGGTGCCTATTCCACAGCAGGACTAGGGTTGATGGTCCCCTCTACTGCCACCATTGCAGAGATGGAGTGGAGGAGTGGCCTAGTGGTTGGGGCAAGGTACTTCAGGCCGGAAGGTCGGGGGTTCAAATCCCACTAGAAGACAGCAACCTTGGGCCGGAAGGACTGGGGTTTCTAGTCCCACAGGTGCTCCTTGTGGTCTTGGGCAAGCCACTTAACCCTCCATAGCCCATGTTCCCTGTAAAATAGCTATCTCCAAGTTATAATGCCCTGTTCAATGTAATTTCAGTTTGTTCAATGTAAACCGCGCTGATGCAAAATAGTGCGGTATATAAAAGAATGTAAATAAAATAAATAAATAAATAAATATTGTGAGCAGGAAGAAAACTTAGGCCAGCATAAGGAGAAACCATATAAGGAAATATCAAAGCCTTAGCATATATTTTTATTAGAGCAGACATTTATCAGGGCCATTGAGTGATTATGAACCAGGAACATATCCCTAACCCCCTAACCCCTACAAGCCCCGCTAGCTGTCCTGCCCAAATGCTGAAAGCCTCTCTCCCTGCACACACAGAGCCACTGAGCGGGGAGAGCAGGACGGGTGTGGCACAGGGGTACAGCGTGGTTGGGACAGGTACCAAGACGTACAGAGCCAATTCAGGTCATGGCCCTGTATGTCCATTGAGGATGCCCAGTTTATTCCACCTCAGAGATGGAATAAGCACAGGGCAGCTCTCCGCATTGGCCAGGCAGCCTCCCAGGCACTGTTCCCTCTAAGCTGTGCGTGTGTGCGTGCGCACATATCTCGCCGAGCGCACATACTTTACAACAGAGCGCACAAAAATTACGGTTCTGATTCTGATAGAAAACAACACAGACATCTTAAAATTGAAAAGTTGTTGTGTATTTCCAGTTTTCACAAGTTCTACAATATTTTCTAGTGCAATCAATGTGGTGTACATACTGTATTCTGACGTGTAGTCAAATTTTAAAGTATATAACGCCGAGAGTCGTTATGTGGCGCACAAAAATTTAACCTTCCTTCAAAAGCTGCACAGCTGATATTTTATGCGCACACAGCCTACAGAAAATTAGAGGGAACATTGCTCCCAGGAGCAATGAAACCACAATCAGTGAGGCCCCGCTGCCTGAACTGGGCCATGGCTGCCCCACTCGAGGGTTGGGTGGCAGGGAACCAGGAGTCAGCACTGCAGCAGGCTGGCAGTGAGGCAATGAGGATGTCTCCCGCGGGGCTGCAGGGGCGCACTGGGCTGTCTCAGTGCCTGATTCTGCACCCGTAGGAACATCTAGCTCCCACAGTGCAGAATCGGGTACTAATGGGACCGTCCTGTTCAGGGGCATTCGGACGGCCTGGACATGCCCCTTCCTGCAGCGGGCTCCAAATGTCCTCAGAATATCAGTTTCCATATTGCTGGTTTCTTTAAATTAAAGCATAAGCATTTTTTAAACACATGGCTCATTTCTAACCATTTCTCCCAAGCGTTTCTCCTGCTTTTGATGGCATTTTCAAATTGGAGAGTTCTTTTGCAGCAGGAGAGAAGATGTTTGAAATTTCACATGTGCCATCCTGATTCCTCTGGCATAGTAGTGAGATTAAGATTAAGAAAGTGCTTTTCTTCCACTCAGCCATCATTCTCTCTCTCTTTACTTCTTCCCCGCCTACTTTTCATGCCTCTGGTAACTTTTCCAACGTTCTCACTATACCATCTACTGGATCTCTTCAATTTTGACTAAGCCAGAGGGGTATACAGGATGGCAGGCACTGTGCTTTCCCTGTTGGGGGGGGAAACAAATATGTCTGTAAGTTAAACAAAAGGCCCTTACATGTATGAGTGCCAACATGGGCTTGTTGAATACATTTGTAACATGAAAAACTGCCCCACATAGCATCTAATTAAACCAATTAAAATCATTCAAGAATTTCTTCTAGACGCCCTATAGTAAACGAGGGGTTTTCTCCTCTTTATGCTATGTGGGAAAGTTGTCAGGTGACCTGCAGTGAGACAATCCAGATCATGAAGAGATTTGATTTGCTGGGGGCCCTTGTGCCCGTCCCCAAATAGAGCAACATGGCCTGGATACATTCTCTTGGATAGAATGTCTCATCTCTCTGCACATGGCATATGCAATGTGCAGAGACACATTTTTACCAGCTTATCTCCTGCTGATATATTTGTAATGAAGTTAAGCAGCATGGATAACCGAGCAACTAGATAGAACATCAGGCAATTCGGCCAACTCATCCTTTCTCCAATTGTCTAAAAGGGCTAATTTCTTCTAGATCAGATTCAGAAGAGGTCTTTATTGCTACAGAAAGCACTTTCAGACAAACTCTATATCAACTGAAAAACAATTAGAAGATTTTCACTTGATATCCTCGAGTGGTTCCTTCCTGCAAACTGAAAATTGACAAATCCAATTAGTCTTTATTGTGCTGAGTTACTGAAATGTCACAAATCTCACAAAAGGTAAATATTGATTTGCAAAAAAAAGCTTAGAGTTAGACTCTAATAATAGAAAAGTCATAAAGTATTCCATGGTTTTATACTGGAGATAAAAATGTGTAATCTGGCTACCCATAGTACTTCCCATACAGCTCCATGCTTTAAGCTGCTTCACGCAGTAGGAGATAGTGAAGAGATTGCAGCGCATGACTAAGTCTGGTGTAGACTAAAGGCTATTATTAGTAGGAATGTACATTCATTTGAAAGGGCATGGGAAATATCACTGAAATTTCCTATTTTGTTTAATCCAAAAAGGACGCTGACGAATTCAAAATTCACTTTCCCCTCCAGTTTCATCACAGGTTCTCCTCACACTGGTAACCATTGGGGTTGAAAGGTAGGCATCTTGCAGAACAGCCATCACATCTCTATGGAGACTTCTCTAGTCAGCCTGCCCTTAACTATGCTGATGATCTTCCTTCATGTTTCCTAATTAGCCCAAAATTTGTCTGGTATGGAACACTACGGAAAATGCTAACTGGATTTTTTGCATTGTGACTCAATTGACTCCTACTGTAGAGATTTACTTCAGATATTATTTTGCAATATGTTTGTGCCAGAAATTCTGTGAAACCATGTCTAAGTATGCTACCGGAGCCTAATCTAGATCTTGCTTGTCCAATTGGTGAGATCAAACAGGATCAGGATTAGACTTGATAAATGTCTTTGACTGCATACTTTAGACATGGTTTCACAGAATTTCTTGCACAAGAACATGGTGTTAGGGAATAGAGGAAAGTAGCATATAGTGGTCTGTGTAAATCTATGTGTATGTGATTAACTGAGAATGTAGCTATATGAATATGTAGACTGGGTAGACATCTATGTGAAAAACCCATTACCTAAGAAAGTGTCTATCTAATTGCTTGAAACCAGCTGAACAAGTACTAAAAAAAACGTATTCTGCTTGAATATTCACCTTATGAAACTAGTAGGACATAATGTATTCGTGTACTAAGGTCTCAGTTAAAACTGCCGCAGCTATTTAACGACTGGGGCTACATCAAATGCACCACCCTTAGTCTTCCTGCTGTTTACATCAATGACCTTTTAACTGTGTACACTTTGACAATTGATGTCCTTTTTCTTTTGTTTTTCTTTTATTATTTCCACTCTTCATATAATGTCCTTTTCTTTTATTATTCTCCAGCTGAAGGCAGAAACCAGCTGAAGGTGAAACCAGCTGAAGGCAGAATGTCTTAGTCTGAAACACACTGGATGAGCTTTCTGTGAACTTATGACCTAGTTATTTGTACTTTTTGTAGTCTGTGCAGTCTCTGATAGTTAAATACACATAAATTTACACAGACCACTCTGTGCTACTTTCCTCTATTCCTTAACAGCATGTTCTTGTGCCAGAAATTCTGTGAAACCATGTCTAAAATGTGTGTCATGAAAGCCCCCACTGTAGGGGATAATTTTGCTGATTCTAGCAGTTTCCTTTATGCAAATGTGACAGTGTTACCTTGTATGTCTTGTATTAGGCAAATGTAGGGGTATATCTAGCATAATGTGTACCTGATTGTACTATTTATCAACTTGCCAGAGACGTGTCAGGTGGGCAGAAAGTCACTGTTAATAAAATCTCTGTTCCACAGTGCTGTGACCAAAATGAATAAAGTTTTATTTCTGCAATATTATCTGACTAATTTCCCTAACAATGGCAAAAGAAAAATCTGTGGAATAAATCTCTACAGCAGAGTCAATCCAGTCACACGGAAAAAAAATCCAGTTAGCATTTTCTATAGAGATGCAGACTAGACAAACTTTGGACCAATCAGGAAACAGGAAGGAAGATCATTAGTAATGCATGAGTTAAGAGCAGGCTGGCTAGACCCAGCCACCATAGAGAACTGATGGCTCTTCTGCAAATTACCTGCCTTTCAACCCAAAGGTCATTTATTTATTTAGCATTTTTTTTATATACCACATTTCCAATGGTCAATATGGTTTACATGAAACAATTTAAACTTAGAACATAGAACATAGAGTATTAATATTGAACTAATCTATTAACAAAGGTATAAGAATTAATATTTAACTTACATATATGGTTGACTGTGTAAAACAAGGTGACGCTAGTGTGCAATGAAGCATAGTGGATACCTCATTGTTATTAGGTCTCGTTTGATTAAACAGACTCAGAGACCTATTGCCCAACTTGGTTAGAATATGGGTGAATTTGAAGGGTAATCTGTTGTGGGGTTTTGCGGTTACAAACTGCGCTATGTTTTATCATCAAAGTGTTCTTTGAAGAGTTCCTTTTAGAAGTGGGTGATGTCATTTGTGTTCCTCAGTTTTGCGGGGAGGTTGTTCCAGAGATGAGGTATGTATAATGAGGAGACTTGTGAGCAAGTTAGTCTCTGAGTATGAGTTAAAAAGTCAGTTGGATTTTTTATTTGCCTGAAACCTCTAGTAACCTTTCAGCTTTGTTTTTCATTTGGGCAGCAGCCATAGCTACCTCTTTAATTAATAAAATTGTCCTGAAATGAAAATGTATAAAAAGGACATGAAATAAAATAAAAATTGATTAAAATGACATAAAATGAAACAAACTGCAAATGACATAGGAAATGAAACAAAATGTTTTTGTCTGCACACTCTTAATTACTTTCTGATCCAGTAAACTGTTCAGATCCCCCCTCCCCCCGCCAAGGTAAAACAGGTTGAACAGCTACAAATGTTTGGTTTCAAATACCTACCATGAAGTGATGTAGGAAGTAGAAAATTCTAAGAATGCAAAACTGGGCATTTGAATTTCAACTCTTTTGAAACAAAATAAAAAGACACTTTATAGAATCACTGATTTCCCCACCATTACTGGACATAACCCTCCTGTATCTGTAAATTTTGCTGTTTTATCTCCCGCAAACCTCACAATGTCACCACTAATGCAACCTATTGTTTGTTTATTCACGGCAATGACAGGCTCAGCTCACACTGCACTGGTCTGATGAAAGGAATATAGGTCTCAGAAGCTATAAATTTACTAAGGCCAATGAAAAGATTCCTTTGCAACTTGTTTGTTGACCCTTATTTCCAAAAGTCCAATTGTCCAACAATAATTGTGAATTCTGTTATCGATCAGATTATAGCAATCAGTTCCCTTTGTGTCCCCTTTCAGGAAACTTCGAGCTGTTCCAAGCTTTGGGTCATTTATTTTTCCATGCGGCTGATGGGAACTGAAGACTCGGTCATCTCCAAAAGGAACCTTATATTCCAGTGTCCCCCCTGAAACCATGAAGTACATTTCTGCAAGGCTGGTTGCACATGATCCCATTTTCCTGAACTGCCTTTTAACCCCCTACTAACTTAAGCACATGAGACCCTGCAGTGAGCCTCTGCATATTGGCCCCACCTTCCTCCCCATGTGCCACCCCTGAATTCCTGTACACCCAAGTCAAGAAACGACTCTCTATATATCCCCCACACACTCTCCAACGATATCCCACCCTCACTGACCCTTTATCCATCTTCCTTTGTTGGCTTTTGTTGTGTCTGCCTTGCCACTTATTCCGATAGCTTGGAAAATCCTCACCATAGGGATTGTGGTTCCCAGTTCATAGTGCGACAGGGCATGTGCTAAGTAGGACAGTCTGGTAAAAAAAAAAATACTAAAGTCTGTTCTGTGCATAGTGCCTCATGCACACTGGTTTTCATTAAGCTCTCATTGAAAATCCATTCTGACACTCCCATTCCATGAAGGAAGAAATTATTGTAATTTAAAAGTCATAGAAAGACATACTGTGACAAACTGCATGGAAAGTTTATCTAAAAAGTACTGGTATATATATGCGGTGACTATAACACAGGCATCTTATAAACCAGCTTATCATGCACACTGTTGCTTTTAACGGCATGGTACAAATCCTATTTTGAAGATGAAAAAATGACTTCTGCTATACCTCTGCCAATCAGGCAGCCAGGAGGGAAAGAGATTTTGCGACAAGGCCTCCCTCATTATTGACTCCTGTCAATAGACCCTCAGGTTTCCACCAGTGCTCTAATCACCCAGCAGGATAGGTTCAGACCTGGCACTCCCCCATTGCTGTGAGCAATGGTGCCCCAGAGTAGATGAAAGAGTTATTTTAAGATGTGTCTCTCAACAGCACTGGAGTACAATACTGAGCAGATTTCTGTGTTAGCCATAAGAAAAATCTTATCTAAGCTAGCTTCAGCCTTACCAGCATATCTGATGTCTCCTGTTCAATCTGGATAAAAATATTTGTATATTTTAACATTTTTCCCCATACATGCTGAGGACTCCAGCAGCTGCAAATTTGCCTCAGTTATTATTGGAAGCAGGATGTTATGTTGCTAAGCAACGACTCTTTGTTATCAGATCCAAACTTTATTAGCATGACAATTTTACATATGTTCTGCCAGCAGGCTGCCACCACCACCGCTTCTGACACCGTGTGACTTGTTGTCTAAGACAAGGAGAGCTGTTTGCTTTGGTTCTCTTTTCCTCTTTGGAGAAATTCAGCAGGTACATTGCACTCTGCACTGTTTTCTGAAGAATCATACCTGTGCTGTACATTTTGTAGTGATCTCATAAGACTGTTGTCATCAAGTCCCTGGTTCACACATATAGAAACTATCTCAGACTACATGAGACTTGGCCTTTCTTTATATCTTCTGGAAGTTTGGTGTGTCAAATTTCTTAACCGCTTATTGCCCTTTGCATCAAAACTTAGCTCTGTGTTATTAAGTGCCATTGAGTTGGTGTAGACTCCTGGCGACCCTCTGGATAGTTGACCTAAACTTTGTTCGGTCTTCAACCAAGCGGCTCATTGTTGATAGAGTGGTATCTATAGTTCCATAGCTGCTGTTATTGTATCAATCCATCTCATTGCCGACCTTCCTCTTCTATGTTGACCTTCTACCTTGCCAAGCAATATGTCTTTCTCCAATGATCTCTCTCTTCACATGATGTGTCCAAAGTATGAAAATCAAAGTCTCGTCATCTGAACTTCTAAGGAAAGCTTAGGTTTGATCTCCTCTAGTACTGACTGGTTTGTCCTTTGGGCAGTCCATAATACACAGTATTCATCGCCAGCACCATAATTCAAAGGCATCAATTTTCTTCCTGTCTATCTTTTTCACTGTCCAACTTTTGCATCCATATGACGTTAATGAAAATACCATGGCCTGGACATGTAATAACACTAAATATCCATGGGCAGCCCCAAATTATTCATAATCCATGATAGATTCCATCATACATTTATTTATTTATTATGACTTATTCCCCATTTTATTTTAAAAAGAATTCATCCATGATAGTGTAGGAAGTCCATGGTAGTGTAGGAAAGTCCATGCAGATTGGACCTTACAGATTGTCATAACCTACACTATCCTCATACAAAATCATGCTAAATATTGCCATTTGGGAGCTGCACATGTACAAAATGCCATCAAACTGCTCCCTTTGTGGCTATAGGCAGCTGGTATAATAGACTTGAGGAAGTTAAGCCTCCCCTTTCGACAGCCCAATGGCATGTTCCAGTAGCTGTGTGGCTGAAGAGAGAAGATGTTTGAGGTGTAATTGGCCTGAGCTGAAAGGAGCAAGAACCAGTATGGGTAACACTGGCTTGTACTGAGGGGAGGCGGAACCAGTAGAGGCGTGACCGACCATGACTGAAGGAAGAAAGAACCTATAGGGCTGGTACCTGTTCAGAAACTAATGACTGAACCACTAGCATGGCTTCCTGTTACAAGATGGGGCCTGATCTGAACCAAAGTCTGAACTATGGAGCCTGCTCTGAACCAAAAACTGAATAAAACAAGATGGATTCTTGTTTTGTTGTAACTCAGCATTAAAACTTACAAATCAAGCAATTCTGCCAGTTAATGATACTTCACAGTATAAGCATTTTTCCAGCTGACTATGTGCAGAAGAACATTGCTGAGACCTTCACTGTGCTACTAGCATTCACAACAATGCATTGATTGGCATCTCAGCAACTTTCACACCATGGATCTTTGTTTGCAGAAGGACCATCTATTAGCTGTTACCGGATTGGCTAAAGATGACATACAGGGTTTGAGACCAGCCAATCACCAGGACTTCAAGACAAAGAATTATATGGCTGTACACTGGAACCAGAACTCAGGAAAAAAAAAGAAAGAAAACAGAGAAAAGAGCAAGACGGATAGATAGTGTTCAAGGGCAAAACCTCGGGATGGAGTGAATTTCTCCCACTGATTGGCAGCTCAGTGTGTGACCATGCAGTTCATTTCAGCTGATGTTGGACCTCTGGCATACTTTGACTTCATGCCATTCCTGAGACAATTCCTCAGACCCCAGCCATGAGTGTTTTGGCAAGAGCTAAGGTACTGGTCTTTAATTTCTCCCTGAGGTTGGGGCTAGCTTAGACAGACAGATAATTTACTGTATGTCTGAGTGCAGAGTGAATCAGTGACATAGGTTTCTAAAACAGAGATTAGGTCTCCTGATAATTGTAACATAGGGCTAAATAACATACTACCTCAAAAAACTAATTTATGCTAATATTTCCACTATTTTTGCTATCAGAAATAAAGTCTAATTTTGTACAAACACAGGGTTGGTTCTTGTCTTATCACATGGTTTGTTTGCCAGGTACTCCTATAGAATCCTGGGAAAAGGAGAATATCAGTTTTCCCTAGTCAGATTGAGTATTTATGCATGTATATTTATCCTGCTACTGATAATATCTCCTACAAACCAATGGAGGCATTGACCATGGTGAAAGGGTCAGCTAGAGTTTCAGCATCCCATGCAGTTGGGAAGAGCTAAAGGATGTGTCACTGGCCAGTGCAGAGGGGAGGAGGAGGAATCAGCAGGAATGTCATCAGTTTACATGACGAGAGGAGGAACACTGGAGGAGACTTCATCAATGGTCCATTCTATCTAAGAGAGGGACAACTGCTACCTGCCAGGTTATAAGTAAAAAACTGGATAGGGTAGAAGAGAAAGGCTGAGAGAGTGTAGAAACTGAGGGTTGAGAGACATAGGAGACAACTAATAAAGACAGGATGGGGGGTTTGAGAGATCAAGAGAGTGTGGTAGGGAAGGGTAAAAGGTTGAAGGACTAGACCCTTGGTCTTCATTCCCAGCCCTCTAGGGTCACCAACTGGTCAGATGTTCAGGATAGCCCTAATGAATATACTTGAGAAATTTTCTTGCCCAGTACCCCCATTATATTCAAATCTCTCTCATGCATATTCATTTGGGCTATCCTGAAAACCTGGCCCTTTGGTGCCTCTCAAGGACTGGGAGTGACCACCACCAGGGTAGATTGCAGAGATTATGAGACAGACTAGAAGGGACAGGCTAGATTGCTTCCCTTCTCTTAGAAATGCTTCTGCCAGCACTCACATAGCAGTCTCACATAGCACTGCTTATACACTTCAAATATATCGATATATTCCCATGCATATTGTCACTAATATTATAATAACCTACACACATATAAGCAAACATGCATTTCTTTCTTTAAGACAAGTATACTACACAAGTCAACTATAACGCCCCCAAACATGTACAGTATTCTCCAGGGAAGTTTCCACAAGAATCATCTAGAATGTTAAGAGATAATAAATCAGATTAATAATAATAGACAGAATAGGATACTTGTGTGCCACAACTAAAGAGTAGAAAAATGGTTTAAAGGACATCCCTAATGCCCCCGTGCAGGACCAGGGTTTAAATGTGCATAACATAGGGGCTGAAAGAACAAAGTCGTGATTCTTGATACCTTTCATTCCCTTCTCTAACATTCATAGCATGACCACATCCCAGGATCACTGGAAGTGGCTGGTAAGAAGCATACAGGCTGGTGGGGGCTGGTAAAAAGTGACCATGTGGTTCAAGATGCCATGTAATCTGGAGAAAAGGGGATTTTGCCTTAGAAGTACTTTAAGATGTTAAGCCTTCTCCTTGATACAGCCACTGGAGGTGAGAAGTAGACTCTTCGGTGTCCTTGTAAAGGGCACGGTGTCACTGCTGGCCTTGAGGAAAATACTGTTAGGACTGAACAATAGAAGTGTTATGTGGTGAAGCTTTCTGATGAACCGAACAGACATTTGCTTTAATTGCTTACAGTATAAGGAATCTTTGTATTGAAGGTTACTATGTGGAACTACAGAGTATGTACCCATAGCACTTGATATGAGTTTCTTCTAGCTGTACAATGATTGAAAGGTCTAAAAGCATAACTAATACTTTTTATTTGCTAACAAACTAGTGTCTATGAATAAGCCTTTTTCTCCCTCTCTATATAAGGAAACATTCTGTGAAGTGGCATTTTAGAAGGGACGTCTAGGGAGTATCTGGGGTATCCAAAAAACCAGGGGAGTAACTGCAGTGAAGGGAGGGACATATAAGTGCAGTCTAAAATTGTTGCCTTCCAGCCGCAAAAGATGAGTGTCCCTTCTACTGAAACTGGAGGCCAGGTACGTGCTCGGCTGTGGGTCATTTTAGCAAAGTGGACATCCCTAAATTAGACGTCAGCAGAAACAACTTCTTGGACGCCCCAGCTGTCATTTTCCACAAGGAGATGTCTGTGTCAAATGACATTTTAGACACACAGACCTGCAGTGGTGTTTGCCGACTCCAACTCCCCCCCCCCCCATCTGGTATTGTCACGGGGTCCTGGGAATCTTCTCAGTTGCAATGGAGGTCCTTGGGGGAAGGGGGCGTTGGCCAGACAGCGTGGTCTCCATCAAGGCTGTGCACGGGGTAAGAGGCGACTCACTATGGCCGGAGTGAAAAAGTGCAATGTGAACATCCATCTGGTTTGTGGGGGGGGGGGGGGGTGTCAGGCACTGGTGACCGTACACAGGCTTGGATTGTTTAGTGTTGCAGATTTACTACCATATATATTTGACCCATGAAACATTGCTTTCAAACTGTGCCAGGTTTCCTTTTCTCATGCCTCCTTCCCATCCATCTCAATAGGAATCTTCCTTTTAAAATGGGACTAAATAATTTAACTGAGCCCAGAGCTGCCCTGTGGACTTACTTCTGCAGAAAGCTTTCAGATCCAGTCTTCTTTATGAATGTTCATCTTACTGCATTCTGGGATAGGTTAATTAAAAAAACAATTCTCTATCAATGGTTTGGTGTGATGCTACCCCTCCCGTGGCTGTAATGGCATATGTCAGCACCGTGGCTCAACATGCTGACGCAGTGTGCTATAAGACTGGAGAGCTGCAAGTCTGAGATCTGGCTGTGGATCATCTATCTACAGGACAGTTCACATCATTGCAAGGGGCCTTCACATTTTTTCAAGTGGGGGTATATATGTATGGTGCTGGTGGGCAACAGATTAATGGCAGGACTCCTGGGCCCAGATGGAGAATAGGTTGGGACCAGATGAGGAATTTGGATTTTGCAACTGTTTAGAAAGAAAGCTGATGGCAGACAGTAATCATTGGTTGATTTAAAGCTTGGAAAGAGGCGAGATCTTGGGTTTAATTGTTGATTTAAAAAATGGCATACTGGGTCAGATGAGGGTCCATTAAGCCCAGAATCCTGTTTCCAGCAGTGTCCAATCAAAGTCACAAGCACCTGGCCAGTTCATGAAGGACACAGATTCCACTAGGCTTGTCCGGGGCTAAGCAGTGGATTTCCCACGTCCTCTTTAATAATGATTTGTGAACCTTCCCAAACCTTTTTTTTAAACCCAGATACACTAACAGCTATTAATTTATAGGCCTCTATTATATCTCCCCTCAGCCTTCTCCTTTGCCAGGTTGAAGAGCCCTAACCAGTTAAGCCTTTCCCCATAGGGATATCTTTCCATCCTCTTTACCATTTTGATGGCTCTTCTCCATACGTTTTCTAATTCCGCTATATCCTTTCTAAGATCCGGTGACCAGACAGGCGATATCCAGGACTGACACTGGGGTGGCAATACTGCCCGCAGGATAATGCCAGCAGCTGCACATGAAACTCATGTAAGTCCCAGCATGCCTGTTCAGTCTGTGAAGTTAGCCCCTCAGCTTCCACATGTAGATCCACCAGTGAGGGAAAGCTTTTTAAGCCACTGCCTCAATGACCCAGCGAAGGGCATGACTCCCTCACACATCAGGCTTGAGAGCTTGTATCTGTAGCCATGGTCCTACCCTCACCAGGACTGGGCACGCATCATTATTGGATGGCTTTGCAGAAGGTTTCCCTATTATATCCTCCGCCCTTACCTCCTTGCACACCATACCAACTCCCCTTCCTTCCTTCAGCACCTTCAGGTGGTGTGGAAAAAAAAAATCACCAAGGAAAACATCTTGGGAAGTGTGGCAGGTCCCTCCTGGCACCCCCTCCCCCTCACGTTCTCGGGTCTGGTGTTGTCCCATTGGGAATAGGGCCAAAGAAGGAATCAGGCACATTCCGTTAATACACAGCCTGTTCTGTCCTGTGGGCAAGTTGATTGATGACTATATCAATCCTTCTTTGTGTTCTGTGAGATATGCGTCTATCGACCAGGCCATAGCAATCATTTAGAATTTGGGCCACAGGCAAAACTGGCTAAAGCGGAGATAGGGTCAGCATTCTGACTGCTCCCGGTGCATCAAGAGTCTTTTTCATCTACTTGGTTTTCACCTTCAAGGACGAGGACTACTATGACAAATGTATGTCCATGGACTGCTCAATTCCCCATGATGGCAGCCCTGTCTATCTGGGCACCTCAATTGGCTAACTGGGTGATTACATTCCACACCAATAATTTGGCAGTGGTCCAAGCAGTACACGAAATGTATGCCAGGACGCTAGGGGTGGTGGCGCTGCCCCGGGAAATTGTTATGCTCTGCATTCTGCATAATACCACACTTAAGACAGAGCATATTATGGGATTCTTCAGTAACATTGCTGATGCCCTTTCTCATTGTTCTCTGCCATCAGAATATCCATTCCAGCAGTAGACTGGGCATTTGGCCCACCTAAGTGTGGGAGCTATCGACGGGTTTCCTTGGCCGAATGCACCAGCCATAAATATTTTGGAAGCCTAGGAGCATTTCTGTGAGTTCTGTAGCCCTAACGGGACCAGGGATAGTGACCGATGCATGATGGGCTCCACACTCCAGTGGATTCTATCATGCAAGTGTGATAAGGAAGCTTATCATAGCTCAGGAAGGAGCTATAGAAAAGGTGAAGTGACTCTGAACAAGCAACCTGTCAGTTCTGGTAGAAATAAGAAAACAGAATTTTGCCATAAAAGACTACCAGTCCCAGAATGCACCAGGTTTCCAACAGCCATTAGAGGAGCTGAAGTGGGAAAACGTGTGTTCAATCAGGAGGGCTATGAGGTAATCCCTAAGCACTCATCTCAAAGGGCAGGGCCTGATTTAGCACAGCTGCGCTGTGTTAGGGAGGAGCACTCATCTAAGCAGAATAAGAGTAGAGTTTATTCTACAGATGACCATCTTCATGATCTTCATGATCACCTTGGATATCCAGAGAATTGTCCTCAGTATCCTGAGAATCAGCTTGAGTTTGATCATCAGTTTCATCTGAAGGATCATCAGAAGCAGAAGCCAAACCGGACGGACAGAGAGGGAAAGAGACCCTTTGGAAGAAGGAAGAGAAAAGCCTTTGAGAGGTCTAGAAGAGTCCAAAGCAGTACGTATACTGGGAGGTATTCCAAGGGCCAGCATACACCATTGGACTGGGGAAAGCCAGAGGAATGGTGCTGCAGAGCTAGGAATCATCAGAGGCTACCTGTGAGGGAGACGGCTGCATGTGGAAGGGACCCTAAGACCTGTGCCAGAAGGTATGTGAAGAGAGATCCAGTGTCCAGGGATCTGGATTGGAAGGCTGGACATAAGAACTGGACTACATACTGGCCAGGCTATATAGAGAGGAACTCTAGCAGCAATGGAAGCTCAGGTATGAACACTGATCTATGCCCTAGCTATAACCTTGAAAGACAGCAGGGAAACAAGTATTCTCCTGAAAATGCTCCATTGAGAGATTCATTTTATTTATTTATTTTATTTATTTAGTATACATTTGTATACCGCTACTTCCAGCGATCAGCAGCGGTTTGATTACAGATTGGAAATTGTCAAATCATGACAGGAAATTTTTGAGGTATAAACACATTGATTAGACAGGAAAGCACAGCACACAGAGAACTATTTTACAGGGAACATGGGCTATGGAGGGTTAAGTGGCTTGCCCAAGACCACAAGGAGCACCTGTGGGACTAGAAACCCCAGTCCTTCCGGCCCAAGGTTGCTGTCCTCCAGTGGGATTTGAACCCCCGACCTTCCGGCCTGAAGTACCTTGCCCCAACCACTAGGCCACTCCTCCACTTCATCTGTGCCAATCCATGATATTGAACCCATGCTTGTTGAACAAGGGGGAATAATAGCAGATGAGGATCCTGTTTATATGGACTGCTCTCTATCTAAACTCCGTTGGTAACTTTCTGTTATAAAGTACAGCAACCATCACAAAGAAATACAAATTTGTTCTTTAATCTACTCAGAAAAGCTCCTGAAGCAGGATTTGACCCACACAGTGGAAGGCAAGCCAGCTAAGGGGTTTCAGCTAGTAACTGCTAGCAATTAAGCCTTACCTAATTGCTTGTGAGCTAGGAGAGAATCACTTCTGTATTTATGTGGGAAGTAATCAGAAGTTAACCTGAAAAGAACAGTTTGTTTCTTGCTTTGTGGCTTTTCATTTGTTGTTTTCCTGATTTTGACTTTGTTTTATGTGCTACCAAGCATATCTGTGTTGGGAGAAATAACCCCATAAATAAATATCTTATTGGCTTTACCCAAGAGCACAACTAAATTATTGTCAGCAGTTGTGTCTGGTGTGAATGAACTACATTGCCCACAATACCTTGCAAATCATATAGAGATATGCACTTGCAAAGACTGTGAAGATTCTCACCCAGGCAGCCGTCTGACACAAGTCAGTGGTATAATAAAATCTGTGGTACAGATGAGCCTAGTAGCAGTCACTTTCTTTGCCTGGGCAATGGGGGAAAAGAGTCCTTTGGCCGATTTCATCATTGCTAAAGGATGATGGGTGGGGCTGCTGACCATTGCCGTGCTCCAGACCACAGGCGCCTGATCACCCACAAGGTGTTAAAGAAACTGCTCGCCATCATGGATGGTGGTCTGCTAGGACACCTTTGAGGCCTGTCTTTTCAGATGTGCCTTCTCCTTAGCATTCTCTGGGGCACGCAGGATAGAAGATCTTCTTTCATCCTCATGTTTCTGGTTTCATAACATGATTGCCAGTGCCCTTTCTCATTTTAAGATGGAAGCATTCTGGGCCAGTGCTTCTGGAGCAGATGCAGTCAAGACATCCATTCCAGAGGCAGTCTGGGCATTGGTCCTGCTGAAGTTTGGAGCCTCTTGATGGGTTTCCTGGAAGAGCATAACAGGCCGACATACTTGAAGGGCCAGGATCACTTCCAGGACTTTTGTGTGCAGGACGGCATCAGGGAAGGGATTGCTTTAAGGCCAGCAACATTCTTCACTGGATATTCTGCTTCAGGGACAGGGGCAGGAGTAAATCCAGAGTAAGATCATGCTTAACGGCCATCACTCCTTTTGTCAAAGCAATGGGAGAATAGAGCCCTTCAGCGGATTTCATCATTGCAAGGATAATGAAGGAATGGTCAGCTGAGCGTTGCGGCACACCTAACCACAGACCTGTAGCTCTAAGATGGACCCCATTAAAGGGGGGGCCAAATTGTCATGGTCACCCTGCCAGGAGACTGCACATGTACGGTGTGGTATTTTGAGGATTGCAAATGATCATGCCCGATGGGAGGCAAGCAGTGTTGGTCGATACAGGCGGAGCACCCCCATCTCACTTCTGGTTCAGAGACGTACCTTCAGATTGGCTATTATGGCATTCATTCCTTCCGCATTGGAGTGGCTACCATGGCAACTGGGCTTGGCATGACAAGGGTACAAATCATGTCCATGGGCGGGTGGCGTTCTAGCCTTTATAACCTGTACATTCACCCTGAAGCTAGGGACTGACGAATGTTGCTGTGATTAACCTGACCTTTCTTGTGTTCTTCTTTTGATGGTTTGCCCTAGGTGCAACTCCCCTCGAAATGTGGATATGAGGCCATCCGTACATCTGCCGGGTGCAAAGGAGAACCTGGAGCAGACCACAGGGCTTTAATTTGTGCCTGAATCCTGCAGAGGTGTTGATCATCGGGATGGGGGTGCAGGGAATGATATGGGACCTGCTAGTTCCATCCCTTCCATCCCTTATGCGCAGAAGGAGGGTGGCCAGGAGCTCTTGGGTCTTAGTGATGCATCTGGAGGGGGAACAATTGGCCAATACCTGCAGTGTAAAATTAACTGGAAGATGCAGCTGGCCGACATTTTCTCTGGGACTCGGCTAGTATGGTCCCATATCGTACCACGGAGGGTCTGAAAAGGCAAAAAGGTCACACTGGGCAATGGAGAAAACAAGATGAAAGGCGAATGGATGGTTAGCTTGCTTCCTGGAGGCAATCAAGGGGGGGGAACTGCATTGTGCATGACCTCATCGATGTAAGTTGCCCTGGTCTGTGTCGCACAGCAGGCGCACATCTGTCAGATATCAGCATAGATGTTTCCTGTGCACGGCCCAGGAGACAGTAGAAAAGTTGTTGGCCACAGTCAAGTGGGGCCCCCCGACAAGCAAGGGGTCACTGTTGGGGGTGTGGCCAGAAGTTAAAGGCCATCAGACCGAGCACACAGCCGTACAGTTGAGTATAGGGGGAGTGGCCACAAGGAAATTGTTCTCCGCCTGACAGAGACGACAGATTCACAGCAGGATCAGCGGGTAATGTGCTTCCCCACACTTTGATGGTGGGAGGAGGGAGGGAGACACCTCATTGCCATGTATTAAGTAGGCAGCAATCCCGACCTTTGATAGGCCGGGTCAGAAACAGAGAAGGAGGATGCTGCTGTGACCGGGGGTATAGTGCACACATTGACAGCATGCTGCCCCACACAACGTATTACAGATAATGTTTATCAGTTATGATGGCAATGGGTAAGAAATGTTTTCAGGTCACGGGGTGGGCTTTGACAGCACCTCCCTTGGGTGAGTACAAGCTGTGTATCTCGAGAATAAGTGTCAGAGATTTAGGGCAGTTTAATGTTGTATATATGTTTGAGAACTGTTGTTGTTGAGTGCCGTCTGTACACTGTGAATTTTGGTTATATGTTTGCTTAAGGTTATGCTGTGGCCAACATTATCCAATAAACTCTAAATTTTTATGGCAAAATTGGTCGCCTGTGCACTATGTCAGTGGTGAGGGATGACTAAAGCAAGGAGACACGGGGCAGGGCAAAAGGGGGTGAGAAGGGGTGGGGGCAGTAAGGGATGGGGGAGGGACAGGGAATATGGCCTAGGCCTGGATGTCACTTGCCTAGTTGAGACCCGGCCAGCTGGATTATCAGCTGCCGGGCACAAGAAGGTAGGGGCGACAGGCAGGGGTTAATGTGCAGTGGGGGCAGAGGGGCGGGGGGGGGGCCACGGCCAGCTTTAAAATGGTCCTGCAGGCTGTGGACCATCCTCTTGCTCCTCTGGTTTGAACAGAGAAGGACCATGCACCCACCCTCTTGGGGGTTTTTTGTCACAGCATAGCCAGAAGTTAAGGGCCATCGGACCAAGTGCACAGCCGTACAGTTGAGTATAGGGGGAGTGGCCACAAGTAAATTATCCTCCGCCTGACAAAGACGACAGATTCATAGCCCGATCAGCGGGTAATATGCCTTCCCACACTTTGATGGTGGGAGGGGAAGGAAGACACCTCATTGCCATATATTAAGTATGCAACAATTCCGAACTTTGATGGGCCGGGTCAGAAACAGAGAAGGAGGATGCTGCTGCGACCGGGGGGTATAGTGCACCAATAAACTGTAAGTTTTTGTAGCAAAACTGGTCATCTGTGCATTCTGTCAGTGGTGAGGGACAACATACGCAAGGAGACATGGGGCAGGACAAATAGGGGGGAGAAGGGTGGGGGGGGCAGTAGGGGAAGGGGGAGGGGTAGGGAACATGGTCTAGGCCTGGATGCCACTTGCCCGGTTGTGAATTCAAAGCAGGTTATCAGGGTAGTCCTTTCAATGATAACTTCTAATGATGAGTCCAGAAAGGCCATCAAATTCCCAACACTGGGAGTCTGGGATGGCCCGAAGCTTCCACCCGCTTCCCCCGTATGGGGATTGAGGGACAAGTACTGGGCCCAGACATTTGGCAGAATCACTTCCCCAGGAACTTTCAATACTTCTCTTAGATATTTTCTTAACATGTCCATAGGTGGAATCAAAGGGCACTTTGGGAAGTTAAGAAATCTTAAATTGTTCTTGCAAACATGGTTGTCCAAAAACAAAAATTTCCTATTCAAAATTTCTTTTTCCCTCAGCTGGGCAGTACTCGCAGTCTGGAGGTTCTCCCCTGCAGATTCCACTCGCTTGACAGTACCAGATCATGTTCCATTGCCTTGGTTGAGACTTGTTCTAATTGAAACTTAAAATCATCATCAGGCCAAAGAGAAATCAACTGCCTTGATAGCATCCCATAACGCTTCAAGCGTTACAACAAACAGCTGATATCACAGCCACCGATGAGCAAGATCCCCGAACCAGTGATTCCAAGGAAGACTCCAACTCTGAAGGAATCTTCACCAGTGGAAAGGAACTCCAGGATTCTACCCCAGGCTCTTTCACCATACCCGTAGCATTAGCAGCCAGTCACAGTGGTGATGGGGCGGTCCTTTGCTCGAGGCTCAAAGACACCCCACTCTCGCTGGCGTCTGCCACCAATGTGGCAGGCATAACTGAGGGAAAATGCTGCACTAGAACGGCTGAGGCAAATGGAAGGAGAGACTGGACCACTCTTCAGCATTGAGGCAGAGGTAGGCACTGGGGCTTTTCTCTTCCTCTTTTGAGACATTCAGCTCAGAGCTCACTCGACTGTGCAGCCACTCACACCCCCATCTTGCCTCGACAGCCCCACTGAGTTATTTCCCACTGTATTTTGCCATTTGTTCTTCCTCATTTGCTGATCTAATTCTTTGAAGAGTTTTCTCTCTTGTTTTGTGAATTCTGTCGCTTCCTTTCCTGTGTGTGCTTGAGGATTCTCACTCATTCTTTCTAGTTGCCAGAATGCTTGTCCAAGTTTAATGATGGAGACAGATTTTGGATGTTTACTTTCATATTTCAACACTTTTTGTTTATTTGGATCTGATGATGCTGTTAGGTAGGCCCAGAGGCCCATGATAGTAGCTATGTATGTATAATCAATCTCTATGAGACCTAGTTCTCCTTCAGCCCTAGGAATGTACAGTCTTGGCATACACTGATTCTTGTAAATTATCTAATGGGCATGGAGGAGTTTCCTTTTTTGCACATCCAGTTTTTCAAGATCTTTAAGAGGCTAGTCTACAATCCCAAAGCTATATGAAAGTACAGGAATTGCCAGCTGATTGATGGCTTTTATCTTATTCTATGATGTTAAGGCACTTTTCAATAATGATTTAGCCTTCTATAGTATTCTTTACTGATCTTTTCTCTCAGTAATTTCTGCTTGAGTGTTGTTTCTTCCTCTACTCCAAAGTATTTATATATGCCTTCCTGTTCAAGTTCCTTGATATAACAGCCCACAGCCAAGGAGATGTTTTCTGTTTTGCTCAATTTTCCTCTTTAAAAATTTGACTTAGCACATTTGTCTAGGCCAAAAGTCATCATGATGTCATCAAAAAAGTTTTTCACTATGCAAAGTTGCTTTGCTAATTGTTGGTCACTGGAATTGTATAGCTTCAGGTCATCTACAAATAGTAAATGGGATGTTACCTCTGGATTGTTACCTTCTTTAGGATTCAGGCTAAATCTGTTTCCCAAAGAGTTGATGAAAATACTCATTGGATTAAGCACCATACAAAACAGATGTGTCAATAGGGGATCTCCCTGAAATATTCTTCACTGATCTTGATTTTAGGAATGAGGTACTAACCATCTGTATGCTTCAAAAATAGGGTGGTTTGCTACATTGTCATGGTGAATTTAATGTACTCTATCAAACCAGGGTTTATTTTATATATTTCAAGGCAATTTTATAACTGCACATAGGTACATATTTTACCTTTATAAAGAACCTCACCCAAGCAAATCCAAAAGAACTTCATACACTTTAAATCAAGATTATTTGTTGGACCCCTTATCATACCTGATCCACCACTATATTCTAGGTGGAAATGGGCATCAGTGGTCCCATTCTTTTTTTATTAAACATAGAAATGATTTAACATCATCCCCATTTTCAAATAGTTTATGAGAGGAAATTTTCCAATGCTTTATACTTCTGTAGTGATGAAGGTCATCAAAATTCAATCCGTCATCAACTCTCCCAAGGTGTCCATAGCATCCCCACACGTTTCACAGACCTAAAGCTGTATCAAGGGAGTCAGTGACCTGATAAGGAAATTCAATACACAAGTTCATTTATCATTTTCATAATCTTCCAATTAGACTCAGCGTATGTGTCTATCTGCCTTTACTGCTAAGGTGCCCTGTTATAAAATTACATTAGAAGAGAAGAACTACACTACCATACTAGGGAAGACCAAAGGTCTATCAGCCCTTTCCAAGGCATTACCAAAGGTAAAACAACACTTTACCCTCAGAAATGGGCTTTTATGAAAGTTCCTGCTTGTTATGTGGTTAAAATTATTGCATGTTTGCATGTAGGTAGGGCCATAACAAGGGCAATGTGTGCGGTGTGGCAAACACAGGGGGCAAGTACAGAAGGGGTGCTGATGTAATCACTGGGCTTCCAGGAAGCCCAACAAAAGCGAGTTCCTGCTGGGTGGATGGGGGATGGCAGCCTCACTGGTCACACGGGGCACGTTGCTAGCTTGGTATGGTCTTGCATGTAGGTTTAACTGCATTGAACAGATGCTTTCCCTGGGTTGGGCTTTGGGAAGATTTGCATTTATACACAGACTTTTGAAACTGTGACTATCTACTCATAAAGGGGCATGTTGACTATAATGCATCAGGCTAGCCATGCATTGATGCAGTTTTTCAGTGCAAGGCAGAGCTGGAGCTGCAGTAGCTGATGTGGATCTGCCTGGCATGTCCCCATGTACTTAGTAGGGGTTTGGCTCTGCCCTTGCGCTAAGCTGTTTGCTGCAATTAATGCGGGTGCCCTTATCATTGCCCACTGAGGTGGCAGTAAGTGTACTCGTGCTGCCTGCAACATTGCCATATAGCACATGCCAAAAATGTCCCCACTAACCACAATCTGCACACTCCACTCCTGAATTACCCTGTCTCTGCCCCAGCCCACATTAAGCAACTAGCAGAGGAAGTTGACTACAGCTACATTGTTAGTGCACAGAAAGGGCTGCAGCACACCTAGCATGCAGTAAATCCTGCGCTAACATGCTTAAAAGTCACCCAGAAAAGGAGCAGATGTAAATGAGCCTGCGTGGTTTCCCAGGGGTAATTCTCAAAGCGGAACTAGGTGTGATTCCTCATGGTGATAATCCAGCTAAGTCCACATGCACAGTTCTAACGTCACCCCCGTTTAAAGATTGGGTTGATAAGTATATGAAAAGTAGGGGTATACTTTACGTGGTCGCACATGAGGGTGCTAAATACGCATGTAGCTTTCTCCCTGATAGTTATTTCCTTTACACCCCCCCCCCCCTAAAAAAATACCTACTTTTAATATGGCTAATAGTTGAAAATCCACTTAGTTATATTTAGCAAATGTGCAAATAGAGTTTTAAAAGCTTTTGCTTTGTAGAATGGCTGTATCTACTCCCTGCTGAAATGAAAACTTCATAAAGGGGTTACACTACAGGAATGTCATTACTAAGCAACTCCGGTTCTACTTTATATGATAATGTAGTAATAACCGCAACTCAAAGTTTCATGAAGCAGGGAAAAGAAAAAGGCAATCTTTAGAAAGTGATTTCTGAATGAGCAGCAAGAAGTCAAAACATGAAGAGCACAGGGCTTATTTTTATAAAGGGCGTAAGACCCTGCTTTAAAGGACTTATGTGCGGGAATGGGCACTTAAGCGCCATTTAGGCAGTTGTTATTCTGTAAGCATGTGCAGAAGGGCTATCATACATACTTTCAGTTTGGGTGTGCGCAGGGGGGAAGCACACATTTACATATAAAATATTATAACTTGTGCACTTTTCTGAATAATCTAGATGTAAGCATTTATTTATTTATTTATTTATTTAACATTTCTTATATACCGCCTTTCATGATATCAAGGTGGTTTAGATTGAACAAACTGAAATTACATTGAACAGGGCATTATAACTTGGAGATAACTATTTACAGGGAACATGGGCAATGGAGGGTTAAGTGTTCTTGAGCAAGAATAACAGCCACAACTAGTTTCCAACACGTCTTTATGATGCGCAGAGAAGTTTATAAAATTACCAACCATAAGTCTTACATAAAATACAGAGGACCCAATAGGTGACGCATAGGCTACAGCCTTTTCCCTAAATATCTCTATCTGATGTTAATTAGGTCAGGAATACAGTTCTCCTTTTTCCCAGTTTCATAAGGGGGCATTTATACCAGTGGTAGCTTTTTGTGCAGCTGTAATTGTGAAGAAGTCTGTAGGAACAAAGGATCCTCTATAAAATCAAATTATTAATGTCTTTGTGCGTATCCAATGATGTTTTCACCTGAACATACACTTTAGTATTTGACAAGAAAAACACTGCACAGAGCCACACAGTTGTGCAGATACAAAGTCTAGGGAGAAGCGTCATGAAAAGGAGCAAATCTAATAACCAGGCGAGAAAGGACATATTAACCTACACTTTAAAAAAAACACTCGAGACGGTGTCAGCCTGAAACCAAAAACTGAAGTCTCATAGAAAAGGCCCAAACCAGAGCTGAATGCAAAGTGTACTGGGGCCGTCTTTATAGCTGCTAAAGCCATTATGGGAACAGCAAGTGAGCCAGTGGGTATGAAGGTGAACAAAATACCTTATAAGTAGTACTGATGGATGTGGGAAGATGACTAAAGGGAGACCACAGTACAACAGAGGAGGATAAATTAAGGCAGCTGAAAAAATAGATCACAGGTTTCAACTTGGCATGGCGTGTCCATGGGGAAATAGCTGAAAGAAGGGAAGACAGATCATGGCAGTAGGAAAAGGTACATTTTTTTTCCCTCGAGGACTTTGGTAGACCAGTGAATAGAGACAGAAATGGAGTTTCATTAAAAAAACAAAGAGGTTTTACTGGCAGAGTAGTAGAAGAATAGATTAAATACACAACAAATCACAAGGACCAAGAGCAGAATCAAGAAAGAAAAGATGAAAGTGCGACCACCACAGAGAAGTTATGAAAAAGTAAGTAAGGAAAAGAACAACAAAGAGATAGAGCTGCTTAGGGGAGCTCTGCAATGCCTTTGAACGTTTAAAGGACAGTATTTCCATTTCGTTAGAATGACATACCCAAAGGATAAGAAAAATGCTGCAGATGAATTCTAATGCCATCCTGCATAAGTAAGTTACCACACAAGAGCTGAAGGATCATCAGCCTACCAGTGTCCATGGGCTCCACACAGAGACCTGAATAAGGAGAAAGCACTTGATTCACCGTAGAATTACATTTCAGCCCGTCGCAATACAATCAAGAGTTTAATCAGAACTCTGCATAACGGAGCACCTTTATTTGTTCAGCGAATCCTAAGAACAGACAAAGGTAGTCATGATGTTTAGCATTCATGGCCCATAAAATCGGAAACTTTCAATTTCAGGATAGAGCAGCCACTCATCCCCCACCCCCTGCCATAAATTTTTAAAAAGTTTCAAAGATGACAGCAAACATATAGCCCATCAAACGCTCAATGCTAAGCAGTAAACACTAAGGTCGCGATATGGAGTTAGGACGGCTAGGTACGAGTTCAGCGTCTAACTATCACCACCATCCTCTAAGCCTGCATATTCAATGCCAGGGTCATATGCAGCCCTGGCATTAAATATCAAGGGTTGCCACACATGCCCAGAAGCCACAGAGGCTAACCCGATAGCAGCAATATTGCATCACCGCCCGGTTAGCTTCTGTGGGTAAAGATAGGCCAGCTTTTGCAGCACCTATCATTTACTCATAAAAGCTAACCGGATAGCAGTGCAATATCACCATTACCCAGTTAGCCTCTGTTGCCACTCATGGCATACTCCAAAATGCCCACAACACACCCTGAGGTTAAGCGGTTAGCACTGGGGCATGTAGGGGAGAAGACTGGGGATATTCAGCGGCACTAACCATATTAGTGCCATTGAATATTCCCCTAAGCGGCATTTACATGATTTACAGGGCTGTGAACCCTGTAAATGCCTTTCGAATATCAGGCCCTAAAATACTTTTAAGCTGTTACTTCAGATGACATTAAGGACTAGCTCCAGGAACAGTATTATGGAATAAGGTTCAGAGACTTTCAGTTCTATGGCTGAGAACAGTCCGGTGGTTTTTTTCTGAGTTTCCAGATCAGTAGGAACAAGCCTCCATCAGACAAGCATGCCAAACTAGCCTAGTGGTCAAAGCAGTATATTGCAAAACCAGGGAAGTCAGAGGTCAAATCCCACTGAGGCTCCTTCAAGTCACTTAACCCTCAATTGCTTAGGTGGTAGCCCTCTGGGGTCAGTGGAATATCTGCTGCATCAGAATATAACTGATGGGGGATACAGCTAAAATAAATGAACTTTCATTTGCTACTACCTGGGTTTTATCCTCTCTTTTATAACCCGTCATTTAACCAAACAATTTCAGTGGCCGTTCTTAGCCAGAGGCCACAGACCAAGCTTCTCTCTAGATTCAAAGTGAAGAATAAAATCGCCAGCATGTGCCGATTACTCTACTGTGAGACTTTCTTGTAAACTTGTAAATATTTTTATGACAGCATTATTAAGCTTATAGGAACCTGACAAACATAATGGCTAACAGTTTGTTTATTTGGTTCTTTCTTTATTGCCTCTCACTGAAATAAGTAGTGGGGCGATTTACAATAAAGGAAAGGGGATGGAAGGGTACCCCCATGAGGAACAGCTTAAAAGGTTAGGGCTCTTCAGCTTGGAAAAGAGACAGCAGAGGGGAGATATGTTCGAGGTCTATAAAATAATGAGTGGAGTGAAATGGGTAAACGTAGATCCTTCAAGAAGCAGACAGACTAGGGGACACAGAATAAAGCTTCAAAGTGGTATTTTTACAACAGATAGAAGAAAATATTTTTTCATGCGATACATAATCAAACTCTGAAATTTGTTGACAGAGAATGTAGTAAAAACTGTTAGTGTAGCTGGGTTTAAAAGAGGCTTGGACAAGTTCTTGGAGGAAAAGTCCATAAACCATTATTCAATTGGACTGAGGAAATTCACTGTTTAGCCCTGGAATAAGCAGCATGGAATGTGTCTACCTTTTGGGAACCTGACAGGTACTTGTGACCTGGATTGGCCATAGCTGGAAACAGGATACTGGGCTTGATGGATCTTTGATCTGACCCGGTATGGCATATCTTATGTTCTTATGTTCAATAATGTAAGAAAATGAAAAAGTTACAATTGGACAGGATAAGGATAGCACAAAGAGAATAGGAGCAGGAACCACATTCATGTTCAGTGTCTGGAGGTGGGTCCAAGCAACTCTGGTTAAGGGGGAGTTTTGATCAGAATACTGCAGATTGGCACAGGCAGTCTCAAAGTAGTACATTTTCTGGTAGAATGATTCACTGTGGCTATAGAGGGGAAGAGATTTCTAAAGAAATGGTGCCAAGAAGAGAAAAGATGAACTACAGGTAGATTCACGTCAAGAGTGTATCACTGAGGGGTGAGTTAGTAGATTCCTATTCTGAAAACAAAAAGCATGGGCAGGCTGAGAGGATGTAAGGGAAAACAGACTAGTACATCTGCATAGAAAGCTTTGTGAGCAAGCATTGACATTTTGTATAGACAGTGATGGGATATGGGGAGTCAATGGTTGTAGTGAAGCAGTGGTATAATGCGGCCATACTCAGATGCACTATTTAGCCATCTGACTGCCACATTTTGCATGGTCTGCAGTCTCTTGAGCTCACCATTTCTTATAGCTAGAGGTGGGAAAGAACAAGTGGAAGGACTAAAGTGTTTAGAGCCTGTGTAATAATATAGGGCCTGATATTCGAAGGGCATTACATGGTTTATAGCTTAGTAAACTATGTAAATGCCTTAGATGAGGACATTCAATGGCACATACACAGTTAATGCCCTTGAATATCCCTGTCTATGTCCCCTACATCCCCCAATGCTATCCGGTTAGCATCGAGGCTTGTTGGGGATGTTCCCGGGCAGAATGGAGGCAGGGAATGGTGCTGACCAGGCAGCAGCAATATTGCATGCATCCCAGTTAGCGATTGGCGCCTTAAAGATAGGCGAGGAAACCCCTCAACTATCTTTAAGGCGCCGATCACTAACCGGGCAGCAGTCAATATCGCTGCTGCCCGGTTAGCCTCAGCAGCTTCCTGTCCCTGCAGCGATCACTGGATATTCAATGCCATTGCCGCGGCATTGAATATCCAGTAAGAGGTCAGTGAGGAGGACTTTGCTCCTCATCACTGCATAACCCTTCCAAATGACAGGCAGTTGAAAATTGGGCTCATAAGGGTTAAGAGCATGAATGCATCTAAAAGTATGAAAGGAGGCTTTAATAGCAGCAGAGATGTGGTTGTGGAATGTTAGTTCTGAGTCCAGTGTAGCACCTAGAAATAGCAGTGATTTGTTGAGAGAAAAAGAGGAGCCTGCAATGCAAAGAAGTACCGTGGGGCAGGGGGAGGGGAAATCAGTGAT
The DNA here is from genome assembly GCA_033557465.1 of Ichthyophis bannanicus. Lineage (NCBI taxonomy): Eukaryota > Metazoa > Chordata > Amphibia > Gymnophiona > Ichthyophiidae > Ichthyophis > Ichthyophis bannanicus. The sequence continues at coordinate 742,181,714 of CM066031.1, read as the reverse complement.
CCAGAGGGCATGAGGCTTCAATGGATTTAACTTGTTAGTATCTAGCCATGGAGTGGAGGAGTAGCCTAGTGGTTAAGCAACTACCTAGTACCCAGAAGATCAAGGGTTCAATTCCCACTGGCACTCCTTGTGACTTTGGGCAAGTCACTTTACCCTCCATTGCCTCGGAAGAAAAGGCTGGCAATCTACTTCCAGTGATACATTGTCAAGAAAACCCAGAGGTAGCTGGGTCACTATGAGTCAACACTGACTTGAGGACACTAAAAAAAATAAAAAATAAAAAAAAATCTTGCCATGAGGCAATAGTGTCTACCTAAAGGTTAACTGAATGGAGATTAGGAGTCATTTGGTCCATGTAGGTTACTAGCAAGATATCATCTGCATTGTAATAGGCACTGATGCCTTGATGCCAGACAGAGTAAAATTATCCTCTGACTCTTCTGGCCCATGACACAATTTGCAGATTGAACCATGGAGCTCTGTTGGATGCAAAGTGGTGCTTCTGTCTGAGTTTGGAAGGGGAAATACTAATTAGTAATACTTCTTATTTTACATGCATCAATGAAAAAAGAAAAAGGTGAACTGACCTTCCACAAACCCATTATAAGGGAGTGGCTAAGCAAATGAGACTTGGTCATTATGTTTATGAGGTTCCTATAATATTAACAGCTGAAATGTTGTAGTTATAAAAATTTAGGAGCCAACACTCAAGGCCCTTAGCCAGCAGGCACATGGGAAATTAGCTGGTTAAGGGGGCAAACCATGATATTCAGCAACACCATTCAGATAGTGCAGCCTTTGAATATCTCTATAGATCAATCTGGCACTATAGGGTTGTACAGGGACAGTCTGTGGGCAGAGCAGAGGAGGTACTGATGCTAACCTGGTTAGTGTGAATTTCGGCGGCTCTCATCCGGGCACTTTGGGCTGCATAAAAAGCAGGCCTAAGCCATAATGCAAGCAAGCACAGGCTAAATATTGTGCCAACTGGTTAAGTCTTGGCACTTACTGCATATGGTTAGACTTGCTCATCCCAGATATTTGGCAGCATCTCCTGCCGCTGATATTTAAGCACTGCAGCTGATTGCCATGCTATTTGAATATCAGCAGTTGTAAAAACTGGGACCTTAGAAGTTTGCAAGGCAACATTAGCATACGTTTGCTAATTTATTGTTTGCTTTGGCTTTGATACCATGATTGCAGTTCTTGTTTATTGTAGTTCTTTTTACATTCATGCCAATGGGTTACATCATTCTCCAGTAACTAGGAATCCCTCTTCTCCCCTCCTTCCCACTGCTAACCCTCCATCCCCCACCAAGGGCACTGAACACTGTCTCCTTAGCAACCCCAGCCCCAGTCAGTGACAAAAGGCAAGACCGGGAAACAGATGCTGGACCTCCATGTGGCAGCCTTCAGTGATACTGCAGAGCCAGACTGATCTTTTTTCTTTTGGGGGAGCTAGAGGGTTGTTTTGTTTTTAATGCAAGAAAACATTTTAGAAAAATTCCCCATAAATAAATGTGTTGGCAGTTTTCTGAATTTTGAGCCTCCCTCTTTTATCTGACATTGAAATGTTTCCCTATTAAAGACCGTGCTCGGCTGCTCTCGAGGTGCAGGAATGAGTACAGTGCGCTCCCCAAGGTGCTGATTTCTCACAGTAGGTTTTCCATGGCCCTAGCCTGCTCCTTTTCAATTTACTGTCTAAAGGAGTTAAGATAAGATTACAGGATCACCACGTGTATGTCGGTGTGTACCCGCTAATAACTTAAATTTGGTGCCTTCTTCACAACAGATTTTCAATATTTATAAGAGGGTTCAAGAAGATCCTGACGGGGGGGATTCGGCACATACACACAGGGTTTCTACAGTTCCACCTTATCTGTGTCCCTCCCCACGATGACTGACTGAGAACTCCTGGCAAAGTCTCCTTGAAAATGAATGTCCCAAGTATCTGCTGTGGCTATCACTGTGATGGAAAGATTTCACCCACAAAGTGGAGGCCACAGCAAGTTTCTTGGGATTTGATAGTAAAACTGTTTATGAGGCAGGTAACTATGCTTCCAAAAGGCATGCTGTCCTGACCCTACAAGGACAACATACTCTTGCAGCATCTCCAAAGCACAAATACTACTACACAAATGGAAAAAAAATGAAACAAAGTCTGGCATGGTACCATATGGTAAAACAAGATCTTTCCGGATTTCTGACTACACCAAAAATACTAGTGTCAATAGATAGTCGAATATATGTCAACCAGAGCTTGCTCACTAGCTGGGTTTAATTCCTAGGCGTGGCTTCCGTAGAAGTTGAAATTTTTCAGAGATGGTATTTACAGACCCAGGGAGGAGAGGACCTCAGTCATCACACAATGCAAACACCTAGTAGCCAGACTCAGGAGCCATGCTTAAGAGATTTCTGGCTATTGCTAGTATTTATCATTTCTATAGCACTACTAGGCAAATGCAGTGCCATACACATACACATAAGAGATAGTCCCTGCTCCACAGAGCTTACAGACAACAGACCAAACAGGGCACTAGGGAAATCTTTAAAATGCATATGAGTGTGGACAGGATCCAAAAGCAACCTCAAAAAGATGGGTTTTTAGACTGGATTTGAAGTGCACCTGAGATGAAGCCTAACATACCAACTTGGATAGTCTAATCCAGGCATATGGCGCAGCAAGGTGCAATGAATGGAGTCTAGAGCTGGCAGTAGAAGAAAAAGAGATAGATAAAAGTGATTTACTTGATGAGTGGAATTGCCAAGAAGGGGTGTATGGAGAGATAAGGAGCTTCAGAATAAATGCTCTTGTGAGTAGGACAAATAGGACCACGCTACAGGCCATGGCCAAGAATCGTCTTTGTGATAACAAAGGGTAACTTTAAAATCAGCTGCATAAGTGAATGTGGCTGGTGTATGTATAAAGAGCAGCAATATTTGAAAGGAAAAGAGAACGTGTATGTTCCCTTCTAAAACTGCCACTTACACATGGATCTACGAATTTACAGGTATACTTTCAGGGCTGGTGTCAGACATGGCAGGGACCCAGGGCAGAAATTGAGGAGGTGGCTCCAAAGCCCACCTATACTGTAGCTCCTTCAGACTGAGATAGAACTAGGGCCCCCTGTGGCATGGGGGGCAAGGCAATTGCCCTGGTACCTACCCCTTAACATTGGCCCTGTATACTTTGCAATTTGAATAGTATACATGTAAATCCTAAACTCTGCCCAATTTCATCCACACTTAAAACATTTACAAGTACTCATAAGATTGTAGCTGATGCATGCTTTTATATACATATTTGGTAGGATTTTAGAAATGGGTTTTCCATGTGTAAAAGCTGGTGTTGTATGTGGAAAGTCTGGAATTGCTTACAAAGTTGGAGGGCATAAAAATAGACGGAAAAGTCTTCTGCTAGTTGTCAATGAATGATCATTGCATTTTAGTGTTCCTACCCCTTTGAACAGAAGCCCAAAGAGGTAGGAAGAAACTGCCAGACCAAAAGACTATTATGGGGGTCATTTTAGAAGCTCTATTCATGATTTGGACATCTGAAAATTGGCACTCAGATATGCAAATCATGAAGACATCCCTGGAGCCATTTCAGAAAGTTAGGTATATAGACATCCCCAATGCGATCACATCCTTGTCGCATGGGGTGTGGTGGAGGCGTGGGCTGGGTGGTCCTACAAAGTTGCACTTCACTGTGTAATTTCAGAAAGGTCTGCACACATCTAGCCATGGCTGCAGACCCACCCATGCTATACCTTCTCCTGACCATGAATAAGTTGCTGAAACGTGCTTGTTTCAAGAGTGAAATGTACTCTGACCACCGCAGTACTTCCTGCTGTGTCGTTGAAACCTGTATCTTAATTAATAGTCCTTTCGTTTTCGCTGCCCCACCATTGCACATCTTCCGATCTAAGATGGTAGGCTGGGATGTGCATTTATTACAGCATAGATGCCACACTTATGAAATACCATGACCATAAAGTCTATGTACCCATTTCTGAGACCATGCATTTCAGGATGTCCACATTTCTAAACTATCCTGCAAATGTGCGCTTACCTGGCCATGTCATTTGCATGGGTCTATCTCCAAAAACAGTAGCGTCTCCAAAAACAGTAGCGGGGATGTGCATCTCTCAGGATGGAGATGGAGTGATTTCAGATGGCACTTAAGTGCCTCCCTTCACTGCTGCCATGCCCCTCATATTTTGGACATCTCAAATTCTTCTTTGACATCCCTTCTATAATATTATCACCTTATGGACCAAAAATATAGAAAAAATTCCACTGAAAGTGAATCCTAACACCTATATTTTAAAACAATGCTCCATCCAGAAAACCATGGAAAGTTGTCAGCTATAGTAACCATATATTTGTTTTTTCAGACAGATAACTGAGGGTGCTATAAATGAGCACCCTCCAAATATGTCCGTTTTAATTAAATTTAAGTGATCATCCCTCATCTCCCCTCCCATGCTGCATACTTGCTACTTCCTCCTCCACCTGCTCTGACTCCACTTCCTGCTATCTCAATTCCTTTAAGGTCTGCTGCACTTCAGGCGTGCCACTGCCTGGCAGGCCTGCGCCTAAGGGACTTGCCAAAGGGTCCTTAGGCATGGCCCTTGAGCAAGGAGCTTGAGTGGATCTCTCCCCTTGGCCTCAGGCATTGAGCATTGTCGACTTTCATCAAAAAACCTGAACACTGCAAGTATTTCCACTACAGAAAAGAAACCCTCCACTGGGCGCTTATCGTCTTCCACCATGGCTGCTAATATTAATGCTAGAGTCTTGTCATGCATATTACTGTTGTCATCCCTAATTATCCATACTTGCATGCAAGTCTATTCAAATGTATATTACAATATTACAATTACACACCACTACAAGGCCCAAAGCCCACACTTCTGCACTGCTAGAGATGCTTACAAACCACAACATGATAGAGGACAGAGACTTGGAGCTTGATTCAGAGAGGAAGACAGGTCCATTAGGACCCAATTCTGGACAGAGGGAACAACATGTTCCTGCGGTGCACAGAATCAGGCCCGTGGACAGCCTGTCACGCTCCTGCTGCCTGTGGGAATGTCCTCCCTGCAGGTGCCCCCAACTCCCACGGTTTAGGTCCCCTTCTTCCCCGCCACCCTACACACTGCTAACCTGCCAGGGGCCTGGATCAGGCAGCAAGGACCTCCCCGCACCCATCCCTGGCCCGAGGAGGCTCCCCGGGCCCAATTGCCGGGTCAGTACTGCTTATTCCACCTTCATGAATCTCAAAGTGGCGAAACAGTATGACAAGCTGGTATCAAAAGCCAGAAGGATGATGGATTGTATAGAGAGGAATTACCAGCAGAAAGGAAGAGGTACTGATGCCACTGTACAAGTTGCTGGTGAGGCTTCACTTGGAATATTGGAGACCATATCTTTCAAAGGGCATAAAAAGGCTGGAAACAGTTCAGAGGAAGGCGACCAAAATGATGTGGAGCCTGCATCAGACTTATGAGAAGAAACTTGAAGACCTAAATACATATACCCTGAAGGAGAGGAGGGACAGGGGAGATATGATTCAGACCTTTAAATACTTAAAGAGTATTAATGGACAAACAAACCTCTTACAAAGACAGGGAAGCTGTAAAACTAGAGGGCATAACATGAAGCTGCAAGGGGGTAAACTGAAAGGCAATGTCAGGAAATATTTTTTCACTGAAAATCGCAAATGAGTTAAGGAATGTTTGAAATGCCCTCCCGATGGAAGTGGTGGGGGCAAATACAGTGACAGAATTCAAAATGGCATGGAACAGACACTGTAGATCCCTTTATAGCAACACGATAAAATTAAAATAAACTGAACTATCTCTTATATCACACAAATAGGGGTGACCTGCATGGAGCGGCAGGTGCACCTACTCTTGTCACCTTGCTGGGCAAAGTAGATGGACCATGTTGGTCTTTACCTGCCATCATATACTATGTTGCTATGTAAATTGTATATTAGTTTTTAATGAATTTAAACAAGTCATAAATGAGTTAAGGGAGGCGAGGTCTCCGTGCCATATACAAACTATATCATCTAGATATCATTTCCAGAGTATCCCATGAGACATCCAATGCCACTTGTGTGTGTGTGTGTGTGTGTGTGCAGTAATTAGCATATTAAATAAATAATCTATTAATGTCTCAGTAATTTTGTTCATGTGTGGGTCGATACTCAGATGAGTTTCTGCAGTTTGCAGCACCTGCAAGTTGCATAAACCCCAGCGATCCCAATATACAGTGGTATAGTGTAACTATTAGCTGCCTCTCACAATCCCTCATGCTATAAACAGCCCAGCTACAGTCATTTTAGCACACATCCACTTATGTGTGAGGGAAGCCTATTTAGTGTGTATACATGGTCCTCTGCAGCACAGTAAAATTTGGTTCATAGGCTCCAGAGTTCTATAAAAAATGAGGGATCTTTCTTTTTAATATGGGGGGTCGTCTTAGAAGTTCCATTCAGGAGTAAGACATCTGAAATCAGCCATTCAAATGTGCAAATCACAGAGAAATCCCCGGGCCCATTTTAGAAAGCCGAGTATATGGACACCCCTGGCATGAACACATCCATGTAGCAGAAGGGCATATGGAGGTATGGCCTGTTGCAGTGCAATTTCATAATGGCACAAGAACACTTGGCTCTGGTTGTTGAGGTGTTCATGCCTATACCTGCTCCTCACCCTGAATAAGGTGCAAGAAACTGCTCATTTCGTGACTGCAAATCTTCAAGGGGGAAGAGCAAAATGCACTTTCATCACCACGTTTAATATTTCACTGCACATGTGATTATCTAAAATGCCTGGCCAGAGCATGTAAGTTTCATACTATGGTCGCCCTCCTTCTGAAATACCCCTGTCACCACGTGCAAGTACCCTTTTCTGATGATGTGCAATTCAGAGACGTCCACATTTGTAAAATGGCCTATACCTCTGCACATACCCAGCCTTGCTATCTGCATGGGCCTGTTGCCAGAACTGGTTACTGGGACGTTCATCTTTTGGGGTGGAGATGGAGCGATTTTAGAAGACACTTTTATATACCTCCCTTCACTGCCACCACTTCTCCAGTTTCTTGGACTTGTGCTCTAGATGTCCCAGATTTTTCCTAGACATCCCTTCCAAAAACCCACTTTAAATCAATCGATGTGACCTGTTGCATTGTAGTATGTTCTGTTTTAACTGTAAACCGCACTGATTATAATAGCGCGGTATATAAGAAATATAAATAAATAAAATAAATGTGATTTACAACCAAAAATATTAATTTAAAAAAACAAGAAAATGATAAAATTATATAAAGCATAATAAAAATAAATAAAATACAGTCTCTTCCCTCATCACTATCAACCAACTCCTGCCACTACATGCTTATCTATCTACTGGAAAAAGAGAGGCCTTTAATTTCTTCCTAATCTTTAAGTACTTTTGTTTCAGTCACAGCTCCACTGGGAGGGAGTACCACAACTTGAGATCCACCACTGAAAACATTTGTGCTCTGATCCTTATCTTCCCCATATCCCTAAAATAAGTAACTGAGCCAAGAACTGCTGGTGATCTTAAATTCTACTTTGGCTGGTGCCACTAAATTTCTTCTGCAAATAACTGGGCCTAAGAACCTCCCCCACACCCCCTCACCCCCAATACAAGGAAGTCCAGGCATCCAGTCTTAAACAGGGACCTCTGTTTTATAGAAACCAAGTTCAAAGCCTGCAGCAGAGGTGCATCCGATGTCTGTTTCCATGTGTAGATTCTTCTTAAATGATCTCCATAATATTTATGCAGACGTAAGTGCCTAATCTTCTTTAGAATGCACAATGGTACAGGAATTTATTCTAAGGAATACCACTTGCCCAATGCATGTAAGGATTTATTTTATCATATTATTAGGTGTAGCTAGTACTTCCTTACAGAGTCAGACTATTCTATCTTCCACTTAGGTCCCCAAAGCAAGAGCATGCATGTCATAAAGAACATCAACAGAAGGCAGCTAGATAAATTGCTTTTAAATAAACAGAGCATCCAGAACGAAAACCGAAGCACTCCTGGCAAGGCACTTGGGTAAATAAAACCATTGTTCCTTTTGTAGATTAAAACCATATTCATCAAACACAAAAGACAAATGAACACAAATTGCACCAAAATGGCAACTCATTTACGACAGAACAATGATTCGGAATGGAAAGATTTACAATGTGACTAACATGAAAATTAAATTCCTGTTAAAATATTTATGTAGATGTGGCTGAAACATTCTGCTGAAGGATAAATCAAGAAAAGCCTTTGGCATTTCACAGACACATAATTCCACTATTCTGCTGCAAATTTAGTGCTCACAAGATGTTAATGGCAGCTCAGTTTCCAGGACCGTCTCTGCAGACTATTTTTGCTCGGCAGGTGGTGAGGATTTGTATCCATATTTCAAATGCACTTCTATCTCATTACTGGCCCCTTATTTCTTGGTGATTTATCTCTCTATAAAATTCTAGCAAACGCAATGGGGAGTAGGATTTGAAAAAGCCAAATTCTGCATAATGTGGGCATTCATGATTTTCTTCAGTTTGATTTCTCTCTGACTTCATTCCTGTGCATGAAAGGTAGAAAGAGTGCCATAAAAAAACGGAATTCTCCCCCTCAAAATTTGTATTTATTTTTAACTTAAAATTAAGTGCTTTTACAGATCACTACTCTTTCATTGCCATGAACCATATTGCATGCAATAATCACATCAAACAAGAGCATGTGGGAGGGGAGAAGCAGCTTCAGTGAAAGGCAGCCGCCGACGGCGGGAACATCAGCTGAGCCGGTCCCCTGAGAGGCGCGAGAGCATTCAACTGCCTCCGGCCCGAACGGGGCTGTGGGAGGGGAGAAGCAGCTTCAGTGAAAGGCAGCCGCCGACGGCGGGAAACATCAGCTGAGCCGGTCCCCTGAGAGGCGCGAGAGCATTCAACTGCCTCCGGCCCGAACGGGGCTGTGGGAGGGGAGAAGCAGCTTCAGTGAAAGGCAGCCGCCGACGGCGGGAACATCAGCTGAGCCGGTCCCCTGAGAGGCGCGAGAGCATTCAACTGCCTCCGGCCCGAACGGGGCTGTGGGAGGGGAGAAGCAGCTTCAGTGAAAGGCAGCCGCCGACGGCGGGAACATCAGCTGAGCCGGTCCCCTGAGAGGCGCGAGAGCATTCAACTGCCTCCGGCCCGAACGGGGCTGTGGGAGGGGAGAAGCAGCTTCAGTGAAAGGCAGCCGCCGACGGCGGGAACATCAGCTGAGCCGGTCCCCTGAGAGGCACGAGAGCATTCAACTGCCTCCGGCCCGAACGGGGCTGTGGGAGGGGAGAAGCAGCTTCAGTGAAAGGCAGCCGCCGACGGCGGGAACATCAGCTGAGCCGGTCCCCTGAGAGGTGCGAGAGCATTCAACTGCCTCCGGCCCGAACGGGGCTGTGGGAGGGGAGAAGCAGCTTCAGTGAAAGGCAGGCGCGGGCCCGTGGCAAAACGTATTCTCTGTTTAATGTCCTCTTTGTGTCTCTCCCTTAGACTGCTCCTATGTTTAGAGGTATGTCTGTATTGCATGTTAACATGATGTAGTCCTTCCCTGTTACTTATGGATCCATTGCTTATCACTTTGATATTTTGATAAGGTGGTATAAACTGGATTTATTGTTTGGTCTGTATAGTCTGATGTTTGTAAGTTATGCTAACCTGATGTAGTCTTGTAACCGCTTTGATTGTATGAAAGGCGGTATAAAAAACCTGTTAAATAAATAAATAAATGTCTATCCGATAGTGCTGATGAATATTGAGATCGCTGTGTTTCAGCCAGTCAGGAGGTCCTGCTAAACCCTTTTGAATATCGTCCCACCCCTCATCCTTCCATTATGTGTAGGTATACTTGGGGAAGTGATTAGGGGGAGCTGGGGCAGTAATGCTAGATGTGCACATATATTATGAATTAAGCATGTAAATATGCAAACCTAAGCATAGACGTCACATACTCACCTTGTAGAAAATGGATCCTAAATAAGAAGTGAGTTCCTGATATTATCCTACTGCCTGTCTCTGCCTTAGGAGATGACACCACCCCATTGGTTCCCTCCTCGATTCCTTTGGCATCCACCAGTTGGTTTTTTACACGTTATATCCCCTGGAACGTCAAATCTTCTCTGGCCTTAGACAGGTGTCTTGCTGGAGCTGTGAGGGGCTTGTTATTTGCTTAGTTTTGGTGGTTGCTTTCTGCCTGCTGTTAGGATTTCGTTCTATGCCTGGTTGTGCCATGACGTCTGCCCTTCCTGGGCTCTGACTCTACCTGCTGGTTGGACTCATTGCTATGCCTGCTTCTTCTTTCTGGTGTCACTCCATTCCTGACTGCTTCCTAACAGTGGAGGGCTCATCCTGAAGGGGCAGGGAGCTGTTGTGGGTAAGGGCACATGCTCTTGGTCCCTGGTGTGTTCCTTGGCGCAGGTGTCTCTGTACAAAAAGGTGCAACACATGTCCCTAAGTGCCCTGTTCTAAAAGTCCCCCTTCTGATACTTATGCAAATAGCCTGTCCATACTTATCCCAATGAGGGTAGGAGCGAATTTTCAAAATGAAAGTATGCATCTACTTCTGCTTTGAAAAATACCCAAGGGGTTTCATGTCTGATATTTACACCTGCTCTAGACCACACACAGACTTTCCTGTTTAATTAATATGTATAGTTGTGTATTTCCTAATGTCTAACCCCATCTCCAATGCCTCTGTAGGCTGTATATGCTTGAAGCCAGTCCTATAGACGATGATATACAAACTATCCCTGTGTGCAAAGCACTGTTTACCCACAGAAATGCTTTGGAAAATGACCCTTTAAACACAAATCACTAGGTGTTCAGGCACACACTCAGACACAGTGACCTCATACGCCTTCTATTCTTTGGAAAGTAGGACAAAAATGTTTACAACTTTTATTTCTAGAAATTATACAAGAGAGAAAAGCGTGAATGGAGACCTAGGACTGACACCAGATGAGAAAAGAAGCTGGTGTTAGCCTGGCTGCAAAGCTCCGCCACAGTAGCAGCTTTTCCTGATCAGTTTTCTAATGTAGTTCATCAGCAATGACCCTGCTATGAATAGAGAAGTAGAGAAATCCTAATTGTCTCTTCACTTTTCAAAAGGGCTCTTTTAAATTCTGCCTGGGGCAAAACTCATTGGCAAAGGGAGTTCAGTGCAGCTGCTCTTAGCTACAAACTATACAATGACACATTTGCTCAACACCTCTTAGAAATGTGTGCCCTTCAAGGATATAAACTCCATACTAATAACTAATAGACTGCTGCTTAGGTAACACAATTTGCCACTGATTGCATTTCTAAGCCCATAATTAATACACAAGGCAATTGTATTTTCAATAGCATCTCCAAACAGACATGTGTGTCAGCGTGCTTTGCATCAAAGCCAGAGACATGAGCAAACACAAACAGTAGGCCTACAGCCAGCATTCACGGTTGAGAAAACAGGCGAGCCTGAGGACAAGAACTAAAGAGGGAGAGGCGTGTTAAGGTGATGACATACCGGGGGAGCATTTGTTTCTGCAGCATACACAGAGGCACCAACTGTAGTTGAGCTGAGGGAGATCTGTAATTTTAATGGAACTGCCTACGGCTTTTCCCATGGCTTTCCATGTTAAGACATGAAAATGCATGTTTTCTTAAAGGGCATTGCTGTGGGACCTTCAGATAGAGAACAGTCATTAGGATTGCCAACTGTCTGTCTGTCACAAGGAAGAGGCTACTCTAGTCCTAACTTCGCCTCCATGCATGCAGGAGTTTATAGAACTAAAATGGAAAATCTGTTACCACAGCATCATGCATGCAAGAGGGTCTAATAGGCACTGGATTAGCCTGTGAATTAAGGCATGGAGTGGCGTGGAGGATGAGCCTAATAGTTAGAGCAGCAGGCCAATCCCACTGCTGCTACTGTGATCTTGAGCAAGTCATTTAACCCTCCATTTGCTCAGGTATAAACTTAGAGGCCCCTTTACTTAAGTGCATTCGATTTTGCACTTAATGTCATTTAGCAATAAAAGAAATGTACGTTAAATGAAAAGCCTCTGCAGTAATTGTCAAGATGTTGCCAGTTACCACAAGGACCGATACCCTAGTTTGTGGCACAGTTACTGCAGGGGCAGCTAATGCCGCCCATTGAGGTGGTAAGAGAACCCATTCCAATTACCTGCCCCAATGTGCACATTGCATTTAGTGCATGATTCAGCGTACAATAACAATCATGTTTCTACGCTAGCAAGCGTCCTTAAACTGTAAGCCTCCAGGGACTGTACCTGAATGTAAACTTCCGAGAAAAGAGATGAGCTATATCCAACTCCTCCACCCCTCCCCCATAGTGCCAACTGGCAATCCTGGCAGTAGGAAAATACTTCTAGTTATTTAAACTTTTTCCAAACCTGAGCTCCAGGCAACTTGCAATTTCAGGTATGTTCAGTAGGTCCCCTCCCAAATGGGTTTATAAACTAAGAGCAGTGGTTCTCAACCTTTTTTGTACCGTGACCCCTTTTACCATTGGTCAACTTGTGGTGACCCCCAATGATAAAATCAAATGTGTCTCTTTACGTTAATGCATTGTCGCTGTAATCATTTGTTGAATTATTAATATATTAGAGACCTTTGCAATATGTTTTTATTTATAAAATTTACTTATTTAAACCACAAAATCACAATAACAAGTAACAATATTTGATTTCAAAATTATTATGATTTTGTAGTCAAATCACTAATATGAAATACAATTATTTTTTCTACCTTTGTTGTCTGACCATTTTATTCTCTGATCATGCTGGTCCCGATCTGAGGCTTCTGCTTTCTGTCTTCTCTTAGCTCTCTTTCTGTGGTCTATGGTCCATCTGCCATTTCTTATCTCTTCTTTCATTTTCTTCACTTCTTTTCATCAGCCTATTTCCAGTCCCAGTAACCCTCCCCAGTATCAGTCCCTTTCCAGTCCTCACTCCCAGTACCTTCTAATGTCAACTTGCATTCCCATGACTGCCACTGGTGTTCATTCCCTTCCAGTCCCCCTCCTTCCCCACTGACCAGTCCCTTCTAGTACAAATACCATGGCAGCCCCTCTCAGATCCACTCCCTTCCAGTTCCATTCTCCCATCCCCTTGTATCAGCCCATTTGTAGCCTTAGCCCCCAGTTTTCTTCCAGGGCCAGCAGCTTTATCCTCCCCTCCACACAATCAGCCCATTCCCAGTCAAAGCCCCCCAATCAGCTCACTTCTAGTGCTAATCCCCCCTCAACCCCATTACCAGTGCTAGCCTCCCCTAATCAGCCCAATACCAGTCCTACCCCCATCAGCTCATTACCAGTCCTAGCCTCCACTAATCAGCTCATTTTCAGTCATAGCCCCCCCAATCAGCTCATTTCCAATGCTAGCCTCTCATCAGTCCATTACCAGTCCTACCCCACCCCATCAGCCCATTACCAGTCCTAACCTCCCCTAATCAACTCATTTCTAGTGCTAGTCCCCCCCCCCCTTAACCCCATTACCTGTGCTAGGCTCCCCTAATCAGCCCATTCCCAGTCCTACCCCCCTATCAGCCCATTCCCAGTCCTAGCCTTCCCTAATCAGCCCATTCCCAGTCCTACCCCCCTATCAGCCCATTCCCAGTCCTAGCCTTCCCTAATCAACCCATTACCAGTCCTAGCCCCCCCCCCATCTGCCCATTACCAGTGCTAGCTCCATCAGCACACTATAATCCTAACCCGCACTGTCTCTTGCCTCTGTCCAGCATTTATCCCGTCTGTCCAGTATGTCCCCTTGTCTCTCCCCTTTGTCCATACCAGCCCCCCTCCCTCCATCCATCCATATCAGCCCCTCCCTCCCTCCCTCTCTCCATGTCATCCCCCCTCCCTCCATCCATCCATATCAGCTCCCTCCCTCCATGTCAGCCCCCCTCTGTCCATGTCAGCCCCCCTCCCTCCATGTCAGCCCCTCCTCCCTCCATCCATCCATCCATATCAGCTCCCTCCCTCCATCCCTCCATGTCAGCCCCCTCCCTCCCTCCATCCATCCATCCATATCAGCCCCCTCCTTCCATCCATCCATTTCAGCCCCCTCCCTCCCTCCATCCATCCATATCAGCCCCCTCCCTCCCTCCCTCTGTCCATGTCAGCCCCCTCCCTCCATCCATCCATCCATCCATCCATATCAGCTCCCTCCCTCCATGTCAGCCCCCCTCTGTCCATGTCAGCCCCCACCCTCCATATCAGTCCCCCGCCCCTTGTCGATGTCAGCCGTGTTGGAGGTTCCCTGCCCCCTCATCACCTCTCCCCATGTCTGCCTCCCTTCTATTGCAGCCGCGACTCCCTGCCTCTTAGGGAACCGCGGCTGTGCCTGTAAAATCGTTGCGGAGCCTCCCTGTCTCTCGACGGACTCCGTGCAGCATTGTCCTGCCTCCAAAGGAAGTTCTTTACCACTTCCTTTGGAGGTGGGACAATGCTGCACGGAGCCCGACGAGAGACAGGGAGGCTCCACAACGATTTTACAGGCACAGCCACGGTTCCCTAAGAGGCAGGGAGCCGCGGCTGCATCAGAAGGAAGGGGGTGAGTTTGCCGCTGCTGAGAAGCAGACTCGGCAGCGGCAGCAACTTGTGCACGTTTTAATTTTTTTTTAACTTGGCGGAGACGAAGCCACACCCGCTAAATCCTGTGGCGACCCCCCATGGGGGTCGTGACCCACAGGTTGAGAACCGCTGGCTAAGAGGCAATGGAGGGTGAAAAGATTTCTCCAAGGTCAGAAGGAATGTTAGTGAAATGAAGAGGATTAGAACCCTCATTCCCCTGGCTCTTGGCTGTTCCTCTAGCTACAAGGCTACTGTCAGCTGATAAGAACATCTTGCTTTAGCAAGACTAGTCAATTGCCCCACCAGCTGTCAGCACAGACCCTACTAAAGTCATTTCTCATCCGTTTCCTCCCCCCCCCCCCACCCCTAGGCCGTCAAGGCGCCTGTTTTATAATGGCAACATATCACATATGTGCCTTTGTGTCATGATAATATTAACATAGGGAAATTGAGCACAAACAATTTACATATGTTCCAAGGCAGGTATAATTATGTGTATGTATGCGCTGGTTAGAATAGGTGTATATGCAAAATACATGCATCTGAACCAGTCCCTCTCTGCCTAGTCTCCCCTGGGAATGCCTACACATATATAGCGTAAAACTAAGTGCTAGGTTGCTGCATGCCCAAGTTTTACCCCCAAACAATTTTATAAGAGCCTACATGAGCATTTAAAATGTTGTTCAACATGCTCACATCCCCTATAAAATTAGCCTCGTGTGGTTGCCACCCTCCTCTATCTGAAATGATTTTGGATTACCACCACCTCTACTGCCATCTATGCCAAGCCTCCATCACCCTGGCAGCAAAATATTTTCCCATAAATGTCCTTTCTTAAATCCATCTCATGACCCCCTCTCCTTGTCTTTGAGCTTCTTTTTTCAATGGAAAATGCTTCAATAGTTTCACTTTATGAAAATAAGAACAGCAGAAGGTGTAGGTAGAGTAGTGGGGAGAAATCAAAGATGTTTTCATGGACAATTCTTCCTTCAGAAATAAAAACGGCAAATGGCTTTACTGAGCAGGGCCTCCCAGGTGACTTACTGGTACGTGTAATACTAATATCCTTGAAGAGCATGCCTTTCCAACGGGAGTTTATCATTAGCTGATGTGCAGGGCAATAAAGCAGTGTGCTTCAAGTGTTACATATGCAAGCCATCTAAAACCAATTAGCTCTATGTGACATTCTGAAATGGTCTTACGTTCCAGTTGCAATTTAATGTGAATTAACAAAGATATAAACAATGCATCCTTGAGGTATTAAGATTCCTGGGACAGCTCTTTTTCGTTTTCCGTTTTCTATTGTACACAGAATAAAACACTTTACAAAATTTTCTGCCAACTTGAACTGAAAAAGACATCATGTTTTAACTCACACCCCCACAACCTCCCAAAAGGTGACATTCCTAATTGCATTATATGATATTGGCTAGATGATTAATACAAATCTTAAATGTATATTTTGTAAGGAAATTTGACTTTCAGAATGCTTCATCAGGGTTTCACAAACTTCGGACCATGAGCAGCCTACGTGGTCAGTGATTCTCTGGCTTGGGGAGGCAAAGGAGGGTGAAGGAGGAAGGCCTGGGCTGTATTGATTTTTCTTTCTTCACCCCACCCCCCCCCCCCCAGAGAAGCCTTGGAGTCACTCTCTGCCCCCACTTCTCACTCAGTTTCTCTTCTATTACTGCCCCCTCCCTTGCATTCTGCTCTATGTCCTGCTGCAGAATTTGGTAAAAATGTTCACCCACCACTGGCTACTGATTGGTTCATTCTACTAGCCAGGATCCGTCATAGGCAAGAGATGAGAATTTTGCGGCCGTAGCACACAGACAGCTTCCTTTGGCTTTGTGAATCAGTTACCATCCCAGTGCCCATCCTGGTCTCAACCTAAACTCAGTGTTGCGTGGTCCAGTTTCTGCTTCTGTGGGCCAGCCTGTGATTTTGGAAGACTTAGCCTTCTCTAGAATCTTAGGGGCATGTTCGCTAAAGAGTGTGCTGCTAGCATGCGAATGGGCCATGAAACTAGTGCAGAGGATCGTGCCAACTTTGGGTGGAATACGCATCCATCCCCCTGCTGTTTGGCATGTTCCCAAAGTACAGCACTGTGCAATCTAGCATTCTCCAAAATATTCTATCTTCTGTTTGCATCCGAAGGCTGCTCAGACATGCATCATAGTTGCTGTTGATCCATATTGTAGTAGGCCTTCCTCAACATCTTCTGCCTTCAATCTTTCCAAGCACTGTTGATTTCTCCATTGAGTCTGGTTCTCTCTTAATGTACCCAAATAACTTTCAATCTGGGCTTCAAGTGAAAGTTCAGGCTTAATTTGGTTTAGAATTCTTTTGTTTGTTATTTTGGCTGTCCATTGTACTCGTAACAGACACAGCCAACACCACAGTTCAAATACAGTGATGTTCCTCCTATCTTGATTCTTCAAGATCTGACTTTCACATACATTATTGTGTCACAGAAAAATATCATACTCTGAAAGATTCAAAAATTTGTAAAAACACATTGGTGCTTTTGAATCTTTTGGTAGCTCTTCATTGCAGCTCTGCCAAGTGCTGTTCTATGCCATATTTCTTGACTGCTGGAGCTCTTCTCATTGATCCCAGAAGGCAGAAGCTGTCCAACTTTGATATCTTCATAGTCATTTATGAAATTGGTTGTTTAGACCTATTGTCATCACGTTTGTCTTTGCCTTTTCAATTATTCAACTTGCATCAGCAATGATGTCTCTTATTCCCTGAACTCTCCAAAATCCCACCTGTACATTTGGCAATTCTCTTGCCATGCACGGTTCCAATATTCATTAAGAAATCTTTAACATTATGTTGTTGGTGTGTAACAATCAGGAAATTGCATGATAGTTTGCGCAGTCTGTCAGGATTCCTTTCTTAGGAAATAGTATATAAACTCAAACTGATCTTCTCCAGTCAGTTTGCCATTTTGCTTGTTTCTCATATCTGCTGGCAGAGTTTGGTGAGGATCTTGATTGATTTATCTTCAGTAGCTTGTAATTCCATAAATTCCAGTAGCCTTCCATCTTGGCAGTGCCCTTAGGGTTGATATTACTTTTTCTTGTGAAATTGAAGGCTCTTCGGCATAAGCAGTGTTCTCTATGATGTTGTCCATCACTGTCTCTTCTGTACCAGTCTTCCGTGTGCTCCTTCCATCTTTGCTTGTTCTTTGCTGGAAAAGTTAATATGTATCTATTAGTATCCTTTGATATGCTGATTCATTGTTGAAATTGTCTTTCTGATTTCATGAATACATTGAAAGACTGTTCTTGTTTGTCCACGTTTGTTCCCCTCTTCAGTTTTCTTTGCAGAAGATGTTGTAGTGCTGATCCTTATCTTTTCTGGCTGCTCTATGAAAATAGCAATTACGTTCCCTCATGTTCTTCTTCTGATTTGCTCCTCATCTGTTCCAGGCTGTTTCTACTGTTTGTTCAGTTAACTACTTAGATTTCTTTTTATTTTTGATCTTTAGTAGATGCTTCTGTGATTCATCTTTGATGTTCAAATGATCTCTGTTCATAGTTCTTCTGGTTCTCTATCAATTAAATTCAACATTTCAAATCTCTTTTTGACACTTCCTTTGAAGACAGCTGATATGTTTTCTAGGTTATATTTTGGTAGCAGAATATCTTTCTTCTTCCTTTATTTAACATGTATTTTGTAAATAAGGAGTTCATGATCTGTTCCACAATCTGCTCCAGACCATGTGTTCACCACCAGAATAAATATTTTCCTTCTGTTAGTGTCAAGAATGTATTCACTCCGATTCCAGTATTCTCTATCTAGTGAAGTCCAGGTATATAGCCATTGCTTTGGCTAGTTGAAGAAAATATTCACAATTTAAAAGTTGTGGCTACACAAACATCAATAAGGCAATCTGCTCCATCCCTGGTTCCTAGGCATAAAATTTAACTGTATTCTTCTCCAAATTTGGCATTCAAGTTTTCATCACCAATAGTAATCTTGCTTGCATGGCCTGTCAATATCGGACATGGTCAAAAAACCAGTCCACTTTTTCATTTGCATCAACTGAAACATAAACTTGCTTCCGAAATGCACTGTTGCCAGCCTTGAGATACAAACCTTCCCACTCATGCCTCAGATCCACCTTTAAGACCTCATCTTCCAGGCTTTTTCAGAGATGTAAGCATGTTCCAATGTCAGCCTGGGATTCTTGATTTACACTGTAGCCACTTCTAATATCATTCCTCTTTTTTTATTTTTTTGCAAAGAACTTAACAGTCTCCATACAAGAGCAGTATATCAAGAATCAGATTAAAATTAACTAAACTAATATTCTAGCCACAAAGATGCTTTGTTTCACAGTTTGAAAGGATGTTCCTGCGTGTGTTTAAAGCCACTCAAAGCAAAAGAGAGAAAGTTTTAGTTTTGCGACCTGCAGTTCACTAGCTTGGACACTTTTTGATTAAATTCTCCTTGCAAATGCATTAAAGTCTAAAAGTGTGTAATTTTTTTTCTCTAGGCCTGCTCAATTTAACTCAGTCTCTTTCTAATAAAATAGGAAAGGCCTCTCTATAACCTCTCCCAGTGCTGTGTAATTTGGCACTTTTGAATGTACGGGAAATAAGAGGACCATCAAACTACTTATGGTTTTTTTCTTCTTATTATGAATTACAGTTTTCTTGGAAGTTTGGATCCCCTCATTTGTGGGCTGTAGAGCAATAATCAGCATGTGTCTGTGTTTTTATGGATTGTGCATTGTAATGCTGTTTTTATACAACAGGGTTTCTTGGCTTGTTAAATTTGAATAAATGATGTGAACAAACCACTATCATCACATCACCTAAACTGAACTAAAATGAACCTGCCTTCCAGTGGATGTGTCCAATAGGAATCTTTAATACAGATCTTTTTTCACTGTACAGTTGAACTAGTAGCTGTAAACATGGGCAAATTTCAATAATAGTGATGAAGAGAGTTCAAAATAGAACAACCTGGAAAATAACCAGTGTCTTATGTATACATAATTGGGGGGGGGGGGGGAGAGGAACTGTTCAAGCTCCAAGCTCCAAAACATCTGAGTTTTGGCTAGCTTACACGAGCTTCAATCAGCCTTTCCAAATAATGAAGCAGTGAGGATTGCAAAGTCCCATTGATATTTTAGAAAGAAAAATTTGCTCAAATGCTTTGATCTTCTAACACTGCATGTGGTCCTTCCACCTGCAAAATATATTTGACATCTAAGAGCTAGCTCTGGGTAGTAAGCTGGAAAGAAACACTGAAACAAAAATAAGTAATAGTAACCCGCTTTATCCATAGTGACTTTCTGAAAGTTAAATTGATAAAAATAAAGAATTCTTATGAGATGCAGTCTATGACCAGTAGCCGCAGCTCTACTGAAAATGTCAGTAAATACACTACATTGTTACTTGAAGATCTTTTATAAATAACTTCTCACTGCTTACTTTCAACTTCCGCTACAGGTTGTTTTCACATTGATCTTAATGCTAAATGAGATTAAAGACAGCTCTGCTCTGTTTCCTATGAGGCATTTGTCTGGACAATCACAAAGGAATTACAGTAAATGTAATGCTACTATCAAAAAAACACTCAGAGGTTCTTTTCCTCCTCTGAGTACAATGTATTTGGATTTCTGAAAGATAAGTGGCTCTTCCCTGCAAACTGTACTGATTCTGCCAGAAAAAAAAAGGGTAATTCTGGAATGCGGGTTGCGGGGCTGCACATCCCGGTTAGACATGCAACCCCGCAATCCACCTAGAGCCTATCAGGGGAGATCCATCAGGGTTGGGAAGAAGCAGAGCGGGGGTGGGCCAGACCGACAGGATGTATAGAGCCAATTCAGGTCATGGTCCTGTACGTCCTGCTGAGCTTTCTGGGACGGGCAGCTTAAACCACCTCCAAGGTGGTATGAACTCCACATTTCAGAAGATCAGGGCAGGGAGAGTCCCTGTCGTCTGATCCAGGCTGCAAGAGGCCAGCCGTTGGTCAAACAGCGGGGATTTGGGGGGTCTGGGAATGCAGCACTCTGGGGCATCTGTGGGGAGGACATCCCCGCTGGCAGGAGAGGCATGCCGGGCCATCCTCGGGCCCAATTCTAACTCCCGCAGGAACATTTTCTTCCCACAGACCAGAATTGGGTCTTAATGGCCCCATCTTCAGCGGGGATATCTGGACAGCCCAAACATTGCCCTCCCGGAATGGGGTTCTATATGTACAAAGCAACATTTGCAGTAAAAATATGCTCGACAGGTATATATATGCACTGCATAGGTGTGGGAGGGCAGCACACAAAGAGCAGAGACTGGACCAAAGCCTTCTAACACAAATACTGTACTTTATTTGTCAAAACCCAACTTGGTTAAGGTTCAGTGACAAAGCCTTCATCAGGGGTCACCCTGAACAGCAACCATATAGCTGGAAAGGAGGATACCCTGTAACAGCAGTAATAGCAGCATAGGGATGAATTGCCACACCTCACATGGGCAATGTTAACTGTCTATTAAACCCTAGGTTGTCAGGTACCCAGGATAACTCAGGGTGAGAGGGTACTTTAGCCCAGAATCCGCATGCTGGGCAATGCTGACATCCTGCCTTCATCAGGATGGGGCTCACATGGATGCAGCATTTGTGCCCTAACGCCCACATAAACACGCACAGCATGGTGTTGATACATGTGTTTGCTTCCCTGATTTGCATGCCCCACCCCTTTCTACTTTGGCCCAGATCTCTGCGCTACGCAGCAGGGGGCACATATTCCCCAATCTGCCTTCTCTATCCTTCGCTGGCCACTTGCACTGTGCTCTGTTGGTGGGGTTGGGGGCCATGTATTGTCTGTTCTCTCTGCTGGGGTGTGGTGGGACGTGTCCACCCATTAGATTGCTCTTGCTACTCTCCATGGTACAGCACAGATTCCATTAGAGTCGTCACAGCCTTGAACTGCAGCTATCCTCTGGGACACGTTGCAATAATTAATAATTCAAATAGATGAAGAAAATCCCAAATTCATCATATTTCCAATGTGAATCACATTCACTTTTCTTAGAAAATTAATACAGATACACTTAATATGTTAAACAATAAATGTTTATTATACATATATATGTAAATATTTCATAAATAAATGTACATCGTCTCTTTTCATAAGCAGCATAAATATATTGTAGTATAGTATGTAATATTTCATAAACAGCATCCAGCTAATACAACAATTTGCCTATAAATACCCCCCCAACAACAAAATACAAAGACTACATATATTATACGCATAACAAAAAACGATCACATTACAAAAATGATAAGACCAACCACAAAAATCCTCATGACAAACAATCTAATATAAACACTCTTATTTCAAAAAGACCTATTTCAAAAACCTTAAACATTCTTGTTCCAAAACCTCATTTCGGAACTTAGCCCATGTGGCTCCAGTGACATCTTTCGGGGGGGGGGCACATTGGTATTAGTATGCAAGGGTGGGGGAGCACCTAGCACATGCCTACACAGCACACATGCATACTTGATGCATGGTCGCTACTACCACAAGACTAATTTGCCTATTGCGGCATTATTTCACTACTGCAACCCCACCCTCCTGCTTTTACCGTGGCTGCTCCTCCCCTGCTAACCACACGTTTTCCCACTTTGGTAAACCTGCCCCAAAACGCATTATTCAATTTGCATAATAATGTGGGCTCTGCATGCATTTGCAGCTCATTATTATTTAGCTTGCATTACACTGTCCAATCATTGACATGTTCAATGGCAAAAATCCTGCATTCTTCCCTTTGCTGCCACTGGTTAAAGGTGGTATATCAAATAATAAATAAACCATAAACCATAGTAGCGACCACTCTGACCTGGGCTAAGTTGGGAACATTTGGTACAGGTGGAAAAGACATACTAGCATAGCAACATAGTAAATGACGGCAGAAAAAGACCAGTATGGTCCATCTAATCTGCCCAGTAAGATGGCAAGAGTAGATGCACCTGCCGCTCCATGTAGGTCACCCCTCCCCCATGTCTTTGTTTAGGAGTAAACCCACCGCTCCGTGTAGGACACCCCTGTTTCTTGGGAAATTAGATAGTTAAGTTTATTTTGATTTTATCCTGTTGCTGTAAAGGGATCCACTGTCTCTGTCCCATGCCATTTTGAATTTTGTCACTGTATTTGCCCCCACCACTTCCATCGGGAGGAAATTCCAAGCATCCACCACCCTTTCAGTGAAAAAATATTTCCTGACATTGCCTTTCAATTTACCCCCTTGCAGCTTCATGTTATGCCCTCTAGAGTTTTACAGCTTCCCCGTCTTTGGAAGAGGTTTGTTTGTTTATTAATTCTCTTTAAATATTTAAAGGCCTGAATCTCCCCTGTCCCTCCTCTCCTCCAGAGTGTACATATTTAGGTCTTCAGATCTCTTCTCATAAGGCTTCTGACGCAGGCTCCAAATCATTTTGGTCGCCTTCCTCTGAACAGTTTCCAGTCTTTTTACATCCTTTGTGAGATATGGTCTCCAAAACTGAACACAGTATTCCAAGTGAGGCCTCACCAGTGACTTATACAGTGACATTAGTACCTCTTCCTTTCTGCTGGTAATTCCTCTTTGTATGCAAACCAACATCCTCCTGGCTTTTGCCACTGTCTTCTTGCACTGTTTTGCCACCTTGAGATCCGCAGAAATAATCACATCAAGTTCTTTCTCCTGGTCTGTGCACACCAACCTCTCAACCCCTATCGCGTACATTTCCCCTGGATTTCTGCTTCCCAAGTGCATGACACTGCACTTCTTCGCATTAAATCTTAACTGCCAAGCATTAGACCATTCTTCCAGCTTTTGCAGATCTTTCCTCATGTTATCCACTCCCTCAAGGAAGTGTACTCTTGCAAATTTTTGTGTCATCTGCAAAAAGATAGACTTTTCCATTCAGTCCTTCAGCAATATCACTCACAAATACATTGAACAGTGTCGGGCCCAGGACCGAACCCTCCTTTCATCCAAGTGAGCTCCATTTACCATCACCTTCTGTTGTCTGTCAGTCAACCAATTTCTGATCCAGTTCACCACACCTTGGGACCCATTCCCAAATTATTGAGTTTATTGATAAGCTTCCTATGAGGAACAGTATCAAAGGCTTTGCTGAAATCCAGGTAGATGATATCCATCGCATGCCCCTGATCTAGTTCAAAGAACACAATCAGATTTGTTTGGCAAGATCATCCTTTGGTAAAACCATGTTGCCTCGGATCATGCAACTTGTTGGTTTTGAGAAAGTCCACTATTCGCTCTTTCAGGAGCATCTCCATTAATTTTTCCGCCACCGAGGGAAAACATAAAATGAAGTTGTTAAATGATATATTTAGTCTCCTCTACCATGCTTTCAACCAAAATGCCAGCAACTGTCCATTGGGTCCTTTGGAAAAGATCTATAATCCAGAGGCTGGCACAAGGGCCATAGAGATAGGAGGACTTCTGGAGTACCGAGTCCTAGACCTGTCTCTACCTTTGCAACCTTTACCTCCTTTGTCCAAATGTACCAAAATCTAAATGGAGTAATATAAAAAATATTCCTGCTGTCCTTGGAAAACTGCCACAGAAATTTATATAGAGATACAAATAATTACCCACCCTCCAGAGACCGCTTCATTTACTTTCCTGAAGGGGTACGATGGTGAGTAACAGCAGAATAATTATTTCTTATAACAGCAAGATAAACACAGGCATCTATTTCTCAGTAAACTATCTCTGTCTCTCCTACACTGCCTTAATTAATGCGTCCTGTATTGCACACATTGCAATGTGTGCCTTCAGTCCATGAATCTGGAAATTCCAGCTATGCCAGACTAAGATCTTGATTGTTAAGCATTTTTCTGAATAGGTTTCCTTTCCGATCAGCCATGCAAAATTCTTTCTAGTGTGGATTTATACTTGCCTGAGTTATTTGCTGTATCTGCCTTATTCTTCCTGAAGTTGCCTGTAATATTGGATACTCAGCCAGTTTCAGATGGCAAATTTTGACTGTTCTTTCTCGAAATTGCATCCATTACAAGTTTAAAGTCCCTGACTAGCTTCTTCCCCATTTCAGCTATAATAGAGCTATAATAGAGCACTAAGACACTGGGGAGCAAGCTGGTTTGAGAACCCTGAAGTGCATTCTACAGGGTGGCCCAAAAAAAGTGAGAACATCTCGTAAATGAAAAGTTTAAATAGTTTACTTATTTACCTTATTTAGCTATATAACATCTTTATTTCGACAATTTCTGATCACCATCTTTGTTTTTTTAATTTGTCAGTCATTTACATCTGTCTTTTTGAATTTTTAAATAACTTATATGCTACAATGTGTTCTCAATTTTTTTGGGACACCATGTATATAGCTTAATATACCTGCACTAACCTTAACCTAGGCCTGCCAATGTCTTCATTAAAGGATTGAGGTACAAATGCATTTATTGCAGTGTAATGTGGGGTTTGATAATGAGCATTGAATCCATTGAATAACTTGACCTCATTAAGGCACAATATCTCCATGGAGCTTATCGAGCTGTAGAGAATGAAGAGGTCTTGCACCTCTAAGGCTTCAGGACAGCACACAAGCACCAATCTCTATGCCAGGGATGTGCATTTGTGAGTTCACATTGGGTTCATTAGGATGCCTGTGCATCCTAATCCCTTGTAGATGCATATACCTATGACTTAATGTGTGTACAATTTGTTTGCTTAAAGTTCTAGAACACATACAATGTGCACTTACAAAATGAATGGGAAACAAATATGAAAACTCTGCCTGAAAACTGGGGGAAAGTTATTTTAAACAAGCACAAGGGTAACATTTTTTGGCTGTGAGCACCTCTACTCCGTGTACTCTCCATATCCACATCACACTGCTCAGCTTCTGAAGGAGGACATGGAAGAAGACGCTAGCTGATCTCCATGGCCATTATGACTTTCTTTCTCATTACCCACTCCTCCCTCAGAGACCATGTAACGCCTCTTCTCTTTCATCTTCATTGGTTGCCGGTTCCCTTCCGTGCTCAATTCAAACTACTCTCTCTTGTTCACAGGGCTCTCCACACTAGCACCCCACAATACCTAGCTGATCTCATCGCATTCCACACTCCCAGACACACTCCTCGCTCCTTTCACCTCAACCGCCTTAACCTCCCCTCCCCCTCCCTTGCTCATCTGCATTCCACCCGTTCCTCTGCCTTTTTCTTCACCGGTCCTGCCCTCTGGAACTCCCTCCCCCCCTCCCTCCGCTTAGACCCTGATCATACCTCCTTTAAGCGTAACCTCAAGACCCACCTCTTTTCCCTGGCCTTCGACCTCCCCTCACCCTTCATGTAACTGTTTCCTTTATGTCTTGTCTTCTTTCTCCTGTTCTTCTACTGTCCTGTCATTGATTGTAGTTCCTTTCCTTTTCCGCTAGGCCTCGTGCCTCTACTGTATTTTATGAAATGTAAACTGCCTTGCTTATCACAGAAGGGTGGTATATCAAATTGAATAAACATAAACATATGAGGATTTGACGTAACTCTCATGCTACAGCAAACAACTGAACTCGTTACTTTTATTTGCTTCAGGCTCTTTCAAACCACATTGACTGTAGTTGGCAGAATGGAGAAGTCCACCTTCTCCAGATGACTATGCTAGTTATTGCATCTGATTCCATACCTAGAGACTACAATGTGAACCCCACTTGATTGGTTTTTGGCCTTTCTCAATTAATAATATTCATTTTTGTTATATTCTTCATGTACATCAAATATCAAAGGAAACACTAACAATATAATCACAATATACAAGAGATAGTGATTTACATGTCTGCCAGACTCTATCCTAGTTGTTAGCACACGGGTCAAATAGACATGGCAAGTAGTGGTAGATATGTCAATTCCTTATTTTTACCTGGATATATCATGGGAAGGGATTATTACCCAGTTTCTACCGCCCCCCCCCCCCACCATTTCAATGTCTTATTACATTAATCAATGTATAAATTATATCTCTAATAGTGGCTGTAAAGCCAACTGTAGTTTCTCCAAGGTACAAGACCAGCCATAAGTAGAAGAAGTTGCTACAGATGTGCAGCTCAAAGTGCCCTGTGTTGCCTTCTGCTGCCCCCCCCCCCCCGACTTTCATGTGGAATTCTGGCACCACCCACTTCATTTCCCGCAAACTTGGTATGACTTTCCTCTGCCACCCTGGCAGTCTAAGTCTCCTTTGCTACATCCTTTCTGTCTCTTAGTCTGCCTCACCCTTTCACTATTCTTTTGAGTTTTTCCTTCACCTTTTCAGGATTTTAAATAAATCAATAAATAGAACCATCGAGGGCACTGTGATCAGTGGTATATGAACATTCTTTAAATAAATAAATAACTTCTTTACACAGTGTAGTGTGTCTTGACTGTCCCTATGGACCTCTGCTATGCCATCCAAGCATGACTTTCCCCTCAATTCTTTTTTTCTCTCACGTGTTTCTCCAACGTTTCCAAGGATACTTCTGTCTGAGAGCTGCTCTAGGACAGAGAAGTGCATTATTAGCATTTACACAATCGTTCTGATCCCAAGAGAAATCTTTGCAAGCTATTTTTTCTTTTTTATTCTTCAGTTAATTTTCACAACACAATAAAAATGCCGCCCTCATCAGTAACACTCTGCTTCCCTAGCAAGGCAATTTTACATATGGAGATACAATGGAATTAGACATGTTGAGGACTCATTATGAACTTGCAAGTTAAATGATGTTGGCAAACTCTGAGACTGATGTAATAAATGGGTTTTCACCCTTTTATGCCTCTGAGAAAAATGCTTAGTAGATGGACCCCTTAGTTTTTCTAGCTGTCATGCATATTCACATACAGTAGGTCAGAGTTTCATGCAGCTCTGAGGAATGAGATCATTAGTGCTGAGAGCTCATGGCCAGAGTTTGGTTTATCTATTGTGGGCCAAAGAAAAGGAATCAGACAACTTACAGAGTCCATTTTCTTCCAGAGTAGATATGATAGCATGCTGCATTACCTCCTGTCAGGGCCGGCCAGTTCATTGAGCGAGAATGTTTTTTGCACAGGGCCCCGCATTTCAGGGGGCCCCGCGCAAAAAACATTCTGATCCTAAAGTAAAATTTAAAAAAAAAAAAGCTGTCTTCTCCCGCTGCCGGGGCCGCCGCGGCAGTATCAAGTGTGCCACGGGGCCCCCCCTGCCCAGCAGAGCCTGCCCTCCCCCGTATCACCTCTCTTCGTAGCTGCAGTCAGACGCGCCGGCTTTCAGAGTGCGAGGGGAGAGTTTCTCCC
Source organism: Ichthyophis bannanicus (assembly GCA_033557465.1). NCBI lineage: Eukaryota > Metazoa > Chordata > Amphibia > Gymnophiona > Ichthyophiidae > Ichthyophis > Ichthyophis bannanicus. The sequence continues at coordinate 742,153,772 of CM066031.1, read as the reverse complement.
TCGCTGCTCTGTTTAGCCCGCGGGGGCTGACGGGAAGTTCCCATCAGCCCCCGCGGGCTTAACAGAGCCGCGAAAGGGAAACTAGTCCCTTCGCGCTCTGAAAGCCGGCGCGTGTGACTGCAGCTACGAAGAGAGGTGATACGGGGGAGGGCAGGCTCTGCTGGGCAGGGGGGGGCCCCGCGGCACACTCGATACTGCCGCGGCGGCCCTGGCAGCGGGAGAAGACAGCTTTTTTTTTAAAACTTTTCTCTGGGCTAGGCTGGGGGGGATTAGGAGTGGTGATGGACTATGCGGGGGCTATGGGGGGGGTTAGGAGTGGTGGGGGGCTATGGGGGGGGTTAGGAGTGGTGATGGGCTATGGGGGAGCTAAGTCTTTATATGGGCTGATGGGATTAGGACTGGAAGTGTGTTGATGGGGGTTAGGACTGGTAATGGGCTATGGGGGGGCTTAAACTAAAAATTGGGTGATGGAGGATTAGGACTGGAAATGGGCTGGTGGGATTAGGACTGGGAGTGGGCTGATGGGGAGGTTAGGACTGGTAATGGGGTATGGGGGGCTTAAACTGAAAATTGGGTGATGGGGATTAGGACTGGGAGTGGGCTGTGGGCTGTTGGGGGGGTTAGGACTGGAAATGGGCTGGGGGGATTAAGACTGGAGGTGGACTGATGGGGTTAGGACTGGTAATGGGCTGTGGGCTGTTGGGGGGGGTTAGGACTGGTAATGGGCTATGGGGGGGCTAGGACTGGAAATGGGCTGATGGGGGGGTAAACACTGGAGGTGGGCTGATGAGGTTAAGACTGGTAATGGGCTATGGGGGGGTTAGGACTGATAATGGGCTATGGGGGGGCTAGGACAGGAAATGGGCTGATGGGGAGGGGTTAGGACTTGAGGTGGGCTGATGGGGTTAGGACTGGTAATGGGCTGTGGGCTGATGGGGGGGTTAGGACTGGCAATGGGCTATGGGGGGCTGACTGGAAGTGGGCTGATGGGGGGTTAGGACTGGAAGTGGGTTGATGGGGGGCTAGGACTGGTATTGGGTTGGGGGGTTGCTAGGACTGGAAATGGGCTGATGGGGGGCTAGGACTGGAAATGGGCTGATGCAGGGACTAGAAGGGAATGGATACTGGGTGAGGCTGGAACTAGAAGGGAGCTGATGTTGGGGGAGGATTAGAATGGGATGGGGCTGGGAGAGTAAAATGGAGAGGGGAAAAATATTTTGTGTGGGAGGGATAAAAAATCTACAATTGGCCGGGTATTGGGAGAGTAAGTGGGGATTGAGGATGGAGGGGTAAAATTTGAGTGGATGAAATAGGAATGAGGAAAGAGCAAAAGGAGAAAGATTAGTATGTTAAAGCAGATGTAGAGAGAGAGAATGGAAAAAAAACTAGAAGAGAGAAGAAAGGACAAATGGACAGCAGATGATGGAGAGTTAGCAGAAAACATGAAGAAACCAGAAGAAAGTGGCTGGAGCAATTGCAACTGAAAAAAAATGCACAAAAGGTAGAAAGATATCTCTTTATTTTGAATGTATTACCTGGAATATGAAAGCTCTGGGAAATGTGCATCATTAACGTCTGCGCTTTGTTTGGTACAAGAGGAAATTAATTTATAGTTTTATTTCTACAGTGTTGTTGTACATTCCAAGTTTGGCTTTTGGGGTTCCCAGTTTAATTATTGCCTTCCTGTTTCTAAATTGTGATTCCTTGTTTGGTGATGGTCTGTGTTATGCATGTGTAACTGAGCTGAGGTATTCTGTTTATGTAATTCCTATTAGACATTGCCACTTGTTCTCTTTCCCCAGTAGGTCATGTATTGTTCTCTGAAATGTATTGGTTTAATATTTACAGTGTTGCCTTTTGATAGGTAGGGTATGGTGCTTTGTGAGTCCTGGTAGTGCTGTTAGGATACGGCGGGTTTGCTATGGGTTCTAAATGGGCAGTGTTTGTAGTAGTTCCTAATGTGCCTGGCGGTTGGCACTGGATTATAGTAATGTAGAAATCTTTTAGTCTGTCTTTATCCATACACTCATTAAGAGACATGTTTACTAAAAGTTAGTGTATGTTAGTGTTATGCAAATATTTATGCAAATAAGGCCACTTATGCAAATGAGGCCCCGCACCGAGTCTCCGCACATGGCCCCGCACCCCCCTTGGGCCGCCCCTGCCTCCTGTGACTTGATCTGTTCAGCAGGGATGTGTACTCGTAGGGAACATTAAGTTCATTTAGGCACCTTAACAATTTTAGCCCATGCAAAACTAATTGCATGCCTGCAAACCTACGAATTAACATGTGTACAATCAATTTGCATGTGTTTCAAAGTTCTAACACACATTAAAGGAGAGCAAGGACCACAGCCACATACTATGCGTTAAAAGGGGAAGCTTTATTGTAGACCCACAATAAAACTTCCCCTTTTAATGCATAGTGTGTGGCCGTGGTCCTTGCCCTCCGCTCTTTCCCTCAGTTTGATTTTGCGGAAGGCATACTTCTCCTGTCTTTTGCTAACACACATTAAAAACAAGCAAACCAAAAAAAAACCACCCAAAAATCAAGAAATTCAGAAAAATCAGAAAATAAACCATAATACTGTAATGTCCATATAATAATAGATATCACAACCTGCAAAAAATGTCAGAACCTGAATTAAAAAATAAGGGTCGAAGGTTGACAAAATAGTTGCATGACATAGGAGGGGTAATAGACTAAGATCAGAGCTTGGCTCTATGCAATTGGCCCTACTGTTTTAACTTAAAGGCCCAAGGTTTTCAATGTATTTCTCATCTACTTGTCTTATGAAATTGTAAGCTTCAAGGCACATGGACTATCTATCATATGGGTCCTTAAAGATCTGTGTATGCATTATCCAAACGATAATATTAATATTAACAGTCTAGCATGGCAGCTAATTTCCAGAACTAAAGTCACATCCTTGTTACATATATGGTGACCTGATACACTGCAGAGGGTAAAGAGTTTTATCATGAGCTATGTGATAACTGTAGATCAATGGTCAAACCATTAAGATGAGCTATTCATAGGAAAATAATCTTTCAGCCAAGACCGTAAATAAGGGGCTTGTTTACTAATGTGCACTAACCCTTATTGCGGGGCTTTAGCATGAAATAAGCCATCAGCATGGGGCCCAGAATGGGCAGATGTGATTGGGCGGAACATGGGCATGGACCATTATGGGCATGTGCTAACTGTAAAGGTGCACTTATTGCCATCTCAAGGGCCGGCCTGAGGGTTTCTGCTGCTCTAGACAGATCTTCCATGCTGCCTCCCGAGGATTGCAGTGCTGCGCGGCCCATCATACCACCCCCGTGGCATCCGTCTTTGGACCTGGGGCAGGTGAGGGTGGCACGCCAATCCCTCCGCTGCATTGGGATTTAAAGTGCCTGTGCTGGTGCTCACAGCCTGCTGCTCCTGCCTCCCTCCAGCGCAACCTCCTGTAAGTGCGGACCAGCATGGGCACTTTAAAGCTCAACACAGCAGAGGGATCGCCATGCCACCCCCCCCCTCCCCCAGGCAAGAAGATGGATGCTGGAGAGCAGCATGGCAGGCTGGGCAGCACTGAACAGCCACTTCACCAGGGGAGGCCGATGTCTCCCACCAGGGCTGCCACCCTAGACCCATCTAGTTTGCCTAATGGATCGACGGCCCTGGCCACCTCAATGGGCCATGGTAAATGTGTCCATGCACCATGTAGCATGGTGTTGTGTGTTAAAACTTCATTGACATAAGGGAGATGGCCGCATACCGCCCCCCCCCCCCCAAAGGTTAGCATGGGTTTCCATACTAACTTCCATACTCCAACGCAGTACCAGCGCATTGGCAAAGTAAATGTATTTGGTTCAGCCACTCAAATAATACCCTGCTCTCTAAAGCAGATGCCTGATCTGTAAGGTCAGTTCAGCACCTTGGCTTTTATTAAAGAATAAAAGATGGATGGCATAAAAATATCCATTTTAAATTTCAAAGACATCTGTGATGTGTCTGCCTCGACCTGATAAATATTAGACTTACTACCTCCTTTTAATTACAAATACCATTAAAAAGGGTATTTATGCACCAGCCTGCAGAAAAAGATAAGCGCTCTTAGACTTTAATGAATGAATATATCTATATAACATTTTTTTCTTCTGTCCTTGAGGAGGTCTCAAAAAATTTATTCTTTCACATTCCTGGACCTATTACAGTGTTTTTAATATTACTGTTACTTAAAAGGGTCTCTGAAAATGAAAAATGAAGTGTTGAGAGGATTCTGGCTCTCATTACTATAAAAGAAATATCTTCTAGCTCTGAGGAACGGAAATCAAGCCGTCTGTGGCCTCCAGCTCTGAATCTGGACAAATAAACTACAACCAGTTTTTTTAAATGTAATCATCCAGAATCCACAATTCAGCATAAAAAAATAGGGATCATGTTTATTTTTTTAAGTAATTGCCAAAAGGTTGTCCATGCAGAACAACTGATATGAATGAATTTGCGGGTGACATTTTGGCTGGGGATTGAGCTGTTGGGAGGGTTGGGAGAGTGGGAGGCCCTGTTGGGGCCAGAAACATGGCACTGTGTGGGGGAGTAGGGGGGCCGGGGTGCTGTTATTTGTCTTCATGCTGTCTGTTTTTGGTTTTTTGTACACCCTACTGATTGGTTTTGCCAGAATGGGGTTAATTGCTAATAAATGAAATGAAATGAATATCGCCAGCATAAATCACAGCAATGTAATCTCCATCTTATCAGGCCATCGTATATCTTTGGGAGATGCACAAGAGGGATTTCCTTCCAATCTCACTGACTTATCTATAATCGTAGGTTTGCATCATTTTTATTCATTATTTTTTATTGCCTATAAAAATATTTCATCGAAGTCCTCATGGATTAGTCTTCTTACAATGGAGGCACAATGGGACCGATGTTCAGCAGCACTGGTCAGAGCTTCTAAAGCGTCTGGCCGCCGCCGCTTTAATTAGACCTGGACATTCAGTAATGGAGCCTGTCTGGCATCGAATATCTGGTTTATCCAATTTAGATATCGCCACTATTAAGATAGCTGCTGGGACAGTCCCTGCTCCACCCACAGACCACCCCAGATTTAACATGGTGTCTTTTCTGCAGTCTGGGGGATATTTCAGCAGCAATATCCAAATAATGTCACTGAATATCAAGATCACTGTGCTTCAGCCAGTTAGTAGGTCCTGCTAACCGATTAGACCCTTTTACTGTAAATATGCCTGCCAGTATTTTTAATTGTCTGAATTAATGAGAAGTGCTAGATGAAATATTTTTATATGGAATACAAAATCATGAAAAGACGATGCAGACCTTAGATTATAAATAGTTTGGTGAGATTGGAAAAAGAATTCCATTCTATGAATCTCCCAAAGATATATGATGGTCTCATAGATATATTGTTGTGATTATGATGATGGTGTTCATTCCTATTTAAGTAAAACATTATTTTAACACCTCCAATTTCATGTTAGGGAAGCTATTTATGCAAATCGAAGTCTACGTCGGAGGGGGATTGAAGCAGCGCTCGTATAAGCCAGGGATCGCGATGCAGCGCTGGTGAGGTTGGGTAAGCACTGTGTCAGTTTCAAACCCGCTGCCATTGTTCCAGGCCCCAGAGAAGGACGGCAGTGGTAGCGACAGAGGGGACGGTGGGTTGAAGGGCTCATCTAGGACACCTCCCATCCTTGCACTGCCACTGATAAACTTCTGCAGTGCACTGAAACTGCAAAACTAGCCAGTCTCATGTGCAAAACACAGACCGACCCTCACCAAGTCCAGAATACTCAATCATAGAGCACCAGACTCAGCTGAACTGGAAACCCCAAGAAGCTGGAGAAACAGAAATGGAAAAGCACTTCCTGGTCCACAATGCAAAATACTGAGATATCAGAGATACACATTTCCCCAAATTAACAGTGAAAATCAAAGACTTCCTTGGGGGAAAAGGGGGAGACCGCAGTTATAGCAGCAAAATATGTTACATTCTGCCCCTGGGCAAGAAATGTCATCTGACGAGGGAGAAAACAGATTAGCACCAGAACCTGGGAGTCGTTCTTGTTATTGACTTCGTAATACACTCTAATTTTTTTTACTTTAACTGCTAAATGTTATATGGTAACACATGTAAAACTGTCATTCCAATAAAGTTATGTGAATCTGGTTCATTATTATCACAGATTGCTGTGTGTAACCTCATGTTTATGCTGGTGCTATGGGGATCATTCCAATTTGCATTAAAAACGGAGTACCGATTCCATGCATAGAGCTCCCCGCATGTACAGCAGAGATGTGTGGCGAGCTCTGGACGGAGGCAGGAGGGAGTGGGCTGGACAAGGAACGATGGTGGGGAATGGTGGGACCCTGACCCAAATATACAGGGCCGATTGGTGTCATCCCTGTACCTCTGGGGTCGGCGATTTAGATGGGGAAATTATTCTACCTCAGAGGCGGAATACATCCCCCGGGATGACAGAGAACATTGATGCTGGGCCCCGGGACAAAATGAGGAGAGGAGGGGGTGCCCTGCAGCCCGATTCTGGCCCTGGAAGGCCCGATCAGGGGTTGGGCAGCGGCAAAAGACAGTTTGGAGCTGTACGGGTGACTGAGGTACCTGCATGGAGCCTTGGTGCCTTGGCAATGGGATGCCATGACACCGCGGCTCCATGGAGGAGCCCAGGCTGGGCTAGCCAGGCAGGATACAGGATGTCCAATGGGCCGGAATAAGTCCAGGAAGCCCAGGCCCTGTGTCCCAATTCTGTTCCCACGTGACCATCTAGCTCCCGCAGGAGCAGAATCGGATGCATATCTGGGCCGTCCAGATTTTGGATGTTTGGACAGCCCGGACATGCCCCAATCGGAATTGGCCTCCATGTGTTTAGCACGAAATAAGGGGTAGATAAAAAAGTCACAAAGTAATTCCGGTCTAAAGCTAAGGTTACCAGATTTTTTTGCAGGCAAATGTGGGACAGCTATCTGAAGTGAGGAGAAGGGGCAGCTCCAGTTTGATCAGCAAGGCATGGAGGAGGAAAGAGGAGTCATTACCCTGAGCCCCCCCCCCCCAATCCATCCCTTGACGGCAACAATATCACTTCCAAGCAGACAAATCAACAGAGAAATAAAAACAGTGATGCGTTTCCCCCCCCCCCAAAAAAAAAAAACTATGCAAACTATAAAGATAATGGATGCAAATTCTAAAAACTAACTTATTCAAATCACTAAATTGAAAATTAATGTTTTTTTCTACCCCCTCTGTCTCTATTGCTGGAAATGGGGACAGGAGGCTGCCAGTCAGGTGGGAGCTGGGAGCACAGCTGTAAAATCGGGGACATCGGGTAACCTTATCTAAAGCAGAGTGCTCATAAACTCCTACAAAGGGCAGAGGGCAGTACAGAGGGCTGCCTGAGAAGGAGAGAGGACCCTTCGGATACTGCTACAGCTCTTATAAAGTAGGCAGGTAGGAGGAATCAGATGGGATGTCTACAGGATATGGAGGGAAGGGGGAAATGGGATGAATATCAGAGCAAGGACTCAGCAGATGATTCCATCAGGAAGAATACCGTCCCTTCCCTCCAGATGCAGAGGGGTCTCTCTTCCCTCCCAGTGACATTACCATTTTTTGGCACTCAACCCAAAAACTGATTGCCAATCCCCAGTTTAGAAGTTTGGACTGATTCCTTGTTCGTTTCATGGGCAAGTGTTTCAAATATTTTATTTCTTCCATCTTCTTTCCTGATTGTGCAATTTTTCCAATGCACATTTGAAGCTTTGTCTGAAAATATGAGAACTGAAATTCTATTTGCATGATAAGCATGTGAGAATCACTCACGGATCCAAAGGTCAAAAGGTAATGCCTAGAAGGTTTAGTAAATTTCAGATTATTTTTGGCTTCCTCTTCATCTGCTGCCTGATTAGGCTGAAGCCTGTCCATGTCCTTCCTGTAGAGCCGTTACCTTAGATCACCTGCAGGTTTTTCTACTCCCTGCCTAGAAAGTATGATTAAAGCACAGATATTTCTTGATTTAATCCTGACAAAATCTTAACTTCCTAGTTGTGAAAAAGCATTTCTGCTGGTCCCATGTTCTGTGACTAGTCCATGGGGCATTGAGAGCACACTCTATATTACAATAGTAGAGAGAGCATCAGTCAATAGGTTCTAGGTATAGCAGGGGTTCTCAACCCAGTCCTTGAGACACACCTAGCCAGTCAGGTTTTCAGGATAACCACAATGAATATGCAGGAGAGAGATTTGCATAAAATGGAGGCAGCGCACGCAACTCTTTCTCCTACATATACATTGTGGTTATCTTGAAAACCTGACTGTCTTGGTATGTCCTGAGGACTGGGTGGAGAACCCCTTGCTATATAGTTTGAGTCCTAAGTATCCAACAGTTTTCCCATAGATGCAAAATGGGAAAATCCATTTAGCACTAGGCTTCGATTCCCCACTAGGCTGTATAGGGGGTCCTCCTCCCCCTCCATGGGTTTGTCCTCTCTTAAGCACTGTTCGGGCTTAGCATCTCATCTGACCGACCTCCGTAAAGGGACAGGAGTGAGCCAGCAGCAATGGAGTGCTATTCAACTTCTTCTAGCTTGTCCCTGCATCTTTAAGGGGGCAGATCAGATTAGACATTGCTGTTAGGGCTGCTCTTTGCACTGCGACACATCTGGAGGGGAGAATCTCTCTCCCTTGCTATCACATCCCAGAGGTGTTAAATGAAGTTTTAAAATTGACTTGTTTCTGGACTCAAAACCCCAGACATCACTGCAGCATGCTGGGATTCTCCTTAGATAACACAGGCACGTGCACTCTCCCCTGCTTCCTCTCCCATAACTCCACCAGAGTCCATAACTCCACTAGAACCTACTGACTCAAACAGAACAATGGCCACAGCCTTTATTAAACTTCATGAACATCTCAGTAACAGCTTTCATAAACACCCCCAACAGGTCAGCTTTTTACCTCCAGAACACTCCATTTCACCCGGTTAGTCAGTACTGATCTAACCGTGGTGCCCCTGTCCTTTCCCCCCCCCCCCCCCCCAGGCATAGCCTGTGGTATCACCAGACTATGGGGCTTGTTTACAAAGCCGCGGTAGCGGTTTGCGATCGTAATCGGAGCCGCGGCCCCATTGATTTCAATGGGGCCGCGGCTGCGATCGCGATCGCGAACCACTACCGCGGCTTTGTAAACAAGCCCCTATGTCTTGTGGCTGACATTGGTGTCACATGCTAACTACCTCCTTTCTTCCTCTGGTCTCCTTCAGTCCTTGTCCCTGGATGTCCAGCAGCCTTCCCATATCCATCCTCAGCTGTGACCAAAACCCCCTCCAACCTCTCCCCCCCCCCACACCCATCACCTATGCCCTTTCCACCACCATCCATGCACAAACACGGTGGGCGGGTGGGAAAATGGTCCTATATCCCATTCTGCTCACCAAAAGCCCAGCTGCTAACTGCCAACCCTTATTCTTGACCCTTCACATATTCCCCCCTCCCTCCCTCCCCCCCCCCCCCCAGTTCTAGCTGTCCAATTAGCCTGTCTCATGTCAAGCCCCCTTTCTCCTACAGATAGAAAAGGGGGGGGGGAAGGATGAGGAGGCTTGGCCATGCTATATTCAGCTCTCAGATAAATCTGAGGGTATCCCTTAAAAAGTAGCAATCAGAGGTGTTATCATTTGGTTTATGTACCTGCAAGAATTGGTTCAAGTACCATCATGTAAGACAGGTATTTCTTCAGTTCCTTTTGTCGCCATCTTGTTTCCCCCAGTTTTCAGAACTTGTGTCTATGAAGATTATTTGGGGCAGACCATAGAACACTGTGTCCAGCAGAAGTGGCACTCTGAGAAGAAGGCAGGGCAACACGGCACCCTCCCACAGGTCCACCACTGGGCTACCATTGGAAGAGTATCTCGGAGAACACAGATGCACAGCATTTCAGACTCTGATCATCTCAACAGTTATGGGAATCTCTGCTGGAGGGAAGCTTCTGGGAGATCATTTTCTTTCTCTCCCCTGGGTGCCAGAAAGTCCGCAGCAATTCTGAAGAATGTTACCGTGACGGCGTGAGCCTTTTTCACAATCTTAGCTAGAACGCTGCTGGGGATCTTTCCCTGCCTGGGCCCCTTTAATCTGTGTTCACAAAGTCAGAGCTCTTCCTGGCTGTGCAGATGATTGCCTTATTTTAGGTAAAGCCTTGAATACCCCCAGGTATGATCAGACAACCTTCAACAATATTGTTTTTACAGTCTTTTTTCATTTCCATTCTCACTCTGCCATCTGTTGCTCTGTTTTAAATCTCCCATCAGCTTCCAACCCATACTCCTGTTTCCCTTGCACAACTCCTCTTATTTAATAGAATCGAGTCTTTCATTAGGAGGTGGCTCTTATGTATTAGACCTTAGACATCATCGTTATTTTAATTTCCTCCTTAGATGTATATAGCTCCATAGTCTACTGGTGCTTTGCAGAAGGTTCAGCAGAAACGAGGCTGGAGTAATCTTGAACACAATGACGATGTCTGAAGTTGGTACAGGCAGCACTCCCATCTGCTGCTCAGGGACCCTGTTATGAAGGCGTGTTAAGTATTTTTTGCACTTATCTTGCGTTTTGCGTAAACGTTAATGCTTGGTAAGTGCAAACGTCATACACTTAACTGTCAGGGGTACAGCAAGTATGTGGCCTGCAGCTACCATACAGAAAAGTGCCCTAAACCATGGTAGTGGTATTTGCGATTAACCTCAATGTGCTCTTCATGTCTACACTCTACCCATAACCTGTCCATCCCCCCCCCCCCAATCACGTGTTGTGCAGTTACCATGGGAATTAGTTCATGGTAACCATCATACCCATGCAGTACCAATTACCGTGGCCCTGCGCTAAAATGCACATTGACCACTTAGCACTCATTAATAAAAGGGCCCCTCAGTCTTTTTTGTTAGCCTGCTGCATAGTTTTGCTGTAATGTGATTGTTATTCCTCACCGCTTTGGGGGATTCTCATTGTAGGAATGTGTGAGGGTAGTAAAGTACCTGGCCTTTTGCGATTTGGTGACTGCAGGAAAGACACAAAATCTGACCCTTCTGAGTATCACACACATGTGTGCATTTTTCCTACATATATTTATTTATTTATTTATTATTTATTTATTGAACGGTTTTATATACTGCCTTTCAGAAAAATCAAAGCGGTTTACATAGAACAAAACTTGAACATTACATTGAAGCTTATTCAAACAATTGAAATTACAGTGAACATTAAATTGTATATAATAAAAATGGTAATTTGATATAGATGTACATATAGATGTACATATATTTTAAAACCTGTTAAGAGTTTTAGTTAAAAATAATAGAATTTTAAATTGGTTATGTATGATTTAGATTGATTTTGTTATATATATATCAATATTTTCTGTTTAATATTCATGCTTTAGGTTTTGACAGGAATTATTTAGAAAAGTTTTTATGAGGAGAGCTGTTTTTACAATTTGTCAAAATGCATGAAATTGTAAATTGTTTAATACTAAAATTTTAGTTTCTTATACACAGTTGCCAAGTTATTCAGTTCCATGAGTGAGAATTTTTGCCGCTTCTGGTTTTACATTTGCATTGCATTGCAGTATGGTATTTGTAGTCCCTGATTTTATCCATAGTAATAAGTGCTGCAGGCCCCATAAAGCATCATGATGCCATTATCAGGAATCCAGAACTCCTGGAACTGAGTAACTGTTTTATCTCATGTTTGCACCTCTAACAGTAGTCAAAACATGGCCACGTTGAGTCGTTTTAATTGATGTTTTTATATTTTTCCATAATTTGCATTGTTTGTCTTCTACAGCTTTCCAGCTCTTTGTTTTTGTGGGGTCTTCTTCACCTGTGGGAGGACTGAAATTCTACCACTGGGTCTATGTCCTTCCTGGAGACAATGAAGCTGTGTCTCAGCTGCTGGGGGGTGGGAGTGGCGAGCAGGGAGGAATCAATGCTTCACCTTTACAACAAGCTTTGCCATTGGGCCCACATGCTTTCTGGGCGACCAATACTCTACCTTTACTCCACTACTGGATTGACACCCCTGGACCAAACCTTCACTGTCACATCAAAGTCCTAGTACATCTTTGCATATAGAAGGGGTTTCTATCACCAGGGGTCAGTGGCTTGCCAGATTTTCTTAGTACATTTAGATCTTTGTGATTCCAGTTTCTAGTGCTTGCAGTTCATTTAAGTCTATGGTCTGTTACTCAGCTTTCCGTGCAGAGGAGGAACCCCTCCTTTCTCAGCTACAAGTCAAGACCCAAGCAGGAAGCTTCAGAAGGATATAAGAGCATGTTTAACAATTGTTGACATGTGCTATTGTGCCCATACAAATAAATGGGCCACAGTGGGCATTAACCTTCATTAATGCACATTAACCTTTAGTAAACATGTCCCATGGTGCACAAGCCTTCCCCTTCTGCCTGGCTTCTTCTCTTCCCTGAAACCCAGCTGGGCTGAGAATTTAGATACCTGATGGTGCATTTCTGCATATCTTGTCACGCTGCCCACAACATATATTTAACTTTCTAACGCAGACTTAGGACTGTGTTGCTGCTCACCTGTGCAGTCATATTGGGATGTAACATCAGCATAGAACTTCACAGACCCCTCTAGTCTCAAAGCTTCTGTTTATACCTCTACAGGACACACAGAGGCTGCACCGCACTGATGGGTCACTTTACACTGCAGAAGCCTGCAATCCATTTTGATTAGATACTTTCTTCCTTCTTTCCTCTCTCCCAAACCCAGCACCCTCCTTTCCTCTTGTGGCTAAGGCAGACAGGTTCCTTAGGTTCTGTGGCTGGGAGGAATCCCTCCAACCATAATGATCACAAAAACACTAGGGAATCGAGAGTCAGAGCTGGGAAATTCTAAAATCATGATACCTAAATAATGCAACTGGAATCATCCCATCACTACTTTAAAACATTTAAACAACCATTATGCAACAGATTCTTCCTTTTTGCTGAAGTCCCCAGCATGAAGGCTGAAGTTGTGGAGCCGATGGTCCAGCAGCTACTATGTGGGTTCAAGAGTCACTTTTAGCTTAGGCATCTCAGTCCATCAGAGGCTCAATGTGCTACAAAGGCATTATCAACAGACCTCAGGGAGAGAGAGTCCCATCCATCATTCAGTAGTGATATGTATTCCTGATGGTTTCTAGAGGGAACTGTGTTCCATGCTGATTAGCTTAAGGACTGCTGCTTCAATGGTTGGGCCAATAAGGAGAACCATTTTAGGAACACATAGTAACAAAGTCACCTGAGACTCTATTGACCCACCCATTTACATAGCTCTATAAAAAGCAATCTCCCTGCTGTCAATTGCACAATCTAGACCACCTGCAGATTATCACTCTTCTGTCCAAGTTTTGACGTCTTCCCTTTGAGAGATGAGTAAACAGGTTCACATACTTAAATCAACTCTCAGGCTTATCACCATCTCTCACCTTACCCCCTCCACACAGATACAGTATGTGATTTACGTGAGATGATGGTGTCTAACTTTACAAAGCTCCTTATAAAATTACCGCCATTAGGTCTTTTGCCATACAGGACTTCTCAAGCCCTGCTCACTCTCACTCTGTGTCAGTTCTCAATGGGCTGTTAGCCCAAAGAACAGGAGAAAAGCAGACAAACAAAAGTGTTGTGCCATTGATTGCATGGGGAGTCCATGTGAGCTTGTAACTCTGGATTATGAATGTTATTTAGGGCATCACCAATCTAAACAGTTTAGACTAGACTAGACTATGAATAGTATAATCTGAATTTGAGAAGAAGCTTGCTGTGGAAGCGAAAACGCGAAATAAAGACTTTTTCAAGTACATTCATAACAAAAAAACTGTGAGAGAGTCAGTTGGTCCATTAGATGATAGAGAGGTTAAAAGGCCACTAAGAGGCGACAAGGCGATAGCAGAGAGACTGAATGAATTCTTTGCTTCGTCTTTACAGAGGAAGATATAGGGATGTTACCCATGACTGAAGTGGTATTTAAAGGTGCGGAAGAATTGAAGGAAATATTGATACATCGGGAAGATGTATCTCAACTATTTGATAAACTGAAGAGTAGCAAATCACATGGGCCAGATGGTATACATCCAAGGGTGTTGAAAGAACTGAAATATGAGATTGCGGACCTGCTATTAGTAATCTGTGAATTTTCATTATCATCATCTGTAATACCTGAAGATTGGAGGATTGCCAATGTAGCACCAATTTTTAAAAAGGATTCCAGGGGTGATCTGGGAAACTATAGACCAGTGAGCCTGATGTCTGTACCGGGAAAAATGGTAGAAACCATCATAAAGAACAAAATTACTCAGCATGTAGATAATCATGACCTAATGGGAGACAGCCAACATGGCTTTAGACAAGGAAGATCTTGTCTTACTAATCTATTATGTTTTTTTGAAGGTGTGAATAAACAGGTGGACAAAAGTGAGTCGGTTGATATAGTGTATCTGGACTTTCAGAAAGCCTTTGACAAGGTCCCTCATGAGAGACTTTTGGCAAAACTAAAGAGTCATGGGATAGGAGGCAGTGAACTACTGTGGATCAGGAACTGGTTAAAAGATAGAAAGCAGAGGGTAGGGCTAAATGGCCAATTTTCCCAATGGAGAAAGGTGAAAGAGTAGTTACTCACCTGTAACAGGTGTTCTCCAGGAGCAGCAGGAATCAGTCCTCACATATGGGTGACATCGACGTCGATGAAGCCCTTGCAGAGCATTTCCCCAGCTTTCCATGAAAGCCTTTGGGAATGCAGGCACGCAGGTGCGGTTCCCTTCCCGCCTAAAGGTGTCATCTTGCCTTAGTCAAATGGCATAGCTAAGAACAGCACACAAAAAAGTAAAATAAACTATGTACAACTGCAACTCCCAGGGGAGGAGGGAGGGTTGTGAGAACTGATTCCTGCTGCTCCTGGAGAACACCTGTTACAGGTGAGTAACTACTCTTTCTCCAGGACCAAGCAGGAAGTCAGTCCTCACATATGGGTGACTCCCTAGCTCTGGGCTACCAGGAACCCAGGCTGAACAAGAGAACTCCCTCTAGTCTCAGCAGCAAAGAAAGGCTTTTCACTGACATAACCTCCACCGGTAGCCCAACAGAGGGCAGGAGGGAGGAGTTGCCTAAACCTCAAAGAGATTCCGGAGTACTGCCTGGCCAAAAGCACTGTCCCTACGGGACTCCCTTTCCAGACAGTAATAGGCTGCAAAAGTCTGGCTTGAAGACCAAGTAGCAGCCCTGCAGATGTCTGCCAACAGTACAGAGCAGAGATGAGCCACTGAGGCAGTCATTGCCCTGACACGATGGGCCGTGACCCGACCCTGCAAAGGAAAGTCAGCCACCTTGTAAGCCCAGGTGATACAGTCAGCCACCCACCCAGATGGACAAGGTACGCTTGGACACAGCCAACCCCAAATTATTAGGGTCAAAAGAGATGAAGAGCTGAGTAGCCCTTCTGTGCCCTTGCGTATGGTTAAGGTAGAAGGATAAGGCCCTCCTACAGTCCAGGGTATGCAGAACTGCTTCAGCCTGGCTTGCATGAGGCCTAGGGAAGAATGTTGTAAGAACCACCTCCTGGTTGAGGTGGAAAGAGGAGACAACCTTTGGGAGGAACTTTGGATGAGTCCTGAGGACTACCCTGTTCTTATAGAATCTGGTGTAAGGCCTGTCACAGACCAGGGCCTAAAGCTCACTCACTCGCCTGGCCGAGGTTAGGGCTACCAAGAAGAGTGTCTTCCAGGACAGGAAGCGTAGAGGGCAAGTAGCCATCGGCTCAAAAGGTGGGCGAGTCAGTTGTTGCAAGACCACATTCAACTCCCACTCAGGAGCAGGAGGACGGATTGGAGGCTTGAGCAAAAGCAAGCCCCTGAGAAACCAGGACACCAAGGGGCGAACCGACAGAGAATGTCCTTCCACCAGTGAGTGGTGAGCTGCTAGAGCTGAGAGGTGGACCCGAACAGAATTGGACTTAAGGCCCTGATTTGATAAGTGCAGTAAGTACTGAAGCACTACTGGTACAGTACAGGAGAAGGGATCCTCTGTACGTAGCTGACACCACACTGAAAACCTTTTCGATTTGAGAGCATACGTTTTCCTAGTGGACTGTTTCCTAGAGGCTAGAACAACCTCCTCAACTTCCTGAGGTAGGCCCCAGGGAGCTAAAACTACCCTTGCAGCCTCCAGGCCATCAAATTGAGAGCTTTGAGATTGGGGTGAAGAAGAGAACCCTGATCCTGAGAGAGAAGGTCGGGTTGCAACCCTAGAGGCAGTGGGGGATCCACAGCCAGCTGAAGTAGAAGTAGAAACCAAGGCTGTCTCGGCCACCTGGGAGCTACCAGCAGGACCGAGGCCTTGTCCTGAAGAATCTTGAACAGGGTGCAGGCCACCAAGGGCGTGGGAGGAAACGCATACAGGAGGCCCTGAGACCATGGGATTAGAAAAGCATCTGCCGCCAGCCGCAGAGGATGCGGTTGTCTGGAGCAGAACTTTGGCAGCTGTTTGTTCAGTGGACTGGCAAACAGATCTATGGATGGAAGTCCCCATTTCAGGAAAATCTTCTGAACCACCAAAGGATGGAAATTTTGTTTATTAACACATGCAACAGAAAAACAAACAAAAAGCAAACACAATCACCCCAACCAAGTCCCACACCCCCCCAAACCCCCCCCCCCCGACATAGCACAAAACAGGTATCACAAAACCCCCCGTGACCCACCTCCCCAAACCCACCACCAACCCCAGTAATCAACACACATGCCCTCCTCCCAACAACAACCCCCAAAAAGTCCTTGACAATGTCCATGTCCCCTCCCCCCCCTTAGTCCAATGTCCATACCCGACCCAACCTCCCCCTGCAAGAACACCCCAGCATAGTCCACACATTGTTCATCTCGCACTCCCTGAACCCCTGCCCCGCACAACACCCCCTACCAGTCCAAATGTCCATTCTGTCTGACTCTCAGACTCCCTCCCCCCAACCATCCAGAAACAAAGCCCCCTATCCCCATCCCTCCCCCTTCAGACCCATCCCATCCAAACAAACACCTCAAAAACAATCCTCCCCACCCCCTCCCCCCAAACCAAATGAAAACATAAGGGCCCCTTTAGCCCATCCCCAACACAGTCCCACCAAAACAAATCATAACTAATCATACAAATCAAAAAGCTAAATACAAACGAAAAACATAACCCTTGTGCTGCCCTGTACTCCAGACAACGGAGCGGGATGCCCAGAACACAAAAAGGACAAACATAAACACTAATAACAAAAACATTGGGACGGCCACCCCTCTAAGGAGAAAGGGAAAGCGGACAACCGGTCAAACCCCTTATGGAGCACCAGCTCACCCCCCCCCTCCCCTCCCGGGAGGAAAACACCCCAAAATCATACCAAGAAGTAAACCCCAGGGAAGGGAAAACCAACCCCTCCTATCACACCCCTCCCCCCAGGGATACAAAACAAAAACTCAAAGTCCTACAGGGACGAGAACCCCAGGGAACCCCTCCCCCTCACGGGGGGCGAAGGGTGAGGTGACGCCACAGACGCTCCCAACGATGAGCCTCCACCACCCGCCTTTCACGTTGCGCCATGCTGGACACTTCCTCCAGAATGTCCCGCACCACCTCGTCGAGGGGCAGGACCAACCCCCGGGTCGAGACATGACAGCGTGCTTGCCACAGGTGGTAGCACACTACGGCCGTGACGAGGTAGAGGGTCCCGGAGTCCTGCCTTAGAGGAAAGGACCAGGCCCCGTACACCCACTCCGCATACGTGAGGAGGGAAAGGTCACGCAGGTGAAGAGCAGCGGACACCAACCGGCAGGCCTCCACGTTGAAGGGACACTGCCGGAGGAAATGGTCCATGGTCTCCGTCTGCCCCTCACACCCGGCCCTCGGACAAACCCGCTCGGCCTGTGACCTGTACTTGAGGTTGTCCCTCACGTACAAACGCCCGTGGAAAGACAACCAGGCCACATCCCGAACCTTCTTCGGTAGCCGAGGGGAGTTCAACAGCCGAAGGCCCCGCTGCATCACATCCGCCGGACAGTCCCGCAGGGCCCACCGTGGTTGATAGTGAGAGGTGAGAACCATCCGGTATAAGCCTTTCCGCCCCAAGGACTGGGCAAGCGGGTCGGTCACCCCCCACCGCCGAATGAGCCCCACCATCACAAATACGTACGATGGGGCTTGTTCCCCGCTCCGGCGCACACGTGGGACCGAGGACGCCCCCTCCCACTGCTCCCAGAAGCGGGAGAACCATTCCCGATAGGAGGCCACCCACCAGACCCCACCCCCTTCCCGCATCCTACCCAAGTGGAACGCCATAGACAAGACTGACAGGAAGACAAGGGGGTGCAACATACCCAAACCGCCCTCTGCCCGATCCAGGCAAACGATGTTGCGCTGGACGGGGTTCAGGCGGTTACCCCACAGGAAACAGAAAAAGACGGCACAGACAGACGCCTGACGGGACGATGGAAGGACGAAGACCGTGGCCACGTGCAGAAAGAGAGGAAGCAGAAACGTCCCGAGGAGTTTGATCTTCTCCTCGTACGTACACCTCCACCCTCTCCACCGCAGCACCCTACAACATGCAGTCTCAAGACAACGGTCCCAATTGACCTCCGCACAGTCCTCCGACCCGAAGACGAGGCCCAAAACGCGGACCTCCCCCACGGGAGGAGGAAAGGGGGCGCAGGAAGGCGGGGAGGCCTCCGAGGGGCCCAACCACAGCGTCTGGCACTTTCTGTGATTGACAACAGAGTGGGCTACCTCCGAGTACTCCTCCACGGCCTCCCGCAGGGCCTCTACCCCCTCAGCGCCGTCCACGTAAACTGAGATGTCGTCAGCGTAGGCAACGACAGACACCGGGGGCGCACCAGGCGCCTCCAGGCCCCGCAACCCACCTGAGGACAATCTCCGGAGGAAGGGGTCGAGGGAGAAGACATACAGCAGGGGGCTCAAAGGGCACCCCTGCCGCACCCCCGAGGTGACACCAAACGGCCGTCCGAGCCACCCGTTAATAAACGGGAAGCTCACCCCCCCCTCGGTACAGCGCCTGCACGACGAAGAGGAAACCTGCGGGGAGGCCGAAGTGCTGGAGCACCACCCACAGGTACCGGTGACTGACTCGATCGAAGGCTTTGGACTGATCCAAGGAGACCAACCAGTGGTCCCGTTGGAGCGACCGGCCTCTCTCCACCACCTCCCGGACTGTGGCGACAGCGTCCAGAACCCCTCTCCCCCGAACGGAACAATACTGGGAAGGGGACAGCAAAACGCCCGACACCTCCACCACTCGGTTGGCCAAACACTTGGCCAGGATCTTCCGGTCCGCGTTCAGAAGAGAGAGCGGCCGCCAAAAGTCCAAGGAGCTATCGTCCTTCCCCTTGGAGAGCAGCAGCAGGACAGACTCGCGAAATGACTGCGGGAGAAACCCCGTATCCATGATCTCCTGAAACAGGGAGGTCAGGAAGGGGGCCAGCTGGGCGATGAAGGTGCGATAGAACTCCACAGGGAGCCCATCGCGCCCAGGCACCTTCCCCAACGGCATGGCACGAATCGCCCTCTCCACCTCCACCTGCTGAATCGGAGCAGCAAGTGCATCAACCTGTGCCTGAACCACAGCCGAATACACCGGGGGAAGGCCCAAGTACTCTCGGATATGGGTGAGGTCCACGGGGCGATCCCCAAACAGGTCCGAGAAGTATTCCCCCACCATCCGCAAAAGGTCCTCCTGGGAGGTATGAATGGTACCGTCCTCTCCCCGCAGGGCCATGACCTCCCGACGCCGAACCCTCTCCTTGCAAGTCAAGAAAGGGTCTGGAGTGCCGACCCCACCGGCCGCCCCCTCAAAGCAGAGGGAGGCATGGCGATCATAAAGCAGGCCACGGAGCTGGACGCGTACCTCTTCCACCTCCTCCCACGCTGCCCCTCGGGATACCAAACGATCCAGCGACCTCCGGAGGACAGTGTAGGTGAGGTAGCGGGATCGAGCCATGGAGGTACCCCGGGAACGGAAGAGTTGGCAGGCACGCGTCTTCACCTCGTCCCACCAGGCGCCACGGGAAGGAAAAACACCCAGTAGGGTTTCCTGGTCTGCGAGAAATGCCAAGAACTCCTGGACCACCTCTGATGTTGCCAACAACTGCACATTCAGTCTCCACAGGCCAGGACCCCTGCTGAGCTCCTCATGGTTAGCCAGGAAGGACACGGAGAGGACGCAGTGGTCCGAAAAGTCAACCGCCTGCAACTGTGGAGGGGAACACTCTACCCGGGCACTCACATATATCCGATTGATACGACTCCTGCAGGTCCCATGATAGTAGGTGAACCCCGGCGACCGTGGAAAGGCCCGGTGGAAAACATCCACCAGGTCAGCCGTCCGGGTCATCTCGGCCAAAAAGAGGCCCTCGTAACTGGGTGGGCGACGATCCCCCCCTCGGTCCTGCAAAAAGGTGGTGGTGTTGAAATCCCCGGCAAGGACCACCAAACGGGAGGTGTGTAAGTAGGGGCGGATGACCCCAAACAGGGTCTTCCACGCCAACTTAGACTGGGGACCGTAGACCACCACGAAACGAAACCGATGAGGCCCGCAGTAGCCGTCTAAGAGCAAACACTGGCCCTGCTCCAGTTCCCACACGTACTGCACCTGAAATCGGTTAGACGTGAACAAAACCGCCACTCCTGCGTAGGGCTGTGCCGCAAGCGACCAGTATGAAGGGCCCCACCTCCACTCCCGCTTTGCCCGATGAAGGCTAGCGAGCGAGGTGAGCCTGGTCTCCTGCAAGAAAATGACATCCAGCCCACTCGTGGAAAGAAAATCATAGGCCGTAGCCCGCGCCTGGTCTGAGAAAATGTTGGCCACGTTGATCGTGGCGCACGAGAACGCAGGAGTGCACGCCATGCCTAGTTCGTGTGCAGTGACCCTTTCCTCCTCTTCTCACCATACCCGGGATCCCCGGAATCCCGCTTGCAGGATAAGCCCGTGAGCTGGAGCAACTCCTCACAGTCCACGTCGACCACCTCGAGGATCTCTTCCCCCTCCTGCTCGACCCTGTCACCCCACGAGGTGCTGGTGCCCCTGAGACCACCAGGCAAAGCTGTCGCAGGGGCCAACCCAGTTCCCATGGGGCGAGGGGGCACGGACAGGTCAGGGGTCGGAGGAATGATCTCCTCCGTGGGGTCCACCACCGGTGCCTCCCCCCCCTCCCTGGACAAAGACTGAGACAACGTACTAGTGCCCACCCCCGCGGGGGAGGCCGGGACGGCCGGGTCAACAGGGGGCTCCTGTGAAGGCCCATCACCCAACCGCGGGGGCAAAGACCCATCCTCCCTCACCCGTCGGGCGCCAGTATCCCCCTTGTTTGGAGGACCCTGACCGCGGCGCGCCTTCGTTACTTTGGAAGGCCGCCGCTGAGGAAGAGGGGCCGCCCCCGCCGCTAACCGCTCCGAGCGCCGCACAGGAAGCCCTGCCTCCACAGGCAAGCCCTCATCCGCCTCAGCCGCATCAGCAGCCAAAAAGACGACGAAACGGTTGATGTCCAACACGGGCTCTGCATCCAGCAACGGGGATGTCTCCCGTTTCTTCCTTTTGGACTTGCCACCCTTGGAAGGGACCGTAGTCCATTCCTCAGGTGGCACCACCCGCAACTCACTATCCTGTCGTGATACATTAACCTCCACCACATCAACCCTCTCCTCCTTCCTACCCGAATCCCCTCCCCCTGGTGGCTCCCTCGGCTCGATGGACTCCTCCACCCTAGGGCCCTCGGACTCCTCTTGAGGGAGAGGGGCCTCCACAACCTCCTCCCGCACAGGAGCCCGAGGTGGAGTGACGGCATCCCCCCCCGGTCCATTGTGTGATGCGGAGGGGCAGCGGGCGAAGGGGTGGCCCAACTCCCCGCAAAGGTTACACCGAATAAGCAAACACCCGGCCGAGGCGTGACCCCGTCCACCACAACGGGTGCAGACCTGCTCGGGACAGTTCATGCTCAAATGGCGGAATGAGCCACAGCGGTGACACTCGCGGGGTTGCCCGGGGTAATAGCACAAGATGCGATCCCGACCGAGAAAACCAGCCGAGGGCACGTGCTGCACCACGTTTCCTACCTCACGCAAACGGATCCTACCCTTCCACGACCCGTCCCACACCCCTAGGGGCCCAGCGCCCTTAACCAGGGGTGCGAGGAGCACCGCATGGCGCGACAACCAAAACTGGATGTCCTGCCCTGGGAGCGACTCATTCCAGGATAGGATGGTCACAGGTACCGTCCCTTGGCGAGAGATAGGCACAACACGAAAGTCGGCCCACCCGCCCGGCCCCCACTGCTGGCTGGTATCGGTCCCAAAAAAATCTCCAGCCCCCGTCTCAACATGAAACTAACATCATATTCAATGGTGTTGTTCATGTGGATGAAGGCATAGAGATCTCCCGGGAGAAACCCCAGCCCAAGGACCATCCTCAAGACCTGTTCCCTGGCTGGAGGGGGCCCCTCCCCAGCCCACCGGATCTGCGCCACGTTGCATCGTCTGACCTCACCCCCTACCCCTCGGAAACCTCCCCCACCTCCTCCCCCTCCTACGGGACCATTCCCCTGGGAACCCCCCTCCCCCCAGCCCCACCCGATGCCCCTGGAGTGGTGCCCGACCCCCTTAGAGCCTCCGCAAAGGTACGGGGGGGGGAGCCGACCTCCCGGCTCCCAACCCCTGCCCTCCTTGATCTTCCCCTGCTGCCACCTGCGGGGGATCCTGCTGCTGGTCTGCAGGATCCACAATCTCCGCACATGGGATGACCTGAGAACTGGGCCAGGTCAGTTCTACCAACACTGAATCAGGGATGCTATCCCCTCCGGATCCCTGGGTGCCACCGAGAACCCCCGGATCACCCCCTGCTGCCACCTCCAGCTGCCGAAAGGCAGAAAAGGCCTCGGGAGGGCCTGTCGGGGTTTCCAAGGCTAATTGAAGGGCAAAGCCCCCTCACCCCTCCGTCCCGTGTTCCTGACCCAGCGCAAGGCTCCTGGGTCTCGGCCACCACTACCGGGGACGGACCCCGCTCCCCTCCTTTCCCGGGATCCAGGGGGACCACCCCATCCTCAAACCCCACCGGGAAGGGACCCTTCCCCCTATCAGGACCAACCACTCCCTCCTTCCCCCCTACAGAACCAGTCGTCCGCTCCCCCTTTCCCTCCGCCAGACCCTCCATCGGCCCACCGTCCGCTACCCCCTGTACGGCTACCGACAACAAGGCAGGACCATCCCGGGACAGTAGGGCAGGTTCCCCCAGAACTAAATCCCCCAAACCTCCACCCCTCTGCCCCCCGTCACTCCCAGGTCCTACCTTATTGTCGGTGCCAGACGTGGCACAGGGGTCCGAAATCTCGTGGCCGGCAGCCAGGGCTCCAGCAGCGAGGGCGGACGCCCCCCTGCGAGCCAGGCGCTCCTCGGCCACACCAACCGTACAGACAGACACCTGTGCATCCCGCTCCATGGACACAGGTTGCAGGAACAGCCTCTGGGAGCCCTTCCTACTCCCCTCCCCCCCAGAGGCTGCAGAGACTGACATGCAGTCCTGACCCTGCTCTGTCCCCTTCTCTGTACCCTTCCGGCGCCAGACAGCCACTTCAGGACACACAAGCCGGCCGTCATTCAGCCGTCTGGGAGCCGGAAGGGCAGCTACCATCGGGGACTCCCGGCCCCCAACGCTCCCCCCACCAAAAACTGGACCCGGAACCTGAGCCACTGCTGCAACAAAGGCAGCCTGCTGTTCAGCAGACACAGAGTCTGCAGATCCCCTGCGCCGAAACAAGGGACTCAGAGGGGAAGAAACAATCCTCCGAGGAAGATCCTGCTGTACTGCTGGCTGGTAAGGAGTCACAGAATCCTCCGTGGACTTGCGACGGTGCTGCAGCTGCACGGACCCGCGATGGTATTCACACTTCCGGGTCTTCCCGGAAGTGACGTCAACCGGCTGATGGCGGCCATCTTGGACCTTCGATGGACCCGGGGGAAGCCCTGCAACCGACTCCTCCTGCAGGGAACCTCCAGCAGCTGTAGGAACTGCAGTTGTCGGACTCCGGCGGCCATCTTGGATGCAGCCGGCAGCTGTCAAGGACATGGAAACTGCCGGGAACGATGCAAACTCAGCCCCAAAACCCGGTTTTACACGTCTCCTGCCATCTACCATCCGCTCTGCCGAATCTATCGATGCGGCAGCCATCAAATGATCCCGTGGGTTTCGGCGGGTCAAGACCCCGCCCTCAAGCTCCCCAAGGGCACTGAATCTGGAGAACACGTCAGGTTAGTGCTGGGAAGGGCCATCACAGCATTCACAGAAGCCTTATCCGATGATTCAGCTCTAGCAGGAGCCTGCAGGTAAGACATCCTGGGGTTTTTGGCACTAGACAAGACAGGCAAAGATGATACTCCCCTATCCATTCCACCCGGATAAGGCAAGGAGGGAGAATAGAACCTTTGGCGATCTACCGGCCGACCAACCACCGGGGGCCCCCCCCTGGACTGCACCTATAACCATAATCCCACCTCTCATAATTGGAATATATCTCCGCGAGGGACCCACAACCCTGTTGTTTGAGGTATACAAGTTCCTGGTGTTTGCCCTTCAAGGCCCGCTTCACCCCCTTTCGATAGGTGGAATAGGCCACCCATTCCTCCCCGGGAATGGTGGCCTGCAGGCTCTCCAGGTGGGAGAGCTGGGCTTGCAGCTGGGCCGCCTCCTCCTCGAGACCCCGAAGCCGCCGCACCGCCGCCACAATTGCATCAGGGGCCCTAGCTGGCTGCTGGTAGGAAGGCAGGCCCGACCCCCGTCCTCATCCTCACTGGAGGAGGTAGAGGCCTCCTCCAGGACCCGAGGCGGAGGGGGGAACCCACCTCCTTCAGTACTACACTCCACGGTCCTCCAGGGTCTCCCCAGGGCCTCTCCCCGCTGCCACCCAGCCTCCACACCTTGCCTGGGGAGGAGACAGGAGCCTCCTCCCTGGGGTAGCGGGCCCATACCTCCATACCTGTGGGTCCCTCGGTCCTGGCCAAGTGCAGTCCTACCTGGGGAGTCCCCCTCCCGGGGCTCCAGCTGTTCCAGGCTGCCGGTTCCTCCATCCAGTGTTAGAAGAGGAGGCCCACCAGGCTTGGTAGGCCTCTGGGCCTGGGCCTCTCCTGCTGGAGGTGGCCCAGGGCCTGACATCCAGACACAGGTAGTGAGCAGGAACTCCTCCCTAGCAGGAGCTCTCCAGAGCAGGTCCTCTCACCACGACAGCTGAAACAGGAAGTGGGCGGAGCTGCCACTCGTGGGGCTGCATAATCCTGCTCAACCTGTCAGCCAGGTAGTTTTCCTGGCCAGGGAGGTACACAGCCTTGAGGAGCATGTTGTGCTTGAGGGCAAACAAGCAAAGGTCCTGTGCTTCCTGGCAAAGGAGCCTGGACCCAGTTCCGCCCTGTTTGTTTCACATAAAACATGGCTACCTGGTTGTCTGTTTGAACTAGGACAGACTGATGAGCCAGGGCTGGAGAGAAAGTCTTGAGGGCCAACCGAATAGCCCTGAGTTCCAGGAGATTGATTTGCTGTGCGGCTTCCCAGGGAGACCACAGGCCCTGGGTGCATTTGCCTAGATAATGAGCTCCCCAGCCCTGCAAAGAGGCGTCCGTGGTCAACACCACTGTGAATCCAGGAATCTGAAAAGGCACCCCTTGCAGCAGATTGGGTGGATGTAGCCACCAGCTGAGGGACTTCAGAAATTGTCTGGACACCCTTATCCTGTCTCTGAGGCTGCCTGTGGCCTGTGACCTCTGAGTCCGAAGACACCACTGTGCAGGCCTCATATGGAGCCTGGCATTGGGGGTCACATGTACTGTCGAAGCCATGTGGCCTAGAAGCCTCAGGCAGAGTCTGGCGGAGACCAGTGACATGCTGAGAAACTGGCTTGCCAAGTTTATCAGTCTTTGGGCTCTGTCTTCTGGCAAGAATGCCTTTGCCAGCAGAGAGTCCAACCTTGCCCCTATGAACTCCAAGTTTTTGGGATGGGAGCAAAGTGGACTTTGCGAAAGTTTATGACAAACCCCAGGCTTTGAAGAAGAGCAATAGTTCTAAGGGTGGATTGTCTGGCCTCCTGGCACGTCTGACCCCTGATGAGCCAGTCGTCCAGATAGGGGAAGACAAAGATACCCTGATTCCTCAGGTAGGCCGCCACTACTGCCAGGCATTTGGTAAAGACCCTGGAAGCGGAGGTTAGGCCAAAAGGTAGTACTCTGTACTGATAATGGTTTCCTCCCACAATGAACCTGAGGTACTTTCTGTGGTCTGGATGAATGAGGATGTGAGTATACGCATCCTTTAGATCTAAGGAGCATAGTCAATCTCCCTGCTGGAGGTAGGGCAGAAGGGTTCCAAGAGTAAGCATCTTGAACTTTTCCTTCTCCAAGAACTTGTTGAGGTTTCGGAGATCTAGAATAGGTTGAAGGCCTCCGGTTCTTTTGGGTACCAGGAAATACCTGGAGTAGAACCCTCGGTTTTCTAAGTGGGGAGGCACAGGCTCCACTGCTCTGTCCACCAACAGACCTTGTAGCTCCTGAAGGAGAAGATCTGTGTACAGGAGAGGCCTTGGAGGCTCCCCTGGAAAGTATGGAGGAGGCAGTTGTTGGAAGTGTAGCAGATAGCCCCTGTGGACTATTCTTAACACCCAACTGTCTCCAGTGATGAGTGGCCACTTGTGGGCAAACAGAGCGAGGCGACCTCCTGTGCAGGGTTTGGAGAGCAGGGACGGAGAGGCTATGCCTAAGGAGTCAAAAACCCCACCCTGCTGAGTGGGAGCAAGGCCGGAGGCTTGGGGGTCCTCTGCCTACGGGGCCCATTACCCTGCCCCTTGGCTTGCTGACCCTGAGGGGCAGCTTGGGCAGCCTGATATTGTGGGTACTGTTTGTAGGCAGTGCCCTTCTTTGGGTAAAAGGACTTTTTACCCGAGCTCTTCTTCTTATGAGAAGGGGCAGAAGTCTTTCTAGACAGCCTTGTCCGTGTGAGGTGCTCGGTCTCGAGCTGTGCGGCCTTCTCGGTCATGGGCTTTCCAAAAAGGTTCTCACCTCGGCAAGGGACATCGACCAACTTGTCCTGAACCCATGGCTCGAGGTCCGATGACTGCAGCCATGCCTGGCATCGAGCCGCGATGCCGGCTGCCGCAACACGGGCTGAAGCCTCGAAGCCATCGTAGGCAGCGCGGGACATAAACTTAGAGCATTCCCGGATCCCCGAGGACAAGGACTTAAACCTCTGCAAGGGTTCCCGGGAGAGACCAGCAGAGAACCCGGCAAGCTCCTTTGGCCAGGTCTCGCAAGTACATGCCCATGTACAGCTGGTAAGACTGGACACAAAAATCAATGGCCCTTGTGTTTGAACGATCACTCAATAGTTACAAAAAATATTTTTTCGTTCACTAGCACAGTGTTCTGGATTGGAATATTCAAACGAAAGTTTTCAAAAAATAATATATCTAATTATGACTTCCACTGAGGTCTCAGTTCGGCAATGGCAAAGCCTCATAGACTCACGTCGTAATAAGGCTGATTGCGTGATCACATCAATGACCTCAATGAAATTAAAAACATAACCCTATTCCACAACGATATATTTCACTAGAAGAGTGCACTTTTGCAAATTATCAAACTCAGCATTAAAATAAAATATCTGTGACAAAAACTTCCCCCAGTGAAAAGGGTGCAAGCAAGCATCGAGCCCTGGAAGCACTTTCTACCAAAACCATCTAGGTTTCGGGCCTCCCTGCCAGGGGGCACCGCAGAGTGCATCTTCTGACTTTTCAGGTGATGCATGGCCGATTCCACCACCATGGAATGGTGTGGTAGCTGCGCCTTCTTAAAGCCAGGACTCTTACGGAGTAGATAGATCGATTCGACCTGCTTGCTTAATACCGGCGCCGAGGCCGGTGCCTCCCACATCCGGAAGAGGAGCCGTTCCAGCATCGAAGGAACCGGAACAGTAAAGGCCGCCGTCGGAGGAGAGTCTTACTGTAGGGCCTCGTGATCCTCGGCGCGAGTCTCCACCTCGGTGTCCACAGGGATAGCCAACACAGTGGCCATATCCCGAACGAACTCAGAGAACCGGGTATCCTCCGGGGGGGATCTACTCCGGGGCTCAGACTGTGGTGAGTCCGAGGGGATGCACCGAGTCTTGAAGGTGTCGGGGGACTCCTTGTCCTCCGTCTCCCAGGCAGACTCGTCCGATGAGGAATCGGGGTCCGACCACGCGGGGCCTGTGAGCACCCACCCCAACGCCGAAGGCACCGGCATCAACGCCCTCGGTCCCGAATGGGAGGTCGAGGGAGACCGCGACCGAGGTCGACTTCGAGCCTTTATGGTCTCGAGTATCGGCTCGGTCTCCGGGGTCGACTTCGACGTCCCGGTGGTCGGGGCAGATGCGCCAGACAGGCTGGCCATCAGTGCCTGCTGCTGTTCCATGAAGGCAGACAGTCTGCTCTCCAAGGCTGTCAGCCTGAGACCCAGCTCAGGAGACTCAGCAGCCCCCGACTTGGGCCCCGGTGGCGCCGGGCCCGACGTCGGCTCTCTGGGAGGAGAGTCCACGAGGACTTCAGGTCTTACGTGTCCAGCAGACTCCGGCTTCAGTCATGGAAGTTTGGTAGGCTTCTCCTGTTACACAGGGCCGGGGCTACGGTCAGGGATCTGAGTCCTAGCTCTCGAGGAGCCTGGGACCTCTTCCAACGACGCCCTCTCGATCCCCTTCTTCCTCTTGCATTCCCGGTCGTGGGACCCCCTGTCCGAGTAGCCCCGACGGTGCTCGGGGTCCAATTCCCACATATGTCGAGGACTCAGACGAGGTCCGGGCCCGGCCGGAGGCCGAGTCACAGAAAAGCCTTTCCTTTTGGTGCTGACGACTTCGAAGCGCCTTGGAAGACATTTTTCCACATGGTCCACACGTCTTAGGATCGTGGTCAGAACCGAGGCACCGAAAGCAGCAGTCGTGTGTGTCGGTGAGAGACATTAGCTTGTTGCACTGATCACACTTTTCGAACCCACTGGAAGACATCGGGGAAAAAAAGAGTCCCCGCGAGGTCAAAGGACCGGCCTTCCAGGGAAACAGAAAAAAAGGGCGCGAACGCCAGTCACAAAGGGCAAAAACCAAAAAAAGAAGATTGGGCTCGATACCGGTGTACCTAACCCGGCGGGAGGGGAACCGACGTCGAACCGGAGAAAAAATAGCGAAGGAATCGCAAAAAAAATCTAAGTATTTCCTAGGAGGACTAGGACACACGTCCGGTGGGCTTCACGGAAAAAGAGAGACTGAGCAAGATGGCACCTTTAGGCGGGAAGGGAACCACGCATGCATGCCTGCATTCCCAAGGCTTTCTTGGAAAGCTGGGGAAATGCTCCGCAAGGGCTTCATCGACGTCGATGTCACCCATATGTGAGGACTGACTTCCTGCTTGGTCCTGGAGAAATGGTACCGCCACATTTTGTGCACTTTTGAAAACCTGAAGCAGGTTTTTCCATGTTAAGGAAAATGTTTTGGGGCTTAAGGCCCAAAAAAGACAGGTGCACCTGAAGAAAGGAAAAGAATGGATAAATTATTTTTTTTTTTTAAAAGAAAAGAAATAGGACTTCCGGTGACGGCATCGGGGCGAATGGCGGCATAAGACTCGGCTCTGCCGCCTAAGCCTGACAAAAAGGGGAGTTTGCACCCCTGCCCGCATGGAGTAGGATGGTGAACGTGGGAGAGCAGTAGGAGAAGAGCCCCAGGCCGAGTTACAATAGCGGCGAAGCAGCGAGCCCCTGTCGGAGAGCGCGGAAGAGGAGATCGCGTGGCAGGCTGGTGGACGGCCGCTGGAACAGCGAAGCTGAGGCCTACCCTGAGCTGAGGGGGCGGAAGGAGTGTGCAGAGCTGGAAATCGGTGCTCGGGGTGAGCAGCGACGTCCCCTGCGAGACCGCGTGCAGCGGGCCGAGGTGAGCCGGCAGATCTGAGAGGCGGCGGACCGGGAGGCTGAAACCTGAGCGGTGGAGAAGGGGGCAGGCAGCGGTGGCTGCAGAGCTGGAGAGAGGCCAGAGGACAGAGAAGCCGGTGAGGCGGCGGGAAGGCACTGCGGCTGGGATCTGAGCACCAAGCAGGGGAGAAAGTGTCGGTGGCCCCCCCCCCCCGGGTGGATTTGACACCATCCAGCCCAGCTAAGAGAGTTGAGAAGCCCTTGTGAGGGGGAAGAGAGTAGAGCAAAGAACAGCCCTACAGCAGATAGTGGGGCCCCCACCAGCAGCTTCGATAAACGGCTGAGAGGCAGAGGAGAGGCCCCTAGGGACGCAGCTCCCTAAGCTTGGGGACCCAGCATTGTACGATATCAGCATGGAAAAAAATAAAGGCTCCCTGGCGGTACGCAAGAAACTGGCTGACTTTCGCTCCCCTTACGCGGCAGTCAAAGGCGGCGGAAAAAAGAGGGGGAGAAGGAGAGCCGAACACAGGAGGGAGAGCCCACAGACCGGGGAGAGGGGCTGGATTGCGGAGCTAGCCCAGGGGATATCTCTCACCTGAAAACCTGGCTTATGGAAATGAAGGAAGAGATTAAAACGGAATAAGCGGGGTGAAGCACGAACTCAAAGAGTCCATACAATCCCTGAGACGAGATATTGTGGACATTGGAAATAGAGTCGAGGAGATGGAGACTCAGCTGGAGCAACAAGGGGAGGAACTGGCGGATTTACAAAAGCGCGGGGGTGCACTCCAGCAAGCCCAGGAGGAACAGCAGATGAAGCTGGAGGACCTGGAAGACCGGTCAAGGAGATGTAACCTACGGATCCGGGGACTCCCAGAGGAACCTCAGTACCGCAACTGCGAAGAAGTCTTGCTAAAAATTTTCAAATCCCTGCTGTTAGCTACAGATCCGCAGGGAGAGCTGCTGATCGATTCATCGCACATTGAGCGAGCCCACCGAGGCCTGGGCCCGATACGCGATAATAAACCCAGGGACATTGTTGTGTGCTTTAGCTCTTTCAAGATTAAGGAAGGACTGCTTCGAGCGGCAAGGAAAGCGCGCCAGATAGTTTGGGAGGAACACCATCTGGAGCTCTTCCAAGATCTCTCTGCAGGAACCCTACAACGCCGACGGCACCTCAAGGAGGTGACCGCGTATTTGCGCAAAGAGGA
Source organism: Ichthyophis bannanicus (assembly GCA_033557465.1). NCBI lineage: Eukaryota > Metazoa > Chordata > Amphibia > Gymnophiona > Ichthyophiidae > Ichthyophis > Ichthyophis bannanicus. Next base: position 742,122,556 of record CM066031.1, on the reverse strand, counting down.
TGTACGATACAAGTGGCTGTTTCCATTTGGGCTGTTGATCACCTGCAAGGGGAAGTCAAGGCGGGTGCAGAACAGGGAGGAGGCCTGGACTGTACTTAGAGACTTTGGCCTACCCAACATACCGGAAGGGGGAAGCCCACAGACAAGAGCACCGGCGGATGCTGTGAAGTCCTTCAGTCCACAGAGGAAAGCACAGAGATGGCACCGAGTTCCAATGTCAGGGAGTAGAGCGGCGCGCTTGAATAGAGAGAGCCCCGGAATACCAGCAGAGGAGAAAGGCGATGGCTGAATGAATGGACTCTGAGTTACCAAAGATGTATCAGTATGTTTTCTTAGTAATAGTAGAACTGGGTTACAGAAGGGGGGGGGAGATGAAGTTATTATCTGCTGGAGGGGGGAGGGAGGGGTTCGACTATAGGGAGGAGGAGGGAAGGAGGGCGGTGGGGAGGACGGAGGTAGAGGTTCGGAAGGGGAGATGAAGGGGCTTTGGGTGTTGAGTTGGTATAGGGGGGAGGGGGAAGGGCAGACAGAGTCAGGCAAGGCCCGATTACTGGTCACCTCTATGGAAGACTATCCTCTCTTAAGGAGAGGGGAGAGGGTTGGGGGGGAGGGAGTGGGGAGGGGGGCTGGGGGTTATAGGCTAGAGGGAGGGAAGAGGGGGGTGTGGGAGAATGGGTGAGCTTAAACTAGTCACATTAAATGTGAAGGGGCTTAACTCACCGCTTAAGCGACGCAAATTGTACACAGAGTTAGCCCGCCAGAAGGCGGCAATAGTTATGCTTCAAGAAACGCACTTGACACGGGCAACAGAGCATCTGGTCAAGCCCAAAGGCTATGGGGTGTGTATTCAGGCTTCAAATACCGTGGAAAAGAAGAAGGGAGGGGTTGCTATACTCTTTGCATCTCGATTAAAGCTGCAGGTGCAGACGGTGGTAAGGGATGCGGAGGGGAGGTATGTGTTGGTGCGAGTGAAGGTGGGGAGTGTATGGTACTGTGTAGTGAATGTGTATGCACCGACTGGAGCACAACGAGAATTCTGGACAAAACTGAACGAGGAGGTGGGGAAGCAGGGGGATGGTATCCTTATATGTGGGGGGGATTTTAACCTTACATGGAACCCCACCCGGGATGCTACAGGGAAACGGGAGGGAAAGAGGGGGGATAGAAAGAGATATCGTAGCTTCGTGATGCAGCACTGCCTAGTGGACGCGTGGCGACTGCAGCATCCTGGGAGGAGACAGTTTTCTTACTATTCGCCAGTACATGGGTCCTACTCACGTATCGATGCCATTTGGGTCTCGAAGGAGGTGGGGGAACGATTACAGGGGCGGAAATGGAGTCCATTACCTGGTCAGATCACGCCCCGGTAGTGGTGAGCTTGCAAGTGGTAGAAGAAGGGACGGGGGTGAGGTTCTGGAGACTCAATGAGTCACTGCTGGAGGATGTGAGGGTCCAAGAGGATGTAGAGAGGGGGACCCGGGAATATTTCAGGCTTAACGCTAATGGAGAGGTTGCATGGGGAGGTATATGGGATGGGTACAAGGCGGTGATACGAGGCGTATTGCTCAAATGGGGGGCGCGGAAAAGCGCGGAAAAAGAGGGAGAGGGAGGATAGAGAACGGCTCTTGAGGGAACGGCTGTTGGAGCTGGAAGAATTGGATGGGAAAGAGAGGGGAGATACATATAGGGGACGGGTGTTGCTAGCGAGAGCGCAACTCAATGAATTGCAGGCGGAAAAGATACGTCATCGGATGCAGCTTCTGAGGCAGGAGGTATTTGAAGGGGGGAATAAGGCTGGGAGGTATCTAGCGCAGAAGCTGAAGCAGCAGAAGCTTCGCTCTCATATATTAGGGGTTCGAAGGAAGGGCGGGGAATTGGTTACTAAAGATGGGGAGATTAGGGATGTTTTTAAGGAATACTATCAGGAGCTGTATAAAGCAAGGGACCTGCCACAGGTGGGGAGGGTGGGAATCTACCTTGACTCCATAGACTTGCCTACGTTGAGAGAGTGCGAACAGGAGGAAATTAACAAACCCATTCGGGCAGACGAAGTAGGGAGGGCAATCAAGCAGTTGAAATTAGAGAAAGCCCCAGGGTTGGATGGTCTGTCTGCCAGATTCTACAGGAAGTTCGGAGACCTGTTAATTGGGCCTCTAGTGAACGTATTTAACCAACCACGGGTGGGTGGGAACTTAGCGGACACAATGGGGTGGGCGGGTATAACAGTAATTCACAAGGAGGGAAAGGATCCGAAGGAGTGTGCCTCTTATAGGCCTATCTCCCTACTTAACCTGGATGCCAAGCTTTTAGCTAAGATTCTCACCACGCGCCTCAATAAAGTGATTGGAACATTGATACACCACGATCAGGCGGGCTTTATTCCTGGTAGACAGGTTGCGGATAATATCCAAAAGATTTTAAACATTATCTGGGCAAGCGAGCGGAGAAAGGACGAGGCGCTCCTGCTCTCGTTGGATGCGGAGAAGGCCTTCGATCAGGTGTCTTGGCCTTTTCTATTCCAGGTGCTGGAGAAGGTGGGGCTGGGGGGCGAGTTTCTTGCTTGGGTGAAGGCGCTATATGCGCATCCAAAAGCATGTGTGAGGGTGAATGGGGCCCACTCGCAGTTTTTTGATCAAGGGAGGGGAACAAGGCAGGGATGCCCATTATCTCCGCTACTGTTTGCGATAGCAGTAGAGCCCTTGGCGCAGAGGATTAGAGAACGGGCGGATATATCTGGCATAAGAGTGGGGCAGAGTGACTATAAAATTTCCCTGTTCGCGGACGATATAATTCTAAGTATGGCAAGACCACAGGTCGGCCTCCCCATAGCTATGTGGGAACTGGAAGAATATGGTAAAGTGTCAGGGTTTACCATCAACTGGAACAAATCGGAAATCCTGAATTTGGCAGTCCCCAGCGAGGTAGTTACTGTACTGGCAAAGAAATATCCTTTCAAATGGGCGCGAGACAGTATCAGGTACCTTGGCATATGGATTAGCAATAACATTGATGAGCTATATAACTTGAACTATCGGAGGGTTCTGGGGAAGATAGAGGGCTGGTTGGATGGGTGGGGAAGGGGATACCTATCGTGGTTCGGGCGCATTGCAACGGTTAAAATGATGCTTGTGCCCAGACTGTTGTTTTTGTTCCAGACGCTCCCGATATGGGTTCCGCCGACAACTTTGAAAAGGATACAACGGTTAGTTAACAGGTTCATATGGGTGCAGAAGCGCCCGAGGGTAGCACTGCGAGTATTGCAACGGACAAAAGAAGAGGGGGGGCTGGGGGTACCTAATATCTGCAAATATTACGAGGCAGCGCAACTAAAAACGATTTATGACTGGCAAAGAGGAACATTGAAATCTTGGGTTCAAATGGAGCACGAGTTGGTGGGGGGGGGGGGTGGAACTTGACCGGGTGATTTGGAGGGGGGCTAAGGGTCTTGACACACAGGCACTAAACCCCATGGTGGCGACTAGTTTGAAAATCTGGAAACGCAACAAGCCTCAGCTTGTTCCCGATAAAGGCTACATGCAGGGGATGCCTATCGCGGCCTGTTTCGAGCGGGGACAGGGCCCAGATGAGCTACTTTTACGTAGATGGGCACAAAATGGGCTGGAGTACATTCACCAAGTTATACACCCTCAGGGAATGCATCCGTTTGAGGGCATTAAGGATCTCTATAAGCTGAAAGAGAGTGATCATTTTGCCTATATACAATTAAGTTACTTTGTAAGGCAACCGAAGATATGGAAAGATCTCTGGGAAAATAGAGGCTGGTTTGAGGCTCTGTGCTCGGGCCAGATGGGTCAAAAGGGGGTTTTGTCCAGAATTTATCGAGGCCTAATAGGGACTGGTGTATGCAAGTTACGCTATATGCTGCAATGGGAGGAGGATTTGGGGGTATGTTGGACAGTAGAGGCTTGGGAGAAGATACTCCACACGATTGCTACTGTGTCCATAGCCACGCAAATTAAAGAAAATGCATATAAAGTATTATACAGATGGTATTGGACGCCAGTACGTCAATATCGAGCGGGGAGGGGAAGGGATGCCCTATGCTGGCGGGGGTGTGCGGAAAGAGGGGACTGGATGCACATGTGGTGGAAGTGTGATAAGTTACAGGGGTACTGGGAGCAGGTAATTGCGGTGATACATGGCATGACCGGGCATAGTTTGCATGGAAGACCGGAGGCATGCCTGTTGCATCAACTGGATGATGATCTTTCGAGACGGGAGGAGGGGGTACTGTATCATTGTATTGCTGTAGCCCGTTGCGAGATCGCACAGCACTGGGGGGGACAGAGTATGCCACAATTGGCGGGATTTGTGCGAAGAGTGGCTGAGGTGAGCCTGATGTATAAATTAACAGAGTTGAGACGGGGGAAAGGAGGGCAAAGTGCGATATATTGGCAGGGGGTTTGGAGATGGTTGGAGGCATGGAGAGAGGGGGTGGGGGAGGGGGGGTCGGAAGGCGGAGGAGGACAACGCGTGTAGAGTTACGACTGAGATGCTTGGTGAGTGTGCAGTGGCATGTAGACTATAGGGGGTGCAGAAGGGGAGCTGGGGGGGGAGAAAGGCGGGGGAGGGATAGGTTATCATATGGTGGGGGGTAGTGGGGGATTGCTGGGGGGGAGGGGGGGAACTTTAGTGTAGTATATTTGCATTGTACTACGAGTTTTTTAGGCATAATACCCAGGTTGAGGTTTGCTTTTAGATTCTAATGTGTGCACGCTGTTTTTTCTTTCAAATGGTTTGTATTTCTATCGTATAATTTCAATAAAAACAAAAATAAAAAAAAAAAAAAGAAAAGAAATACCGGCGGTACCGGTAGAGCGTCGGGGAAGGCAGACGGCAACCACAAAAAAGAAATAAGGAAATTCTTCTACGGTGACAGAAACACGACCTGCTGGCTCCGCGGAAAAAGAACTGGAGAGAGGCAGTTGGGAAAGGTGGGAAGGCAGCATGCAGGCGCTGTGAGATGCTCCCAAAAGCTTTCTGATTGGACGCTGGGGAGCGTTGCCACGCAGGCTCTGTCGGTACCGACAATACCCCATATGTGATGACTAGATTCCTGCTTGTTCCTGGAGATAAGGCCAAAGCCCTTTTGCAGTCAAAGTATGAAGAATCCTTGCTGAATTTGAGGCGTGAGACCTTGAGAAGAATACAGGAAGGTAAACCGCTTTGTTTAAATGAAAAGGTGACATCACCTTTGGCATAAAGTGTGGATGAGTCCTAAGGACTACCTTATCATGATGGAACCTTGTATAAGGAGGATCAGCCACCAACGCTTGCAATTCACTGATGCGACGTGCTGATGTGATTGCAATAAGAAAGATGACCTTCCAGGAAAGGAATTTCAAAGAAGTAGTGGCTAATGGTTCAAAAGGCGGTTTCATGAGCTGCCCAAGAACCAGATTTAAGTCCCATGCCACCGGTGGTGGCTTAATGGGAGGCTCAGTTAAAAGGCGGCCTCTCATAAATCTCGCTATGAGAGGATGAGAGGAAATAGGTTGTCCATTTAGAGGCTTGAAAGAAGATGCAATAGCACTCAAATGAACTCTCACTGAATTGGTCTTAAGCCCTGCATTTGATAAATGAAGGAGATACTCCAGTAATAATTCCAGATGTATTGTAAGAGGGTTAAGACCCTTCTGCGAGCACCATATGGTAAACCTTTTCCAATTAAATGCATTAGAGCGTCTTGTGGAAGGCTTTCAGGAAGCATAAAGGATATCCTTTATCTGCTGGAAAAGCTTAAGACCATGGAGTTCTAGGCTTTCAGCAACCAGGCCCTGAGATGCAGAGACTGGGGATTGGGAAGCCACAGCATCCCATCCTATTGAGAAAGGAGATTTGGAGCAGATCCTAACTCCAGAGGCGGAGCTTGAGAGAAAATTAGGAGCAGAGGGTACCACATTTGCCGTGGTGAATGTGGAGCTATGAGAATCATATGACCTCTGTCTCTCTGAAGCTTGAACAGGGTTTGGGGAATTAGGGGAATGGGTGGAAAGGCATACAGGAAGTCCTGACCCCAATGGAGGAGGAAAGCATCCCTGGCCTGACATCCCTGAGCCGGAATTCTGGAACAGAACCGGGGAAGTTTGGCATTCAGCAGACTTGGAAAAAGGTCTATGTAGGGGGTTCCCCAAATTTGAAAAATTTTGGCCACCTGGTCTGCATGGAGAGACCATTCGTGTGGAAGCAGAACTCGACTGAGTCTGTCTGCCCAAGAATTTTGAATGCCTGGAAGATACACCGCAAGGAGATGAATCTGATGTTCTCTGGCGAGGGCCCATAGTCGCAAAGCTTCGATGCAGCACGACAGAGAGCCTCTTCTGCCCTGCTTGTTCAAATAGAACATAGGTACTTGATTGTCAGTTTGAATTAGGACTCTCTTGTAGCTGAGCTGGGTGTGGAATACTCAAAGAGCAAGGAATATTGCTCTGAGTTCTAGACTTATGTGTAGATAGGCCTCCTGAGGAGTCCAGCTACCCTGGGTAGAGAGGCCTTGCAGGTGAGCTCCCAACCCACCTGTGAAGCATCTGTTGTTAGAGTGGCCTGGGGTGGGGGTTGCTGAAAAGTAGACCCCACCAAAGGGTTTTGGGGTGATAGCCACCACTGGAGGGACAAAATAAGGCGACCTGAGTTTGCTATTTTGTCTGACAGGCAACCTGATGCCTGAGTCCACTGATTGGATAACGTCCACTGGGCTGCCCTCATATGGAGGCGAGCATAAGGAACCACATGCACGGTGGATGCCATGTGGTCTAGCAACTGTAACATTTCCCGAGCAGTGAGGTGAGGTTTTAGCACTGCTTGGGAAGCTAACTGCACAATGCAAAGGCAGCGGGGCTGTGGAAGGTAGGCCCTTGTCTGTCGGGTATCCAGCAGAGCTCCTATAAACTCTAGGGACTGAATGGGTGAAAGGTTGGATTTTGTGAAGTTTATGACAAGTCCCAAATACTGAAGGATGCACATTGTGCAAGAGAGGGCAACCCTGGCCTCTGGCTATGAAGGAGCTCGAATGAGCCAGTCATCTAAATAAGGGTAGACGAATATTCCCAAGGTGCAGAGAAAAGCTGCCACCACAGCCATGCATTTTGTGAACACCCTTGGTGCATAGGCCAGGCCAAAGGGAAGAACCCTGTATTGGTAGTGCTTCCCTTGAAACAGAAAGCAAAGGAACTTTCGATGAGTTGGATGGATGAGAACATGAGTGTATGCACCCTTGAGATCTAGAGAACAAAGCCAATCCTGATTCTGAAGGTATGGCAGCAGAGTTCCTAGAGAAATCATTTTGAATTTCTCTTTGAACAGAAATTTGTTCAATTCTCTGAGGTCTAAAATGGGTGTGTGTCCTCCTGTTTTCTTTGGAATAAGGAAATAGGGGGAGTAAAACCCTGCTGTTATCTGACCCCATCTGGTGGCAAAATGACAACCTTCCTGGAGTTCTCTATAAAGGAGTCAAAGCCCCTGTGGAGGCTGAGTCTGCTGAGTCGGTTGAGGCTTAGCTGCTTTTGTCTTTCTTTGCCTAGGTTGTTGCTGCTGTCCCTTTTGGGCAGACTGACCTAAACGATGCCCCTTCTGGGTATAGGAGGGATAAAACTTCTTCTTACTGAAGAATGGTTTCTTATAGGATTTATTCCTTGCAGGATCAGCTGTAGATTTAGACAATCTATCCAAAGTGATATTGTCAGCATCTATCTCATTAGCTTTTTCCTGCCAATTCTTGCCAAAGAGATTCTCTCCTGTGCAAGGAATATTCCCATGTTTATCCTGTACCTAAATTTCCAAGTCAATCCTACGTGCACCTATGGCAATGGCAGAGGTTCTGCTTATGCACTCAAAGCAGTCAAAGGCTGCACGATTCACAAACTTGGAAATATCCTGGGCATGTTTGACAAGGGCAAGGTAATCTTGCCTCTTATCATTAGGAAGGAGAGGGCTCATAAGCTCTAAATCTCCTGTGACCTCCTTAAGGAACATCCCCATATATAAGATATAGGAACTGATCCTAGCAGAAAGCATGGAAGCCTGGAAGGTTCAACGTCCAAAGGCGTCAAGAGTCCTACACTCACGTCCTGGAGGATTAGATGCATGCCTTTTTGCACTCTTTATCCTTCTCATAGCAGATTCCACCACCATGGAATGGTGTGGTAATTGAGCCTTCTGAAACCCAGGATATGGTGTCGAGTCTTCGAGAGTGAGGAGATGTGGTTAGAGGTGTTTCCCACATCCTTAACATGAGATCATGCAAGATCTCATGAATAGGTAAGGTAGCTGCCTCCTTGGGAGCTTTAGGGTATTGCAGGATTTCTAATTCCTTTACCCTAGGCTCCTTTTCAGGAGCCACTGTGATGAAAAGACCTCGGGCCACATCTCGGATAAAATCCTGAAAGGACATATCCTCTGGTGGAGACATCCTACGCTGAGGAGAAGAGGAATCCTCAGGAAGAAGTACTCTGGTATCGGCAGAGCTTTCAGAGTATTCAGACTCATCCAAGGATTCGAAGTATCTCCGATCCGGGTGATCGTACAAAGCACGGTACCGGTACCGATCGAAGTCAGCATAGGAGTGGTCCGGTACCGACTTGTCGATGCCGGATAGACACGCATGACTTGGTCCCGGTAGAATACCTGCCGATGTCGATACAGTCGGTGCCGGCACCGTAGTCAATGCTGGTACCGGTTGAATTGTCTGAAGCGGTTTCAGGGGCATCGAGGCCATGAGAAGAGCCGCCAGACTGCATTCAATAGCCAAGAATCTCTGGTCTATCAACCCTGCCGATGCTTAGGTTATCGGTACTGGATGAAGCGGCCGGTACCCCAGAGCATGGCACCAGTAGTTCTGCCGAGGTTGAAGCCTCAAGAACATCCTGGAGCCCCATTAGTGCTTTGGAAGCCAAAGCCTCCCACTGGGGCAATTTTGCCGGTGAAAGTCCCTCAAGGGCAACGCCAGAGGCATCTCGATTTCTAGAAGGAGATCTACCCTTGGAGGACCGGCTAGTTTTATGTTTAGTTACCTGAGATCCTGAGTGGAGGAGTAGCCTAGTGGTTAGAACACTGGCTTGGTAACCAAGCAACCAGGGTTCGATTCCCACTAGCACTCCTTGTGGCCTTGGGCAAGTCACTTAACCCTCCATTGCCTCGGAAGAAAGGCCTGGCAATCTACTTCCGGTGACACTGCCAAGAAAATCCAGGAGCTTCTGGGTCGCCAGGAGTCAGAACTGACTCGAAGGCACACATTGCATTTACCTGAGATCCATGGGAGGAAGACGAAGCCCTGGAAGACGTCGATGCCACGGAAGCTGCATCGGAGGGAAAAAGGGTGCTAAATTTAGCAGCTCGGTTCTGCCGGCCCCTTTTCGACATCATCCCACAGGCAACACACTCAGAAATAGAGTGGTCAGGACCTAAACATTTGAGGCACCACTCATGGGTGTCGGTGACGGAGATGGTACCGCCACACTTAGAACACTTTTTAAAACCCGAAGCGGGTTTTTCCATTTTGAAGGAAAAAGTTGGGCCTAGTGCCCAAAATGGCACATGGCACCTGAGGAGAAAATTACTGGAAACACTCCAGAAGAAAGTTTTTTTTTTAAAGAAGAAAACAAAGAACCACCGGCGGTACCGGTGTAGCGTCGAGGGAAGGTAGACGCGAACACAAAAGAGAAGAATAGAAGGGATTTTTTTTCTGCGGTGACAGGATGTGCAACCTGTCGGCTCCGCAGAAAACGAAGAACTGGAGAGGGACTGTTGGGAAAGGGGTTAAAGCAGCATGCAGGCGCTGTGGGATGCTCCCAAAAATGTTCCTATTCGATGCTGGGGAGCGCTCCCGCGCAGGCTCCGTCGGTACTGACGATACCCATATGTGAAGTCTACATTCCTGCTTGTTCCTGGAGATCATGCCCATGTATAGTTGGTATGCTTGAATGTGACGCAATAAAATGGGGCCTTGGTAGGCATTGCGGCCCAGAGCATCAAGGGCTTTCGACTCTTGGCCCGGAGGGACCAACGAGTGTGATTCCCGGCTCTACTATTTCAATGGCCGACTCCACCACCATAGAGGTGTGGGGACGTTGAGTCTTTCTAAACCACGGTCCACGCTGTACCTTGTACATAGTATCAAGGCGCTTGCTCACGATGAGGACCGAGGCGGATGCCTCCCATATGCGGAGCAGCAGCCGAGAGAGAATGGGAGGGACTGGAACAGTGAGAGATTGTCTAGGTGGGGACTCATACTGAAGAATATCTAGTTCTTCAGCTCGAGGGTCCTCCTTGGCCTGAGTGGCCAGGTTAAGAGCCCGTGCTATATCCCGGACGAACACCAGGAAGGAGGTATCCTCGGGTGGCGAGTGCCGCTGGAACGCGGGTGGGGAGGGGTCCAACGGAAGGTCCCGGTGAGTACAGGTTTCTGGGGGAGGTGTCCCCATCAGACTCCCAATCCGAGAACTAGGTCGAGGAGTCCGAGTTGGGAGATCGCCCTGTGCAGCGGCCGGGGCCCATTTGGAGCCGGAGGCCCTGGAAGATCTCGCATCTGAGGAACGGGAGGGTGAGCAAGACAGACATCGAGGACCCTCACGAGGCCCGCGGTTCTCGGGTGTTTCCTGGATGGATTTTGGTGTCCCACGCGAGGGACCTATGGTAGTGCCTGAATGGGAAGCAATGAACACAAACATTGCGTTCTAGCGCCAGCATGCGAAACTCCTACACGGGTGTGGGGCCCTGCGACACCAACCCCGGAGGCACTGGTTCAGGCGTCGAAGATGAGAGGGGGTCCCTCACCGGGACGGCCCTCAGGAGAATGGCGCCTTCGCCAGATGCCTCCATATCCATGCGGGGTACCTTGCGAGGCCGCTACTTGTCTGACTCTCAGGAATGCCGAAGAAGTAATTAGATCTTACCTGCTAATTATTGTTCCTGAAGGAACGACAGTCCAGTCCCTTTACTTCAGGGTTACGCAACCCTTCCAGCAGCTTGGAGGCTGAGCCCAACCTTTTTGGGGCGGAGCGGTATATATACCACTGGTGCCACCCACTAACTCCAGTAACCTACTGTAAAAGCAGACTTAACAAACTAAGTAATTGTCTAAAACGGAAATAAACCAACTAAAGCCAAAAGCTCCCTATACTTTTTTTTTTTTTTTTTTAAACAGGAGTAGACAGTAGGAGAGAGAGGCAAGGGAGGAGGCAGGATAACTGTTACTGCATGGGCCTTTCCTCCCGCCTGACCTACCCGCAAGGCCTGAATCCGCCCTCGGACCGCAGTCCCGCACCAGAGAAACGGCCGGAATGGCCCAACAGAGCTAGGGAGGGGAATAGGGACTGGACTGTCGTTCCTTCAGGAACAATAATTAGCAGGTAAGATCTAATTACTTCTTCCTTATCGTCACTCCAGTCCAGTCCCTTTACTTCAGGGAAGTACCAGAGCAGTACCAGCTCGGGCGGGATTTGCCATTCCGGAACGTAGCACTGCATGTGCAAACCTGGAGTCCGCCGAGCTCTGCACGTCTAGCCTGTAGTGTTTGGTGAAAGAGTGCAGAGAGGACCACGTCGCTGCCCTACAGATATCCATAGGAGGAACTAGGCTGAACTCCGCCCAAGAGGTAGCCTGTGCTCGAGTGGAGTGAGCGCGCAGACCTCCTGGAACTTGTTTCCCCCTGAGGATATAGGTGGAGGCAATCGCCTCCCTGATCCATCTGGAAATTGAGGCCTTGGCCGCCGCCTCTCCCTTGTGGGGCCCTCCGAACTGCACGAAGAGTCGTTCGGATTTCCGGAAGGGCGCCGTGCGGGAGAGGTAACGCTTCAAGGCTCTGGGGACGTCGAGCAGATGGAGCCTACCATCTCCCCCACCTGGTCCCTCCGGTGAGAGAGACGGGAGAGAGATGGATTGGTTGACATGGAAGGGGGAGATCACCTTAGGCAAAAAAGAGGGGACCGTCCGAAGGACTACCTTATCCTTGAGAAACGACAGAAAGGGAGGTCGAGAAGACAGGGCTTGTAACTCGGAAACTCGCCTAGCTGAGCAAATGGCCACTAGGAACACTGTCTTTAGAGTCAGATCCTTCAAGGAGGCCTTCTTCAATGGTTCAAAAGGACCCCCGACTAGAGCATTTAGTACCAGGTTGAGGTCCCAAGGGGGGATGACCGATCTTCGTTGCGGACGGATCCTTCTGACCGCTTTCAAGAACCTGACAACGTCCGCATGAGCTCCCAAAGCTTTTCCGCCCACCTTGCCCCTATAGCAAGAGATGGCCGCCAGTTGTACTCGCAAGGAGCTGTGGGCTAAACCCTTGTCGAGCCCCGCTTGCAAGAATTCCAGCACTTCCGGAACCGAAGCTGATAGGGGGTTCTTCCGGCGCTCCGCACACCATGCCTCAAAAATACGCCAAACTCTTACATAGGAAAGACAGGTGGAGCGCTTCATCGCGCTCAACAGGGTCGAGATAACTGCTGGCGAGTAGCCGCGCCCTATCAATAGCCAAGCCGTAAGCGAGAATTGATCCACGTGTGGCATCTGGACCGGCCCTTGCCTCAGAAGATCCTTCCTGGCGGGAAGGCGCCACGGCCGATCGGCGGTCATCCTTACCAGGTCCGCATACCAGGGGCGACGGGGCCAGTCCGGGGCAATAAGGATTACTAGGCCCCGGTGAGCTTCCACCCGTTGGAGGACCTTCCCGATTAGGACCCAAGGCGGGAAGACATAAAGAAGACCCTCCGAGGGCCATTTCTGGGACAGGGCGTCCAGGCCCTCCGACATCCTTTCCTTCCGCCGACTGAAGAATCTGCTTACCTTGGCGGATGCGAACCGCGCCATGAGGTCCATAACTGGAGGACCCCAAAGAGCTATTATCTGGTCGAAGATCTCCTGATGCAGTTCCCACTCGCCGTGGTCTATCTTGCACCTGCTGAGGTAATCGGCCGTGATGTTGTCCGTGCCGGCCACGTGCTGAGCCGAGAGTGCTTCCAGGCGAACTTCCGCCCACTTGAACAGGGCGTCCGCCTCCTTTTCTAAGGCCGGACTGCTGGTGCCGCCCTGGTGATTGATGTACGCCACTGCGGTGACATTGTCGGAGAGAACGCGAATCGCTTTTCCTAGCACTGAGGACTGAAGAGCCTTGAGTGCCCGAGCGACGGCTCTCAATTCTAGGCGGTTGATAGGCCATAGGGATTCCAACGCCGTCCAACGCCCCTGGACAAACTGTTCCTCGAAGTGAGCTCCCCAGCCTGTCAGACTGGCGTCTGTCATCAACAGCACCCACTGTGGAGATTCGAGGGGCATCCCGCGACTCAGATTCCTTGGGCACCTCCACCAGAGGAGGGAGTGCTTGGTTCGAGGCGCGCAGGGAAGCTGTCGGGACAAGGGGTGCTGTTGTGGAGACCACCGCCGTAACAGCGACCGCTGTAACGGGCGCATGTGAGCTCTGGCCCACTGGACTACTTCTATTGCTGCCGCCATGGTTCCCAGCAATTGCAGGTAATGCCGCGCTGAGGGGAGCCGCCTGGCTATGAACTGCGAGACTAGGGTTCTTAGGGCCTTTATCCTCATGCTGGACAGGAAGACCCTGCCTCTGCCTGTGTGGAATCTTGCTCCGAGATACTCGAGCTCTTGGGATGGAACCAAACTGCTCTTTGCACGATTGATGACCCACCCTAGTTCCTCCAGAACTTGAACTACTTTGGCTATCGCGCAGCGACTTTCCTCTTCTGATTTTGCCCGGATCAGCCAGTCGTCCAAATAAGGGTGCACTAAGATCCCCTTTTTTCGTAGGACGGCCGCTACCACCACCATCACCTTGGTGAAAGTTCTTGGTGCTGTCGCTAGACTGAAGGGTAGTGCCTGAAATTGAAAATGCACTCGAGGTACAGCGAATCTGAGGAACTGCTGAAGTATGCTTCTGTCAGATCCAGCGATGTTAGGAACTCTCCGGCCCTCACGGCTGCTATCACTGCTCGCAGGGTTTCCATCCGGAAGTGAGGAACCTTGAGACAGCGATTGACCTGCTTTAGGTCCAGGATCGGGCGAAAGGACCCCTCCTTCTTTGGGACGACGAAGTAAATCGAGTAGCGACCCGTACCGCATTGGTCTGGAGGTACCGGAACCACGGCCCCAAGCTCTATGAGGCGGGAAAGTGCTGATTCTATGGCTTCCCTTTTTGTTGAGGAACCACAGGGGGACTGCACAAAGGCTGGAAGTATTTGCTTTGCAAATTCGAGGGCGTATCCCTCTCGAACCACTTCCAGCACCCACTGATCGGACGTGACCTGGGACCAGGCGGGAAGAAATTGCCTCAGGCGACCGCCTACCGGCAGTCCACCCACCTGGACCCCCGGTATCTCATTGTTGCTTTCTGGGGGCCGAAGCGAAGGATGAAGAGGCCGAGAAACCTCTGCCCCGAAACCTCCAGAATCCTTTGCCCCTAGCGTTAGAACGACCCCTGAGGAAAGGGTTAGGTCTGGCCGAGCGAAACCTCCGAGGTTCTCTAGGCTGGATCCGAGCTGGGCCTGAGGGACGCGTTTGCTTGGGCCTGACCTCCGGAAGCCTGCCACCCTTGGACTCACCTAGGTCCTTTACTAACTTGTCCAGGTCCTCTCCGAATAATAGTTTCCCTTTAAAGGGAAGGCGACTCAGGCGAGCTTTAGAGGAAGCATCGGCAGCCCAGTTCCGGAGCCACAAATAGCGTCTGGCTGCCATCACCGAGGCCATGTTTTTTGCTAAACTCCGTATGAGGTCATACTGGCTATCCGCCAAGAATGCAGTACCTGATTCCAACCTTGCCGCGTTGGCTAGAACCCATTCGGAGGGGCCCTCCTCTGCCTGGAGTTGTTGAGAACACCTCAAACAGGCTCGCGCCACCCATGCCCCTGAAACTGAGGCCTGTAAGGCAAGAGCGCTCACATCGAAGGCTTGCTTGAGGAGCGTGTCTAATCTTCTGTCCTGGGCATCCCTCAAGGCCGCGCTGCCCTCTACTGGGATGGTAGTTTTCTTTGTCACTGCCGAAACCGCCGCATCCACCCTGGGGGACTTCAGAAGATCTTTGTCTGCCTCCGGGAGGGGGTAGAGACGAGACATGGCCCGGACCCCTCTTAAGGCTGACTCTGGTTGATCCCATTCCTCCTGAATCATCTGACGCACCACTCTGTGGACAGGAAAAACCTTCTGGGACCTCCTGATGGCCTGGATCAAGGGATCCTCCAATGCCTCCTCCTCCGCGGGAGTGTCCGCAGCCACGTTGAGAGCTTTCAGGGAATCATTTATTAAGGCGGGGAGCTCCTCCCGCCAAAAGACTCTGATAATGTGAGAGTGGTCCTCCTCAGGGATCTCCCCTTCCTCCAGTTCCTCCTCTTCCTCGTCCTCCTTTTCCGAGACCTCCTCTTCAGGTATCTCCTGGGAAAGAGAAGTGAGGGGCTCCTCCATTACCAGTCTGGGGCGCTTTGAGGGTATCCCAGGGTCCTGAGCGTTAGACCTCAAGGGTCTGACTAGTTTGCCTTCGGCCGCAGGACCCGCTTCACCCGGACCAAGCCCCTTCTTACGCAAACAATAGGCTTGGTGCAGTAGGAGCACAAAATCAGGGGAGAAGAAATCCCCAGCTCCCCCTTCTTCTGCGGGAAGGGAGGAGGGAGGAATAGGGGGAAGGGGGGTCTCTGAGCAAGAGGGAAGGGATAACTGGGACACTACCTCCCCCTCCGAGGGGTCCGAGGATCCCTGCGAGGCCTGGGACATGGCTAGGCTGATTTCTTGCTCTACTGAGGAAGCCACTGCAGCGCAGCCCCTGCAGACCCCTGCCTCAGATGCAGTACCCCTCCGAGTGCCACAAGAAGGACACCTCGGTTTGCCCGTCATGCTCCTCAGAGGTAGCTCAATAGATGTACGCCGACTTGAGCCCTACCAACAGGTTATTCCTTTTAAATAAATCAAATAAATTAACCAATAAACAACAAAATAAATAAATCAAATAAATCCAGATAAACCCCCCAACTAAGATTCCAGGCTCTGCAAATGCTCTCCGGAGACAGGAGGCAACGTTAAAATCTTTTACATGAATTTTCCCATTAATTTACTAAAGTAATATCTAGAAGAAACCTTCTTAAATTTTCAGCCTATAAGCTGAGTACTTGGGGTTTAGAAGCTTCTCCCAGGCCCGAGGCCGCGATTCTCCGTAGACGGCTCAACACGTGGTAGGCCGCGACCACGTGGAGCCCTTAGCAGAGGAGCCTGCAAACAACTGCCCTTTGTGCTGTCCCGCACCCTCCGACGGTGAAGGAGAGGCTGGGGACTGAGGCCCGAACGATCCTGGGCCTCGTGCTACTCCCGGAGCTTCTCTTGCGGCTCCGGAGCCCATCGCTGCCCTCTACCGCGCCGTGGAAGCACGAGAGGGCTGAGGGGAATAGTACACTCTCCCTCGTGTACGGCGAGTCCTCCAGCGCTCAGCCGCCGGCGGGGCTTCGGCGCGAGGACGGACAGGACTCCAGGCAGGAAGGCAGAGGCACAGGCAGCACCGGCAGCGAGAGGAGCTCTGACCGTCCCTCCTCGCTGCTGCAGGAGCTGCAGGAAAACTTCTCCGGCCCCCGAGCCAGGCCGCGGGGTGGGGGGGGGGAGAAGGAGAGAAGGAGTACAAGAGGAAGGAAATTAAATTTAAGGTAAGATTCTAATGAAAATAAAGAAGACTAATTATGTCACTTAGTAAAATTAAATTAAATAAAACAGATTTAAAAGAAGTTAGGACTCCAGTAAGCCCTAGGCTTACGGAACCCTCCAGCTGCTTGGAGGCTGAGAATACTGGAGTTAGTGGGTGGCACCAGTGGTATATATACCGCTCCGCCCCAAAAAGGTTGGGCTCAGCCTCCAAGCTGCTGGAAGGGTTGCGTAACCCTGAAGTAAAGAGACTGGACTGGAGTGACGATAAGGAAGGGGGATAAGCGACCAAGCACGGGAGCACTCGCAATTGTCGGGAGTCTCCGACAGTGACTTTGAGGCCTTCTTCTTACGCCGCTCTACCTGAGGGGATCCCTGGTCGGAGTGCTGCCGAGAGTGCGGGGCCGTAGAGGGGGACCCCACTGGGGGAGAGAAGACCGAGGATGCCACCGGGGATTCCGAGGCGGCCTTTCGAAAAATGTCTTCGTACTTCTGCTTATTACTGAGTAGGGCCTTAGAGGACATTTTCTTACAGAGGAAACAGAGCTCCGGATGATGATTAGGTCCGAGGCACCACAGACAATGGTCGTGAGTGTCCATAAGCAAAATGTTCCTAAAGCATCTATCGCATTTCTTGAAGCCGGTGGCCATAGGGGCAAAAATGGCCCCCGCGAGGTCGAAGACCCACGCGGCCAGCGGTTAGGAAAAGAAAAGGGCAAAGCCTGTTGGCAAAAAAGGTGAAGAAAAAAAACTTGTCTGTGAACAGCTCTAAGAAGGTAGAGCAGGGGATGGACGGGTACAGGACCAGTGCAACCAGAAAATAGGCGGCCACTAGGCCAAAACCCAAAGACATTTTCAGAGGGATGAGGACGTGTGTCCGAAGGGCTCCGTGGAAAAAGGGAGACTGAGCAAGATGGCACCCTTGGGCGGGAAGAGGACCACGCATGCGTGGCAGCAATCTCAAAGGTTTTCTTTGAAAGCTAGGGAATTTCTCCGCACGGGCTCCGTCGGTGCCGACATCACCCATAAGTGAGGACTGACTTCCTGCTTGTTCCTGGAGAATGGACTCTCCAGTACCTCACACTGGCAACTTAGGTGACTCTTACCCAATCCAGCGCTTCCAAGGACATTCCAGACATCACATGGTGGGACTGCAACCACCACGTCATCTGCTTCTTGATCTCCCAGGGGAGAGGAAGGATTTGGTTAAACTGAGAGCAGCGAGTCCAGAGGTTTAGCAGGTGTCCTTGGAGAGGATGCATGTGTGCCCTGGTCCACTGAACCAGCTCTAGAATCAACGTTATCGATCCAAGGATTTAGAGACAGTCCCAGATTTGCGGAGATGATTGGGAGCGAAAGGCCCCGAGTTGGCTCTGAAATCTGAAGGGTCTCTCTACCATGAGAAAAACTCATCTCAGGAGAATACTAAATCAAGCTCCAAAATATTCCAAGTCCTTGAAGGGATTCAAGCTGCTCTTAGGATAGCTGATCACCAACCCCAGCCTTTCCAGCCAATTAATCATTAAGGCTGTGTTGTCCCTGGACTTCTCCAGGATGAGCATGAACGAATCAGTCATCATCCAGATCCGGGAAAATCTGGATGCCCTGCCTTTGCAGAAATGCCACCACCACGAACTTCGAGAATGTGCAAAGAGCAGAGGTAGTCCTACCATGACATCCTATCCTCCCTTTCCCCCCCAAAAAAAATCTCACCTGGGGGAGGGGGCAGCACGGCAATCCCTGGATGTGGGTTTTTTATTTGAAAGCGCCAGCTCTTAAAGTGCACGCAAGTGCCTACACAGCCTGCCACTCCTGACCCCTTCCGGCACTGCTGCAAGCCAATTTTAAAAATTGTGTAAGGGCAAGGGGGCTTGACGTGCCACCCACCAGGACCTGCTATCCTAAACAGCCCCTAGTCCAAGGGCCAGCCCTGGTAGGACCTTTAAGTAACTAACGCTGAATTTGCAAATATTATAGTTTTAAAAGATGGCTCCTTTAATTTCCAAAAGCCACCATTTACCAATTTAAGTAGCAGAATCACCACTTATCTGTGTTTTAAGTGATGCTATTTATGTGTACAAAGCCCTGAATGTTGCTCTTTGTGTGTGCATTCTCTTTTGAAAAATGGCTTCTTCTGATGTGCGTGGCACCAAATGCATGGCAAAACAGAATGCATGTTAAACATATTTAATGGAAGACTCTGCACTCAGGAAGCCTTTTATAAAATAATATTGCAGCTTTGCATTTACAGACTAAAATGTCCATTTTTGACCTGGGAGTCATATATAAAATCAGGCTGAATATATAAATAGATGCACATCTCTATGCTTCTCATTTCCTTTGTTATCTCCTTATACAATAAAGCACAGTTACTTACCTGTAACAGGTGATCTCTGGGAACAGCAGGAATAAGTCTTCACATATGGGTACGTCGGTACCGACGGAGTCTGTGCTGGAACGCTTCCCAGCGTTCAATCAAAGAGCTTTTGGAAGCATCCCACCACGCCTGCGTGCTGCCTTCCCGCCTTTCCCAATTGCCTCTCCTCAGTTAAGTTTTAAAGCTGAGACAAAGAGAGAGAGAGAGGAAAGGAAAGATAGATAGAGATACAACTCCTGGGGAGGTGGGTGGGTTGTGAGGACTATTCCTGCTGTTCCCAGAGATCACCTGTTACAGGTAAGTAACTGTGCTATCTCCAGGAACAAGCAGGAATGAGTCCTCACATATGGGGACTCCCAAGCTGAGATGCCTGGAGTCCCAGCATGTCATAGGTTGGAACATGCTATCCCCCACAACACCAGGCATCCTGAGGATGGAGGGTAGGAGTTGAAGAAAGAAAGATGCTGTGGAACAGCTAACCTAGCACAGGACTGCAGACAAGGAGTCCATGTGTGGATGATAATTGTCATCAATGATATTGCAAAGAATATTGCAATATGGACCTCCCCTGACAGGATTTCACAGAAGTATGGAGGTTCACGGGATCTACTGGGAAACCCAGTAGAGGAACCTCGAAGAGGACCTCACTGTAAAGTGGAGGTAATAAACCTGTAGGAAAAACAGTGGAGGTCAGAATCCTGAAAGGTAACCCCAGTAGGAAAAACTGGGGTAGTACAAAAACGGTGGGCCTTCAGCAGAAGGCTTTATGACAAAAGCCCAACTCTTTTGGCGGCAGAGTGGCTCACTCTTAGGAACAAAAGAGAAAGGCTAACCGATTTGGACAAACAGGCACAGTCCTTGTGGGGAGAAAGGGTATGGGAACCCCTTGTATCCCAAAAGAAAGGACAAACGCTGGAGGCGTTAGAGCCTGTGATTAGCTGAAGATCCGCAATGTCTCTCCTAACTGGAGTCAGCTAGGAGAGATATTGGGACATAGAGAGCTTCAGAGGTATCTAAACCGTAAGGTTATGGTAGAAGTTGTTAACTACCACCGAAGTGGTTGTGGAACCCCAAAACATGCTGGATAGCATAAGAATGGGTAAAGCCCATCTGTCAGAATCATATAGCTAAATGAGCCTCGACAGTCAGGTAGATAAATGCAGAATACATATCTACCGATAGTAAAAGATCTCGAGAGATACATGTAGATATATAAGAATATATCTATAGTGAGATATGAAGGGCATAAAATACACACAAATGATAGACATAGACATCTGTAAGATGTATGCTATAGGTATGAATATATATAAGCCTCTATATGGGAGTCTGCAATGAAGCAGACAGAGATATGCCTACAAAAATGGTATTCACATAGGAAAATGTGGAGAGGAAAGATTCATCTAATAACAAGGTGGAGGAACCTACTTGAGAAGATATACAGAGAATCAATTCCCACTGGTTATAAGCTACAGGGATGCTAGGTAGTGAAATAACCAGGATGGTTACATGAAAAGCAGAGGATGATATCAGTCTGCAGCCAGCAAGTCCCGAGTATTCTAGAACTCTAGCATGGTAAGTGAACAGAAGACGCATAAAAATGAGATACCATGCTGACCTGCTTAAGGGCAAAAAGGTATCATGCGTTCTTATCATGAGGACGAGCTGGAAGGAGAAAACATATTCCCGATTGGAAATACTATGGACCAAAGCAGGGAATTAGTAACTCCTTAAGCTTTCACGTAAGAGGAGGCCTATGTCCTTTATATTAAAAAGGGGAACTTTTCTAGTCATGGGAGACATGACTGAAAAAGCCTTTTTCAACCATCTAGTATAGCTGTTGGAGAAAAAGCCCCCCATGCTCTCTAGCAAGGGCCCATAGTGGAGAGCTTCTCTGTAGAATTGCAGAGAGCATGATGCAGGAGAATGAGGAGATAGAACTGGCTGCAGGAGAGCCAGTACCTATGTCAACTATGCTGCCAAACCCAGGGGAATGGAGATGGCAGAAAGAGAAGACAATCCAACAAGCTTGTAGTGAAAAAATTTCCAAGACAGATGACAGCACTGACTTGGAGCCACTACTAAGACCAGACAGAATGTTAGTGGAGGACAAATCTGGTTGCTGATGGACAAGAACTAGTGGTCCAAACATTAAGGCTCCTGCATTGGCAGCTGCTTGCCAAACAGCAGAAAGAATGGTACTGTTTAAAAACAGAAAGAACTGACAGAACAAGAGTAGAAAACTCTGGACATGTCTGATGAACTGCGTCAAGGCAAGATTGAAAAAGAGGAGTCAACTCAGAGAAGAGAACTCCGCACTGGAAAAGTAACAAAACTAGAGAGGCTGAAGAAAAAGCCCTCCAGTGAAGCAATACCGCTCTTACAGAGGAAAAACCTGGTAAGAGGGTAAAAAGAATGGAGCTGAAGAAGACTTACAAAGTAGTAAGTCTATAGAAAGGAAAAAAAGACTTGCTGGCACAGGAAACTATCGTTTGATAGTGCTTTCCCTAGCAGGAAGAAGAGGAAAACCCTATGATCTAGAAGCATGAACATCCTGACAGCTCATAGAACATAGAAAGAATGGATGTCTTTGGGAAGAGATCCATGTCTAGGATTTAGAATGACAGCAGTGGATTGCCTCTATTGAGAAGAAGCAACTGCAGATTCTAACCCCAAGAGTCACAAGCATCTGATGGAGATTGATCAGAAACCCTGTGGTTGCTGGGTTTGCTGAGCCTGGTGAGAGGTTGAATTCTGCAGACCAGACGATGCTTCCCCTGTTTGGGAACATCTGTATGATGGGAAGATGATGCAAAAAACCTTCTTCTCCTACGGGAAGAAAGTTTGGCAGGACATTTCCTACCTTCTGGGACAGAAGGTGGTGCAGAACAGCCCCTAGGAACAGGTAAGTCAGTGGACAACTGAGTAACCTGACGTAAAGACTCCTTGTTGAAAAGATTGTCTCCAGTGCAAGGAGTATGTCCCAGTCTTTGCTGTGCCCATTTGTCTAAGTCTGAAGCTTGGAGCCAGGCTCTACGTCGTGCCCCTATAGTTATAGCAGAAGCCCTGCTAAAAGACTCAAAAGAGTCTAGGGAAGCACGAGTAAGAAACCAAGAGATATTCTGAAGATGCTTGAGCAGTGAAGAATAGTCTGCACTCTTGGACTCTGGAAGGGAAGGAGTCAAAAGATGTAATTGCTTTGTGACCTCCTCAACAGATAGACTCATATAAAAAATATATGAGAGAATTCTTGCAGAAAGCATAGATGTCTGGAAGGTTTGACGTCCAAAGGCATCTAGTGTCTTAGACTCACGTCCTGGCGGATAAGAAGAGTGCTTTTTCTTACTCTTTACCCGCCGCATTGCTGATTCCACTACTATGGAATGATGAGGAAGTTGAGTATTTTGAAACCCAGGAGAGGGGGGCACCTGATATAAGAGATCAGTTGCCCTGGGAGGTGGGGGTACCTTAAAGGTGTTTCCCACATTCCTAGAAGGAGATCCTGCAAGGAATGATGCAAAGGAAGCATTATGTTCTCCTTTGCTTTGGTAGAAACAGAGCCTTGTGCAAGATCATGTCCTGGGATAGGAATGGCAAGAGATCTTGCTATATCCAGGAGGAACCTCTGAAAAGAGGGATCTCCAACAGGAATCTCCCTTGGACAGGTTAGATCTGAAGAACTAGCCTGAGCACCCACAGAGCTATCCAAATATATAGGAATAGAAGATCCTGCAGAGTGCAGTGTGGAATGCTTAAGGGATGGTCGCCGGTACTGGCTGTCAGGAGCAGCGACCGTCCTTACCACATTGTCCATGCCAGGTATCGACGCCAAGCTTAGTATAGAATGGAGCAATCCTGTTGAAAAAAGCATGGCAGGAGTTGGCCACGATACTACTGTGGATAGCGGTACCGATGCCAATACCGGTACCGATGTCGGAGTCGGATCCGACAGAGACATCGGAGCAGTCATCAGTGACCGTTCAAGCGGTACCGAGGTAACCGAAAACCTCCGGCCGCTATCCTCGGTACCGAGCCAACGGTATTGATTGGTGTCGGTACCAAAGCGTATTGGTACCCAGTCTTCCAGACTAGAGATCGATTCCAAACTCGGCATCGAGGGTAGCTCAATCGGCCTCGAGGGAACCGAGAGTTGCGGATCCGAATCATCAGAACCGAGCCTTCGGTACCGCTGAGAGCCGGTACCAAGGCGAGTCGGTACCCAGTCCTCCAGACTGGAGATCGATTCCAGACTCGAGATCGTTTCCAGACTCGGCATCGAAAAAAGCGAGGCTATCGATGCACGTCTGGAGGGTACCGACATCGGTGTCGGTACCGATACCGGAAAGTCAGCCTGGGGATTAGCCACCGGACCCAAAGGTACCGAGAACGCCAGATGACGATCCCTGGTGAGGAGTGTTTCATCCAACACCAGTGCCGGAACCGGGGTATCGGAACCGCTCGAAGCGGATGCCACCACCGAACACGGCGCAGGTATGTTCTGTGGGGGGTGAATCCCAGGAACAACCTGAAACCCCTTATACGCTTTGGAGACCGAAGACTCCCACCGGGGTTTTGAAGCCAGTCGGCCCTCGAGGGCAAGGCCGGAGCCGTCTACATGCTGTGCATGAGAACTACCACTCGAGGGCTGGCTAGTCTTAACAGACTGTTTGTGGGTTACCTGATCCTGTGTAGAAGAAGAAGGGGACGGTGCCCCGAAGTTGGAGGGCAACCATGTATCGAGGGAACCTCGATGTTGAAGACCTCTTCTCACCAAACTGTTGTCAGGACCCAAGCAGGTTAGACACCGACTTCGAGGGTCTAAAAATAAAGTTGTACCGCCACAGTCTGAACATTTCTTGGAGAAAGTGGCTGGCGGTTCCATGAAGGAAAAAGAAGAGGCCTAAAAGGCCTAAGAAACCGTGGGACACTATGAAGAAAAAATATCCCGTGGAAAAGGAAGATTTTACAAAAAAAGAAAAGAAAACACCGGCGGTACCGGTGGCGTCGGGAAGACAGCCGCGACCACAAGAAAACAAAAGAAATAAAACAAGAATTTTCTGCGGTGACAGGAAGACGTCCTGCCGGCTCCGCGGAAAATGAAAACTGAAGAAAGGCAGTTGGGAAAGGCGGGAAGGCAGCACGCAGGCGTGGTGGGATGCTTCCAAAAGCTCTTTGATTGGATGCTGGGAAGTTGTGTGTCCCTGTGAAAGGGCTCCACTTCCCCCCATGGATCTCTGGCATCCAACCAGCGATAGTGGGTAGGAGTTGATTAGGTATGGAACAGGTGTTGGAGAACAGCCTGACCAAACAAGGCATCCAGGCGGGAGTCCATGTCCAAGCAGTAATGCGCTGTGAAGGTATGAACCGAGGCCCAAGTGGCTGCTCGACAGATGTCGTCGATAGACACAGAGTGTAGATGAGCCATTGAAGTTGCCATGGCTCGCACATTGTGAGCTGTGACATGGCACTCCAGAGGAAGATTCTTACTCTGCTAGGTAAAGGAAATGCACTGAGCAATCCAGTTGGACAGTGTTCATTTGGAGACTGGAAGTCCCAAATGAGTGGAAGAGTCCTAAGGACTACCTTGTCATGATGGAACCTTGTATAAGGTGGATCAGCCACTAATGCCTGCAATTCACTGATGCGACGTGCTGATGTGATTGCAATGAGAAAGATAACCTTCCAAGAAAGGAATTTCAATGAAGTAGTAGCTAAGGGTTTGAAAGGTGGCTTCATGAACTGACCAAGAACCAGGTTTAAGTCCCATGCCACCGGTGGTGGCCTAATGGGAGGCTTAGTTAGAAGAAGGCCTCTCATAAATCTTGATATAAGAGGATGGGAGGAAATAGGTTGTCCATTTAGAGGCTTGAAAGAAGCTGCAATAGCATTCAAATGGACTCTTACTGAGTCAGTCTTAAGTCCTGCATTGGATGAATGAAGGAGATACTCCAGTAATGATTCCATAGGTATGCAAGGGGGTTAAGACCCTTCTGCGAACACCATATGGTAAACCTTTTCCACTTGAAAGCATAAGAGCGTCTTGTGGAAGGCTTCCTGGAAGCATAAAGGATATCCTTTACTTGCTGAGGGAGGTTAAGATCATGGAGATCTAGGCCTTCAGCAACCAAGCCCTGAGATGCAGAGACTGGGGATTGGGATGCCATAACATTCCGTCCTCCTGAGACAGGAGATCTGGATCAGACCCTAACTCCAGAGAGGGAGCTTGAGAGAGATATAGAAGCAGAGGTGCCACACTTGCCGTGGCCAATGTGGAGCTATGAGAATCATACAGCCTCTGTCTCTCTGAAGCTCGAACAGGGTTTTGGCAATTAGGGGAATGGGTGGAAAGCCATACAGGAAGTCTTGACCCCAGTGAAGGAGGAAAGCATCCCTGGCCTGAGAGCCCTGAGCCGGAATTCTGGAACAGAACCGGGGAAGTCTGGCATTCTATGGACTTGCAAAGAGGTCTATGTCCGGGGTTCCCCAAATTTGAAAAATCTTGCCACCTGCAGAGACCATTCGTGTGGAAGCAGAACTCGACTGAGTCTGTCTGCCCAAGAGTTTTGTATGCCTGGAAGATACACTGCTAGGAGATGAATCTGATGCTCTCTGGCGAGGGCCCATAGTCGCAAAGCTTCGTTGCAAAGCAACAGAGAGCCTGTTCCTCCCTGCTTGTTCACATAGAACATGGCTACCTGATTGTCCGTATGAATGAGGACTGTCTTGCAGCCGAGCAGAGTGTGGAACACTCGAAAAGCAAGGAAGATTGCTCTGAGCTCTAAGAGATTGATATGTAGATGAGTCTCCTGTCAAGTCTAAGTGCCTTGAGTGGAAAGGTCTTGCAGATGAGCTCCCCAATCCATTGGTGAAGCATCTGTTGTGAGAGTTGCCTGGGGTAAAGGTTGTTGAAATGGGGACCCCAAAAACAGGTTTTGAATGGACTGCCACCACTGGAGGGACAAAACAAGGTGATTTGTGTTTGCTATTTTGTCTGACAGGCACCCTGATCCTTAGGTCCACTGAGTGGATAAAGTCCACTGGGCTGCTCTCATATGGAGGCGAGCATAAGGAACCACTTGCACGGTAGATGCCATGTGGCCTAGTAGTTGTAACATTTCTCGAGCAGTGAGATGAAGCTTTAGCACTGCCTGAGAAGCTAACTGCACCATGCGAAGGCAACGGGTCTGAGGAAGATAGGCCCTTGCTTTTCTGGTATCCAGCAAAGCTCCTATGAACTCTAGAGACTGAGTGGGAGTTGGACTGGATTTTGGGATGTTTATGACCAGACCCAAATACTGAAGGATACGCATTGTGC
The DNA here is from genome assembly GCA_033557465.1 of Ichthyophis bannanicus. NCBI lineage: Eukaryota > Metazoa > Chordata > Amphibia > Gymnophiona > Ichthyophiidae > Ichthyophis > Ichthyophis bannanicus. The sequence continues at coordinate 742,096,223 of CM066031.1, read as the reverse complement.
AGGATAGGGAAATCCTGGCCCCTGACTCTGATGGGGCGCGAATGAGCCAGTCGTCTAAGTAGGGGAAGACGAATATTCCTAGAGTGCGAAGAAATGCTGCTACCACAACCATGCATTTCGTAAACACCCTTGGTGCTGAGGCCAGGCCGAAAGGAAGCACCCTGTACTGGTAGTGCTTTCCTTGAAAAAGGAACCGAAGGAACTTTCTGTGAGTTGGATGGATGAGAACATGAGTGTACGCATCCTTGCGATCTAGAGAACAAAGCCAATCCTGACTCTGAAGGTATGGCAGCAGAGTTCCCAGAGAAATCATCTTGAATTTCTCTTTGAATAGGAATTTGTTCAATTCTCTGAGGTCCAAAATAGGTCTGTGTCCCCCCTGTTTTCTTTGGGATAAGGAAATAGGGGGAGTAAAACCCTGTACCCTGTTGATGAATGGGTACTTCTTCTATTGCCCCTTGGGCAAGAAGCATAGTGACCTCTTGATCTAATAGGTTGATGAGAGAGGTCTGAGAATTGAACTGTCTTACCATTGTGGGAGGGGGCATGCACAGAAAGTGAAGCTTGTACACCTCTTTTATAATGGAGAGTGTCCAGTGTTCTGCTCTTATCTGCCCCCATCTGGGGGCAAAGTGACACAACCTTCCTGGAATGGTGGAAGGCTCTGGTCCATTGAGAGCCAGGAAGGCTAAGTTCTCTAGATGGAAGCCAAAGGCCTTGTGGAGGCTGAGACTGCTGAGACGGTTGAGGCTTAGCAGTTTTTGCTTTCCTTTGTTTAGGTGGTTGCTGAGTCTTTTGGGCAGATTGACCTGCAGAACGTCCCTGCTGGGAATAAGAGGGATAAAACCTCTTCTTGGAGAAGAATGGTTTCTTGAAAGATTTCTTCCTTGAAGGATCAGCTGTGGCTTTGGATAATCTATCCAAAGTGGAGTTGTCAGCATCTAATTCATTGGCTTTCTCTTGCCAATTTTTTCGGAATAGATTCTCACCTGTACAAGGGATATTACCCAGTTTGTCCTGCACCCAGAGCTCCAAATCGGATGCCTGGTGTCAGGCAATTCTACGTGCACCTATGGCAATGGCAGAGGTTCTGCTTATGCACTCAAAAGAGTCAAAAGCTGCACTTTTGACAAACTTAGAAACATCCTGGGCATGTTTAACCAGTGTGAGAAAATCCTGCCTCTTATCATCAGGAAGGAGAGGCCTTAAAATCTCCAAATCTCCCGTGACTTCTTTAAGGAACATTCCCATATATAAAATATAGGAACTGATCCTGGCAGAAAGCATGAAAGCCCGGAAAGTGCAACGTCCAAAGGCATCCAAAGTTCTGCATTCACGTCCTGGGGGATTAGAGGCATGCCTCTTTGCACTCCTGATCCTTCTCATAGCTGATTCCACTACAATAGAGTGGTGAGGAAGCTGAGTCTTCTGGAAACCAGGACAAGGGGGAACTCGATACATGGTATCCAGTCTACGAGAGTGAGGAGAGGTGGTAAGAGGTGTTTCCCACATTCTTAGCATGAGATCATGTAAGATCTCATGGATACGCAAAGTGGCTGCCTCTTTAGGAGCCTTGGGATATTGTAGAATCTCCAACTCCTTAGCCCCGGGCTCTGTTTCGGGAGCCACAGTAATGGAAAGACCTCGAGCCACCTGCCTGATAAAATCCTGAAAGGAAATATCTTCTGGAGGAGTCATCCTACATTTAGGAGAGGAAGGCTCCTCCGGGAGAAGTATTCTGGAACCGACAGAGCCGTCAGAATCCTCAGAGTCCTCCGAGGATTCAAAGTACCCTCTGTCCGGATGCTCTTGTAGAGCACGATACCCGTACCGACTGAAGTCGGTACCGGGGAGAATCGGTACCGGTTTATCAGTACCGGAAGGCACAGCATGACTGGGTGCTGGCAAAGCAGACCCCGATGTTGATACCGATGCTGTCGGTACCGGTACCGATACCGGTGCCTGTGCCGGAGTCGGTGCCAGTACCGGTTGAAGTGTCTGACGCAGTTCTGAGGGTGTCGATGCCGCAAGGAGAGCCGCCAGACTGCGTTCAATAGCCAGGAACCTCTGGTCTATCGGCGCTGCCGATGCCTGGGTATCGGTACCGGAGAAAGGAGTCGGTACCCCAGAGCATGGCACCAGAAGTTCTGCCGAGGTCGAGGCCTTGAGAACATCCTGGAGCCCCGATAATGCTTTGGAAGCCGAAGCCTCCCGCCGGGGCAATTTTGCCGGTACAGAACCCTCAAGGGCAACGCCAGAGGCATCTCGATGCTTGGAAGGAGATCTACCCTTTGAGGACCGGCCAGACTTATGTTTAGTTACCTGAGATCTATGGGAGGAAGACGAAGCCCTGGAAGACGTTGATGCAACAGAAGCTGCATCGGAGGGAAAAAGGGTGCTGAGCTTAGCAGCTCGGTTTTGTCGACCCCTCTTGGACATCATGGCACAAGCCATACACTCGGAGATGGAGTGGTCAGGACCTTAACATTTAAGACACCACTCATGGGTGTCGGTGACGGAGATGGTATCGCCACACTTGGTGCACTTTTTGAAACCCGAAGCTGGTTTTTCCATAGTGGAGGAAATTTTGGGCCTAAGGCCCAAAATGGTGCGTGCACCTGAAAAAGAAAAGTTTGTAAAAAAATACTTTTTTTTTTTTTTTTTTTTAAAGAAAGACCGAAGAACCGGTGGTACCAGTATAGCGTTGAGGAAGGCAGACGCGACCACAAAAAGAGGGAGAATAAGGAAAATTTTCTGCGGTGACAGGAACAACGACCTGCTGGCTCTGCAGAAACGAAGAACTGGAGAGAGGCAGTTGGGAAAGGCAGGAAGGCAGCACGCAGGCGCTCTGGAATGCTCCCAAAAGCTTTCTAATTGGACGCTGGGGAGCGTTCCCGCGCAGGCTTCGTCGGTACCGACGTTACCCATATGTGAAGACTACATTCCTGCTTGTTCCTGGAGATAGGATATATCTAACTTTTTCAGTTTTTAGGGTCTGATTTATTAAGACTCTCTTCCCATTTTTTATGGGAAAAAGCTTAATAAATCAGGACCCACACCTCCTCCCTCTCCTGCTACTCCCAATGATCGTTTGTGTGTGGGGGGCGGAAGTGGGGTGTCTGCATGTGCGGTGCTTCACTTTCCAATCACTTGCACTCTTCCTTCCCCCCAGCACTCCAACCCTTCTCCTGCTGTCCCTCCCCCACCCCATTTCCCTTCCCAGACTCTCATTCCTTTTCCTCACACCTTGCACTCACTTTCCTGCCCTCCATTCTCCCCCCTCAAATAAAATGTGCTGATCCTTTAAAAATATTTTCAGCCTCTGCATTCTTCTTTTGTTTTTTTTAATTGGCTACAGAGCAGTTGAAGTACTTCTGCCCACAGGTATCCCATCTCATGCGGGCAGACAACGCCAATGTCGGCCGCAATCTAGCAGCACTTCTGCCTACAGGACATAGAACCCTCCGGGAGAAGTGCTGCAAAAGTCTGATGGCGGCAGAGACCAGCGCTTCTGTCAGTGGATAGCCCATCTCCTGCGGGCAGAAGTGCTGCAAAGATCGCAGCCGAGACCAGCACTATTTGCCTGCGAAAAATGAGATCCCCATGGGTAGACCATGCCAGTCTCAGCAGCAATGGTGGCCTTTTCCACACATGTGCCCTAAAGCCCCCGGCACCAACTCAAAATTTTCAGTCGGCATGGCGACTTGGCACCTAGGGTTTGCCAAGCCCCTCCCTAAGTTATGGAGAAAATGTTTCTGAAACCATTGTTTTTCTGCAAAAACAAAAATCAAAGGATTGTATTTTAGGGCTACTTAATGTGTTTTAAAAATAAAAAGTGTTTTGCATCTGTTTTATTAGAAAAATAGACCAGCAGTACAGGAAACTACATGAACACTGAAACGGCACCCAAGCTTAACATGAAGATAACATACCTGAACAGAGGGAACCTCTGTAAACGCCTTCACAAAATCATCTTCATCAAGGGCTCCAGCACCTCCTTCCTTTGTTGCACCTGTAAATATATCAAGAAATTTAAAAAAATGCAAAGCATGTGTCTGATTCATCTAATAGTGTACCATGCTGAGATGACAGCATATGGCAACTGTAGGCATAGGCTACTGCAGTTCCAGCAAACCAGCGATGCAACTCATTAACCCTTAAATTATCACTCATTATTTAACTCTCTCAATGTAGAGTCAAAGGATAACTAATCAGCTCACAATTTTCTGCCTTGAACAAGTAGATTTTCATTTCTAGTAAGAAATTAGTGTATGGCAGCAGTCTGAGTTGGAGGTTTGTGCACTAGGGTATTAGTGACAAAGGCAGCATTGTTGTTAAATATCATCGAGTCTATGTCGACTCCTGGCAATCCCGAGGATAGCCATCCATCTAGTAACTTATTCCCTGGGCTCTCATAGCAAAATTATTGAAACAATAACTTCAGAATTACAGCATGAAGTCTATGACAAGGTATGAAAGAGTCTGTTCTGGGATAACTTATTGCCCCGACAGTTTTTCTGCCCAACAACAGCCAACTAAAAATCATTACTAACTGACAGCACTACAACCCAATGCTAAAGCTCTAGTGCACAGTTTCCTAATGCAAGTTAAATACATAAGTTTTGCTCAGTGATCTTATAAGCAAACATACAAATTAGCTGTGCACAAACAGGCTGAACTGAAGAGAGAGCAAGCAAGATGCACATGTACGGGTACTGCGTTATGTTTGGCATATGTGCTGGCATGCTTGCAAACATCACCCTTCCCATGGGTGCATGAGTGAAGAATGGCAGGAAGGGAGGAAAAAAAAAAGAAGACATGCTAGACTGTCTCTCACCCGATCCCCTTACCCCCCAGAGCCGCCAAATCAGCCACTGGTGGCACTACTGGGCTCTCAACTCTCCTCTCTGCCCCTCGAACCACCAAAATAGGCCGGGGAAGGCCTCTCACCCCAAACCACCTTACCTCCAATGTTGGGAAGTAGGAGCATAGCTCTCACACTCCTGATTTCAAGCTGCCATCTTCACAAATGGCAGTGCCTTGTTTGTCAGACTTACCCCACCCGGTGTATCCCAGGATACACAAAGCAGGGTCAGGCTCCACCATTTGCAAAGATAGTGACACGGAAGCAGAAGCCTGTGGTCTTACGCTGATTTTCCCACACTTATCTTTTCTTCCTGCATGGAGGAGCAAGTTCAACATGGGAAAGCGTAGTTGCTCACCTGTAACAGGTGATCGCCGGGAACAGCAGGAATTTAGTCTTCACATATGGGTATCGCGGTACCGACGGAGCCTGCACGGGAACGTTCCCCAGCGTCCAATAGGAATGCTTTTAGGAGCATCCCTCAGCACATGTGCGCTGCCTTCCCGCCTTTCCAACTGTCCCTCTTCAGTTAAGTTTATAGCTGAGTGAAAAGGATAGAGGGAGAGAGGAAAGAGACAAAAAGATAGAGAGACAACTCCTAGGGGAAGTGCGTGGGTTGTGAAGACTAAATTCCGGCTGTTCCCGGAGATCACCTGTTACAGGTGAGTAACTACGCTATCTCCAGGAACAAGCAGGAATGTACTCTTCACATATGGGGACTCCCTATCTTTAGATGCCAGGGAGATAGCCCCAGGAAGGTGCCACCCTGGAAAGGTGGGAATCCTTCCTCCCATGGATCTCTGGCATTCCACCAGGGTTGGTGGGTAGGAGTTGAATTAGGTCTGAAAGAGATTTTAAAGAACAGCTTGGCCAAAGAAGGCATCCCGACGGGAGGCTTTATCCAGGCAGTAGTGGGCTGTGAAGGTGTGTACCGAAGCCCAGGTGGCTGCTTGACAAATATCATCGATAGAAACAGAGTGGAGATTAGCCATGGAAGTTGCCATGGCTCTCACGTTATGAGCTGTGACATGGTCCTGAAAAGGAAGACCCTTACTCTCATAAGCAAAGGATATGCATTGGACAATCCATTTAGATAAAGTTCTTTTGGAGACTGGTTGTCCCAAACGACTAGGGTCAAAAGCTATAAAACGTTGCGAGGACTTTCTATGTTGCTGTGTTCTCTGTAGGTAAAAGGCTAAGGCCCTTTTACAATCCAAAGTATGAAGATTTCTTTCGGCATTAGAGGCATGAGGCCTCGGAAAAAATACAGGAAGATAAATTGATTGATTTAAATGAAAAGGTGAAACCACCTTTGGCATAAAGTGTGGATGAGTTCTAAGAACAACCTTATGGTGAAACCTAGTATAAGGAGAATTAGCCACTAAAGCTTGCAGTTCACTAATCGACGTGCAGAGGTGATTGCAATTAGGAAGATGAGTTTCCAAGTAAAAAACTTAAGGGTTGTAGTGGCTAAAGGCTCAAAAAGCGGCTTCATGAGCTGTCCGAGAACTTAGATTTAGATCCCATGCCACCGGTGGTGGCTTAATGGGAGGTTTGGTTAATAGAAGACCTCTCATAAATCTGGATATGAGTGGATGAGAGGAAATTGGTTGTCCATTCAGAGGCTTATAAGAAGCTGCAATTGCACTAAGATGGACTCTTACCAAACTGCTCTTGAGACCAGAATTCGATAAGTGAAGGAGATACTCTAGAATTGATTCTAAGGGTATGCCAAGGGGGTTTAATCCCTTCTTGGAACACCATATCGTAAAATGTTTCCACTTGAAGGCATAAGATCTTCTTGTGGAAAGATTCCTAGAAGCCTGAAGGATATCCTTTACCTGTGGGGACAGGTTGAAATTCTGGAGGTCTAAGCCTTCAGCAACCAGGCCGTGAGATGCAGGGACTGGGGATTCGGGTGCTATAGTGTCCCGTCCTCTTGGGAAAGGAGATCTGGAGCATGCCCTAACTCCAGAGGTGCAGCTTGAGAGAGATGCAGAAGCAGGGGATACCACGCTTGGCGTGGCCATCGTGGCGCTATGAGACTCATGCGACCCCTGTCTATCTGAAGCTTGAAGAGTGTTTTGGGGATGAGGGGAATGGGTGGGAATGCATAAAGGAAGCCCTGACCCCAGTGAAGGAGAAAGGCATCCCTTGTCTGACAATTGTGAGCCAGAATCCTGGAACAAAACCGGGGAAGTTTGGCATTCAGTGGACTTCTGAAGAGGTCTATGTCTGGAGTGCCCCACAGATGAAATATCTTTGCCACCTGTTCCAGGTGGAGGGACCACTCGTGAGTCAGCAGTACTCTACTGAGTTTGTCTGCCCAAAGGTTTTGAATGCCTGGAAGATATACCACAAGAAGGTGAATTTGATACTCTCTGGCGAGGGCCCACAGTCGTAAAACTTCATTGCATAATGACAGAGAGCCTGTCCCGCCCTGCTTGTTCACATAGAACATGGCTACTTGATTGTCCGTCTGGACTAGGACTGTCTTGTAGATGAGCTGGGCGTGGAATACTTGAAGAGCTAAAAAGATTGCTCTTAATTCCAGGTGGTTTATGTGTAGACCAGCCTCCTGTGGAGTCCAGGTTCCCTGGGTAGAGAGATGATTCAGGTGTGCTCTCAAACCCACCTGCGATGCATCTGTTGTTAGGTTGGCCTGAAAAAGGGGCTGATGAAAAGGAGACCCCACTGTCAGATTTTCTAGGGATTGCCACCTTTGGAGGGACAAAATTAGTCGTTGAGAGTTTATTATTTTCTCCGATAAATGACCTGTGGCCTGTGTCCACTGTATGGATAGGGTTCAATGAGCTGCTCGCATGTGGAGGCGAGCATATGGGACTACATGAACTGTGGATGCCAAATGTCCCAGCAACTGTAGTAGCTCTCGAGCAGTTAGGGAGGATTTCTCTGCTGCTTGAGAAGCTAGTTGCATTATGCGAAGACACCGGGCCTGTGGAAGGAAAGCCTTTGCCTGTCTGGTATCTAGACAGGCCCCTATTAATTCCAGGCATTGGGAAGGAACAAGTTGGGATTTTGGGAAGTTTATTACCAACCCCAAGTATTGGAGGATTCACACTGTGCGAGACAGTGCAGTGCTGGCTTCTGCAACTGTAGGGGCTCGAATGAGCCAGTTGTCTAAGTAAGGGATGACAAATATCCCCAGGGTTCGTAGAAATGCAGCTACTACTGCCATGCATTTCGTGAATACCCTTGGTGCTGAAGCTAGACCAAAGGGAAGAACCCTGTACTAGAAATGTTTTCCCCTGAAAAGGAATCGTAAGAATTTCCTGTGATCTGGATGGATCAGAATGTGAGTGTATGCATCCTTTAAGTCTAGAAAGCAAAGCCAATCCTGGCTTTGAAGGTATGGCAGAAGAGTTCCTAGAGAAATCATTTTGAACTTCTCTCGAAACAGGTATTTGTTCAATTCTCTGAGGTCTAAAATGGGCCTGTGTCCTCCTGTTTTCTTTGGAATAAGAAAATAGGGGGAGTAGAACTCTGCACCCCGTTGAAGAATGGGTACCTCCTCTATTGCCCCTTGGGCAAGAAGTGTTGAGACCTCGTGATCTAGCAGATAAGTTTGTGGGGGTTTGAGAATTGAATTGCTTTAGAATTGTAGGAGGGGGCATGCTGTGAAAATGAAGTTTCTACCCTTCTCCTACAATGGACAAAGTCCAATCTTCTGCTGTTATCTGATGCCATCTGTTGCAAAGTGGCATAACCTGCCAGGGATATTGGGGGGTTGGGGACCCCTCAGAGGCAGGAAGGCTAAGCTCTCTAGGAAGGAGTCAAAGCCCTTGAGGGGGCTGAACCTGCAGAGCTGGATGGGCTCTGGGGCCTTTTGGCTTCTTTTGCTGTCTAGTTTGTCCCTTTTGGGCAACCTGACCCTGAGCCTGACTCTGCTGGGTATGGGAAGGATAAAATTTCCTCTTTTTGCTGAAAGAGGGTTTTTTATAAGACTTCTTTTTGGCTGGAGTGACTGTAGATTTTGACAATCTTTCAAGAGTAGCATTGCCAGCATCTAACTCATTAGCCTTTTCCTGCCAGTTCTTGCCGAAGAGATTCTCTCCCGTTCAAGGAATGTTGCCTAACTTGTCCTGTACCCAAGTCTCCAAGTCTGATACCTGAAGCCAGGAAATCTGTCGTGCGCCAATGGCAATAGCAGAGGTTCTGCTGATGCATTCAAAGCAGTCAAAGGCTGCACAATTTACAAACTTGTAGACATCTTGAGCATGCTTAACTAGAGCAAGAAAGTCTTGTCTCTTGTCATCAGGGAGAAATGGGCTCATAAGCTCCAAATCTCCTGTAACTTCCTTGAGGAACATTCCCATATACAGCATATATGAACTGATCCTAGCTGAAAGCATGGAAGCCTGAAACGTTTGGCGCCCAAAAGCGTCCAGAGTCCTGCATTCACGACCTGGAGGATTAGATGCATACCTCTTTGCACTTTTCATCCTACGCATGGCTGACTCCACCACCATTGAATGGTGTGGCAGTTGAGTCTTTTGAAATCCAGGACATGGCGGGACTCGATACATAGTATAAAGTCTCCTAGAGTGAGGAGATATAGTCAGAGGTGTCTCCCACATTCTGAGCATCAAGTAATGCAGAATTTCATGGATGGGCAGAGTGGCTGCCTCCTTTGGAGCTTTAGGATATTGGAGAATTTCCAATTCCTTTGCTCTCGGTTCCTCTTCAGAAGCCACCGTGATTGAAAGACCCTTGGCCATATCACGAATAAAATCCTGAAAAGACGTCCCCTGGAGGTGACATTCTCCGTTGGGGAGAAGAGGGATCCTCTGGGAGAAACCCTCTAGTACCAGCAGAATTGTCAGAGTCTTCGGAATCGGAGGATTCGAAGTATTCCTGACCACGATGCTCATGCAAAGCACGGTCCCGGTATCAATTGAAGTCAGTACCGAGTTGATCCGGTACTGATCTGTCAATTACAGCCAAAGATGGCATGGGAAGAATTCCTACCGGGACCGGTACTGTTGGTACCGGTATCGTCGATACCAGTACCAGGGCTGGTACTGTTTGTACCAGTATCGTCGATACCGGTACCGGTGTCTGTACCGGTTTAGGTACCAGCATCAGTGTCAATGTCGGTACCGGTGCCCATTGGACCAACGGTACCACAGCTGAGAGAAGAGATGTGATGCTGCGTTCGATAGCGAGGAACCTCTGGTCTATCGACGCTGCCGATGCCTGGGTATTGGTACCGGTGAAAACGGCCGGAACCCCTAAGCATGGCACAGGTAGTTCTTGCGAGGTCGAGGCCCTGAGAACATCCTGAAGCCCCACTGATGCTTTTGAAGCTGAAGCCTCCCGCCAGGGCTGTTTTGCCGGTGTGGTTCCCTCAAGGGCAATGCTGATGGCCTCTCCATACTTAGCAGGAGAGCTACCCTTTGAGGACCGGCTTTTATGTTTAGTTACCTGAGATCTATGGGAGGAAGGGGAGGCCCTTGAAGATGTCGATGCAATGGATCTGGCATCAGAAGAAAAGAGGGTACCAAGCTTCGCAGCCCGGTTCTGTCTTCCTCTTTTAGTCATTCCCATACAGGAGAGACATTCAGATGGAGAATGTTCAGGCCCTAAACATTTAAGACACCAATCATGGGTGTTAGTGACAGAAATGGTACCTCCACACTTAGTACATTTTTTAAAACCACTTGTTGGTTTTTCCATGTTTTAGGAATATGGGGCCTAGTGTCCAAAATGGTGCCTAGCACCAAAAAAGAAAAGTTTCTGAAGAGAAAACAGCTCAAAGTATAAGGGTTTTTTGTTTTTTTTTTGGAAAAGAAAAGAAAAGAACCGGTAGTACCGGTAAGCGTCGTGCGGCAGACAAACGCAACCACAAGAAAACAATTTTAAAGACAGAATTTTCTGCGGTTTACAGGGTATGGATCCTGTCGGCTCTGCGGAAAATGAAGAACTGAAGAGGGACAGTTGGAAAGGCGGGAAGGCAGCACGCATGTGCTGAGGGATGCTCCCAAAAGCATTCCTATTGGATGCTGGTGAGCGTTCCCACGCAGGCTCCGTCGGTACAGACGATACCCATATGTGAAGACTACATTCCATATGTGAAGACTACATTCCTGCTTGTTCCTGGAGATATCAAGTGTTAACTGCTGCACTAACGGGTAGGCAGCATGCTGCATTCGGCTGTGAACACTTCATAAATTCTGTTCAAGAATACCCCATGACAATGTCCTAAATGTTTAAAACGTTTAAGAGCATTAACTTTAAGTATTAAATCAGAACCTTGAAGAGCAGGGAACTAATTACACTACAATACCATATGAGGGTTAATCTTATAGATAGATAGATAGATAGATAGTTTTTAGATGTGTAACAGCATGGTTTTAAAACTGCTCATAACCCTGTAATTTTTTTTGTTTTCTTGGCCAATGATATTCTACGAGGCCTTGAAGGGAGTTCTTTATTTTTTGTTTTGTACCGTTTTGAAAGCTGCCTTTGATATGATGATCCCTATGATTTTGTTAGGTCGGTAGGTCAAGTTGGGAATTGGAGGCACAGTTTTGAGTTGGGAATTGGAGGCACAGTTAGGAATTGGAGGCACAGTTTTGAGTTGGTTTGCCTCCTTCCTGAGTGGAAACAGCAAGGATGTTTTATAATTAGGCAACCACATAATCTAGGCTGGAAAGAGTAGTACCACAAGGGTCTGCTTTACCATCCACGGTTTAATATTAATTTGACCCTGTTGTATAGATTTCTATGGGAAATGATGCACCAGTTTTACCTGTTTGCAGACGATCTTTTTATTTATGAGCCACCATTTTTTTTTACTCTTCTGAACTCTGCAAGTGGCCACATCCCCAAATTAGGATTCTGCAACCCCATTTGGGGTCGCAGCCCAATGTTTGGGAACCACTGCCTTAGACAGCAATATAGTGCCTGTTAAAGGCAGGGTTAAATCCCTGGCATTTATTTAGATTATTTTTCTTTTGACCTCAGATCATGAAAGTAGTCTAGGGAATTTATATTAAGCTTTGCAAGGTACACCAGCTATTATTGTATCCTTCATATTTTACAACTGCAGCACAATCCTTTGTTGTATACCAGCTTGACTATTGCAATATGCTGTACTTGGGATAGCCAAGAATTCTGCCAGAATGATCATCAGAGGATTGCGAAAACATGACCATATTTTCCCAGTTTTGATAGACTTTCACTAGTTAACAGTTGAGTTCAATTTAAATGCTTTTGCCTGGAGTTTAAGATAATTCAATCAGCTATCAGTACTGCTTTGTTTTCCCTCTTGTGTTTATACTATCCTCTAGTACTGCAATTTGCTAAACGGGGTTTGATGTGCATCCTGCCAGTCACTAAAGTTACATGTAGAAATATTTTTTGGGTGCTGGGACTCCAGAAGTCCAAGTGATGTTACTTTTTTGAAAAGGTCTTAAATCTTACTTGTTCTGAAAAGCATTTGGAGATTAACATGATTGTTTTTATCTTCATTTTGTTTTTTTCTGAGATCTATTTTTTTAATGAAAGTTTGTCATTTTTACATTTATTCTCTATTTATTTGTTTTTAAATTGCTGTTCAATTTTTATGTATGTTTTTGAAATCACACGGATCTTTTAATAGGCGGGTCAGCCACAAAAAACACCTGTCTGAATAGAATTCAACTTTGTTTTATCAAATTAACCCAAAATATATTTCCAATACTTGATTTAAACACATGGTCATTGTACAGTGTTTGACACATTTAAAGCTCACATTCTTAACCATCAGTTTTCATGACCTATTACTAATCATTCTCAGCAATGTGCATTTTTGTTGCACATATACTCTCAGATATTAGCTACAGACAAGCAGGGAATTGGTGTTGTGATAAATCATATGAACAGCAGCATATTTTTTGCAGTCCAACTATAATGCACATCATATTTTAACCCCACTGTCAGCTCAGTAAGTGCTGCATGATTGGTGCAGTAATAAAAGCATTTTACTGCACCAACATTCTCATCATACAATTCTCTGAGTGCAATGTGGTGTAACATTTAATTACAAACGCATGTCAGTGATCCAAATGGCCCTAAAATAATGGCAAATTGCTTTTATGAAATCACAACCAACACTAGGAGTCCACAGTTTGGCAGGCATACCCTGCATCATTGCATACAGAACACCTGCACTGCGACAGACTACACAACAGCACTGATCATATTAATGCATGTCTAATTCACACTTAATTTCAGCATGGAAAAAACACTCAGAAAAAGAAACATCAGCTTCAGTAAACACAAATGTTAAGCTTTTACATGAGGTAAGTTTTAGTGCATGCTTTCTTTCAGATTCCGTTTTTATTCTTTCCATCCCAATAGAAGTTGGAAAAATTGCACACGTAGGAAAAATATGTGCGCATGGCTCATGGAATTTCTTACAACCCTTCTGTGTATGTGTATGCACACAGACATCCATCTGTATCTGTGCTGCCTGTGTGTGTATCTCTGTTCTGAATCTGTTTTTGTGTGTCTCTCTCTCTATGGACTGCTATGTCTATACATGTTAAGTGACACAGTGGCATCTAGCACTCATTAACTTTCGCTAATGCACATTAATTTTTAGTAAAGGTGCCCCTTTGTGTGTCTATGCATGCCTGCCTGTGTCTGTTTGCATGGGTATGGTAATATATGTGTGCTGCGTTGGTTATCCGTATTTCTGTGATGGAGAGAGAAGATATGAGGGGAGGGATGTTTGAAAGGAGAAATTTTACCTGACAATATTCTTTCCGTATTTCTTCATAGACTAGTCCAGATGAGAGGTTATGCTCCTTTGCCAGCAGATAGAAGCAGACTTGAGCAACTTTCAGTGATGTCATCACTAGGTATATATGCCGGTGCAGCACTAAGAGAAGCCAGAATGACACTTCACAGACAGTGAACAGATAAACTCAGGAAAGTGTAGTTACGCACCTGTAACATGTGTTCTCTGGGGACAGCAGGAATCAGTTCTCACATATGGATGATGTTGGCACCAACTGAGCCTGCGCGGATTCACTCCCCAGCTTTCAAAGAAAGCCTTTGGGAGTTAGACCGCACATGCGCGGTCACCTTCCCACCCAAGGGTGCATTATGATGGCATACCTTAATCAAGCATAAAAAGTACTGCCTGGGCAAAAACGCTGCCTCACAGTAAGCTTTCCTCCAAGCAGTAATGCGCTGCAAAGGTATGGACCGAAGACCAGGTGGCAGCCCAACAAATGTCCAGCAGAGGGACAGAACGCAGGTGGACCACCGAAGCTGCCATGGTGCACACATTATGCACGATAACATGATGTGCCAGGGAGAATCCAGCCTGTCATAGGTGAAGGAGATGCAGTCTGCCACTAGGTGGACAGGGCATGTTTGGCGACCACAACCCTGAACCTATTGACGTCATAGGAGACGAAAAGTTGTGACGAGAGGCAATGGGGCTATGTCTTCTGAAGGTAGAAGGGCAGTGCCCTCTTGCAATCCAGGATGTGTAATGAGGCATCCCCTCAGGATGCGCGAGACCTGGGAAAGAAAGTGGGAAGGACCACCTCCTGGTTCATGTGAAAAGCAGACACCATCTTAGGAAGGAATTTCGGGTGGGTGCGGAGAATGAACCTGCTCTTGTGAAACACAATGTAGGGGGCATGGACCATCAATGCCTGCAGCTCACTAACACGTCTGGGGGAAGTGAGTGCCAACAGGAACACTATATTCCACAACAAGAACTTGAGATGGCACGTAGACAGAGGCTCAAAAGGGGGAGCCATCAGCTTTGTAAGGACAACGTTCAGGTCCCACGCCACCGGCGGTGGGCGCTGGGGGGCCGCAAGAGGAGGAGCCCCGTCATGAAACGGCCCACCAGGGGGTGCACAGAGATGAGCTGTCCAGCGATGAGGTGATGATACGCCGCTAGGGCACAGAGGTGAACCTTGACCAAACTGGACTTCAGGCCAGTCCGGGAGAGGTGCAGGAGATATTGCAGGATGTCCTACATCAAGCAAGAGAAAGACTTGAGGATTCCTGTCCTTGCACCAGATGGAGAATCTACACCATTTGAAGGCATATGCGCGCCATGTTGAGTCCTTGTGCAATGCCATTAGGATGTCTTCTACCTCTCAGGAGAGGCAGTGGTGTGCTATGGCGAGCCGCTCAGAATCCACGCTGTCAGGGTGAGAGACTGGAGGTTGTGGTGAAGAAGGGTCCCATCCTCTGCGAGAGCAAGTTTGGGTCCTGGCCCAATAGTAACATAACAACATATTATATGAAGGCAGATAAAGACCAGTATTGGTCCATCTAGTCTGCCCAGCAAGGCGACAAGAGTAGATGCACTTGCCGCTCCGTGCAGGTCACACCTCTCCATGCCTTTGTTTAAGGCTGTACCCAATGGTATGGGGGCCACTCGGGACAGCTGAAGGAGCAGAGGAATCCACGGCTGCCTAGGCCACTAAGGGCAAATTAGGATTACAGAGGCCTGGTCCACCTGAATCTTGAGCAACGTTTTGGGAACCAGTGGAGTAGGCGGGTATGCATACAGCAGACTCCCAGACCAAGGCAGGAGCAAGGCATCCACCACCATTCGGTTTGGGGCATGCCTCCATGAACAGAAAAGCAGTAGCTGCACGTTCTCAGGGCTGGCAAAAAGATCCAATGTCAGGGTCCCCCAACATCGAAAGATGGAGTTGGCCACCGCCAGGTTGAGACGCCACTCGTGGGGCTGAAGAACTCTGCTGAATCGATCTGAGCACAGATTGTCCTGACCCATCAGGTAGACCACCAGGAGGGTCATGCTATTCTCCGTGGTGAAGTTCCACAGGCGCACCTCCTCCCAGCAGAGAGGTATGAGCCCATTCTCCCTGACTGTTGATGTAAAACATTGCTATTTGTTTGTCCATCTGGATGTGCACAACCTGGCCCACCAGGTGGGCCTAGAACACCCGAAGGGAGTCGGTGCAGAGGGTTGCTACTAAAATGATTAATGGGCTTCATTATAAAGCATATGAGGACAGACTTAAGGATCTTAATATGTACACCTTAGAGGAAAGGCAGGATAGAGGTGATATGATTGAGATGTTTAAATACCTCCGTGGCATAAATATTCAGGGAGAGAGCCTCTTTCAATTGAAAGCAAGTTCTGCTACGAGGGGACATGGGATGAGGGTGAAGGGAGATAGATTCAGAAGTGATATGCGGAAATATTTCTTTACAGAAAGAGTTGTGGATCCATGGAATAGCCTCCCAGTGGAGGTGGTAGAGATGAGGACAGTAACTGAATTCAAAAAAGCATGGGACCAACACAGAGGATCTCTAAAGGTAAAAAGTGGACTGTTGTAGTTGTTGTTATGGAAGGACAGACTAGATAGGCCATGTGGTCTTTTTCTGTCATCATGTTTCTATGTTTGTTGCCACTAAGAGTTCCAGGAGGTTGATCTGGAGGGCACTTTCCTACAGAGTCCAGGTGTCCTGAGACCATAGACCGTCGCATTGAGCTCCCCAGCTGAGTTTGGAGGTGTTCATAGTTAGGATGTGTTGTGCCGGTGGGGCCTGGAAGGGTAGGCCGGCAATGAGATTCTGTCGGCTCTGCCCCCAGGCGAGAGAGGCCACCAGGAGTAGGGTGATCAGGACACAATCATCCAGTCAGCCTGTAGCCTGAGTCCATTGAGAACTTAGGGTCCACTGGGACTGACACATCCGGAAACGTACTTGCAGTATCACATGAACAATCAAGGCCATGTGCAGGTACAGCAGGAGAAGGGTGGATGCCGATGAGCGATCCTGAACTTCTCCTGCTAGGGCTGCCAAATGCTGTAACTGGTCCAGGGGGAGGAAGGCTCTGGCCTGGATCGAGCCCAGAAGGGCTCCTATGAACTCCAGGTGCTGAGTCACGAGCAGGTGCAACCTTGGGAAGTTGATCACAAACCCCAGATGTTGCAGCACCCTTATGGGCTGCGTGGCACACCTCTTCTTGTGAATTTGTCATCCAGATAGGGAAAGAGAAAGACTCCCAGTAAGTGAAGATGAGCGTCGACGACCGCCAGGCACTTGGTGAACACCTGAGGGGCCGAGGAGAGGGCGAAGGGGAGCACGCTGTACTGGTAGTAGCAACCTCCAATGACAAAGCGGAGGTACTGACGGTGCTAGGAATAGATCAGGATGTGGGTATAAACATCTTTGAGATCCAAGGAGCATAACCAATCTCCCCGGAGATAGGGCAGCAATGTTTTAAGGGATAACATCTTGAATTTCTCCTTGACCAGAAAGCGGTTGAGGTCCCACAGATCTAGGATGGCCCAAAAGCCGCTTCTCTTTTTTGGGATGAGGAAGTACCAGAAGTAGAACCCCATGCCACAGAGGGGATGAGGCACTGGCTCCACCAACTGATCCTCAAGAAGGGACTCTAGTTCCTTCTGCAGGAGCTCTCTGTGCAGGAGGTCATGGAAAGTTCCACTGGAAAGAAGAGAGGGGGCATCAAGTCAAAGTGCAGAAAGCAACCTCCCTGCACTACTTGCAATACCCAGGCATCGGTGGTGATGCACTGCCAGAGGTGGGCAAAGTGAATCAGACGTCCTCCCGTATGCCTTGGGTCCTGGCATTCTGGGGGAAGACAGGCAATGACCAGGAAGTCAAAAGTGTCCCCCCCCCCCCCCGGGGGCTGCAGTTGGGGTGCTGTTTGGGGCTTACGGCTTATGGGGGCCGTGCCCCAATCCCTTGCCCTTCTGACCCTGTTGAGGAGCCTGATAGGCTGGAAATTGAGGGTATTTTTCATAAGTCTTTTCCCCTTTGGGTGGAAGGGCTTTTTACATGAAGCCTTCCAACAGGAAGAGTCAGCCATCTTCTAGGATGGCCTAGTCCTGGTCTTGATATCTGACTCTAACTCCGCCACCTTGTCGGTCATGGGTTTGCAAAGAGGTTCTCTCTTCATCAGGGAACATCGGCCAGTTTGTCCAGTATCCATTGCTCCATGTCCGAGGACTGTAGCCAAACCAGGCGGCGGGCACTAATGTCCACCACAGCCACACGAACCATGCAATTGAAGCCGTCAAAAGCTGTTTGAGTCTGGAACTTGGAGCATTCCTTGATCAAGGAAATGAGGGTCCGGAAGCACTCGAGGAATTCACCTGCCAGTCCAGCTGAAAACCCAGCGAGTTCCTAAGCCAGGTCCCTCAGGTACATGCTCAAGTACAGCTGGTAAGCCTGGAAGAGGACCATGAGCATCAAGTCCTGGTAGCACTTTCTGCCAAAACCGTCCATGGTATGGGCCTCTCTACCAGGGGGCACCAAAGAGTGCGTCTTCTGACTATATGATGCATGGCAGACTCCACAACCATCGAGTTGAGGTGCAGCTGTCTTTTCTGAAAGCCTAGGCTCTTGCCAAACACTATAATAGGAATCGAGTTGCCAGCCGACTACTGGCACTGTCACCGGGCTCTCCCACATCCTCAACAGCAAGCGTTCCAAGATGGGCTGAATCAGCACCGTCAGTGCCTCCTTCAGAGGGGCCTCGTACTGAAGATTTAATTCCTTGGAGCGATGCTCATCCTCTGGCTCTGTTGCGAAGAACAGGGCCTTCAGCATCCTGTGGACAAAGTCCAGGAACATGAGGTCCTCAGGCGGGGACCTACAGCTGTGGGGAGATGGCTCAGAGGGCACATTCTTATGATTCCTATGCAGCATCGTATTGGGCGACTCATCATCAGTCTCTCAACCCTACTCGTAGCCAGAGGAGACCTCGAGTTCCAGTCGGTTAAGTCGATGAGGCATTGGCACCGGAGAGGAACGCAGTGCCAGACGTGCAAGTTCAGAGGTGTTTGGGAGCGAGTCACGCCTTCAGCGGGAGAGCAACTGATGTGGCTCCGAATGGGTAAAGCATTCTAGGACAGGCTGGATATGCTCTGGGGGGGGTCCTCACAGTGGGGGGTCCTATAGCCAGTGCCCATGACGCAGAGACTCCAGGTGTCGGGACCCACTGTGCTTCAAGGAAGGCAGCCAGGCTGTATACCAAGGCTGTCATCCTGGATTCAACGCCAGTAGGCTCTAGAGCAACCAGTTTGGGTCTTGAGCAAATCGAGCCTGAAGCCGGGTCCCTCAAACAGGAGTCCCAATGGTGATTGTGTCGGGGGACCAGCTCAATCCCCCGACACAGTGGGAGTCTCCTCCTGCCGGGGCAGCTTTGAGGGCCGCTCCCAGTCAATGCCCTCTGCATCGGGTCGAGTGCTCTGAAGTCGGGCACTGGAGGAATTACCACTGTCTCCGGGATCGAATTCCGACTTGGACGAAGTCTTCAGCCCGCGGGGAAGATCCTCAGAGGAGGACCCCCAATCCAAGGCTCTGCGAACTCGGGGCTCGGATCAAGCTCACCCACACAATGCCGAGTTGGCAGACACGGTCCCCAGAGACTGCATACTCTATGTTGACCCCGTGGTAGAGGCCTTTGAGCCAAACAGCTCCAAACGCTGCTGTTCATAATTCCTGCTCTTGGCCGACATCTGCAGGCAGTGTGGGCAAGAGGAGTTGTAGTTTGCATCGAGGCACTCGATGCAGCAACTGTAGTGGTCCGTAGTGGACATAGGGGGGGGGGGGGTTGCCATATTGCTTAAACACACTGACCAAAGACATAGCAGGGAAGACGGCACCTGTGAGATAGCGTACTTACTCAACTGTAACAGGTGATCTCCAGCGACAGCAGGAATCAGTCCTCACACATGGGTGATGTCGGCACCAACGGAGCCCTCGTGGCAGCATCCCCTCAGATTTCAAAGAAAGCCTTTAAGAGATGTCACCACGCATGTGTGGTCCCCTTCCTGCCCAAGGGTGCCATCTTGCTCAGTCAGATGACATACCTAAGAGACGGCAAAAATAAAAGATGGTAAAGGAGCAACTCAAAGGGAAGGAGGGAGGGTTGTGAGGACTGATTCCTGCTGTCCCTGGAGAACACCTGTTACAGGTGAGTAACTACGTTTTCTCCGGGAACAAGCAGGAAGTCAGTCCTCACATATGGGACTTCCCAGCTACATGCTACCAAAAAACCCATAGCAAAAACAGGGCTCCCGCAAAAGGGAGCCGCAAGCAGCAGCAATTTTAGTCCGTGCACACAGATTACAGTAGGACCCCTGTGTCCAATGAAACCAGCACTCCGGTAGCCTGAACACACAAGGGTCGGAGAGTAGGAGTTGCCTAGACCCCAAAAAGGTTACAGAGAATAGCCTGGCAGAAGACACTGTCCCATCGGGACTCTCTTTTCAGGCAGTAGTGAGCTCCGAAAGTATGGGCTGAAACCCAGGTGGTGGCCTGGCAGATGTCCACCATCGGGACAGAGCACAAGTTTGCCACCGAAGCTGCCATGGCCCGGACACAGTGCGCCATGACGTGGCCTTCCAGTGGAAGCCTCACCTGCCCATAAGCAAAGGCGATACAGTCCGCCATCCAAGTGCACAGCATACACTTGGTCACCGCCTCCGCCAGCCTACCGGGATCGGTCACCGCCTCCGCCAGCCTACCGGGATCGGTCACCGCCTCCGCCAGCCTACCGGGATCGGTCACCGCCTCCGCCAGCCTACCGGGATCGGTCACCGCCTCCGCCAGCCTACCGGGATCATAGGAGATGAAAAGCTGAGAAACTTTGCGGTGGCCTTGGGTGCGCTGGATGTAGAAGGATAAGGCCCTTTTACAGTCCAATGAGTGAAGGACCGTCTCCGCCCGACTGGAATGAGGTCTTGGGAAGAAGGTAGGAAGCACCACTTCCTGGTTAAGGTGAAAGGGTGACACTACCTTCGGCAGGAACTTGGGGTGTGTGCGAAGCACCACCCTATTCTTGTAGAACCTGGTGTAGGGCGCCTCTGCCACGAGGGCCTGGAGCTCATAAAACCTGCAAGCGGAAGTAACTGCAACCAGGAAAACCACCTTGCAAGAGAGGTAGCAAAAGTGGCAGGTAGCCAGAGACTCGAAGGGCAGGCGAGTGAGCTGCCCCAACTCCACGTTGAGGTCCCATTTCAGTCGCCGGAGGGCGAACCGTGGTTTTTGACAGAAGGAAGTCCCGAAGGAAGCGGGTCACCAAAGGTTGGGCCAAGAGGGGCTTACCATTCACTGG
Organism: Ichthyophis bannanicus; assembly: GCA_033557465.1. Taxonomy (NCBI): domain Eukaryota; kingdom Metazoa; phylum Chordata; class Amphibia; order Gymnophiona; family Ichthyophiidae; genus Ichthyophis; species Ichthyophis bannanicus. The sequence continues at coordinate 742,075,260 of CM066031.1, read as the reverse complement.
GGGGGGGGGGGGGGGTGTGCCGCAAGGAACAAAGGTGCACTCAGACGGAGTTAGACTGGAGCTCGGAGCGGGAGAGGTGGAGAAGATACTGCGACACAAAAAGCCACTGGGTATGAGAAGGAATCAGCACCATAATTGGTACACCAAACAGAAAACCTGCGCCATTTGAGGGCATATGCCTTCCTAGTAGAGGCCTTGCGAGAGGCCAGCAGAAAGTCTTCAACCTCAACCGGAAGGTTGAGGGGGGCGAGAGAGTCACCCTCTCAGCAGCCACGCTGTCAAGAGGGACCCCAGGCTGGGGTGTAGAAGAGAGCCCCCCCTCCTCCTGAGATAGGAGTCCCGGGGCAGTTTCCAAGGGGATGGGGGTCTCCACTGCCAACAGCAGTAATTCAAATAATTTTGCATTATATTCACAGGTTGGCCTGAACCAATGACCTCAAGCATATAAGGCAGAAGGTGCTAATACACCTCCAATCTTGACTGAGGAATCCAAGAATCCACTGGTCTGACCTGGTATAGGTCCCCTGAGAAAGAAACAGTCAGAGAGACTCTCCAACCAGTTGCACCTCGAGAGGGACCATTGGAATTCACTGAGGAGAATTACAGGCTCTCAGTGCAATCGTGGTGTATTAGCACAGTGAAGCTTTGAAAGGACTTCCCTTTCATAGAGTGAGACCCAAAGGACATCTCTAGGCTCTATGCACGGGCCTACAAAATACTCATTTCACTTCTAGATCTATCTTCCAGGAGTCTCCTTGGGTGAGAATCCCTAAAGACTTCCACCGTTTCACCAGGCCCACCCCAAAGAGTAACTGGACCTTAAGGAGAGTTTGCTCAGCCACAGCCAAGAGGCACTATCCGCCGACAGGGCTAGAGCCATAGTCTGACTATCATCACCGCCATGGACTTGAAAGAGATTCTCATCAAATCTTAGAGAGCACCAACCACCTAGATAATCTGCTTTCAACCTTGTAACCTCCAGGCTGTCCAGTGGCAGATGCACACAGCACTGCTTGAAAACCTAAGATGATGGCGCAAAGACATACTTAGGGAGGGCCTCAACTCTTCAAATGAGACACTCCTGGAGTACAGCACCTCCCTGGGAACCACAAAGAGAGCAGAGCCCTCGCAAACCGTGGGAACAGAATCACAACGAGCGAGTGGCGTATAGAGGTCACAAGTGCCTTTATTTATTTAAAAACCCCTACGCGTTTCGGCGTTTTGCCTTCCTAAGGGGGGAGGGAGATGCAGTTATGCACTCTGTGAAGAACCCTTTGGACAACCACTATTGCGCAATTAAAACTGGGTTTTCAAAAAGGTTGAAAAGGGGGCCCCAAGGCCTGTAGAGTCCCCAGGCTCCGCCTCTGCCTGGACCAAGCAGTAATTTAAAATAGCTGAAGTGCCCATTTGTGGGATTAAAAAGGCATATAGCAGCAGCAAGGGTCACAAAATTTGCATTGGGTCCTGAAGTCCCCCATGGGGAAATACCAAAATGCCAAAAAGAAAAGTGCCCTGGGTACCACAGGCTACACTGGGCAGCGCCTCTGAGCACTGCAGCTGCAAAAGCAAAATAAGACAGCAAAAAAAAAAAAAACCACACCAAAAAAATGCAGCCAGGGCTGTAACAAAAAAGGAGTCCTGAAAAGGGAATAGTATCACCTATCAGGCTGACTGGAGAAACCCAAACAGGAAAGCCACAGACACCCACACAGGCCTGGGAAACACAAAAACAAAGCAAAAGCTCTAAAAAAAAAATTGGAGCTGCTCTATTTCGAGCAAAAAGAGAGCTAAACACAACCCACTGAAATCAGAGGGAGGAAAAATAACAAAGCAGAAAAAAGGGAAAGACATCCACATACGCACTGTCAGTGCTTCCTTAGGAGCTGAAGAGTACTGAAGGATCTCCAATTCTTCTGCCCTGGACTTATCCTCCGTCTCTAAAGAAAATGGTATGACCTTGACCATATCCCTGACAAAATCTTCAAAGGTCACTGCCTCAGGAAGGGACTTGCGCATCTCATGAGGAGAAGGGTCCAATGGAAGCTCTAGAGACCTGTCCTCAGACAAGTCCTCGACTCAAAAATCAGTGATCCAGCCTTCTGAGTCAGTCTAAGTACTGAGTGGAAGTCAAAGTACTTCTGAGTCTCTGCCTGGATCTTTTTCCTGACCCTCAGGGATCGGGAGTCCCTTCGGGAGTGATGATGCACCAAAACTCATCTAGATTTCAAGGGTGTGTCAGACAATGAAACACTAGAATGTGATAATGACAGGGCACACACCAGTGTCGGGGTACTCCGATGCCCTGATGTCGATGCATCTCCTGCAGGCAAGCCGTGCATCTCAAGGATTGGTTGGACAGTTGCCAGTGTCGATATGGCCAACGCACTGGCCTGCTGCATGGCAAAGAGGACCGCGATCCTTTCCTGGAGAAACAGCAGAAGGCATCTCTCCATGACTTCAGACTCTGAAGGCTGCGGGGCTTCAGCAATCTTGATCAATATATCTGGAATCTGTAAGGGGTTATTTATTTATTTTATTTAACAGTATTTCTAAACCGCCTTATCTTAATAATCAAGGTGGTATCACAGCAAGCAATCAGGTAAAGTGTGTGTGTTGTACATGCAGTGAGGATAAAACTTAGTTGTGTGAGGGATGTGTTGGGTGCTTGATTTGTTTGAGCTATATACAGGGTGGGCTATTTACAGTGGGTTATTGGCAGTTTGGACTTAGCTAACAGTAGGCCATCTCTGCCCCTCCGATGTCGTAGAGATTGAGCTCTCCTCTCTTCAGGGCGGCTTGGAAAGGTGCTCTCACGGGCTCCCATTGCTCTCGATGCCCTACCTCAAGAGGCTTCGAAGTCAGTGCACTGAAGCCTTAACACGATGGTTGGTGTGATCACCCTGCAGCGCCGATGACAATGAAGCCAAATCCTTCCTCATTCTCCAGTTCAAGGAGATCATCAAGGAAACTACAGACCTGTGAGCCCAACATCTGAATAGGGCAAAATGGTAGAAACCATTATAAAGAATACAATTCCTGAACATATAGTCATGGTTTAATGGGAGAAAGCCAATATGGATTTAGCCAAGGCAAGTCTTGTCTTACTAATCTGTTATATTTTTTTGAAGGTGTGGATAAACGGGTAGACAAAGCTGAGCCAGTCGATCTAGTGTATCTGGAATTTCAGAACGCCTTTGACAATGTCCCTCATGAGAGACTCCTGGCAAAATTAAAAAGTCATGTGATAGGAGACAGTGTACTATTGTGGATCAGAAACTGGTCAAAAGATTGAAAGCAAAGTAGGGCTAAATGACCATTTTTCTCGGTGGAGAACGGTGAATAATGGAGTACCCCAGGGATCTGTGCTGGGCCTGCAGCTTTTTAATATCTTCATTAAAAACCTGGAAATAGGAATAAAGAGTGAGGTGATCAAATCTGCAAATGACACAAAATTATTCAAAGCTGTTAAAACACAAGAGGATTGTGAAAAATTGCAAGAGGACCTTGATAAAATGGAAGACTGGACGTCCAAATGGCAGATGAAATTTAATGTGGGCAACTGCAAAGTTATATACCTAGGAAAGAACAATCCAAACTACAGTTACACGATGCAGGGTTCCACATTAGGATCCATCACGCAGGAAAATGATTTAGGCATCATCGTGGATAAAGCGAAGTTACTCACCTGTAACAGGTGATATCCGGAAACAGCAGGAATTTAGTCTTCACATATGGGTATCGTCGGTACCGACGGAGCCTGCGTGGGAACGCTCCCCAGCGTCCAATAGGAACACTTTTGGGAGCATCCCTCAGCACATGCGCGCTGCCTTCCCGCCTTTCCAACTGTCCCTCTTCAGTTAAGTTTGTAGCTGAGTGAAAGGATAGAGGGAAAGAGGAAAGAGACAGAGATAGAGAGAACTCCTAGGGGAGGTGGGTGGGTTGTGAAGACTAAATTCCTGCTGTTCCCGGAGATCACCTGTTACAGATGAGTAACTACGCTATCTCCAGGAAGAAGCAGGAATGTACTCTTCACATATGGGGACTCCCTAGCTGAAGATGCCAGGGAAAGGTGGAAATCCTTCCTCCCATGGATCTCTGGCATTCCACCAGGGTTGGTGGGTAGGAGTTGAATTAGGTCAGGCTCTCTCTGAAAGAGATTTTGAAGAACAGCTTGGCCAAAGAAGGCATCCCGACAGGAGGCTTTATCCAGGCAGTAGTGGGCTGTGAAGGTGTGTACCGAAGCCCAGGTGGCTGCTCGACAAATGTCATCGATAGACAGAGTGGAGATTAGCCATGGAAGTTGCCATGGCTCTCATGTTATGAGCTGTGACATGGCCATGAAGAGGAAGACCCTTACTCTCATAAGCAAAGGATATGCATTGGGCAATCCATTTAGATAAAGTTCTTTTGGAGACTGGAAGTCCCAAATGACTAGGGTCAAAAGCTATAAAACGTTGCGAGGACTTTCTATGTTGCTGTGTTCTCTGTAGGTAAAAGGCTAAGGCTCTTTTACAATCCAAAGCATGAAGGTTTCTTTCTGCACTAGAGGCGTGAGGCCTCAGAAAAAACTACAGGAAGATAAATTGATTGATTCAAATGAAAAGGCGAAACCACCTTTGGCATAAAGCATGGATGAGTTCTAATAACAACCTTATCATGATGAAATCTAGTATAAGGAGGATCAGCCGCTAAAGCTTGCAGTTCACTAATGCGACGTGCAGAGGTGATTGCAATTAGGAAGATGACCTTCCAGGTCAAAAACGTAAGGGTTGTAGTGGCTAAAGGCTCAAAAGGCAGTTTCATGAGCTGCCCGAGAACTAGATTTAGATCCCATGCCACCGGTGGTGGCTTAATGGGAGGTTTGGTTAATAGAAGACGTCTCATAAATCGGGATATGAGTGGATGAGAGGAAATTGGTTGTCCATTCAGAGGCTTATAAGAAGCTGCAATTGCACTAAGATGGACTCTTACCGAATTGGTCTTTAGACCAGAATTCGATAAGTGAAGGAGATACTCTAGTATCAATTCTAAAAGTATGACAAGAGGGTTTAATCCCTTCTTGGAACACCATATATTAAAACATTTCCACTTGAAGGCATAAGATGATCTTGTGGAAAGTTTCCTAGAAGTCTGAAGGATATCCTTTACCTGTTGGAACAGGTTGAAATCCTGGAGGTCTAAGCCTTCAGCAACCAGGCCGTGAGATGCAGGGACTGGGGATTCGGGTGCCATTACGTCCCGTCCTGTTGGGAAAGGAGATCTGGAGCATGCCCTAACTCCAGAAGAGCAACTTGAGAGAGACGTAGAAGCAGGGATTACCATGCTTGGCATGGCCAACGTGGCGCTATGAGAATCATGCAACCACTCACTCTCTGAAGCTTGAAGAGTGTTTTGGGGATGAGGGGAATGGGTGGGAAGGCATAAAGGAAGTCCTGACCACAATGAAGGAGAAAGGCATCCCTTGCCTGACAATTGTGAGCCGGAATCCTGGAACAGAACCGGGGAAGTCTGGTATTCAGTGGACTTGCAAAGAGGTCTATGTCTGGAGTGCCCCAGAGATTAAATATCTTTGCCACCTGGTCTAGGTGGAGGGACCACACGTGAGGCAGCGGTACTCTACTGAGTTTGTCTGCCCAAAGGTTTTGAATGCCTGGAAGATATACCACTAGAAGGTGAATTTGATACTCTCTGGCGAGGGCCCACAGTCGTAAAGCTTCGTTGCATAACGACAGAGAGCCTGTCCCGCCCTGCTTGTTCACATAGAACATGGCTACTTGATTGTCCATCTGGACTAGGACTGTCTTGTAGCTGAGCTGGGCGTGGAAAACTCGAAGAGCAAAATAGATTGCTCTTAACTCCAGGAGGTTTATGTGTAGACCAGCCTGCTGTGGAGTCCAGGTTCCCTGGGTAGAGAGATGATTCAGGTGTGCTCCCCAACCCACCTGTGATGCATCTGGTGTTAGGGAAGCCTGAAAAAGGGGTTGCTGAAAAGGAGACCCCACTGTCAGATTTTCTAGTGATTGTCACCATTGGAGGGACAAAATTAGACGCTGAGAGTTTAATATTTTGTCTAATAAAAGACCTGTGGCCTCTGTCCACTGTGTGGAAAGGGTCCACTGAGCTGCTCGCATGTGGAGGCGAGCATACAGGACTACATGAACTGTGGATGCCACATGTTCCAGCAACTGTAGTAGTTCTCGAGCAGTTAGGGAGGCTTTCCCTGCTGCTTGAGAAGCTAGTTGCATTATGCGAAGACACCGGGCCTGTGGAAGGAAAGCCTTTGCCTGTCTGGTATGTAGACAGGCCCAAATGAATTCCAGGCATTGGGAAGGAACAAGATGGGATTTTAGGAAATTTATTACCAACCTCAAATATTGGAGGATTCGCATTGTGCGAGACAGTGCAGTGCTGGCCTCTGCAACTGTAGTGGTTCGAATGAGCTAGTCGTCTAAGTAAGGGAAGACGAATATCCCCAGGGTTCGCAAAAATGCAGCTACTATTGCCCTGCATTTCGTAAATACCCTTGGGTGCTGAAGCTAGACCAAAGGGAAGAACCCTGTACTGGAAATGTTTTCCCCTGAAAAGGAATCGTAAGAATTTCCTGTGATCTGGATGGATCAGAATGTGAGTATATGCATCCTTTAAGTCTAGAGAGCAAAGCCAATCCTGGCTTTGAAGGTATGGCAGAAGAGTTCCTAGAGAAATCATTTTGAACTTCTCTCGAAACAGGCATTTGTTCAATTCTCTGAGGTCTAAAATGGGTCTGTGTCCTCCTGTTTTCTTTGGAATAAGAAAATAGGGGGAGTAGAACCCTGCACCCCGTTGAAGAATGGGTACCTCCTCTATTGCCCCTTGGGCAGGAAGTGTTGAGACCTCATGATCTAGCAGATCGTCTGCGGAGATTGGAGAATTGAATTGTTTTAGAATTGTAGGAGGGGGCATGCTGTGAAAATGGAGCTTGTACCCCTCTCCTACAATGGACAGAGTCCAATCTTCTGTTGTTATCTGATGCCATCTGTTGGCAAAGTGGCATAACCTGCCTGGGATATTGGGGGGTTGAGGACCCCTCAGAGGCAGGAAGGCTAAGTTCTCTAGGAAGGAGTCAAAGCCCTTGAGGGGGCTAAACCTGCAGAGCTGGATGGGCTCTGGGGCCTTTTGGCTTCTTTTGCTGTCTAGTTTGTCCCTTTTGGGCAACCTGATCCTGAGTTTGACTCTGCTGGGTACAGGAAGGATAAAATTTCCTCTTTTTGATGAAAGAGGGTTTTTTATAAGGCTTCTTTTTGGCTGGAGTGGCTGTAGATGTTGACAATCTTTCTATAGTAGTATTGTCAGCATCTAACTCGTTAGCCTTTTCCTGCCAGTTCTTGCCCAAGAGATTTTCTCCCATGCAAGGAATCTTGCCTAACATGTCCTGTACCCATGTCTCCAAGTCTGATGCCTGAAGCCAGGCAATCCGTCATGCGCCAATGGCAATAGCAGAGGTTCTGCTGATGCATTCAAAGCCGTCAAAGGCTGCACGATTTACAAACTTGGAGACATCTTGAGCATGCTTAACTAGAGCAAGAAAGTCTTGTCTCTTGTCATCAGGGAGAAATGGGCTCATAAGCTCCAAGTCTCCTATAACTTCCTTAAGGAACATTCCCATACACAGTATATATGAACTGATCCTAGCTGAAAGCATGGAAGCCTGAAAAGTTCGGCGCCCAAAAGCGTCCAGAGTCCTGCATTCACGACCTGGAGGATTGGATGCATGCCTCTTTGCACTTTTCATCCTACGCATGGCTGACTCCACCACCATTGAATGGTGTGGCAGCTGAGTCTTTTGAAATCCAGGACATGGCGGGACTCGATACATAGTATCAAGTCTCCTAGAGTGAGGAGATGTAGTCAGAGGTGTCTCCCACATTCTGAGCATCAAGTTATGCAGAATTTCATGGATGGGCAGAGTGGCTGCCTCCTTTGGAGCTTTAGGATATTGGAGAATTTCCAATTCCTTTGCTCTGGGTTCCTCTTCAGGAGCCACTGTGATGGAAAGGCCCTTGGCCATATCACGAATAAAATCCTGAAACGACATGTCCTCTGGAGGTGACATTCTGCGTTGGGGAGAAGAGGGATCTTCTGGGAGAAACCCTCTAGTACCAGCAGAATTGTCAGAGTCTTTGGAATCGGAGGACTTGAAGTATTCCTGACCAGAATGTTCATGCAAAGCACGGTCCCGGTATCGATCGAAGTTGGTACCGAGTTGATCCGTTACCGATCTGTCGATTCCAGTCAAAAATAGCATGGGAAGAATTCCCGTCGGTACCGGTACCGGTGTCTGTACCGGTGTAGGTACCAGCATCGGTGCCGGTGCCTGTTGGACCAACGGTACCGCAGCTGAGAGAAGAGCTGCAATGCTGCGTTCGATAGCGAGGAACCTCTGGTCTATCGACGCTGCCGATGCCTGGGTGTCGGTACCGGTGAAAACGGCCGGGACCCCTGAGCATAGCACAGGTAATTCTTGCGAGGTCGAGGCCTTGAGAACATCCTGGAGCCCCATTGATGCTTTGGAAACCGAAGCCTCCCGCTGGGGCTGCTTTGCCAGTGTGGTTCCCTCAAGGGCAATGCCAATGGCCTCTCGATGCTTAGCAGGAGAGCTACCCTTTGAGGACCGGCTTTTATGTTTAGTTACCTGAGATCCATGGGAGGAAGAGGAGGCCCTTGAAGATGTCGATGCAATGGATCTGGCATCCGAAGAAAAGAGGGTACCGAGCTTTGCAGCCCGGTTCTGTCTTCCTCTTTTAGTCATCCCCATACAGGAGAGACATTCAGATGGACAATGTTCAGGCCCTAAGCATTTAAGACACCAATCATGGGTGTCAGTGACGGAAATGGTACCTCCACACTTAGTACATTTTTTAAAACCACTAGTTGGTTTTTCCATGTTTTAGGAATATGGGGCCTAGTGCCCAAAATGGCACCTAGCACCAATAAAGAAAAGTTTCTGAAGAGAAACAGTTCAAAGTATAAGTTGTTGTTTTTTTTCTGGAAAAGAAAAGAAAGGAACCGGTGGTACCGGTAAGCGTCGTGCAGAGGCAAACGCGACCACAAGAAAAGAATTTTAAAGATGGAATTTTCTGCGGTGACAGGGTATGGATCCTGTCGGCTCCACGGAAAATGAAGAACTGAAGAGGGACAGTTGGAAAAGCAGTGCGCATGTGCTGAGGGATGCTCCCAAAAGCGTTCCTATTGGACGCTGGGGAGCGTTCCCGCGCAGGCTCCGTCGGTACCGATGATACCCATATGTGAAGACTACATTCCTGCTTGTTCCTGGAGATTACATTGAAACCCTCCACCCAATGTGCAGCGGCAGCCACGAAAGTAAAGAGAATGCTAGGAATCATAAGGAAAGGAATGGAAAAGAAAACCAAGGATATTATAATGCCTCTGTATCGTTCCATGGTGCGACTGCATCTTGAATATCATGTGCAATTCTGGTCGCCATATCTTAAAAAGGATATAGCAGAATTAGAAAAAGTACAGTGATGAGCCACCAAAATGGCAAAGGATACCCTTATGAGCAAAGGCTTAAAAGGATAGGGCTCTTCAACTTGGAAAAAAGATGGCCGAGAGGTAAATATAGATGGGTTGTTTATGTCTTCAAAATGTAGAAAGACGAGGGGACATGCAATGAAGTTACAATGTAACCGATTTAAAACTAATAAGAAAATATTTTTTCACTCAACGCGTAATCAAACTCTGGAATTCATTATCGGAGGATGTAGTAAAAGCCGTTAGTGTAGCTGGGTTTAAAAAAGGTTTGGAGAAGTTCCTAGAGTAAAGGTCAATAAACCATTTTTAGAGAGGACCTGGGAAATCTACTGCTTACCCTGGGACAAGCATTGTGGAACGTGTAGCTTTTTGTGAACTTGCCAGGTACTTGTAACCTGGACTGGCCACTGTTGGAAAGAGGATACTGGACCTTGGTCTGACCCAGTAAGGCATTTCTTATGTTTTTATGAGATCTATCAATGGCTGATGCTCTGGGGCACTATGGGTGCTCAGTTCCAAGTAGGCTTAAGAACTTCTCAATGTTGATGCATCCAATGCAGCCTTCGAAACCACTTAAACTAGTGCCCTCCAATGCCAATGGATCAGACTTGTGAGTGCTAAAATGTGATTCATGCTGTTTCTCTCGACCCTTTTGATATCTGTAAACAAAAATTACAAGAAGAGGGCTGATTATTGAATCCCAGGCACTGAAGGCACCAATTGTGAGTATCCGTGGAGGATATGGCCCTTGAACACCGGAAATACTTCTTAAACCCGCTGGCTAGTTTTTAGGATATATCTGCTGGAAAAACAGCTGCAGCAAAATCAAACAGCTCAATCTTGAAAGAGAGCAAGACCCACAACCGGAGCACTGATGCCTAAGAATTTAAAACAAACAAAACTAAGAGAAAAAAAAGAAAACCGCGACAAGCAAGCAGGAAATAAAAGAAAAATGCAATTAAGGTGGCAGAGCTCCCTGCGAGGGGAAAATATTACCAAAATAGCAGAGATTACGGAACGAATCTGTTGGGCTCCACAGAAAAACAAAAATGTACTAAAATGGCACCACAACAGATGGCATGTATGCAGAGTGGAAGCTCCCAAAGCTTCAGTTAGTAGTTGGGGAGTGTTCCTGCATGGGCTCCGACAGATAATGTTGCCCATCCGTGAAGATTTCATTCCTGCTTGTCTATGGAGAATCATAGCAACCAATAAGAATACTAAACAATTCAATAGGATTTACAGTAGAAGTAACAAAGAAAAATTAAATTAACATCTTTATAAAACTTAAAAATGTAGTACCTCACAGCTAGGGAATTATTTGTAATCCCTGCGTGGCTATGGTTGTGTGGTGTCCCTGCATGTGTATGTTGTTAGTGTTGGGGGCAGATAAGCAGAGTAAAGGACTAGCTGTGTGGTTATTTTGGAGATGAGGCAGTTTGCAGGGGCTGGTAGGGTAATTGTAGAGATTATTTCTGGGGTGTTTACAGAATTTGCAGGGGGTTATTTTTTATACTGGGGTCATTTTGCAGTTGCAGGGGGTTAGTTTTTGGAGGTGGGGAGAAGTTTATGGGATGGTGGGGCAGTTCTAGAGGGTAGTTTTTGGTGGTGATGGTAGTGGTGGTGACAGCAGCAATTGCAGGAGAGGGAGTAGATTTTTGGGGGTGGGGGTAGCAGTTGGGTGGTCATGGTGCAGTGGCTGTGTACAATATATTTGGAATGGTGGCATTTTGGGGGTGTGAAGCAATTGCAGGAGATAGTTTACAGGCATGGGGCAGTGTGGGAAGCACTCAGAAAATGAGAGAAGCAGTTTTAAATAAGTAATTGCTTAAATGCTATGTTTCATTGTACATAAGTTTGTATGCCACAGAAGCTGGAACTCTTTCTCCCATAAAATGGATTGGTAATTTTTTTTGAGGGGAGGGGGGTCATTTATCTAGGACTCCAGATCTAAAATAGCCAGGCCCATTTTTGAACTTCATGTGTTTTTTCATTGGTTTTCCTCCTATGCCATAGTTCAGCTTATTCCAATTCATTTTTAGAGAACTACTTTTACGCTCATATTTCAGCACTTTGTGCATATTTGAATCAGAGAATGCAGTTAAATAGGCCTGGAGGCCTATGATGGCAACTCTGTATGTGTAATCAATTTCAATGATTCCTAGGATTCCTTCAGCTCTAGGGATGTACAGTCTTGGCATACACTGATTCTTGTAAATCACTTCATGGGCATGGAGGAGTTTTCGTATTCACACATCCAGCTTTTCAAGATCTTTAAGAAGCCAGTCCACAACCCCAAAGCTATATGAAAGTAGAGGAATCGCCAGTTGATTAATTGCTTGTATCTTATTCTGTGATGTTAAAGCACTTTTCAATAATGATTTTAATCTCCTATAGTATTCTTTACTTATCTTTTCTCTTAGTAATTTCTGCTTGAGTGTCATTCATTCTACTCTGAGATACTTATATACACCTTCCTGTTCAAGGTCCTTGATGTAACAGCCTTCAGCCAGGGATTTGTTTTCTGTTTTGCTCAATTTTCCTCTTAAAAAAAAAAAAAAAAAAGTTGCCTTAGCGCATGTGTCAAGGCCAAAGGTAATCCTGATGTCATCAGAAAAGCTTTTCACCACACGGAGTTTCTCTAATTGTTGGTCACTGGAACTACAGAGCTTCAGATAGTCTACAAATAATAAACGAGATAATGTTTCTGGGTTGTTACTTTCTTTAGGGTTCATGAAAAATCCATATCCCAAAGAGTTGATAAGAGTACTCATTGGATTAAATGCCACACTAAAAGAAGGGGGCAACAGGGAATCCCCCTAAAATATTTTTTTCTGGATCCTGTTAGGAATGATATACTGACCATCTTCATATTTCAGAGAGTGCAGTTTGCCACATTGTCATGGTGAAAACGTACTCTATCAAACCAGGATTTATTTTATACATTTCAAGGTAATTGATTTTCCATGAGTGTGGGACACTGTCAAAAGCTTTCTTATAATCAAATTCAGGCTATACTGAGATTTCTGCTTTTCTCAGCGCTGGCCATGATGGCCTTATTTAACATTAACTGGTCTTTGGTGCTATATGCCCCTCTTGTTGCCCTTTTGCTCTATTGCCATGATGTTATTGGACTCGAGATGAACATATATACTCTCTGCATCTATTGCAGTGAACAACTTATAGATCTACGTAGACAAGTTATAAGTCTATAATTGTGTTACTTTGGTCTCCTTTTGGAAGGAGAAACGTTCTGCCTGTCGTAAGCCACTGTGGTGTTAAGTCTAGCTGTGTAAACAATTGATTTTTGTAATTCATCAGGTCTGGGTAGAGTGATGTTAACTGTTCGAGCCAGAAGTTGCTTACTCCATCTGGGCCAGGGCTCTTCCAGTTTGGTGCTCACTTTAACTTGCTTGCCAGTTCTTTGTTGTTGCTGCAGGCTATTCCATAGGTGTGATATTAGCTTTTTCTAAATGCTCCTGTATGCAGGGTAACCATTCTGCTTCTTAACTGCTTTATAGGGTCCACGTATAGTTTTCTCCAGAAACTTTCTGTTTCGGCTTTGGTTGGTGGTCTTTTTAGTATCTTAATGCTCTTTCCTAATTCCCAGTAAAATTGTTTTGGGATCTCTCTGAATAGCTTATTTTGATATCTTTCTTTTCGGCTTTCTTCATATCTTCGCATTTTTTGTGCTTCTGCTGCTATTTTCAACTTATTATTGGAACATGCAAATTTCAGGTCTTCATCTGTTAATGCAGCATGCTTCAGCTTGATGTCTTGGATCTTCCTTAATATTCTTGATACCCGTCTATCAGGGATACCTCCGTATGCAATGACTGTATTTTTCTCTCTATGCATATTTTCAAAGGAGGAACTGCTCTTGTTTTTTGTCTTCTGGCCCTGCATTTTAGTTGGTATCATTCCTGCAGTAATAATTTTAGCTGCACAATACTGTATTTGATTTATATTAGTGATGTCAATAAATGATCCCTTTATACTGGATATGGCCTTGTTGATCTTTATAATCATACTTTTAACCTTAGGTGTTAAATTTAACTTGGGTAATCTTTCCCTTGGCTGAAACCCAGCATATTCATCTTTTTCCATATGGACTAGAAGTTCGATCTTGAATTCCTCCACCTCTGGGTCTTTCTCCTCCCTTTCTTCATCCTCTTCAGTTGATTGGTTGAAATGTCCTGTTAGTTATCTCACTATCCTGCAGTTACAGATCTCCAAGCTCCATCTCCCCCTCAACTGCTCTTTATATTTCTGTGTATTCCCTTCTTCTGGTACTCTCATCCAGGTCGCCTCCTCCTCCTTGTATTTCTCTTTCCACGGAAGACCTTAGTTGCTTCAAGATGTTATCATCCACATACTTCTTTGCTTTGATGTGTGAAATTAAAGATATTAAATTTGCATCCATTGCTTTCTGCAGTTTTTCTTGTGGCAAGTTTCCGCTTTCTTCCAGTTTTTGGTAGATTCTCCTTGTATACGCTCTTGATTTAAACATAGGGTTCGTAGCATAAAAGTAACAGTACAGTATCTCCTCCTTATCTGAAGAAGTCCACTTAACGGTAGTTAATCCTCTTAACTTTTTAATTAAGTTCCATGGTTTCTCTCTTGCCATAGTAGGTCCGCGAATATGCTCACCACGGTCTTTATCCTATGGCAGGGATGTTATCAACTAAACATTACTGGTGGTGCTAGTGAGTCTCAAGATCTACCCTCTCTCCCCAAACCACAAAACCAATCGTTGGTGGCCCTAGAGGGTCCAACACCCCCCCCTCCCCCCACCGAACACTCAAAATGGACCAAGCCTCCCCCATCCCCTCCCAATACCTTCAATGTTGGAAGGCAGTTGACCTCGCATAGTGTACTCTGGGATGCACCAGGTGAGCAAGTCTGCCAAATAAGGCAATTTTGGCACTGAACCCCTCCTAATGTATCCCAAGATGCACTGTGCAGGGTCAGGCACTGCCATTTGCAAAGATGGTGGTGCTGAGACAAGAACATGTAGGCTACGCTGTCTCCCAGCTTTGGATCTATCAGGGGGATAAGCGGGGGAGGCACGCACCACCTAGATAAGGTCTTAGATAGTGCTGGGGAGGAGTCTGCTGTCTTGGTACATGTCGGTACCAATGACATAGGAAAATGTGGTAGGGAGGTTCTGGAGGCTAAATTTAGGCTTTTAGGTAGGAAGTTGAAATCCAGAACTTCCAGGGTAGCATTCTCCGAAATGCTTCCTGTTCCAAGCGCAGGACCCAAAAGGCAGGCAGAGCTCCGGAGTCTCAATGCGTGGATGAGACAATGGTGCAGAGATGAGGGTTTTGGATTTGTTAGGAACTGGGGAACATTCTGGGGAAAGGAGGGGCTTCACCTTAACCGGGATGGAACCAGGCTGCTGGCATTAACCTTTAAAAAGGAGATAGAGCAGCTTTTAAACTAGATAATAGGGGAAAGCCGACAGTCGCCCAAGAGCAGATGGTTCGGAAAAATGTATCTTTGAAGGATACTACCAAAAGCAGAGAGGTTCCACAAAAGAGTAAAGTAGCCCAAATGCCCTCAAGTATGGAGCTCTAAAAATACCCATGTCTGACAATAGCCAAATTAATATGAATAAAATACATTCTCTAAAATGCTTGTATGCAAATGCTAGAAGTCTAAAAAAATAAGATGGGAGAGTTAGAATATATAGCACTAAATGAAAGGTTAGATATGACTGGAATATCAGAGACATGGTGGAAGGAGGACAACCAGTGGGACACTGTGATACCTGGGTACAAACTATATCATAATGATAGAGCTGATCAAATTGGTGGAGGGGTTGCTCTCTATGTTAGAGAGGGCATTGAGTCAGAAAGGATTAAAGTTTTGCAGGAAACAAAATCTGCTGTAGAATCTATATGGATTGAAATTCCATGTAAAAGGGGGAAGGCAATGGCAGTGGGGGTGTACTATCTAGCACCTGGCCAGAATGAACAAATGGATGATGAAATGCTCAAAGAAATCAAGGAAGCTAACAAAAGTTACAGCGCAGTAATAATAATGGGTGATTTCAACTACCCCGGTATCGACTGGGTCAGTGTCACGTCAGGACATGCTAGGGAGATAAAGTTCCTAGATGAAATAAACGACTGCTTCTTGGAGCAGCTGGTTCATGAACCGACCAGAGGGGAAGCCATATTAGACCTAGTCCTTAGTGGAACACCAGATCTAGTGCAAGAGATAAGGTTGTTGGGGCCACTTGGCAATAGTGATCATTGCATGATCGCCTTTGATTTAATTAGTGGAGGAGGGATAGTAAGGAAATCCACAGTACTACCTTTTAACTTTCGAAAGGGAGACTATGATAAAATGAGGAAAACAGTTAAGAAAAAACTAAAAGGAGCAGTTGCAAAGGTTAAAGACGTACATCAGGCTTGGCTGTTGTTGAAAAATACTATCTTGGAAGCCCAGACCAGCTGCATTCCACGCTTTAAGAAAAGTGGAAGGAAGTCCAAAAAACTGCCAGCATGGTTTAAAGGTGAGGTCAGAGAGGCTGTTGTTGCCAAAAAAGCATCTTTCAGGAAATGGAAAAAAGAGCCAAACGACGAAACCTGGAAACAGCACAAGAACTGGCAAGTCAAATGCAAGGCATTGATAAGGCAGGCAAAGGGAGAATTTGAGAAGAAGCTTGCTGCGGAAGCAAAAACGCGAAGTAAAGACCTTTTCAAGTACATTCGTAGCAAAAAACCTGTGAGAGAGTCAGTTGGTCCATTAGATGATAAAGGGGTTTAAAGGAGCACTAAGAGGCGACAAGGCGATAGCGGAGAGACTGAATGAATTCTTTGCTTCAGTCTTTACTGAGGAAGATGTAGGGATGTTACCCATGACTGAAGTGGTATTTAAAGGTGCGGAAGAATTGAAGGAAATATCGATACATCGGGAAGATGTATTACAACTATTAGATAAACTGAAGAGTAGCAAATCACCTGGGCCGGATGGTATACATCCAAGGGTGTTGAAAGAACTGAAATATGAGATTGCCGACCTGCTATTAGTAATCTGTGAACTATCATTAAAATCATCTCTAATACCTGAAGATTGGAGGATCGCCAATGTAACACCAATTTTTAAAAAGGGTTCCAGGGGTGATCCGGGAAACTACAGACATCAGTACCAGGAAAAATGGTAGAAACCATCATAAAGAATAAAATTACTCAGCATGTAGATAGTCATGACCTAATGGGAGACAGCCAACATGGCTTTAGACAAGGAAGATCTTGTCTTACTAATCTGTTATGTTTTTTTGAAGGAGTGAATAATCAGGTGGACAAAGGTGAGTCGGTTGATATTGTGTATCTGGACTTTCAGAAAGCCTATGACAAGGTCCCTCATGAGAGACTTTTGCCAAAACTAAAGAGTCATGGGATAGGAGGCAGTGTACTATTGTGGATCAGGAACTGGTTAAAAGATAGAAAGCAGAGGGTAGGGCTAAATGGCCAATTTTCCCAATGGAGAAAGGTGAATAGTGGTGTACCCCAGGAATCTGTGCTGGGTCCGCTGCTTTTTGACATATTCATAAATGACCTGGAAAGTGGAATAACGAGTGAGGTTATCAAATTTGCAGATGACACAAAACTATTTAAAGTTGTTAAAACCCAAGAGGATTGTGGAAAATTGCAAGAGGATCTTGATAAATTGGAAGACTGGGCATCAAAATGGCAGATGAAATTTAATGTGGACAAGTGCAAGGTTATGCACCTAGGGAAGAACAACCCAAACTATGGTTACACGATGCAAGGTTCCACATTAGGAACTACCACCCAGGAAAAAGATTTAGGCGTCATTGTGGATACCATGTTAAAACCCTCGGCCCAGTGTGCAGCAGTGGCCAAGAGAGCAAATAGAATGCTAGGTATCATAAGGAAAGGAATGGAAAATAAAACAAAAGATATTATAATGCCTCTATATCGTTCCATGGTGAGACGGCACCTTGAATATTGTGTGCAATTCTGGTCGCCGTATCTTAAAAAGGATATAGCGATTTTAGAAAAGGTTCAGAGAAGAGCCACCAAAATGGTAAAGGGGATGGAAGGATACTCCTATGAAGAAAGGCTAAAAAGGTTAGGGCTCTTTAACATGGAAAAGAGACGGCTGAGGGGGGGGAGATATGATAGAAGTCTATAAATTAATGAACGGAGTGGAACGGGTAAACGTAGATCGATTGTTTACCTTATCAGAATATAGAAAGACTAGGGGACATGCAATGAAGCTACAGGGTAAACTATTTAAGACTAATAAAAGAAAATATTTTTTCACTCAACATGTAATCAAACTCTGGGATTTGTTACCGGAGGATGTAGTAAAGGCTGTTAGTGTAGCTGGGTTTAAAAAAGGTTTGGACAAGTTCCTGGAGGAAAGGTCCATAAACCATTATTAAGAAGGGACCCAGGATATCAATGCTTGAACCAATACAAGCATTGTGGAACCTGTGTCCCTTGGGGAAACTGCTAGGTACATATGACCTAGATTGGCCACTGTTGGAAACAGAATACTGGGCTTGATGGACCTTGGTCTGACCCAGTATGGCATATCTTATGTTCTTATGACCCATGCCATTTTGGGGGTTCAGAAGGGTGGGACAGGGCCCACAAGGCCACCAATATTTTGTTTGAGGGGATGCTGGGGCCCATTAGGACCACCAATGATTGAGGATGGAGATCAAGGTCCATTTGGGCCACCAAAGGTTGCAGGTCCTCTGAAGCTAGCATAAAGATTTCAGCACTACAAAAAAAAGTTAAAAACTGCGCTAGATCGTAGCACTTTTTTTAAAAATTTATATTGGCAGAAATTTAGTGTGCGGCAATTTGAATGCATCGGGCGCTGCTCCTCTTCAGCCCCCACCACCTCCAGCAGCTCTCCCCTTCCCGGGGATCAAGCCACCAGCGGCAGGAGGGGCCATCTGCTGCACACAGCCCAGTCGGGGCTGTGCAACAGACTTGAAATCTTCGCGCCATCGGGCGCTGCTCCTCTTCAGCCCCCACCACCTCCAGCAGCTCTCCCCTTCCCGGGGATCGAGCCACCAGCGGCAGGAGGGGCCATCTGCTGCACACAGCCCAGTCGGGGCTGTGCAACAGACTTGAAATCTTCGCGCCATCGGGCGCTGCTCCTTTTCAGCCCCCACCACCTCCAGCAGCTCTCCCCTTCCCGGGGATTGAGCCACCAGCGGCAGGAGGGGCCATCTGCTGCACACAGCCCAGTCGGGGCTGTGCAACAGACTTAAAATCTTCGCGCCATCGGGCGCGCCCGCGCCTGAGGGCCTCGCCAGAGGGCCCTTTGGCGTGGCCCTTAGGCGTGGAACGGGGCGGTAGGCGGTGGCACTCCAGCAAGCCACAAACGAAGCCACAACTCACACCTAGACCAGAGCCAGCTACCAATACCAAAAAGGCAAGTCCTTCACAGCTAACTGTTTTTTTTGAGATAGCAGCCTTTGCCTTGACCATTAACCAGCAGTCACCTGAGCTTTTAGCGGTATCATGTAGATGTTTTTGTTGTTAATCTCTACTAGTAACAATATCCCTGTTAACGTTGATAACGTTTTACATACTCTGTACTGCTTTTCATGCAATTATCTTACTGTATACCAGTAATTAGAATCCTTTGTACTATTACCACTACTGCTATTACCACCTGCATTCACAGTACTATTGCAATTAATCTTTCCTGAGTGCGAATACTGCATCTCACTGCACTGTAGCCAACATTTCCACAATTATCCCTCTCATTACTAACACCCAAGAGAATGTACAAGGTTCTGCTCTTATTCATGACCTTCCTTACCCTTGGTCTCCCTTACACATCAAATGCATTCAACCATGACACATATCATATACCAATCCTACGCACATACGGAAGGAGATGGTCCGAATTCCCCACCACACTACAGCAAAAAATAACTTTTCACCCCACTCCCATCTACTCAACATTCCTCTCCAAACCATCAAAAAGATACAAGAAGAGAAGCAACATCATCAACGCCTACTAAAATGTGCACTGATAAATGCCAGATCAGTACGATCTAAATGGCCCGCAGCCATTGACCTGATACCCCAATATAATCTCGACATCTTGATGATCACGGAGACATGGCTATCCGACTGTGACAACGTACTACTGAATCAGATGCTGCCACCAGGTTTTGTGATATACACTTCTCACAGATCCAGTCAGAAAGGAGGCGGAACCCTCATCCTGGCCAAAGCTGATTTACACTTCAAGTTGTGCAACTCCTCTAGCTCAACTAACCTTGACTCCCTCACTATAGCTAATGAGCTCTGCACAATCAACCTTTTCTATCGGGCACCCTCCCCCTCACCAGATGATCTTCCAACTATAATTGAGTAGGCATGTACCACATCCACCTCACGCTCACCAAGTTGGCTAATCGGTGACTTCAATCTCCCATCTCTTCAAGACAGCCACTCAGCAGCATTCCTTGACGCCCTGGAGGACCTAGGTTACAAACAGCATGTCGATTCCCCCACCCACACTAAAGGTGGCAAACTAGACCTCATTTTCGCACCTATCTCCACCTCCACAATACCCCTAACTCTTGCACTATCTGTAATACCAGTACCCTGGTCTGACCACAGTCTTCTCAGTTTCAATATACCCATTAATACATCCCACAAAAGCCGAAAGTCTTCTAACACATCTGGATCCCACACAACCCGCTTTAGACCACTCAACCAGAGCATAGTCCTAGAGAATCTCAGACCCCTCATGGCCAACACAACCATGGACTTAGATGATCTCATATCCAAATGGGATGAAAACCTGAGAGCTGCCTCCTGCCCATCACTCACCGAAAAGAGAATTCGAAAACGTGAACATACACCATGGTTCTCCACAGACCTTCGGACATCTCTCCACCATCTACGCAAACTTGAGCGACAGTGGCGACGAACTCACTCTCCTGAGGCGCTGGTAGCATACAGCTCATACCTAACGACCCACCGAGAAAAGATATCACAGAGCAGGAAAACCTACCACACAGGTTTAATAAAACGCTCCATCAACAAACCACACGCATTGTTCAGCATAGTAAAGTCCATAACAGGTGAACCGGTCTCAGCACAACCCCCTATGCCTCAGCCGCAGGACTACGCAAACTACCTGCAATCAAAGATGATTAAAACCAACACAGACATAAATGTCAATAACGCCTCCACTTCACCTAAGGCATCCCATGCAATGCCACTACACAACTTCTCCACTGTATCAAATAGAGAGGTTGTGAACATTATCGCCTCAATCAACCCCAGTACAGCTCCTAATGACCCATGTCCTGCCAGCTGGATCAAGGACATGCGACATGACCTCAGTCAAATATTGAGCAAAATACTGAACCAGTCTTTCTCAACAGGTTCATTCCCGCAGAGTCTAAAACACACTTCCATCAAGCCCCTACTGAAGAATAATAGACTGGACCCATCCAAGGTTGATTCCTTCAGGCCTATCTCGAGCATACCACAGCTCGCAAAAATCATTGAGAAGGCCGCCCAACAACAAATCCAACATCATATTGACACTGAAGCACCACTAGATCCATCTCAACATGGCTTCAGGGAAGCACATGGAGTTGACACAGTCCTTACAACCCTATTCAATGTTCTGGTAACAGGAATAAATAACATACAACAGGGGTTCGTCCTCATCTTCCTGGACATATCCGCCGCTTTCGACTCTGTGAGTCGTGACATACTCCTACAACGCTTGAAAGATAAGGGGATTCAAAGCACAGCACTCGAGTGGTGTAAATCATACCTATCTAACAGGTGGCAACAAGTAAAAACAGGTCACGCTTCCTCAGAACCATTCCTGCAATCACAGGGAGTACCCCAAGGATCGTCCTTATCGGCACTAATGTTTAACATCTACATGCAGCCGATATGTGACTTGATCAGATCCTTTAATGTACAATGTCTCGCTTACGCAGATGACATCCTCCTATATATGCCGTTCACAATTGAACATCCAGTATTCTCCCCAATAATCAACTGTTTTGAAGCTGTAGCCGAATGGTTGCTATCACAAAACCTTCGGATTAACCACAACAAAACTGACGTTCTTTTTGTCACAAGGAACCGTAAGTTCATACCTCCTCCATCACTACTCGTCAACAACATAGAGTTGAAATCAAAAGCTACCATCCGTTACCTCGGCATCACATTGGATCAGCACTTGGACATGACAACGCATGTCAAGAACATCACAAAAACTATATATTATAAGATCAAATCGCTACGTCACCTCCGCTCCCTACTAGATCCCACAGACTTCCGAACAACCTTCCAGGCATTAGTCCTCCCACACCTGGATTTTGCCAACATCATCCTTCATGGCCTCCCTCAATCAACTTTAAATCTGCTCCGCCTAGCCATGAATACAGCCGCCAGAGTCCTCTCCGGCTCATCAAGATCTGACCATATAACACCCATCATGAAAGAACTGCATTGGTTACCATTACATGCCAGAATCCAGTATAAGTCTTTAGTCCTTACTTTCAAGGCACTAAATAACTGCCCCCCTACGCCAATCAGCAAGCTTATCCATAGCTCCCTGGAAAACAGAAAAAGGAGAACCACATCAATGAACACCTTAATTGTCCCAAAAATAATAACGAAGTGCACTAAGGCCACCTCCAACAGGGCCTTCTCCTTATTTGCACCTCTAAACTGGAATGCGCTACCTCACGAAATCCGTGCTATCAAAAACCTAATCCTATTCAGAAAAGCATTGAAATACCACTTGTTCACAAAATGCTACCCGGAAGTCAACCTAGACCTTAACATAACTGACACCTCAATACAACCCGAAAAGGGCTAGCTGGTCAACCTTCTCTCTAGTCCTATTAGTGAACCACTTTGCAACATCCAAACGAATTTTATATTACTGTATATATCATTAAGTTATTCTGTACATAGTTTCCCCGGTTGTCCTATTGTTGAAGTTCCCTGTTCAATGTAAAACTCAATGTTACTTGTATACATTGTAGTATGTTCTTGTTCAATGTACACCGCACTGATTGTAATAGCGCGGTATAAAAGAAGTGTTAAATAAATAAAATAAATAAATAAATAAATTTGGCATGTCCACTGTACTTACCCTTTAGTGCAGTGGTTTCACATTAATTTTTCTGTGCTTATTTTTCTCCCTGCGTTGGGGAGTAAGGTTAGCATGGGTAAATCAAGTGTTAACCGCTGCACTAGGAGGTTTTGCATCTTGATGATGCATTGGGTTGCTTTCTTCTCTCCTCCCAAGCCCCATTGCTCTAATAAAGTGCTAAAATCCTTGGTCCTCTCTTGCCCATGTTCTCAACAAAATGTCAGATGTTGGACAGAGACCGTTTGCCAATATAGGAAATAATTCTGCTGCGAACATTACAAAAGGTAAAGGAAAGGATAAAATATAGAAAAACAGTGCAGAAGAAAGAGAAACAAGCAAGAAGAATTGAACCTTTGGGTCACAGTGCCAAGCAAACCGTAATTGGTATGCTTGGAAGGGAAATACGCAACTTATGGTACTGTTCTATTCATAAGCTTGGTGTTTCTGTAGGTAGGATATTACACTTTGAAGCAGATAACAATAGTCTTCTGGGCAAGAACAAGAATCTCTCCAAGGGCAAGGGCTCTGTTTTCTATCGTATGCAGTCTGGTTAATAACAAAATAGATCCACATCCTGGCATTTTCCACATTTCCTTACTCTGTTTTATCTCCTAAATCATAGTTGTTTCCATTTCAGATATAGCTTAAATTTTTCCCTAAGGAACTGCACGTAGTTGGATCTATTTAATAGATGATCATATCAGCAGAGTTACCAGCATTTCTCAGCTTGCAGCGCTATTAATATACACAGACATCCATTTCACAATATCAACTTTCCCTACTAGTTACGGCATCAAAATGATGAGTGCCTATTTTTTCTGTATCTGCCATTCACTTTCTGTTTATTTAAGATTTCTTACTCACCTTTATGGCATACAACAGGTATAGCTCAACAAACACTACTACTATTGATCATTTATATAGCGCTACAAGGCATACACAGCGCTGTACAGACACATCTAAAGATGGTCCCTGCTCAGAGCTTGCAATCTAATCCCTACTTAACAGAACTTACAATCTATTCAATACAGACAAAACAATAGATAAGAATAAGGATATAATGAGACACAAAGAAAACAAGGGATCAGGATCCAAAAGCAGCCTTAAAGAGGTGAGCCTTTAGCATGGATTTGAAAAGGGGAGAGATGAAGCCTGACGTACAGACTCAGACAGTTTGTTCCAGGCATAAGAAGCAAAAAGGTAAAAGGATGGAAGTCTGGAGTTAGCAGTGGAAAAAAAGGGCATAGAGAAGAGAAGGCCAGTGGAAGAGCGGAGATCAAAAGGAGGGGGTGTAGGGAGACAAGAGAGAGAAAAGGTAGTGAGAAGCAGTAGAATGAATGCATTTATAGGTCCGAAAAAGAAGTTTGAATTGGATACAGAAACCGAACGGGTGCCGGTGAAGTGACTTGAGAAGAGCAGTTATATGAGTATATCGGGCTGGCGAAAAATTAGTCGTGCAGTAGAGTTCAGTGAGAAAGAGGTTGGAATAGTTGAAACAGGAAGTGACTGAAGAGTGGATAAGTGTTTTATTAGTGTGTTCAGAAAAGGAAACGGCAAATTTTGTTGTTATAGAGAAAGAAACGACAGATTTTAGCTATTTGTTGGATATGTATGGAGGAGGAGTCAAAGATTACCCCCAAGGTTTCGGGCTGAGGAAACAGCAGAACGGTTTTATCTACAGAGATAACGAAGGTAGGAATAGGGGAGAACCATTTAGAGGGAAAAATAAGGCCTTTTAAGATTTTTTTGAAAGCCTCCTCTCTTATTTGGTTGAATGAATGAGTCCCAGATGGCTGAGCATTGGAGAGAGAGGGAGTGGAATGAGAAACCATTTTCCTTGTTAACTGATGGGAGGTTCACTGGAACTGCTTGTTAAGTTCTGATGGAGACCTTTAATTTAGTGGCAAAGTATGTAGCAAAATCAGTACTGGTCAGCTGTGACTCAGAAGGCTGGATCTGTTACTGGGGTTGCAGCAGACCATTTATTATTTTGAATAGCTGCTTAGTTGCATTTCAAGTCTGTTTAATGCACTGAAAAAAATAATGCATTTTTGACTACTGTTAAGGCTGGTCATGACTGTACTTCAGCCTGTCCTTGTCTAGGCAAGATTTATACCTTTTCTTTTCTAGTTTATGTCCTTGATGCTCAAGGGAGAACCAAGAAGAGTGTGCGGAGCTGTATTTTCTAAGGTCATCACTAAGTGTGCATTCAAGATGTCAACATGCTCAGACAAAGCATAGTTACTCATCTGTAACAGGTGTTCTCTGGGGACAGCAGGAATCATCATCACATATGGGTGACATCGGCACCAACGGAGCCTGCGCGGAAGCCATAGGCCCCAGCTTTCAAAGAAAGCCTTTGGGAGATGCACCACACATGTGTGGTCTCCTTCCTGCCCAAGGGTGCCATCTTTCTCAGTCTAATGACATTGTTAAGACAGCAAAAGTAAAATACGGTAAAGAAGCAACTCCAAGGGGAGTAGGAAGGGTTGTAAGAACTGATTCTTGCTGTCCCCAGAGAACACCTGTTACAGGTGAGTAACTACACTTTCTCCGGCAACAAGCAGAAAGTCAGTCCTCACATATGTGACTCCCCAGCTACAGGCTACCGAGAACCTGTAGAAACTGACACGGGAACCAGAGAAGGTGAGCAGTGAGCAGCAGCAGTTCAGTCCCAACTGAGAGACTTTCACAAGACCCAATCAGCACTCCAATAGCCTGAACACAGAAGGGTCAGAGGTAAGGAGATGCCTACACCCCAAAGAGATTACGAGTATGGCCTGGCGGAAGGCGCTGTCCTATCAGAACTCCCTCTCCAAGCAGTAGTGAGCTGCGAAGATATGGATCGAAGGCAGGTGGCAGATGTTTGTCAAAGGTATGGACCGCAGATTTGCCACAGAGGTTGCCATGGCCTTGAGGCTGTGACCCTGTCATCTAGTGAGATCCCAGCCTGCTCACAGGCGAGGGCAATGCTGTCCGCCACCCAAGTGGACAGAGTTTGCTTGGTCACTGGAAGCCCCAGTTGGCTGGGGTCATAGGAGATAAAAAAAAAAGCTGAGGTGCTTTTTGGTAGCCCCGAGTCCATTGCTGATAGAAGGACAGGGCCCTCTTACAATCCAGAGTATGGAGAATGGTCCTCCCTGCTTGTTCACATAGAACATGGCTACTTGGTTGTCCGTGTGAATGAGGACTGTCTTGTAGCTGAGCAGGGTATGGAAGAATCTGAGAGCCAAGAAGATTGCTCTGAGCTCTAAGAAGTTGATATGTAGGGAGGTCTCCTGTGGAGACCAAATGCCCTGGGTGGAGAGGTCTTGAAGATGAGCTCCCCAACCCTTTGGAGAGGCATCTGTTGTAAGGATTGCTTGGGGTAACAATTGTTGGAAGGGGGACCCCAGCAACAGATTTTGAGTGGACTTCCACCACTGGAGAGACCAAAAGAGGCACCTGGAGGTTGCTATTTTGTCTGACAGACTTCCAGATGCCTGGGTCCACTGGGTGGACAAAGTCCATTGAGCTGCCCTCATGTGAAGGCGAGCATAAGGGACCACATGCACCGTGGATGCCATGTGGCCTAGCAGTTGTAACATCTCTCGAGCAGTTAGGTGGGTTTTTAACTGAATCTGAGAGGCTAACTGCACTAAGCGTAGGCAACGGGCCTGGGGAAGATAGGCCCTTGCAGTTGTGGTATCTAGCAAGGCCCCTATGAATTCTAGAGACTGAGTAGGGGTGAGTTGAGAATGTTTATAACCAGTCCCAGATACTGCAGGACACGCATTGTGCAGACTAGGGAAGTCTGGGCCTCTGACTGGGATGGAGCTCGGATGAGCCAGTCGTCCAGATATGGGAATACGAATATTCCCAGAGTGCGTAGAAAGCACAGTTACTTACCTGTAATAGGTGATCTCTGGGAACAGCAGGAATAAGTCTTCACATATGGGTATCGTCGGTACCGACGGAGCCTGCGCGGGAACGCTCCCCAGCATCCTGAAAGAAAGCTTTTGGGAGCATCCCACAGCGCCTGCGCGCTGCCTTCCCGCCTTTCCCAACTGCCTCTCTCCAGTTCGAGTTTTAAAGCTGAGACAAAGAGAGAGAGAGAGGAAAGGAAAGATAGATAGATACAACTCCTAGGGGAGGTGGGTGGGTTGTGAAGACTTATTCCTGCTGTTCCCAGAGATCATCTGTTACAGGTAAGTAACTGTGCTATCTCCAGGAACAAGCAGGAATGAGTCTTCACATATGGGGACTCCCCAGCTAGAGATGCCTGGGAGATCACCCAGACTGTGAGTCCCTGGGAAGGGCTCTACCTCTACCCATGAATCTCAGGCATCTAGTTCAGGGATGGAGGGTAGGAGTTGATTAGGTATGGAACAGGTGTTTGAGAACAGCCTGACCAAACAAGGCATCCCGGCGGGAGTTCTTGTCCAAACAGTAATGGGCTGTGAAGGTATGAACCGATGCCCAAGTGGCTGCTCAACAGATTTGGTCGATGGACACAGAGTTTAGAAGAGCCATAGAGGTTGCCATGGCCCTCACATTGTGAGCTGTGACATGGCCCTCCAGAGAAAGGTTCTTACTTTGGTAGGCGAAAGAAATACACTGAGCAATCCAATTGGACAGAGTTCTCTGAGAGACTGGAAGTCCTAAATGAGAAGGATCAAAAGCAACAAAAAGTTGAGAGGACTTTCTATGTTGCTGTGTCCTGTGTAAGTAGAAAGCAACTGCTCTTTTACAATCCAGGGTATGAAGATTCCTCTCTGCACTTGATGCATGAGGTCCTGGAAAAAAGACAGGTAAAAAGACCTCCTGGTTCAGATGAAAAGGAGAGACCACTTTAGGCATAAAGTGTGGATTAGTTCTGAGGACTACCTTGTCATGATGGAACCTTGTATAAGGAGGATTAGCCACTAAAGCTTGCAACTCACTGATACGGCGAGCTGAGGTGACTGCAATGAGAAAAATAACCTTCCAGGAAAGGAATTTTAAGGAGGTAGTGGCTAAGGGTTCAAAGGGTGGCTTCATAAGCTGGCCAAGAACCAGATTCAAGTCCCAGGCCACTGGAGGTGGTCTAATGGGAGATTTAGTCAAAAGAAGACCTCTCATGAATCTTGCTATAAGAGGATGAGAGGAAATAGGTTGTCCATTGAGAGGATTAAGGGATGCTGCAATAGCACTCAAATGGATTCTGATTGAATTTGTTTTAAGGCCTGCATGGGATAAATGCAGTAAGTAGTCTAGTAAAGAATGCAAAGGTATTGCAAGAGGGTTGAGACCCTTCTCTGCACACCAAATGGAAAACCTTTTCCATTTAAAAGCATATGAACGTCTGGTGGAGGACTTTCTGGAAGCATGAAGGATATCCTTCACTTGCTGAGAAAGTTGTAAATCTTGAAGGTCTAGGCCTTCAGCAACCAGGCCCTGAGATGAAGAGACTGAGGATTTGGGTGCCACAAGGTTCCCTCCTCCTGGGAGAGGAGATCTGAAGCAGACCCCAGGTCTAGGGAGGGAGCTTGAGAGCGATGTAGAAGTAGAGGTTACCACACTTGGCGTGGCCAAAGTGGTGCTATGAGGATCATAGTTCCTTTGTCTCTCTGAAGCTTGAACAGAGTGTCTTGGGGATCAGGGGAATAGGTGGAAAGGCATAGAGGAAGTCTTATTTATTTATTTATTTATTTATTTATTACAGGCTCTTATATACCGCTCTATTTAGCATCAGCGCGGTTCACAATATAACAACAGACCAGAACAACAAACTGTTTGGTTTTACAGAGAACAGGTCAGAGAACTTGGATAAAACATAGGGGAAGTCATTAACTGAAACTATTTACATGAGTATTTACATGTATATACACAACAGGATTTATTCTTAGTTTGGGTAGTGTTCAAAAAGGCTGGATGGTTTAGTAATATTGGGGGAAAAGGTGAGATTTGAGTGCCTTTCTGAAAAGAGATAGATCGGTGATAGCCTGAATCTCTGGAGGTAAGGTGTTCCAGCACTTAGGGGCATAGAAGCTAAAGGCCCTGTTAGATGTCGCTAATAAGCATTTTGTCGCTGCTTTAGGGATTACTAGCACATTAGTCGATATCGTTCTCCTAGATCTGTTGGGTGGAACGGCCTGAATGAGGTCTATTAGAGAGAAGGAAGTGATGCTTTTAGTGGCCTTGAAGGTGAGTAATAATGTCTTGAACAATAGTCTGCCATGTATGGGGAGCCAGTGAAGTTGCTTTAGGATGGGTGTTACATGGTCCCTTCTTGATGCTCCGTAGCGGACTCTAGCCGTGGTGTTCATGGCAAGTTGTAAAGGGTTTAAGGTGGAGTGTGGGAGGCCTTGAAGAATGGCATTAGCATAGTCGAGGTGCGGTAAGGTTAAAGCTTGAAATATAGTCCGGAAGTCATCAGGATCAAGCAGGGAGCGAAGATGGCGGAGTGTCCGGATCTTGAGGTAGATTGCTCTGACTACGTTGGTTATATGTAGTTTCATATCCATGGGTTGGTCCAAAGTGACCCCAAGGTATCGAATGGAAGGTTTTGTTTGGAGCTCGGCTTCTTTCACCTTTATCTGGAGTGGGGGGGGGGGTGTGAAAAGTGGGTCCCTAGTGATGAAGAGAACCTCAGTCTTCTTGTGTTGAATTCGGAGGTTCTGGGATTGAAGCCATTCAGACACTGCATCAAAACATTTGGCTAGCGGGGAAAGGTCCATATGGACTGTAGAGAAAGGCATGTAGAGAAGGATGTCGTCCGCGTATATCAAGCATTCGACCTTGAAGGACCTGATGATATTGCAGACGGGCTGTATGTATATATTGAATAAGAGTGATGATAGGGATGACCCTTGTGGTACGCCCTGCTTTTGATGGTAAGGTGTGGATGTTGCGGTTCCTGAGGATACATACTGCCATCTCTGATCAAGGTATGACCTGCACCAATCCAGAGCAGTGTTGTTGATGCCCTTTTCTTTTAGTCGCCCTATTAAAAGATCATGATGTACAGAGTCAAAAGCCGCAGCAATGTCTAAGAAGATAAGAGCAAAGCCTTGGCGGATGTTGTCAATGCCTGTGATGATATTGTTACAGAGAGTGGTAAGGAGGGTTTCGACACCGTGGAACTCTCTGAAGCCATGTTGGCATTGGTCCAGAGGGGAGGCGGTGTCGATGTGGTCCTGTATTTGTCTTTGAGCTTCCTTTTCAATTATTTTAGCTAGAAGGGGTATACTAGCTATGGGTCTATAGGATTCAACCTTTTGTGGGTCATGTTTGGGGTTTTTCAAGAGGGGTCTGATGGATGTTCTCTTGAGGGCTGATGGGAAGGAACTGGTCGTAAAGGATAAATTCATCATTCTAGTGATGATGGGGCTAAGATCCTGGCGTAGTTCCTTTATCCAGTGGGCTGGGCAAGGGTCGGTTTGTGCAGTGGTGGTGTTAAGGGCAGCGATGGTGTCTTCAACATGTTTCCTAGATGGTGTGGAGAACATAGATAGGTTTGCTATGCATACGGTGTCTTGAGCAGGGATTGTTGCAATGTTGTTAGTTTGAAGCAGCTTAGATTGCAGATAATCGGCGAAAGCTTGGGGTTGAATGGGTTCAGGTTGTTCAGGTGATGGTTCCTTAGATAAGGTCTTGACTAAATTGAAAAGATCACGTGGTTTATTTAGTGATCTTTTCAGCGTATCGGTATGGAATTGTTTCATCTTGGCCATGACTGATTCTCTGTGCGTAGATAGTTGTACTTTGTAGGCTGCTTGGTCTTCTGTGGAGCGTGAGCGACGCCATCGTTTTTCCAGTCTTCTTAGGTGTGTGAGGGAAGCTCGTAAGTCAGGGGAGAACCAAGGAGAGGATTTTCTTTTCTTTGGGTTGTTACTCTGGTTTGGTTGCAGTGCAATGGTACTGATAGTGCTGTTCCAGGTGGTGATCAGATTTTCGAGATTGAGAGAGGTGTCATTGAGGAGAGGGCGGGTTTCAGCAAGAATATGTTCTTTGTTGAAAGTTTTGAATTTCCGAGATGTTACTTTTGTTGAGTCAATGGAGTTTCTGTTGATGTGTGATAATTGCTTGCCTTTGATGAGGATGGGGAAGGTGATTAAGTTATGGTCTGACCAAGGTACTGGGGTTACAGATGCGTCAAGTTTATTGTTGGAATCAAGGGCTGTCAGAGGGGCAAAGATCATGTCAAGGATGTTTCCTCTCTTGTGCGTGGGAACTTCGACAATTTGCTTGTAGTCCAGCCCGTTGATTGCTTCCAGGAGGGCTGAGGCGTGGCTGGGGTGAAGTGTTGGGAGATTGAAGTCTCCTCGTATCCAATTAGGAATGCTAAGTTTGCGTGTGTTGGCTGCTAGGTCTAAAATGTTAGGAAGGTCATCAGTGGAGGGTGAGGGCGCTCTGTATATCAAATTGATGGAGCACTGCTCATTTGTGATGGTTATGACGTCCATGTTGTTTGAGCTTGTGGAGTCAACGGTGTGAAAATTTAGGTCCACCTTGGTAAGTATGAGAATACCTCCTCCTCTCTTGTTCTCTCTATGTTGGGAATGGACGGAGAAGTTGGGGGGTATGAGTTGATTAAGGATTACATTATCTGCATCAGATAACCAGGTTTCGGTTATCATGAGGATATCCAGATTGTAGGAAGAAATTGTGTCAGCGATAACTGGCCATTTCTTGCGGATAGACCGTGCGTTTATGAGAGCACAGTTTATGCAAAGGGGTTGAGGGGGTTCTACTTGTTTATTCTTTTTGGGTTGTTGAAGAGCTATGTGTATTAGGTGAGAGTGGCGTATGGGGGCCTCTATTCTTGAGTTGAGATAAGGAGCTTCTGCCCATCTTTTTCCATGACTCAGAAGTATTGGAATTTGGTGGGCTGTGTGATGTAGGGCAAGGGCTTCGTTAAGCCAGCCTAGGAGAAAGAAAATGCAGATAGCCAGGGTATTGAATGGTAGAGCCATTGGGGTTTCCATTGAATGGATGAGGTACCTTCTGCGGGGGATTGGAGATGATGTTAGGTTTGCCTACTCGGGTACTTGGTGGATGTTGTCAATGCCTGTTTGCCTACTTAGGTACTATCAGGCCCAATCGAGGATGCTCAGTCTTGCCCCCAATGAAGGAGGAAGGCATCCTTGGCCTGAACTCCTTGACATGGAATCCTGGAACAGAATCGGGGAAGTTTGGCATTCCACGGACTTGCAAACAGGTCTATGTCTGGGGTACCCCAAATCCGAAAGATTCTGGCTATCTGGTCCCCATGGAGGGACCAATCGTGCGGAAGCAGAACTCGACTGAGTCTGTCTGCACAAGAGTTTTGAACTCCTGGAAGATATACTGCCATGAGATGGA
Source organism: Ichthyophis bannanicus (assembly GCA_033557465.1). Taxonomy (NCBI): domain Eukaryota; kingdom Metazoa; phylum Chordata; class Amphibia; order Gymnophiona; family Ichthyophiidae; genus Ichthyophis; species Ichthyophis bannanicus. The sequence continues at coordinate 742,043,256 of CM066031.1, read as the reverse complement.
TTTGATGCTCTCTGGCGAAGGCCCACAATCTCAGAGCTTCGTTGCAAAGCGACAGAGAGCCAGTTCCTCCCTGCTTGTTCACGTAGAACATAGCTACCTGGTTGTCCGTGTGGATGAGGACTGTCTTGTAGCTGAGCAGGGTGTGGAAGACTCTGAGAGCCAGAAAGATTGCTTTGAGCTCTAAGAGGTTGATATGAAGATATGTCTCCTGTGGAGACCAGATGCCCTGGGTCGAGAGATCCTGTAGATGAGCCCCCCAACCCTTTGGAGAGGCATCTGTTGTAAGGGTTGCTTGGGGTAACACCTGTTGAAAGGGGGACCCCAGCAACAGATTCTGAGTGGACTTCCACCAGTGGAGGGACGAAAATAGGCGACTGGAGGTTGCTATTTTGTCTGACAGGCAACCTGATGCCTGGGTCCATTGGGTGGATAGGTTCCACTGAGCTGCTCTCATGTGAAGGCGAACATAGGGAACCACATGCACCGTGGATGCCATGTGGCCTAAAAGTTGCAACATCTCTCGAGCAGTTAAATGGGATTTTAACTGAATCTGGGAGGCTAACTGCACCAAGCGTAGGCAACGGGCCTGGGGAAGATAGGCCCTTGCAGTTGTGGTATCCAGTAAGGCCCCTATGAACTCTAGAGACTGAGTAGGGGTAAGATGGGATTTTGGAATGTTGATTACCAGTCCCAGATACTGAAGAACACGCCTTGTGCAGGCTAGAGAAGTCTGGGCCTCTGACTGGGATGGAGCTCGGATGAGCCAGTCGTCCAGATATGGGAATACGAATATTCCCAGAGTGCGTAGGAATGCAGCTACTACTGCCATGCATGTTGTGAACACTCTTGGAGCAGATGCCAGACCGAAAGGAAGCACTTTGTATTGGTAGTGCTTTCCTTGGTACAGGAAGCGAAGGAATCTTCTGTGTGTTGGATGGATGAGAACATGGGTGTACGCATCCTTGAGATCTAGAGAACAAAGCCAGTCCTGACTCTGGAGGTATGGAAGGAGACTTCCGAGAGAAGTCATCTTGAATTTCTCCTTGCATAGAAACTTGTTCAATTCTCTGAGATCTAATATGGGTCTGTAGCCCCCCGTTTTCTTTGGAATGAGAAAATAGGGGGAGTAGAACCCTGAGCCCTGTTGAAGAAGGGGTACTTCTTCTATTGCTCCTTGGGCAAGAAGGGTAGCAATCTCCTGACCTAGAAGGTTGAGGAGAGATGTTGGAGAATTGAACTGTTTCAACATGGTGTGAGGAGGAAGGTTTAAGAAATGAAGTTTGTACCCTTCCCTTATGATGGAGAGGTTCCATTGCTCTGCTGTGATTTGTTCCCATCTGGGAGCAAAGTGAGCTAACCTTCCTGGGATGGTGAGGGGCTCTGGATGTTCTAGAGCCAGAAAGGCTAAGTTCTCTAGTGGAAAGTCAAAGGCCCTGAGGAGGCTGAGGCTGTTGGGCCGTAGCAGTCCTCGCAGCCTGGTTTTTGGCCTGTTTTGGTTGTTGCTGTCTCTTTGTAGCAAAACGACCTTGAGAAGAGGCCTGACCATAAGAAGAAAATTTCCCTTTCTTTGGGAAAGATCCCTTTTTGAACAACCTCTTTTTGAAAGGAGCAGTAGTAGACTTTGAAAGTCTATCTAAAGCAGAATTTTCAGCATCCATCTGGTTGGCCTTTGCTTGCCAATCTTTGCCAAACAGGTTTTCGCCTGTACAGGGAAGGTTACCTAGACCATCCTGTACCCAGGATTCCAAATCAGAGGCTTGCAACCAAGCAACTCTGCGTGCACCTATGGCAATAGCCGAGGCTCTACTGGCTCCCTCAAAAGAGTCAAAGGCTGCACGGTTGGAAAACTTGGATACATCCTGTGCCTGTTTAAGCCAGGTGATATATTCTTCTCTCTTATCTTCTGACATAAAAGGAGATAAGGTTTGCAGATGATCTGTAACTTCTTTTAGAAACATCCCCATATAGAGACTATAGGAGTTGATTCTGGCTACAAGCATACTGGCCTGGAAGATTTTCCTGCCAAAGGCATCTAGGGTTCTGCATTCTCTTCCTGGAGGAGCAGAGGAGTGCCTTTTTGTACTCTTGATCTTTTTCATAGCAGACTCTACCACAATGGAGTGGTGAGGAAGCTGAGTCTTATGAAACCCAGGACAAGGAGGAACACGATACATGGTGTCCAACCGTCTGGAATGAGGGGAGGTGGAAAGAGGAGTCTCCCATATGCCCAACATGTGTTCATAAAGAATCTCATGTATTGGTAAGGTGGCTGCCTCTTTAGGAGCCTTAGGATATTGTAGGATATCTAATTTTTTGGCTCTAGGTTCAGTCTCAGAGGTCACTGAGATGGACAGGCCTTTGGCCACCTCCCTAATAAAGTCCTGAAAAGACAAGTCTTCAGGAGGAGACATTCTCTTTTTTGGAGAAGAGGGTTCCTGAGGAAGGATCCCCGATGCTTCAATTGAGGCCTCTGAAGAATCAGAGTCTTCAGAAGAATCGAAGTATCGACTGTCTGGATGCTCTCGTAGAGCCCGATACGAGTACCGGGAGTATCGACATCGGGAGTAATCGGTACAGGGCCAGTACTGATAGGCATCACTGGATAGCGTACCGCTGCCGTCGATGCTGATGTTGATGCAAGCGGTACTGGTATCGGAACCGGAATCGGATCCTGTACCGGGATCGGTACGGGTACCGACAACGGGGTTTGTTGCGGTACCGTAGGCGTTGCAGCTTGAATGAATGCCGTAATGGCACGCTGCATGGTCAGAATATTCTGATCCATTGACGCCACCAATGTTTGGATATCGGTACCGGTAGAAACTGCCGGTACCCCAGAACATTGTAACAGGTGATCGGTCGAGGCCGAGCCATCGATGTCAACCTGTGACCCCATAGGTAGTGCTTTGGAAGCCGGAGCCTCCCGCCGGGGTAATTTAGCCAGTGTGGTATCCTCAAGAGTAAGACCGGGGGCATCTCGATACTTAGAGGGAGATGAACTCTTTGAGGACCGACCAGATTTAAGTTTGGTTACCTGAGATCCATGGGATGAAGAAGAAGCCCTGGAAGACGTCGATGCCACGGAAGCTGCATCGGAGGGAAACAGGGTACTGAGCTTAGCTGCCCAATTCTGTAACCCTCTTTTGGACATCATGGAACAGGATTCACAATCCGCAATGGAGTGGTCAGGACCTAAACATTTTAGACACCAGTCATGGGTGTCGGTAACAGAAACAGTGCTACTGCACTTTGTGCATTTTTTAAACCCGGAGGCGGGTTTTTCCATGAGGGAAAAATATCTCTGTAGGCCTAAGGCCCCAGAAGAAAAATGCACTGAAAAGAGTAGAAGTTTTGGTTTTTTTTTAAAGAAAGAAAAAGAACCGGTGGCACCGGTGCGGAATCGAGAAGGCAGACACGCGACTAAAGAAAAATAAAAGAAAATAATAAATTCTTCAGCGGTGAAAGGAAACACGACCTGCTGGCTCCGCAGAAAAGAAGAACTGGAGAGAGGCAGTTGGGAAAGGCGGGAAGGCAGCACGCAGGCGCTGTGGGATGCTCCCGAAAGCTTTCTTTCAGGACGCTGGGGAGCGTTCCCGCGCAGGCTCCGTCAGTACCGACGATACCCATATGTGAAGACTCATTCCTGCTTGTTCCTGGAGATATGCAGCTATTACTGCCATGCATTTTGTGAACACTCTTGGAGCAGAGGCCAGACCAAAGGGAAGCACCCTGTATTGATAGTGTTTTCCTTGATAAAGGAACCGAAGAAACCTTCTGTGTGCTGGATGGATGAGTATATGGGTATACGCATCCTTGAGATCTAGAGAACAAAGCCAATCCTGACTCTAAAGGAATGGAGGGAGAGTACCCAGAGAAATCTTCTTGAATTTCTCCTTGCATAGGAATTTGTTCAATTCTCTGAGATCTAATATGGGTCTGTAACCCCCTGTTTTCTTTGGAATTAGAAAGTAGGAGGAGTAGAACCCTGAGCCCTGTTGAAGAAGAGGTACCTCTTCTATTGCCCCTTGGGCAAGAAGGGTAGAAATCTCTTGACCCAGAAGGTCGAGGAGAGATGTTGGAGAATTGAACTGTCTCACCATGGTGTGGGGAGGAAGGTTTAAGAAATGAAGTTTGTACCCTTCCCTTATGATGGAAAGGGTCCACTGCTCAGCTGTGATTTGCTCCCATCTGGGAGCAAAGTGAGCTAACCTTCCTGGAATGGTGAGAGGCTCTGGTTCTTTTAGAGCCAGAAAGGCTAAGTTCTCTAGGTGCAAGTCAAAGGCCCCGAGGAGGCTGAGGCTGTTGGGCTACAGTAGGCCTTGCAGCCTTAGACTTGGCCTGTTTAGGTTGTTGACGCTTTGCAGCAAAACGACCTGCAGAAGATGTCTGCTGACCATAAGCAGGATAATATCTTCCCTTCTTGGGAAAATATGTCTTTTTGAACAACCTCTTCTGGACAGGATTAGAGGTAGACTTTGAAAGCCTATCCAAAACAGAATTTTCTGCATCCATCTGAGTGACCTTTGCTTGCCAATCTTAGCCAAACAGGTTTTCACCTGTACAAGGAAGATTTCCTAATCCATCTTGGACCCAGGGTTCCAAATCAGAAGCTTGTAACCAAGCAATTCTGCGTGCACCTATGGCAATGGCCGAGGCTCTGCTGGCCCCCTCAAAAGAGTCAAAGGCTGCACGGTTAGAAAACTTGGAAACATCCTGGGCATTCTTAAGCCAGGTAAGAAAGTCTTCCCTTTTATCTTCTGGAAGAAAAGGGAGGAAAGTTTGTAGATGATCTGTAACTTCCTTCAGAAACATCCCCATATAGAGACTATAGGAGTTGATTCTGGCAACAAGCATACTGGCTTGAAAACTTTTCTTGCCAAAAGCATCTAAGGTTCTACATTCTCTTCCTGGAGGAGCAGATGAGTGCCTCTTTGCACTCTTTAACTTTTTCATAGCAGACTCCACCACCATAGAATGGTGAGGAAGCTGAGTTTTATGAAATCCAGGACAAGGAGGGACATGATACATGGTATCCAACCTACGAGAATGAGAAGAGGTGGTGAGAGGAGTCTCCCATATGCCTATCATGTGGTCATAAAGGATCTCATGAACTGGCAAAGTGGCTGCTTCTTTAGGAGCCTTGGGATACTGCAAAATATCCAATTTTTTGGCTCTAGGCTCTGTCTCAGGGGCTACTGAGATAGAAAGCCCCTTGGCCACTTCCCTTATGAAGTCTTGAAAAGACAAGTCTTCTGGAAGGGACATTCTTCTTTTTGGAGAAGGCGGCTCCTGAGGAAGAAGTACCGATGCTTCGACAGAGGCCTCCGATGCATCAGAGTCTTCGGAGGAATCGAAGTATCGCCTGTCTGGATGCTCTTGTAAATCCCGATATGCATACCGGGTGGTATCGACATCGGGAGTCATCGGTACTGGATCGGTACTGATAGGCATCATCGGACAGGGTACCGCTGCAGTCGACACTGAAGCTGATGTCGATGCAACTGGTACCGGCACCGGAACCGATATCGGAGCCGGTGTCGGAGCCGGTACCGACAACGAAGCTTGTTGCGGTACCAGCGGCGTCACAGCTTGTATGAATGCCGTAATGGCACGCTGCATGGTCAGAACATTCTGATCCATCGACGCCATGAATGTCTGGAGGTCGGTACCGGCGGATTCCACCGGTACCCCAGAACATTGCAACAGGTGATCGGTCGAGGCCGTGCCATCGATGTCAACCTGTGACCCCATAGGAGGAGCTTTGGAAGCCAGAGCTTCCCGCCGGGGTACTTTTTCCGGTGCAGGATCCTCGAGGGCAAGCCCGGAGGCATCTTGATGCTTAGAGGGAGATCTACCCTTCGGGGACCGGCTGGACTTATGTTTGGTTACCTGAGAACCATAGGAGGAAGAAGCAGCCCTGGAAGACGTCGATGCCACCGAAGCTGCATCAGAGGGAAACAGAGTACTGAGCTTAGCTGCCCGGTTCTGTAAACCTCTTTTAGACATCATGGAGCAGGACGGACAATCCGTGATGGAATGGTCAGGACCTAAACACTTAAGACACCAGTCATGGGTGTCGGTAACAGAGATGGTACCGCTGCACTTAGTGCATTTTTTAAACCCGGAGGCGGGCTTTTCCATGAGGAATTTTCTGTTAGGCCTAAGGCCCAACAGAGAAAAATACACTGAAGTGGAACGGAAAGTATTCTTCTTTTTTTTTCTTTTTTTTTTAAAGAAAAAGAAAGAAAAGACCGGCGGTACCGGTCCGACGTCTAAGGAGGCAGACGCGACCAAAGAAATAAAATAAAATAAAGAACTTCTTCAGCGGTGACAGGAACACGACCTGCTGGCTCCGCGGAAAAGAAGAACTGGAGAGAGGCGGTTAGGAAAGGCGGGAAGGCAGCGCGCAGGTGCTGTGGGATGCTCCCAAAAGCTTTCCTTTTTGGGAAGCTGGGGAGCGTTCCCGCGCAGGCTCCGTCGGTACCGACGTACCCATATGTGAAGACTCATTCCTGCTTGTTCCTGGAGATTGTGGCCTGCATATACAATTTTGAAGAGAATGAAAGATTAATAAATAAAGCTAGGATTGCTAGCACTATTAGATGAAATAATCAGGAAATTGAAATATTCAATGATCTCTCGCAAATAGCATTGCAAGAGAGGATGGTAATCAGAGTTTACTGCGCTCTTGAAGGAGAATGTGCATCACAAGTGGTTGTTTCTATTTGGACTATTGTTCACCATTAGAGGGTCTAGCAAGAAGTGACCACATTGGAGGAGGCCTGGAAAAATATCAGAAAAGGGGGACTGGACATTAAGCAGAACTTGAAAGCATTTAAGTGGCAGAGAGTGGAGGATGCCAACAAAATGCTACAGTGGCATATGAAGAGGAACAAGATGTGCTGGCTGCAGACAGAGCGCACGAGGAGCTGGTGTAGCATCAAGAGTGTGTCCAGAAGTTGTTGGACAGTTGTAGGGCCGACCCCAGAGTTGGTGCCTAAGGCAAACCTTAAGTTTTACACACTCCCTGGCTGCCACGATGTATTGTTTAGCTTTGAATACCATTCTATTTGCCACCCTCCAGAAATTGCTACCCTAGGCAACTGCCTAAATGGATGCCCCGCCTTGGGCAGTTGAGCAGTTTGAGGACATGTTTGAGGACAAATGGAACGCTCATAGACTTGATGAAATAGATGAGACTCGGTCCAAGCTTTTGGGCCAATGTGGGGAGACTGATAGTATAAAGTCGTAAGTGAGAGGATGGTATTTGAATGAGTGAGTGGGATTCAGATGAGAGAACTTTGGGTTAATTGGTAAATGGGAGGGGGTGGTTTGAGGGAGAGAATGTGAGTGGGTTTAAGAATGAGTTTGGAGGAGGGCAGAATTAGGGGAAAACTAGGCCTAAAGAAGGTTTCAGCATCTCTAAATTTGAGAGGAACTGCTCTGTTGAAGAGGGAGGACAATGCTGATGCACAATAAACGTGTTAGAAAATAGGGGGTATGCAGAGAGAACAGTGAGGCAGGCTAAGTTGGGTCGAATATGAAGAAGAGATGAGAGGAAAGGTTGAAGGGATGAGTGATGAATATGCATGTCTTGGGGAGATTACTTCTGATAATATGGAAGGCAGGGCTGCAAAGGGAACATGGTGGTTATAGGGTCTGGATGGTACATAAGTGATATAAGGAGCCGAAGGGTTTTGGCTAACACAGGTCTGAGTATGATGACTTTAAATGTGCTGAGCTTGAATTTACATACAAAGGACAACTTGGTAAAAGAGGCATAACTGAAAGCTAAGACACCCATTTTGCTAAACAGGATGAACACACTGCTTGGATCAGAGAGATTTCCCCGTTATTTTGCTTGCTTCATATGAGTTATTAAGAAAAGAGGAGGGTGGGGATTATGCTCATCAAGGCTTTACAGGTGAATATTCCTCAGATCTCTATAAAGATGGGGTTGGACGATTTTCTTAAACATTTCCATCAATGAGTGGATGTTTACAGTAGAAGCACTTATTATGAGGGTGATATTAACTTAATGATGACATTAATACTAGATAATTCAGGGGGAGGGAGGGAGGGTGATGTGGAGAAATTGTAGGAATTTGACAAATCTTCTGGAGGATCTACAGGTGATAGATTACTGGAGATTTATGCACCATGCATATCTGAAAATCAACACAGTGGGCCTGATATTCAGCACCCCAATACAACCAGAAAAGGGCTAGTTGGTCAACCTTCTCTCTAGTCCTATGGTGAACCACCCGAAAAGCACATGCAATATCCAAACGAGTTTATAATATTGTATATAGCATTAAGCATTAAGTTAACCTGTACATAGTTCTCCCGGTTGTCCCTTGTTGAATTTCCCTGTTCATTGTAAACTCAATGTTACTTGTATGCATTGTAGTATGTTCTTGTTCAATGTACACCGCACTGATTGTAATAGCGCGGTATAAAAGAAATGTTAAATAAATAAATAAATGTATGTGGTCTGTAGACCTGCAGCGGCACTAACATAGTGCCACTGAATATGCAAAGGTGCCGCCGCTCGGCACCCCAATACTAACCAGCTAGCATCGGGGCATTTCGGAGCCACTCCATGGCCAGCAACTGGAGATAACCAGTCAGCATTGATATTCAACCGCTGCCTTGGTAGCGAAAGTTAGGAACATTAAAAAGGCTGTCCTAAATTGGATGATATTCAATATCGGTGGCAGGATACGGCCCCAGCATTGAATATCCGGTTTTAGTGTTCAGCAGCAACAACTAGCAGATGTAATCGCACTAGTCACCATTTGGATATATCACAAACCAGTTTGCATGAATTTAAACAGGGTAAGCTTCTAAAATCGGGGCTATAATGGGGAGTAAAATAAAAATGGGGATTATATCAAAGATCCATACCATGCTGAAATCAGGGGGAGGGAGCATAAACTTTGATATGTTAAAGCTTGCGAGAAGGATTTAGGGAGGGAGATAGAGCTAGGGCTATAAGAATGGGCAGCCATTTCTGAGAGGATACAACGTACAATGGGTCCAAAATGTTTCTGAATGAATATATTCAATAACTAAATCTGTATAACTGCTCATTCAACCTGTTCAACAGAGTTATGATATCAAAAAGAATTCTCCAGCTGATCTCAGATCAATACGTGCATCACTCTCACGTTTCAAAGAAACTTCAACGGTGTGCCGTTTTTTCAGATGATCTTATAACAAAGACAAGAAGATCTTTCAGTAGAACGTGGGCAGCATCCATCATGAGATTTTCATGAGATCCTCAAATTCCCCTGATGAACCGCCTCAGTGTGAAACGCAAGGCGCCAATATTATTAGCGTTGGGATTTGGACAGTAGCCAAGTAGCAACAAACTTTTTATGCTGAAGTGTGCTGGGTCTCATTTTGATTACTAAGCTAAGTATTTTTCATATTCACAACATTTGAGCTTAGAACCCAGTTGCATTGCTAACTTGAAACTACATAGCTAATTTGAAACTACTGGCAAGTGTATTTGATAAGATAAATAGAAAACTCAGCAGATCCTTGATGTGAAATCGGCACACCGTTGAAGTTTCTTTGAAACGTGAGAGTGATGCACGTATTGATCTGAGATCAGCTGGAGAATTCTTTTTGATATCATAACTCTGTTGAACAGGTTGAATGAGCAGTTATACAGATTTAATTTCTGAGAGGATGGCTAATCTTTCAATAACAAATCATATGATGAAGAACAGTTAAGGTTTTAGAGTGATGGTATTACAAACGGGTGATACTAATAGAGTTGTTTAAAACAGGAGATGAGAGCTGCTGGAGAACATGTAGGGATTTAGAAATCTTTTTTTGCAAATTTGGTTGGGCTGTCCAATAATCCAGGAGGGTTGTAAATAGATCTGATGATTATTATTTTTTTTTTTAAGTAATTTGGTTAAGAGGGAAATGGCCAGAGATATGGAAGCAACACAATTAAATATCAAAATATTACATTGAAGGGATCCAGAGGTAGGTTGATTTTGCTGGGTGTGATGGCTGCCTGATTGCTTCTTATGGTGAATTAGAAACATGCCTAAGCCCCATCACTGCGGGATGTGCAAGAAAAACTGCAATACACACAAGCAAATGTAACCAGTTTGAAGCAATGTGGTCATACGTCTTTCTGGGAGACAGCTGAGGCATGAACTGCATGCTTAAAACTGATAATCCAATAGTTCAGAGGTGGGGTTTGGAGGTTTAGCAAGTGAGGGTTAACAAGAGATACAAAGACGTTGATAATATGGAAGGAGGAGGCAGAAGTCTGTGATTGAACAATGGACTATGTTTTGTAATGTTGCCTGTATTGATCTGTATGTTATATGACACCTTGAATAAAACAAAGTTACAACTGAAAAAAAAGAAAAGGCTTGAGTCAAAGTCAGTAAGGAAGGAGGGGGCACTTATTTTAAAAAATGATAAATGACAGCTACCCAGAGAGACAGGGTTAGTCAAAAGAGCAGATGATGTGACCCTGAAGGTGGTCCTGCTTCAATACAGTTTTTCAAGCATATACCATTATTCCAGAGTTCAGGAGTGGTCCAACCATTATGCAAGACAAGATGGTTGCCTTTGCTAGCAGCTTTTGTGTGTGTGTGTGGTGGAGAGGGGGGGGGGAGCAAGAAGTAGCAGTAATGAAAGTAAATAGATCCTGACAGCCACACAACTCAAAGGGCCATCAGCACATTCTTCTTTCTACCTGCAGGGAGAGTGGGCCCACACATACATACAAAATGTTTAATATAATATTTACAAATGTGATGTCAAAGAATACATTTTTGATTATTATAATTGCTGAGGTTTAATTATCAAAATCTCGAGGTGTTTGGCAGAGAGGAGGGGGAGTGGACATAAGGTTGAAGGGTCGTCTAAGGTGCTATATACCCTTGCACCAGCCCTGTCTAAATTACCCCCTCATAGCTTCAGATCAAAACTCTATTTTTCTAGAATTTCCTTTCCAATGAAAATGGTCTACTTTTTGTGCATTACTTATACTTTTCTAATTTCTGAAAGTCTGTATTTATCTTCACTTCTCTCTCCTCTCCTCTAGGGTATACATATTTAGATCCTTAAGTTAAGTTGCTCTGTTAAATGTTATTTATGACATGTCTCTATACCCACTCAAGATCTCTAGTCTTATGTAATTGCTTTTATTTAATTATTTATATGCTATTCCCCAGTTAATCCTTGTTTTATTCCCCTGTTACCTGTAACTTGGACAAATTCTCTAAATCTGAGTGTATTTTGTTTAATGTAAACCGCACTGATGTCAAATAGCGCGGTATATAAGAGCTGTTAAATAAATAAATAAATAAATTTAATAGGACTTTTGTAGGATTTGCCCAACATATTGATAAACTTTCTCTGGGCCACCTGTATTTGGTCCATATCCTTCTGGATGCATGACCCCCAGAAATGGGCATAATACTCCAGGTGCAGCTCACCAAATGACATATACAATTATACAGTAACAGCTTTTCTTTTTTTGTTAGAAATTATACTAACTGTTTTGGGGATGGTAGAAGTGACATCATGGGTAGAGGGATACCTGAAGCCGAGCTTCCATTGGGGTACCTTTGAATGAGAAAAAGCAGTCATTATCATTGAAGCTTTTTAGGTATATAGTATGACAGAACCCTTGGTTACCCTTCAATGTCAGTGCAAAAGAAGTTCGAGAAATTTAAATCACCCTACGTCTGCACAGAGAAGGAAAGTGCTTGAGACAGTTGCAACAATATGGTGTTGGAGTCTGATTCGGATTTAATGGAATGTTCGGAGGAGCCATGTTTGCAGGTAAACATGTGGCAGTGGTTTCATGATTTACGAAAGGTGTAGCTTCAGCAAAAAGAGTTAAGGGACACTATGGCCTCTATGGCTGACATATGGTTGAGCTTAGGCGGCACATGGAGGCAGCCAAAAAGCACATGGACTGCCATGTGGAATCTGTGTCAAGAGCTGGCACAAGACAATGACCTGATGAGAGAAAGAGAAACTTGAAGACCTCAAACACAGGTTGTGATTTTGCAATGCAAAGATTTGAGGAGTCCCAGAAATTGAAAAATATCAAAACAGCCAGAAAGTAGTGCATGAGATATGCTGGAGCTTGTTATATAGAGAAGCAGGGTGAAAGCAGCAGAGAAATGGGCCTTAAATGAGTTTATCACGCACTGGATGTACCACCAGATAATAAAACAACAGGATATTGTAGCATGCCTCTGTCACTTTGCTGATAAGGAGCTCATGCGGATTCCAAGTAAGAAGAGGGAATGCATGTGGAACAAATGCAAAACTGAGTAATATCATGATCAGGTGTCATCCACTTTGCAGTGGCATAGAGCCATGAAGGAGGTGACTATTTGAATAAAGAACATATAAGTTGTTATACCTTACAAATGGCTTTTTTCTTTTGGCTTGTTTACTATAAAATGAGTGAGTAAGCATGCAGGTATGTCAAATCTGCCTGTGGAAAAGAATCCAGTGGGGGGCCCTAATTAAAAGGTTGGAGATTCTCTCCGATGGCAGTGGATTCCAACTAAAGGCAAAAGATGGCGTAGGCTCTTCAGGAATGCAAAGTGACAAGAACAGCAGGACCAGGAAGAGAACGATACAGAGGGCTGATCGCCCCATATGGCAATGGACATAGGACCAACTTATATAAGGGGGAATCCCAGTTTTAGTTTGCTTTTGCTTATGAACTACTCCACTTGGGTATCAGTTGGGAGATGCCATTTAGATGTGTATGTTATCCTGTTCGAATGAACTGTGTTTCAGTGAATGAGATTTGATTTTGGGTTCAGTGGATGGGTAAGTGTGGAAGTGATGCTAATAGCAGTGTGAATTCGCTGTGGCACTCACTTGGCGAGTCCTTGCTCAGTCTGGAGGATGGCAGAAAGAAAGTCTGCTGACTCAGTAAGGGGGAAAAGTGTCCGGGGGATGTGGAGGGTGGTGGATAACAGATGGGCTGGCTAAGGGGTTATTCTGATGAAGAGATTTGGCCTCAGTGGTGAGAATGGGCACATGTAAAGAGTAGTTACTCACCTGTAACAGGTGTTCTCCAGGAGCAGCAGGAATCAGTCCTCACTTATGGGTGTCATCGACGCCGATGAAGCCCCAGCGGAGCATTTCCCCAGCTTTCCATGAAAGCCTTTGGGAATGCTGGCACGCATGCGCGGTTCCCTTCCCGCCTAAAGGTGCCATCTTACCTCAGTCAAATGACATAGCTAAGAACAGCACAAAAAAATGTAAAAATTAAACTATGTATAACTGCAACTCCAAGGGGAGGAGGGAGGGAAGTGAGGACTGATTCCTGCTGCTCCTGGAGAACACCTGTTACAGGTGAGTAACTACTCTTTCTCCAGGACCAAGCAGGAAGTCAGTCCTCACTTATGGGTGACTCCCCAGCTCTGGGCTACCAGGAACCCATGCTGAACAAGAGAACTCCCTCTAGTCCAGGGGTCTCAAACTCAAATTGCTTTGAGGGCCAAATGAGGACTTGTAGAGTAACCCGGGGGCCGCACAAGACGCAGGCCTCATTTGCATAAGGGAATCATTTGCATAAGTGCATCATTTGCATAAATATTTGCATAATGTTACCATACACTAACTTTTAGTAAACATGCAGAACATACACCATCACCAAACAAGGAATCACAATTTAGAAACAGGAAGACAATTAAACTGGGAACCCCAAAAGCCAAACTTAGAATGTACAACACTGTAGAAATAAAACTATAAATTGATTTCTTCTTGTATTAAATAAAGTGCAGACGTTAAAGATGCACATTTCCAAGAGCTGACATATTTCAGTTAATAAATTCAAAATAAAGAGATATTTTTCTACCTTTTGTGCATTTTTTTTTCAGTTGTAATTGTTCCAGCCACTTTCTTCTGGTTTCTTCGTGTCTTCTGCTAACGCTCCATTGTCTGCTGTCCATTTGTCCTTTCTTCTTTCCTAGTTTTTTTCCATTCTCTCTACATCTGCTTTAACATACTAATCATTCTCCTTTTGCTCTTTCCTCATTCCTATTTCATCCACTCAAATTTTACCCCTCCATCCTCAATCCCCACTTACTCTCCCAATACCCGGCCAATTGTAGATTTTTCTTCCCTCCCACACAAAATATATTTCCCCTCTCCATTTCACTCTCCCAGCCCCATCCCATTCTAATCGTCCCCCAACATCAACTCCCTTCTAGCTCCTGCCCCACCCAGCATCCGCTCCCTTCTAGTCCCCGCATCATCAGCCCATTTCCAGTCCTAGCTCCCTCCCCTCACAGCCCATTTCCTTTCCAAGCCCCCCTCCCCATCAGCCCATTTCCATTCCAAGCCCCCTTCCACTCAGCCCCTTTCCATTCCAAGACCCTGTCCCCATCAGCTATTTGCAGTTCAAGCTCCCCCTTTTACTCGGCCCATTTCCAGTCGTAGCCCCCCCCCCATCAGCCCATTTCCTTTCCAAGCCCCCTTCCCCATCAGCCCATTTCCATTCCAAGCCCCCTTCCACTCAGCCCCTTTCCATTCCAAGACCCTGTCCCCATCAGCTATTTGCAGTTCAAGCTCCCCCTTCTACTTGGCCCCCCCCCCTTTCCATTACCAGTTCTAGCCCCCCCCATAGCCCATTACCAGTAATAAGCCCCCCAACAGCCCACTTCCAGTCCTAACCCTTCCATCACCCCATCTGCATTCTTAGCCCCCCCATAACCCCATTTTCAGTCTTAGCCCCCCAATCAGACCACCTCCAGTCCTAACCCCCATCTGTCCATTACCAGTCCAAACCTCCCATCACCCCATTTTCAGTACTATCCCCACATCACCCCATTTTCAGTCCTATCCCCCCCATTACTAGTCCTAACCCCCCCCATTACTAGTCCTAGCCCCCCCCCCATTCCTAGTCCTAGCCCCCCCCCCATTACTAGTCCTAGCCCCCCCCCCCCATTACTAGTCCTAACCCCCCCTCCCCCCCATCAGCCCAAGTAAAAATAGTTAAAGCCCCTGATAGAGGATGCTGATCCTGGATAGAAAGTCATGAGATCGGGGAGGAGGGGCACTTTTCCCAGTCGCTGCTGCCGGAGGGAGGGAGGGAGGGGGGGGGGTGGCTGCTGACATCCATTCCGGAGGGGGAAGAAGGTAAGAGCCTCTCCCAGCAGATGCCCCTAAGGAGCCCCCCCCCCCCCCGCCGCGCCCCCGGGACTCACCTGCGTCTGCGCTCACACCCGCCTGCCCGCAGCCTCAGGCCACATAGCAACGGGGATCGGGGCCGCCGCTTGCCCGACAGAGGCAGGGGCCGAGCTGCGAGCGACGAGGAAGAGCGGCACATCCTGCCCGGCCGTGCGCGGCGTGGAAAGCCATTGGCCGCGGTGCAGGGCACTTCCTGCCCCTGCCTAGGGGCGGATCGGGGGCCCGGAGCCAGCCCCCTAACGGGCGCCGCTAGCCTGGAACGAGGCTCGTGCCGGAGCCACCCATGCACGGTTCTGGTGTCGGTTGCACGGTTCTGCTGCTATCAGTGAGTGCATGGGCTCGAAGAGCTGATGCTGGAGCCGCAGATGTAAGGGACAGTCCCTGCTTTACAAACATGAACGGCAGCAGCAGCAGAAGCCGGGGGGTTTTTTGTTTCGTCTGCATCGCGGGCCGCACAAAGGTCTCTCGCGGGCCGCGTGTTTGAGACCCCTGCTCTAGTCTCAGCAACACAGTAAAGGCTTTGCAAGAACACACCCTCCACAGGTAGCCCAGCCCAACCAGAGGGCAGGAGGGCAGGAGTTGCCTAGACCTCAAAGAGATTCCGGAGTACTACTTGGCCAAAAGCACTGTCCCTACGGGACTCCCTCTCCAGACAGTAGTGGGCTGCAAAAGTCTGGCTTGAAGACCAAGTAGCAGCCCTGCAGATGTCTTGCAATGGAACAGAGCAGAGGTGAGCCACTGATGCAGCCATTGCCCTCACACGGTGGGCCGTGACCCTACCCTGCAAAGGAAGGTCAGCTGCCTTGTAAGCCCAGGTGATACAGTCAGCCACCCAGATGGACAAGGTACGCTTGGAACACAGGCCTCCCCAAGTTATTGGGGTCAAAAGAAAGGAAGAGCTGAGAAGCCTTCCTGTGACCCTGCGTACGTTCAAGGTAGAAGGATAAGGCCCTCCTACAGTCCAAGGTATGGAGAACTGTTTCAGCCTGACTTGCATGAGGCCTAGGGAAGAAAGTAGGAAGAACCACCTCCTGGTTGAGGTGGAAAGAGGAGACAACCTTAGGAAGGAACTTAGGGTGAGTCCTGAGGACTACCCTGTTTTTATAGAACCTGGTGTAAGGTCTATCACAGACCAAGGCCTGAAGCTCACTCATTCTCCTAGCCGAAGTAAGGGCTATCAGAAAGAGAGTCTTCCAGGAAAGGAAGCGTAGAGGGCAAGTAGCCATAGGCTCAAAAGGTGGGCGAGTCAGTTGCTGCAAGACCACATTAAGCTCCCACTCAGGAGCAGGAGGACGTATGGGAGGCTTGAGCAGAAGCAAGCCCCTGAGAAACCAAGACACCAAAGGGTACATGGACAAGGAATGGCCCTCAACTAGGGAGTGGTGAGCTGCTAAAGCAGAGAGGTGGACCCGAACAGAGTTGGACTTGAGACCCTGATTGGACAAGTGCAGCAGGTACTGAAGCACTACTGACACAGTACAGGAGAAAGGATCCTCAGCACGTAGCTGACACCACACAGAGAACCTTTTCCACTTGAGAGCATAGGTCTTCCTAGTGGATTGTTTCCTGGAGGCTAGGAGAACTTCCTCAACCTCGGGAGGCAGGCCCCAGGGAGCCAACACTACCCTTGCAGCCTCCATGCCATCAGATTGAGAGCTTTGAGATTGGGATGCAGCAAGGAGCCCTGATCCTGAGAGAGAAGGTCGGGCTGCAACCCCAGAGGCAGAGGCAGATCCACTGCCAGTTGAAGTAGGAGGGGAAACCAAGGCTGCCTTGGCCACCTGGGAGCTACCAAGAGGACTGAGGCCCTGTCTCGGAGAATCTTGAACAGTGTTCGGGCCACCAGAGGGGTGGGCGGAAACGCATAGAGTAGGCCCTGAGTCCAGGGAATCAGAAAAGCATCTGCTGCTACTCTCAGAGGATGCGGTTGCCTGGAGCAGAACCTTGGCAGCTGGTTGTTCAGTGGACTGGCAAACAGGTCTATGGAGGGAAGCCCCCATTTCAAGAAAATCTTTTGAACCACCAAAGGATGTAGCTGCCACTCGTGTGGTTGCAGAATCCTGCTCAAACTGTTGGCCAGGGAATTCTCCTGGCCTGGAAGATAGACTGCTTTGAGGAGCATGTTGTGTTTCAGGGCAAAGGAACAGAGGTCCTGGGCTTCCTGCCAAAGGGGCAGGGAACCAGTCCCGCCCTGTTTGTTTACATAGAATATGGCTACCTGGTTGTCTGTCTGGATCAAGACAGACTGTTGTGCCAGGGAAGCAGTAAAGGCCTTGAGGGCCAAGCGAATAGCTCTGAGTTCCAGCAGACTGATCTGCTGGGACGCCTCCCAATGAGACCACAGGCCCTGGGTGCACTTGTCTAGGCAGTGTGCACCCCAACCCTGCAGAGAGGCATCGGTGGACAGTACCACTGTATGAGGTGGGATCTGAAAGGGCACCCCCACCAGCAGATTGGGGGGGTGTAACCACCAGTTGAGGGATGCCAGGAAACGGTGGGACACTCTGATCCTGTCTCTGAGACTGCCTGAGGCTTGTGACTACTGAGTCCGAAGGCACCACTGGGCAGGCCTCATATTGAGCCTGGCATTGGGGGTCACCTGTACCGTCGACGCCATGTGGCCCAGAAGCCTGAGACAGAGTCTGGCGGAGACCAGGGACCTGTGCAGAAACTTGCTGGTGAGGTCCATGAGCCTTTGTGCTCAGTCCACTGGTAAGAATGCTCTCGCCAGCTGAGAGTCCAACCTTGCCCCTATGAACTCCAAGTTCTGGGAGGGGAGCAAAGTGGACTTTGCGAAGTTGATGACAAAGCCCACCTTTTGGAGCAGTTCTATGGTCCTGTTGGTGGCCTGTTGAACTTCTAGGGAAGTCTGGCCTCTGATGAGCCAGTCGTCTAGGTAAGGAAACACAAAGATGCCCTGATTTCTCAGGTAGGCTGCCACCACTGCCAGGCACTTGGTAAACACCCTGGGAGCGGAGGTCAGTCCAAAAGGCAGTACTCTGTACTGATAATGGTTTCATCCCACAATGAACCTGAGGTACTTTCTGTGGTCTGGATGAATAAGGATGTGAGTGTAAGCATCCTTTAGATCTAAAGAGCAAAGCCAATCTCCCTGCTAGAGGTAGGGCAGAAGTGTTCCAAGAGTAAGCATCTTGAACTTCTCTTTCACTAGAAACTTGTTCAGGTTTCTGAGATCCAAAATGGGTCAAAGACCACCGGTTCTTTTTGGCACCAGGAAATACCTGGAGTAAAACCCGTGACCTTGGAAGTGGGGAGGTACAGGCTCCACCGCCTTGTCCAGCAACAGACCCTTTAGCTCCTGGAGGAGAAGGGCTGTATGCAGGGGAGGCCGGAAAGGCTCCCCTGGGAAGTGTGGCGGAGGCAGTTGGTGAAAGTGCAGGGCATAGCCTCGATGGACTATGTCCAGCACCCAACTGTCCTGGGTTATCAAGGGCCACTTGTGGGCGAACAAGGCTAGGCGGCCTCCTGTGCAGGGCTGGGTCTGCAAGGGAGGTATGGCTATACTCAAGGAGTCAAAAAACCCCACCCTGCTGAGTGGGAGCAGGGGCTGCAGGCTTGGGGGTCCTCTGCCTACGGGGCCCATTACCCTGGCCCTTGGCTTGCTGACCCTGGGGGGAAGCTTGGGCAGTCGGATATTGTGGGTACTGTTTGTAGGCAGTGCCCTTCCTCGGGTAAAAGGACTTTTTACCTGAGCCCTTCTTCTTATGAGAAGGGGCAGAGGTCTTCCTCGACAGCCTTGTCCTCGTGAGGTGCTCTGTCTCGAGCTGAGCGGCCTTCTCGACCACAGGCTTGCCAAAAAGGTTTTCACCTCGGCAAGGGACATCGACCAACTTGTCCTGAACCCATGGCTCGAGGTCCAATGACTGCAGCAATGCCTGGCGTCGGGCCGAGATGCCGGCTGCCGCTACTCGGGCCGAAGCCTCGAAGCCATAGTAGGCGGCGCGGGACATGAACTTAGAGCATTCCCGGATCCTCGAAGACAAGGACTTAAAACTCTGCAAGGGTTCCCCGGAGAGACCAGCAGAGAATCCGGCCAACTCCTTGGCCAGGTCTCGTAAATACATGCCCATGTACAGCTGGTAAGTCTGGACACGGCAAGAAAGCATCGAGCCCTGAAAGCACTTTCTACCGACGCCATCAAGGCTTCGGGCTTCCCTTCCAGAAGGCACCGCGGAGTGCATCTTCTGACTCTTCAGACGATGCATGGCCGATTCCACAACCATGGAATAGTGTGGTAGCTGTGCTTTCTGGAAGCCAGGACTCTTTCGGAGCCGATAGATGGAATCGACTCGCTTGCTCAAAACCGGCACTGAGGCCGGTGCCTCCCACATCCAGAAGAGGAGCCGTTCCAGCATCGGAGGAACCGGGACAGTAAAGGCCTCCTTCGGAGGAGAGTCATACTGCAGAGCATCGAGCTCCTCGGCTCGAGGCTCCTCCTCGGGGTCAGCCGAGATAGCCAGGGCAGCAGCCATATCGCGGACAAACTCCGAGAACCTAGTATCCTCCGGAGGGGATCTACTCCGGGGCTCAGACTTAGGTAAGTCCGAAGGGACACACAGAGTCTTGAAGGTGTCAGGAGACTCCTCGTCTTCAGTCTCCCAAGCAGACTCGTCTGATGTCGAGTCGAGGTCCGACCCCGCGGGGCCTCTAGGCACCCGCCCCGACGTCGGTGGCACCGGCGTCGAGACCCTCGGTCCCGAACGGGAGGTCGAGGGAGACCTCAACCGAGGACGACCTCGAGCCGCAAGGGACTCGAGTATCGGCTCGGTCTCCGGGGTCGACTTCGAAGTCGATGTCCCGGTGGTCGGGGCAGATGCGCCAGACAGGCTGACCATCAGTGCCCGCTGCTGATCCATGAAGGCAGACATTCTGCTCTCCAAGGCTGTCAACCTGAGACTCAGCTCGGGTGACGCAGCAGCCTCCGACTCGGGCCCCGGCGGCACCGGGCCCGACGTCGGTACTCGGGGAGGCGAGTCCATGAGGACAACAGGACTTACGTGTCCAGCAGACTCCGGCTCCATGCGAGGAACTTTAGTTGGCTTCTCCTGGTCCACGGGCCCGGGACGACGGTCGGATGTCTTAGACCTGGCCCTCGATGGCTCAGGGACCTCCTCTGACGCCGCCCTCGCGAGCCGCTTCTTCCTCTTACGTTCCCGGTCGGGGGACCCCCTGTCCTAGGAGCTCCGACGCCTCTCGGGATCGGAATCCCGAGATGTCGAGGCCTCAGAAGAGGTCCGGGCCCGGGCAGAGGCCGAGTCCGAGAAAAGCCTTTCACTTTGTTGCTGATGACTTCGGAGGGCCTTGGAAGACATTTTTCCACATGGCCTACACGTTTTAGAATTGTGGTCCGGGCCAAGGCACCGAAGGCAGCAGTCTTGTGTGTCGGTGAGAGACATTATCTTCTTACACCGATCACACTTTTTAACGCCACTGGAAGCAATCGGGGAGAAAAGGGTCCCCGCGAGGTCAAAGGACCAGCCTTCCAGGGAAAAAGAAAAAGAATTGGCGTGAGCGCCTAGCCACTAAGGGCAAAAACCGAAAAAAGAAAAAGGGATTCGATACCGGTGTACCGAACCCGGCGGGAGGGGAACTGACGTCGAATCCAAGGAAAAAAGCGAACTAACGCCAAGAAAAAACTTCTCTTTTCCGGTAAAAAAAGGACACACGTCCGATGGGCTTCACGGAAAAAAAGAGACTGAGGTAAGATGGCACCTTTAGGCGGGAAGGGAACCGCGCATGCGTGCCAGCATTCCCAAAGGCTTTCATGGAAAGCTGGGGAAATGCTCCGCTGGGGCTTCATCGGCGTCTATGACACCCATAAGTGAGGACTGACTTCCTGCTTGGTCCTGGAGAATGTGAAGGGTCTGAATTTGCCTCAAAAGACGTTATTGCAAGAGCTCAAGAGGCTTGAGTGGCAAGCTGCATTCAGATATATATAATCAAGAAAACATGAACAGCTAGTAGTTCAGGATAGATTATGCTCTCAGATTTTCTGGAATTCACATACAAGAGTAAAGCAAAAAGCAGGGATTGGTATACTGGTAAGTGGGATTTACCACTTTAGATCAGGGATGTTAAGAGGGATATGGAAGGGAGGAGGCTTTACTTTTTTTTTAAATTGAAAATTTCATCACAACTTACAAAAGAAAGCAAAAAGAAACTTTAGATGTTCCATACAAGCAAATATTAAACAAAAAGAAACAACTGACAGCAATACATCACCTTAGCCCACAATATGGGGAGATATTAAAAAAAGAAAAAGAAAAAGGAAAAGGAAAAGGAAAAAAATAGAGCAAACTCTAAATTACCTGGCAGCCGGGAGGAGGCTTTACTTTTGCAAGGAGATCTTTATGGGCAGGTCACCTTGGAGACTGTGTATGGTCCAAATCAAGGACAGAAATCTTTCTAGGAATCCTCTGGGAACTGGATGTTGGAGGGTTCAAGATAACAGGGGGTTTTAATGTGGATCTACATATTGGTCTAGATAGATCCCAGGGAATGATGGGAGTCACAAAACAGGAATAAAGGGCGGTTAAAGCATGGATGAAGGCTTTTTCTTTAACTCACATATGGAGAGTTTAAACCACAGAGGCAAGATTCTACATGTTATTAATTTATTTATAAAAAGCGTAGATACTCACCTGTAGCAACTGTTCTGCGGGAACAGCAGGAATCAGTCCTCACTTATGGGTGACATCAACACCGACGGAGCCCTCACAGTTAACACTCCTCAGCTTTCACAGAAAGCTTGTGGGTGTTAGACCACGAATGTGTGGTCATCTTCCTGCCCAAGGGTGCCATCTTACCTCAGTATGATGACATAGCTTAATCAAGCCAAAACAGAAAACTCCACGGGGAACAAGAAGGATTGTGAGGACTTATTCCTGTTGTTCCTGGAGAACATCTGCTACAGGTAACTACGCTTTCTCCGGAAACAAGTAGGAAGTCAGTCCTCACATATAGGACTCCCAAGCTACAGGCTACTGAAAAAAAGTGTAAAGGCCATAGGCGACAGAAAAATTGAACCGTGAATGACAGAAGAGAGCGCTGAGTGGCCACAAGACCTCAGGGACGACCACAGCTTCAAGCAGGGAAACAATTCTCCAATAGTGTGGACACATAGAAGGGCCGGAGGTAGGAGCTGCATTATTCCCCAAACAGATGACACAGTATCGCTTGGCTAAAGGCGCCATCACACCGGGAATCCTCCTCCAGGCAGTTATGAGCAGTGAACTGAGGACCAGGTGGCGGGCTGGTAGATCTCCAGCATGGAGACGGAGTGCAGGTTTGAGACGTGGATGAACACAGATGCCTTTATTAAGTCCCCTACGCGTTTCGGCCGTAGCCTTCCTCAGGGGGATATACTTAAACATACAAACATAAAAAATAGTGTTAAGTAATAAATAATAAAAAATGGTAGAAAGTTAAAACAGGCATGTGACACTTAATAATATGCATAAAAATAAAAATAAAATCATACCTATAATGAATGCAATAAAACATCAAATATAATATAAGTAATACATAATTAGTAATAACATTCATAAAAGTATGAAAATATTCAAATATTGAAAAATTATAAATTTTGTAAAAGAGAACACTGGATTTAAACATTAAAACAAAAAACAAAGACGTAGGGCAGACAAGAGGATAGTCCATTAGTCACACACTGGATAGAGAAACAACATACCATTCAGGATTTGAAATATATGGTTGTCAAAACAGTTGTTCCCAGTTGGAGAGGGGGTGATTTTGACAAAATTCTGTTGAGGTTGGAACAAAGGTTCATTTATGAATTTAACAGCCTGACACCGAATGGTTTGAACCAGGAAGTTGATTTGGCAGTATTCTTATGATCAGTTTACACAGTTATCAATTTTATAAGCACTGACAACATGATTCAAACCATTTCAGGGTACAAATTTAGCTATGAGCTTAGTATGTTCAAATTTTATAATATTGGACACAATTATATGTTTATAATTATTAGTCTTTGATGACAGTGTTTTAGCAATATACCATCAGGTCCAATTAAGGATTTGTATACTGTTTATACTAGGTGCATTTTTATTGTTCTAATGTTTTACAACACATTAGTACAGCAGTTTAGTTGTGTGAGTGCCTAAGCATAAAGTACGGTGTCCTTTTTAGAGCATTGTACCCCTTTAAATGTTCAAACAACATATAACCAGTTTTTGCCATGATTGAAGTCGTTTCGTGCAGGTTTATAGTTCATTACAACAAATGTTTTTATGAAGCTATGTACAAAACATTTCAGGTACAAAGCTCATACAACTATTCTATTCCAGTGTCCTTTTCACGCGGATGTGTCTCACTATTCACTAGCTGATAATTAAGGGGTTCAGCCCCTCGAGGACGGTTCATCATATTTCATTATACACTTTAATTTTAATAAGTAGACAATTTGTACGGTCTATGATTGGTTTCCCTTGGTTTTGCCCTTTAAGTGTTTTTATTTCTCCTGGCATAGGATCCCAAATGTACGTTTGGAGAGTCGGACATTACATCATCAAATAGATCACGCCCACTTCTCACGCTATTTTAGTTCTCAGTCTCGGACTTCAGTTCCTTCAGTATTGGTATGACACGTTTGTCCAGAAAGAGCAGTCTATCTTTGGGTGAGCTTTAAAGAGTAAATTACTTTTTTCTGTTTTTTACATTGTTTTTGAGCCAATCAGCCTTTGATAGTTTTGGCACGAAAGTTGGCATTCTAACAAAGGCAATGTAAAGATTGGTTCGTCCTGAAAGTGTAGTGCACTCTTAGGTTAGCTTTAAAGAAAGTACCACTGCTTCCATTTATTTAGGTTTTTGAATTAGTTTGTTCGAGATTTTTTTGGCACGAAAGTCCGCGACACTTTCTAAGCAAAGAGTTTCTCTGTATGGCTAAATACACATTTTAAAATAAAGTAGTTTGGTAAGAAAATCTACGACGCATATAAATTAATTAAAATAAATATCTTTAGGGTTCATTTTTATCATACAGTGATTCACGTACCTGATTTGGTCGACGCTTACAAGTTATAATTTTTTATAACAAATGTCTGTAGGCAGTTGCATTAGACAGTTATCGGCACATTGATCTCACATTATATATTTTTTACCAGTGTCTTTCCAGTGGTATCCGGTTTGGGCATCGCTGCCTCTCTGACTAACATTATGGAGTTATAAAGCAAGTGTTCATTATTTAAGCACATCAACCCTTTGGGACTTTTAGGAGAGCATTCATTTAAATATTTTCAGTCAAAATTAGTTTTCAGACACGCGGGGAGCCTTTACCAAGCTCCAGGAGGAGACTGGCTACTTTAAAAAGATGAGCGTTTGTTTTCCGACAATACATTATATCGCATTTAATGGGAGCTTTATTATGTCCCTGTATCATGTATTAATAGGTGTTCATTCTCATCACACAGTGATTCTCGTACCTGATTTGGTCAAGGCAAGGTAACCATTAGTTCTCTATTTTTAAAAGCACAAGTTTTATAATAAGTTCTTTTTAGAGAGAGTTTACTTGAGTGCTATTATGTGATTAATATTATTTACCTCTATGGTATTTATTATCACATTTCCTTTTAGAAGTGTTTCAGAGCATTATCTTCGTCAATTTGTAAATTGACTGTGTCCTATATATACGTTTTTACAGTGTCATTTATTGTTTAGTTGTTACCCCTTTTTATGCATATATTTTGTCTTTTATTGTTTATTTATATATTATAGTATTGCATAGGGTGACGAAGCTACACGCTATTTTGAACAATTCTTGGTTCTTCACTAACAGTGCCTTGTAAGTACATTTGTTTTGAAGGTATTGTGTTTAGTTTGCACTACATAGTGGTGCTTGTCTGCTCTACGTCTTTGTTTTTTGTTTTTAATGTTTAAATCCAGTGTTCTCTTTTACAACATTTATAAGTTTTCAATATTTGAATATTTTCATACTTTTATGAATGTTATTACTAATTATTTATTACTTATATTATATTTGATGTTTTATTGCATTCATTATAGGTATGATTTTATTTTTATGCATGTTATTAAGTGTCACATGCCTGTTTTAACTTTCTACCATTTTTTATTATTTATTACTTAACACTATTTTTTATGTTTGTATGTTTAAGTATATCCCCCTGAGGAAGGCTACGGCCAAAACGCGTAGGGGACTTAATAAAGGCATCTGTGTTCATCCACGTCTCTTGCCTCATTGTGTTCCTGTTGGATTAGCAAGAGCATCTTGCTCTTTATGTGCCTGACGGAGTGCAGGTTTGCCATGAAGGCTGCCATAGCCCAAACATTATGGGCTGTAACATGGCGCTCGAGAGAGACCAGCCTGTTCATAGACAAAGGAGATGCAGTTCATCACCCAGGTAGACAGGGTGCACTTAGAGACAGCAACACCAAGCCGGTTCGGGTCATAGGAGATGAAAAATTGCAAGGAGCAACAATGAGCCTTAGTCTGCTCTAGGTATAAGGCCACATCCTCTTTCAATCCAAGGGGTGGACAGCAGCATCCACCCTGCTTGCATGAAGCTGAGAAAAGGTGGTGGAAAGAACCATCTCCGGGTTGAGATGAAAGGGGCTCATCACCTGAGGGAGAAACACGGTGTGAACTCTGTTCCAATGAAACCTGGTGTAGGGGGCATGAGCCACCAACAGCTGCAGCTCAGTGACTCTGCGCACAGAAGTGAGCACTACAAGGAGATCACTTTTCAGGAAAGGTACTTGAGATGACCAGATGCAAGCGGTTCGAAGGGTGGAGCTATGAGCCCAAGGACCACATTCAATTCCCATGCTGCCACGGGAAGGAGAATGGGAGGCCAAGTGAGCAAGAGACCCCCTCATGAACCGGCCCACAAGAGGATGGACTCCTTGGTGAAAGCCAGAGCCTTTGCCATGTCCCAGACAAAGTCAAGGAAGGAGAGGTTCTCGGGTGGGGACCTCCAGCGTGCCTGTGGAGGAGATGGATTTGAGGGGATGCCCCAGTGTCACCAGGTGCCCAGAGACTCTTCATCTGTCTCCCACTCTGGGTCAGAATCGGAGGTCATTTCAAGAACCCGGCCAGGGATATCGATAGGGGCCCTGGCGCTACAAACCAGAGGCACTCGTGGGAGATACCCGAGGCCTCGAATGGGTCCAGGAGCATTGCTGGGAATCAACCCGAAGAAGATGCTGCTCCAGCACCGGCTGGATCTCTCGGGCAATGACTTTGCAGTGGAGGGACCATTACTGGGCTTGAGGACCCAGAGGAAAATGGCATCGGGTCCCGCTGCTGGGCCAGGAAGGCAGCAAGGCTGCATTCCTAGGCTGCCATCCTGATCTCAAGGACAGAGGGCTCCACAGTCACCGGCGCAGGCATCAAGGGTATTGGGCCCAACATCGGCTCTGTCGAGGGGGTTTCCTCGATCATGATGGCCTCGGAGGACTGATACCGATCCCCCAATGTCACTGAGGTCTCCTCCTACTGAGGAAGCTTCAAAGGTTACTCCTGGCTGTTGCCCTCGGCACTGCGCCGAGGACTCCGATGCCGGTGACCGTGAGTCTTACCTCCGGCTCTGGCATCATCCTTTGATGACACCACAGGCGGGGTCCTGTCATTCCAGGGATGGCCCTCATCGGATGGTCGTCGGTCCGATGCCCTGCAACCTTGTGGCTCTGAGTGGGCATGGCTGCCAGATGAGGCAGAAGCCCACACAGTGGCCCCCAAGGACATCAATTCCACGCTCAAAGCTGGGGCTGAAGAGGAGATCTTAAGGCCAGATAGTGTCTCAAGCTGCTTTTCACGATTCCTGCAACCCTTGCAAAAAAAAAAAAGCCTCCAATATTTCAAAAGTATATATACATTTATAAATATATCCAAATCTTACAGGACCTCAAATAATTATTTAGTTATTCATCTGGCAATATAGCCCAAAGAGCTGTAGGCTATCGGGCCAGCAAGGTATATCATCACTGGTCCATTAGATTGGATTTGTGAAATTACTCATCTGTATCAGGGAATAGCTATAGAGTCTCTCAGCTTCTCTTGCCACAGTCCACACAAAACGTCTAACACAAACCTACTGATGTTCATTAAGTTTGTGTTAGAAGAAGTTTACCATCGAAATGCAATGTTGTGTCAGGTTCTTTATGAAGCATAAATACTCTGCGCTGTAAATTGCTGTTTGTTAGCTGACCCATTTTTATCCTTTTTCAAGGTGTTTTATAAGACTCAAGACCCCTGACGAAGGTCAACTAGCCAAAACTTGGCTGAATCGAGCCCTGTAATAAAGTCCTTTGCATGTGTATGGTCAACTTCCACTTGTTTTCTCCGTTCCTGGTTACGTCTGTGGAAGAGCTCTTCTGATCCTTCTTTATTGGTTTCTCCTAGCACATTGGGAACACTTTTGGAGCTACTGGCCAGTATCTGGGACATGTCGCTCATAAAGAAAGCCACAGAGAAATCAAAATGCTCGATTTTCAACAGAGGAGGACCCGATCGGTGCACCAGCACCTAAGTGGTCAGAGGTGCCGTGGAAAAAGAAGTAAACAACTGAAAAGAGCAAAAATAAAGGAGAAAAGAGAAAAACGCGACGGCAGGTGATTGCAGAGGAAGGAAGGAGGTGAGCAGGCATGATGGAGCCTTCCAATAGGGGCTGGAGAGAGTTCCCATGCAGGCTCCACTGGAGGATTTCACCTCATGTGTGAGGACTAATTTCTGCTTGTCCATGGAGAAAAGACAGTTACTCACCTGAGGTAGGTGTTCCGTGAAAAGAAAGAATGAGTCCTGAGGTATGAGTGACGTGCCCAATGCAGCCTTGCGTGGGAATGTTCCCTACCTTCTATTTGAAGTTTTTGGGCGGTTCCATAAGCGAAAGAGATATAGTGTGCCAGTCAAATTGAGTGTTTGGAAATGCAGCCCCTAGCTTATTGGGATCAAAATCAAAATGGTGGATGGACTTTCTATGGGCCTTCAAAATTCAAAATGGTGCCGCCGCCGCGGCAGGCAGGAAGAAGGTGCGCAGACATGGTGGAGCCTCCCCAAAGCTTCCAATAGAGGCTGGGGAGCGTTCCCATGTGGGGCTCCGTCGGGGACATCACCCATAAGTGAGAACTCATTCCTGCTTGCTCAGAGAGAAAGCCCAGGTCAAGGGAGATTAACTACAACTCCCTCTAGAGCCCTGGTAACAATGATCCTAAGTCTGATACTCAGGTCACCTTTGGAGTTCCTATCCCCAGGGGTTGTAAATGGTAGTTCCTAAAAAGCCAGATTAGGAAGCAGAAGCACAAGCACAGTACTACCATTGAACCAATTCTTTTTAATATTTAGACTTGTTCTTATAAGTTAGTCCATTCACATAAAGTACACAGAAAAAATTAAAACTGCGGATTTATTTTTACCTTATGGACAGAAATGCTATTCTTAAGTATTTTTCCTGCATTCCCTCTCCATTCTTAGCTGATATTTCCACACCCACAGTCCTACCTTAGGTCTGCAATCCTCTTTAAGCCTGGTTACTACCCTTAGGCTCTTTTCACAAGGACTAGCCATTCAGGCACCTCACTCTGCTTTAAGCAACTACTCCACCCAAAAACATCAACTCCTTTAGTGAAGGGCTCTTTTGAGTTCCATCCAAAACCACAAGATGGAACATCCTCATACTGTGACAGACATCTAGCCCCATTCTTCAGTACTCAAGCAGATGAGCAACAAGCTCCATACTGTTCCTCTCAAAAAAAAAAAACTTGGACAGTCAAGTTGGTACCCTAGTATATTTAAATCTTATTTTTATTTATTTAACCAGTTTGCTATGCTGCTTTATTCTTCAATCAAAGCAGTTTACTACAAACAGGTACCTCAGGCAACAAAGTAATCCTCTGTTGCCTGAGGTACAAGGAATGCCTATAGGACTAGAACCCCCCCCCCCCCCCAGTCCCTCCAGCCTGAGATTGCTGTACCCAGGTAGGACTTGAACCCCCGGCCCTCCAGCCTGAGGTACCCCCTGTTCTAACCACTAGGCCACTCCATCTGATTTATTCATTGTGCATATCCTGAAAAACTGACTGGCAGGCAAGTCCTGAGGGCAGATCTGAGAAGCCTGGACTAATTCTGGTCATCCAGAAGATTCAGCTTCTTCACAACTGCTTGACAGCATGTTATCACATATTTGCATATTTACCTTATGGAATCTCGCAAAATATTAATTTTCTAAATACCTAAAGCATTAGTCTCCTTTCCAAAACTAGGAGGTAGAGAATGACTACATAAAAAATATTTTATTTCAAAGACTACTTTTAAGCACACTTTGCATAAACAATACTGCCTATTGGGGGAGACTCCTCCATCTGTTGGTATGCATCTGTTTGCACATGTCATCACTCTCCCCACAGAGCAGCAGCTTTAAGAGCCAGCAGGAGTTCCCAGAACCAACTGGCAAAGGAAGCAGAGCGGCAGTTTTAAAGAAGTACCCAACTGTCACCAGCAAAAAGAGAGGGCAGAGCCGCATGCTGAAAAGCTAGCAAGATTCCCCAGGTCGCACCAGTTCAAGAGAGGACAGCGGTGCAGAACAGCTGGCTGTATTCCCCAGCTCGCAACAGCATGAAACAGGCTGACAGAAGAGACAGCAGGAGTCCCTAGCTACCATCAGCAGAAAGTGGCTGCCAATCAGAGAAGGGAAGGGGTGGAATGAGGGGGCGAAGCTAGAGAGGAAGGATACATAGGGGGGCATGGGGTGAGGTCATTGAGAAAGAATGGGGAAGATAGAAGGGTGAGGAGTGGAGTCAGAGCCGGTGCTACCATTAGGCGAACTAGGCAGTCTCCTAGAGTGCCGGCCCTCCGGGAACACCCACTGCCGCCGTTGTCGCCCCTCTCCCAGACCAACAGCAGCAGCAATGGCTTCAAACAGCTCCGTGACACTTACCTGCAAGCTTCAGTGTCATAGGGGCAGTTTGCTGCCGCCCTTCTCTGACTTTCAATGCAGACTTCCTGTTTGCACAGGAAGTTGGCTTTGGGCATTGGAGAATGGCGGAAGCAAACAGCCCCGTGTGCCAAAGTGTCATGGGGCTGTTTGTGGCTATTGCTGCCACTATTGGTTCCAGAGAGGGGTGGCAGCAGCAGCAATAGGTGCGGTGGGGGGAGGGGGAGAGAAGGGCACAAGGAATGAGGTTCACCTACAGTGCCTCATCTCGAGTCGGTCTTGGGTGGAGTAAGGAGAAAATGAGGGGTAGGGATAACAACAGCATAAAGGAATGGGCAAGGTTAAAAAGGAGAGAAGGAAAGTGGGCAAGTACAGGGGAAGAAAAGGAAAAGTCGAGAGTGAGGGGGGAATTTGGGAGCATGCAAGATGGGAAAGGGAAGAAGGAAGTAAAAGAGGCTGGCAGAGAAAGAATGGGAGGGCGAGTACATGAGTGAGTGGCAACAAATGAGAGTGGTGAAGGGTAGGGAGATGATATACTGCAAGGGAAAGAGAAGCCTAATTTTACAGACACACACCCATCACCCCTCATGACACCCATACACCTCATGACAAATATACTGCTTGACACTTCCATGATAAACACACACAGACCCCTGACATCCCCTATGACACACATAGGCACGCACACTGTCCAACACCCTCCCTATCTCACATGCACACCCCACTAACTCACCTACCAAGACACACACACATGTTCACATATGCACAGCCCCAAGACACACTGTCAAAACACAAACATACATACACATTAACATCCCCTGCCACACCCACCCATGATAGACACACACATACAGCTTCCGACATACACTGTCTACAAGCACGCATCCCCAACACATGCACACATCCCCCCACTGTCTGACATCCCATTTTCACACCCACAGAGATAAACAGTTAAACTCTGCCTCTGGAGATATACCCATCATACCACTGATGTACAGACACACCCACACATCTCAGATATGCTATGAGTCACTACCTACATTATGCTCATCTCATGTACTGCTCAAAGAAGACACAATAAATGGTTCAGCCTGCGAGTGAACTTTCCATCTAGAGTGTGAAAATGGATAAAATGCCACAAAGTAAATGAATCCTCAACCTAGAGAGACACACACACATACAAATTTTTGTTGGAACGTGCACTTTGAAGGGAACCCCCCTCTTGCGGTGCAATGTTCCTTTTTATTCTTTTAATTGGGGACGCAACCCCATCAAAGGTATCCAAGGGATACTAAACCCCTCGATACCAGACGGTTATCAATTCAGTCATGAAACCCACTCCCTATCGTTCCAAACAATAGGCAATCCTGCAATCAAAAGTCACTTATCTGGATGCGAAACATCTTTTTGCATAGCTCTCCATCCATTTGCTTGTCTGTACCAGGAAGTTTAAAGGAGAGAGTTTCCGGTAGGACATTTGAGCAACACAGTTTGAGAAAGAGCAAGGAAGACCATTGGCTTGAAACATCTTCAACGTTGGTTACTGAAGCGAGATAGGGGTCTCGTATGGTTGCTATTGAAGGGATTTTATTGAAGGTCGCCCTGGATGTTTTTGATCATACATCTGCGCATGCTCCCTAAGGGAGGAAGTTGACTCGAAGGGCGGTATAAAAGAAATGCTAAATAAATAAATAAAATAAAATCTTAGGCCACCGAAGAGAGCGGTGTTGTGCCGGTGGCTGGTTCCATACAGACAAGCAAATGGATGGAGAGCTATGCAAAAAGATGTTTCGCTTCCAGATAAGTGACTTTTGATTGCAGGATTGCCTATTGTTTGGAACGTTAGGGAGTGGGTTTCATGACTGAATTGACAACCGTCTGGTATCGAGGGGTTTAGTATCCCTTGGATACCTTTGATGGGGTTGCGTCCCCAATTAAAAGAATAAAAAGGAACATTGCACCGCGAGAGGGGGGTTTCCCTTCAGGGTGCACGTTCCAACAAAAATTTGCATGTGTGTCTCTCTCTCTAGGTTGAGGATTGAATATGTGGGGGATCTGACAGGTTAAATCATATAACAAAGTAAATGAAAGCAGAAATCAGCTTTTGATAGTTAAACATTCTAAGCATTTTTCAGAAAATCATTTTATACTTAAATGAAAACATGGGCAAGAAGGAAAGCACATATTACATTTTGTTTTTACTATTTTAGATCTGGACTGCTTTTCATTTCAAAATTTTATGTCCCACCATAGATATTAAATATCTACAAAAGTAATGCTATATATGTTTGTTCACACATATAGAGGGTACTTTTATACAGTCCCAAGTAGTTAACACATGTTGTTCTTCACATATCTCATATCTATTTTATGAAATATACATGTATTTAATTTTATGAAATAGGAGCATGTTCGAAAATGCATGTTCAAACTAGGTGTGATCACTTACACCAGTCCTATAGCATTTTATACTTTAGACACATGTACTTGTGCACTTCAGCCATATTCAATCAAAGCTCTATCAATGTGTATGCCCATGCACCATCAGACTTACGCATGTACTTATACAACAACCGGTTAACATATGTGCGCATAGAGGCCCATTCACATTTGTGAATCAATAAAAATACTTGATTTACACATTAACTTTCTACAGCTCCTTATAAAATTACCCTCATAGTGGTATAAGGGTGAAATTATTGACGTTATTCTATACAGATACTACTGAGGAAAATCGGTTATCAAGGTGGAAGGGAGAAAACCATATACAGCAACAACTGCTACAATGCCGCCAATGTACAAGCTCCTCAGACTAAGTACAAGATAACAGACTATGGTTTAATGTTAAGGCAGCAAAATTATGTGAAAAAAGGTACTAACTAAGCCACAAACACTGCATAAATATAAAATTTATAGTCCTGAAGACAACTGAATAGTACAGGTTACTGCTACAGTAGACCTCAAGAGTTTTCAACTCTCCAAAATGATGCAGTCACAAAATTAAAACTTCCCCAAAGTTATGATGTTCAATTTGACTGCGTAAGGGTCAACACATCAACAAATCAAAGAATTTTAAGATTTATTTTACCTCCAACCTTGGATCCTGCAGCTGTTCCCGCCTTCCTGGTGCAATTTCCTGGGTTTCCTGGCTTCTTAGCAGCTGGAACTTTGAAGGCTGAAGCAGCTGATGATGGCCTATTTCCATCCACCGATTCTTCATCCTCAAAGCTTTTATCTGTAATGGTACATTAGAGAAAACACAACTATTAGCTTAGATCTTAAAATAGAAATTGTCCTAGCTGCAGTTCACAAAGAAAAATAGGGAGAAAGAGCAAGCAAAAATCAATATTAATTATATTGTCCTTTGTCTGCGGCCTATGGGGCTGAGATTGGGTAGAAAGCAAGATAAACTGTTCCTGGTTGCAAAAAACAGTTTATGCGATACTAAGAGTAGCCTTATCAAGGAATACTGCAGA
This sequence comes from Ichthyophis bannanicus, assembly GCA_033557465.1. Lineage (NCBI taxonomy): Eukaryota > Metazoa > Chordata > Amphibia > Gymnophiona > Ichthyophiidae > Ichthyophis > Ichthyophis bannanicus. The sequence goes on along the minus strand of CM066031.1, from coordinate 742,009,649 downwards.
ATTGAAATTCATAAGAACAGTACACAGTCAACTGTAGAAATTGTGAGAACATAGTGCAAATGTTTCCTGTCCATGATCACAAGATTTATTTCCCTATCAAGCATGAATGATCTGCAAACTGAAACTCATTTAATTTTCAGCTCAGACTAGGATTCTGCAGGAAAATGTTTTCTTTTCAGCTCCCAGTGTATGCGTCCCTTGCACACATCCTCCCACAATGTATCTACTAACAATCCCTGTCTCCCTTCCCTCCACCCTGATTCTGCAACTTACAATCACAGATCCGCTTGCAAATCAACCGCCGCATTCCTCTGACAGCTCTCAAATTCCCCTCACACTAGGATGGCTCCAAAGAGCTCACATGGCCCCCATGCAGTCGATTCTCTGTAGCTAATCAAAGACTCCTTTCCAAGACAGATGGAAGAGACCATAGCCGCACCACTGAGATTTGTGCCGGCATCTTTCTTTCTCTTCTCTGCACTAGGTGTGGAGGCAGCCAATCAGCTATAAGGTGACATCATCCTCTGGTAGCCAGTGCCATATGAAAGGTGAAAATTCCCCATGCATCTAAATCTATCCATATGTGGAGTGCCTACAAACAATATTCACTACAGATTTCCGTAGCACAAATCCCAGATTCAGAGCTCCAGGCTTTCACAGCACTTCAGAATATCCTCCACATCTTTTTTTTCCTTTCAAGCCTTTTTTAAATAAAGTCAGAGTCATCTTTATAGCTACCAGTTACATATTACTCCTTTTCAAACCAAGGACACGCCACTGTCAATATCTAATATTTAAATTAAAAAGCAGGCTCAAAAAGACAAGAAACTAAGAGCTGGAAATTCGAATGCATGCTCCCTCTAGGATCCACTATCCACAATGTGGAACCAACCTGTGGTTTGTATCATAAACAAGATGGGCGAGGCTCAAGCACAGCTGTGCAGCTGAAGGTAAGAGCAAGGGAGGAGATGCAGTACCGGAGCCCTGTTTGGCAGATCTCCCCTTCATGATTTCTTACTGACTGACAAACACTGCATGTAGCACTTGCTTAAAAAAAAAAGGCGGACACATCTTTGTAAATTCTGTTATGTCTCATTGCAACACTCAGAAGAATATAAACAATCAGTTCAGGTTTCTGTAAGTAACAAAAGAGCCTCCCAAAGGGAACCCACAAATGACAATAATGATGAAGACAAAAATGTGTGCACATGTGTATAATGTTCAACCACCTTTTAGGAACACAGGTTTTATTAAATCATTATTAATGAATGTCTTAGCTCTGTGTGCGCACTGCTAAAACCACAGATCTGCTTCCTGCATACAGATTTGAAAGTTTCATTCTCAAATATGCCCTTAAACTTGTGGGGAACAAGGAGCTAGCACAGATGAAATTTGTCATGTTCATGCTCACATCTTTGTAAGCATTGTTATAGGACTCAAATGTACACATATAATATGAAACGAAGAGAATGCAGATGGGAATAGGGGGAGTGGAGCTGGGAAGCACTGAAAGATAAAGCACACTGGGTTTCCATGGAAACCATACTGCTTCCTTACACAGGAGCTCTGGGTTTGTAGCACTGCATTTTTCAGAGTCATAAAACCTATTTAACTCCTCCTCATTTACAAACAGGGATTGTAGGCATTAATACCACCCACAATTGACAACAAAATGTAAGCGTTTTCCTGATTTGTCTCTGCACTAGACAAATGTTACCAAAAGCATTCATACCAACTAAGTAGACTCACTGCTTCAGGTCCATTTTTTAATTCATAGTCATTGTGCTAAAGGTGGAAAGGATCCTTTCAATACCCATGAGTAAAAGACAAGATCCATTAATGGTATTCATAAAGGCAATTTTTTGGAAGTATCTGAATATAATTTTCATATAGGCATAGAGCCATAGAGAAACCAATTCACTTTACTAATTGAGTCATAATACTGTCCATTTTTCTGGAAGTGTTAATACATTGCAGACATTTTGCCAGGCAGAGGGATCCACATTTTAAAATTTATCAATCACCCTTATAAAGGGATTCATGAAGGTGATACACAGAAGGTTTAGCTCAACCTGGTAAGGTGTTCAGACTGCTGGGGCAGTTAAAGAATAACACCCACATTTTACAACTGCTTTTCTTGAAAGTTAAACGAGTGTAAAAAAAATCTGGACAGCCTCAAAATGAAAGACTGCAGAAATAAGAAAGCGGAGCTCAACCCTCCAAACCATGGAATGACTGAGAAATTGAAAGCAAGCCAGACCGAATAGCTTGCTAGCAGACTAAAGTCTAGACCTGCAAACCCACCCATGAGGGAGCAGAATGGCCCTCAGAAGTTCTAAAAGGCTACTTAGATGCAAGAAAGCTATGAAAACTCAGAGCTGACAAAAGCCTTGAACCTCTGGAATCAAGCATATCCATGGACCAGATAAGAACATAAGGCCCGATTCCATCCCGGACGTACAGATAGGGTTGCCAACTGGCTCCAGATGCGCCCGACAGGTTCAATCCAGTCCTGGGTTTACCTCATTGCATGCAGGGATATGTAGTTCTGATTTCTCCATTGCACTCCATAAGAAAAGGAAAACTACAAGTAACTCAATACACTCATCAACACAGATATAGATAAACGGTCACAAAGGAGCAGAAACACAAACACTATATCAGTACCAAAAGATTACACAAAAGCTAGAAAACAAACCAACAAGAGGGCCTTCTCACATTCAGCACCTATCCTCTGGAATAACCTTCCTGACAACATTCGCCTACTGTCGGACATAAAGGAATTTAGAAAAAAATTGAAAACCCATTTATTCTCTTTACACTACAACAAAAGAGCAGAATCTAATCAGATTACACAAAGAGACACAGGTTAACAACCATACTACTACACTACATAACACTTAACAAATAACAAATAATAACATAACCACACAATACTTAACCACACCACTCATACATACAGATAACTGTGATCTGTCACATTTAAAATAATTTATGCATCACAATTCATCTATGATATAATTTGTAAATACCTACAATGTAAATATGTTCTAATAGTTTACTGTTCAAACCTTATATTGTTACTTGTAAATAGTTCCACCTGTTCTATGTAAAATGACTAGGTATGCTATTTCACATACCATATAACTTACTGTTCATTGTAAACCGCACTTGATACTTGGGAAAGAGCGGTATAGAAATAATTGTTAAATAAATAAATAAACTGCATGCAATGAGGTAAACCCAGGACTGGAGCAAGCCTGTCGGGCGCATCTGGAGCCAGTTGGCAACCCTACATACAGAGGGTGTTGCGATTCTGATCCCATGGGGCAAATCTAGCCCCGCAGGATCAGAATCGCAATCAGGCCTGTACGTGCAGGCCCCTGCCCGACTAACTCCAGTCAGGGCAGTTCAATAGAGCCGCAGTGCCATGGCATCTGGTTGCCATGGCACCATGGCTCCATTGAAGAGCCACAATTGCCGACACCGGCATCAATTTCCCCACAGCCTGACCACCAATTTGGCCTCCTAAGACCAGGGTCGGGCTGCGGGGAATGTCCTAGCCCCCCCCCTCCTGCCTCATCCGGGCTCTGGGCTGCCGATACCCAATGTCTAGGGAAGTTATTCTATCTCGGAGGTGGAATAACTTCCCCATACAGGTCCGCCCTAACTCCACCCCCAATCCACCCCTTCCCCATCTCCTAACTTCCCCGTACAACCAGCTGGGAAGTTAGCCGCCGGCAGGAAGGGGCACGACCCTAATAGTAAATAACAGCAGTTAAAGACTGAAGTGGCCCACCTAGTTTGCACAGTGAGTGATGTACCTGAATTTGCTGAAGCTGTTTGAACTTAAACTCCGAAGGAGAGAAACTTGTGTGTTATGTTTAAATCTTTTACAGTATAATCCAGGGCATGTTTCCATTTCTGTTGAGTACTTACTACAAGAAAACCTAGTTCAAATTCTAAACTAGAGCGAAAATACCTACATGGGCCCCCCAATCTGAAACGCATGCACAGAAGACCTTTCACCAATCATGGGATAACATAAGAAAAGCAATGCTAAGTCCCACCAATGTCCATCGAGCACATCCCGTCTCTCACATTGGCCAGTCTGGATCACAAGTACTCAGCTTTAGACACTAGTCTGCTTTCTGATCTCATTTTGGAGTAGAAAGCTGGCCTCGTCCTGTTCATGCTTGCTCTAGAAAGATCTTCAGAGTTCCCCTGTGAAAAAGACTACTGTTACAGTCTATCTCAAATTGCCCATGAGGGTCTAGCTGGTAGCTCAACGTTCCTGCTAAAGTATTTTCTGCTTCTGCCAGATCAGAACCTCTAAGGATCATTTCACTTGAGATGGCCTAGAAGAGAAAGAGATAACCAGTTCTGCTGTGTGTGTTGATGAAGAACATGGCTGAGTCTGAATGACAATAATGGGATTAGTCATCTGTTTTCTGAAAACACTTAGAAAGCAGCAAGCTGCCAACTCCAGAACCTAAAATGCAGAATTCTCTTCTATTTAACAGACTAGGGACCCTGAGTGTCAAAGTCCATTTAGGTCAGCTCTTCAGCCTAAGCTGGATATATTTGTGGTCAGGACAAAGGAATGAGGTTGAATTTAGAACAGCATACCTCTAGTCAAATTGGACTTGGAAAGCTAGTAAGACCGGGGAGTCTCTGAGCTTCTAATACACTGATGGCAAGTCCTATGGGACTATTTCACATACCAAGGGTACAATGTGAACAATGAGGCCTAAGATCAAACATTCTCAATACGATCAAGGCTTACATCCTACTCCACATTACATTATTAAAAGGGACCCAGGATATCACTGCTTGACCCAATACAAGCATTGAGGAACCTGTGTCTTTTGGGGAGACTGCTAGGTATTTATGACCTAGATTGGCCACAGTTGGAAACAGGATACTGGGCTTGATGGACCTTGGTCTGACCCAGTATGGCATATCGTATGTTCGTATGTATGTATGTAAACACTAGAAGCAGAGTTTCCTTCCAATAATTCAGATACTACACCTAAGAAGCCACAGGAACTCTTCCTATATAAAGGTGAAATTAGACTTTACCTGCTAATATTCTTTCCTTGAGGCTTTCCAGTCTATGCAGTCTCACCAGAAGATAGAGACTGAGAACCACTAGTTTGATGATGTCGTCACCCTATAAGGGTCCTGTGCAGCCACCTCACACTAGCATTTCTATAAGAACAGCAGACGCCACAAAAAATGGTCATTGGCAATATCCAATTTAATACAACTAGTACAAATCCAACTATATACATTTACTCCAAGGAGAGCCCAGAAACTGAGGACCGAAACCCATGAGCTCCAGACCTCAAGTAAAACACAGCAATGAAGACAACACATCACGCAACAGAGCCGGGCAGCACCTTTCAAACAGATGGTAGTCAAAACATCTTCCAGCTGGGCTCAAAACCTGCAACAGAACAATAGGGCAGGGGTTCTGGACTGGACTGGAGTGACTCAAGGTAAGAAATTTTCAGGTGAGATCCAATTTCACCTTCCTCATCGTCCCTCCAATCCAATCCAGATGTGTAGGACTTACCAAAGCAATACCTAATGAGGGGGGGGGGGGTAGAGACAGGAAAGCCCAGACTGCAAAGGTTTAGCCCCAAATTGTGTGTCTCCCTATGCCAGCACATCCAGCCGATAATGCCAATAAAAAGACTGAAGTGAAGACCACAGAGCTGCTTTACAGATTTCCTCAGGCAGCACAAACCATACTCCATCCATGATGATGCCTGGGCCCAAATGGTACCATGAGCCTTTTCAGCAAATGGGCCATCACAATGGCCCTCTTCAACCACTGTGCAATAGAAACCTTAAGAGGCTGCCTCACCCTTGCACGGTCCCTCTGAAAAGCATGAACAGATGGTCCATCTTCAGAAACTCTTGTGTCCTCCTCAAATACTACCCTCAGAATATGGCAAACATCCAACCTATGCAAGGCCCGAACCTCGCATCCTCGTTTGAAAGTTCAGAGAGACTGATAAAGTCACCAGCTGACTAATGTGAAAGGAAGATACCACTTTAGGCAGAAATAAAGATACCGGTCTGAGGACCACTTTCTCCTGTGAAATCAATAAAGAAGGTGCTTTACAGGATAGTGCCTGAAGCTCCGAGACCCTATTCGCTGAACAGATAGCCATCAAGAACACTGTCTTCAACATTAAGTCCTTCACTGAAGAGATTGCATGGGCTCAAATGGAGCTCCCCTTAATGCTGCTAGCACCAGATTAAAATCCCATGCTGGGACCATTGTGCGTGCCCTCACAAAAAACAGACATCGAAACCAGTTGGGTTCTTCACCAAAACGGCATAATGCTGCCACCTGCACTCTCAGTGAATTAAGGGCAAGTCCCTTCCCCAACCCTTCTTGCAAAAAAAAGCTAATGGGTCAGGCAGCAAAGCACCTAAGGGGTGCAAGCCTCTGTCCTCACACCAAATCTCAAATAGCCTCCATACACAAACATATACCACAGAGGTGAAACATTTAAGCGCTGAAGCAGAGTCGCTATCAACTGAGGAGTATAGCCTTTCATCCTCAACCTAGCCCTTTCAAGAACCAAGCCATAAGCAAGAATTGAAGAGCCATCAGAACCAGACCACAAGACAAGAGATTCAACACCACTGGTAACTGAAACAAATCCTCCAGTGCCAGCCTCCGTACATCTATATACCATGGCATATTCAGAGCTTGATCACCAGCTCTGGATACACCTCCATTTTCTGGACCACTTGGTCTATAAGGGGCCATGGGAGAAATGCATACAATACTCCCTCGAGTCACCTCCGGACCAAGGTGTCCAAGGCCCTCCGGCCCTCCGACATCCTCTCTCACTGCCAACTGAAAAACCTGGCTGCCTTGCTATTGGCTACTGTTACCATGAAATTCAAAATTACAGGCTACCCCCTCCCCCCCCCCACCCAGGCTCTACAAAGCAGCTGAAACACCAACTCCATGAGCAACCATTCTCCTGTATCCAAGAGATTGCGACTGAGGTAATTGGCTTACACATTTTTCTTTCCTCGGCAGATGGGTCTCTGCCCATTCAAGCATCAGTGCTACTTAGTCGACTAGAGTAAGACTGCCAGTACCCCCTGCCAAGTGATATATTTATTTATTTATTTATTTTATTTATTTAACAGTATTTCTAAACCGCCTTATCATGATAATCAAGGTGGTATCACAGCAAACAATCTGGTAGTGTGAGTGTGTTATACATGCAGTGAGGGTGGAAATTTAGTTGGGTGTGTGTTGTGTTGTGAGCTAGATTGGTTTGAGCTATGTACAATGTGGGCTATATACAGTGGTGCTAAAAACATTTTATATATACATATAGTGTTAGTCGGTAACGTGTGCTGCTATACAGTTACTTAGTTTATGTGATGTGGCCATAGTGTTCTCTGAACAGCATGGTTTTCAGCTGTTTTCTGAAGTCCTTGAGGTCTGTAGTTGCTCTCAAATCGTCCGGTAGTTTGTTCCATATTGTTGGAGCAGCCATGGAGAGTGCTCTGTCTGTTGTGTCCTTGCGTGTGTGTTTGTATTCACTTGGGGTGCTGACTCGGTTGTGTGTTTGTTTTCTTCTAGGCCGTGTGCTGGTGTCTGGTTGTATGAGGGCGTGCAGGCTGTTGGCTGATGTTTGCTGTTTTATCTTAAATAGGTTTATGATAGTTTTGTATCTGATGCGTGCATCAATTGGAAGCCAGTGTAAGTCCTTTAAGGTGGGTGTGATGTGTTCTTGTCTTGCAGTTCCGGATATGATTCGTGCTGCGGTGTTTTGTGCCAGTTGGAGTGGTTTGATAGCTTGTTTCGGTAGTCCAAGGTATATCGGATTGCAAAAGTCCAGTAGAGGGGTTATCAGTGCTTGACAGACGGTACGGAAGTGTTCTGGGGCGAGGAGTGGTTTCAGTCTCCTGATGATTCGCATCTTGTAGTAGGCTTTTTGTATTGTTTTGTTTATGTGTGTCTTGAGATTGAGTTTATTGTCCAGCGTAACCCCGAGGTATCTCACTTCGGACCTTATTGGTATAGTAATGTTTTGTATCTTTATATTTGGTGGGTGTATGAAGCTTTGGTTCCGAGTGATGATTAAAGCTTCAGTCTTGTTGTAGTTTATGGCGAGGTTGTTGTTTTGACACCAACTGGTCATTTGTGTAAGGCAGTCTGTTATCCTAGAGAAGTCCGGGTTGTCGATTGATATCGGGGTGTATATCATGATGTCGTCCGCATAGATTGTGTATTGAATGTTGTTCTTTTTCATGATGTTGCATATTGGTTGGATGTAGATGTTAAATAGGAGTGCTGAGAGCGCAGAACCTTGAGGTACTCCTTGACGGACTTTGATGGGTCGGGATGTGATGTGTCCCACCTTGACCTGTAGCTGTCTTTCTGTTAGGTATGAGTGGAACCATTTCAGTGTGATACCGTGTATACCAGTGTTCTGTAGTCTTTCCAGGAGCGTGTTGTGGTCCACTGTGTCGAAGGCTGAGGAGATGTCGATGAATATCATTATGATTCCGTTCCTGGTGTTGTCAATTGTTCTAAGGATGCTGTCGAAGAGGTAGATCAGTAGCGTCTCGACACCGTGGTTGGGACGAAATCCGTGTTGGTTGTCGTCGAGTGTTTCGTGTTTGTCGATGTGATCCTGAAGTTGTAGTTGAACCGTCTTTTCGATGATTTTTGCGAGGAAAGGTATGCTGGAGATTGGTCGGTATGCTGCTGGGTCTTCTTTGTCGAGAGTTGTTTTCTTTGTGATTGGTCTCACTGAGGCAAGTTTTAGTTGCTTTGGCATGAGTCCTTGAGTGAGTGAGTTGTGTACCATTTTATGTATGGTGGGGATGAGACTTGATTTGGTGGCTTTGACCCATGACACTGGGCATGGGTCTGTAGGAGCGGTGCTTGTGTTGATTGTAGAAATGATGTGGGATATCTGTTCTGTGGAGGGTGAGGCGAATGTGCCCCAGGTTTTGGAGTGTGCATCCGTCCTTGTGGTTCTGCTCGGCGTTGTTTGTTCTGTGGAGTGAAATTTGTCTTTGATGTGGTCGGCGAATTTCTGAGGATCTATTTGTGCTTCCCCTTCTGTTGTTTGCTCTTTTGTGAGGATTTTCACTATTTCGAAAAGCTCTCTGGGTTTGTTGATGGAGGTATTTATCATGTTTGTGTGGAATTCCTTCTTTGATTGGTTGATGTGTTCATTGTATTGTTTTTGCTTCGTTAGATAAAGATGCTGGTCGGCAGTTGTTTTGTTTTTTCTCCATCTCCGTTCGATCTTCCTGAGTTCCCTCTTCTCCTGTCTTATTTTTGCTGAGTACCATGGTTTGCTTTGTCTCTTGTTGTGGTGGTGTTTCGCGGTCCCGTCATCGGGTGGTTTGGCGGCGTTGGCTAAAATGCTATTCCAGCTGGAAACTTGTTCCTCCAGGTCGTCCGTAGTAATGTTCAGGTGTTGTATTGTGTCCTGTAGGAATTCATCCCTGTCGAAACACTTGAATCGTCTTTGTGTGTGTGAGGTGTTTGCTCTTTCGTTTGTCTGGTCCTCTTGTAACCGCAGCCTTATCTCTATTAAGTAGTGGTCAGACCATGGCACTGGGGTAATGGTTGGTGGAGAAATCAGGTCTCTTGATGTTAGGTAATTGGATGCGAATATGAGGTCTGGTGATGATCCATGTCTGTGTGTTGGAGCATTGATGATTTGTGTGAACTGTAGTGAGGACATTGCTTGCAGGAAGGCCTCTGCGTCTTTGACATTGGTGGATTTTAGGTTGAAGTCTCCTATCATCAGCGCTGGTTTGTTGTTTGTTGTTATGGCACAGGCTTCTTCGAGTGTGAAGGCTAGTTCGTCGGGTGGAGCTCTGGGTGCTCTGTATGTCAGGCAGATTGCAATGTTCTTGTTCTTGATGCTAATTGTGTTACATTGCTGTGTTTCAGTGAGGCTCTGTGTCTTGAACTTCAGTTTTATGCCACCACAGTTGGACTGTCTGACAGGATCTACCCCACCTTGTGTCAGACTGGCAGGATAGCCTTGAGCCCAAGAAACCCACATATCTCCTATCAACTGATGGACCAATTGCTTCCTCCAGAGATCATTGCCCCCGAGTCACCTGGGTTTGACATATGGAACCACATGCACAGTGGATGCCATGTGGCCTAAGAGTTGTAACATTTCCCGAGCAGTTAAAAGGGGCTTTAACTGTATTTGGGAGGCTAACTGCAGCAAGCGTAGGCAACGGGCCTGAGGAAGATAGGCCCTTGCAGTTGTGGTATCCAACAAAGCCCCTATAAAGGCGAGGGACTGAGTAGGGGTGAGACTGGATTTTGGGATGTTTATTACTAGTCCCAAATATTGAAGGACACGCATTGTGCAGGTTAGACAAGTCTTGGCCTCTGCTTGAGATGGAGCTCGAATGAGCCAGTCGTCCAGGTATGGGAAGACGAATATTCCTAGAGTGCGTAGAAATGCAGCTACTACTGCCATGCATTTCGTGAACACCCTTGGTGCAGAGGCCAGACCGAAAGGAAGCACCCTGTATTGGTAGTGCTTTCCTTGAAAAAGGAACTGAAGGAACCTTCTGTGTGTTGGATGGATGAGGACATGGGTGTACGCATCCTTGAGATCTAGAGAACAAAGCCAGTCCTGACTCTGAAGGTATGGAAGCAGAGCACCGAGAGAAATCATCTTGAATTTCTCTTTGAATAGAAACTTGTTCAATTCTCTGAGATCTAATATGGGTCTGTAGCCCCCTGTTTTCTTTGGAATAAGAAAATAAGGGGAGTAGAACCCTGAGCCCTGTTGAAGAAGAGGTACTTCTTCTATTGCCCCTTGGGCAAGAAGGGTGGCAATCTCCTGACCCAGAAGGCTGAGGAGAGATGTTGGAGAATTGAACTGTTTTACCATGGTGTGAGGAGGAAGGTTTAAGAAATGAAGCTTGTACCCTTCCCTTATGATGGAGAGGGTCCATTGCTCTGCTGTGATTTGTTCCCATCTGGGAGCAAAGTAAGCCAACCTTCCTGGAATGGTGAGGGGCTCTGGTTCTTCCAGAGCCAGAAAGGCTAAGTTCTCTACTTGCAAGTCAAAGGCATTGAGGAGGCTGAGGCTGCTGGGCCATGGAAGGCCTAGCAGCCTTTGACTTGGCCTGTTTAGGTGTTTGCTGATGTTTTGCAGCAAAACGACCTGCAGAAGATGCCTGCTGACCATAAGTAGGATAATATCTTCCCTTTTTAGAAAAAGATGTCTTTTTGAACAATCTTTTCTTAGCAGGAGCAGAGGTGGACTTTGAAAGTCGATCCAAAGCAGAGTTCTCAGCATCCATCTGAGTGGCCTTTGCTTGCCAATCCTTGCCAAAAAGGTTTTCACCTGTACAAGGAAGATTTCCCAATTCATCTTGGACCCAGAGTTCCAAATCAGAAGCTTGTAGCCAAGCAATTCTGCGTGCACCTATGGCAATAGCCGAGGCTCTGCTTACACACTCAAAAGAGTCAAAGGCTGCACAGTTGGAAAATTTGGAAACATCCTGGGCATGTTTGAGCCAAGTGAGAAACTCCTGCCTTTTATCTTCTGAAATAAAAGGGTTCAAAGTCTGCAGATGATCTGTGACTTCTTTTAGAAACATCCCTATATAGAGACTATAGGAGTTGATTCTGGCAGTTAGCATAGAAGCTTGAAAAACCCTACAGCCAAAAGCATCTAGGGTCCTGCATTCACATCCTGGAGGATTAGATGAGTGTCTTTTTGCACTCTTTATCTTTCTCATGGCAGACTCTACCACAATAGAGTGGTGAGGAAGCTGAGTCTTATGAAAGCCAGGACAAGGAGGGACACGATACATGGTGTCTAGCCTGCGAGAATGAGGAGAGGTGGTGAGAGGAGTCTCCCACATGCTCAACATGAGATCATACAAAATCTCATGAATAGGTAAAGTAGCTCCCTCTTTAGGAGCTTTAGGATATTGCAAAATATCCAGCTGCTTGGCTCTAGGCTCTGACTCAGGGGCCACTGTGATGGAGAGGCCCCTAGCCACTTCCCTAATGAAGTCTTGAAAAGACAAGTCTTCTGGAGGAGACATTCTTCGTTTAGGAGAAGACGACTCCTGAGGAAGAAGTACCGATGCCTCGACAGATCCTTCAGACTCTTCAGAGTCTTCGGAGGAATCGAAGTATCGCCTGTCTGGATGCTCCTGTAAAGCCCGATATGCGTACCGAGTGGGATCGACATCGAGAGTAACCGGTACCGGATTGGTACCGATGGGCATCATAAGACAGGGTACCGTTGCAGTCGACACCGAAGCCGATGTCGATGCAATCGGTACCAGCACCGGGAATGATGCCGGTGCCGGAGCCGGTACCGGCAACGGGGGTTGTTGCGGTACCGAAGGCGTCGCAGCCTGCATGAATGCCGTCAGGGTGCGCTGCATGGTCAGAATCTTCTGATCCATCGACACCACCAAAGTCTGGATGTCGGTACCAGTTGGAGCCACCAGTACCCCAGAACACGGCAACAGGTGATCGATCGAGGCCGAGCCATCGATGTCAACCTGTGACCCCATAGACAATGCTTTGGAAGCCGGAAATTCCCACCGGGGTAATTTTGCCAGTGCGGAATCCTCGAGGACAAGCCCGGAGGCATCTCGATGCTTAGAGGGAGATTTGCCCTTCGAGGACCGGCCAGATTTATGTTTGGTTACCTGAGATCTATGGGAGGAAGAAGCAGCCCTGGAAGACGTCGATGCCACCGAAGCTGCATCAGAGGGACACAGGGTACTGAGCTTGGCTGCTCGGTTCTGCCGACCTCTTTTAGACATCATGGTACAGGACACACAATCCGTGATGGAATGGTCAGGACCCAAACACTTTAGACACCAATCATGGGTGTCGGTGACAGAAATAGTACCGTCACATTTTGTGCACTTTTTAAACCCGGAGGCGGGCTTCTCCATGAGGAGAAAAATTTTTAGGCCTAAGGCCCAAAAACTGAAAATGCACAGTGAAGAAAGTATAAGTTTTGTTTTTGTTTTTTTAAAGCAAGAAAAGAAAAACCGGTGGTACCGGTCCGACGTCGAAGAAGGCAGATGCGACACAAAAGAATAAAGAAATAAATAAAGAATTTCTTCTGCGGTGACAGGAACACGATCTGCTGGCTCCGCGGAAAAGAAGAACTGGAGAGAGGCGGTTGGGAAAGGCGGGAAGGCAGCACGCAGGCGCTGTGGGATGCTCCCAAAAGCTTTCTTACTGGACACTGGGGAGCATTCCCACGCAGGCTCCGCCGGTACCGACGATACCCATATGTGAAGACTCATTCCTGCTTGTTCCTGGAGATAGTCTTGTCCTGTTTGTTTGGAGCAGCCTGCTGTGTCGGGCCAATATAAGGTCTAGAGAAAACATCTGCAATACAAACCCCATCTGTGCTGCTGCTAGCAGCGAAGATGCTGTGCTGAGCTGCCCGAAGACTTACCTTTGCTCTTCCTGTGCTTCAGTGACTTCTGAGAGGCCGTAACTGGCTGCCCCAAGGTGGCCACTGTTCCCGCTGAAACCGTGGGAACCGCCGGCACAGACGGCTCCACCAAATTAAATTCCGTCATCCATGTCTGCGCCGTGTTCGAGAGATCGTCCCTGCCTTAAACAAAACTGGCACAGATCTTCCTGCAACCCGCGCTTCCCGGAGCGCTTCCCAGAGCACTCCCCTGCATGCACCTATCTCTGCCGGATGCCACATGCGCTGAAGACCACTGCTCAAAAAATGGAGGAAGTCCAGCCCTGAAGCAATACCCAAAGCTCTCAGCTCTTTTCACCGGAAAATAGAACGTAGCCGCTAACTACCTGCTTTCCTCTCCAGGCCTTCCAGTTTTGCCTGCTCGAGCTGCAGGGGGAGGGGGGAGGATAAGAGAGAGAAGAAATGTCAGTTGTGCAGTGGAAGTCGGTCTGCTGCTCACAGGCACCGGCTGCTTGGCTGCAGGTTCCTCCAAGACTGTAGGCAGCAATAAGAGCACCGGAGGCACCCAGGGACTTATTACTCCGGCTCCAGGCTATCAGGCTCTGACAATGCTATGGCTCCTTATCTTGCAGCAATGATCCAAATGGCTTTGGCCCTTCCCCAAACTCACCTTAAGTTTGCCTGCTAGACAACCCCCCACAGACACATGGGATTACCCGAAAAACAAAGCATAAATAAATAAATAAAACTGTGCCCTAAGAGAAATCACTACCTTAGGGTTGCCTACTGCTGAGGGCTGAAAGACTAGATCCTGGAGCAGGAGGAGGGGCTCTTTTACCATGATGTCAGGACTCTGTCATGTTCAGCCCTCAGCTGCTGGTGGGAGGTGACAACCCACGTGTAGCCTGTCCTGGAGGTACAATGAGGAATGTGAACTTTTTTGCCGAAATGATGGCGAGAGTGGTGATAAAGGGCCCTGGTTACCTTTGCTACTTCAGAAACCACTGGATTTTAACTCAAAAACAGACAGTCTCCTTTTTTGTTGTGCAACAGCAGTGTTGCTGTGGAGAACACCAGAGGCAGGCACAATAGCTTTGGTGCTTCAAAGTATATGGACAGTTTATTTTTTTGAGTAACTTAAAAGCTATGCAGTGAGGCAGACTGAAGACTTCTGTTAAGGTTTGGACACCATTTGAGCAATGGGTCCAATGGAAATTGCATCCGGAAGGAGGGACCCACTCTTAAGTTCTTAAGGCATGCTGTAGTGCTGGGAATGGGGCAGCAGGGTGGGGCGAAAGAAATGGAACGGGGGGGGGGGGGGAGCCTGGTTATATTAGTGTTGGAACTGCTAATGGTTGTTATAATTAAAAACAGACTAGAAATAAAGAAAAGAATTAGTGTGATAAAGAGAAGGCGGGACAACAAAGAGGGAAAATCGTAAACAGCAAAGCAAGGACAAAAACTAGCTTAAAAAAAGGAAACAAAGATAGAAAAAATAATGAACACAGAAAAGTTAGAAACGGAGCATTCATTAGCATCTTAAACATTTTTAAAGTACTATAAAAGCTTTGCTGCATACTATTCCTTGTGCTATCTTTTTTGTGCCTTGTAAGCATCAAGGCCTCAAATAGGAGGCTTGATTCTTTGGCAGATACAACAGCGCAAAGAAAAGGACTACAGATCATTTCTGGCCTTATGAATACTGGGAGCAGGGCCAATGCTAAGAGGGTCACACTATCTTATTATGTTTCTGCCCATGGCTGTACATGCTTACAGTTTTTAAAAAAGCATTTGCGCCTGTGGATTTTCCTAGTCTATTATTTTTTCATCTCACGTTTTCAGCTGTCCTGAACGAACCTGCTCTCAGATCTCTGAAGCTAAGCAGGATCATAACAACTGCCATACTGGGTCAGACCAAGGTCCATCAAGCCCAGCATCCTGTTTCCAAAAGTGGACAATCTAGGTCACAAGTACCTAGCAGTTTCCCAAAAAGACACACAGGTTCCACAATGCTTGTATTGGGGCAAGCAATAGATTTCCTGGGTCCTCTTTAACAATGCTTTATGGACCTTTCCTCCAGGAACTTGTCCAAACCTTTTTTAAACCTAGCTACACTAACAGCTTTTACTACATCCTCCGGTAAAAAATTCCATAGTTTGATTATGCACCGAGTGAAAAAATATTTTCTCTTATTAGTCTTAAATGGGTTACATTATAGCTTCATTCTATGTCCCCTAGTCTTTCTAGTTTTTGATGGCATAAACAATCTATCTATATTTACCCATTCTCTCTATCATATCCTCCCTCAGCCATCTCTTTTCCAAGTTGAAGAGTCCCAACGCCTCTCTTCATAGGAGTATCCTTCCCATCCCCTTTACCATTTTGGTGGCTCTTCTCTGTACCTTTTCTAATTCGGATATATCCTTTTTAAGATCCGGCGAACAGAATTGCACACCATATTCAAGGTACAGTCAGACCATGGAATGATACAGAGGCATTATAATATCCTTTGTTTTATTCTCCATTCCTTTCTTTATCTTTATTGAGGCATTTGATATACCGCCCAACATCAATGCATCTGAGCGGTTTACAAAAATAAAAGTGCTACAAGAAAGGAAAAGAAATGCCAATTACAACATAGAAAGAGAAATATGACAACAGAAAAAGACCACATGGCCTATCTAGTCTGTCCTTCCATATCAACAACTACAACAATCCCCTTTTTATCTTTAGCGATCCTCTGTGTTTGTCCCATGCTTTTTTGAATTCAGTTACTGCCTCACCTCTAACACCTCCACTGGGAGACTATTCCACGGATCCACTACTCTTTCCGTAAAGAAATATTTCCGCATATCACTCCTGAATCTATCTCCCTTCACCCTCATCCCATGACCCCTTGTAGCAGAACTTGCTTTCAATTGAAAGAGGCTCTCTCCCTGAACATTTATGCCACGGAGGTATTTAAACATCTCAATCATATCACCTCTATCCCACCTTTCCTCTAAGGTGTACATATTAAGATCCTTAAGTCTGTCTTCATATGCTTTATAATGAAGACCACTAATCATTTTAGTAGCCACCCTCTGCACCGACTCCATCCTGTTCACATCCTTTTGAAAGTGCGGTCTCCAGAATTGCACACTATACTCCAAATGAGGTCGCATCAAAGACTTATACAGAGGCATTATCACCTCCTTTTTTCTGCTAGCCATTCCTCTCCGTATGCACCCAAGCATCTTTCTAGCTTTTGCCGTCACCTTTTCTACCTGTTTAGCTACTTTAAGATCATCAGACACAACCACGCCTAGGTCCCGCTCTTCTTTAGTGGACAAAAGTACTTCACCCCCTATACTATATTGCTCCTTTGGATTGCTGCAGCCCAAATGCATGGACCTTACATTTTTTAATATTAAATCCCAGCTGCCAAATTCCAGACCATTCTTCAAGCTTAGCTAGATCCCTCCTCATGTTACACTGGTCAACAAATTTTTACAAAAGTCATGTTACTGAAATAAAAATAGTCATTTCTTATCAATTTTTATATGCTGAACACGAATATGACAGTGAAATTGCAAAGTTGGCTCTAGTTTTTTGTAATCTACAAGAATTAATGTTTACATCATGAAATGCATCTCAATAGTAAATATACAAGTCATAGACTACTTCTTAGATTTTTTCGCCTGTCCCTTTATACAGCTGTTCGGGAGCTTCTCTGGGGAGTGTCCAGCAGTAGTCAGCCAGCATTGTAGTGGACCATTTTCCCTGGTATCTTTGCTCCATCGTTGCGATATCCTGGTGAAAACGTTCGCCCTGTTCATCACTAACCATACCAAAGTTGTCAGGAAAGAAATCGAGATGGGAATCAAGGAAATGGATCCTTAAGAGACATATTGCAGCCACGTTTCTGATACTGCATCAGCATGTCTTCTACTAGTTCCTTGTATTTTTCTGCCCTAACATTCCCGAGAAAGTTTGTTGACACTAGGTGAAAAGCATTCCATGCTTGTTTCGCATCACCCTGCAGCAAGTTGTTGAACCGGTCATCTATGAAGAGCTCTCGAATCTGAGGACCCACAAAAACTCCCTCTTTAATCTTTGATTCGCTGAGAAGTGCGGTCCATGGCTTTCACAAAGTTTTTCATCAAACCTAGTTTGATGTGAAGGGGTGGTAGCAGGATTTTGTGAGCCTCAACCAGAGCTGGGTGCTGGATATTCTTCTCTCCAACTGTTACATTTTGTCTGTGATTTCATTCCTTCCGCAAGTAGTGCCAATCCCTTGCTCGGCTATCCCACTCACATAAGAAACACATGTATTTTATATATCCCTGCTGCAGTCCCATTAAAAGGGCAACTACCTTCAAGTCACCACAGAGGTGCCAGCTGTACTTGTTATAGTTAATGGAAGTCAGTAGATGCTTTAAGTTATCGTATGTCTCTTTCATGTGGACGGCATGTGCTACTGGAATAGATGGAAGACGGTTTCCATTGTTCAAAAGCAAAACCTTCAGACTCAGTTTCGAAGAGTTTATAAATAGTCTCCAGTCTTGTGGGTCATGAGTGATTTTTAAGGCATTCATGAGGCTTTCAATATCGGAACAGAATACCAGATTACTTTCCTTTCTGAAGAAAGGCTCTAACTGCTGGTGGCGCTTTCGATATGAAGTAATGTTGACATCTTCTTCTAGAAGATTCCATTGTTGGAGTCTTGATCCTGGCAATTCTGCCTTGTTCTTGGATAAGTCCAAATCACGAACCAGGTCATTTAGTTCTTCCTGTGTTATTCTGTGTGGAGTTGATATGCATCCCAGTGAAAATCTGGGTCACTGCATGCTGACGGACCAGGAGAAGAACAGGTCGGCTCACCCTTGTCCTTATCAGATGAATCAAGAGAATATTCTGAGGGAGGTTCTGGAATAGGAAGTCCCTCACCATGTGGAACTGGTCTCAATGCAGACGGAATGTTTGGGTAGACTATGCTCGACTTCTTTTGCTTCGTTATTCCGCTGGAAAGAGGAGAAACCAAGCAGAAGTAACAGTCATTTATGTGGTTGCTTGGCTCTCTCCACACCATGGGGACTGCAAACGGCATTGATGGTCTTTTGCAATTCAACCACTGTGAAACTGTGTTGTACATGTAGCGCAGCATATATGCGGGGCCCAAGGCTTGTCTTGGTCACCAATCTTGCATCCGAAGTAAAGATGATATGCCTTCTTCAGTTGAGAAGTGATACTTTTCTTCTAGTTGGCAAATGTCACTTCCCCACAAATGTAGCAGAAATTGTCAATGGTATTAACGCACTTTCGCAGCATTACTGTTCTGTATTGTACCTAAATGGCTAAAATTATATGATTAATAAAAGTTACATGTAACAGTAGCTTAAACTGTCTCGCACACAGTCTGAAATATTTTAAATGCTCAACCTTTCCAACTGGCAATCAACTCTGGATGATGTGTGCATGCTGGTATTATGCAATGTGATGCAATATTACATCAGTCAAGGCTTATTTGGGATGTTGTTGATGTCCTACTGGATAAATTTACACGGTGAAACGTCAAAAATGAACTACATGCAATATCTTCAAAACGAGAGCCAATAAAACTTTTTTAATGTTATATTCGTGTTCAGTTCATCAAGATACTACAGATTAGGGTCTTTTTAAGTCAGTAACGATTTCAATGTTGACCAGCGTTATCTACACCTTCCTGAGTGTCTACTCTATTGCAGATTTTGGTATCATCCGCAAAGAGGCAAACCTTACCTGAAAGCCCTTCCGCTATATCACTAACAAAGATGTTAAAAAGAATCGGACCAAGGACAGATACCTGGGGCACACTATTGGTAACATCCTTCTCCTCAGAGTGAGCTCCATTTACCTGTACTCTTTGTCGCCTCCCACCCAACCAATTTCTAACCCAAGCAGTAACTTTAGGGTCCATCCCTAGGGTGCTCAGTTTGTTTATAAGTCGCCTGTGAGGAACAGTGTCAAAGGCTTTACTGAAATCTAAATATACCACATCTAGGGCTCTCCCTCGGTCCAACTCCCTGGTCACCCAGTCAAAGAAATCAATCAGATTTGTCTGACAAGACCTGCCTCTGATGAATCCATGCTGCCTTGGATCCTGTAATCCGCTGGACTCCAGAAACCTCACTATTTTCTCTTTGAGCAGCGTTTCCAATAATTTACTCACCACCAAAGTTAAACTAACTGGCCTGTAGTTTTCAACCACATCCTTACTTCCGCTTTTGTGTAAAGGCACCACATGAGCCTCTCTCCAGTCCAGTCCTTTGGCACCACTCCCGACTCCAACAAGGTATTGAAAAGGTCAGTCAGTGGAGTGCTAGAACGTCCCCAAGTTCCCTCAGTATTCTAGGGTGTATCCCATCTAGTCCCATCACTTTGTCTACTTTCCTTACAAGACAGGAAAAGAAGAAAGTTTAGATTGGCGGGGAGGGGAGAAGGACAACAATCAGGACAACTGAGGGGCAGAGATCTAGGTAGGGGTGGGTGGGACGTCAAAGGTGAAAGATGTTTTTCCTTATGATTCCTAGCATTCTATTTGCCTTTTGGGCCACTGCTGCACATTGGGCAGAGGGTTTCAACGTGTTATTCATGTTTTTCCTGGGTGGTGGTTCCTAATGTGTAACCTTGCTTCGTGGAACCACAGTTTGCATTGTTCTTATCTAGGTGCATAACTCTGCACTTGTCCACATCAAATTTCATCTGCCATTTGAACGTCCAGTCTTACAATTTATCAAGATCCTCTCGCAATTTTTCATAATCCTCTTGGGTTTTAACAACTTTGAATAATTTTGTGTCATCTGCAAATTTGATTACCTCACTCGTTATTCCCATTTCCAGGACATTTACGAATATATTAAAAAGCAGCGGATCCAGCACAAATCCCTGGGGTACCCCACTATTCACCTTTCTCCATTGAGAAAATAGGCCATTAAGCCCTACCCTCTCTGCTTTCTATCTTTTAACCAGTTCCTGATCCACAATAATACCCTGCCTCCTATCCCATGACTTTTTAATTTCACCAGGAGTCTCTCATGAAGGACCTTGTCAAAGGCTTTATGAAAATCCAGATATACTATATCAACCGGCTCATCTTTGTCTACCGTTTTATTCAAACCTTCAAAAAAATAACAGATTAGTAAGACAAGACCTTCCTTGGCTAAAGCCATGTTGGCTTTCTCCCATTAAACCATGACCATCTACATGTTCCGTAATTTTGTTCTTTATAATGGATTCTACCATTTTGCCCGGTACGGACGTCCAGCTCACTGATCTGTAGTTTCCCGGATCCCCCCTGGAACCCTTTTTAAAAATTGGCATTACATTGGCCATTCGCCAATCGTCAGCTATTACAAATGATTTTGATTATAGTTCACAGATTAATAGCAGGTCTGCAATCTCATATTTCAGTTCTTTCAACACTCTCGTATGTAAACCATCCGGTCCAGGTGATTTGCTACTCTTTAGTTTATCAAATAGTTGTAATACATCTTCCCGGTTATCGATATCTGTTTCAATCCTTCCGATGCATCACCTTTAAATGCCATTCCAGTCATGGGTAATTTCCCTACATCATCTTCAATAAAGACCAAAGAATTCATTCAGTCTCTCTGCTATGGCCTTGTCCCTTTAGTGCCCCTTCTACCCCTCTATCATCCAATGGTCCAACTGGTCGGACCTAGCTAGTACTTAGAAAAGTGTCCACCTTGAAATACCAGAGGCTGTTAACTCGCTACACAGAAAACAAAACCTGGAAATCTACTTCCAGTCGCACCTTGCCAAGAAAAACCCAAGGGCTGGGTCGTCAGGAGTCAACACTGACTCCATGGCACACATTGCACTGCAGTAAACAGTTACAGAATCAAAAAGAGCAAATTCCATGAAGTCGAGATATACAATTCCCAGCCATCATGCTACTTTAAAGTCAGTGATAAATGATATGGCAAGCATTGACATTATTCTAATCTAACAGGGTAAGACCACTCATCACTACCTAGCCTCTCTGACCTCTGTACAAGCTTCTTAGGGTCCCTCCCACTCTACTACTATCCCTAGGCATCAGATCACCAAGTAAAATAGAAAGTTCCCTGTGGTACCCAGGATTTTCATACCTTCATGTCTTCTCTTCTGCTTCTTTCAGCATCACTGCTGCCTCACCCGAAACAGGAGCTTGCCTTTCCATTGCACAGCTCTCAGTAAGTTTAAGCTGCATGGGGCAAGAATTTGCATGTTGGTCTTGGAGTTTCAAGTCTCATGAGGACAGTGTAGGAGTACTGCACCTGAATGTAACTCGCCATGATGTTCTGGAAAAGGCATGAAGCAGCTGCTCTATGGGCGAGGGCCAAGGGCAAGGCGATCAGGCAGGTGTCAAGGTGCTACTGGCTGCAAAGCGTAACATCGGTGGAGGGAGCTGCACTAGGCTTGGAGCTAGAGCCATGACAGATCCTGTGAATGCCCCCTGAAGAATGGCAGTACTGTCTTGGACATATACCTATAATAAATTCAGCAAAGTAGTGTGGGGAGCTGGCCACCACAGTTGAGAGGGAGGGCATAAGCAAGCTGGAGTTGTGTATTTTAGCTCTTTTGATCAGTGTGCCTTCATCCCCTTCTCACTGAGGCAGCATTTGGATCAACACGGTGCGCATGCCCATTTCGATGATCCTCCTTTTCTAATTTCCATGCCTTTAAAAGCAGGGGCAGGCCTCAGTAGGTTGGTGTGTGCATCAAATGTCACCACCCTTTGCTGCATGGGAAACAACTCTGGTACTGATGGAGTGGGCATGGAACAGCGGTCCTAATACTGGGGACCATATGTTTTTGTCTGTGCTACCACTGATGGAGAAAGGCTGCTCCAGTTTGCACAGAGAGTAAAACAGAATGCTCAGCATCTGTTGTCATGCTTGGACTGGGCCCAATGCGGGTTTTCATCACTTGTGAAGTGGCTGCTTAGAGTACAGGGGCCATGAGATGTGGTACAGTACACTGGTGTCTGGTGCTGACGTGTGTGTGTGTTTCGGCCCCTCCCTGCAGAAACGTTGACAAGTTGGCGATTAATTTATTAAGAAAAAGTTAAGGATTCTGAATGGCTTGAAGTGGAGTGAAAAAGCACTCTGTCCACCTAGGTCCACGGATAAACTAAGAATGGTGATATAGTGACACCAGTAGCATTCATGCAGGTTCAGAAAGTCCAATAGGATTCTCAAAACTAGGAGAGAGCTCCAGCACACAGACTCCATCGGTTATGTTGCCATCATGCAGTGTGCCTGCATTTCCCCTGCCTGTCTGTGGAGAAAGCCATAAACTAAATCCAATTCCCTTTGTACTGCACAGCTCAAATCCACAGAGACATGCAGTGCAATGGAGAGTAAAGTTCCTGTTTTGGCAAAGCCAGCAGCAGGCTTCAGCAAACTGAAAGTTAAGGACTACCTAGACGGGGAGACTAGAGTAGCCAGCTGGCCTCCTGGGGGTAGGGGATGGCTAATAAGATGGGGGGACTAAGGATTTGAAGGGTGAAAGAGAGAGAGTGGGTGATAATAAGGTGAATGGGATGTGTGAAAGAGAGAGACAGACTGACTTGGGATTCAGAAAGAGAAGCTGGGGAAGGAGGGGAGTGCTGCTAGCTGCCAGGGTAGCCTGCAATGGTGCATTAAGGGCCTGATTCATTCAGCTCTCTTTTCCACTAGATACAGGAAATGGGAAAAAGCCTTAATAAACCAAAGCTTAAAGAAGATGGAATCTTTGAGGGAGTGGGGGGAGAAGATAATGAGTCACACCTCAACTGCTGGCTCCTACATTTAAAGAAAATGTGTCAAGGGCTGCTCTAACTCACTCACTCATCTACTAAGTAATTGGCTTTCTCTCATTGATTGCTCACAGGACAGAGCCTTGATTTCTTGCTGCTTCCCTAAATTACATTAAGCAGATTTTGTCCTTAAGTGAAATCCAACTAATCACACTCTTTTCTGGGATCCCACCCACCCACCCCACTAGCAGATATATAGAGTCCCATACAGAGCTTCATTCCTTAAAACTGCACTCTAATTATGCTGCCCCTTCCTTGATAAATCCCAACAGGTTTAGATTTTCCCAGTTTCCTTGTTTTAATTCTAAGCCTATTATTTGTTTTTCAGTTTTTTTGTTTATAACATTATAATTATAACATATCCAGAAAATAAAGACTGAATAGTCTGAAAAATAGCTATGCATACCATAAATCAGATTGAAGGGAAAATATACGTAAGTACTAGTTCACAATAATGGATCCAATAAAGAAAATATACTATACAGAAAAAGAAACTTCATCTTAGGAGCAAAGATAGTATAACATGGCAGCCAGTGCTAGGTACTAAGCTTCCGCGGCATTTTCTCTAGCAAGCAAAAACTGTACCAATTGCTGGGGTCCAAAGAAAAGAAATTGCTTAAATTGAAAAATAATAATACACTTGCAAGGATATTTCAACCGAAAGTTTGCACTCAAAGTGGTGACTCTCTGGTGAAAAACCAGAAAGTCACGACACCGCTTTTGGGTATCCCTAGCTAGATAAGGAAAAACAGAAACTTTTGACCCATTAAACTGAGAAGACATATTCCGAAAATACAACCTTAAAACAGAGTTTCGGTCTGAATGAAAAGCAAAACCAATCAACAATGTGGATCTGCTGGTCACCACATCTAAGGAGCTCTCAAATGGGAGATCCAAACTCAATGGCTCAACCAGATCACCAGAGCCTGACTCAGCACCTGAAACAAAAGAGGCAACAGTCACATATTGAGTTCTTGCAGTAAGAGGTAAAGCCTCAGATGGCCATTTCAGAGTTTCCCTAAAGTACTTATGGAGCAAGTCCAGCGGAGCCAGCAAAGGAGACAGAGGAAAATTGTGAAATCTTAAATTATTTCTACGAAGCAGGTTTTCCAGGAATTCTATCTTCCGAGCCTGAACATTACACTCGTTGAGATGGGCATCACCAAGTGCTTGCAAATCCCTTACCTGGGATTCCAGCTGGTTCACCCAGGTAGTCTGCTGGGCCAGATCCAAAACAACTGCTTGTTGACTTTCTTTCAAAGAAAAAAAAATCTCTTGATTAACCACTTCCACAGAAACAGAGAGAGAATGGTGAAACAAAGAAATAGCATCCCACAAGCTATCAAGTGTCACTAGCGCCAGCTTTTCCAACCCAATAAATCCAAAAGCAGATGTGGCTGAGGCTGGAGCCAAGGTCATCCTGTGGGCATCAGGAAGAACACCAACAAGAGGAAACAACCCCAGAGCTCTACTTCCTGCCCTACCTCCAGCCGACGCTTGCTTCCATTGTGCGCCCTCTAGAGCAGCAGAAGCACCAGACATAGGGAGCTCCAAACTCCCACAGCAAATGGAGCACTTCCATGCTGAGGCAGGGACACCTGTATGGGGCTGAATTCAACCCCATTGCTCGAGATTGCCATCAAATTCAGCGGTCCTGTTGAAGCCATGAACATCATCATGGGGAAACAAAATCTGTCAATAGACTGCTGAACCGGCATCAGAGTCGACAACTGGCCGCAGGGCTGACCCTTTGGCTTCCTCCTCTTCCTCATGCAGGATAGCCTACGAAGAAGACAACGTAGCCACAGCAGCCTGATGGTAAGGCTCCTCACATGACAATGAAATCCACCACCATCTTGGATCCATAAGCCTATTTTATTTTTTCCTGTATGAAAAGTCTTTCTTGAGAAGATTATACACTCCCAAAGAGCAAGGCCTGTCTATTACGTGTGTCCATAAAATGCACACATCTGACAGCACTATACAAATAATAGTAGTGTCCTCACCGCATATACTGGTGCATAAAGCTTAGAGAGCAAAACTCTAATTCAACTAATATGTTAAAACAGTGCTTCCCAGCCGGTGTACCACTGGGAATTTAGCTTGTTATTTATTTACATAGAAACATAGAAACATGATGGCTGAAAAAGACCACATGGCCTATCTAGTCTGACCTTCCATATCAACCACAACAGTCCCCTTTTTTCCTTTAGAGATACTCTGTGTTTGTTCCATGTTTTTTTGGATTCAGATACTGTCCTCATCTCTACCACCTCCACTAGGAGACTATTCCACTCATCTACCACTCTTTCCGTAAAGAAATATTTCCGCATATTACTCTTGAGCCTATCCCATTTCACCCTCATCCTATGTCCCCTAGTAGCAAAGCTTGCTTTCAATCGTAAGAGGCTCTCCCTCCTGTGCCTTTATGCCATGGAGGTATTTAAACGTCTCAATCATATCACCTCTATCCCGCCTTTCCTCTAAAGTATACATATTAAGATCCTTAAGTCTGTCCTCATATGCTTTATAACAAAGACCACTAACCATTTTAGTAGCCATCCTCTACACAGACACCAACCTGGTTATATCCTTTTGAAAGTGCGGTCTCCAGAACTGCACATAATACTCCAAATGAGGTCGCACCAAAGACTTATACAGAGGCACTATTACCTTCTTTCTTCTACTGACTATTCCTCTCCCTATGCACCCAAGCATCCTTCTAGCTTTCACCGTTGCCTTTTCTACCTGTTTCCCTACTTTAAGGTCATCAGACACAATCACGCCTTAACATTAAATCTCAGCTGCCAAATTCTAGACCATTCTTCAAGCTTAGCTAGATCCCTCCTCATGTTATCTACACCACCCTGGATGTTTTCTCTATTGCAAATTTTGGTATCATCTGCAAAGAGGCAAAGTTTAGCAGGTAGCCCTTCCACAACATCACTAATAAAGATGTTAAAAAGAATTGGACTAAGGACAGAACCCTGCAGCACACCACTGGTAACCACCTCCTCCTCAGAGTGAGCTCCATTTACCTGAACCCTTTGTCACCTCCCACTCAACCAATTTCTAACCCAAGCAGTAACTTGAGGGGTCCATTTATATATTGTTCTTTCTTTTCTATACTTCTATATTTTCAGCAGTGCTGTGTCTCCCTTCCTATCACTTTACTTTATTACCCACCCACCCATTGCTTAACTTTAATTATAACCTTCCTCTATCATCGATGCAATTATTTAGGTGCACCTGAACCCACCAGGATCTCTCTCCTTCCTCTCTACCTGTATCCCCTCTGATTTGCATTCTCTTCTCTTTTCTCTCTCCTATGGCTCCACATCACTTTGTTTTCTTTATGTTAATTCTCCCTAATCTTTTCCCCTCATTCCAACAATTCCATGGCCCTATTTAACATTACCCACTCCTTACTGTCCCCACCTCCCCTGCCCTTTTTTTCTTCTACGTTATCATGTGCCCTCAAGCTTCACCATTTTCTTCCTCTCATTCAGCCATCTCCACTCTCACTAAGGGAACCTCATCCTCGCTTCTGTCATGCCTCCTCCTCTCTCCCCCGTTCCCTCCTGCTCCTTCTTCTCTCATCTAGAAATATCAATCCCAACCCTGGCCCTAAAACATTTTTCACACTCCCAAGGTAGATCAGTATGTAACCTTTCAAATCTGGTTCATATCCCACTCCTATTTCATGTGCCTTGTCAAGTGCACATTCTGTCTCCAATAAAACTTGCTTTCATTCATGACCTCTTTATCTCTTATACTTTGCATCTCCTGGCTCGTACTGAAACATGGCTTCTCCGTGAAGACACTGCTTCAGTCGCTGCCCTCTGTCATGGGGGCTACCTATTTTCCCCATACACCTCAGCCTATTGGCCATGGTGGCAGTGTTGGGTTTCTATTCTCTGTGTCCTGCCAATTTCAACCCCTCCTGCCTCCATCTAATTCCTTTGCTTCCTGTAAAGTCCATGCCATCCGTCTATTTACTCCACTCCTCTCCGGGTAGCGGTCATTTATCGACCCCCCTCAGAAACTTTGACTCCTAGCTCTCATCCTTTCTGGATGCATCTTCCCCATCCCTTATTCTTGGGATTTTAACTTCCACACTGATGACCTTTCTGACCCTTATGCCTTAAAACTCCTTTCCCTAACTACCTCATTCAACCTCCAGTTGTGTTCGCTCTCTCTCTCTCCTACTCACAAGCATGGCCACTGCCTTGACCTCATCGTCTCCATCAGCTCACCCTCAAACTTATCCACCTCAATTTTTCCCTTATCTGACCATCATCTGCTAACCTTGATCCTTAGCCAGTAGCCTCCCCCCCCCCCCCCCCACACACAATCCTGGTCTCACCCGATCTCCACCAAAATGTTTAGGAATCTTCACACTGATAAACCCTTCAAGCACTTTCCAATGCCATTTTATCACCTCTTTCTTCCACTTTTTCATCTGAGTGTTGATGAGGCAGTATTTTCCTGTAACACTATACTCTCCTCTGCTCTTGATGCATTTGCTCCTCCCATTCCACGCCCTTAGAGACATACCGTACCTTAACTCCAGCTATCCTCAACAACCCGCTGCCTACGTTCTTGTGCCCGCTAGGCTGAGAGCCTTTTGCTTAAATCACATACCCTTGCTACCTACATTACAAATTCATGCAAATCTCTTTTCAATCAGCCATAGCACTCACCAAGCAAGAGTACTATGTCCATTTGACTCTCTTGCCTCTGACCCTTGCCGTCTCTTTGCTATGCTTAACTCTCTCCTCAATGTCCCTCCTCTCCTTTGTACCCAGGCCTTGGTTTGACTATTTCCATGACAAAGTCCAAAAGATTAGCCTTGAATTCTCCACAGCTTCACCTCCACCTCTCCCTTCCCCTCTCCAATCCCAAATCCTTCCCTCACCTTCTGTTACCCTTTGTTCCCTTTCTGAAATCACTGAGGAGGAAACTGCAAATATCTCCTCCTCCAAACTGACTACCTGCTCTTCTGATCCCATCTCTATCTGTCTACTAAGCTCTCTCTCTCTCTCTCTTCCAACCTCATTCCCTTCCATCTGTCATATCCTTAACCTCTCGCTTTCCATTGCAACTGTTCGTGTGGTTTTCAAGCATGCTCTGATCACAGCTCTCTTCAAAAAGCCACTACTACTACTACTACTATTGAGCATTTATATAGCACTACCAGTCATATGCAGCGCTGTACAGACATGTAAGAGACAGTCCCTGCTCGTCAGAGCTTACAATCTAATCAAGACAAACACAGAGCAACAATCAAGACAAAAAAAAAAGCACATACAATCTAGTCACCGCACAGAAGTCAAGATCTGAAAGCAACAGTGAAGAGGTGAGATTTCAACCTGGATTTAAAGAGGGCTAGAGATGGTGCCTGGCGTATAGACACCGGTAGCAAGTTCCAGGCATAAGGTGCAGCAAAGTGAAAGGAGCGAAGTCTGGAGTTAGCAATAGAAGTGAAGGGCATAGACAGAAGTAGTTTGTTAGAAGAGCGGAGTTCCCGAGGGGGGTTGTAAGGAGAGATAAGAGATGAAAGGTAGTGAGGAGCCGCAGAGTGAATGCACTTAAAGGTGAGGAGGAGAAGTTTGAACTGGATACGAAAGAGGACAGGGAGCCAGTGAAGTGACTTGAGAAGAGGAGTAATGTGGGTATAGCGAGGCTGACGGAAGATTAGTTGCGCAGCAGAATATTGAATAGATTGAAGGGGAAAGAGATGATTCAGAGGGAGACCGGCAAGGAGCAGGTTGCAGTAGTCAAGACGAGAGGTGACTAAGGAGTGGATTAGGGTTTTAGTAGTATGCTCAGAAAGGAAGGGGCGGATCTTACCGATATTGTACAGAAAGAAACAGCTGGTCTTAGCTATGAGCTGGATATGTGTAGAGAAAGAGAGAGAAGAGTCAAAGAAAACCCCCACATTGCGGGCCGAGGAAACAGGAAGTATTACAGAGTTTTCCACAGAGACTGAGAAAGGAGGAAGAGGAGGGGCGGTTTTGGGGGGAAAGATAAGGAGTTCAGTCTTGGCCATGTTCAACTTCAGGCGGCGGTGAGACATCCAGGCAGCAATTTCAGAAAGGCAGGCAGAGATCCTGGTCTGGACAGCCGAAGAGATATCAGGCATAGAGAGGTAGATTTGGGCGTCATCGGCATAAAGATGGTACTGGAAGCCATGGGAGGAGATAAGCGCACCAAGGGATTGGGTATATAGAGAGAAAAGGAACGGACCCAGGACGGAACCCTGGGGGACTCCAACTGAGAGCGGGGTAGCAGAGGAGGAGGAGCCACCAGAACACACACTGAAAGAGCGATGGGAGAGGTAGGAGAACCAGGATAGTACAGAGCCGCTAAAGCCAAGCGAAGACAGGGTAACAAGGAGAAGGTTGTGGTCAACAGTGTCAAAAGCAGCAGAGGTCAAGAAGGATGAGAACAGAGTAGAGGCCCTTGGATTTTGCCAGAAACAAATCACTGGAGACTCTGGTAAGAGCCATTTCAGTAGAGTGTAAGGGACGAAAGCCGGACTGTAAAGGATCCAGGAGGGCATGAGAGGAGAGGAAGTCAAGGCAGCCCTCACTAGACCCTGCTTGTCCTTCCTGCCATTGGCCTATCTCTCTCCTCCCCTTTGCTTCAAAACTACATTAACAAGCAGTTCAATGCTGTCGTCCTGACTTTTTCTCTCAAGCCCTTCTTGATCCACTGCAGGCTGGCTTTTGTCCTCTATATTCCATAAAAATGGAGATAGCCTCCCGGGGACTGCGATCCCCATGAATGGACAGAGTCTGGGAATGAGAGCCAGAGCAAGGAAAAGATTACTTTACCAGGTGATACTTCTGGAAGTCCCAGAAAAACACTAGAAATCCTAGTAAATGGAAATAAGAATAATGTGATGATGCAGAGGAAGATGACTGTCAGACTGCTTCAAAGGTCCTTTGGGCCTATCCTCCAGAAGACTATGAGGTTTGTATTCTCCCAACTCCTTGACCAGTTTCTCCAAGTCCTCCCAAAGCACTAGCTTCCCATAAAGGGAAGCTTGGATAGCCAGAACTTGGAGGCCATGTCCCCTGCCCAAAGCCAGTAATGTGCTGCTATACAAAATGCAGTATCTTTGGCCACTAGGCAGATCAGATCATACATGACATCTGCTGCTGACTCCAAAAGGTGTCATCTTGAGGGAGCAACTGAATCCACTGGAGGAGGGCACGAGCCGAAAGCCCTCCACAAATCACTGTCTGGAAAATTAGAGAGGAGGTTTAAAACTGACTCTTCCAGAGAACCTTCACCTTGTGATCCAATTGGTCTTTGACAGCCACATCACACTCCACCGGGAAGGTGGTGCACTTAGCGAAAGCCATCATCATGCACATCCACCTAAAGCAAACATAGCCAGACACTGAAATCCTCCAGAGGAAGAGTAAGGTTTGCTCATGACTTCGAGCCCTTTCAACATGGAGTCGAGTAGATGCCATTCTGTGTACACTATGCTCTTGAGAATCTCAAGAAAGGGAAATGCCCCTGGAGGGTTTTCAAACCCCCTGCAAGAGGGGGTGCACTTTCAGCACATGCTCTGCCACAGCTGCAGGACAGTGGACATCTGATCGATCAGCATTACCAGCTCTTCCCTCCAAAACAGACAGATGAAGGCATCATCTTGGTCATCTGGTGCTGAAGGCTCATCTTCATCACACATGGAATTTCCATCAGACTACCAGAGCTTGTCAGGATCCTGAGCACAGGAGAGATTGTCCATGCCCCCGGAATCAAATCTCTGCCAAGGCTGCATATGTGGCAGGGATCCGGCTGAGCTTTGCCTACCCTGTAAACCATAAACCATCGCCCAACTGAGAAGAGAAAGAACAGGAGGGCCCGGAGGTCTCTCAATCCAAGTTGCCTCAACAGACCATGCTTACTGGAGAAAGGAAAAGAATTCTGGAGGACAAACCATAGGCTGGGAATTCCCTGCTAGCCTCCCACCAGCAGGGGGTGGAGCGGGTGCTATAGGATCCTGCTGAGACGTTTCAAGAAAAGGAGGGCCAAGGATAGTGGAGCGAGGAAGAATCCAAAACCAGGGCACAGTCTTTTCCTCCAGTCGCCCCAGTTGTCACCTGATGAACTGGCGACGAAGGATGTCCTTGTCTGCTAACTCCAAGGGAGAAACCTCTGGGGGGTTAGCAGAAGCCTCCATGCAGGACTAGCAGAGGGAGTCCCATGAAATAACTCTGTGTTTGCATAGATGAGATGGGCCTCCCTCAAGTCCAGCAATTCCTTGCGGCGCGTTTAGCAAAGGCACACTGGAAAGAGCCACGTTCAAACACACACAAGCCAGGAGCACAACACCACTGCATGCTAAGGAAGTAAGCGCTTAAAACAGCAGGTGCTAATGCTGAGGAAAGATAGTTGTTACTCACCTGTAGCAGGTGTTCTCCATGGACAGCAGTAATAAGACCTCACATATGGGTGACGTCCCTAACGGAGCACCGTGCAGGAAAACTCCCCAACTGCTATTGGAAGCTTTTGGAGGCTCCACTGTGTCTGCATGCCTCCTTCCCATCTGCCACCGCAGTGCCATCTTGATTTTGTCTGAGGTGGGAGGGTTGTGAGGACATATTCCTGCTGTCCACGGAAAACACCTGCTACAAATAAGAAACTACTTTTTCTCCGTGGACAAGCAGGAATGAGTCCTCACGTATGGGACTCCCAAGCTACAGGCTACCAAAATCCAAGGAGGCCACCAAAAGCCCAAGAGGGGCAAAACACAACTGTGGCATAGCAACAGGCCTCAACAGTCACAAGACCAACAGCAATTCTCTCTTGCCTTTTTTTTTTGGTAGCCTGGACAGAATAAAATGGGCCTAGGGAGGATGGAATTGGATTCTAAACCCAAAACAGATTACAGAGTATATATTGGCCAAAGTTACTGTCACATTGGGAATCTCTATCTAGGCAGTAATAAGACATGAATATGTGAACTGAAGACCATGTTGCAGCCCTGCAGATCTCTTCCATGAAAACAGAGATTAAAGTTGGCCACTGATGCAGCCATATCTGTGACATGACCATCACGGCTCAAGCCTGCCTGGGCATAAGCGAAACAGATGCAGTCTGCCAGTCAAAATGAAAGACAGCATTTGGAAATGGCAGCCCTACCTTATTGGGGTCAAAACGAAAAAAAAAAAGCTGGATGGACTTTCTATGGGCTTCTATCTGCTCCAAGTAGAAGGCTAAGGCTCGCTTGCAGTCCAACATGTGCAATGTAGCTTCTCACAGTGTGCATAAGGTATTGAGAAAAATATTTAAACAATTGTCTAATTGAAATGGAAATCCAATATCACTTTTGGAAGGAATTTAGGATGAGTACGAAGGACCACTCTGTTATGGTGGAATTTGGTATAAGGCAGATGAACCACTAATGTCGGAAGCACACACACTCTACGTGCTTAAGTGACCGCCACCAGACATAATACCTTCCAGAAGACAGGAGTAGAACAGCTCAAAGGGAGCTTTCATGAGCTGCGCGAGAACCACACTGAGAACCCAAGACACTTTGGGAAGCTTGTAAGGAGGTTTCAAGAGAAGCAACCCCTGCATAAAGCAAACTAAAGGCTGTACCAAGATGGACTTGTCTTCCACACCTCAATGGTAAGCTCTAATTGCACTGAGATGGACCCTAACAGAGTTGGATTTAAGTCCAGACTCGGAGAGGTGAACAAGATATTCAAACAGCTTTTGCGTGGAACAGACGAAAGGATCTAGGGCCCGGTCCTCACAACAGACAGCAAACCTACAAGGAAGTCTTACTCTTGCAAATAAAAGAAGCCCTCCTAGAGATCAAAAGGCCTTTGGATACACCATCCAGTAGGTTGAGCTGAGACATTAGCTTCTCAACATCCACACACCATGAGGACCAAGGACTGGATGCTGGGGTGCAGCACCCTCCTACGTCATGAGATTGGGTGCACGGCTGAGTCGTAGCAGCTCCAAACTGGAGAGCTGCAGTAGGAGAGGAAATTATGTCTGTTTGGGTCAGTAGGAACAGATGAGAATCATCGTGCTGACATCTGTTTTGAGCTTCAGGAAGGTCTATGCAATGAGAGATATTGGAGGATAAGCATACAGCAGACCCTCCCCCCCTCAGTGGAGGAAAGCAGCAGATGCTAGTCTGTTGTGTAGAGCAGAACTGATCTACCTGGGTATTCTGCAGGGTGGCAAACAGATCGAGGGGTGCCCCACTCTCAAAAGATGCAAGTTGCAACTTCCCTGTCTAGCATCCACTCGTGGAGCTGGAGGACTCGACTCAGTCTGTCTGCCAGTGTTTTGCTCATTTTGCAGGTACGTGGCTCTCATGTCCATCCTATGCACAATGACAAACTTCCACAACCTAACTGCTTTCCCACACAGGAGGTACAAACACGTACCTCCCTGCATGCTAGCAAGCTGATTTGTCGGTCTCAATCAGAACAATTTGGTTGGCCAGTCGATCTCAGAAAGCCCATACAGCATTTGCCACTGCCCTGAGTTTCAAGAAATTGATCCGATGGAGACGTTCTTGGATGGACCAATCACCCAAGGTGTGCAACCCATCGAGATGAGCTCCCCAGCCCAGCTTGGATGCGTTTGTCGTCAGAACCTCTTGGAGTGGAGCAATTTGGAAAGGAAGACCTTTGACCAAATTGTGGTGGACTGTCCACCAGTGTAATGACTGAACGAGAGGGGCGGTGACACACAGATGATCCCTGAGTTAACCTGTGGCCTAGGTCCTCTGAGTCCTCAGAGTCCACTGAGCTTGCCTTGTATGGAGGCATGCCAAAGCTGTGACATGTACCATGGAGGCCATGTGGCCCAGCACAGTCAATATCTTGTGAGCTGTTGCCTGTCGACTCAATTGAATTTCCCATATAAGTGCTGTCAATTTATGAAGAGTCATGCGGTAGGGAAGGCTCTCGCCCGAGTCATATCGTGCAGAGCTCCGATGAATTCCACTTGTTGGGTATGTGCTCAGTTGAGAGGGAACAGCCACAAAGAGGAAAGCTATGTAGCCTGTGTCCCAGCCCTCGCTCCTGCTGCTTGCAAGAAGTGAGCTATTGAAATAGGGCTCTCAGCACCCTTAAACTGCAACACCTTGAGCCAGCGCCTCACTGGCTCGCCTCTTAAACTGGTACTAGGGGATGATAAAATGGAACATAAATTAGTTATCACAAAGTCTCCAGGTCCTTCTTGAAATACTTCTGTTGTGAGCTGAAGGCCCTTCACAGTGCCAGCACAAAATGGATAATTATGTACACAGGAAACATTTCCCAGCATAACCAGCAGTTTGCCCAAGCAGAATAAGATTATACCTCTGTTAAGGTATTGATGCTATTTCTTGAAAATATCAGCAGATGGCAGCATAACAGTATGTAAACAGAGCAATTACACTTATCAATACAGCAAAATTACTCTTATGACAATAAAAACAGTATTGGAGACTAACATTAGATACTATTGGGGAGCAAATGGGTTTGCAGGTGCACTGCTTTCTCACATCATGTGAGATATGTGAAGACGCTTTACATCAAAAAAGTGAAGCCCCTAATTAATAAGGCTTAGGCTTCTTTAAGACAACCTCCCACCGATTTCCAAGCAATCTTTTCAAAGTCAGGATTACTACATATACAGTAAACAAGAATTCTCTGATCTTCAGTGTCTACATATACTCCAAGTGGTAGTGTCCAGTCATCTTAAACATTAAAACCAAAACCAAACTAGATTACTTTAACACAGAAATTAAAGAGAATATACCACTTAAACTTACTTTCAAAAAATAAAACAAAGTATGATAATTAAGGTGACATTTTACTTACCAGTTAATGTCCTTTCTTTGGGTTCTGCTAGACCAGTCCAGACAAGTGGATTGTATTTCCCAAACAGCAGACTGGTAGAGACAAAGAACCAATGACAAGCCCAGGTATCAGTGACATCTCTTAATCTCTTACATGCCTCTATTCGCCTCAGCTACCAGAGGTCCCTACAGTATTCATCCCAAAGTATATGGGAGAAACATGGCAAGCCTCACACAACCTCAACCATGGGCAACAATGAGGGATCAACAGTAGAAAACCATGTACAGGAAAGCCTAAACATTAGGCTGTCAGTTGACGATGAACCTGCAGAGCCACGTATAAAATCATAGCGGACCCAAAGATACCGCAGCAGAAGAAGAGAGCAATACAGTTACATGGGTGGGCCCAGGACTGGTCTAGCAGGAGTCAAGCAAAGGATATTAAATGGTAAGTAAAATGTCACCTTCTTTATCGTCCTGCTAGACCAATCCAGACAAGTGGGATGTACCAAAGCTACAAATCCATTGGGTGGGAAGACGACAAAGCATCTCGCAAAACCCTTGAGCCAAAGACCCTCTCCGCCCTAGCGTGGATATCCAAGTGGTAATGCTTTACAAAAGTGGAAAGTGATGCCCATGCTGCTCCCCAACAAAAATCTGTAGGGGCTACTGAGCTCTGCTCCATCCATGACAATGCCTGCCCTCGGGTAGAATGGGTGCGCAACCCTCCAGAACCAGCCAATTCTGTAACAGATATGCCGAGGCAAAGGCTTCCTTCTTAATCTAGCACTCTAAAGTTAACTTAGCTGCCTCATCACCCTTGTGCGGGCCAACAGCACCAAAATATGGTCAAACTTATTAAAGGAATTTGTAATCTCCAAATACCAGAGAAGCACCCTCCGGACACCCACAAGGCGAAGATCCCTGTCCTTGCCCTGACATGCTCCTTAGTGAAGTCCAGGCAGATCACCTGGGTCACATGAAAGGTAGAAAGCATCTTAGGCAAGAAAGTAGGCACAGGTCAAATGGGAAGGGCCTTCTTTGAAAAGGCCAGATAAGGATTTCAGCAAGACAGAGCCTGCAGCTCTGAACCCGCCCTGCGGAACAAATCGCAACCAAGAAGACTGTCTCGTGCATCAAATCCTTTAAGTAGCGCATTTTAATGGCTTAAAGGGTGGCTGTCATCAGGGTCCTGAGCACTAGACACAGATCCCAGGAAGGGATCACAGACTGGAGGGGAGGACGCAGATACCAAACCCCCTGGAGAAAGCACGAGACGTCCTGGTGCAAAGCTAGAGACTTACCAGGTACCATATCTTGGAAACAGGCCAAACCTGCCACCTGAACCTTCAAGGGATCTAAGGGAAACTCATGAAACTGCACTTGGGGAAACTAGAGGCCGCTGGGTCTGAATTTCCATATCAGAATGACCAGGTCTGCTGTGAAAGGAAAGGAATCCTGCGAAGGACAATCAACTCCAGAAGCTCTCCTCGCAGAAATAATCCCCCACATTAAGAGACATAATCACCACTGATCCCCTAAAGGACAGGGAGAGGCCCACAGCACAGCCCCCAGATCCTCCGGCCGGCTGAATACTCTTGCCCGTAGCGCCATCCACCACCTCCTGCCCTGAGGCAAACAAGATCAGACTAACAGCATCCCCTGGCTGAAAGAGGGGGAGCAGACCCTCCAGAGACGACTCAGAAGCAGCTATGCAAGAAGAGCAGACCAAAGAAGCCAGAGATGGGGCACCATGCTTGCCACAGGCCAAACATTTCCTGGAAGAAGACACAGAGTTAAGACAAGTATCACAACAGTGGGCACTAAGGCCACAGCTGCTCAAAAAACACACATTAACTGTGTTTTTATTGCAACACGTGTTATGGGCTCTATTGTAGGAACGTGCATTGGAGCCGCTCAGGCAGAACACGCAACTGCCAAGCGCACTATATTAAAAACGCCACTAGCGCGTGCAGAAAATGGTGGGAAGACCCACACACAGTGCCAGTGGTCGTCAGCAGGCCACCCCGAATTGCGTCCTAAACAGACAGAATCAGGAGTACGAGGAGAATGACAGGTCAAACCTTGGTACTGACCCCGAGAGCCCCAGGCAAAGGATCCGTGCCGGGCTCAGCTCTACTCCCATGTGCTTAAGGTGCAGGCAGATCCTTCTGAGAGCCTTCTGCAATCTCGGGAAAGAGCAGGGGGGACAGAGGAGGAGGGAGGCTACTGAATTCTTCCATCCTTCCAGACCTTTCCAATTTTCTGGTTGCTCAACAGGCTCTTATCCAGGGTAAGAATGTGGAGCTGAACCAATTTTTCCTCCTCTTATGGCTATGGAAAAGACTGCAGTCTAGTGAAGCCTCCCATGTCGTGCTCAAGTGAGAGAGTTGCCCTCAAAGTGGTCTGTCACAAGCGATTATCAATCTTTTCCACTCAATTCTTCAGATTTTCTTCAAAGATGATAAAATCCATTCATCATCTTCTGAAGACAAAAGAAATACTGAAGGGACCTCTGGTGGCTGAGACAAATTGAGGAATGGGAGTGATGTCATTGAAACCAAGGCATTTCATTGGTTCTTTATCTCCACCAATCTGCTGGTAGAGGAACACAACACACTTGTCTGGACTAATCTAGCAGGATGATATGGAAGTACTGTGGGTTAAAATGGGAGAGGAAAAAGTAGAAGGGTGTGTGTATATTATATATACACAATAAAGAGAGAGAGATGGTCAGATATACATAGACAGATGTAGATATACGGTTCAAGAATTTCTTAAAAGCTTACCTGCCATGGAAGAAAGACACTTTATTTTGTCCTTACCAACCCCCATTTACCCTTCCCCTATGCAGTCTTCTTCTCTTACCTCCCTTCCTCCACCTCCCCCCCCCCTCAATCATGCTCCAACAGCCTCTGTGGCCCCACAGCTTATCACCATCACTGGTGAAAGGCTCCACAGTCCTGCTTAAGTCTCCCCGACACTTTCATGATGTTAACTGCTGCTTCGCCTTTTAGGCAGATAAGATGAGATCACCTATCCTGCATACTGGAAATGCAGGTTCCATCTTCCAATGAAGCTTAAGCTGCCTCAAGAATCTGGTACGTATTAAGCTTTGTTCTTGTGGCATGTTTTGAAAATGGCTCCAGTTCCGAACTGAACCTAAATTACTATAATCAGCTGTTTTGAAAAGGTTGAAAATTACCATAATCCCCTCTTTTCATTTTTCCCCTTGCAAAGTTAACATCTAGTTTGAGAAAAATACATGTTAAGATTCAAGCTGTTTATAAAAGCTGTGTCACACTGCACCACAACAGCATAATATGAAAAAGCAAAAATGTTAGATGTAAACAAATATTCAGTCACAACCAAAAAGCACAATTTACTTCTTAAGGTGTTTTCATGTATTCATCTTTGTTGTCTGTTCCCTATAAATATAGGCATCTATGAATTATGCAGATTAGAGATCATAAACTGCCTTATACCACTTCCAAAGTAGATAATGGCAGGTAAGAACTAACTGTTTCATCTAGTCTGCCTAGTTATTCAAGTCCACACAGCTGATGAAGTAGAAGCAAACCAGTCCTAAGATACTGCCCCCTTATCCAAGTAATTTAGATAAACTATGGCAGAGTTGGTCTACTCTGAAAGATGAAGGTATTCAATGTTGCGTGTGGCCAAGAAAATAATCCAGGGCCTGGCACTTATAACATATTGTAAACCTCCATTTAAAACTATAAAATCTTGGGGGTGCGTTTCTTTTCCTGCTACTCTACGTTGGATTTCCTGATTGATTCCCGGAGTCCTGCTGAGGCTGTCCTGATTGGGGCGGCTCTCTTTGAGGGCTATAACAACTCGCCCTACTCGCGGGACATTGGGGTGCGTTTCTTTTCCTGCTACTCTACGTTGGATTTCCTGATTGGTTCGCGGCGTCCTGCTGAGGCTGTCCTGATTGGGGCGGCTCTCTTTGAGGGCTATAACAACTCGCCCTACTCGCGGGACATTGGGGTGCGTTTCTTTTCCTGCTACTCTACGTTGGATTTCCTGATTGGTTCCCGAAATCCTGCTGAGGCTGTCCTGATTGGGGCGGCTCTCTTTGAGGGCTATAACAACTCGCCCTACTCACGGGACATTGGGGTGCGTTTCTTTTCCTGCTACTCTACGTTGTATTTCCTGATTGGTTCCCGGAGTCCTGCTGAGGCTATCCTGATTGGGGCAGCTCTCTTTGAGGGCTATAACAACTCGCCCTACTCGCGGGACGCGAAGCGGGTGCATCTTGTGGGCGTGCCCAAAGGGGCAGGTCCCGCCCCTTTGGCGTATTTTCGGCGTTTGAGGATCCCTGTTATGGGGAAGAGGAGGAAGCGTTATCCGCAGCCCATCCAACCTAAGGTGGTGAAAGTTGTGGGCCCGATGGACGCTCATGTTCGTATGGGTGAGGCGCTGCCTGTTGCTGTAACTTCTTGTGAAGGATTGTCTGAGATGTCAGCAGTGAGTACTCCTTCAACTAATAACGATTCCCGTTCCTTGGGGTTAACTCCCCCCAGTAAAGAGACTAAGCAGTTGTCTGATTTGGATTCGCCCATATTGGGTTCAGGTAAAGCTGTTCAAGAAGGGGAATTGCTTCCAGTTTCCTTTTTAAGAATGGAGGAGTTACCTCCCCCTTTGCCTCCAGTGATAAGTTTCTCCTCTGTTGGGGATGCGCAGGCTCCACCGGCGGATTTATCCCTGAAGGATATATGGTTTGTGACTTCCCGCATTGAGTCTGTGTTGGGGGCTTCTTTACAGAAAATTTCGGATTTCTCTAAAGCTACTGTGCAGAAACTTTCTGATCATAAGCGTTTGATAGCTGTGCAACAGCGAGCTATATCACTGGAATCAGATGGTGTAGCTCGACAGGATATGTTGGCTACCTTTGTTCAAGATTTTAGCTCTCTACATCGTCAAGATGAGATGTTGGAGAATTCTATACGATCTAAGAATCTTCGTTTATTGAATTTTCCACGTACACATTATCTGTCTCCATTATTGTTGTTTTCAAAAATATCTTGAGGAGAATCTGTTGATAGCTGATTCTAATTTAATTGCTGTGTCAAAAATATATTATGTTTTTCCACGTAATATAGTTCAGCAATCAGGGGGTGAGGGAGAAGTGGTCCCCCCACATGACCAAATGATTTCCTCTACATTAGATATTTCAGCTTTTATAGAATCGATATCTGATGATATTTCCTCTAGGACCACCTTATTGGTCACTTTATTATCAGAGATAGATAAAGATAGAATTTTGCGGGCTTACTTTAGAAAGAAATCAGAGAAATTTTGTGGCCAGATTGTTCAGATGTTTCCAGGGCCACACAAGTGCGACGCAAGGCGTTTTTAGAATTGCATCCACGGGTATTGGCCCTTGGAGCTGTTTTTCATCTTAAATTTCCGTGTAAATGTCTTATACTTATTCAGGGCGAAAGATTTGTTTTCTTTGAAGCTGCTCAGTTGTTGGATTTTTTAAAAGATAAGATCTAAGATTGTGGTTTTAGGAGTATTGGTATTTCTAAATAATTACTCTGGGAACTAGATGAGGCAGATATTTTGGGATGCACCTCCTTGAAGTGGTAGTACACTTTTTTCCCTGTGTTATTTAATTGGTTATTTGATGATTTGAAGAAATGTTTTTCTTGTATATATAAATTCCTCATAAATAAAAAATAAAAAATAAATAAAACTATAAAATCTTCTGCTGGAATCCCTCCTAGAAACAAAAACACCAAGCATTTTATCAATCACGCAAAGACATTATTTTTTTATAGTCTCCTCGAAATCCAGACAGTCCAGGCCAAAAACAATGTTAGGGAGAAGTAATGCTCCCTTGAAAGAGCCCAACTTGATTGGTTTCCTCAAAACAGTTGCATAGGAAGGTAAACCAGATCTGTCTCAGCCAGAAGTACGCTATGAGATCAGAATTTCTCACTACAGGTATGTGAACATGTGTACATTTTTTATTTATTTATTTTTATTTAGTATACACTTATATACCGCTACTTCCAGCGATCAGTAGTGGTTTGATTACAAATTTGGGAGTTTGTCAAATCAAGACAGAAAATTTGGGCAAAAATACACATAGATTAGAGGGTATGGCACATCACACAGAATTAAGGACTTAATGGCTAGGCTTTACATATTTACACTTTTACATATTTACAGAGAATATTTCTACATATCAGATTAATGTAAGACCTGTCACCAGTGAAGGAAAAACAGTCTGCTGCTAATGACTTCTAATCTCCTCCTGGAGCAGAAAAACTTATCTCTCTATTCAAAGATCTCATAAATAGGTCTGCCTTGGTTGTTCCCTACTTGAGGACCCCATTTATAAACTCCTAATCCAAGGTCAACACATGGTGTCCACTGAGTGTGTCTGCTATATTCTTACTTAGGGTTGTTTCATAAGAGGTAACTCAATTCATTCCATATCTTGACAAAGAACACGGCTCTGGTTGACAGCATCTGTTAAAGTTGGTAACAGGAATTTTGAAGGGTAATCGCCGAGTCAAACTGACTAAAGAGCTACCAAAAAAGCCTGTTTCTTTTGATGACATGCCAATGACAACAGACCATAGAAGCTATAAACACCAACAATCTCAACATATAACAAGCTAACTGACTTTGAATCACTGAAAAAAAATGACTTCAGCCATTTTCTAAACAAAAAATGGTGAAGAACATAGCTTCATGGGAAGATCTGTTCACTGCCTATGGCTGATAGGCTGATAAGGCTCTAATGCAGGGGTCTCAAACTCAAATTGCTTTGAGGGCCAAATGAGGACTTGTAGAGTAACCCGGGGGCCGCACAAGACGCAGGCCTCATTTGCATAAGGGCATCATTTGCATAAGGGCATCATTTGCATAAATATTTGCATAATGTTACCATACACTAACTTTGAGTAAACATGCCTCTTAATGAGTGTATGGATAAAGAAAGACTAAAAGATTTCTACATTACTATAAACCAGTGCCAACCGCCAGGCACATTAGGAACTACTAGAAACACTGCTCATTTAGAACCCATAGCAAACCTGCCATGTCCTAACAGCACTACCAGGACTCACAAAGCACCATACCCTAACTATCAAAAGGCAACACTGCAAATATTAAATCAACACATTTCAGAGAATAACAATACATGACCTACTCGGGAAAGAGAACAAGTGGCAATGTCAAATAGGAATTACATAAACAGAATACCTCAGCTCAGTTACACATGCAGAACATACACCATCACCAAACAAGGAATCACAATTTAGAAACAGGAAGACAATTAAACTGGGAACCCCAAAAGCCAAACTTAGAATGTACAACACTGTAGAAATAAAACTATACATTGATTTCCTCTTGTATTAAATAAAGTGCAGACGTTAAAGATGCACATTTCCAAGAGCTGACATATTTCAGTTAATAAATTCAAAATAAAGAGATATTTTTCTACCTTTTGTGCATTTTTTTTTCAGTTGCAATTGTTCCAGCCACTTTCTTCTGGTTTCTTTGTGTCTTCTGCTAACTCTCCATCGTCTGCTGTCCATTTGTCCTTTCTTCTTTCCCAGTTTTTTTCCATTCTCTCTACATCTGCTTTAACATACTAATCATTCTCCTTTTGCTCTTTCCTCATTCCTATTTCATCCACTCAAATTTTACCCCTCCATCCTCAATCCCCACTTACTCTCCCAATACCCGGCCAATTGTAGATTTTTCTCCCTCCCACACAAAATGTATTTCCCCTCTCCATTTCACTCTCCCAGCCCCATCCCATTCTAATCGTCCCCCAACATCAACTCCCTTCTAGCTCCTGCCCCACCCAGCATCCGCTCCCTTCTAGTCCCCGCATCATCAGCCCATTTCCAGTCCTAGCTCCCTCCCCTCACAGCCCATTTCCTTTCCAAGCCCCCCTCCCCATCAGCCCATTTCCATTCCAAGCCCCCTTCCACTCAGCCCATTACCATTCCAAGACCCTGTCCCCATCAGCTATTTGCAGTTCAAGCTCCCCCTTCTACTCGGCCCATTTCCAGTCATAGCACCCCCCCCCCCAGTCCATTACCAGTTCTAGCCCCACCCCCCCATAGCCCATTATCGGTCCTAAGCCCTCCAACAGCCCACTTCCAGGCCTAACCCTTCCATCGCCCCATCTTCATTCTTAGCCCCCCAATCAGACCACCTCCAGTCCTAACCCCCATCTGTCCATTACCAGTACTATCCCCCCATCACCCCATTTCCAGTCCTACCCCCCCAGCAGCCCACATCAATCCTGCTCCCCCCCCAGCAGCCCACATCAAGTCCTGCTCCCCCCCAGCAGCCCACATCAAGTCCTGCTCCCCCCCCCACAGCCCACATCAATCCTGCTCCCCCCCCAGCAGCCCACATCAATCCTGCTCCCCCCCCCCACAGCCCACATCAATCCTTCTCCATGCTCCCCCCCCCATCAGACCACATCACTCCTGCTCCCCCCCCAGCAGCCCACATCAATCCTGCTCCCCCCCCCAGCCCACATCAATCCTGCTCCCCCCCCCAGCAGCCCACATCAATCCTGCTCCCCCCCCCGCAGTCCACCTCAATCCTGCTCCCCCCCCCCAGCAGCCCACATCAATCCTGCTCCCCCCCCCCCCGGGAAACTTAAACTTTAGAAAACAGCTGGCTGCTGCTCCTGCCGCTGCCGTGGCGGTAGCAGCAATACCGCATGTCCCGCGGCCCCCCCCTTGCCTGTCAGTTCTTCTCTGCTTCGGCTTTCAGAGCCGCGAAGGGAGAGCTTCTCCCTCGTGACTCTGTTAAGCCCGCTGGGGCTTATGGGAAATTTCCCATCTGCCCCGGCGAGCTTAACAGAGTC
Source organism: Ichthyophis bannanicus (assembly GCA_033557465.1). Classification (NCBI taxonomy): domain Eukaryota; kingdom Metazoa; phylum Chordata; class Amphibia; order Gymnophiona; family Ichthyophiidae; genus Ichthyophis; species Ichthyophis bannanicus. Next base: position 741,965,661 of record CM066031.1, on the reverse strand, counting down.
GCGAGGGAGAAGCTCTCCCTTCGCGGCTCTGAAAGCCGAAGCAGAGAAGAACTGACAGGCAAGGGGGGGGGTGGGCCGCTATTGCCGCTATTGCCGGGCAGATGGGAAGGGGCCGCGGGACAGTTGATTCTGCCGCTGCCACGGCAGCGGCAGCAGAAGCCGGGTTTTTTTTTTCCCCCTGTGTATCGCGGGCCGCACAAAGGTCTCTCGCGGGCCGCGTGTTTGAGACCCCTGCTCTAATGTGAGGTCATACTGTCACAACGCCGCCCTGGTGGTTAGGGGTGGCCAAGGCAGGTCGGACATAAATGAAAGTAAAGTTGGGTTTGGTATGTGTTTCTTTCTAGGGCCCAGGGTTGTATAGCCCTGGTAGCGTCCTGAATACCAAAAATACCCAAAGAACAAAAGGTCATCGAGTGGAGGGAAAAATAAGGCTTTATTTCCCTCGTTTGCACAAAGGTTCAAAGGATCGGCTTCAAACACCAACAGAAATATCCTTACATCAGGGTAGAAAAATAACAACTCATGTTCAAAAGAAAAACTGTTCTCTTCACAGAAAAAGGTTATCAAACAAGCATTCCTATTTACACCGGTTTTAAAGCTCACTGGTTGTACAAGCATTCCACGCTGCCCGTAGTACAATAGCTGCAATCCATTTCTTCTTCTGACAAGGACTCTACCTCTTCCACTTGCATCGGCTCCTCCTGCAATGTATCTGAGCTAGAGTCAACAGTTCCCGGTAAGCTATAGTCAGGTTTCTCCCTCAAATGCTGAATGACCTCCCAGTGTCTAGAGTTTAGCGTGGGGCGTCGGCCATGAGCATTTTTACAATGTGAACATCTTTCTTTCTTCCAAGGACTTCCATGCACTTCATGCAAAGCAGGTTTACTTAAAAGTTTCTTATTCAATAAAAACTTTTCATACCTTTTCTCTTGCGAAGTGGGACATGTACAGGGAGCTTCTGTTTCTTGTCCTTTCCATGCGCTAACCCTCTGTGGGCTATCTTCAATACAGTACGGGTTACCTTGTAACTCCTGCTTCTTCCTCTGGGACGAGGCTTGTGGCTTACTCCTGGTAATATTCTGCCTTGATTCAGGAATATGGCTTGGGTTCTGCCTACAGCATTCACAATGCAGCTTCCGTGTACCTGAATCTCCTGGACCCTTCTGTATTCTCTGGCCTTTCAGGTCTCTTTGGCCTGTACCTCTTTCCTGCACTCCAGCAGTGTCTGTAGCTTCTGCAGTTTCTCTAGCTTTTGCAGTTTCTGCCACTCTGGCAGCTCCTGCCGCTCCTCCGGCTTCTGAAGGCTCTGCAACCTCTCTGCTGCCTTCCTTGCTGCTCCTGGCTTTACCGCTACTTCTGCCTTTCCAGTCCTGCTGTGCCTTCCAGTCCGGCTGTGTCTTCCAGTCCGGCTGTGCCTGTGCTTTCCAGTCCTGAGGTGTCTGTCTTCTTCTCCAGTCCTCCTGACTTCCTTTAAAAGGAGTTCCTCCCTTCCTGGATTGGAGGCTGGCTGGCTTTAGGTTACACCCTGTAGGGCGTGGATCCTCAGTCTTCCAGAGGTCCCTCTTGCTCCCCCTATCAGGCTCCTGCGAATAATGCAGCTTGTGCATATCTTTTTTCAGGTTTAAAACATTTTCTCCTAAGCCCTGCTGGTCTGCTGCATCACAATACTCATCAGTCATGAAAGGAGGACAAAAAATTCAAGCAGAATCATACTGTAATACATTCTGAATATAGAAAAATCAACCTACTCCATTTTAGAGAGATAATGAACAAGCACAGAATTTAAATAAGAATGGTGAAATTAGGCCTTATCTACTAATTGCCTTTCCTTGAGTCCCTCCAGTCAAGTCTAGACACATGGGTTCTGCCCTCCATCCAGCAGGTGAAGACTGAGCATGGCAAAACCTTCTGATGTCATCCCTTCAGGAGCAGTGTGCATTCTCTAGGTGGCCAGTATTTGCGTACCAAAGCAGGAAAAAAAAGCCACCATACTACACCAAAAAACCACAAACACTTATCTATAACACCCATCTGACTTACTTGTCTTTGTATTATTCATTTCTTTTACTTTTTTTCTTTTGCTTTTGTTTCTTATATTGAATTTCCATGTACCATGCATTTGTCTATATGACATGTGAGCCCTCTCCCAGAAAGCATCCGAGGGCCCAGCATGCCATCCAGCACTTCACTGGAAGAGTCCCAGACCGCAATCGCTTGCCACCACCACCGCCAACCGACAGATCCTGGGCTCGCTGCTCGAAACCTTACTGTAGCGAAAACATGACTCGCCCAACAGGGAGGGTCCTAGACTGGACTGACTCAAGGAAAGGCAATTAGCAGATAAGGCCTAATTTCACCTTCCATTTTATCCCTCCAATCCAGTCCAAATGCATAGGATGTATCACAGCAGAACTAATGAGTAGGGACCGCAAGACCAGCACAAACCACCTGAGCATTAAAACGGGCCTTCTCATGGCCCAGATATCAATACGATAATGTCGTGCAAAGGCATGCAACAACAACCAAGTAGCCACCCGGCAGATCTCCCCAGCCAGAATGAAACCGACCTCCGCCCAGGTGGTTACCTGTGCTCTAGTCCAATGAGCACGCAGCCCTTCCAGCAGCACTCTGTCCTTGACCAGATAAGTGGAGGAAATCACCTCCTTAAGCCACCAAGCAATGGATCCCTTGGAGGCCACCTCACCCTTGCGTGGGCCTCCAAAAAGTATGAACAGGCGATCCAAATGTCGAAACTCCGCTGTACACCTCAAATAGATACACAGTACCCTTTTGGCATAGAGCAAGCGCAACCTTTTGTCACACACCATGTCGCCCTGCCCTGCCAGGACCGGAAATGACACAGGCTGATTAACATGAAAAGGGGTCACCACTTTCGGCAAGAAGGATGGCACAATTCTCAACATCACCTTCTCCAGATGGAAGATCAAAAATGGTTCCCAACAGGACAATTCCTGCAGCTCCGACATTCAGTGTGCCGAACAGATCACCACTAGGAAGACCACCTTCAGCGTGAGATCCTTGAGCAAAGCACCCCCCCCCCCCCAAGAGGTTCGAAGGGAGATTCAGTAAGGGCGGACAACACCAGATTCAGATCCCATGAAGGAAACACAGGTTTGTCCTGTGCTGAGACCAGTTTCATTGCCCGCATGAAACCGAGCACATCTGAGTAAACCACTAACGAGACCCCGCAAACTTCCTTAAGTAAAAGGCCAAGGCAGACACCTGCACCTTGATGGAATAGAGGGCCAGCTCCGCCTGCAAGGACAGGATCTGAGACACCAAAGATGTGAGGATGTTTGCCCCACAGGCTCCACACTGTTTTCAAAAATCTTCCAAACCTGGACATATGACAGGGACATCGAGCATTTCCTTGCCCTAAGCAGAGTAGCTATCACCGCCAGTGAAGGTGAAATTAAACCTTACCTGCTAATTAGCTTTCCTTGAGGAACTCCAGTCCAGTCCCACATCTCAGAGTAGTCAATCTCCACAAGCAGCTTGGAGACTGAGCATCTCATATTTCTTATAATTATATATTTAATCATTTTCAATATGCATCTAACTGGAATATACATCAAAGAAATACCGAGAATTCATCATAAGGGTCACATAGGAAACATAACCAAATCAAACAAGCATCACTCATTAATTAGTCAAAAAAATAAGGAAAAAGTGGAAGCAACAAGAAAAAAAATGCTAAAAAAAGGGGCCAAGAACCCCTTCTCTCACACACCATTAACTAAAACCCAGACAGGGCAAGACTTGAGCGTCAGTCATATGAGGTATCACCTTAGCCCCAGACCCCTCCTTTGCTACTAGGAACTCCACGAGCTGCCCTGGCTCAATAAACAGAAATGTTTTATCAAAGTTGAAAACTGCATAAGAGGGAATCTCAAAACAAATTTACCCCCCCCAGAGAGAGGACCCTAGGCCGTAGGGCAAGAAACGTCTTCCTCCTGTGCTGAGTAACCAGTAATAAATCAGGAAAAATACGAACATATGAACCAAAGAACTGCACATTAAAATTACTAAAATATGAGCAAAGGATTACAGACTTATCTGGTTCCAAAGCTAGGATTACAAGCAGTATAGTGCACTCAGTAATTACCTCCAGAGAACTTTCCAGGAACCCTGTCAGATCTACAAGAAACCGAGAGGGATCACTGGAACCCATTCCCAGAGGACTAGGGCCTAAGGACTGATACTGAGCCCGCATGAGAGGGGGCAAGTTTTCCGGAGGCAACATAACCATCTCCAAGGCAGACAGAACAGGGGATTTAGGAAAATTTAACAAGCGTAAATTATTCCTACGAACTTGATTATCCAAATATTCTGTCTTTCTCGCCAGCGCAGTTCTGTCTTTTACTTGGGCCATACACAAACCATAAAGTTGCAACAATTCCTCTTCCATACATGCCATCTTCCCCGCTTGCTCCTCTTGCTGCCAAGAAACCTCAATAGCATTCATTTTCAACGTAGAAAGTTCCAAACAGTCCCAACAAAAGTTTGAAGAGAGGAGTTCATTGAGGCAAGGGCATCTCATAGCGCCTTCAAAGTAATGGTTCCAGATCTTACCAAATCCCCAGCCACTGGAATCTGGACTACTCCGCCTCCAGCTCCTGCAGGGTCCTCAAACACAGGGATAGTTGCACCCGCTGCACCACCAACACTCCTCAAGCTCACAGGGTCAGGAGACACAGACTGTACAACCGCAGATCCCTCTTCACTCCCCCCCAGCGTGCTCGTCAGTAAGCAAGAGGGAAGCACTCCGCTGCCTGCCAGATCAGCTCCGGGTCTCTTTGGGGGGAGGTGTGCTGCTCCAGAGCGAGCCATACCCCCGATGCGCCCAGAGCCACCACCGAAACACTCAATGACTCTGCTGAAGATGCCGCTCCAACGCCGGGAAGGAAAAGCCACACTCCAACATCCTTTGGCCGGAAATACTGTTCCCAGCCAAGCCCGAGGGTAGGCAGGATTGCTTACGTTTGTGGCGCTCCATGACTCCTGCAAACTCTCACTGGACCCAAGGACAAGAAGTAAATTCACCCAACTTCCTGATGGCACCTCTCTGCCTCCAACTTGCTCCCAGCACTGGAGCATGTCATCTTTCTGATGACCTCAAGGTACTTAAGGCTGCTGGTTCTTCCTCCCAGCCCCAGTAACCTATTGACAAAGCAGACTCACAGGAGTAACAAATAAGTAGATCAGATCTATCTACCAAAACAAAACCTGAAAGAACTTTGGCCCCCTTTTTTCCGCTAACAAGGGCCCCCCTCCCGTACCAGAAGCTTACCAGTCCCAATCGGAACTTCACAGCTATATATTTATTTATTTTTAACACGTTGTACAGACAACGCAGCTCTCCGTTAAGCGACTCCCCCAGCCAGAAATTAAAAAGATGACTTCCTTCAGGTCTGGGGTCACAAATATAGTGAGTATTCTGGGACTGGATTGGAGTTCCTCAAGGAAAGCTAATTAGCAGGTAAGGTCTAATTTCATCTTCCTTATCTCTCCAGTCTAGTCCCGCACCTGCAGTTTTAACACTGGGAGGGACCCACGAGACCGGCCTGAAGTACTGCTATCCCAAACTGAGCATGCCTCACCACCTGTAACATCTAGGCAGTAATGCTTCATAAATGTATGGAGAAAAGACCAAGTGGCCGTCCTACCAATATCCCCTGGTGGCACCAATCCATGTTCCGCTCACAAGGCCGCCTGAGCCCTGGTCGAATGAGCTCTTAAGCCCGTTGACATAGTCTTCCTCTTCAACAAATATGCGGCCGCAATCACATTTTCGTGGCCCCCAAACAAAATGAACTGATTTCCGAAATGGCACCGTGTGCTTTAAATAACGCCTTAACACCCGCTGGATGTACAAAAGGTGCAGCTGAGGATCCACTATCTCATCTGACCACTGCGCGAGTGCTGGCAGCACGATTGGCTGATTTACGTGAAAAAACGATAGGACCTTGGGTAAAAAGGAGGGTATCGGATGGATCACCACCTTGGAGATCGAGAGGAAAGGTTCCCTACAAGAGGGCCTGAAGCTCCGAAATCTTCCAGGCCAAACAGCCACCAGAAAAAATGTTTTAAGCATCAAATCTTTCAGAGTACACAATGAGAGAGGTTCAAAAGGCTCCGTGATCAGCACAGACAACACTGTCCCAAGGAGGAACCACTGCCCTCTGTGGTGGGCACAGCTGCTTCACTGCTCTCAGGTGATGTCCGGGTGCGCCCTGTCAGACGGCTGCCTGGGTGAGAATCTTCACACTCTTGGCAAGTGCATATTTCTATATGATTTGCAAGGTATTGTGGGCAATGTAGTTCATTCACACCAGACACAGCTGCTGACAATAATTTAGTTGTGCTCTTGGGTAAAGCCAATAAGATATTTATTTATGGGGTTATTTCTCCCAACACAGATATGCTTGGTAGCACATAAATTAGGTTACTTGCTTTCAGTGTTAACTTGGAAAAACAAAGTCAAAATCAGGAAAACAACAAATGAAAAGCCACAAAGCAAGAAACAAACTGTTCTTTTCAGATTAACTTCTGATTACTTCCCACACAGATACAGAAGTGATTCTCTCCTAGCTCACAAGCAATTAGGTAAGGCTTAATTGCTAGCAGTTATCCAGCTGAAACCCCTTAGCTGGCTTGCTTTCTACTGTGTGGGTCAAATCCTGCTTCAGGAGCTTTTCTGAGTAGATTAAAGAACAAATTTGTATTTCTTTGTGATGGTTGCTGTACTTTATAACAGAAAGTTACCAACGGAGTTTAGATAGAGAGCAGTCCATATAAACAGGATCCTCGCATGGGTTCAATATCATGGATTGGCACAGATGAATCTCTCAATGGAGCATTTTCAGGAGAATACTTGTTTCCCTGCTGTCTTTCAAGGTTATAGCTAGGGCATAGATCAGTGTTCATACCTGAGCTTCCATTGCTGCTAGAGTTCCTCTCTATATAGCCTGGCCAGTATGTAGTCCAATTCTTATGTCCAGCCTTCCAATCCAGATCCCTGGACACTGGATCTCTCTTCACATACCTTCTGGCACAGGTCTTAGGGTCCTTTCCACGTGCAGCCGTCTCCCTCACAGGTAGCCTCTGGTGATTCCTAGCTCTGCAGCACCATTCCTCTGGCTTTCCCCAGTCCAATGGTGTATGCTGGCCCTTGGAATACCTCCCAGTATACGTACTGCTTTGGACTCTTCTAGACCTCTCAAAGGCTTTTCTCTTCCTTCTTCTCTCTGTCCGTCCGGTTTGGCTTCTGCTTCTGATGATCCTTCAGATGAAACTGATGATCAAACTCAAGCTGATTCTCAGGATACTGAGGACAATTCTCTGGATATCCAAGGTGATCATGAAGATGGTCATCTTTAGAATAAACTCTACTCTTATTCTGCTTAGATGAGTGCTCCCCCCTAATACAGCGCAGCTGTGCTGAATCAGGCCCTGCCCTTTGAGATGAGTGCTTAGGGATTACCTCATAGCCCTCCTGATTGAACACACGTTTCCCCACTTCAGCTCCTCTAATGGCTGTTGGAAACCTGGTGCATTCTGGGACTGGTAGTCTTTTATGGGAAAATTCTGTTTTCTTATTTCTACCAGAACTGACAGGTTGCTTGTTTAGAGTCACTTCACCTTTTCTATAGCTCCTTCCTGAGCTATGATAAGCTTCCTTATCACAGCCCCCAAAGACACCCCTTGGATTCTGCCACAGTAACATGTAAGCTTTGCTACCTGCATCTTCAAGTAAGCACACGTTAAGCTTCTCTCAAACCCGGCCTGCAAGAACAGTACTTCCGAAATTGACGCTAACCCAGGCCTACACTGGTTGTCAACACATGCCTCAAAAACTCGCCACACTCTGATGTAAGACAGAGAAGTAGACCTCTTTCTAGCCCGCAATGTTGCAAGGACTGATCCCAAATAGACTTTCTCAACCAAGCCCTCTCAAGAGCCATGCCATAAGGAAAAATCGATCGACCTGAGGCATCCACACCAGCCCTGGGAGTAACAGGTCAGTCCTGTACGACAACCGCCACCTTCGATCTGCCCTCAGCCTCACCAGGTCGGCATACCAAGGGTGCCTCGGCCAGTCTGAGGCCACTAGGATCACCATTCCGCAATGTGCTTTGACCTGCTGTACCACACGGGTCAAAGCGCCCATGGGAGAAACACAAAGTAGTCCTTCCATGGTTCACCTTTGCACCAGAGTGTCTAGTCTTTCCAACATTCGCTTTCTTCTTCTGCTAAAGAACCAGCTTACATTGGATGATGCCAACATCGCCATGAGATCCATGATGGGCATGTCCCAGAACTGAGTTAACTGACCAAACACCTCGTCGTTCAGTGTCCACACTCCAGGGTTCACTGAAAATGACTCACATTCTCCTACCCCTTACATGCACTGCTGAAATGGTTTGCAGATTCTCCTTTGCTCAAGCCAGCAACGCCTTCGCCTCTATTTACAGGTGGACACTGCCCATGTCCCTCTGATGACTGAAGTAAGCCACCGTGTTGGCACTGTCCGAGAAGACTCTCACTGCTTTGCCCTGCAGCAACCCTCGAAAACATTGCAGAACGAGCAGTATCGCCCTCATTTCCAACCTGTTGCTGGACCCACGCCATTTCCTCCAGGCTTCAGCACCCCTGTGCAATGTGCCCCTTGTAGTGAACCCCTCCAGCCTGATAGGCTAGCATCTGTCGTCAATGGAATAAATAACGGCGTCTCCAGTGGCATCCCAGCCAAGAGCTTCTCGGTCCTCAACCACTACCAGAGGGACAACCTGGTGATCATCGCACAAGGCAAAGGCAGCAAGAGAAGTGTTGCTCGTGTGACCATTGGCGAAGCAGCGACCTCTGCAACGGCCTCATTTGGGCCCTCGCCGAAGGCAAGAGCTCTATAGTTGCCACCATGGTCCCCAACAGCTGCAGATAATGCCACACCGTTGGTACCGCCATCCGAAGGAACTGGCGTACCAACTTCTGCATCTTCTGTACTCTCAACTGTGGCAGAAATACTCTTCCATGATAGGAGTCGAATCATGTTTCTAAGTACTCGAGGTCTTTAATTGGCTCCATCCAACGTTTGGTTACATTGATGACCCATCCAAGATCTTGTAGCAGCTGGACTACTCTTGCCGTTGCCTGCTCACTCTCGCGCCTCGATTTCGCCTGAATGAGCCAGCCGTCGAGGTAAGAGTGCACCAGGATGCCTTCTTGGCGCAGCGCCATCACCACCACCACCATGATCTTGATGAAGGTATGCAGAGCTGTTGCAAGCCCAAAAGGCAGTGCACGAAACTGAAAATATCCTATGGGCACTGTACAGCGAAGGAACTGCTGATGCTGTGGGCATACTGGAATATGTAAATAGGCCTCCATGAGGTCGAAAAATGTCAAAAACTCCCCATTCTTTACCATCACAATGACCAACCACAGAGTTTCCATTTGGAACTTGGGCACCCACAAATACCAGTTCACTTTTCTGAGAGAGAGAATGGATCGAAAGGAACCTTCTTTCTTTGGAATCATGAAATAAATGGAGCATTGACCGCACCTGCACTGGTCCGGGGGGGGGGGGGAGGGGGACCCTGTCCATGGCCCCCAACTGTAGGAGCCGTTCCAGGGTATTCCGGACTGCTGCAGTCTTTCCGCACGCCTTGCATGGGGACTGAACGAAAACCGGAGTCAACAGTCTGGCAAACACTAGCACATAGCACATCCCTGACAATTTCTAAGACCCACTGGTCAGATGTGATTTGGATCCAGGCAGGAAAAAACCCTACGGTCTGCATGCTCGCCTGGGCCCCCTCACTTCACTGTGCTTTTTTCAGGCCTGAGAAGGGGCAGCAGAGTAATAGCCCCATCCCGCTCCCCGAAACCCATGAAAAACCTGTCCTTACGGGGAAACCATCCTCTTTCACAGGGCGTAAAACGCATCGCTCTGAACCACTAGAAATCCCTAGACTGTTCCCTTGGCATGCCAGAGGAATGTGCCTGCTTCTGCTTGTCCTCTGGCAGGCACCCACCTTTTGTTTCCTCTAAGTCCTTCACTAACTTCTCCAACTCCTCCCCAAACAATAGCTTACCTTAAACAGAAACTTACCAAGGTGGGATATGGAAGGGACATCTGCTACCCAATTCCGCAGACCCGCCGCCATGCTCTTCGACAGGCTCCTGATGAGACCATAGATGGTGTCCATGAGATACATGACCCCTGACTCCAGTTGTGCCATGGCTTCTGCTGGTTCCTGGGACTCAACGTTCGGCTCCAGTACCCCCTGCACCCATCGCATGCAGGCCCTGGCCACAACTGCCCCACACACTGATGCCTGTATCAGGGCATTGATATCTAACGCCTACTTCAACAGGGTATCCAACATCATACCCTGTACATCCTTGAGTACCACACTGCCTTTCATTAGGATCGTAGTCTTCTTAGTTACCTACCGCAAAGACTGCAGCATCTACCTTTGGAGAGCGGAATCACTCCCGCTCCGGAAGAGGATAGTGACGGGTCATGGACCTAACCCCCCTCAAACCTGCCTCTGGGAGGTCCCACTCATTATGGATCATTTGCTTGATCACCCTATGCAAGAAAGTCACCCAATATGGTTTTCTAATAGCCAGACAGAGGGTATCCTCCTGCACCAGACCCGCCTGCATGTATAGCGCTTTCAAGGACTCTTCTATGAGTGCCACCAACTCTTCCTGACCAAAGATGCGTACTATTTTTTTATTTAACATTTTTATACCACGTTTTTCCAGGTGATCAAAAGCGGTTTACATATAACAATTTGGAAAGTACAAAACATCTGCATATTCCATTACATAGAATGTTTTTAACTATATACATTAACATTGTTGAAACAGAGTTTTATTAATATGGAACTATATACATTATAAAGGCATTGTAGATAAAAGGAGGGGAAGTAGTGTTTTTATTGGGTGGAAAGGGTAGGGATTGAGCTGTTGTAGTCTGATAGGGTGCCATAATGAAGGGTGAATAGATGGGTTTTAAGCTTTTTTTTTTTTTAAAGTGATAATATCGTTAATTTCTCATATGTTGGCGGGGAGGGCTTTCCATAGTATGAGGGCAGTGTGGGAAAACACTTTGTTGTTGGTCACCTTTTTTGATTTTCTGAGATCATTAGGTATTTTGAGTTTATTTTAGTTTTGATTGCGTTGTGATCGGCTGTGCTCTTCTTTTCTGATAATGGTGGATAGGAAAGAAGGGGCAATATCGTTGCAAGCCTCCTCTCCTAGGGGATCACCCCGTCCTAAAACGCCTCTGATCACCCCGTCCTCAAACTCCTCTGCTGTAGTGCCCAGGTCCACTTGCATATTCAAGTCCTCTTCATCAGAGAGGACGGACTCTAGCTCTTCCCCTTGGATGCCCTCCAAGCCTACGCCTGCTCCTTGCTGGCTCCCTGTTCAACTCCTGCACATAATCTTGCACCTGTCTCTTTTTTCCTCATCCCAGCACCAAGGGGTTAAGTTTGTGCTCCTGTTGCCAGATGCAAAAAGCCTTGTGCATGAGGAGGACCAATTCAGGTGAAACAACTCCAGGGGTGGAATCTGCCCCAACCCCTTAGAATTTGAGGGCTGAGGAGAGCGGCGATACTTGTTACATGGCTCCAGAAGTAAGCACTGCCAGCCCCAATACAACAAAAACCTACCACCACGCCTAAGCCACACACACTCCAGAAGAGCCCAGACACAGAGTTTGTCCACTAACTGCTGGAAACTGAGCAATACTGGCCAACTAGAGGATACACACAATCCCTTATGGGATGACATCGGAAGGTTTTGCCATGCTCAGTCTCCACATCTGGACTAAATGGACGAACGAAATGTAAATTCCCTTGAGTTAATTTCCAAATGAAGAATTCTCAATAGCATCAGCTGGTCAACCTTCACGATTGCCACTCTTACACCAGTAAATATTATATTTCTAAATGATTTAATGGTAAGTTTTTAATACCACTTGTTTACTGTTTTACATTCTTAATTAAGACTACACACATGGGTTGGGTCAATACCTTAGTTTTAGTATTTTATATTGGCTTGTCTCAGGGGCAATTTCTCCAAATGGGTTAGTTTTGGGAGTTTGAATCACAGGCTAGGATTATGATTAATAAGTTTCAAGGACGGGGCTATCCAGTCTCGGTTTTAAAGAAAGCATATAAAAGGGCTAACGTTTTGAAGAATAGAAGGGATGGATGAAAATCCACCAACACACATAGGAAAGGAAGTAACAGAATTTGTGAAACAAAAGAAATCTTCTTCAAAGAATCAGATCAGCGGACAAAGAAAAACGATTGGCAAAAACATAAATACAGTGGAAAATGCAGAGTGCTACTCCAGGAGCCATCTGTTGATCAAGATCGGACACAAGAATCATCGTGAATGGCTCTTACGACCCAAACCAGAAGCTGTAGATACTGATTCGCCGAGCTCCTTGCCTTCTATTACCTGTGTTATTCCATTTTCGAGTTTATCTAGTCGCATCGTTGCTGCCATAGGTAAAAGGTGGGGTTTATTGATGACACATCCGAAACTTGTTGGGCGTTCACTCCGTGTGGCATATCAGAGAGGAAGAAATTTGAGTGACTACCTGTGTTCGGCGGTTCCTCGGCAGCAAATTCAAAAATAAATTTTTCAACATGTACAATGTGATCATTGTTCTTTTTGCAAACTTATGACTAACAAGATTTGCACAGTTTATTCACATAAGAAATATAAATTGTGTCAAAACACTGACTGTAACACTGCATGTGTAGTGTATGCTCTATGGTGTTCTTGTTCGAAGTTATATATAGGAAAGACTATACGTCCTTTAAGGACGCGATTGGCGGAACATAAGTATAGTATTTATAAAGCGAAAATTGAAACCCCGTTAGTACAACATTGTATAGAGTTTAATCATAAATTTGAAGATCTTCAATGTACAATTCTGGAATTGATACCTCAGAATATCCGCAGAGGTAACATAGGACTCTTGTTACTGCAGAAAGAGCAGAAATGGATTTATATGTTAAACACCTTGGACCCACACGGGTTAAATGATAAAATCGATTGGATCCTCTTTATGTAGGCTGGACTTGGACTGTTTGTAGCTCCCTCTAGCCTCTTCTTCTTTTATTAATCTTTTATGTTTTATTGTAGGTGATAGTGATGTTTTGTAGAATAAAGTTTGTTGAATGTGTGATGTCAGAGCGGCAGCAGGTGTATTGATTGGTGGTAAAGTAGTTTAAAATCTGTGACATCAGACGCTGTGGTTTAATATGGTGTTGGAGACATCGTGGCTGTTCGGATAAAACCTTCAGTATATGGTGTATCGAATACAGTCTTGTTCCCTGATGAAGCCTGAGGGTGAAACAAAAGCTTTTGTTGGACGATGACTAGTGTGTCTGATGCAATTTGTTTGGATGTGTCGACATCTGAGTATTTACAGATAAGTGCCGGATTGCTTGCTTTGAATGCTGTGTGGTGCTGCTTGCTTTTGAGAATATAATTCTGCTTTTTGCAGGAGCCTTCAAGTTTGTGTTTGGAGTTCAGCATCTGCATCTGCAATTGTATTTGGAGTGTGGAGTTTACTCCATTGAAGTAGGACTGAGTTGGTGAAAGAAAGAACATCTTATGCATATGAAGTATTGTTGAAGCGGTTCGGGCACTACTGAAATATGAAGTAGAGCAGACACTTTCTTTTATAGTAGATATTAAAGTGTAATGTGATATAGTGCTTTATGTGTGGCATGAATCTCAAAAAGTACTTTTTTGGATTGGGATAGTGGTTAATTGAATATTTGAATATATAATATACTAAAAAGAGAAATAAAAAGCTTTGGACCCATGATGTGAGTGTCTGCCATTTCCCTATGGTGACGAAATTCGCCAAATATAGGGGTGCGCAAAACCTGAGGTCCGTTTGAGCTATATTGAGCGATTGTGAGTGTTTTTTTGATTATTATTGATAATTATAAGTTAATATATTATTGGTGATCACTAAGGGGCTTTGATAGGTAGTGTTAGTTTTGGGCACACCATAATAGTCACGAACCTCGCGTCTAAGCCAGAGTATGTGGAGTATGATCTCAGTCTCTCAAATTTACTGCTGACACTCACTGTAGTACTTGTAATGTGGCAAAGAGAGCTTTTCCTCTGGAGTTCATAAGATACAGCGTGTATAGGCAACTTGTCAGGGTACAACTGGAAATCCTTTATCAGGACTGTGGCTCACAATACAAAGGGAAATATTTCTTTATCTTTCTGCCACATTTTTTTGGTCTCTGACTGCATTTCTTAGTGATCAGGATCTTCTCTCCCTCCACACGATTCACAGAATAATCGATTGGAAAAGACACCTCTATTATCAATGCTGCTCTGGTGTTTCTCTCCTTCACCACTATATCAGGTTTCCTCACATCCAGCTACTTATCCATTGGAATGGGAATGTCCCATGTTATCATAACTTCTTCATTCTTCATTATTCTCTTAGGGTCATGACCCTAGTGTTTTTCCAGTACAGCAATTTTATAGTGTTTACAATTTCCAATAGATAAGAAATGCCACCTCATTGCACCTTTCTCTATCTACGTTTTCTGTCATCAGAACTTCACATCCTAACTAAGAGATGTGTAACCATTTGCAGCTATTTCTTACAGAATTTGTGTAAGTCTGTTTTACCAGTTTTCTCTATGCTCGCTATGAACCATCTCGTCCATAATCCACTATCTTTGGTTGCAACAATCAATCTCTCATCTAAGTTTCAGTTTGCCTCTCCTTAATCATTCGTGTGTCCGATCTTGATCAACAAATGGCTCCTGGAGTAGCACTCTGCATTTTCCACAGTATTTATGTTTTTACCAATCGTTTTTCTTTCTCCGCTGATCTGATTCTTTAAAGAGGATTTCTCTTGTTTCACAAATTCTGTTACTTCCTTTCCTATGTGTGTTGGTGGATTTTCACCCATCCCTTCTATTCTTCAAAACGTTTGCCCAATTTTAATGATGGAGACAAATTCTGGATGCTTATTTATATATGTCAGTGTTTTCTATGCATTTGGATCAGACTATGCTGTTTAATAGGTCTGAAGGCCTCTGATAGTAGCTCTGTAGATATAATCTATTTCTATGAGGCCCACTGCTCCTCCTTCTCTAAGGATGTACAGTCTTAGCATACACGGATTCTTATAAATTGCCTCATGGGCATGTTTTGTTCTTCGTACATCCAGTTTCCTAAGATCTTTAAAAGGCCAGTCAACAATCCCAAATCTATATGAAAGTACAGGAATTGCCAGTTGATAATGGCTTGTGGAGTGGAGCAGTAGCCTAGTGGTTGAAGCAACAGCTTACTACCCAGGAGATCTGGGTTTGATTCCCACTGACACTCCTTGTGGCCTTGGGCAAGTCATTTTACCCTCCACTGCCTCAGAAGAAAAGGCCTGGCAATCTATTTCTGATCATACTTTGCCAAGAAAACCCAGGGGCTGCTGGGTCACCAGTAGTCAGCATTGACTTGAAAGCACTTAAAAAAAAGACTTGTATCTTATTCCATTATGTTAAAACAACAATTTTAATTTCCTGTAATATTCTTCAATGATCTTTTTTTCTCAGTAATTTGTGCTCGATTGTTTATTCTTCATCTGCTCCTAGGTATTTATATACACCTTCCTGTTCAAATTCCCTGATATCACAATCCTCAGTCATGGAGATGTTTTCTGTTTTGCTCAGTTTTCCTCTAAGGAAGGTTACCTTAGCACATTTGTCAAAGCCAAAAGTCATATTAATGTAATTTGAGAAGCTTTTTTCTGTACTGCTGTGAGGAGGACCTGGGTTTGATGGTTCAGGAGAATCACAGTCAGGAACTACAAGTAATGACCCACCTGATCGTTACTTGTAGTTCCTGAATGTGTGATTTTCCTGAAGCAGCTGTAATTTATGGCAAAACTCGAGTCAAGAGCACAAATGACCCACCTGGTCATTACTTGTAGTTCCTGATTGTGCGATTGTCCTGAAATAGCCATAATTAATGACGAAATTTGAGTCAAGAGCACAAATTTTCCCAATAAAAAAAGGTGAATAGTGGTGTACCCCAGGGATCTGTGCTGGGTCCGCTGCTTTTTGACATATTCATAAATGACCTGGAAAGTGGAATAACGAATGAGGTGATCAAATTTGCAGATGACACAAAACTATTTAAAGTTGTTAAAACCCAAGAGGATTGTGAAAAATTGCAAGAGGATCTTGAAAAATTGGAAGACTGGGCATCAAAATGGCAGAAGAAATTTAATGTGGACAAGTGCAAGGTTATGCACCTAGGGAAGAACAACCCAAACTATGGTTACACGATGCAAGGTTCCACATTAGGAACCACCACCCAGGAAAAAGATTTAGGCGTCATTGTGGATACCATGTTAAAACCCTCGGCCCAGTGTGCAGCGGCGGCCAAGAGAGCAAATAGAATGCTAGGTATGATAAGGAAAGGAATGGACAATAAAACAAAAGATATTATAATGCCTCTATATCGTTCCATAGTGAGACCGTACCTTGAATATTGTGTGCAATTCTGGTCGCCGTATCTTAAAAAGGATATAGCGATTTTAGAAAAGGTTCAGAGAAGAGCCACCAAAATGGTAAAGGGGATGGAAGGATACTCCTATGAAGAAAGGCTAAAAAGGTTAGGGCTCTTTAACCTGGAAAAGAGACGGCTGAGGGGAGATATGATAGAAGTCTATAAATTAATGAACGGAGTGGAACGGGTAAACGTAGATCGACTGTTTACGTTATCAGAATATAGAAAGACTAGGGGACATGCAATGAAGCTACAGGGTAAACTATTTAAGACTAATAAAAGAAAATATTTTTTCACTCAACGTGTAATCAAACTCTGGAATTTGTTACCGGAGGATGTAGTAAAGGCTGTTAGTGTAGCTGGGTTTAAAAAAGGTTTGGACAAGTTCCTGGAGGAAAGGTCCATAAACTATTATTAAGAAGTGACCGAAGATATCAATGCTTGACCCAGTACAAGCATTGTGGAACTTGTGTCTCTTGGGGAAACTGCTAGGTACATATGACCTAGATTGGCCACTGTTGGAAACAGAATACTGGGCTTGATGGACCTTGGTCTGACCCAGCATGGCATATCTTATGTTCTTATGTTCTTAAATTCAACAGTGGGAATTCATAAATTGCTGGTTTGGGATTTTCTAATTCAGCTAAATATAAGGTTTTTTAAAGTTTCACTTCATTTAAAAATTTAATAAAACAGGTGGGGACTGATGAAAGATAATGGTGGCGAGGAAAAATCCTGAGCCGTAGTTGTTTTTTAAACCAGCGGGGTTCCCCCAACTGAGGTCTCCACTTTCCCATTAACCACTTATGTACAATGGATTGAGTAACAGTATAATTATTATATAGAATATTTTAATGTGTTCCCTTGCATTTGGTTTTATTTCATTCCTAAAGAACTAGTATAACCAGGTTTTCTTCAATTCTTCACTTTCCCCTAATATCCACTTTCCTGCAAGGTTTCCCAAAATTCACCATTTTCACCCATCCTATTTAACTTCTTTAAAAGCGCTCTAGCCACTTTAATTCAAGATCATGGGCTTTTTGGGTATTTCTACACTGATGACATTCACTTGGTCACTCTCCTACAACAACCCACAAACCTCCAACTCAGCAGCTCTTAACTGATATTTGGATGCAGCAAATTCATCGCTCACTACTAAGAACTCAAATTACTTACCTGTAACAGGTGATCTCCGGGAACAGCAGGAATTTAGTCTTCACATATGGGTATCGTCGGTACCGACGGAGCCTGTGCAGGAACGCTCCCCAGCGTCCAATAGGAAAACCTTTGGGAGCATCCCACAGTACCTGCATGCTGCCTTCCCACCTTTCCCAACTGTCCCTCTCCAGTTGAGTTTAAAGTTGAGACAAAAGAGAGAGGGAAAGAGAGAGAGAGAGAAAGATACAACTCCTAGGGGAGGTGGGTGGGCTGTGAAGACTAAATTCCTGCTCTTCCCAGAAATCACGTGTTACAGGCGAGTAACTATGCTATCTCCAGGAACAAGCAGGAATGCAGTCTTCACATATGGAGATTCCCCAGCTGCGGATGCCAGGGAGAAGGCCCCAGAAGTTGTGTGCCCTTGTGAAAGGGCTCCACTTCCTCCCATGAATCTCTGGCATCCTACTAGGGATGGTGGGTAGGAGTCGATTAAGTATGGAACAGGTGTTGAAGAACAGCCTGACCAAACAAGGCATCCCGGCGGGAATCCTTGTCTAAGCAGTAATGGGCTATGAAGGTATTTATTTTTATTTATTTTATTTTATTTAGCTGCATTTATATACCGCTTTTCACCGGGTCAAAGCGGTATATAAATTCGGTATGAACCGAAGCCCAAGTAGCTGCTCGACAGATGTCGTCGATAGACACAGAGTGAAGATGAGCCATAGAGGCTGCCATGGCTCTCACATTGTGAGCTGTGACATGGCCTTCAAGAGGAAGGTTTTTACTCTCATAGGCAAAAGATATACACTGTCCAATCCAGCTGGACAGTGTAGACTGGAAGTCCCAAATGACTAGGATCAAAAGCAACAAACAGTTGAGAGGACTTTCTATGTTGCTGTGTCCTTTGCAAGTAAAAGGCCAAAGCTCTTTTACAGTCCAAAGTATGAAGATTCCTTTCTGCATTTGAGGCATGAGGCCTTGGAAATAATACAGGAAGGTAAACCGCTTGGTTTAAATGAAAAGGTGACACCACCTTTAGCATAAAGTGTGGATGAGTCCTAAGGACTACCTTATCATGATGGAACCTTGTATAGGGAGGATCAGCCACCAATGCTTGCAATTCACCGATGCGAAGTGCTGAAGTGATTGCAATAAGCAAGATTATTTTCCAGGAAAGGAATTTCAAAGAGGTAGTGGCTAATGGTTCAAAGGACGGTTTCATGAGTTGCCCAAGAACCAGATTTAAGTCCCATGCCACCAGTGGTGGCTTAATGGGAGACTTAGTTAAAAGAAAGCCTCTCATAAATCTCGCTATGAGAGGATGAGAGGAAATAGGTTGTCCATTTAGACGCTTGAAAGAAGCTGCAATAGCACTCAAATGAACTCTCACAGAATTGGTCTTAAGCCCTGCATTTGATAAATGAAGGAGATACTCCAGTAATGATTCCAGAGGTATCGCAAAAGGGTTAAGACCCTTCTGCGAGCACCATATGGTAAACCTTTTCCACTTAAATGCATAAGAGCGTCTTCTGGAAGGTTTCCTGGAAGAATAAAGGATATCCTTTACCTGCTAGGAAAGGCTAAGACCGTGAAGATCTAGGCTTTCAGCAACCAGGCCCTGAGATGCAGAGACTGGGAATTGGGATGCCACAACATCCTGCCCTCTTGAGAAAGGAGATCTGGAGCAGATCCTAACTCCAGAGGCGGAATTTGAGAGAGATGTAGGAGCAGAGGGTACCACGGTTGCCGTGGCCAACGTGGAGCTATGAGGATCATATGACCTCTGTCTCTCTGAAGCTTGAACAGGGTTTTGGGAATTAGGGGAAAGGGTGGAAAGGCATACAGGAAGTCCTGACCCCAACTGAGGAGAAAAGCATCCCTGGCCTGACAACCCTGAGCCGGAATTCTGGAACAGAACCGGGGAAGTTTGACATTCAGCGGACTTGCAAAGAGGTCTATGACCGGGGTTCCCCAAATTTGAAAACTTTTGGCCACCTGGTCTGCATGGAGAGACCATTCGTGTGGAAGCAGAACTCGACTGAGTCTCTCTGTCCAACAGTTTTGAATGCCTGGAAGATACACCGCAAGGAGATGACTCTGATGCTCTCTGGCGAGGGCCCAGAGTCGCAAAGCTTCGTTGCAGAAAGACAGAGAGCCTGTTCCACCCTGCTTATTCACATAGAACATGGCTACTTGATTGTCCGTTTGAACTAGGACTGTCTTGTAGCTGAGCTGGGTGTAGAATACTCGAAGAGCAAGGAAGATTGCTCTGAGTTCCAGGAGATTGATGTGGAGATGGGCCTCCTGTGGAGTCCAGGTACCCTGGGTAGAGAGGTCTTGCAGGCAGGCTCCCCAACCCACCTGTGAAGCATCTGTTGTTAGAGTGGCTTGGGGTGGGGGTTGTTGAAAAGCAGACCCCACCAAAAGATTTTGGGGTGACTGCCACCATTGGAGGAACAAAATAAGGCGATCTAAGTTTGCTATTTTTGTCTGACAGGCAACCTGACGCCTGAGTTCACTGGGCTGCCCTCATATGGAGGCGAGCATAAGGAACCACATGCACGGTGGATGCCATGTGGCCTAGCAACTGTAACATTTCCCGAGCAGTGAGGTGAGGTTTTAGCACTGCTTGGGAAGCTAACTGCACAATGCAAAAGCAGCGGGGCTGTGGAAGGAATGCCCTAGTCTCTCTGGTATCCAGCAGAGCTCCTATAAACTCTAGGGATTAAGTGGGAACAAGGTTGGATTTTGGGAAGTTTATGACAAGTCCCAAATACTGAAGGATGCACATTGTGCGAGCGAGAGCAACCCTGACCTCTGGCTCTGAAGGGGCTCGAATGAGCCAGTCGTCTAAGTAAGGGAAGACGAATATTCCCAGGGTGCGGAGAAATGTTGCCACCGCAGCCATGTATTTTGTGAACACCCTTGGTGCAGAGGCCAGGCCAAAAGGAAGAACCCTGTATTGGTAGTGCTTCTCTTGAAACAGAAAACGAAGGAACGTTCGGTGAGTTGGATGGATGAGAACGAGTGTACGCATCCTTGAGATCTAGAGAACAAAGCCAATCCTGACTCTGAAAGTATGGCAGCAGAGTTCCTAGAGATATTAATTTTGAACTTCTCTTTGAACAGAAATTTGTTGAATTCTCTGAGGTCTAAAATGGGTCTGTGTCCTCCTATTTTCTTTGGAATAAGGAAATAGGGGGAGTAAAACCCTGTATCCCGTTGGGGAATGGGTACCTCTTCTATTGCCCCTTGAGCAAGGAGCACAGTGACCTCTTGACCTAACCGGTCATTGAGAGAGGTCTGAGAATTGAACTGTCTTACCATTGTAGAAGGGGGCATGCTGAGGAAATGAAGCTTGTACCCACCTCTTACAATAGACAGAGTCCAATTTTCTGCTGTTATCTGACCCCATCTGGGGGCAAAATGACAACCTTCCTGGGATGGTGAAGGGTTCTGGGCCATTCAGGGTCAGGAAGGCAAAGTTCTCTAGATAGGAGTCAAAGCCCCTGTGGAGGCTGAGTCTGCTGAGCCGGTTGAGGCTTAGCTGCTTTTGTCTTTCTTTGCCTAGGTTGTTGCTGCTGTCCCTTTTGGGCAGACTGACCTAAATGATGTCCCTGCAGGGTATAGGAGGGATAAAACTTTTTCTTCTTGCTGAAGAATAGTTTCTTAGAGGATCTTTTCCTCGCAGGATCAGCTGTAGATTTAGACAATCTATCCAAAGTGATACTGTCAGCATCTCTCTCATTAGCTTTTTCCTGCCAATTCTTGCCAAAGAGATTCTCTCCTGTGCAAGGTATATTCCCTAGTTTGTCCTGTACCCAAATTTCCCAAGTCAGATGCCTGGAGCCAGGCAATCCTACGTGCACCTATGGCAATGGCAGAGGTTCTGCTTATGCATTCAAAGCAGTCAAAGGCTGCACGATTCACAAACTTGGAAACATCCTGAGCATGTTTGACAAGAGCGAAATAATCTTGCCTGTTATCATCAGGAAGGAGAGGGCTCATAAGCTCTAAATCTCCTGTGACCTCTTTAAGGAATATTCCCATATACAAGATATAGGAACTGATCCTAGCAGAAAGCATGGAAGCCTGGAATGATTGACGTCCAAAGGCGTCAAGAGTCCTATAATTGCGTCCTGGAGGATTAGATGCATGCCTTTTTGCACTCTCTATCCGTCTCATGGCTGATTCCACCACCATGGAATGGTGTGGTAATTGTGTCTTCTGAAACCCAAGACAAGGAGGAACTCTATACATGGTGTCGAGTCTTCGAGAGTGAGGAGATGTGGTTAGAGGTGTTTCCCACATCCTTAACATAAGATCATGTAAGATCTCATGAATAGGTAAGATAGCTGCCTCCTTGGGAGCTTTAGGTAGTGTAGGATTTCTAATTCCTTTATCCTAGGCTCCTTTAAGGAGCCACTGTTATGGAAAGACCTCGGGCCACATCTCGGATAAAATCCTGAAAGGACATATCCTCTGGTGGAGACATCCTACGCTGAGGAGAAGAGGAATCCTCAGGAAGAAGTACTCTGGTATCGGCAGAGCTTTCAGAGTCTTCAGACTCATCCGAGGATTCGACGTATCTCTGATACCGGTGATCATGCAAGGCACGGTACCAATACCGATTGAAGTCGGCATCAGAGTGGTCCGGTACCGACTTGTCGATGCCGGATAGAGACGCATGACTCGGTCCCGGTAGAACACCTGCTGATGTCAATGCAGTCGGTGCCGGTACCGGAGTCGGTGCCAGTACCGGTTGAATTGTCTGAAGCGGTTTCAGGGGCATCGAGGCCGTGAGAGGAGCCGCCAGACTGCTTTCAATAGCCAAGAATCTCTGGTCTATCAACGCTGCCGATCCTTGGGTATCGGTGCCGGGTGAAGCAGCCAGAACCCCAGAGCATGGCACCAGTAGTTCTGCCGAGGTTGAAGCCTCAAGAACATCCTGGAGCCCCGTTAGTGCTTTGGAAGCCGAAGCCTCCCACCGTGGCAATTTTTCCGGTGAAAGTCCCTCAAGGGCAACGCCAGAGGCATCTCGATGTTTAGAAGGAGATCTACCCTTTGAGGACCGGCTAGATTTATGTTTAGTTACCTGAGATCCATGGGAGGAAGACGAAGCCCTGGAAAACATCGATGCCACGGAGGCTGCATCAGAAGGAAAAAGGGTGCTAAGTTTAGCAGCTCGGTTTTGCCAGCCCCTTTTCGACATCATCCCACAGGCAACACACTCTGAAATAGAGTGGTCAGGACCTAAACATCTGACGCACCACTCATGGGTGTCGGTGACAGAGATGGTACCACCACACTCATAACACCTTTTGAAACCCGAAGCGGGTTTTTCCATTCTGAAGGAAAAAGTTGGGCCTAGTGTCCAAAATGGTGCGTGGCACCTGAGGAGAAAATTACTGGAAAAGACTCCAGAAAGAAAGGTTTGTTTGGGGGTTTTTTGAAAAAAAGAAAGAAGAACCAGCGGTACCGGTGTAGCGTCGAGGGAAGGCAGACGCAACCACAAAAAAGAAGAATAAGGAGGGAATTTTTTCTGCAGTGACAGGATGTGCGACCTGTCGGCTCTGTGGAAAACGAAGAACTGGAGAGGGACAGTTGGGAAAGGCGGGAAGGCAGCACACAGGTGCTGTGGGATGCTCCCAAAAGCTTTCCTATTGGATGCTGGGGAGCGTTCCGGGGCAGGCTCCGTTGGTACCCACGATACTCATATGTGAAGACTACTTTCCTGCTTGTTCCTGGAAATCTACGCTATCTCCAGAAACAAGCAGGAATGTAGTCTTCACATATTGGACTCCCTAGCTCCCAGACACCAGAGAAATGCCCCCAGAATTAGTAGATATTTTATTTATTTATTTATTTATTTACATTTCTTATATACCGCACTATTTGCGATCAGCGCGGTTTACATAGAACAAACAAAATCCGACAATAAACAAATGTCTGGTCATTACATTGAACAGGAAATGTAACTTGGAGAACAGGGTAAACTATATACATATGCAGATGAATTGTACAGGGTATGCCTCAGAGTAGGCCTCTAGAGTGCATGGATCTTTCATGGATGTCTAGCATCGAAAAATTATGGGACAGAGGGTAAGAGTTGCCCTAAGTCTGAAAGAGGTGCTGGAGTACCGCTTGACCAAACATGGCATTCCGAAGGGAGTCCTTGTCAAGACAGTAATGAACCATAAAGGTATGTACTGAAGACCATGTGGCTGCTTTGCAAATTTCGTCAATGGCAACAGAGCATAGGTTCGCCATGGATGCAGCCATGGCACCAACGTTATGGGCAGTGACATGACCTTCAAGGGATAGTCCTGCCTTATCATAAGCAAATGAAATGCAAACTGCTATACATTTAGAAAGGGTACGTTTGGATACTGGCAACCCCAAGTGACTGGGATCAAAGGAGATGAATAACAAAGCCTTTACAGTGCTCAGCAGTCCTTTGAAGATAGAAGGCTAAGGCCCGTTCACAGTCAAGGGTATGGAGGGTTGCCTCTGCCCTAGAGGAATGCGGTCTAGGGAAAAAGACAGGAAGGTAAACAGTTTGACTGAGATGGAAAGGAGACGCCACCTTTGGCATGAAATGGGGTGAGTCCTAAAGATCACCTTATCATGGTGGAACCAGGTATAAGGTGGGTCTGCTACTAATGCCTGAAGTTCACTGATGTGTCTAGCTGAAGTGAGAGCAACAAGAAAGATGACTTTCCAAGAGAGAAACTTTAGTGAGGTTGTGGCTAAAGGTTCAAAAGGGGCCTTAAGGAGCTGTTCTAAGAAGACATTAAGATCCCATGCCACCGGTGGTGGCCTGATGGGAGGCTTGGTCAATAACAGCCCTCTCATGAAACACGTTACAAGCGGTTGTGAGGAGATAGGCTGCCCATCCAGCGATGGTGAAAAGCAGCAATTGCATTGAGGTGAACCCTCACCAAGTTAGTCTTGAGACCAGAGAACGAAAGATGGAGGAGATACTGAAGGAGAGCTCCCACAGGAGCTGAGAAGGGATTAAGATCCCTCTGGGAACACCGAGTGGAGAATTTACAACACTTGAAGTCATAGGAATGTCTGGTGGACAGTTTCCTTAAGGCTAGCAAGATCTGCTTTACTTCTTGAGGAAGGTTAAGATCTTGCAATACTACGCTCTCAGCAGCCAAGCCATGAGATGAAGAGACTGCGGATTGGGATAGAGTAGCGTCCCTTCCTCCTGTGAGAGGAGATCGGGAGCTGACCCAAGACTCAGAGGGCGAGTCTGGGACAGATGTAGTAAGAGAGGAAGCCACGGTTGACATGGCCAGGGTGGGGCAATGAGGATCATGTGGCCCCCTCTGCTTGAAACTTCAAAAGCGTTTTGGGAATCAGGGGTATGGGAGGAAAGACCTACAGGAAATCCTGACCCCAGTGAAGGTGGAAAGCATCCTCCTGTTGGAGGCTGGGCATCGGGGTTCTGGTGCAAAAATGAGGTAGTTTGCCATTTTGTGGAGTGGAAAAAATATTTATCTCCGGAGTTCCCCATGTCTAATAGATGTAGGAAATTGTTTCCTGATGGAGGGACCATTCGTGCAGAAGGAAGGTCTGACTCAATCTGTCTGCTAAGACAATTTGCTGTCCTGGCAGATACATTGCTTGGAGGTGTATTCGATGAGCAATGGCAAAGGACCAAAGATGTAGAGCTTCCCTGCAAAGGGCCCAAGAGCCTGTTCCCCCCTGCTTGTTCAGGTAGAACATAGCTACCTGATTGTCCATCTGGACGAGAACTCTGTGGTCTTGTAATTGTTGTTGAAACACTTTGAGGGCATTGAAGATAGCACAAAGCTCCAGTAAATTTATCTGGAGCTGAGACTCCTGCTCCATCCAGCAGCCCTGAGTGGAGAGAGAGTCCAAGTGAGCACCCCAGCCCAGTATGGAAGCATCTGTTTTCATATTGCATTGATGTGGAGGCATCTGAAAAGGTGATCCTACAAGAAGATTTCCTGGGGTAGACTACTACAGAAGGGAGTCTATGAGACTTGGATCTGGTCCTTGGGAGATCTGCTTCCACTGGGAAGCAAGAATCCATTGAGCTGTCAGCATGTGCAGACGGGCATATGGGACTACATGCACTGTGGAGGCCATATGTCCTAGAAGTTGAAGCATCTCCCTGGCCAAAAAATTGTCTCTGAGCCTTACTTGAGATGCTAGCTGCACTAGTCGAGTACAACGGTCCTGGGGCAGAAATGCTCTTGACCGTCGAGTATCTAGAAGAGCTCCTATGAATTCTAACGTTTGAGTGGGAACTAGATGGGATTTTGGAAGATTTATTACAAATCCCAGATTCTGCAGTACTTGCATTGTACAAAGGAGGGATAGATGAATGTCCTGTGAAGTGGGTGCCCTTATAACCAATCATCTAAGTAAGGGAAGTCAAATATTCCAAGAGTCCTTAGATATGCGGCTACGACCCCCATACAGTTTGTGAAAACTCTTGGGGCAGAGGAGAGTCCGAAAGGAGGGACTCT
Organism: Ichthyophis bannanicus; assembly: GCA_033557465.1. NCBI lineage: Eukaryota > Metazoa > Chordata > Amphibia > Gymnophiona > Ichthyophiidae > Ichthyophis > Ichthyophis bannanicus. Next base: position 741,939,391 of record CM066031.1, on the reverse strand, counting down.
GAATTGATAGCGATTTCCTTGGAAGATAAAGCACAGATACCTCCTGTGTTTTGGATGAATGAGAATGTGAGTATATGCTTCTTTTAGATCTAGAGAACAGAGCCAGTAGGGTTCCTATTGAGACCACTTTGAATTTTTTTCGGACTAGAAACTTGTTTAGGTTCCTGAGGTCTAAGATGGATCTGTACCCTCCATTTTAATTTGGTATGAGAAAGTAGGGAGAATAGAATCCCATCCTCTGTTGAGATGTTGGAACCTCTTCTATGGTACACTCTGACAGAAGACAGTTGATCTCTTGCTGTAGGAGAGCAGTGCATGGGGGATGAGAATGATATTCCCCCACCAGAGTGGGGGAATATCATTCTCATCCCCCACTCTGGTGGGGGAATATCACCAGATGAAGCTTGTGCCCTTTTCGCACTATGGTTAGTGTCCACTTCTCTGAGTTGATAAGATGCCACCTATGGGCATAATGGCAAAGTCTGCCCGCTATGTGGAGGGGATGGGGAGTCTCCAGGGATAGGGTGCCAATGTCTCCAGGAATAAGTAAAAAAAACTGTTGACAAATTTGGAAACATTTTGGGCATGTTTGACCAATGTAAGTTAGTCTGCCCTCTTATCGTCTGGAAGAAGAGGAGAAGACATCGATTTCAGATCCCTTGTTACCTCCCTAAGGAACATACCCATGTAGAGTATGTCTGAATTTATTCAGGCTGAGAGCATGGAGGCTTGAAAACATCGACGCCCAAAGGCATCGAGGGTTCTCGATTCCCTGCCGGAGGATTGGAGGAGTGCATCTTAGAACTTTTAATTCGACACACAGCCGATTCCTCTACCATTGAGTAGTGTGGAAGCTGTGTTTTCTGGAATCCAGGGTTTTCCGGTACTCAATACATGGGGCCCCGGAGATCTGCTTCCACTGGGAGGCAAGAGTCATCTAGTATGGGGAGAAATGGTGAGGGGTGTTTCCCATATCCGGAGCATAAATTCCTGGAGTATACGGTGAATAGGCAGAGTAGTCGCCTCTTTAGGAGCTGTAGGATATTGGAGAATATCCAACTCCTCTGCTCTGGGTTCTTTCTCTGATGTAGGCGTAATGGCTCGAGAGACTTCCTGTGCCGGTACCTCGGAACTGGAAACAGATTCGAGAGTCGGTATGGGCAGAAGCATGCGAAGCAGCATGAAACCCAATACAGACTACATGGGCATCATTGACGGTACCGGTACAGACGATACCGCCAGTAATGACCTGACCGGTACCTACGCTACTAGCAGAGCCGCTAGACTCCGCTCAATGGCCAGCATACGCTGATCCATAGAGCTTACCGATGCCTCGTTATCGGTACCAGAAGCATGGGCTACCGTTCCAGAGCATAGCACCAGGAGCTCTCCTGAGGTGGAGGCCTTGGGAGCATCCTGGACCCCTTTTGCGGCTTTGGAGGGAAGGTCCTCCCGCCGGGGTAATTTGGCTGGTCGATCCAACTCCAGGGCAACGCTCAAGGCATCTCTAAGTTTAGATAGAGATCTCCCTTGGGAGGACGGCCTGTCTTGTGTTTCGATACCTGAGATCCATGTGAGGAAGATGCTACCCTCGATGAAGTTGAAGCGAGTGAAACCGCATTTGAGGTAAAAAGGGAGCAGAGTTTCGCAGCTTGATTCTGTAGGCTTCTTTGTCATCTTCAGCATAGGAGACATTCAGATGGCTGGTGATCTGGGCCGAGGCATTTAAGACACCAGTCATAGGTATCAGTAGCAGAGATAGTGCTACCACACTTGGAACACTTCTTAAAACCACTGGCAGGTTTTTCCATTGTGTCAGTAGACTGGATGGAAGGCCTAGGCCTAAGATGGTGTTGATGCGCCTGAAAGAACTAAAGTAGGCTTTTGTTTTATTTTTGGGGTGTTTTTTTAGAAAGAAAGAAAGAAATAGAATTGAGGATATCTGTTCCGGCGTCAATGGGATGGCAGACGCAACAACAAAAAATAATAAAAATGAAGACATTTTCTGCGGTGACAGGATTTGCTTCCTGCTGGCACTGCAGAAAATGAAGAACTGAGGAAGGAGAGTCACAAAGGCGGGAAAGCAGCAGCGCAGGTGCTGTGAGATGCTCCAAAAGGCTTTCCTATTGGACGTTGGGGAGCATTCTTGCACGGGCTCTTGTCAGTACCAATGTCACCCATATGTGAAGACTACATTCCTGCTTGTTCCTGGAGATTGTGAGAGTGAATAGGTGCATGAGTCAGGAGCAGGAAGGGGATGAGGGGTCCAAAATGGTGTCAGCATAATGGGGAGGACCCATCACGTCATGATGCAACCTGCAGTTTCCTGGGAACAATTAGAAGGGGATAGAGATGGGATAGGGAGAAGGGGGCTAATGAGATGAGGCCCATAAAGTTCTAAAAGGAGACTGGGGAGGTTGGAGCTTAACTGGTTGTCTAGCAAAATGGGCCCCGATAACTCTAAGGATGGGTGCCAGACATGTCAAGGCCCTACTCTATGGTTGTACGCTGAGACTAATCTCATGGAATGTTTGTGGTCTAAGGACCCCTACTAAACGCTACAAAGTGCTCCAGGCCTTAGCTCGTCACAAGTGTGATATGGCTTTCCTTCAAGAAACCTATCAGACAGCTGCAGAACATGCAAAACTATGTAGAGACAGGGTGGGACTGGTATTTGGCATCCCAGCCCAAGGGAAACATAAGAACATAAGATATGCCATACTGGGTCAGACCAAGGTCCATCAAGCCCAGTATCCTGTTTCCAACAGTGGCCAATCTAGGTCATACGTACCTAGCAGTTTCCCCAAAAAGGAAAAAGGGATGCGTAGCCATTTTAATTCATTGGAATGTCCATTTCACTTGAGGCATGTAATTACTAGATGTGAAAGGCTGCTACCATATCATGCGGGGAGACTTAGAAGGAAAGTCGGTCATTTTTTGCAATGTCTATAGCCCCAATAGTCCAGATGCCTCTATGTATGCATACTTGGCTTCAGACTTGGATCAGTTCCCTGAAAACCCATTGACAGTGGGAGGAGACTTCAATGGAGTCCTGGACCTGGTCAAAGCCACTTCCAGCAGGGGAGATATGAGGGCACAGGGAGGGGTTACCCACATTTTAGACCGTTAAAAGCGACGATTGCATTTGGTCAATCCCTGGCACCTGATACACGCTACTGATAAGGATTATTCACATTGTTCTAGGGCCCACGGGTCCAATGCCTGTATTGATTTCTGACTTCAAAGCAGTTTTCTCACAGACTGAAGATGCACAGATTGGCCCCAATGCTATCTCTGACCACACCTGTATGGGTCGATCTCGCATGGCGTGCACTGCTCTCTGGCCAATGGTCATGGCAGTTTCCCCCGTACTTATACAGGGACAAACAATTTCAGTTTTGCCTAAGGGAACGATGGGTAGTCCTACCCAAACTCTTTTGGGAAGCCACAAAGGTAGTTCTCAAGGGAGACATAATAGCCTATGGGCCCGAATTTCAGTTGGGCAGTGCTATGCGCCGGTTGGTGCATAGCCTGCCTAACCCAGATTTTCCATGCCGAGGTCATATGCACCCCGGCTTCAGAAATCCGGGTGTCGCTGCACAGACAGATAGCCGCAGGAGCTACCCATGTAGCACCGATTTTCGATGCTACCCGGTTAGCTCTGCGTCTTAAAGATAGACAAGGTTTTCACATGCCTATCTTTAAGGCGCAGAGCGCTAACCATGTAGCATCGAAAATCGATGCTACACAGGTAGCGCCATGGCCATTTCCGCTCCGGAACACCTCCCAACACACCCCGATGCTATGCAGATAGTATCTGGGCACGTTAGGGACATATCCAGGATTTTTGAAGGGCACTACCCATGTAGGTGCCCTTCGAAAATCCCAGATAAGGCCTTTACACGAGTAACTAGGGAAGTTACTCATGTAAAGGCCTTCGAAAATTGGGCCCTATGTGACCAGAGGCGACGCCTGCTTAATGCCCGCAAGATCAGGCTGGAGAGGCAGTTAACAGTAGCGTGCCGGAGGCATGCGGGCCACCCCATGGCAGTGTCTCGGACATGGTTGCTGGAGGCACAGGCTGCCCTTAAAAAATGTTACATCAGCGAGCAAAGAAATCCATAATGTAATACAAGTACCAATTATATTGATACGGTGATAAAACCGGTCGATTACTAGCTCGATGCCTTAAGGGGGGCAGAGAGCCACAAATGGTAGCAGCTCTGCAAGACGAGTTGGGCAAACTGTACAAAGATTCTGCTGGTATAGCATGCCTCCTTCCAAGCCTTCTACCAGGCTCTCTATAAAGTGGAGGAGGTTTCACCAACCCAAATTACAGTGTACTTGCAAGATCTATCCATACCACGGCTTACAGAGCAACAGGTAGCAGTGTTGAGGGTACCCATAAGAGCAAAGGAAGTGCAGCAGGGTATTCAGAGATCTCAGTACTGCAAGGTACCGTGCCTCAATGGATTTAGAGCCAAATTTTTCAAACTTCTGCAGGATCTGACGACACCACCCCTCATAGACATGTATCAGGATCGGGCAGAGCGCGGACAGATTACATGGGGTGGAAACCAAGCTCATATCACCCTACTCCAAAAACCCAGAAAAGACGCACTACAGACTGCACCATATGGCTGATTTCCCTAATTAATTTTGACCTGCAACTGCTAGCTAAAATTTTCGTCTTTACTACCCAGCCTGGTGAAAGAGTCTCAAGTGGGCTTTGTATGAGACCGGTATGCCTGTCGCAAAGCACTGTATCTCTGGAATGGATCCACAAGCACCAGATCCCGTCATTATTAATAAGTTTTTATGCCAAAAAGGCATTTGACTGGATGTGGAGAGACTTACCTATTTCAGTTGCTCCCAGTATATGGCCTAGGAGAGGATTTTATACGCATAGTACAGATATTCTATGCGGCCCCTACAGCAGCAGTAGTGGTAAATGGGATACACTCGGAGGCCTTTCACCTGGGTCAAGGGACGCAACAGGGCTGCCCCCTTTCCCCTCTACTCTTTGTGCTATCCCTGGACCCCCGGGTGTGCAAGCTGGTGGCTTGCAGAGCAGTATCTGGAGTACAGATTGGGAGGTTTGAATTCAAGATCTCAGTCTTGGCGGATGACATACTTGCACATCTGATCTCCCCCAAGATATCTTTGCCACACGTGTAAGTGGAGTTTGATCTTTTTGGGGAAGTTGCAGGTCTTCGCATAAATTAAGAAAAATCTGAAGCGTTAGATGTGTCGGGTCAATTGCAGAGGTCCTGGGGCTGCCTCTTTCCTTTGCAATGGATGAATATAGCCTTTACCTACTTAGGCATTCAAATACCTAGTGACCCTGGCCTTCTATACAAGTTTAATTATACTAAAATGTTGCAGCAGCTACAGACCTATATGAAAGACTGGGCCCCTCTAGCATTCTCTTTCTGGGCAGGTGGCAGCATTCCGAATAGTATTCTTCCCCAAATTCTCATATATGTTACAGATTCTTCCATGCCACCTGCTTCGCAGATATGTCCTTGTGGTCGAGTGGGCTTTGCGGTGGTTCCTGTGGCAAGGGAGGAGGGCATGTATACCACTGTAAGGCTTAAAAGACCCCTGGGAGTGTGTGGGGGGGGTTTAGGGCTCTCCGACCTTCCGCGATATGTGCGGGCCTGTCATTTGTGTCACCTAGGCAACTGGTTGGGAAAGAAACATTCACTCCCCAATCATTAGAGGAGGCTGCTGTTTCTACACACTCTCTCCTAGCAGTGTTGAATATGGATACTACGATCTTACTGCAATGCTTTGCGAGAGGTTTGCTGATTCAACTGTTAAGGGGAGCGTGGCATTGTTTGTGTTCTCATTGGCAGACTCTACAAACAGTCTCGAGCTGGCTGCCTCTCCGAAGCAATGTGCAATTTTTGCCTTGGACAGAAACACAGGCATTTCGAGAGTGGGCGGCGTGGGGGGAATATGGAACTTAGGGCACATTATGGATGAGGCAGGCAACTGTAAGCCTATTCAGGACTTGCAGGCAACATATGGATTACGAACTAGGCACCTTTTTGCTTACTAATCTGTTGCAGCATTATGTGGGGTCCTGGACGAAAGAGGCTCTGGCAGCAACAGTGGCCGCTCAAATTCTGCAATTCTTTGAGCTGGAGGAATTGGAGGGTATGTCAGTTTCCAGATATTCCAGTAAATTGGCAAGCTGGCAGGCCCCCATCGATTTTAGCCGGATGGAACAAAAATGGGCGGAGGAGTTGGGGACTTCCGTAGACCCCATCACAGTGGTGGGAGCGATACGCCATATCCCAAAACTGATTCACTCGGCAAAATTACGAGAACTGCAATTTCGGGTGGTAAACTGAGATCATTTCTCCCCAAGACGCGCACTGCAGAGTGGTTTGACACAGGATGGTAATGTCCTTGGTGCTCCGCCCCGATGGCACCACTTAGTCATATGTGATGGTCGTGCAAGAAGATTCAACGCTACTGGGGTCAGATTCAGACCTCTATCAGCACACTTGTTGGGCAAAGTGTGGAATTAACTGGTTCCCTAGTCATTTTGATTAGCTCATCCCTACCCATCCCAAGGGGCGTTGGATTAGACTGCTGGTGCGCAAGGCATGTGTGGTGGATAAACAGCCTATTCTCCACCAGTGGAGGGACCCTATGGCACCCATGTTCTGGGAGTTGAGAAATCGCTTCCACCAACTGATGCTCTTGAAACGCTTAGACTCTAAAGGAATCACTCAAAACTGGGAGGCATTTCTTGCATTATGGGGGTGATATATTGATACGATGACATCACACATGCGTAATGAACTACTGACCATGTAGAGAGCCCAGCAAGGAGGGGTATTCTGGCCTCTGGATACGAGTATTACCCAGAGAGAGCTCCACCAATTAAGCTGATTGACTGGCTATGAGTATGGATGAATGTGGGTTGCCTCAGGGTTGGAGATGGGGAAGGGGAGAGGTAGGAGAAGGGAGGGTGAACATATGGGGGAGGGGGAACGCAATAATAGAAAATTTAAAACTTGGTTGTTTTATGTGATTAAAGTCCAGGTGTGGTGTAAGTGTGCCCACCATGCCTGGGTGTTATGTTATGTTACTGGTTCAATGAACAATATTGAAAAAAGGAAAAAAAAAACTTACCAACTTTATTTAGACTAAGGCTGCAGAGGGGGGGAAAAAACAACAGAAAGCAGAACAGGGAAAGCAAAGAGTGAAAAAAGAGTAATTAGACTTACCTGCTAATTGTACCTCTTCCAGCAGCTTGGAGACTGAGCATGTCATCTTTTTGTTGACACTAGTGTACTTAAACAGCTAGAAACCTATTGACAAAGCAGACTCAAGAGGAGAAACAAATAAGTAGTTAAACATGCACCACACACTTTTATGCCTAAACAAACTAGTACCCCCTCCATCCCCTGGGAAGGATACCCCATCCCCCCCTCCAGGATGAGGAGGCCTACCTGTTGAGCACCTGAGCAACTCCAACCAGAAGGGAGCAAGCGACCAACAGCTCTTCTGATCCGCCCCCCCCCCCCCAAAATGCCGATTACACTCCACTCCCGGGCTCTTCCTGGCTACTTCCTCCACCGCTTCAGGACCAGGGTGCAAACAGATCATCACAGAAAGCACTCAGGGAGGGTTCCAGGACTTCAAGGAACAACAATTAGCAGGTAAGTCTAATTTCTCTTTCATTTTCGTCCCTCCAGTCTAGTCCCTCACCTCTGGGATGTATCAGGGCAATTAAACTAATGGGAGGGATCCGCACAACTGGCCTGAAGCACTGCCGATCTGAAATGAGCGTCCCCTGCAACCTGGACATCCAGGTGATAATGCTTAGAAAAAGTATGCAGCGACAACCACGTTGCCACCCCACAGATCTCCACCAGCGGAACTACAGTAAACTATACTCTGCCCACGAGGCTGCCTATGCTCTCATGGAATGCACCCGCAACCCCGCTGGCACTTCGATTGCCTCCCTGATCAATCTGGAAATGGAGGCCTTAGCTGCTGCCTCACCTTTGCGCGGCCCGCCAAAAAGAACCAACAGATGGTCCGATCTCTGAAAGGACAAGACCCTGTTCACTTACCTTCACAGGGCTCTTTTAATATCCAGGCAGCACAGCTGTGGAGTGGCAGGGCCTACATCCACGCTCGCCAGAGCCAGTAAGCAAACGACACAATTTACATGAAATGCTGACATCAACTTGAGCAAAAATGAAGGTATGGGGTGCAGAACCACTTTCTCCTTGGAGAAGGAAAAGAATGGCTCCTGGCATGACAGGGCCTGAAGCTCTGCAAACCTGCGTGCCGCGCAAATCGCCACTAGAAATACCGTTTTCAGAGTCAAATCCTTCAGGGAAGCTCGATTCAATGGCTCAAAGGGCTCTCAAGACAGCGCCATCAGCACCACATTGAGATCCCAAGGGGGTACTAACTGCCCTCCTCGGCAGACAGAGATGGGTCACCACCCTTAGAAATCTCAGCATGTCTGGGTGTGTACCCAACCTTGTGGACTTTCCTGCGATAAGAGGAAATCGCCACAAGTTGCATCATCAAGGAACTGGCAGCTAGACTCTTAAAACCAGATTGCAAAAACGCCAAGATGTCCGTGACGGAGGCCTCTCTCTGCACCACAATTCAAAGATGCACCCTACGCGGATGCACACCAGGTTCGTAGACCTCCTCTGGGCATGTAACAAGGTCTGTATCACAGAGCCCGAATATCCTTTCACTTATGGCATGACTCTTGAAAGGGCAAGGTTGAAGAAGAGAATCGATCCACCTGGGGCATGCAAAGAGGCCTCTGCGTCACGAGGTCCTTCTGACCCGGAAGCCACCACGGTCGATCCGCCAGTATCTGAATCAGGTCTGCATACCACAGGCACCTCGGCCAGTCCAGTGCCACCAGAATTACTAATCCCCGGTGTGCCCCTATCTGTTGCATTACCTGGTCTATGAGCGTCCAGGGCGGAAAAACATAGGAGACACCCTCTTCGAGTCATGGCTGAATTAGAGCATCAAAGTTCTCTGACATCCTTTTTCCTGCTGAAAAACCAGCAGGCCTTGGCCAACTCAAACTTTGCCATTAGGTCCATGACCGGTGTGCCCCATCGGCGGACCACCTGCTCGAACACCCCTTGATTGAGCTGCCACTCTCCGGGGACCACATACACTTGGCTGAGGTAGTCTGCCATCACTCTGTCTACTCCCGCTACATGCGCCGCCGATAACGCCTGGAGACGAATCTCTGCCCATCTAAACAGCCTTTTGGCCTTCTCCTCCAGGTCTGCACTCCCCATCTTCCTTGCTGATTGATGTAAGCCACCGTGGTTGCATTGTCAGAGTGGACTCGGACTGCCTTCCCCTGCAACCATGGCTCACAACCTTCTAGCGCCAAGATCACTGCTCGCATCTCGAGCCTTTTGATCGACAACAGGGCCTCCTGCAGACTCCACTGTCCCTGAACAAAGTGTCCTTCGCAATGGGCTCCCCAACCTGACAGACTGGCATCGGTCACCAGCAGAATCCACACTGGGGACTCGAGTGGCATGCCCCCTTCCAGGCTCCCCAGATGTAGCCACCATCTGAGAGCTCTCCTGGTGCTCCCCGGGCAGGGGAGTACTTGGGACAGGGGTTGACTCTGATGGGACCATCAACAGAGCAGAGCCTTCTGCAGCGGTTGCATGTGTACCCTTTGTCCATGGGATTATTTTATTTATTTATTTATTTAACATTTTTTATATACCGTCTTTCTACGAATCAAAACGGTTTACATAGAACAATAAAAAGCAGTGTATTTCAACTGTTTAAAAGGAACAATAACAAGGTAAAGAATAAAAAACATGAAGAACTAAATTATATTATACAATTAATTACAGTGAACAATGATCAACTATTTACATATTTACATGTGTGTGTGCAAAGCTACGGAGGGGAGTATTGTAAAGTTTGAAGGAACAAGGGCAGGGAGGTAAAAAATAAGGGGTTTAGGTCTTAGGGTGGGAGAGAAAAATGATCAAGGAAGAGATGGGTCTTTAACTTCTTCCGGAAATCAGTGTGGCTCACGCAGTTGCGCAGCTCATGCGGAAGGGAGTTCCAAAGGGATGGAGCATAGAGGGAAAAGGTCCTGTTACATGTGGATTGTTTACATATTGTTTACAGGATTAGCTCAAGAGTGGCCACTATGGTCCCCAGAACCTGCAGATAATGCCACGAAGACGGTCTCACCATCTTCAGGAACTGCCGTATCAACTGTCGTAGCTCCTGTGCCCGGCGATCCGGCAGGAAAACCCTGCCCACGCAGGTATCGAAACACGCTCCTAAATACTCTAGCTCCTGGGCCAGCCGTAACTGACTCTTGGCCAGGTTGACCCCCCCCCCCTCAACCAAGATTTCAAAGGAACTCCACCACCAGTGCTGTTGCTCGTTTGCTGTCGTCCATGGACTTTGCCCAGATCAGCCAATCGTCTAGCTACAAGTGGACAAGAACCCCTTTCCTTGCGGAGAGCTGCTGCCACAAACACCACCATGACTTTGGTGAAGGTACAGGAGGGGGGGAGGGGGGGCGGTCGCCAGACTGAAGAGCAACGCTCAAAACTGGAAACGGCCCCTTGGCACCACAAAGCAGAGAAACTGCTGATGTTCTGAATGGATGGGAATGTGCAGATATGCTTCCGTGAGATCGAGAGATGTCAAGAACGCTCCGCTTTCTACCGCCACTATTACTGATCCCAGCATTTCCATGTGGAAATGCGGTACCCAGAGACAGTGGTTCATGCCCTTGAGGTCGAGGATCGGGCGAAAGGAAACTTCCGTTTTGGGCAGCACGAAATACATGGAATATCGACCGCAGCCGTACTGGTCTCGCGGAACAATTCCATGGCTCTTAGCTGCAGTAGACGAGTCAAGGTCTCTTCTACTGCCACTGACACCACTGCCGCCCACTTTGGGTGATCGAAGGAGCTCCTGTTCTTGCTCCGGCAGTGGGTACAAGTGCGTCATGGATTGCACCCCTTTAAGACTAGATCCCGGCAGATCCCATTCATCCTGGATCATCTGTCATACTGCTCCATGTATCGGGAAGATTTTCTGCGATTTTCGCACCGTCTGGAGCAGTGGATCCTCCAGCACCCCTTCCTCTGCCAGGAGGTTAGCGGGCATATTCAGGGCCTTGAGGGACTCCAAGATGGGCGCCAGCAGCTCCTCCCGGTGGAACACCTGAACAATCCGGGCCTGATCCTCCTGTTCTGGGATCTCTCCTTCTTCCAACTCGTCTTGCAGATCTAGCTCTGTGTCGAGGTCTTCCCCATCCAGCCCCTCCGCCAATGGAGATTGCTACCACTCCTGAGCCTCTAGCCCACTTAGACGCCACTGCCCCTGGCTTGTGCTCTTTTGCGTCAGACACCCTCTTAATCCCGCATTCCGGGGCCGAGGAGCTGCTTGCCAAGCCCTGTTGACGTAGGAAAAAAGTCTTATGCAAAAGGAGTCCTATTGCTCCCTGGGCTTGAGGGGTGGATGACCCGGGCATCAGACAGGGACCGGGAGCCAGATCCGTTGAAGGTAACACGGCACCACCCGCCTCCAGGGTCTCTTATGACCGGGAGGGACTCTCCTGCCTCGTCTCGTCTTGCAGGCCCTGCTCCAATGACTTAGCCTCTTGCGTGCAGTGTAGGCAGATGCTTTCCTCCGAGACAGCTCTCCATTGGGTCCTGCATATCTTGAGGATATTTAGACTGCGCTGCCATGTTCTACCTCAAGGATATGACATGGACTTTGCACTGATCCCATCAGACTCTGACACTTTCTCAGAGTAAAAGTTTATATTTTTATAAGGAGTATTAGCTTCCCTTACAAGCACTATCACCCTTTGAAAATGGAATAGCTAGTATATTTCAAAATACTCTAAGTAAGTTACTTTAATATGTTATTTAGCTATTTTTCTAAACAGTTATTAATACGTTAAAAGTGAGTGCTTTGTTATAATATAACTGTGTTATATTCATTGTAAACCGCCCTTGATCTCTGGAAGGGGCGGTATATAAAAGCAAATAAATAAATAAAATATCACAAATTTAGTAGGTACATATCTGGACTAAGAGACAAGGAATGCTCATGTCAGGTTACTCGCTGACCATAGACAGATGGAAGGATTTCATTTGTCTCCTACCCACTGACTGTGTCTAACTTTCTAGTTATATACATTTCTTAAATGCAGGTCCTTCCTGTTTTTCACAGAACAAAACTATAGCTGATACAAACCTCTATGCAGCACTTTTTCCTGCTTATCTTTCACTTATTTCTGTCTCTTAACTTTTTGCCTGACCCATCTCAGAAGAAAGTCACAATGTCTTAAATTGTTACTTACATCACCTGACCAGGCACAACAGTTCTCTGAAATCCACCCAGCAACAGACAATAGCACAGTTAGGCTTTTTCCACAGGTCTGAGGCAAATCATTGTGCACTGAATTAAGGATGTGGCACCCCCCTTGATACCATACCATACCATGCAGTACAGTCTGGCCGGCATGGTGGTAAGAGCTGTGGACACTCCCCAGAAATGCCCTCAATCTGTACCCAGGTAGGTAAAAGGATCCCTAGCACAGTGCACCTCCACGGGCTCAGGTGTGGAGCACTAGAGTACCTGAATTAAAATAAAATAAAAGGATATTGAAAGGAAACTGCAAATGGTCCCCTAGGAAGAAACTGCTCTGTCCTGCTTTATTCTCCAGTAGTTGCCTCTCCCAGGTGCCCAAAACGCAGAGTGGGGTTAACACTAGAAGCCCCAAAGGGAATTTTACCTAGAAACCCCAAAGTGCGTCAACTGACGCATTATCACGACGACTGCATTTAGCATGAAATGCAGATGTGAATTAATGTGAAGTTAGTTATTTGTTAAATATGTGCAGTATGCGACGTCATCGTGTGTTTATTGTTTGTAATGTCGGAGTAAATCTGTAAACAGTGTTTGAGATGCGCCACCTAGTGAGAACATGAATTTATACCTAGAAGCCCCAAAGTACGTCAATTGACGCATCCAAGACAACTGAGTGTGTCAATTGACGTACTTTGGGGCTTCTAGTTATAAATTCATTTTCCCGCTAGGTGGTGCATCTGTCAATTTTCGATGCACATATTTGAACATTTTGACCTTGCTAACAAAGTCATGGAACATGACTGACATGGTTCTAGCAGTGGCGCTGATATACAACTTCGAAGATGCATTTGCGTCAATTGACGCACTTTGGGGCTTCTAGTGTTAAAATACATGTGGGCCTGAAGAAGAAGAAATCACACCTAAACACAGTGGGAGGAATTTTCCGCACCGCTGCAGGCTCCCAAACATGTGGCTGCAGGCCACTCTGTCTCCTTGTGTTCCGGCAGTTGCTAGGGGTTCTTGCTGTCCTCCCCCCACTCCGCTCTTACCTTGGAGCCTCTTTGCCATGTGGCTTTTCTACCCCTCGCGCTCAGCCTTCCTTCCCAGCTTCAGCACCAAGGGTGGCGAATTGGGGCTGCAGGCTTTCATTATCATCAATCAATTGCCGCCTCCACGGCAGATCCGCACCCGATAACGGGTTGGGGAGCCGCCAGAAGTCTCGGACTGAGGAAGACCCCCAAAGAACACCCCTCCGCCAAAATCCTGGGGGGGGGGGGAATATCCTTCCCTCAGCCCTGTTGTCCCCCGGGTTCTTTCTCATCCTTCTGATTATTTTTCTGCCTTTAAAAAAGAAAAATTAGACTTACTTGCTAATTATGGTTCCTTGAGGAACTTCAGTCTAGTACCGTACCTCTGGGTAATGCACCTCTTCCAGCAGCTTGGAGACCGAGCATGTCATTTTTTGATGACACCCGGTACATATATAGCTGGCACTGCCTACCAACCCCAGTAACCTACTGACAAAGCAGACTCACAGGAGCAACAATTACTTAGGCACAAATGCAAAAGAAAACAGAGCTATGCTTAAAACAACTGTCCCCGCTCCCCCAGGAAGAGTACCCCAATCCCTCCCCACCAGGAAGAGAGACGCACCTCAACTTACACCACCCACAGGGGGCTAGCAACTGACAGCTCTTTCAGACCATCCCCCACCAACTGAACAGACTACACTCCAGAGCCCCGCTCCACCCGACTATCTCCTTCCCCCCAAGAAAACCAGCATCAGGCCCGAGGAGCACATCGCCTAACCAACGTGGCAATAGGGAGGGATTCGGAACTGGACTGGAGTTCCTCAAGGAACCATAATTAGCAGGTAAGTCTAATTTCTCTTTCCTTATCGCCCCTCCAATCCAGTCCTGCATCTCTGGGATGTATCAGAGCAGTTAATTAATGGGAGGGACCCGCACAACCGGCCTGAAGCACTGCCGATCCAAAGCGAGCATCCCCCACTTCCTGGAGAGCCAAGTGGTAATGCTCAGTGAAGGTATGAAGCAATGACCAAATCGCCGCCCTGCAGATTTCCACTGGCGGAACTAAGCTATACTCTGCCCACAAGGCCACTTGCGCCCTCATGGAATGCGCCCTCTATCCCGTTGGCAACGGCTTGCCTTTCAGGATGTGCGCCGACGCAATCGCCTCCCGGATCCACCTCGAAATGGAGACCATTGCTGCAGCTTCAACTCTGCGCAGCACTCCAAACAAAACAAATAGTTGATCAGTCTTCCAAAAAGGCGATGTCCTTTTCAAATACTTCCTAAGGACCCTCTTCATGTCCAGACAGCGCAACTGCTGAGAGGCCGGCCTATCTTCCACCTTAGCTACTGCCGGCAAGGAAAGTGCTTGGTTCACATGAAAAGCAGACACTACCTTGGGCAAAAGGAAGGTACCAGACGCAACACTAACTTTTCCCTTGAAAAGGGAAGGAAAAGCTCCCAGCTGGATAAGACCTGAAGCACCAAAATCCTACACGCCGAACAAATAGCTACCAGAAAAACAGTCTTCAGCATCAGGTGCTTCAGGGAAGCTCAGCCCAGAGGCTCAAAAGGCTCCCCCTCCAGGCCTTAAGCATAAGGTTTAGATCCCAAGATGGTACCACCACTCTCGGTGGCGGCCTCAGGTGTGTCACTGCCATCAAAAATCGAAGTACATCAGGGTGCGAACCTAGGGACACCCCATGGAGCTTTCCCCAATAACAGGCAATCGCTGCTAGCTGCACGCGCAAGGAGCTAGCGGCCAGACCCTTGTCAAAGCTGGCCTATAGAAATGTAAGAATGTCCGGAACTGAGGCAGCGGATAGACGCATCTGCCTGTCCTCACACCAAGGCTCAAAGATACGCCATATGCGTATGTAGGCGAGACAGGCAGACCTCCTTCGGGCTTGCAGCAGGGTTGCTATTACCGCCCCTGAGTAACCTTTTTTTCCTCAACCTTCCCTGTTTCAAGAGCCAGGCCATAAACGAGAATCAATCCACCTGGGGCATGCATATTGGTCCCTGCATTAGAAGGTCCTTGCGCATTGGGAGTTGCCATTGCTGGTCTGCCAGTAGCCGGACCAGGTCGGCATACCAAAGGCGCAGAGACCAATCTGGGGCGACCAGCATTACTAACCCCTGGTGCGCCCCTATCCGTTGCAGCATTCTGCCTATGAGCACCCACAAGGGAAACACGTAGAGAAGCCCCGCCTCAGGACACCTCTGAACTAGGGCATTCAGGCATTCGGACATTCGCTCTCTTCTTCTGATGAAAAAACGTCCAGCCTTGGCCGAGTCAAACATTGCCATCATGTCCATGATCGGCTCGCCCCAACGTTGCACCTGCTGCTCGAACACCTCCTGGTTGAGACATTACTCTCCGGGGTCCACATGAACCTGGCTGAGATAGTCCACCATCACATTGTTGACTCCCGCTACATGTGCCGCTGACACTGCCGGCAGCTGGGCCTCTGCCCAACTGAATAGACTTTCAGCCTTCTCTAGAGCTGGGCTGCCCGTGCCTCCCTACCGGTTTATGTATGTTACCGTGGTGACGTTGTCTGAGAAAACACGTACTGCCTTTCCTTGTAAGATCTCGTCAAAGTTGAGCAGGGCCAGGGCCACTGCTCGCATCTAGAGTCTGTTGATCGACCACCGAGCTTCCAGAGGGCCGCACTGTCCCTGGGCAAAGTTTCCTTCACAATGGGCTCCGCAGCTGGATAGACTGGCATCCGTAATCAACGGGATCCACCCCAGGGCCTCAAGGAGCATGCCCTTCTCCAGGTTCCCCGGGCGCAGCCACCACCTGAGAGATCTCTTGGCGTCCGGTGGGCAGGGGAGTACCAGGGACAGAGGCTAGGTCTGGTGGGACCACCAACGGAGCATGGCCCTCTGCAATGGACGCATGTGCACCCTTGCCCATGGGACCAACTCAACTGTGGCCGCCATGGTCCCCAGAACTTGCAAGTAATGCCAGGCCAACTGTTTTGCCAAGTCCAGGAAGTGGCGAATCAAGCTTTGTAGTCCTTGCGCTCATGCCACTGGCAGACAAACTCTGCTAACCCGGGTGTCAAAGCACGTTCCTAGGTACTCCAGTTCCTGTGTCTGACTCAGATGACTTTTGGCCAGATTGACCACCCAACCAAGCCTTTGGAGGAACTCCACCACTCTCTTCATTGCTTTTTCGCTTTCTTCCCTGGACTTGGCCCGAATCAGCCAATCACTGAGGTATGGGTGCACGAGAATCCCTTCCTTGTCAAGTGCTGCTGCTGCCGCCACCACCACCATGACTTTGGTGAAGGTGCAAGGTGCTGTTGCCAGCCCAAAGGGCAACGCCGGTAACTGGAAGTGACCCATTAGAACCGCAAAGCATAGAAACCACTGATGATCCGGCCTTATGGGAATGTGTAGATATGCTTCCATGAGATCGAGCAATGTCAAAAACCCCCTGCTCCTTAAAGCCACTATCACTGACCGCAGCATCTCCATGTGGAAATGCGGGACCCGCAGATAGCAGTTGACTCCCTTGAGATTGAGGATCGGGTGAAAGGAGCCTTCCTTTTTGGGCACCACAAAATAAATGGAGTATCGACTGCATCCATACTGGTCTCAGGGCACCGTTTTGATGGCTCGCAGCTGCAGAAGGCGTGACAATGTTTCCCTTACTGCCACCATCTTGCCCTGTGCCTTGCAGGGGGACTGGATGAAAAATTGCCTTATTGGGCGGATCCACTCCAGGGCATAGCCCTCTCTGACCACCTCCAGGACCCATTCGTCAGAAGTGATCTGGGCCTAGGCAAAGTAAAACTCCCGTAGCAAACCTCCCACAGGCAACACCCCCGCCTCAGCCCCCCTCGCTTCATTGCTCTTTTTTGTGTACAGAGGTAGAAGCGGCTCCAAAGCCCCTGCTTGCTCCACAGAAACCATGAAAGCCCTGCCCTCTGGCAGGGAACCTACCCCTCTGTGGCTGGCTGAAGCAAGGGGTAGGAAAACACTTGAACTCCATCAGCTGGCTCCGAGCCGAGGAGGCACTACAGCCCTGCTTTTGCTTGTCCTCGGGTAACCGACCCCCCTTGGACGCCCCCAAGTCCTTAACTAACTTCTTCAAGTCCTCTCCGAAGAGGAGCTTCCCCTTAAAGGGCAGTTTATTAAGCCAGGACTTGGAGGAACTGTCTGCTACCCAGTTCTGAAGCCAAAAGTAACAGTGGGCTGCCACCATCGATGCCATACTCTTGGAAAGGTCCCTGATGAGATCTAATGGGACCCAGGTAGGCTGCCCCCGACTCCAACTTCACCGTCTTCCCTGACATGTCTGACTCCGAGTGCCCCAGGCTCTGAAGCCTCTGTGATCAGCGGAGGCAAGCTCTAGCCACCAATGCCCTGCAGATGAAGGCCTACAGGGACAAGGCGGAAATATCAAACGCCTGCTTCAACACAGTGACCAGCTTCCTATACTGAACCAACAGGAAGAACAGCAGCAGCCACACTCAGCAGAAACAAAACCAAACAAACAAAGAGTGGCAGGTTCACACACAACACCTTTATTAAACAATAATAAGGTGGCCAAAACCCAACACAGGACCGTGTTTCGTGTTGTACTTCATCAGGGGTTGTAAGGGCACACTAAAAAACATTTAAAACCATAATTAAATAAAAGTTATAACAATTATGTTTAAAAATATGAAATTATAAAAATATATATAAAAAAGAGGCATCATGACATATTATAAAATGTTTAAAACCAAATACATTGAAAAACTACATCAACGCACTATACCAGTGATGGCTAACCTTTTTGAGCCCGAGTGCCCAAACTGCCGCACAAAACCAAAGAATTTCCTCAAAGTGCCAGCACGTCATTTGCATAAGTGGTCTTATTTGCATAAATATTTGCATAATGTTACCATACACTAACTTTTAGTAAACATGTCTCTTAATGAGTGTATGGATAAAGAAAGACTAAAAGATTTCTACATTACTATAATCCAGTGCCAACCGCCAGGCACATTAGGAACTACTACAAACGCTGCCCATTTAGAACCCATAGCAAACCCGCCGTATCCTGACAGCATTACCAGGACTCACAAAGCACCATACCCTACCTATCAAAAGGCAACACTGCAAATATTAAACCAATACATTTCAGTGAATACTGGGGAAAGAGAACAAGTGGCAACGTCAAATAGGAATTTCCTCTTGTACCAAACAAAGCGCAGATGTTAATGATGCACATTTCCCAGAGCTGACATATTCCAGTTAATAAATTCAAAATAAAGAGATATCGTTCTACCTTTTGTGCATTTTTTTTCAGTTGCAATTGGTCCAGCCATTTTCTTCTGGTTTCTTCATGTTTTCTGCTAACTCTCCATCGTCTGCTGTCCATTTGTCCTTTCTTCTCTCTTCTAGTTTTTTTTCCATTCTCTCTCTCTCTACATCTGCTTTAACATACTAATCTTTCTCCTTTTGCTCTTTCCTCATTCCTATTTCATCCACACAAATTTTACCCCTCCATCCTCAATCCCCAATTACTCTCCCAATACCTGGCCAATTGTAGATTTTTCATCCCTCCTACACAAAATATTTTTCCCCTCTCCATTTTACTCCCAGCCCCAGCCCATTCTAATCCTCCCCCAACATCAGCTCCCTTCTAGTTCCAGTCTCACCCAGCATCCATTCCCTTCTTCAAGCCCCCCACTTCCCCTCAGCCCATTTCCATTCCAAGCCCCGTCCCCATCAGCTATTTGCAGTTCAAGCCCCCCACTTCCCCTCAGCCCATTTCCATTCCAAGCCCCATCCCCAACAGCTATTTGCAGTTCAAGCCCCCTTCCACTCAGCCCATTTCCAATCCTAGCAACCCCCCCAACCCATTACCAGTCCTAGCCCCCCATAGCCCACTCCCAGTCCTAATCCCACCAGCCCATTTCCAGTCCTAACCTCCCATCAGCCCACTCCCAGTCCTAGTCCCCCATCACTCAATTTTTAGTTTAAGCCCCCCCAGCGCCTATCACCACTCCTAACCCCCCCAGCACCCATCACCACTCCTACCCCCCCAGCCCAGCGCCCATCACCACTCCTACCCCCCCCAGCCAGCCCAGTGGCCATCACCACTGCTTAACCCCCCGTGCCTGCCCAGTGTCCATCTCCACTCCTAACCCCCCAGCCCAGTGCCCATCACCACTCCTAACCCCCCCACCCCAGCCCATCACTACTCCTAACACCCCCCAGCCCAGCCCAGCCCATCACTACTCCTAACCCCCCCCAGCCCAGCCCAGCCAATCACCACTCCTAACCCCCCCCAGCCCAGCCCAGCCCAGCCCATCACCACTCCTAAGCCCCCCAGCCCAGCCCAGCCCAGCCCATCACCACTCCTAACCCCCACCCCCACCCCCAGCCCAGCCCAGCCCAGCCCAGCCCAGGGAAAATTAAAAAAAAAAAGAAAACCTGTCTGCTGCCGCTGTCGGGGCCGCCGCGGCAGAATCGAGCGTGCCGCGGGGCCCCCCTGTACCCGGCACAGCCTCTCCTCCCTGTAGCAGCTCTCTCGTTGGAGCTGAAGTCAGACGCGCCGGCTTGCAGAGCGCGAGGGAAGAGTTTTTCCCTCGCTGCTCTGTTAAGCCCGCGGGGGCTGATGGGAAGTTCCCATCAGCCCCCGCGGGCTTAACAGAGTCGCGAAAGGGAAACTCTTCCCTTCGCGCTCTGCAAGCCGGCGAGTCTGACTGCAGCTCCAACGAGAGAGCTGCTACAGGGAGGAGAGGCTGTGCCGGGTACAGGGGGGCCCCGCGGCACGCTCGATTCTGCCGCGGCGGCCCCGACAACGGCAGCAGACAGGGTTGTTGTTTTTTTTTCGATGGCGGACCTTCCCGCGTGCCAGCTGCAAGGCCTTCGCGTGCCACAGCTGGCACGCGTGCCATAGGTTCGCCATCGCTGCACTATACCATGAGCAAGGTAAAAAAAGTAATTGTACATATGTGGAAATACACTAAAACACATTTAAAAAATTGCAGACTCATAAAATCTACTTATTCGACACAAAAGAAACACAAAAGAAGAAACCAAAACAGGATGAGGAGGACAGATTAATAGATTTGGCATAGAAAAATACAACCACTAAGAATGAGGAGGACAATTGAGAAGCAGGAGTGAGTCAAGGATGTTACCTTATCGGTGTGTGGTAGCGATAAATTTCATAATACACAATGAAAATGTGATTAAAGTCCTTGATACAAGGGCTAATAATACCTCTGAAAAAACAAAGATGAGAGTTGTAATATAATAAACCAATGCTGAACAAATTATCTATAATGACGGAAAAATGACATGTTAATTGGGCACTTTCTTATTAAGAAATCTACATATCAAATTCAATGGGAAAAGTTATCCCTAAGATTAACTAAAACATGGGCATAGCGTCACTTTTTTTAAAGAAAATTTTAAAATGGCATATAGAATAATCGTTGGCTAATAGAAATTGTCCATATCAGTCCCATTTGAATAATATAAACTACAAATAATGTAACATATTAAGCGGTTAGCATAACGTTACAAAAGAAATAATGTGAATGGAAGCATAAAATCGCAAAAGAAACCCATTGCCATAACTTAAATGTAAAAACAGTCTAAAAACAAGTATATTAAAAAACGGAGCATCATACAAAGGAAACTACTTCTAAAAAACATGCCCGAATCGCTACCATGTAAAAATAAAGAAAATAAACATCCTCCATGTGATCATTACTTCATTAAAAACGCCCGAGATGTTGAACCCAGGACTGTAAATAGAAAACTAAAGTAATGCCATTTAAAATTGTAAACAGGGACACGTTAAAAAACCTTATAAAGGAGACTGGCCATATCCGTAGAGGCGCTAAGAATGTAAAAAAACCCAAATCCAATTAAAATGTCATAATAATACCTGAAACATAAAGGCGCCAATGGCACTGCTTCAAAGGCGTGTAGCACTCCCAAGAAACTGAAAGCTAAAAAAAGACGCTGACGCATGCGCATATAAGCCAGAGACCCCGGAAAAACGTGGACCCATAAAAATATATAGAACAATAAATCAAAAACTAAATTGTGAAATGGATAAAACCTGACCACTCTAATAAGAAACGAATCGAAAAAACAAATCTAAACAAAAAAGACAGCGTCAAAAACAACATGCCCCACGCTAGTACTAAAAACCTTCAAAGTTATAGAGAGGAAGTAACTACCCAAAAACAAGCAGAGTTAAAACCCTCAAGATGTGGAACCTTCAAAATCTTGGTCAATTTATAGTGGAAAGCAATCGAGCCTATATAATACATATAAATTATGATAAAATATATATAAATAAATAAAACTAAACATAAAGGCATAAGATTATAGAGAGGAAGTAACTACCTCAAAACAAACAGAGTTAAAACCCTCAAGACTATGAAACCGAAATAAAATAAATAAAACTAAACATAAAAGCATAAGATTATTGAGAGGAATTAACCACCTAAAAACAAACAGAGTTAAAACCCTCAAAACTGTGGAACCAAATAAATAAAAGCATAAAAGTATGGAGAGGAAGTAACCACCTAAAAACAAGCAGAGTTAAACCAAAAAAGAGAGCACATATGTAAGGAGTAGGGCCTTGAATGCTGCAGATCGAAGATTATACCCCTTGGCCTTAGGGTGAATAAGGCTCCTGGACTATACCAGAATGAACAAGGTTTTGTGTCTTGTTGGAATGCAATTTTAAATAAGTGCTCACTTGATTTAATGATTCTGCTTATTTCAACAGCGCACAAAAAATCAGAATTACACAAAATTGAATTGGATGAGAAATTAAAGGATCTTAAGAAATGTGATAAGGATTTCGATAAAGTGCATGTAGAATATACTAAAAATATGACACAATATAGAAAGGAAATTAAGAATAAAAAGAGAGAGAAATTCATTAGGGATGAGGAGGCCTATAGGGTTGGCTATGTTTATCATTGGTCCAAAAAATTAGAGAATGATAGATTGTGGGTCAAGAGAAGGTCCGCCTTTTTTGACCGACATGATAGTATTTCAGAAGAGTTAGTATCAGACCCTTCAAATGTAGAACAGAAAAAGAAGAGAAGCAGAAGTGAGTCTATTGAACATAATGAGGGCTCGGCCCCATTGTTCACTACACAACGTGAAAAAATAGAACCTCCTAAACAACAGGGTTATAAAAAGAAGAATTTTTTGAACATGGACAGTCTTTGGAAAGGTGGAGGGCGGAGTTCCTCGAGATCTCGCCCCTCCCACCCTCCCCTTTTAGACAAACCACGCAATTCAAGGATGCTCAACGATCAGGCTCAGCACGAGAATTTTCAACAGAGAGGTCGGGGTCGGGGATGGGGGAGGGGTGGATGGGGGAGGGACGGCTCGTACGAAAGGAAATAATGGACTTTAGTAATGTCATCAATATTTCAAATTACAATCTTACGCCTGATGAGACTTCAGTCCTTAGCAAAGGACTCTCCTTTGTTCCTGTTCACAACTTTGATCCGTTCGAAATAGAGATAGACTTGTTTAAGTTTTTTCGAAGGATTCGTATACAACATTTTTTCAAAGACCGTGCAACTCCCTCAGACACCATATCCATCATTAGTAAATCCTCGACATGGGTTCCTCCCCCTCAGACAGACCCCCTTATAGAATCTTTTGAGAAACTTGTTTTAAAGCAGGTCCATGCAATAAAGGTTGATACTCGTCTACCCTTTCATAATTTGACTCATGGAGAGAGAACCGCCATTAAATCTTTACAGTCTAACCCCAATATTAAACCTGCAGACAAGGGGGGTGCAGTTGTGGTTTTAGACAAAGATAAATATATTGAGGAGATCAATAGGCAATTACGGGACAAAGATTTCTATCTAAGATTAGATGATGATCCTACCAGTGCTCTTAAAAATAGCATTGATAGTTTGGTTATAACTGCTTATGAGACAGGCCACATAACCAAGAAAGAAAAGGACTTTCTTACAGTTAAAAATCCCGTTATGCCCACAATTTATGTAATACCTAAAATTCATAAATCCTTAGACAATCCACCCGGGAGACCAACTGTGTCGGCCACTGGCTCCTTGTTGGAACCAGTTTCTCAATTTCTTGATGTCATTCTTAGACCTTTTGTACTTCAGATGGGGTCCTACGTCCGGGATTCGGCCCATGTAATAGAGATCTTGTCAACATTTAAAGATCTACATGCTGAAACAATCATGGTCACTTTGGACGTCGAGTCTCTTTACACCAATGTACCACAGTTGGAGGCATTATGCATCATTAAACAGTGTTTTTTGGTCAGACAAACTCACCAGCGCATTTCTACTGCTTTTTTACTTGCCCTTGCGGAAATTGCTCTTTGTAAAAAAATGTTTTGTTTTAGAGACCTTTTTTTACCAACAGATCAAGGGAGTGGCGATGGGTTCCTCATTCGCACCAGATATTGCGAATCTTTACATGCATAGATTTGAGGAGAATTTTTTGAAAGACCATGACTTTAAGGATAATGTCCGTTTGTGGATACGGTATATAGATGATATACTGATTATATGGGATGGTTCAATGGAATCATTATCAGAGTTTAATGTATGGATCAATAGCTTGGACGTCAATTTACGTTTTCAAATGACCTATGACAAGATACAAATCCCTTACTTGGATCTGTTAATTTAAAAAGTAGGGTCAGAATTCAGTACAACTCTATATAGAAAACCAACCGACCGGAACACCTTGCTACATCATTCAAGTTTTCATAATCCCTCCTTCAAAAACAATTTACCTGTGGGCCAATTTCTCCGTGCTAGAAGGATTTGCACTTTGGATGAGGATTTTGAGATTCAAGCTACTATTCTTAAAAAAAGGTTTCATGCACGTCAATATCCATCCTGTGCTATTAATAAAGCGTATAATAGAGCGCGTGACTCTTCACGAGTTGATCTGTTGAAATCACTGGACAAGAAGAATGTTCACAATAAGATAGTTTGTCCATTGAATTATTCTTTGAAATCTCAGTATATTATGGACATTCTGAGGAAGGAATGGCACCTCATTCAGGCTGTCCCAGGATTTCAGGAACTAGGGCTCATGTTTGCACATAAGAGGAATGCCAATCTCCGTGACCTTTTGGTGCCGTCGGCTCTTACAGAAAAGAAACCTCTTTCTGTCCACAAGGGCCAATATCAATGTGGACGACGTTTGGTTTGTACACATGTATTGCCCGTCCGGAAGGTTTTTATACACCCCACAACTAATAAAAAGTTCTTTATTCATGATTTTTCAAATTGTGAAACCACTGTAGTAATTTATGTCATTATGTGCCCATGTAAGAAACTGTACATTGGTAAAACTATGCGTAGCATCCGTGTCAGGATAGTGGAGCACAAAAGTTGCATCAGGAGAAGGTTGGAGGATAAACCGTTGGTCCAACATTGGCTTGATAATGGTCATAAAATATCGGATTTACGGTTTTTTTGTAATTAAAAAGGTAATACCTAATTGGAGAGGTGGAGATTCTGATAAAACATTGTTACGTATGGAACAGAAATATATTTCTTTGATGGATACTATGTCCCCGAACGGTTTGAACTTAGAGAGGGACCTCTCTGTCTTTCTTTAAGGCCCTACTCCTTACATATGTGCTCTCTTTTTTGGTTTAACTCTGCTTGTTTTTAGGTGGTTACTTCCTCTCCATACTTTTATGCTTTTATTTATTTGGTTCCACAGTTTTGAGGGTTTTAACTCTGTTTTAGGTGGTTAATTCCTCTCAATAATCTTATGCTTTTATGTTTAGTTTTATTTATTTTATTTCGGTTTCATAGTCTTGAGGGTTTTAACTCTGTTTGTTTTGAGGTAGTTACTTCCTCTCTATAATCTTATGCCTTTATGTTTAGTTTTATTATTTATATATATTTTATCATAATTTATATGTATTATATAGGCTCGATTGCTTTCCACTATAAATTGACCAAGATTTTGAAGGTTCCACATCTTGAGGGTTTTAACTCTGCTTGTTTTTGGGTAGTTACTTCCTCTCTATAACTTTGAAGGTTTTTAGTACTAGCGTGGGGCATATTGTTTTTGACGCTGTCTTTTTTGTTTAGATTTGTTTTTTCGATTCGTTTCTTATTAGAGTGGTCAGGTTTTATCCATTTCACAATTTAGTTTTTGATTTATTGTTCTATATATTTTTATGGGTCCACGTTTTTCCAGGGTCTCTGGCTTATATGCGCATGCGTCAGCGTCTTTTTTAGCTTTCAGTTTCTTGGGAGTGCTACACGCCTTTGAAGCAGTGCCATCGGCGCCTTTATGTTTCAGGTACGATTTGTGTAAAAATCTTGTCTTTGAACATGATGAAAAGCTTATGGGAAAGTGATTAAATTAATCCTGTGCATATTTTTCCTATCCAGAGATTGTTTAGACGAACCAACCCCCTGAAGAAGAATCGAAACACGGGATAGGTACCGGCAAGGTGGCGTTGGGGCCGTTCATTTCTTCTTTAAGATAAGCACAATCTCTAATTACACAGGTACACTACCAAAATACTGCCTCCAGTTTTGCAACTGATTCCTATAGATTTTGGGGTGCTGAATCCAGGAAAAATAGCCAAAATGTTCCATCACGTCACGTTTTCTTGCAAAATTAGATTTCTTACCCATATAAGGAATGTTCACATAATTTCTTTTTAGCCGACTGCAGTTTATTTTCTTGGCCCAAAATAGAGGTTGTAATGGTTAACTAACTAGAAACACTCCCTCATGATATTTTAGAGTGTTTTGTATTCATTTTATACATTAACAGGACAATTGAGAGGCGGGGGGCTAAATCCAGTACTCGTGCTGGCGCATGTTCTTTCCTGTTCGCTTCGCCTCGTTCGCTCGCTCAAACACGGTGGTTGCGACATGAACGTTCCTGTCAAATTTCAGTTTCTTGCAAGTTCATTATTACCTTTTGTTTGCTCAGTCGTAATCCAGCTTTATCTGAAGTGGTTCACTACAGTTGTAGTTTGCAGTGCTGTGTATTTGTGATGGCTCACAGAGCCAGAGGTTGCGTCAACTCTCCGGACAGTTTTTGTTTTATTTGTGGGGAATATACCGTGAAAAAGCGGCAGAGGAACATTTCTGCATTTATTAATAAAGTATATTTCGCCTATTTCGGTTTGAAGTTAGGCGATCAAGACAAACCGTGGGCTCCTCACAAAGTGTGCAAGACATGTGAGGAAGATCTACGCTTATGGATGAAAGGTAAAAAACAAGCATTTCGTTTCGGAATACCTATGATGTGGCGTGAACAAAGAGACCACAGCAGTGACTGCTATTTTTGCTCTTGCATTGTGAAGGGATACAACTTAAAAAATAAGAACGTAATAAGTTACCCCAACCTTCCCTCAGCAATTAGGCCTATGCCTCATAGCAACGAAGTACCTGTGCCTGAACAACCAAAATCTTTGGATCATATTTGTGTGGACGGTTCTGATCATGATGAGACTCATCAGATGGCTTTTCCCGATGAGTCCAGTACTTCCGAGTTTGAAACTGAACCAGATCCGAAACCTGAACTTTTCTCTCAAGCTGAATTGAATGATTTAGTCCGGGATTTAGGACTCCCAAAAGATGCTGCCCAACTGCTAGGTTCTCAGCTTAAACAGAAAAATCTATTGTCACCAGGAACAACTTTTTATTGGTACCGCAACCGCGAGACACAATTTTTGAAGTATTTCAGCAAAGAGGAAGATTTGGTATTTTGCAACGATATATACGGAGTGATGGAAAAGTTTAAACTCAAGTATGATCCTGCTGAATGGCGGCTGTTCATTGATTCGTCAAAAGACAGCATAAAAGGTGTTCTTCTTCATAATGGCAACACATTCGCTTCAGTTCCTATTGCTCACTCTGTTATTCTCCAAGAAAAATACGAGAATTTGGCCCTGATTCTTCAGAAGATTCGTTATGATGAGCATAAGTGGATGATTTGTGGAGACTTTAAAATTCTATCCATGCTATTAGGGCAGCAATCCGGTTTCACCAAATATCCCTGCTTCCTTTGCTTGTGGGATAGCCGGGCCCGCGACCTACACTGGGGGAAAAAAGACTGGCCAATTCGGGAGTATTTGAGACCCGGTGAGAAAAATGTTCTTCATGAGAGCTTGGTACCTCGTGATAAAATTCTATTACCACCTCTCCACATTAAGTTGGGTCTCATTAAGCAATTCATCAAGTCCCTTCCAAAAGATGGTGAGTGCTTTCGGTACCTTTGCTCAAAGTTCCCCCGACTTTCTGAAGCAAAGCTAAAGGAAGGAGTGTTTGTTGGCCCTGATATAAGGAAACTCATTTCAGATGGAGCATTCGCTGAAACGATGTCTGAGAAGGAAAAAGAAGCCTGGGATTCCTTTAAGGATGTTGTTCTCAAATTCTTGGGGAACAGGCGGGATGAGAACTATAAGGATATTGTTGCCAGGATGCTCAATGCCTTCAAAGAACAAGGCTGTAACATGAGCCTGAAAGTCCATTTCTTGCACTCCCATGTGAACTACTTTCCCGAAAACTTGGGGGCGTACAGTGAAGAACAAGGTGAAAGGTTTCACCAGGACATCAAGGACGCAGAGAGAAGGTACCAAGGAAGATGGAACACCACTATGATGGCTGATTTCTGCTGGTTGCTGCTGCGGGAAACCCCAGATGAAAAATACGCCAAGCAGCGCACCAAGAGAAGCATTCGGGGGAAGAAGAAACGGGCCCACCAGGAGATTGATTGACCCAAGAATGACTTTAAAATCTAAACTGTGTTGACAAATATCGTGTTTTTACTAAACTTTGAAATAAAAATTTGCTAGTTATTACCACAGTGTCGGATCTCATTTATTAGAATTTTATTTTCACACCATCGGGTGTTTGTCTTCATGTATTGCAATGGTGCGGTTTGCATTTTCTATTCTTACATACATACCTGTACAACATTTTTTGCACATTTCTTTGCTTTGCTTTGTGTCTAACCTCGCTCTTATATGCTCAATGTTTGTGCACATGTATGTGGCTGTTTTAAGTGCAGACAATTTTGCTACCATCACAGTGTGTTTTGTTGACATTACTCTATTCTTATGTGCTGCCTTGTTACAATTTTCTTTATTCTTATTTGAATAACGACTAAACAATTAGTATAAAGAATTCATCCAAGAAACTTTTATCTCGATCGCACTCAATCTGAAACGTTCACCTCAAACTGCTAACCCAATGTAGCAAAAAATCTGTACGTGATGGAGCAAATTGGTTATCAGATTTGGATTCAGCGCACCAAAAAACGTAAAAATCAATCGAAACATTAGAGGCAGTTTAAAAAAAATTTTTTTTAGTGTACTTGTGTTATTTGAGACAATAATAAGGAAAGTCCTGAAAGAACCGTTAGTGAAAATGGTCGTTGATGCAACATAGGCATGTCTTCTGTGAAATTGTGTATTCAGAAGCATTGCCTTTATAGTCTGAGACCATGGGTTCTTACAAATGCTGAACACCGCTTAACTTAACAAAAAAAAATATTAAAGAAAGGCATATTAAAAACATTAAGGAAAGCACAGCATTAGAGAATTGGACTTCATTCCTTTTACTTACTGGAGGCAGACAATTAATAGCTTCTCTCAGTGTTGTACTAGTGGTTATACCTCCTAATGATATCATTGAAAAATGCTCATGTCTGACTCTACTTGCTGCCAAGGGAACGTAACCCACTCATTTAGACTGGTCTAGCAGGATGATAATGAAAGCCAACATACCATCTCTTCATGCTGGTATGAAATGACCTATCAGCCAAGTGACAACATCTTGCAAGGAAAGGAAGCAGCAACTTCCAAGCCAAAGACCAAACCAGTTGACATACTCCACTTAAACTAAATTACATACATTTTACAAACCTTATTTGGTTGAAGAATAAGAGACAATCCATTGTCCTTCAAGGAATAGCTTGCATATAAACTCAATCTAGAAACAGCTTAACACCACCTCCCTCCCTTCATCATGCATTTCACAGACTAGTATAAATTCCAGTCATACCTATAGGACAGTGCATTTCAACTGATATATCTTGGTAATGACAGGTAGGTGAGAGTATTATCCCATTTCTATTAGATAGCACCCTAGAAAACAGACCTCTGCTATAGCCTTTCCTCTCAGAACCAGCATGTAGACAACAGGAGGGGAGCCTAGAGCAGAGAGAGCAAAGTGGAGCCACTTCGCTTCCTAGCCTGCCCCTCTCCTCTTGTCCCTATTCTACTTCAATAAATAGAGGGTAGGCGACCTGCACGGAGCAGTGGGTACAACCCAAATAAAGGCACAGTGGAGGGAAGGGGTTGACTTGCCGGAGCAGCGGTACAACCATTCTAAGCCACCTTACTGGGCAGACTAGACAGACCTCTTTATCTGTTGTCATATATTATGTTACTATATTTTTTGAGTGAAGGAATGAGACTTGTGATAAGGAAGCTTATCATAGCTCAGGAAGGAGCTATAGTAAAGGTGAAGTGACTCTGAACAAGCAACCTGTCAGTTCTGGTAGAAATAAGAAAACAGAATTTTTCTATAAAAGACTACCAGTCCCAGAATGCACCAGCTTTCCAACAGCCATTAGAGGAGCTGAAGTGGAGAAACGTGTGTTCAATAAGGAGGGCTATGAGGTAATCCCCAAGCACTCATCTCAAAGGGCAGGGCCTGATTCAGCACAGTTGTGCTGTGCTAGGGTGGAGCACTCATCAAAGCAGAATAAAGGTAGAGTTTATTCTACAGAGAATTATCCTCATCCTCACTTTCATCTGGGAGATCCTCATCTTGGACATCTTCATCATCGGGAGGATCATCAGAAGCAGAAGCCAAACCGGACGGACAGAGAGGGCAAGAAACCCTTTGGAAGAAAGCAGAGAAAAGCCTTTGGGAGGTCTAAAGGAGTCCAGAGCAGTACGTATACTGGAAGGCATTCCAAGGGCCAGCATACACCATTGGACTGGGGAAAGCCAGAGGAATGGTGCTGCAGGGCTAGGAATCTCCAGACGGTACCTGTGAGGGAGACGGCTGCACGGGGAAGGGACCCTAAGACCCGTGCCAGAAGGTATGTGAAGAGAGATCCAGTGTCCAGGGATCTGGATTGGAAGGCTGGACATAAGAACTGGACTACATACTGGCCAGGCTATTTAGAGAGGAACTCTAACAGCAATGGAAGCTCAGGTATGAACACTGATCTATGCCCTAGCTATAACCTTGAAAGACAGCAGGGAAACAAGTATTCTCCTGAAAGTGCTCCATTGAGAAATTCCTCTGTGCCAATCCCTGATATTGAACCCATGATTGTTGAAGAAGGGGAAGGAGAAGTCTTAGATACAGGCTGTGAATATATGGATTGCTCTCTGTCTAAACTCCTTTGGTAATTTACTGTTACAAAGTACAACAACCATCACAAAGAAATACAAACTTGTTCTTTAATCTACTCAGAAAAGCTTCTGAATAGGATTTTGAGCCACGCAGTAGAAAGCAAGCCAGCTAAGGGGTTTCAGCTGGGTAACTGCTAGCAATTGAGCCTTACCTAATTGCTTGTGAGCTCTGAGGGAATCACTTCTGAGTCTGTGTGTGAAGATATAAGAAGTTAACCTGAAAAGAACAGTTTTTCCCTTCTTTGTGGGTTTTGCTTGTTGTTTGATACACTGCTAAGAAAATATTAGCTAAAGCCTACAGAAAAGACCAGTTTGTTACCAACCAGGTCTTTATTCTTTTGCTTTGATTGCCTGACAAGTTCAAATGTTGTTTTCCTGATTTTGTTTTTCCAAGTTTAACACTGCAAGCAAGTATCCTTATGTGCTACCAAGCATATCTGTGTTGGGAGAAATAACCCCATAAATAAATATCTTATTGGCTTTACACTCAAGCACAACTAATTATTGTGAGCAGCTGTGTCTGGTGTGAATGGACTGCATTTCCCACAATCCCTTGCAAATCATATTGATATATGCACTTGCCAAGACTGTGAACATTCTCACCCAGGCAGCCGTCTGACAGACTGGAGCAGACTCGGCATAGCAAAAAAACCCTACTCTTCCTGCTCCAACCCCTTTTCCGTTATGCAGATAGAAAAGACATTATTTTCAGTTTTTAGTGATTAGAATATGAAATGCAGAGGTCTAATAGCTGTTAGACTGTTAGAATATACTGGATGCTCTGGAACATTGCTAAACAACCTCTGACTAAACATATCTCCTGTACAGAATTTACATGCTGGGAATAGCTGGATTGTGTTTGTTGATTATTTTTTTCCAGTGTATAATTAATTCTCTAGCTCTGGAACATATTCACTAGCTCTGAGGGTTTTTTTTCAGGCTCAAGAATATTTTGTGATATCAAAACTTACAAGAACGTGCATTTAGGTATAGTTTGAATATAGGCTACTACAATTTCACTGGTAAACAAAATCCAAAAACTTTTCTGTCACAAAAATGAAAATGGCTGATTCTAGTACTGTTTTTGGTTATGAACTCGGATATGTACTTACAAATTCTCCATCACGTAATGTTTTTAAGTGACATGTAGTTTAAATTTAGACTATGTCGCTCATATTTACATTAGATGCATATAGAGTATATTGTAACGTAATTTCTCCTAAAAGGTAATTGTATATGATTTTCTGCTGTATTGCGCCTCAAGAACATCCCTCTTAAGGGTCCAACAATAGTCTGCAAGCATACTGGAGCTCCACTTGCCCTGGTACTTATTTTCCATTACCGAAATGTCCTGATGAAACCTTTCCCCATGTTCATCGCTGACTGCTCCTAGATTTCCAGGAAAAAAATCCAGGTGTGAATGCAAGACCTGCATTTTCAAAGACATGTTACATCCCAGTTTCTGGTAAGAGTTCAGTAGAGTATCCACTGATTCTGCGTAGTTGTCTGCCTTCTTATTTCCCAAGAAGTCGCGGCAAACAGTCTTAAAGGACTCCCATGCAGCTCTTTCAGTTTCATTCAACTGACCAAGTTTTCATCTTTCATCAGTTTTCTAATATCAGGTCCTACAAAGATCCCTTCTTTGATCTTCGCCTCACTGATTCATGGAAATGTCTTTCTTAAATATGCAAATCCAAGTCCACTTCTATCCATGACTTTTACAAAGTTCTTCATAAGACCCAACTTTATATGGCATGGAGGTAGATATACTTTATTTGGCTCCACAAGTGGGTCATGTGCAACATTTTTCTGGCCTGGGACTAGTGATGATCTCTTTGGCCACTGTTTCCGGATGTAATGATTTTTCCTGTCCCTCCTGTCCCACTCACACAGAAAGCAACAATACTTTGTCCAACCAAGCTGTTGTCCAAGCAAGAGGGCAATTACTTTTAGATCGCCACAAATATTCCACTTGTGTTCTTCATACTTGATATTTGTTAGCAGGAGATGCATTCTGCTGTAAGTTTCTTTCATATTGGCAGCATGATCTACTGGAACTGATGGTAAAATATTTCTGTTGTGGATAAGCACAGCTTTTAGGCTATATTTAGAAGAATCAATAAATAGTCGCCAATCCTCTGTTCTATAATCCGGACAAAGTGTTTCCATCAGGGATTTAACTTCACAACAAAAGGCAATTCCATCTTCAAAGGCAAAGTAAATGCACACTTTTGTTTCTTTCTGAAGAAGATTCCAGCCTTTCAATCGTGACCCTAACAGTTCTGCTTGTCGCTTTGAAAGATTCAAATCTGTGACAAGATCATTCAAATCGCCTTGGTCCAGTAAATGTGGTTCAGAAGAGGAACCGGATGCCTCAAAGCTTGGATCCTGCATTACAGCATCGCCATTATCGTCAACATCATCAGCATTCATTGGTTCTTCTTCTTCATCCTCATTCACTGTAAGATTTTCTGGAGGTTTTGGCACCGTCAATTCTTGACAGTGAGGCTCAGGCCTCATGGCAGATGGTAAATTTGGGTAATTTACAGTGTGTTTTGATTTTGAAGTAATGCCTGAAATGTTTGTAAGGCAAAAGCAGCAATCTGTCAAGTGATCTCTTGGTTCCCTCCAGATCATTGGAACAGCAAAATTCATGTGTCAAACACCCTTTATCCAACCTGTTAGGAGTCTGACACAGGTAATACAGCAGATGTGAGGCGCCCAATTTTTGTCCTGGTCACCGACTTGGCATCCAAAGTACAGCTTATAACATGTCTTAACAAGCTGAGTAAAACATCTTCTCTGCTTCTTAAAAGTAACCTCACCGCAAATGTAGCAAAATGAATCTGGACGATTAACACACTTTTGAGGCATTGTTAAACAACTACAAGCGATAACCATAATATTTATTAACCAACTGCTGTTTATGAAATAGATTAACGCAAACTCACATCCATTCAGATTCTGTTTTTTTCAAATACAAACCACAATCGCTGACGACGACAGAAAGCATACCAATACATGACTCAGCGTTTTCTGCTTATATCAGCCGGACCAGTAGGGCAAGGGGCCCGGTTAATTAATTATATTATAACTACATGACTCAGCATTTTTGGTTGTGGCTGACAACATACAATAATAATTATGATGGAATTTTTCATATTCAACCTTTGTTTACTGAAACAAAACCGTAATGGCTAATTTACAGCCATGTACACACTTTATTAGATGATATCGCCTGAAGTATGGGTGATAGAAAAATTCTGATACCATATTTGTAAACAATGGGAAAAATTACATATGAAACAGGTCAGAGCGAGTCTGTGACAAAAGAAGAAATTAGACCTTACCTGCTAATTGTCTTTCCTTGAGTTCTTTCCAGGCCAGTCCAGGAAACTGTAGGGTTGTCAACCTTCTCCAGCAGCTGAGGACTGTGTGAGAGGCTGGGTCTACTATTGTCAAAGCAGGCTATTCAAATATGAACTCTAACTTTCTCCAACTACCGTAAAAAAACAGCAAGCAACAGACAATGGAATATTCCACCTGTACGTACGTACCCTCTTGTTTTATCCACCTTTTTTTTTTAAATAAACTTCTAGCTTGGCCGGTACTGCCACACTCACCTCCCACCATCAGGGAGCCCCACAGTCAGCATCTCACCTAAAAACACCTTTAGACAGAAGACCATACAGACAAATTCTTAATCTTCACGTCCGCACACCATTCTTTTTGAAAACTTCCTGAAAACCGCTAACATTTGAGAAAAAACACTGCCCGGAAATCCGCAAATGACGTGGGTGGGCCCTGGACTGGCCCGGAGAGAACTCAAGGAAAGACAATTAGCAGGTAAGGTCTAATTTCTTCTTCCTCCTCGTCTCTCCGGGCCAATTCAGGAAAATGTAGGGAAGTACCAGAGCAGTATCTAATCTCAGGAGGGACCCGCTAGGCCCGCGACTATGGCTGCGGCCCCTACATTTGCATCTCCCCTTGCTTGCACATCCAACCTATAATGCTTTGCAAACGTGTGGAGAGACGACCACATAGCCGCTCGACATATATCCACAGGCGGAATCAAGGCCAACTCGGCCCAAGAAGAAGCCTGGCCCTGCGTAGAATGCGCTCGGAGTCCCTCAGGAGCCAACTTACCAGCCGCCTGATATGCCGCTCCTATCGAATGTTTTACCCATCGAGCAATGGAAGCTTTAGAAGCCGCCTGTACTTTACGCACTCCCCCAAAGAGAACGAACAATCTTTGTGTCTGCCTAACAGATGCCGTTTTCCTAAAGTACCGATGGAGCACTCTACCAAGATCCAACTTCCGCAAGGAACTATCCATTCTAGAGCCCTCCTGGCCCCTAAAGGTCGGAAGTGAAATTGACTGGTTCAAATGAAACCCAGACACTACCTTCTGTAGGAAAGACGGAACTGGCCGTAAAACCACCTTCTCCTCCGAAAACTCAATGTATGGCTCCTTACACGAAAGCGCCTGCAGATCCAAGATCCGCCTTGCCGAACACAAGTCTACTAAGAAAGCAGTCTTCCAGGAAAACTCTGAGTGGTACCACCTCTGCTGGCTCAAGGGGTGCCCTTGTCAACGCTTCCAAAACCAAATTCAAATCCCAAGCCAGCACCACTGCACGCACCGGCGGCCGTACATTCTTAACCGCTCTTAGGAACCGCAGAACATTTGGATGCAACGACAAGAGGCCCCCTTGCACCTTGCCTCGAAAACATGCCAACACCTCTAATTGAACTTTTAGAGTACTGAGGGCTAGACCCTTATCCAAACCTTCCTGTAGGAACGACAAAATATCTGACAGCGTTGCAGAAAACAGACGCACGCTACGCCCATCACACCACCTTTCAAATAAGCGCCACACACAGA
The DNA here is from genome assembly GCA_033557465.1 of Ichthyophis bannanicus. Taxonomy (NCBI): domain Eukaryota; kingdom Metazoa; phylum Chordata; class Amphibia; order Gymnophiona; family Ichthyophiidae; genus Ichthyophis; species Ichthyophis bannanicus. Next base: position 741,903,687 of record CM066031.1, on the reverse strand, counting down.
TAAGCTAAGGACGTAGACCTTCTCCTGGACTTCAACAACATCGTAACCACCGCCGCAGAATAGTCTCTACGCCACAGGCATTCCCTTTCAAGAGCCATGCCGTAAGCGAGAAGCGATCCACTTGTGGCAAGAGAACTGGACCCTGGCACAACAGGTTGCTCCGGACGAGCAACCTCCAAGGACGGTCCACCAGAAGCCATACTAGATCCGCATACCATGGACGCCTCGGCCAATCTGGAGCTATGAGAATCACATTGCCATCGTGACGCTCTATCCTCCGGATGATTCTCCCGATCATCGGCCACGGAGGAAACACATAGAGCAGCCTGCCTGTCGGCCAAAGCTGCACCAGACCATCGAGTCCTTCCGACATGTGCTCCCTGCATCTGCTGAAGAATCGTGGCGCTTTGGCATTGTGGAGAGTGGCCATTAGGTCCATGACTGGCTGTCAGGAAATGGAAAAAAGAGCCAAACGACAAAACCAGCAAAGAGCACAAGCACTGACAAGTCAAATGCAAGGCACTGATAAGGCAGGCAAAGAGAGAATTTGAGAAGCAGCTTGCTGCGGAAGCAAAAACACAAAATAAAGACTTTTTCAAGTACATTCGTAGCAAAAAACCTGTGAGAGAGTCAGTTGGTCCATTAGATGATAGAGGGTTAAAGGGGCACTAAGAGGCAACAAGGCGATAGTAAAGACTGAAGCAAAGAATTCATTCAGTCTCTCCGCTAAGAAAGATGTAGGGATGTTACCCATGACTGAAGTGGTATTTAAAGGTGCAGAAGAACTGAAGGAAATATTGATACATCAGGAAGATGTATTACAACCATTAGATAAACTGAAGAATAGCAAATCACCTGGGCTGGATGGTATACATCCGAGGGTGTTGAAAGAACTGAAATATGAGATTACAGACCTGCTAATAGTAATCTGTGAATTTTCATTAAAATCATCTGTAATACCTGAAGATTGGAGGGTCACCAATGTAACACCAATTTTTAAAAAGGGTTCCAGGGGTGATCCGGGAAACTACAGACCGGTGAGCCTGACATCAGTACCGGGAAAAATGGTAGAAACCATCATAAAGAATAAAATTACTCAGCATGTAGATAGTCATGGCCTAATGGGAGACAGCCAACATGGCTTTAGACAAGGAAGATCTTGTCTTAATAATCTGTTATGTTTTTTTGAAGGTGTGAATAAACAGGTGGACAAAGGTGAGTTGGTTGATATAGTGTATCTGGACTTTCAGGAAGCCTTTGACAAGGTCCCTCGTCAGAGACTTTTGGCAAAACTAAAGAGTCATGGCATAGGAGGCAGTGTACTATTGTGGATCAGGAACTGGTTAAAAGATAGAAAGCAGAGGGTAAGGCTAAATGGCCAATTTTCCCAATGGAGAAAGGTGAATAGTGGAGTACCCCAGGGATCTGTGCTGGGTCCGCTGCTTTTTGACATACTCATAAATGACCTGGAAAGTGGAATAACGAGTGAGGTTATCAAATTTGCAGATGACACAAAATTATTTAAAGTTGTTAAAACCCAAGAGGATTGTGGAAAAGTGCAAGAGGATCTTGATAAAATGGAAGACTGGGCATCAAAATGGCAGATGAAATTTAATGTGGACAAGTGCAAAGTTATGCACCTAGGGAAGAACAACCCAAACTATGGTTACACGATGCAAGGTTCCACATTAGGAACCACCACCCAGGAAAAAGATTTAGGCGTCATTGTGGATAACATGTTAAAACCCTCGGCCCAGTGTGCAGCGGCGGCCAAGAGAGCAAATAGAATGCTAGATATCATAAGGAAAGGAATAGAAAATAAAACAAAAGATATTATAATGCCTCTATATCGGTTCCATGGTGAGACCGCACCTTGAATATTGTGTGCAATTCTGGTCACCGTATCTTAAAAAGGATATAGCGTTATTAGAAAAGGTTCAGAGAAGAGCCACCAAAATGATAAAGGGGATGGAAGGATACTCCTATGAAGAAAGGCTAAAAAGGTTAGGGCTCTTTAACCTGGAAAAGAGACGGTTGAGGGGAGATATGATAGAACTCTATAAATTAATGAACGGAGTGGAACGGGTAAACGTAGATCAATTGTTTACGTTATCAGAATATAGAAAGACTAGGGGACATGCAATGAAGCTACAGGGTAAACTATTTAAGACTAATAAAAAGAAATACTTTTTCACTCGTGTAATCAAACTCTGGAATTTGTTACCGGAGGATGTAGTAAAGGCTGTTAATGTAGCTGGGTTTAAAAAAGGTTTGGACAAGTTCCTGGAGGAAAGGTCCATAAACCATTATTAAGAAGGGACCCAGGATATCAATGCTTGACCCAGTACAAGCATTGTGGTACCTGTGTCTTTTGGGGAAATTGCTAGGTACGTATGACCTAGATTGGCCACTGCTGGAAACAGGATACTGGGCTTGATGGACCTTGGTCTGACCCAGTATGGCATATCTTATGTTCTTACGTTTCCCATCGCTCTGTGATGTTGTGAAAGACTGCTGCATTCAATTCCCACTCTCCTGGATCTAAATCATGCCGACTGAGGTAGTCGGCTTGCACATTGTCTCGTCCAGCTACATGCGCTGCCGATAGCGCTAACAGGTGATTCTCTGCCCAGAGCATTAACATCTGACTCTCCTCCAACAAACCTGCACTGCCCGTACCTCCTTGTCGATTTATATATGACACCGTTACGGCGTTGTCGGAGAACACATGCACTGCCCTCCCTTCCACCAGCTTGCAGAACTCTTGTAGAGCCAAACGTACCGCTCTCATTTCCAAATAGTTGATTGACCAACCGCCCTCTTCCTCTGTCCAGCAGCTCTGTGCTACCTGCGCCATGCAATGCACTCCCCAGCTGCCCAGACTGGCATCCGTAGTCACCAGAATCCAATCCGGCTGCTCCAGAGGCATTCCCGCTCGAAGATGCGAGACCTCCAGCCACCACTGTAGGCTGTCTCTGACTGCCTCCGAAGTCACCAACTTCCGATTCAGCGGATGATGTTGCAGCGACCATCTGGAGAGCAACGTCTGCTGCAGAGGACGCATATGCACCCTGGCCCACAGCACCAAGTCCAACGCCACCGCCGCCATGGAACCCAGTAGCTGCAAGTAATGCCACGCCATCGGTGCCTTTATGCGTAAAAACGCTACCACCTGTTTCACCAGCTTCTGTACTCTGTCCTCTGACAAAAACACCACCCCTATCGCCGTGTCGAACACCGCTCCGAGATAGACTAGCCGCTGCACTGGAACCAGTTGACTTTTCGCCTGGTTGACCACCCAACCAAGCTGTTCCAGGAAGCCCACTACACGAGCCGTTGCGGCAAGCGATTCCGGAACCGAACCTGCCCGGATCAGCCAGTCGTCCAAGTAGGGATGCACGAGGATGCCTTCTTGGCGCAGCGCTGCTGCCACAACCACTATCACCTTCGTGAATGTGCGAGGCGCTGTCGCTAACCCGAACGGCAGCACTCGAAATTGAAAATGTCCCATAGGCACCGCAAATTGTAAAAACCTTTGATGCTCCGGTCTGATGGGAATATGCAGATAAGCTTCCGTCAGATCTATGGATGAGAGCATCTTGCCCGGCTTGACGGACCGAATTACCGATCGAAGCGTCTCCATGTGAAAATGGGGCACTCTCAAACAGCGGTTCACGTTTTTGAGATCCAGAATAGGCTGAAAGGACCCTTCCTTCTTGGGAACCACGAAATAAATCGAGTATCGACCTAATCCGTACTGGTCTTCCGGTACTGGAACCACCGCTTGAAGAGTCAGCAAACGTCTTAACGTATCGCCCACCGCGGTTTGCTTTGCCTGCGTTCCACATGGAGACACCACGAAGGCCTCCACTAATGGCCGAGCAAACTCCAGTGCATAACCGTCGCGGACAATCTCCAGTACCCACTGATCCGCCGTTATGGTGGCCCAGACTGAGTGGAAACTCTGCAAGCGTCCTCCCACTGGAATCTCCGCCTGGGCCAACCTCGTCTCATTGCGGTTTCTTTGCGGAGTTCTGGTTGGGACTGAAATAGCCCCTGCCGAACCCTCGAGCCCCCCGAAAGGGCTGCCCCCTGGACACAAAGCGACCGCTCTGATAAGGAGCAAACCTCGAACCTGCAAATTCTCTCTACCCTGCCCTTTCTTCGGACGGTCTTCTGGCAACCGACTCCCTTTGGAGTCCCCCAGATCCTTCACAATTTTCTCCAAAGCTTCCCCAAACAGCAGCTTGCCCTTATATGGGAGTTTACTAAAACACGCTTTTGAAGCCGCGTCCACCGCCCAACTTCTCACAAAGAGAAATCATCTTGCGGCTATCACCGATGCCATGGATTTCGCCGAGATCCGTACTAAATCATAAAAGGCATCCGCGAGGTACGCTGCCGCCGACTCAAGCTTTGCCCCCTCCGGGGAAGATCCGTCCTCCCTATCAGAATTAGAATCCCCCTGGAGCCAACGAATGGAGGCCCTGGACACATACGCTCCACAGATAGAGGCCTGGAGCGACAGAGCACTGGTATCAAACGCCTGCTTAAGAAGTGATTCCAACTTTCTATCTTGCAGATCCTTAAGCGCCGCTCCGCCCTCTACCGGTATCATCGTTTTCTTTATAACTGCGGACACTAAAGCATCCATCTTAGGCATGCAGAGCAACTCTCGTTCTTCCTGCGGTACGGGGTACAACCTACCAAAGGCCCGACCGCCCCTCAACGTAGCTTCAGGACACTCCCATTTGGACTCTACCATTTGCTTAATCACTGTATGGACGGGAAAACACCGCTGCTCTGCCTTAAATCCTTGAAGCAGCGGGTCCTCCAGTGGTTCTTCCTGCACTGCCGGTAGAGCAATATTTAACGCCGCTAGCGACTGACCAATGAGAGCCCCCAGCTTTTCCTTCCTAAAAACACTAAAGATATTGGAGTCCTCCCCTGGCGCAATCTCACCTTCCTCTAACTCCTCCATCCAATGCGCTTGTCCGGATTGTGAGAGAATTTCTCCCTCTTCCGCCAAGCGGGACTCCAAGACCTGCTGGCCGCAGCCTCCCCCACCAAGGCCCTTCCAGAGGAACCCTCCCCAGGATCTATGGGTGAACCATCCCCTTTCTGTACCCCAAACAGGTCAGGAGAAGAGCCCTTGGTATGCCCCTGCTCTAGCTTTATACAATAAGCCTTACGTAAAGATAGTATAAAATCTGGTGAAAAAATTGATTCCAGACCCCCCTGTACCCCCAGCAGAGGTCCCTGGGGTCCAGACACCACTGGAGTATGCTTCTTTGACTTTGCCCTTTTCTTTTCGGGCTTTTCTGGCAGTGCGGGAGAAACGGTTGCCCTTTCTAATATGGCTGCCGTTCCTGCCTTTTCTCCGGAAGTGAAATGGCTGCCCAGAGGCTCTAGCGCCTTTTTTCTGCCCTCCATGCTCCCCTCGAGCAACGAGCCACACTACCACCTGCCTAAAAAACACCGAATGGCACAGCCTCCCCAAAGACAGCCACCAACGACTTCTGACCGCGTGCACACTGCCTGCCCCTGCAGCCTGTGCCCCACACAGCCTCTGACAGACGCGGATCTCTTCCGTGGCCTACCCAAACGCGCACCCAATACCTGCAGTTTCGGATTCTCACTCCCCAAACTACTCTTCACGCTGCCAGCGGTAGAGTGAGATCGGGTCTTGCACAGAGAAGGGGCTGGACTCTGGGGCTCCCAGTTCCCACCTTCTGATCTCCTGGACCGGAGCCACACACCAAGACAGGCTCTGCCTCTGCTGCCCTTCAAGTCTGCGATACAGCTGCCGCGCTCCGATCCCTTCCTTTTTTTTTTTTTTTTTTTCAAGCTGTCAATTGCTGCATTTTAAAGCAATCAGACCCTGCTAGAGAGTCCCTTCAGTCACAACAGGAAGGTATTTATTTTAACTTTTGAACACCCTTTAATGTTTCCTCCTCGCCTCACCGGGAGCCTGTCAGGCTAGGTCCTATCCAGCTGCTGAGGACTGAAAGACTGAGCCTCTCACACAAGGGGGGGCTGGGTAGCTTGTCAGCAAGACTTTGATCTTTCAGTCCTCAGCTGCTGGAGAAGGTTGACAACCCTATAGTTTCCTGGACTGGCTCAGAGAGACAAGGAGGAATTGTGTTGACCAATTTTCCATGCAGAAAGTTCCATCAAATTGAACTAGCACTATAGATTCACCCACCAGAAATCTGGTAGCCACTGGTAGGAGAGCAGTGCTTCTTACCTGTATATGCCTTTTGCTTACTTCTGTAAGATATCCAAGTGTATGACTTCATATAGTCGCACACTGGATTGAAGCCACAGGAAAAGAAATGCTGCTCTCCTCCTGCTAGTGAGAGGTACTGAGAGCAAGGATCAAGCAAAGTCAGGTTTGGTGTGCCACAAAGATTGAACAAACAAAGTATGTCACAACAATAAAAGGTTCAGAAGCACTGCAGTAGAGGATGTTTACATTTATTGCACTATTTACTTTGCCATCCGTGCAATGGAACATGCCAATAAATATTACCAGTAAATATAATGAATCATAAAAACATATTTCGATTTAAAGTCTCTTTCAGCCTTTGCAGAAATATTTCAGTTTTAAAGGACTATACATTTGTTCAAATCCAAATTAATCTGTTTATGCAAATTCTGTCACATAGCATGAAACAAAATCGCCATGCCTATACTCAGAATTGTACATACTTAAAAACTTGACTGCATTCAAGAAAGCCAGTTAACAGAACCCTAATAGATAGGGTTCAACTTCATGTTTTAAGTTCAGGATAACCTTCATATAAACATTTTGGGATATGGAGTCTCCAAATTTTTCAGCAAACGAAGATTATAAAATCCCAAACATTTAAATGTCATTAAATGAAAGAGATCCAGACCATTTCTGTTGACTTGAAGTTAGTCTAGCAGGACTCGCCCTTATGCTCATTTCTACTCCAATTCATTAATTAAATCTAGTTTTAAAAAAAACCCTAGAAATACCATAAACATTAAAGGGTGTTTGTTGTGGGGGTTTTGGTGTGTGGGTTTTTTTGTTTTCTTTTTTTACATTTCTCACACTTAAGGAGAAATTAGACCTTACCTGCTAATTGTCTTTCCTTGAGTGTCTCCAGGCCAGTCCAGGTACGTATGGGTAGTCACCATCCTCCAGCAGCTGAGAACTGAGCATGACAGATTCTTTCCATGATCTAGTACAAGAACTCCATCTTCAGCTCCCCCCTATCAATCTCACTTTGACAAACAGTCCTCCGGACTTCAGAGCTTAAGTAGTCATCTCCCTATGAAATAGAATCCCCCTAACGAGAGGGACAACAGAAACTTAACGCTAAAAAAAAAAAAAATCCTTTTTTTTTTTTGTTTTTTTTTTAAAACTCATAGCTCCTATGACTATTGGCTGAGCAGGGGCACTTAGCCGGTAACCAAATACATCCTTGCCAAGATTAAACTGTCTCAATTGAGTATTGGTCCCTGTACTCCTATGGAGTACTCTTCCCTGCCAAGATCCCTATGTCCATCCGGAAGCGTGCCATTACTGTAGACCAACACCGAGAGAGCCCTGGATTGGCCTGGAGACACTTAAGGAAAGATAATTAACAGGTAAGATCTAATTTTTCCTTCCTAATCGTCTCTCCAGGTCAGTCCAGGTACGTTTGGGAAGTACCAAAACAGTGCTTACTTATGGGAGGGACCCGTGATTCTGGCTTGAAGCATTGCAGCCCCAAACTTCTGGTCTCCGGCCGCCTGCACATCCAACCAATAATGCCTCGTGAAAGTCTGGAGAGAGGACCACGTCGCCACCTTGCAAATCTCCACCGGCAGCACTAGAGAGCATTCTGCCCATGATGCAGCCCAAGCTCGTATCGAGTGCGCCTTGAGCCTCTGTGGCAGCAGCTTACCACGTGCTATGTAGGCCGCTCCTATGACCTGTTTCATCCAGTGGGCAAGGGAGGCTTTGGAGGCCACTCCCGCTTACGAGGGCTGCCAAACAGCACAAAAAGACAATCAGACTTTCGCAACAGATAATGTGTTAGCCGCTCTTCCTCTGAATTTCCCTGCACGGCAAATACTGGCAAGGAAACCACCTACTTCATGTGAAAATTTGAAACTACCTTCAGCAGAAAGGACAGTACTAGCCATAACACCAACTTCCCCTCAGAGAAAATAAAAAAAGGCTCCTGGCAAGCAAGTACCTAAAGCTCCGAGATGCAATGTGTCGAACAGATCACTACCAAGAAAACAGTCTTCAAGGTGACATCCTGCAACAACGCTTCAACCAGCTGTTCGAAGGGCCCCTCCATTTAACTACTACTACTATTACTACTACTGAGCATTTGTACAGCACTACGAGACATACGTAGCGCTGCACAGACATGTAAGAGACAGTCCCTGCTCATCAGAGTTTACAATCTAGTCAAGACAGACAACGCCAAATTTAGATACCACGGAGGTATCAATGGGAGTCTGGGCTGATGCACTTGCTTGACTGCTTTGAGAAACCACACATCATCAGGGTGCAAAGCCAAGGACTGCCCTTGCTCGTATCTCCGATAACATCTGCACCTTTAAGGAGTTAAGCACCGGCCGTTTATCCATCCCATCCTGTAAGACTAACAAGATATCCGGTAGCGAACAGGCCAAGGCCGAATGCCCTGAGACCCAGACCAGTCTTCAAAAGCCTGCCATACTCTAATGTAAGCCACCATGGTTGGCCTCTTCTGAACTTGCAACAACATTGCTATGACAGCGGGGATGTCACAACCTTGACTGCTCAAGAGCCAGGCCATAAGAGAAAATCGTTCCACCCGGGGCAACAGAACTGGTACCTGGTACAGAAGATTGACCCTTACTGGCAACCGAATAGACTTTGCTCAGATGAGTCAATCGTCCAAATACAGGTGAACCAATATGCCTTCTTTTCGCAATGCCACTGTGACCACCACCATGATTTTTGTGAACATCTGGGGAGCTGTAGCAAGGCCAAATGGCAGCACCATGAACTGAAAATGGCGCACAGGCACCACGAAGCAGAGGAGCCATTGATGTTCTGGTCTGACTGAAATATCGAGATACGCCTCCGTGAGGTCCAGAGCAGTCAAAAACTTCCTTGCCTTACTGCGAGGATGACCAACTATAGGATTTCCATTTGGAAATGCGGTACTCGCAGTCCGATTTACGTGCTTGAGGTCCAGGATGGGCCGAAACGACCCCTCTTTCTTGGGAACCATGAAACTTATGGAATACCGTCCCCCCCCCCAACCCCCCGCCGCATTTTCCTGTTGGCACCGGGGCTACTGCCCCCCAGTCGGATTAAATGCTTCAATGTATCCTGGACTGCCTGTGTCTTCTCTCGACCTCCGCATGGCGAATGGACAAAAGCCTCCGAAAGGGGACACACAAACTCCAACGCATACCCCTTCTGAATTATTTCCAACAACCACTGGTCGGAAATGATGTGGACCCAAGCAGGGTAAAACCGATGTAACCGTCCCCCTACTACCTCCACCTGTGCCCCTCCTGGCTTCATTGGGGCTTTTTGCTTGGGCCCAATGGGGCTTAATAACACCGGCATGCCCCTCTGAACCCCCGAAAAGGCTGCCCATGTGACGTATACGGTGTGAAAGGTGTCACACAAAGACCTCCGAAACTCCCTGGTCTGGTCTCGCTGGGGTGCTAACCCTTTCAGCCCCTTAGGCTTGTCCTCCGTCAAGTGACCTCCTTTGAAGTCTCCTAAATCTTTAACAATCTTCTCTAGTGCATCACCAAACAACAATTTTCCCTTGTAGGGCAGCTTGCTAAGCCAGGCCTTGGAAGAGGTGTCCACTGACCAGTTACGCAGGCACAGGAATCTGCAACCTGCTATAATAGAAGCCATCGTTTTAGAGGACAGCCGGATGAGGTCATAGAAGGCATCCACCAGATACGCCACCATCGATTCCAATCTAGAGCCCTCCGATGGCTCTTGACCCTCCAGTCCTAGATTGATGAACCCCTGGATCCATCTGATGGATGCCCAAGATACACAGGCCCCACAGATGGAGGCCTGCAGGATCATAGCTGTAGTGTCAAATGCCTGCTTTAGGAAAGTTTCCAACTTCTGGTCCTGAAGATCCTCGAGTGCTGCCCCCCCCCCCCTTCTACCAGAATAGTGGTTTTCTTGTTTACTGCTGAAACCAAAACATCCTCTTTAGGAATTTTCAAGAGATTGTTACAATGTATTCAGTTGAAATATACTGTCTGTTATGTTCCTTGTAAACCGTCTTGAATCGTAGAAAGTCGGTATATAAAACCTGTTAAATAAATAAATAAATAAATAAATAAAGAGATCCCAATCCTCCTATAGAATAGGGTAAAGCCACACCATCGAACAACTATCTCTTAAAGTTGCTTCTGGATATTCCCATTCTTAATCAATCATCTTGCGGATGATCCAGTGGATCTGGAAACAAGCCTGCGCCCCCCTAAACCCTTGCAACAAAGGGTCCTCCAAGGGTTCCTCTGCCAGTGTCGGAGAAGACATGTTCAAGGCCAATAGAGAGTGATTAATAAGAGCTGCCAGCTCCTCTCTCTGGAAAACTCTAAGGACATTAGGGTCCTCCCCAGTGGGAATCTCCCCATCCTCCAAGCTCTTGACTGGCTAGATCCCTCCAGAGGCCTCAGGGGCCCTATCCCAGTTCCTCAGAGGCCTGAGAGTATTGAGCCAACCAGTGATCCGGCTCACCATAACACTTTCTCCAAGGGTATCCTGTCAGCTGCGTCCTCGACTGCCTGGGTCCCCCGCTAAGGCAGAGCACCCCTGAGACGAGCCTGTCAAATTTACTGCCTGCTGCTTCTTTAGACAATAGGCTTTATGAAGAGAGAATAAAATCCGATGAAAAGACTGCCTCCAATGAGTCACTGAAAGGGACCATTGCAGACTGCAGTTCAGACTTGAACAAGGAAACCTCTGTCTTATGTTTGGTCTTGGCCTTCCATTTCCCACGTTTGGCCTTGCTTTCCTGTGCAGTCGGCTCGGAAATGGCTGCCATTCCCGCCAAAAACTCAGAGTCCCCTGACAATGCTGCCTCTGCAGTGTGATGCTCGCTGTCCATTTTGCCTCTCCTGCCACAGACAAAAATAGCAGAACCCCATAGGCGAAAGTCTACGGCTGCCCACACACACTAAACATGCCAGTGGCTCAGTCTATAGCTCCCGCAGGCCCCCTCCCCACCTCCCAGCACCCAGGCCAAGCCACCAAATGTGTGAGAGAGAGAGAGAAAAGCGAAGAGAATTGCGAAGCTGCACAGGAAAAAGGGGCCGCGAAGTTGTGCACCACCGGTCAAAACCGAAGACAGAAGTGTGGCACGTCAGATGTCCCCACTCCCCTGCTGAGATTCACCGCATGTCCCCGGCGGTACTGAAGGCCGTGCCTCCAGGTAGAAAAGCAGACTACACCCTCTGAAGGCTCCGGAGGCCGCAGGGACCTGTAGCTTACAGGTTTGTGGCCTCTGTCTGGGAAGGGAAAAGCGATCTGGGGCTCCCAGATATATCCCTGAAGCACAGGTACCTGGACAGCCACTGAGAGCTTGGAAATCAGGCAGGCTCTACCCCACCAAGACCCATCCCCAGCCAAGTGTCTGTTCTCTCTCTTGCTTCTCTTTTCTTTATCTCCCCCCCCCCCCCATCAATCCTAAGTTTTGATCTTTTTTTTAAACCTGTCACAAAGTCTACTCCGTAGGGACACCCTCCTCAGCTGCTGAGAACTGAAAGTAATAGGGGGATCTGAAGGTAGAGTTCTTGTACTGGATCATGGAAAGAATTTGTCATGCTCAGTTCTCAGCTGCTGGAAGGTGGTGACTACCCATACATACCTGGACTAGCCTGGAGAGACGATTAGGAAGCAGAGTTTGAATTGAGTGACAAGAGATTTACATCCCCGTTTCCTCGGCAAGCCAACTTTACCTTACTGATGTTTATGTCTAAAACACTTAGGTAGAGCATGCTAAATCCAATAATAATTATGAAGCAATCTTCATATCCGGCACCATTAAACAGGCAGCCCAAATCATTAAGCACCAAGCCAAAAAAAAATGCATTCTCAGATCAACAAGGCAAAAACATGATATGAAACTGTATTCCAAAACTGAAAGTGACCAGACAGCTCCCATAGCAGAACAAGGCACACAGACTTTAATTCATGTTATTTAAAAATAAAGCAAGATCTGAAAAATTAAAGCCTTTTAGGACAGCAATCAAGGAAAGAACCAGGAATGGCAAGCAGAAGACTTCAATTTCACCTACTGGATCAGTCAGTCAGTCAGCCAGGGAAATGATACAATGGTACCATGCAGTAGGCACACTGCAAGGGTGAACACTGAAGGATCTATTCTATCTCGAGTTAAGATTCCTTTCCAGACCTCAGTCAGCAAGCAAGCAATCTTTGTCCACCATGCTCAATATTCAAGGACAGGCTGGGAGGGGGAGGATAAAATGAGCAGTGTTGTGGGTTGCATAATACTGGCCGATCAGAATTTGGATTTTGATGATATCGAGAAGGGCTTGCTCCTCTTTAGACAATGATGCTGTCAACTCTGACAACTTCCACACAAAGAGTTTGAAATAAAAAGCAACCTCATCTTTCATATTCCCTTCTCTTTCTAATGCTGCATTTTTAATCAATGCAAGTAGTAGGGGGGGTTTTAGGAAAAAAAAACAGAGCAGTGACTTTGGTGCTACAGATAGTTTTTCTTGTAGCATTCAAATTATTCTGCTAATATAAGACAAATGCCTTTTTCAGAGAAAAAATTACTTCTGTTGAGCAAATATATCACAGAGAAAGCTGTATGGATCACTATAAACTAACCAAAACAGAAGGGATTAAGAAAGAATCTCCTCTTTTATAAAGAACACATAGATATATCTATCACAGAGAAGTCTGACAGCCAAGTACAGCATTCCCCATAAATTAAGGAGATTCAAACAAAGTTTACTGCTGCATTATAATCCCACATACGCCTAAGTGAATTTGTCTCCTACACATCAGCTGAATGCTTCAACATCACCTCTGTTCTTACTGCTATAACTCCTAATTCACATCTACACAGAAATCACTATCATGGGTGGAGTTATCATGTAATTAACACAACCCTGAATATGCCAGGGCAAAATGTATTTAGTTCACATGAATAAGAAAAACAAATGCACACTATAAAATTTGAAAGAGTTTAACTGAATGTACCCAGTATTCAGCTGCACAAATAATATAGAAAGTTCTAAGTACAGCAGCTCTGCTTTATATGTGAACATCTGAAGCTGCTATGCCATTTCCCACTTCTGAGATTGCCATGCCTACATTTCTATCTGGATGTTTATTCAAAAGCAGCCCACTGGTGGCTCACAGTACATGAAAGTGGATGCTGCGGCAAGATGCAGCATGGCTGGCAGGGACATGTTTTCCACATTATCAAATCAAACCATATTTTAAAAAATAATTGTGGAAACATTTCTGTTCCATATTCCTTTCACAACCTGCTGCTCACTATAAAACATATATTATGCAACACACAGGGAAACTACAGTACTCTAATATGCATAAATAGGAAAGTTGGCATTTTCAGCTCAAGGTGCCAATGCTTCAAGGTCAAATAATCTTGCCCTCCGTTCAAGTTTATTTTTTGCCGTCTTTTTGTCATGAATTAATCTCATTTTGTTATATCATAAATTGTACTCACTAGTGAAGATGACTAGACCTTTATTCAATTGCCTTGCAGTACTAAAATTGTTTTTTTAATAAATCAAGGGATACTCTCATCCTCCTACAGCTTAGTATTAGGGTTTGTTTTTTTTACAAAGTTCACTAAAAAACATATTTAAAAGTAACCAGTATACTACCAGTACAAATCATGTCACACTAGTTTTGGGTGATCATGCTAACATTGTTTTTATTTAATATTTTTAAATAAGCTAGTAAAAACAATGAAATCCTTATAGCCTTGCTTCAATCTTGTGCAGCCTCACATGAGCAAATAGAGCTGGAATTCTCTATCCCAAGCCATTAAAACAGAATTGTATTTCACTTTGAAAACCCATACCTGGTAACAGCTTAGTATAATGCTATTCTAGACACAATTCTTTGAGACTCTTAAGAGACTGTGGAAAATAAATCTTTAGTCTATCAGGCTCTTTTCTAAAACAGTACAAAAAGGGATCAATTTTAAGGTTCAAAGGACCATAATTAGAATGCAGCTCTGTTTAAGGCTCAACATAAGAAAAACCTGATTTAATTGAAAATGAGAAAATAGGTTCTAACAACAGAAAAATATCAATGGCAGAACTTTCCATTGCTAGACTTATGAAGTGTGAGCTGACTGCTTACAATTTTACCATGTTTAGAGGTGCTTTGAACAGCAATGACCCAGAAACATAACTGATAAGGAAGGAGCAGTCAAATACCACGTCAAGATCTTAAGGTGCATTATACACTGGGTGATCCAAACATGTAATTCAACCTGCAACAAAACTCTAGCTAATTGGAATGCAGAGTGCACAAAGCATGCATTCTTGGGAGACACGCAGTGTGATCCACTTAGTTTGAGAGCACGTACTAAATCAGGGAAATACTCCAAACAGTGCCTTAACTAATGATGCACACCCCGGTGTGTTCACAGCAAAAACCAACAAAGTTTGGATCCAAACGAACATGAAGCAAATGCACATAGCATGCACATGGGCCATTCGCGAACACATCCCAACTAGGCAAACATGTTGCAATGCAACATGCAATACAACCTAGCCCGCACCTAGTGTATAAGTGGCTTTAGGATGAGCTAAATCAAATGTTCTACAGCAGGGATCTCCATAAATATCCCCAAAACTCTATATATTAGAGAGCATTTCAGCAAGACAACTAAATCATTACACAGTACTTTCTATTATGACACCAGTATTTTCAAAATTTGACAGCTTATAAATATGGATATCCAAAGTCACTGACACAACTTTACCATGTTACTAAGGATGGCTGTTGCTTAAACACCTTTCTTCTAAACACACCTTGGAGCACTAAGCAGGTTTACATGAATGCACCAATTACAGCAGAAGGCTCCATGAGCAAATCTACCTGTCCCTAACACAAATTAGATGCCCAAGAGAGCAAGCATAAAATGGACCCATCATCAGCATATCAAGGGAACTATCATTGCTAATAATATAAATAAATAAAAAATAGCACAAACCTTTATTTCACTTTTGCTCCCTTCACTGTGAAGTTCTAGTGGACTTCTCTCAAATATTATCCACTTAAGCCTGCAAATGATTGGCCTATGGGCATTTCATCTTTCATTTATAATACTCATTCCATCACCACACTCACTCTCTGCACAAACTGGAGGAAGAGAAAACCTCAACACTTAAAAAATGTGAAAAATTACAGCAACCCATGAACACATGCAGTCATTCCTCAAAACCAACATTACATTAAAACGTTGCAACAATCCCTGCCTGAAATTTGATTGCAATGAAACTGTCAACTATCATCATATTCGTTGAATACACAATAATTATAACAAAAAAGGGGAAAATACTTTAACTAAAGCAACAAAACTCATTTTTCAATGAACCTTAACTTAGATTCTAAGTCATCTGGGGAGAAGAAAATACGTACTACACCTGAATTTAATACACCTCGAACTGATACTTAAAGGCTGTCATCTAAATCCAAAATCCATTCATAAAATCCCCTTAAACGTACACAAGCAAAAAGTATGACCAATATAACCAAAAACAAACTCAACAGTAAGAATATTCTTTGCGGTTTGCATCCTGACACATTCTCGTAATTGTCGGCCACATCAAGATACGTTTCTTACTTGGATGGCAGGTTAATATCTTATTTTGGTCAACAAGATTAACAAAACCATCTTTCTTTATTCTATTATTCTAGCTTTGTCCCTGGCATTTCCAAACCCTGCAAATCCCCTCCCCCCCAGCCCAAAAAAAAATATTCCTCCCCCACCGCCAAATGTACTACTTCGCACTCGACTACATGGTAATTTACATTATTTTCTCTCACAAATAACAGTGAAGTACGGCGCATGGTTGATTAACACTACAAAATAATGGAAATTAGCAACCAACATTAATCGAAAGTACTTCCTACAAAATAAAGAATGCTAAACAAAAGAATATGCACTGAGACATCCTGCCAAATAAAGAAGGCATATCATCACTCACCGTCCCCAACAGCCATTTGTATAATCTGGAAAAATTGAACAGACTAAGTGGCCCGGCTGCAGAGTGACTCTAGATACCTGCGCCACGCACAATCCAGTGCACCACTTACACAGAAAGAGCAGTGACTGACCTAGTCACATCTGCAGCTCTGCACTGCAATAGCCAAGAGCTGCTACCCCATTTCAGAGTAAAAGTCCCAGCATTTGCAGGCAAGAAGAAAAAGCATCGTTTACTCCTAATAGACTGCTACCATTCTGCAGTGTACAACCCCAGCCAAAGGCACATTGGTGGAGTCCGTTTTACGCAGATCTCTGAATTGGTGAGCAGCTCTTTATTTAAAATAAAGCCTTTAGCCGCCAATATAGGCTGTCTCACCCGGGGACTTTTAAGATAATAACCAAAACAAACGGCATGTGTTCCCTAATCACTTTCTGCTTCCATTTCCTACACAGATTTCCAGCGATCGGCGCCCAGCACAAAATCCGGCGGATTATTACCGAGCTGCATCACTCTAATGAAGGATCCTCCGTGTCGGTGTGGTTGATGCAAGGATGTTTATCAAAGAAAGGGCGCTGACAGCAATGTATCCGTTCCCTGCTGAGCCCGGCACCATTTAGAAAAGCTTTGTAGCTGCTGCTGTAAACAAATTCCGTGGAGAGCGGAGACAGCCACGCAAAGTCCCGCGACGCGCAGCTGCGCTCTGAGTTCTGCAAAGGATCCTTTTGTCAAAGCCTGGCAGCAGAGCAAAGCAGAGCTGGGAGGAGGACTGCTCCAGACCAGCACAACCAATGCAAAACCTGCCCGCCCACACAAGGGTCGAAAACAAAAGCGCCTGTTTGTGTTTCGCTGCAGAAAGGATGTGCAATCTTATGCTGCTTCTGTAACTTGGATTCCCACTGAGATCAGGCCTTTCTGCTCCCTCCTGGTTTTTAACTACTAGCGTATTCTGTGCTTTACAGTCCCTACCGCTTCCATACAAAAACAGGAATCGAATATCCTAGTGTACTTGGAGCTGCAGAAAAACAGGCCTGAGAGAAACTTTCCTGGGCAGAGAAACAAAAGTGATAGCAAAGACCAGTCTGCCTATCAATACCATTTACTAAACTCTACAATTCCTCTTCCTCAGAGATGCTCTGTGCTTTCCCATTAGGGTTGCCAACTGGCTCCAGATGCGCCCGACACACTTGATCCAGTCCTAGGTTTACCCCACTGCATGCAGGGACATGTAGTTCTGATTTTTCCATTGCATTCCATAAGAAAAGCAAGACTACATGTCCTTGCATGCAATGGGGTAAACCCAGGACTGGATCAAGCCTGTCGGGCGCATCTGGAGCCAGTTGGCAACCCTATTTCCCATGCTTTCTAGAATTCAGACAGTCCTGTCTCCACCACCTCCAATGGGAAAATTCCACGCATCCACTATCCTTCCATAAAAGCAAAAAAATAGTTTCTTAAATGACTCCTGAATCTATCCCTTTTCACCTTCATTCTATGCCCCTGGTGCCAGAGCTTCCTTTCACTTGAAAGCAGGGCTGGCCTGTTCAAATGGCAGGCTAGACAGCAGCCTAGATAGGACAACAGGTTCCCGTGGGTAGCACAGCCACTCCTCCCGCCCCAGGCACCTTACGTTGCCTGTGTGAGCACACACTTACAGCCTGCCGCTTCTGCCCCTTTAACACAACCTCAAAACCTTCCTTTTCTCCGAATACTACCACTACCCTCTTAAACCCCAGTACCCCTCCCTACCCCTAATTAACCCCCATTAAACCAGCAAAATCCCCCTCTCCCCGCCCATCCCCTAACTACTTACCCCTTTTCCAACCCCTCTAATTAATGTAAATAGTTCTGTTTAAATGTTCAACCATTGTTAAAATTGTTATTGTTCTATGTAAAACAGCTGTAACCACACTGTTATTTTGTTTATTGTAAACCGTTTTGAATTGGAGAAAAACGGTATATAAAAAATGTTAAATAAATAAATAAGGGGGCAGGAGCAGCAGGCCATGCAGGTACACACATACAAGAGCCCTTTAAGATGCAGCGCTGAAGCAGAGGCAAAAAGCCATTACTCCCCCTCCCCCACAAAAATAGAGGGATTGCCATGCCGCCCCCTCTCCCAGGTGAGATTTTGGCAGGGGGAGGGGCATCTTAGTATGATGGGACTCCTAGGGTGGCAAAAACTCTTGGGCCAAAGAGGAACTAAAACCAAGGGACACCCCCACAAGAAAAGCAAGCAAAAAGAAGAGCAGGGGAACTAAAATGATTTTTTTCTCTATTTTAGTACCCCTGCTCCTTTTCTGCCTGATTGAAAAAGGCCTGTCTCCTGTGCATTTATGCTGAACACATATCAGTCATACTAATACATTTTCATCACCTATCATGTGTCAACTGTGTTTGACTATTCTTCTATACACTCTTCAACTCAGAACATTTTATAATTAACAAACTGAATTGAATTTTTACGTTGAACTATGAACAGAATGTTATAACAGGAAGTAACTTACATTGAACTATGTACCTAATGTTATACAGAGGTGAAGTCTGTAATATTAGCCCAAAAATATTATTCTGTCCATGGTATTTACACAGGTGGGTTTGTACAAATGTCTTAGGTAAGGGAGTTAGGGTCTTAAATGTGGTTTTCTTTATCGCTGTTGTTAAATCGAAAAAGTGAATTTTGGATATTCCATCCGCTTATCTGAGTTTTATCTCCATAATACTCTATGGACAGGTAAGTTTTTAATTCTTTGCAGAATGTTGCGAGTTCAGTGGTGGTTCGTGTCTTATCAGGTAGATTATTCTAAAGTCCGGGAGCATGTAAACAGAATGCTCTAGCACATGACTGCTCTTTCTTTTTTCAATTAGTATAGTTATCTTTTGAGTGTTTTTTTCTTTTAGCTCTATTGTTTTGTGTTATCTGTACAGTAATAGTGACTTTTTGCAGTTCGCAGATAGGATGTGGGTGATTTTGAATGTGATAAGCACGACTTTATAGTGGATTCTACTCTTTATGGGGAGCTAGTGTACATGTTTTAATATTTAATATTGGTGTGATACGTTCCGATCCTGATTTTCCTAGGATAATTCATGCTGCCATTTGTAATGTATGTAGTAAGTGTTTTGGTATTCCATGAAAGATGGTGTTACCATAGTAGAAATGCGGGAAGATTTATCGCCTGGAATGCTGCACAGAAGTCATATGGTTCTAGTAGTGGATGAAGGTGGTGGAGAGTTCTTATTTTATTGTAGACTGTTTTGAGAGTTTTGTTGATGTGAGTGTTTAGGTCTAGTCGTTGAATGAGCGTTATACCAAGGTAATGCACTTCTTGTTTTACTTCTAGGATGGCATCATTAAATTTAAGGTAGTTGGTGGGGTGAATGTTTGATTTCTAGTAATATATAGAGAACCTCTGTATTTTTGTAATTTATTGCTAGACATTGGTCTGATGGTCAGTGAACCACTGTCTTGAAGCAGTTTATTACTTTTATGTATTGTGGTTTTTCCATGTCAAATTGCGCATAAAGCATATCATCATCGGCAATGTGGTAGTTCACTTTATGAGATTGTATGATTGCACACAATGGTTGTATATATGAATTGAAAAGGAGTGCAGATAGCACTGATCCTTGAGGAACTCCTTTCTGTTGGGGGTATGGTGCAGATTTGTTTGGTCCCATTTTTACTTACTGTGTGTTATCAGTTAGAGATGATTGAAACCATTTGAGTGTGTTGTTCTGGATTCCAATTGTTTGTAGGCATAACAAGTGTGTTGTGGCAGATCGAATCAAATGCAGCCATTATGTCAAAGAATATTAGTACAAATCCTTATTTAGGTTTTTGGATACCTTTTCTTACTTTGTCCATGAATGTTAGTAATGTTTCGACTCCATAGTTTGGTCTGAATCCATGCTGTTGTGGGTCAAGCAGTGCATGTGTGTCGATGTACTCTTGTAATTGCTGCTGTATAAATCGAAATTACACTTACCTGGTAATTGTAGTTCCTTGAGTGATGACAGTTTAGTCCTCTACTCCTGGGTAGTGCACCTCCTCCTGCAGCTTGGAGACTGGACCAATCAGAATCTTCATCTCACCGGATATAGCATGCTGGAACTCCCATCAGCCCCCAGTGACCTATTGACAAAGCAGACTCAACAGAACAACAAATACGTAACCAACTTCTTGTGCAATTCATCCGTTTATTTATACTTCAATTCATGGAATCAGTATTACTATAATTATGATATTAGTTATTTATTTTAGTGGATCATTTAAACCAGCACCCCCATCTAACTAACAATCACTTATATACCGCACTGTCCCATGGATCAACAAACATGTTAAGGGACCGAGCAAAAGGTTTTTTTTTTGTGTTTTTTTTTGTTGACAGTGAACCTCAGGAAAAACGACCTGTGCAAGAAAGGAACATGCTGCTAAACCGACTACCAAGAGCACCTTCATAAAGGCGTCCCCCCCTGCCGAATCCGAAAATACGGACATAGGCGAAAGGGTGCAAGCCAACAGGAAAGGTATCGGAGCTTACTGAGGAAAACTCCCCGCCATTTCGCCACGCATTGCCGAACCCGTGCTGAGCTGACCTGAAATGTAGGGTGGGAAGGAGGACTAAACTGTCGTCACTCAAGGAACTACAATTACCAGGTAAGTGTAATTTCGATTTCCTTATCGTTCCTCCAGTTTAGTCCTCTACTCCTGGGATGTATCAGAGCAGTACTAACGGGAGGGATTCTACCAGCCGGCACACAACACTGGCGACCGAACACAGACACCCCTCGCCCCGAACTCCTCCAGACAAGAGTATTTACTGAAAATATGCAGAGACGCACAAGACGCCGCCGTTCCAAACTACAGTGGGGAAACAGGGTTGAGCACCCCTCAGAACGCTGCTTGCGTCCCCGTACAGTAAGCTCTCGATGTCGCCAGAAAGCGGACGCTCCTGCCCCGGGAAGCTGAAACTGTCTCCCCCAGCGACTTGGAAACGGACATGTTCAGCGCATACGACTTGATGTGCTAAAAGAATCTAACACAATCGACGAACAACGCAACCCCCTATTGTTTGTCCAGACGAATTCAGCGCCCACCTGAAGCCAGTCCGCCGGTCGCTTGCAAAACTGTAAGCAACCCCATATGCCATGTATGAAAGGGAAGAACACCTCTGGCCAGCACAAGGGGCCCGGGCGAAGCACTCCCTGTCCAGAGACAAAAAAGAAACTTGAACAGAGGGCACCACCAGCGCCTTCCCGATGTCCCGTAATACCAAGTGGAAAACCCACGAGGGAACAAAATTTGTCACGCTGGACGCAGACCAGAACTGCTTAGAGAAAACACAGCACCTCACTGCACCGCTCGACCCGATCCCCCTAGCTAAGGATGCATTTCCAGTCAGGGATTGAGCACTGGGTCTCCTGCGTCCTCTAAGAGCCGTGAGCGAAAGGACCCTCGAAGGGAGCGTAAGAAACAACATTGTTGGACAAGTTCCTGGAGAAAAAGTCCATAACCTGTCATGAGAGAGAAGCGGACAAATCCAATCTATATAGAGTCGGAATTGCTAATTATTATTTTTTTTTTTTTTTTTAACGTGGTATACCCACTTTCATCAAAACACCCCCAAAAGAACGTGACAACCGAAGACCTGCAACGGAACCCGTAAAGGACGCGGACACTGGCATCCACCGCTGGACCCAAAACACGCCGCGAGTAGTCTATACGACATTTCGAAAACCAGCTAAGTTCTTGAGGTCAGGATTGGCTACCATAGTAAACAGGACACCGGAGAACAAAGCGCGCGGCTTGCCCCAACCCGGCATTTCTCATATCCTTATGAATGGAACCTCCACAAGGTCACCGGCTGAGAAGCAACCGGCTGAGCCTGACCCTATGATCGGCTCCCACGGAGTCGTGCGGCCCCAGCGGATGAAGCAAGTCGCCAGGGAACCAAGGGTTGAAATTGCAATCGAGACCCACAACCGAAGGCCAAAAACTGGGGTGACTGGCCCCCCCCCCGGTGGTCTTTCTGGCTTTCGGAAGGCGACCTAACCGTCTATTTCGGGTACAGAAATACAAATTGTGAGCCTCTACAGGAAGCAGGGAACGAGAAATGCCGCAATCGACGGTATGCCCCCGGGACCTGTAGACGAACAGCATACTCAAAGAAATAACTTACTGATTAAGAAGATGCGACCGCAGCGATCACTGGCAAAGGAGAGACAGCAGAGCTTGGGTTGGTCCTAGCCTTCCTTTCCCGCTCCCCCAGTCCATCTGCCAGCAGTGAGAAAAAGCCGAGAATAGCTTACCCAGTGGCCCGGAGACCATGGCCCTCAGAGAGAAAGAGGGGCGCACTGAAAAGCTAGCTGAGGAGAACTGGTGTAGCTAGACTGTGGGGGTGGATTATGTTATTTACGTGCAGCAAGTGTTAGGAAATACAGCTTTCTCATTCTGCAGTGGCAATTGATTCAGCAATGAAGAAGCCGAGAAACTGCAGACAAGTTCCCATCATACCACCTGGGAAAGACTCCACCTTCAGACCACGGAAGCACAAAAGCATGTGAGAGTGCATTGTGTCCTGCCAGTAGCTGATCGAATGGAAAGGAATCAGGGCGTGCAGGACATGTTCCAGAGAACGCAAGGTGCCTCATCCAGGCTGCCTCTACAGGCACAGTCGAAACCAGCAGCCATCTAGGGTGATGCCGATAAGCGTGGAAGCCATCTTGGAAGCTCAGCATATGATGTATGCCTGCTAGAATCTGAGCTGCTGATATTGCTGCTAGAGAACTAGCCCGGCTGCGGGCTTCTGGCCCCCAGTAAGGCATTCGCTGAACACTAGCAGATACTCTCCGTACTGGAGAACCTCTGATAAATGGAATGGGAGCATAGATAGCTTCAAAGGCCAGAGTTCCATTTTGCAACCCTCTCCGCTGAGCAGTCTATTCCATATGGAAAATGAAACAACATATAGCCAAAATTAAGAGATGACAAATCTACCGTAAAATCCTATAAGTCGGGCAAAGCCAAACTAAACGGGAAAAATGTCCAATAAGAAACCACACAACTATAAAAACCCCTCTCATGATATAATGCTTATGGCAGAGCAGGCCACATCTGTGGACTGGTCATGGCGCTCACCCAAGCACCTGTTACAACCGTCCAAGAGAGTAATCATCATAATCCTTTTTGACTTGAACATGTGTACAGCGGAACATAGCGCTAAATCCCAGCAGCTAAGCGAAAATATTATCCTGCCATAGAAACCGACTGCAACGCATGATAGGATCTTCTATGGATATCGGAAGGAGATTCTGGGAAATCAACATAGCTATGCCCTCGGTGGACAGAGACCAAAACACAGACAGCCCATGGCCGACATGTCAACAGCCAGCAGTATCCTATATCTGTCTGTAAATCCTAAGGCATGCTGAACCGGCCCCTGAAAAACCACCGCAAGAAACAAGCCACATGCACTGAGCCTTGCTCCCCAAAACCGCCCCAGGCCGCCAAGCGGACTCTCCAGGAACCATCTGCCCCATAAATATTGAAGGAACTGAGACGAAGCTGGGCGAATGAGGAGCTGACTGACCTCCCAGCCCCTTCGAGCCGGAAGAGTAGTGCCTGGCATTTTTATATCGTTATCTTTATTGGCACATTTGACATACCGCCCATCACCGGAGTATGAAAGCGGTGTACAACAGATAATCTGGTCGGCGGGCAAGTAGAGAAGGAAAAGGAAAGTGACAGAAAAGAAAGGGAAGCGACACAGGGGGGAGGAATGGGGGAGGAGGGGAGAGGTTACAATGGATGAGGAGTGGCAGAGGGCCTAGCGAACATATTATGGCTGGAGGGAGCGGACAGGTCGAAGGCCTGGCCGAAGAGACATGTCTTGAGAAACTGGAAAAGTCCACAAGGAGGCATGAACCCTAAACTTCGCTGGCGCACCGCCATGAACAGGCACGGCGCAGGGGCCAAGCTAAATAACACAGCTTATGCGAGGGTACTCAGCAATTCACTATCAGAGAAATCACGCCACAGCGACTGAGCCTTTAAAGGCAGAGCATCGCTTCTCTTAAAATACTGGGGTGAAGGCGCTCCTCTGTATGGCACTCGCCAACCGTCCTGCTAAGTGAGGAGGGAAAGGACCAAACATGGTAACATGATATGTGAGAGCCAAATATGACCAGCCCCACCAAACCAGGTTAAAGCAATTGAAACCAAAGTGATTGAGAGGGAGCATGAGCAACCAATGGAGAACTAACTGTACCCCTGCGGAGAGTCCAGCAGCCTTCCAAATACCGTTCTGTACTGTAGGGCAAGTAAGGCCACTACAACAGCCCAAGTTGGGACTACTGTGGAGAAATCTATAAGGCAGAGCATAGCACACACATAATACCACTGCCCTGCACGAAGCGCTGGCTCCTTCAAGAAGCTCTAAGAGCCCATTAAAAATACATAAAAATACATAAAGCCCAAACTGCCTAACCACTCCTTAAGCGACTCCCCACCGCAACCGGTGGAGAGAAATGGAGGGAAAGTGAAAGCAGGCCGCAGTTTCAGGATCCCCAAAACGAGACCTCTCAATTCGGATCAGCATCAATGCAGCCAGCGCAACAATCCCCACTCCTGCACTGCTCCCCATCGGCCTTAAAGTCTCTGCAGTCCTCCTGACTAACTTTGCGACAGGCTTAAAGAGCACTGAGAGTTGACGCTGCTCTGGAGAGGTAAGTCACCGCACGACCCACTTCCTGCCCAGAACGCCCGTTAATTAATGAACGCTGCGCCCGAGATATCGATCCAAGAAAAGTAAAAGAAAAGAAAGGTAAAATAAACTTCCCCAAAACAGAACCCCTTGGCGTCTGAGAGAGCAGAACCCAGAACGGGAGGAGTACACCCCGTAGTGTGAGCTTGCCGCCGAGACACCATCCCGCGCGGGCGAGACCGTATGCTTAAAATGGCCGCGGTCTCCACACAGCGTGCTGTTGTAATATTTGGCGCGCTGGTCAGCAAAGCCGGTCCCGGAAAGAAGTCGCACCTTTGCGGCTATTCCTCGGGGAGCCTCGGGCAGCCCTCGACCAAGGAGACAGCATTCCGAAGCGCTACACTTCGAGTGCCATCACTCCTGGCTCTGACAACAAAAGTTATCAGCTCTGCGCCGCCAAATAAGCTGCCTCCTGCAGCTGTGCAGCAATCGGGCAGCCCGTGGGTCCAATGGGTAGCTCTACCCCGTCCTGTCTAGGGGTTAGAGATCCCGGACCAGGAAAGATAGAGGGGCTTTTAGGGTGGCCAGGCAGAAAGGAAGGACCTTTAAAAAGATTCCTCACTGCACCCCTTTTCATTTTATGTTATCGTGTTATTATTATTATTTTCTTACAGAAACCGAACCCAACGAAAACTACAAAGAAACGAACTGAGCCCCAATAACAAAAACCAAAGAAGAAAAAACTCTGAATGAAATTAGCTAACTAGCCTGCTTCTAAAACGTTCCTCAGTGAGCCCAGCACCTAGGCTCACTACGTCCTCCTGCTGCATGGAGACTGGACACACTGGGGGCTGATGGGAGTTCCAGCATGCTATATCCGGTGAGATGAAGATTCTGATTGGTCCAGTCTCCAAGCTGCAGGAGGAGGTGTACTACACCCAGGAGTAGAGGACTAAACTGGAGGAACGATAAGGAACCTTTTCTTATTATTTTTGCTATGAAGTGTAGGCTGGATATGGATCTGTAAGAGGCGGGTTCCTTTTTTCCAGTGCGGGGTTCTTTACTACTGGGCATACGGAAGCCATCTTTAGACTTGCCAGCATATATCCCTGAGTGAGAGATAGTTGTGTTATCTTTGTTAGTGTTAATAACAGATCACACTATTTTTATCCAGCTCACCGGACAAGGGTTGAGGGGTTGTGTTAAGTCTCATTATGTAAAGAGCTGTAGAGTGACAAGAAAAAGGACATTTAATATGAATCAGTTATTTACTCCTTTAAAAAATAAAGACTGGGGGACATGCAATGAAGCTACAATACGCCACAAAACTAATCAGTGAAAATATTTATTCATTCAATGCATAATCAAACTCTGGAATTTGTTACTTGAGAAAGTAGTAAAACCAGTCAGTGTAGCTGCGTTTAAAAGAGGTTTGGAAAAGTTCCTGGAGGAAAAGTCCACAAACCATTATTAAAGTGTACTGGGGAAATCTACTGCTTACCCCTGGGATAAAAGGCTAAAGAGGTTAGGGCTCTTTAACCTGGAAAAGAGACGGCTGAGGGGAGATATGATAGAAGTCTATAAATTAATGAACAGAGTGGAACGGGTAAACGTAGATCGATTGTTTACGTTATCAGAATATAGAAAGACTAGGGGACATGCAATGAAGCTACAGGGTAAACTATTTAAGACTAATAAAAGAAAATATTTTTTCACTCAACGTGTAATCAAACTCTGGAACTTGTTACCGGAGGATGTAGTAAAGGCTGTTAGTGTAGCTGGGTTTAAAAAAAGGTTTGGACAAGTTCCTGGAGGAAAGGTCCATAAACCATTATTAAGAAGGGACCCAGGATATCAATGCTTGACCCAGTACAAGCATTGCGGAACCTGTGTCTTCTGGGGAAACTGCTAGGTACATATGACCTAGATTGGCCACTGTTGGAAACAGGATACTGGGCTTGATGGACCTTGGTCTGACCCAGTATGGCATATCTTATGTTATGTTCTTATAAGCAGCATGGAATATGTCTACCTATGGGGAACCTGACAGGTACTTGTGACCTGGAATGGCCACTGTTGGAAACAGGATAATGGGCTTGATGGACATTTGGTCTGACCCAGTATGCCGTATCTTATGTTCCTAAGGTATAAATACATGGGAATCCGGCTTTTTTCAATGGAAAGGAGACTGGAACTAAAGATCATAGGATTAGAGTGAAAGGCGGCAGGGCTCAGGAGTAACTTAAGAAAGTATTTTGTTAAACAAAATGGGAGTGGGTACTGTAATAGCTTCCTAGTGTAAGAGGTAGATAAAGTGTGTATCAGAATTTAAAAAATAAAAAAAAAGAGATAAACACAGAGAAAATGTGTTGTTGATACCAAGATGCTGATTTGGAGGAGCAGACTGAATAACCCCTAATTGCAGAGCTCGACAATTGTAGATACCAGATGGTCTGGCAACTAGAAATTTCTCTTTGGTGCTAGGGATTTTTATGCCTTAAAAAAAGTTTTTTGTTGCAACACTACTGGCAGAGTAGAAACTTCTTCCTCCCTGCACATGCAGCTCTATGTGAATCTGAGCAGAGCGATGCAGGAACTCTCACTACAGTCTCAAAAGATTTTAACTGTAAACCAACATGAAAATTCCTACACTGTGTGGTTCAAGCTTCTACAGAGCTTCACTTGCAGGGAGGAGGTCAACAGTGGCATGGTAAGGGGCAGGTCCCGCCCATCCACTAGGCAGCCATCTAGGGTGGCTGGCCCAGGTGGGCAACAGTGGCACACATGGGCAGACACACCGCCCCCCCCCCCCCACTAGCTGCCGCCGATTCCATTGGGGAGAGGGCAAGGCAGGCAGCAGCAGTATTTTTCAAAAGCGGCAGGAAAAAAGTCATCACTTTTGGAAATACTGCCGCTGCCCATCTCCCCCTCCCGAGATGGAATTTGTGGCAGCTGGAAAGTGGGCGGTGGCAGCAGCAGGGGGGGGGGGGGCGTGCAGCGAGGCCGGGGTTTCTGCCTAGGATTGCAGAAACCCTTGGGCCAGCCCTGATAAGGGGATGCAGGGCCAGCCCAACCACCACACAAATTATACTGTCACCTAGGGCCTTCAAAGCTAAACAATAGATGAGGACAGTCGGGGAAGAATAATGCTTAAGGTCTGCCTAGGGTGCCAACATTTTGATCCAACTCCGGGCCATCCCTTTGGGAATGGGGGTGGAAATACTGGAGTAGTGGGGAAGAGAAGGGAAGGAAGGGAGACAATTGGGCTTTGGACAGGAGGAAATGGAGAGAAGGTCTAGGATGGTGGGGGAAGGGAAGAAAGGGATAGCATAGTTACTTACCTATAACAGATGATCAGTGCATGATCCTCCAGTGATAGTCCTGCTTGTGTATAAGCAAAAGAAATGCAATCTACTAGCCATCCAAGTAGAGTACATTTCATCACCGATAGGTCCAGGTGACTAGGATCAAAGGAAATGAATAATTGAGAGGCTTTTCTGTGATCTTTAGTTCTATCCAAGTAGTAGGCCAGCGCTCACTTGCAGTCCAAAGTATGTAGCGCTGCTTCAGCCTGAGACACATGTGGTCTAGGGAAGAGAATTGGGAGCATTACCAACTGGTTTAGATTGGAGGAGGAAACCACCTTCAGGAGGAAATGTGGATGGGTACACAGGACCACCTTGTCATGGTGGAATCAAGAATATGGGGATCACCCCTAGAGCTTGCGGTGAGCTGAAGTGAGGGCAATAAGGAAGATGACTTTTCAAGATAGAAACTTCAGTGAAGTGGTGGCTAAAGGTTCGAAAGGTGGCTTTAGAGGTTGCACCAGAACCACATTCAGATCCCAGGCCACTGGAGGCGGCTTAATGGGTGGCTTGGACAACAAAAGACCCCGCATGAAGCGTGCTACTAAGGGGTGTGAAGAGATAGGCTGTCCATCGACTGATCTATGAGAGGGCGCAATGGCACTAAGGTGAACTCTCACTGAGTTAGTTTTAAGACCTGTCAAGGATAAGTGGAGGAGATATTGTAGAAACTGCTCCACCGAGCAAGAAAAGGGGTCAAGGTCCTTTGGGAGCACCAAAGGGCAAAGCTATGCCATTTAAAGGCATACAATCGCCTGGTGGAATCCTTACAAGATGGGAGGACATCCTTGACCACCTGTGATAGGTCAAGGTCGGTAAGCACTAGCCTTGCAGCCACGCTATCATGAGTAGGGAGTGAAGATTGGGATAGAGGAGCGTCCCATGGTCCTGAGAGAGGAACCCAGCGAGTTTGTGGAAGGCAAAAAAACACAGTTGACAGGGTCAAAGGGGAGCTATGAGAATCATTGAGCCCCTGTCAGCTTGTAGTTTGAACAGCGTCTTGGGTATCAAGGGGATGGGAGAGAATGTGTAGAGCAGTCCCTGTCCCCAATGGAGAAGGAAGGCATCCAGGGCCTGTCAGTTCAGCGATGCAACACTGGAGCAGAAGAGTGGAAGCTACGTGTTTTGTGGAGTGGCAAAAAGATCTATGAGTGGAATTCCCCATGTTTGGAAGATCCGAGCAGCCATCTCCTGATGCAAGGTCCATTCGTGTGGATGAAGGATACAGCTTAGCCTGTCTGCTAGGACATAGAGTTCACCAGAGAGATACACCACTTTGAGTGGATACGGTGAGAGATGGCAAAGGACCATAGGTAAATTGCTTCTTCGCAGAGGGGACAGGACGCCATTCCACCCTGTTTATTTATGTAGAACATGGCAACCTGGTTGTCCGTTCTGACTAGAACAGGTTGCCCCGATAGTTGGGGTTGAAAAACCCGAAGACCATTTATCAATGCCCGAAGTTCTAGCAGGTTGATCTGCTGGGCAGATTCCTGTTGTGTCGGTAGTCCCTATGTGGTCAGGTCGTTTAGATGCGCCCCTCAACCCAGCTTGGAAGCATCCGTTGTCAGGGTGCATCAAGGTGGAGGCATTTGAAAAGGTGACCTGATGAATAGGTTTTGTGGGAGACACCTCCACTGAAGAAATTTGATCAGTTGAGGGGTGATATGGATCTTGTCTCTGAGTCGACGCCTCACTTGTGTCCACTGGGAAAACAGAGTCCACTGCACTTGACGGATGTGTAATCGAGCATAGGGGACGACATGGACCGTGAGGACATGTGTCCTAATAGTTGTAGCATCTCTCGAGCTGTTACTCAGCTTTGCTGTTATACCCCTTTTGCCAACCCGATTAGGTAGGCACAGTGATCCTGTGGGAGCAAAGCTCGGGCTTGTCAAGTATCTAAGAGCACTCCGGATGAATATCATTGGGTTGGAGCGAGGTAGGACTTTGGACAGTTTATGACGAACCTCTGGTGTTGAAGCACTGTGATACTGTGATGAAAGGAGAGTTTTACCTCTTGGGGGGGGGGTGTCTCCCTGGATCAGCCAATCGTCTAAGTAAGGATAGACGAATACCCCCAAGGTGCATAGATAGGCAGTGACAACTGCCATGCATTTTACTTACTTACTTACATTCTCTTATATACCGCGCTATTCTGCATCAGTGCAGTTTACATTGAACAAACTGAAATTACATTGAACAGGGCATTATAACTTGGAGATAACTATTTTACAGGGAACATGGGCAATGGAGGGTTAAGTGGCTTGCCCAAGACCACAAGGAGCACCTGTGGGACTAGAAACCCCAGTCCTTCCGGCCAAAGGTTGCTGTCCTCTAGTGGGATTTGAACCCCCGACCTTCCGGCCTGAAGTACCTTGCCGCAACCACTAGGCCACTCCTCCACTCCATTTTGTGAAGACTCTTGGGGCAGAGGCTAGATCAAAGGGGAGAACCCGGTATTGATAATGGTTTCCTTGAAACATGAAACACAGATACTGTCTGTGCAAGAGATGTATCAGTAAATGCGTGTATGCCTCGTTTAGGTCTAGAGGACAAAGCCAATCATGTTTCCAGAATTATGATAGAAAAGTTCCTAGAGAAATAATTTTGAATTTTTCTTGGACCATGAACTTGTTTAGGTCTCTGAAATCCAATATGGGCCTGAAGCCTCCTGTTTTTATTGGAATGAGAAAGTATGGAGAGTAGGCCCAACTTTTCTTGAGAAGGAGGAACTCTTTCTATTGCAGCCTGGGACAAAAGGGTGGTCACCTCTTCTTTTAAGAGAGTGCTTCGAAGGGGTTGTATGGGATAATCCCCTGTGAAGCAGGTGGGGGTAAGGTTTCAAAGTGAAGCTGATAACCACTATGGGTAATCTGGAGCATTCACTGCTCTGATGTTACAAGATGCCACCTGTGGGCATAGTGACAAAGTCTTCCTGCTATGTGGAGGGGCTGGGGCCCCTCCAAGGGCAGATTGGCAATGCTCTCTAGGAAGGAGTCAAAAACCAGGTGCAGGCTGTGCCTATGCAGCTGGTTAAGGCTTAGCAGCCTTGGGTTTCTTGGGTTGGTGAGGATCCTGCTGCCTCTGCCAAGGATGCTGAGGTTGATAGACAGCAGAAGGTGGGTAAGAAGGATAATATTTCTTCTTTTTAGAATATTAAACCAAAGAACCGCACTGGGAGCAGAATATCACAAAAATATTAATACACTCCCACAATCATTCAATATCTCAAATTATTAACATTAATACCTCAACAGGAATAAAACTGCCCAAAAAGGATCCCACTCGATAAATCCAGTCTTAAAAAAAAAAAAAAATCAGCCAGTCATACAAATCTCATTTTACCAAACAGGGGAGAAAAAGCCTCAGGATATTATCACATCCCTCTATGCCGCAAATCACAGCTGTAGTGAAGTAGACCTCTCAGTATAACTGGCTTAAAAAACTGCACCTTTTTTATTCAAATTGACTTTAAAAAGTACTTTTTCAATCTCCAATATTTCTTTAATCAATTTTTATTAATGCAATTTCTATCTCTGCACAGTTGAACAGTCACTGGTACCCTCTATACCCACCATCTTTAAGAGGTAAAACCAGATCAAGTATGATGAACACCCAGGGAATGCACAGGAAAGCAGTTACACATACCAGGTAGACCTATATTATCTAGCAATGAATCAATGTTGGTCATTTTTTTGGATGTTTTTTTGAGAGAGGAGGTTCCTAAAATGTCATCATTTGTCAAAGATACCATGCATTTTTTGAATATTCTACAGTGTGTTTCTCCAGTGTCTGAAGTTCAATGGCTTGTAACGTTAGATGTTGCCTCTTTATACACTTATACTGCAATCAGTTTCGAAATCACGGCCAGCCCCTCATAAGGTGCCTATTAGCTTTTTGCATGAATTAGCTGAAATAGTTTTGACAAATAATTTTGTCGTCTATAAGGAAGTTTTTTTATCAACAAATTTCAGGCACAGCAATGGGAGCGACATTCGCTTCATCGCTAGCTAACCTTTATATATGTGTGCATTTGAAGAGCGATGGATTTACTACTTTGTCTATGCCTGCTATATCGTTGAATGGCACAGATGTATTGATGACGTTTTCCTGTTATGGAGTAGCATTAGAGATCAACTTCAAATCTTTTTTCATTATTTAAATATGTGTAATGCTGCCATAAGGTTTGAAATGCAATGTCATAAGTCTATAATTCACTTCCGGGATGTTACTGTAGTTAAGAATTATGATTCTTTTGGCACTACTATGTATACCAAACAAACTGATCACAATACCTTGTTGCAATATCAGTTTTCATCCTTATTTGAAAAATAGTCTACCATTTTCTCAATTATTGCGCTGTCGTCATATCTGTTCTACTAACTCTGAATTTTATAATCAAGCATTTGGATTAATAATTTTAAGGATTGTGGCTACCAAGCTTCAGTACTTCGAAAAACCTATAAGCATGCTTTTTCAAATCACAGAGAGTGGTTGCTTGCGCCTTCTGCAGTAACTTCACCTGTAAAGCACAGTTACTTACCTGTAACAGGTGATCTCTGGGAACAGCAGGAATAAGTCTTCACATATGGGTACGTCGGTACCGACGGAGCCTGCGCGGGAACGCTTCCCAAAAAGGAAAGCTTTTGGAAGCATCCCACAGCGCCTGCGCGCTGCCTTCCCGCCTTTCCTAACCGCCTCTCCTCAGTTCGAGTTTTAAAGCTGAGACAAAATAGAGAGAGAGGAAAGGAAAGACAGAGAGATACAACTCCTAGGGGAGGTGGGAGGGTTGTGAAGACTTATTCCTGCTGTTCCCAGAGATCACCTGTTACAGGTAAGTAACTGTGCTATCTCCAGGAACAAGCAGGAATGAGTCTTCACATATGGGGACTCCCTAGCTAAGATGCCTGGGAGAACCCCAAGGATATGAGACCCTGGAAAGGGTTCTACCTCCTCCTATGGATCTCAGGCATCTATCCAGGGATGGAGGGTAGGAGTTGATTAAGAATGGAACAGGTGTTTGAGAACAGCCTGACCAAACAAGGCATCCCGGCAGGAGTCCTTGTCCAAGCAGTAATGGGCTGTGAAGGTATGAACCGAGGCCCAGGTGGCTGCTCGACAGATCTGGTCGATGGACACAGAATTTAGATGAGCCATAGAGGCGGCCATGGCCCTCACATTATGAGCTGTGACATGGCTCTCCAGAGAAAGGTTCTTACTCTGGTAGGCAAAAGAAATACACTGAGCTATCCAATTGGACAGTGTCCTCTTAGAGACTGGAAGTCCCAAATGAGAGGGATCAAAAGCAACAAAGAGCTGGGAAGACTTTCTATGTTGCTGTGTTCTTTGTAAGTAAAAGGCAAGAGCTCTTTTACAATCCAGAGTATGAAGATTCTTCTCTGCACTTGATGCATGAGGAGCTGGAAAAAAGACAGGTAACTATACCTCTTGATTAAGATGAAAAGGTGAGACCACTTTAGGCATAAAGTGTGGATTGGTCCTAAGAACTACCTTATCATGATGGAACCTTGTATAAGGTGGATTAGCCACTAAGGCCTGCAGCTCACTGATGCGGCGAGCTGAGGTGACTGCAATGAGGAAAATAACCTTCCAGGAAATAAATTTCAAGGTGGTGGCGGCTAAGGGTTCAAAAGGAGGCTTCATAAGCTGACCAAGAACCAGATTTAAATCCCATGCCACCGGAGGAGGCCTAATGGGAGGTCTAGTTAAAGTTAGGCCTCTCATGAATCTTGCAATAAGAGGATGAGAGGAAACAGGTTGTCCATTGATAGGCTTAAGGGATGCTGCAATAGCACTCAAATGGACCCTTACTGAATTCGTCTTAAGGCCTGCATCGGAAAGATGCAGGAGGTATTCCAATAGAGAATTCAAAGGTAGTGCTAGAGGGTCGAGACTCCTTTCAGCACACCAAATGGAAAATCTTTTCCATTTAAAAGCATAGGAACGCCTAGTGGAAGGTTTTCTGGAAGCATGGAGGATATCCTTCACTTGTTGAGAAAGATTCCAGCTTTGAAGGTCTAGGCCTTCAGTAACCAAGCTCTGAGGTGAAGGGACTTGGGGTTTGGGTGCCACAAAGTCCCCTCCTCCTGGGACAGAAGGTCTGGAGCAGCTCCCAAGTCCAGAGAGGGGGCTTGGGAGAGATGCAGAAGTAGAGGGTACCACACTTGGCGTGGCCAGCGTGGAGCTATGAGGATCATAGATCCTTGATCCCTCTGGAGTTTGAACAGAGTCTTGGGAATCAAGGGAATGGGTGGAAAGGCATACATGAAACCCTGACCCCAGTGAAGGAGGAAGGCATCCTTGGCCTGAACTCCCTGACACGGAATTCTGGAACAGAACCGGGGAAGTTTGGCATTCCACGGACTTGCAAAGAGGTCTATGTCCGGGGTTCCCCATTCTTGGAAGATTCTGAGTACCTGATCCATGTGCAGGGACCATTCGTGTGGGAGCAGAACTCGACTGAGTCTGTCTGCCCAAGAGTTTTGGATTCCTGGGAGGTATACTGCCAGGAGATGGATTTGATGCTCTCTGGCGAAGGCCCACAATCTTAAAGCTTCGTTGCAAAGAGACAGAGAGCCAGTTCCTCCTTGCTTGTTTATGTAAAACATGGCTACTTGATTGTCCGTATGAATGAGGACTGTCGTGTAGCTGAGCAGGGTATGAAAGACCTTGACAGCTAGAAAGACTGCTCGAAGCTCCAAGAGATTGATATGAAGAAAGGTTTCCTGTTGGGGACCAAGTGCCTTGAGTGGCGAGGTCTTGTAGATGAGCTCCCCAACCTGTTTGGGAGGCATCTGTTGTGAGAGTTGCTTGGGGCAACAACTGTTGGAAGGGGGACCCCAGCAACAGATTCTGAGTGGACATCCACCACTGGAGAGACCAAAAGGGACGTTTGGAGGTTGCTATTTGGTCTGAGAGAGCTCCTGACGCTTGAGTCCACTGGGTGGACAAAGTCCATTGGGCTGCTCTCATATGTAGGCGAGCATAGGGTACCACATGCACTGTGGAAGCCATGTGGCCTAGCAGTTGTAGCATCTCCCGGGCAGTTAAGTGGCTCTTTGACTGAACCTGAGAGGCTAACTGCACTAGGCGTAGGCAACGGGCCTGAGGAAGATAGGCCCTTGCAGTGGTAGTATCTAGCCAGGCCCCTATGAACTCTAGGGACTGAGTAGGGGTGAGCTGGGACTTTGGTAGGTTTACCACAAGTCCCAGATACTGTAGAATGCGCCTTGTGCAGTCCAGGGAAGTCTGGGCCCCTGACTGAGATGGAGCTCGGATGAGCCAGTCGTCCAGGTATGGGAATACAAATATTCCCAGAGTGCGTAGAAATGCAGCTACTGTTGCCATGCATTTGGTGAACACTCTTGGGGCAGAGGCCAGACCAAACGGAAGCACCCTGTATTGATAATGTTTTCCTTGGAAAAGAAAACGGAGGAATCTTCTGTGAGATGGATGGATGAGGACAGGTGTGTACGCATCCTTGAGATCTAGAGAACAAAGCCAATCCTGACTTTGAAGGTATGGAAGGAGAGTGCCCAGAGAAATCATCTTGAACTTCTCCTTGCATAGAAAGTTGTTCAATTCCCTGAGATCTAATATGGGTCTGTATCCCCCTGTCTTCTTTGGAATGAGAAAATAGGGGGAGTAAAACCCTGACCCTTGTTGAAGAAGGGGAACTTCTTCTATTGCCCCTTGGGCAAGAAGGGTAGCCACCTCTTGACCTAGAAGGTCGAGAAGAGATGTGGGAGAATTGAAATGTCTCACCATGGTGTGGGGAGGAAGGTCTGAGAAATGAAGTTTGTAGCCCTCTCTTATGATGGAGAGGGTCCACTGCTCTGATGTAATCTGCTCCCATCTGGGAGCAAAATGAGCTAACCTTCCTGGAATGGTGAGAGGTTCTGTCTGTTTTAAAGCCAGAAAGGCTAAGTTCTCTAGCATCAAGTCAAAAACCCTGAGGAGGTTGGGTCTGCTGAGTTGCAGCAGCCCCTGTAGTCTTAGGCCTGGCCTGTTTAGGTTGCTGACGCTTAGTAGCAAAGTGACCTGTAGAGGATTGTTGGCCAGAAGTAGAAGGGAATCTGCCCTTTTTGAAAAAAGACTTCTTGAAGGGTTTTTTCTTGGCAGGAATGGAGGTTGACTTTGAAAGTCTATCCAGAGCAGAATTTTCTGCATCCATTTGAGTGGCTTTTA
The DNA here is from genome assembly GCA_033557465.1 of Ichthyophis bannanicus. Taxonomy (NCBI): domain Eukaryota; kingdom Metazoa; phylum Chordata; class Amphibia; order Gymnophiona; family Ichthyophiidae; genus Ichthyophis; species Ichthyophis bannanicus. The sequence continues at coordinate 741,867,182 of CM066031.1, read as the reverse complement.
TTTGCCATTCTTTGCCAAACAGGTTTTCACCTGTACAGGGAAGATTTCCTAATCCATCTTGGACCCAGGGTTCTAAATCAGAAGCTTGGAGCCAAGCAATTTTGTGAGCAGCTATGGCAATGCCAGAAGCTCTGCTGGCACCTTCAAAGGAATCAAAGGCTGCCCTGTTGGAAAACTTTGAAATGTCTTGAGTATGCTTAAGCCAAATGAGGAATTCATCCCTTTTATCTTCTGGCAGAAAAGGGAGGAAAGTGTGCAGTTTATCTGCAACCTCCTTTAGAAACATACCCATGTAAAGACTATAGGAGTTGATTCTGGCAACAAGCATACTGGCTTGGAAGATTTTTCTACCAAAAGCATCCAAGGTCCTGCATTCTCTTCCTGGAGGAGTAGAAGAGTGTCTCTTTGTACACTTTATCCTCTTCATAGCTGACTGCACCACAATGGAATGGTGAGGAAGCTGTGTTTTATGAAAACCAGGACAGGGAGGGACATGATACATAGTGTCCAATCTGCGAGAATGAGGAGAGATAGTGAGAGGAGTCTCCCATAAATCAATCATGTGTTCATAAAGAATCTCATGAATTGGTAAGGTGACTGCATCTTTAGGAGCCTTAGAATAACCCAAAATATCTAATTTTTTTGCTCTAGGCTCTGATTCAGAGGATACTGAAATAGAAAGACCTTTAGCTACTTCTCTTATGAAGTCTTGAAAGGACAAGTCCTCTGGAGGAGACATTCTTCTTTTTGGAGAAGAAGGCTCTTCAGGAAGGGTTATAGATACTTCAGCAGACTCCTCTGATGTATCAGAATCACCAGAGGAATCAAAGTACCGTCTGTCAGGGTGCTCTTCTAACGCTCGGTACGCGTATCGAGCAGCATCGACATCGGGCGTCATCGGAACCGGATCGGTACCGATGAGCAGCCCTGGACAAGGAACTGCTGCAGTCGGTATCCTGGTCGATGCCGATGCAGTCGGTACCGGTATCGGCGCTGGTGCCGGTACCCGAATCGATACCGACAACGGAGTTTGTTGTGGTATCAACGGCGTCGCAGCTTGGATGAAGGCATTGATAGCCTGCTGCATGGACAGAAAATTCTGATCCATCGACGCCATGAATGCCTGGAACTCGGTACCGGAAGGTTGTGCCGGTACCCCAGAGCATTCTAACAGGTGATCGGTCGAGGCCATGCCACCTATGTCAACCTGTAACCCCATAGGTGGAGCTTTGGAAGCCGGAGCTTCCCGCCGGGGTTGTTTTGCCGGTGCAGGATCCTCGAGGGCAAGCCCGAAGGCATCTAGATGCTTAGAGGGAGATCTACCCTTCGAGGACCGGCTGGATTTATGTTTGGTTACCTGAGATCCATTGGGGGAAGAAGCAGCCCTGGAAGACGTCGATGCCACCGAAGCTGCATCAGCGGGAAACAGCACATGGAGCTTAGCTGCTCGGTTCTGTAAACCCCGTTTAGACATCAGAGAGCAGGACGGACAATCTGAAATGGAGTGTTCAGGACCCAAACATTTAAGACACCATTCATGGGTGTCTGTAACAGAAATAGTACCGCTGCACTTAGTGCATTTCTTAAACCCGGAGGCTGGTTTTTCCATGAGGAAAATTTCTTGTTGAGGCCTAAGGCCCAAAGAGAAAAATACACTAAGTGAGGGAAAAATATATAGTTTTGTTAGTTTTTTTTTTTAAAGAAAAGAAAGAAAAGACCGGCGGTACCAGTCCGGAGTCGGGGAAGGCAGACACGCGACCGAAGAAAGAAAATAAAATAAAGAACTTCTTCAGCGGTGACAGGGCTCGACCTGCTGGCTCCGCGGCAAAGAAGAACTGAGGAGAGGCGGTTAGGAAAGGCGGGAAGGCAGCGTGCAGGCGCTGTGGGATGCTCCCAAAAGCTTTCCTTTTTGGGAAGCTGGGGAGCGTTCCCACGCAGGCTCCGTCGGTACCGACGTACCCATATGTGAAGACTCATTCCTGCTTGTTCCTGGAGATATACAGATTCTGGATTGGTAACCTGTGTCATTCAATACTCTGCAGTGTCTAGGGTATTTGCATTATCAATTAGGCAGCGATGGTCAGTTTTATCTGCCCTTCCATGCTTTGCCACTACTAGCCCATGGGTGGCATATAGCAGGAGTCCTAATTTGAGAGGTAAGTTATGCCTTGCAGCTCCCTGTTGCAATGTTTTGGCAAATCTCCCTAAAGGGCACTTTAAACGCGACAGACACATGTATTTTTTGTGCAATGATAGAAGGCGGCACAAGTGTAATGTTGAATAATCTCCACTGGTTAACCTCATGTATCACAACACATGAGGTGTATGTGATTTGTTGCCTGTTTCATTCTTCTATCACGTTTGCAGTATAATCATAGCTTTCGGGATCTTTCATGTATGGTAGTGGATCATGTTCCTATTAACATAAGAGGTGGGGACCAAGGTAAAATACTGCTACAAAGACAACAGCGCTAGATTTTTAATCTAAATACAATACTTTGGAACTTGCAGGTTTAAATGGAAAAATTGAATGGGGGATTTTTCTGTAACAAACTGACTCTGTGGGTAAGTTTCTGTATTGCTCTAATCCGTGCTCTCCTCTCTGTGCTATATTAGTAGCCTCTCCTATAGTTAGGTGAGTCTTTCTCTGATTGGTGGTGACTCTCTAAAAATGGTGGTGACTCTCTAAAAATGGTGGTTTTAGACACAGAGTCTGTGCATGGGATTGTGCATGGGATTTTTCCTGGCTCCACTTTTTTTTTTGCTCCTGAGGAAGCCCATATGGGTTAAACTAAGATCTTTGTTGGCCAGTGGAAGCTAGTTGGATTAGCCTTCAGCAATTCCTAAGCTAAGTACATTGGTGGGGACTTTGTGGAAGCATTTGTGAAAGTTTTTAACTGCTGTGCTCCATTTTGTTTGCAGTAGTATGCCTTTGAGCTGGTATATGTAACTGCTTCCCTGTGCATTCCCTGGGCGATCGTCATACTTTATCTAGTTTTACCTCTTAAAGATTGCGGGTAAAGAGGGGTACCCGTGACTGTTCAATAGTGCATAGATAGAAATTGCATTGATAAAAATTAATTAAAAATTGATTAAATATTGGAGACTGAAAAAGTACTTTTAGTCTTTCTTTCATTTTAAACAAAAATTTGAATAAAAAAAGGGGGAGTTTTTTAAGCCAGTGATGTTGAGAGGTCTATTTTCCCTACGGTTGTGATTTGCCACATAGAAGGATGTGATAATATCCTGAGGCTTTTTCTTCCCTGTTTGGTAAAATGTTGAGATTTATATAACTGGCTGATTTTTCATTTTAAGACAGGATTTATAGAGTGGGACCCTTTTGGGGCAGTTTTAGTCCTGATGAAGTATTAATGTTGATAGTTTGAAATATTGAATGATTGTGGAAGTGTATTAATGTTCTTTTTCGAATAGAAAGATTTCTTGGGAAGAGCCTTCCTTTTCGGTGGGTCAGCTGTTTTCCTGGAAATGCGTTTTAGAGTAAGGATCATCTGTTTCAATCTATTCTGCTTTTTCTCTCCAATCTTTGCCAAAAGGATTTTCTCCAGTACATGGGATATTAGCAAGTTTATCCTGGACTCATTGCTCGAGGTCTGACGCCTGTAACCAGGCCATTCTGCGAGCCCCAATGCAGACTGCTGAAGCTCTGCTTGTGGTTTCAAAAGAATCAAAAGAGGCCATGGAAGGGAATTTTAGAAGTATTCTGGCATTGCTTGATGAGTGTCTGGAATGCACTCTACATATCATCAGGCATCAGAAGGGTGAAAGTCTCCATATCCCTGGTGACATCCTTCAGAAACATGCCCATCTACAGCATATAAGAATTGATTCTGGAGGCTAACACGCATGCCTGGAAATATCGATGCCCGAAGGCACTGAGTCTCCTCGAGTCTTTTCCAGGAGGCATGGATATATGGTTCTTTGAGCTCTATTTGGTGGTTCACTGATTCCACCACCATTGAGCAGTGGGAGAGCTGAGGTTTTTGGAAGCTTGGGCATTCTGGTACTCTATACATGGTATGGAGTCTCTTGCTGGCAGGCGGAACCATGAGAGGGGCCCCCAACATGCGGAGCATAAGATCCTGAAAAATACGATGCACCAGTAAAGTAGTCACCTCCTTGGATGTGGGAGGTTATTGGAGTATCTCCAATTCCTCTGTCCTGGGTTCCTTTTTTCCAATGCCACTGTGATGGAGAGCCCTGCTACATGACATCTATGAAGTCCTGAAAGGACATATCTTCTGGTGGGGACAGACGCCGTTCTTGAGGCAGCGAAGGGTCTGAAAGGATATCAAGAAGTTCTCGAGAATTAAGTGCCCTCTGTCAGATTCAGAAGAACTTGAATCTGGCAAGAAATCAAAGTATCGGCGGTCTTGGGTTCGACCTCGATGCTTCCTAGCAGTTGACTGTCTATGCCAATACAGATACTCAGAGGTATTGGAACAGAGTCTGAGTCTGTTGGATACCAAGGGCATCAACTGGTTCCAAGGGAGGAATCGGCCTCGGGTGCTCAGACGATGCCGGTTCGAGGGCTGACATCAGGCCCACTAGGTCTGACTGTAGGTTTGGTGCCAAAGCCTGCACTCTTGAAGCTCTCGATGTTATCAGTACAGAGAATGCTAGGACTTCTGCAAAACCTTTCGAGAGCCAGCATGTGCTAGTCTAGGGAGATGGCCAATGTCTGGGTAGAATCATGTACACGGCTCCGAGACACTGTCCCAGAACATGGAATCGGTATCTCTCCGGAGGTCGATGCCTCAGGAGCGGCACGGAGCCCCACTTGTGCTTTGGAGGACAGATCCTCCCATGGGGACTGTTTGGCTGGCTGATTTGCATTGGGAGCATCTCTAGGGGAGTCCCAATGTTTATAGTGGGACTTCTCTCTGGCATTGGAATCAGTCTCAGATGCCAAAAATTTGGAAACGGACACAGACTATGATTTATTTCTGTGTTTGGCTGTTGAAGAAACCTGAAACCCATGAGAAGAAGTAGATGAAGTGGAAGCCACTGAAACAGAGTCCAAGGGGAACAACAATCCAAACTGTCTGGATCAAAAATTCAGGCCTCTCTTTGTCATTTGTTGGCACAAAGGACAAGGAGTGGGTTCATCTTCAATCTAAACATTTTAGACACCAGTCATGTTTATCAGTGGCCAAAACAGTAGCAGCACACTTCGTACATTTTTTTTTAAACCACTGACTGGCTTTTCCATGCCTGAAAAGTTGTCTTCGAGATTGAAGATAAGGCTATGGAGACCTAGAGCCCAATTACAGCGGTGAGAACTGCGGTGAATCGATAGAAAGAAAACAATTGAAAATTTTAAAAAAGGAAGACTTATTGCGATTGGTGTCCGATTCGACAGAACCGGCATTGACAGGAAGGCAGAAGCACAATGTACCCTGAAAGGCACAAAAAAGAAGTTTTTTGGCGGTGACAGGACAATGCATTTTACCGACTCCATGGAAAATGAAGAACTGAGGACAAAATTTGGTAAGACAGGCACATAGGCACAATGGAGTGCTCCCAAAGGATTTCCTATTAGCCAGTGGGGAGTGTTCCTGCGTGGGCTCAGTCATTGACATTCACACTTATGTATACACAGGAATCCCAAGGTTTTTGGAGATGGTCTTCTACCCCTTTGAAGTTTATTGTCTGGTGATAATGGCTCTTCTGACAGTCTCAGGCAGCTCTCTTGTCATCACCATTGTGAAAATGAAAAAGGGAGTCAATGTGGCCGTTAAACATTAGAACCATCATTCATTGGTTGATTCAAGTCACGTGGGTACTGACAATTGATCACAGGTGTGTCTAACTTTACTGCAAAGAGAATGTGGTTCTTCTGTTCAAACTGTTTATAAGGGTTCCAATAATCCTGTCCCGGCAATCTCTCAGTTTTAATACTATTTCCTTTTTTAATTGGTCTTGTTTAAATTGATTCTTTTGTTTCAAATGTGTGTGAATATATAGCCCAACGCCATTTCACTGGCCACTTTTTTTTTATTTTTGAAAGGCAATATTGGACATTAAAGGGTGGAAATGCATGCTTGCCAATAAAGCATAGTTACTCACCTGTAACAGATGATCTCCGGGAACAGCAGGAATTTAGTCTTCACATATGGGTATCGTCGGTACCGACAGAGCCTGCACGGGAACGCTCCCCAGCATCCAATAGGAAAGCTTTTGGGAGCATCCCACAGCACCTGCGTGCTGCCTTCCCACCTTTCCCAACTGTCCCTCTCCAGTTGAGTTTAAAGCTGAGACAAAGAAAGAGGGAAATAGAGAAAGAGAGAGATACAACTCCTAGGGGAGGTGGGTGGGTTGTGAAGACTAAATTCCTGCTGTTCCCGGAGATCACCTTTTACAGGGAGTAACTATCCTATCTCCAGGAACAAGCAGGAATGTAGTCTTCACATATGGGGACTCCCTAGCTGCAGATGCCAAGGAGAAAGCCCCACAAGTTGTGTGCCCTTGTGAAAGGGCTCCACTTCCCCCCCATGGATCTCGGGATGGTGGGTAGGAGTTGATTAAGTATGGAACAGGTGTTGAAGAACAGCCTGACCAAACAAGGCATCCCGGCGGGAGTCCTTGTCTAAGCAGTAATGGGCTGTGAAGGTATGAACCGAAGCCCAAGTAGCTGCTCGACAGATGTCGTTGATAGACACAAAGGGGCTTGTTTACAAAGCCGCGGTAGCGGTTTGCGATCGTAATCGGAGCCGCGGCCCCATTGATTTCAATGGGGTCGCGGCTGCGATCGCGAACCACTACCGCGGCTTTGTAAACAAGCCCCAAAGTGAAGATGAGCCATAGAAGCTGCCATGGCTCTCACATTGTGAGCTGTGACATGGCCTTCAAGAGGAAGGTTCTTACTCTCATAGGCAAAAGATATACACTCTGCAATCCAGCTGGATAGTGTTCTTTTGGAGACTGGAAGTCCTAAATGACTAGGATCAAAAGCAGCAAAGAGTTGAGAGGACTTTATGTTGCTGTGTCTTTTGCAAGTAAAAGGCCAAAGCCCTTTTGCAGTCCAAAGTATGAAGATTCCTTTCTGCATTTGAGGCGTGAGGCCTTGGGAAGAATACAAGAAGGTAAACCGCTTGGTTTAAATGAAAAGGTGACACCACCTTTGGCATAAAGTGTGGATGAGTCCTAAGGACTACCTTATCATGATGGAACCTTGTATAAGGAGGATCAGCCACCAACGCTTGCAATTCACTGATGCGACGTGCTGATGTGATTGCAGTAAGAAAGATGACCTTCCAGGAAAGGAATTTCAAAGAGGTAGTGGCTAATGGTTCAAAAGGCGGTTTCATGAGCTGCCCAAGAACCAGATTTAAGTCCCATGCCACCGGTGGTGGCTTAATGGGAGGCTTAGTTAAAAGAAGGCCTCTCATAAATCTCGCTATGAGAGGATGAGAGGAAATAGGTTGTCCATTTAGAGGCTTGAAAGAAGCTGCAACAGCACTCAAACGAACTCTCACTGAATTGGTCTTAAGCCCTGCATTTGATAAATGAAGGAGATACTCCAGTAATGATTCCAGAGGTATCGCAAGAGGGTTAAGACCCTTCTGCGAGCACCATATGGTAAACCTTTTCCACTTAAATGCATAAGAGCGTCTTGTGGAATGCTTTCTAGAAGCATAAAGGATATCCTTTACCTGCTGGGAAAGGTTAAGACCGTGGAGTTCTAGGCTTTCAGCAACCAGGCCCTGAGATGCAGAGACTGGTAATTGGGATGACACAGCATCCCATCCTCTTGAGAAAGGAGATTTGGAGCAGATCCTAACTCCAGAGGCAGAGCTTGAGAGAGATGTAGGAGCAGAGGGTACCACATTTGCCATGGCCAATGTGGAGCTATGAGAATCATATGACCTCTGTCTCTCTGAAGCTTGAACTGGGTTTTGGGAATTAGGGGAATGGGTGGAAAGGCATACAGGAAGTCCTGACCCCAATGGAGGAGGAAAGCATCCCTGGCCTGACAACCCTGAGCCGGAATTCTGGAACAGAACCGGGGAAGTATGGCATTCAGCGGACTTGCAAAAAGGTCTATGTCCGGGGTTCCCCAAATTTGAAATATTTTGGCCACCTGGTCTGCATGGAGAGACCATTCGTATGGAAGCAGAACTTGACTGAGTCAGTCTGCCCAAGAGTTTTGAATGCCTGGAAGATATACCGCAAGGAGATGAATCTGATGCTCTCTGGCGAGGGCCCATAGTCGCAAAGCTTTGTTGCAGAGCAACAGAGAGCCTGTTTCACCCTAGAACATAGCTACTTGATTGTCCGTTTGAATTAGGACTGTCTTGTAGCTGAGCTGGGTGTGGAATACTCGAAGAGCAAGGAAGATTGCTCTGAGTTCCAGGAGATTGATGTGGAGATGGGCCTCCTGTGGAGTCCAGGTACCCTGGGTAGAGAGGCCTTGCAGGCGGGCTCCCCAACCCACCTGTGAAGCATCTGTTGTTAGAGTGCCCTGGTGTGGGGGTTGCTGAAAAGGAGACCCCACCAAAAGGTTTTGGGGTGACTGCCACCATTGAAGGGACAAAATAAGACGATCTGAGTTTATTATTTTGTCTGACAGGCATCCTGATGCCTGAGTCCATTGAGTGGATAAAGTCCATTGGGCTGCCCTCATATGGAGGCGAACATAAGGAACCACATGCACGGTGGATGCCATGTGGCCTAGCAACTGTAACATTTCCCGAGCAATGAGGTGAGGTTTTAGCACTGCTTGGGAAGCTAACTGCACAATGCGAAGGCAGCGGGGCTGTGGAAGGTAGGCCCTTGTCTGTCTGGTATCCAGCACAGCTCCTATATACTCTAGGGACTGAGTGGGAGCAAGGTTGGATTTTGGGAAGTTTCTTCAGAGAGGTATATAAAAGAGCTGCAAAACGTGACTTATTGATGGTACCCCAGTTTGTAATTTGCTGTAGTCTTAACAGGCAATCAGATAAAAGGGATTATTAAACATCACAGGAGTGTTCTGCAAGTTCAAAAGATTCTTTTGGAACCTCTATGGTTTGCACTTCATTAAAAAAGGAAGGAATCTGAAAGACTACGTACAATCATATTATCCATTTATTCAAGAAAAGTCTCTTCAATGTGGCCAGTATTGCTGTGGTCGATGTGTGCTATGTCCAAATGTGTTACTAATTACACAAGTACACTACCAAAAAACTGCCTCCAGTTTTGCAACTGATTCCTATAGATTTTGGGGTGCTGAATCCAGGAAAAATAGTCAAAATGTTCCATCACGTCACGTTTTCTTGCAAAATTAGATTTCTTACCCATATAAGGAATGTTCACATAATTTCTTTTTAGCCGACTGCAGTTTATTTTCTTGGCCCAAAATAGAGGTTGTAATGGTTAACTAACTAGAAACACTCCCTCATGATATTTTAGAGTGTTTTGTATTCATTTTATACATTAACAGGACAATTGGGAGGCGGGGGGCTAAATCCAGTACTCGCGCTGGCGCATGTTCTTTCCTGTTCGCCTCGCCTCGTTCGCTCGCTCAAACACGGTGGTTGCGACATGAACGTTCCTGTCAAATTTCAGTTTCTTGCAAGTTCATTATTACCTTTTGTTTGCTCAGTCGTAATCCAGCTTTATTCCGAAGTGGTTCACTACAGTTGTAGTTTGCAGTGCTGTGTATTTGTGATGGCTCACAGAGCCAGAGGTTGCGTCAACTCTCCGGACAGTTTTTGTTTTATTTGTGGGGAATATACCGTGAAAAAGCGGCAGAGGAACATTTCTGCATTTATTAAAAAAGTATATTTTGCCTATTTCGGTTTGAAGTTAGGCGATCAAGACAAACCGTGGGCTCCTCACAAAGTGTGCAAGACATGTGAGGAAGATCTACGCTTATGGATGAAAGGTAAAAAACAAGCATTTCGTTTCGGAATACCTATGATGTGGCGTGAACAAAGAGACCACAGCAGTGACTGCTATTTTTGCTCTTGCATTGTGAAGGGATACAACTTAAAAAATAAGAACGTAATAAGTTACCCCAACCTTCCCTCAGCAATTAGGCCTATGCCTCATAGCAACGAAGTACCTGCACCTGAACCACCAAAATCTTTGGATCATATTTGTGTGGACGGTTCTGATCATGATGAGACTCATCAGATGGCTTTTCCCGATGAGTCCAGTACTTCTGAGTTTGAAACTGAACCAGATCCGAAACCTGAACTTTTTTCTCAAGCTGAATTGAATGATTTAGTCCGGGATTTAGGACTCCCAAAAGATGCTGCCCAACTGCTAGGTTCTCGGCTTAAACAGAAAAATCTATTGTCACCAGGAACAACTTTTTATTGGTACCGCAACCGCGAGACACAATTTTTGAAGTATTTCAGCAAAGAGGAAGATTTGGTATTTTGCAACGATATATACGGAGTGATGGAAAAGTTTAAACTCAAGTATGATCCTGCTGAATGGCGGCTGTTCATTGATTCGTCAAAAGACAGCATAAAAGGTGTTCTTCTTCATAATGGCAACACATTCGCTTCAGTTCCTATTGCTCACTCTGTTATTCTCCAAGAAAAATACAAGAATTTGGCCCTGATTCTTCAGAAGATTCGTTATGATGAGCATAAGTGGATGATTTGTGGAGACTTTAAAATTCTATCCATGCTATTAGGGCAGCAATCCGGTTTCACCAAATATCCCTGCTTCCTTTGCTTGTGGGATAGCCGGGCCCGCGACCTACACTGGGGGAAAAAAGACTGGCCAATTCGGGAGTATTTGAGACCCGGTGAGAAAAATGTTCTTCATGAGAGCTTGGTACCTCGTGATAAAATTCTATTACCACCTCTCCACATTAAGTTGGGTCTCATTAAGCAATTCATCAAGTCCCTTCCAAAAGATGGTGAGTGCTTTCGGTACCTTTGCTCAAAGTTCCCCCGACTTTCTGAAGCAAAGCTAAAGGAAGGAGTGTTTGTTGGCCCTGATATAAGGAAACTCATTTCAGATGGAGCATTCGCTGAAACGATGTCTGAGAAGGAAAAAGAAGCCTGGGATTCCTTCAAGGATGTTGTTCTCAAATTCTTGGGGAACAGGCGGGATGAGAACTATAAGGATATTGTTGCCAGGATGCTCAATGCCTTCAAAGAACAAGGCTGTAACATGAGCCTGAAAGTCCATTTCTTGCACTCCCATGTGAACTACTTTCCCGAAAACTTGGGGGCGTACAGTGAAGAACAAGGTGAAAGGTTTCACCAGGACATCAAGGACGCAGAGAGAAGGTACCAAGGAAGATGGAACACCACTATGATGGCTGATTTTTGCTGGTTGCTGCTGCGGGAAACCCCAGATGAAAAATACGCCAAGCAGCGCACCAAGAGAAGCATTCGGGGGGAAGAAGAAACGGGCCCACCAGGAGATTGATTGACCCAAGAATGACTTTAAAATCTAAACTGTGTTGACAAATATCGTGTTTTTACTAAACTTTGAAATAAAAATTTGCTAGTTATTACCACAGTGTCGGATCTCATTTATTAGAATTTGATTTTCACACCATCGGGTGTTTGTCTTCATGTATTGCAATGGTGCGGTTTGCGTTTTCTATTCTTACATACATACCTGTACAACATTTTTTGCACATTTCTTTGCTTTGCTTTGTGTCTAACCTCGCTCTTATAGGCTCAATGTTTGTGCACATGTATGTGGCTGTTTTAAGTGCAGACAATTTTGCTACCATCACAGTGTGTTTTTGTTGACATTACTCTATTCTTATGTGCTGCCTTGTTACAATTTTCTTTATTGTTATTTGAATAACTACTAAACAATTAGTATAAAGAATTCATCCAAGAAACTTTTATCTCGATCGCACTCAATCTGAAACGTTCACCTCAAACTGCTAACCCAATGTAGCAAAAAATCTGTACGTGATGGAGCAAATTGGTTACCAGATTTGGATCCAGCGCACCAAAAAACGTAAAAATCAATCGAAACATTAGAGGCAGTTTAAAAAAAAAATGTTTTAGTGTACCTGTGTTATTGAATACATTTATCCTCAATTGTGGTTAACTTTCAATAGCAGCAGAGTGGTTAAATGGTTATATACCAGTGTCTACTCCTTTATATTAGGAAGACTATACACAAGATCAGGATATAGAGCACTGTTCATTGATCCAATTAAAAAAAACAACGGCTCTAGTCTGCATTGGTTTAAACGCAGTACGTGAAGTGAAGAATTTAAAGTTTTTTTTGTCACAGAATGCTGCAGTTTACCCTGAGGAGGGAATAACAGAATATTATCTTGGAAAGAACAAATGCATATTTTTAATTGGCGTGCTCTTGCACTAGACGGGCTGAATTCACAAACTGAACGGCAGGCATTTTTTATTTAATTTGTTTGAATGGGACTAACTGAATCGGTGATATACTGATGGCAAAATTACAGCCTGCAGTTGGGACTGCTGTTAGCTTTGTAGATTGTGACCTGATAAACACTACTTCAAAATTCGTTTTATGAAATTGAGTTTATAAAATGTACACAAGGAATTTTTTTCCATAAGAATCTTCTAAGAAAGTTTTGTAAATTGATTATAAATTTATGATGTTCCTATCCTTCTGTTTAGTTTGCTATACTACCCTTTAAAAACAGCAGAGCTGTTCACAGAAATAGATAATCAAATAAAATGAACATAAAACCATGCCAAATCTGAATCGGATAAAAGGTGGCATTTTCCTTACCAGATAATGTCCTCTCTTTGAGGCCTTCTAAACCAGTTCAGACAAGTGGGTTGTGTTCCCCTACCTGAAGATTGGTGAAGAGAAAGAACCAATGAAAAGTCCAGGTTTCAATGACATCACTCCCATGTCTCTATCCGCCTCAGCCACCAGAGGTCTCTTCAGAATTCATCCCAAAGCATATGGGAGAACATAGCAAACCTCATACAACCTCAACATAGGCAACAGTGAGTAATCAACAGTAGAGAACTATGTACAGAAAAGCAGAAACAGAAGGCTGTCAGTAGAAGATGAAACTGCAGAGCCAAGTATAGAAATCGTAGCGGACCCAAGGGTACCGCAGAAAAACAGAACAAATACAATTCCAGAGGCGGGCCCTAGACTGGTCTCGCAGGACTCAAGGAAAGGACATTATCTGGTAAGTAAAATGTCACCTTCCATATTGTCTTGCTAGATCAGTCCAGACAAGTGAGACATAGCAAAGCTAAGACGCCAATCTGTGGGAAGACGACACAGCAGCTTACAAAACCTTGGAGCCAAAGGCCAAGTCCGCCCAAGCGTGGACATCCAAATGGTAGTGCTTGGCAAAAGTGGAAAGTGATGCCCACTCTGCTACCCAACAAATGTCAGCAGGGGCTACCAAACTACACTCCACTCATGTGGGCATTTTTGCTCGGGTAGAATGGGCATGCAAACCTTCCAGAACTGGATAGGTTACACAGCAGATACGCTGATGCAATGGCCGCCTTAATCCATCATCTCAATGTAGACTTAGGTGCTGTGTCACCTTTGCATGGGCCAGCAAACAGCACAAAAAGATGGTTGGACTTAAGAAAAAAATTCATAAGCTCCAAGAACTGGGGAAGCACCCTCCAGATATCCACAAGGCGAAGATCCTTATCCTTCCCCTGACACTGATCCTTAGAAGGGAAAAGGCAAACCATCTAGTTCACATGAAAGGGAGAAATCACCTTAGGTATGGCAGGCAGGCACAGGCCGAATGAAAACAGCCCCTCAGAAGAAGATAGGTAAGGATCTCAGCAAGACAGAGCCTGCAGCTCGAAAATCTGCCTTGCGGAAAAATCGCGACCAAAAAAAAGTCGCACGTCAAATCCTTCAGAGTAGCACACTTCAACGGCTCAAAGGATGCCAATATCAAGGCTCTGAGCACCAGAGACAAATCCTAGTGAGGGACCATGAACCAAAGGGGAAGACAGACACTGAACCCCCTGAAGAAAGCACAAATCATCCAGGTGTAAGGCTAGAAACCTACCAGCCACTGGAACTCAGAAACAGGCCAAAGTTGCCATCCGAACCATAAAATCTCTATCTTGCATAAATTCCGTGGGAGGCAACTGGTCCTCGGTCAGTCAGCCACCATAGTTGTACACTGGTTAATAATCTTGGCTACCTCCCTGTTGCCAAAATCATTAACTGTATATCATTAGCAATAGCATCACAATTTGTGATTCCTTTTCTCATCTGTTTAAAAAAAATCTTCTTGATTTGTAATGGCTGTAACATCATTTCCCCCCTCAGTAAAGCCAGACAGCAACATCTACATTGTAAAGTTTCTCAGCCAAAAGACCAAGAAGGGACTGTCTATCTCACAAGCTCAAACTTTACACTTGGTCTCCGGAAAAAGCTGTCCAAGGATGGGAAAGCGTGTGAAGGTGAAATTCCTGCTTTTATCTGAAACTTCTAATTTTTTAATGCTTCAAGCTATATTATACATTTAGGAGGAAGAGGTTTGAAACCTGAGCAAACTACAGAAAAACAAGGACAACATATAGCTGAAACAAAAGTGGAATATACTGTTCTTTGCAGTGCTGGTTGAGCAATTTCTTAATAGTTTTTCTTGCCACTAATCCTTTTGCAGAGACAACTGTGGCAATTGTATTAGGCTGTGGGTCTTCGCTCAATACAAGAGCACAAGACATTCATTTTCCAATTAGGGGTGTGTGGGTGTGGGTGTTGCGGAGGTAGGGTTTCTGTATGTGTGTGGTAGAAGGTGCGTCTTTTGCACATTCACATTGTGCCCTTTACTTCCCATTCATCCCCAACTCCAACCCCTTACCCGCCCTTCCTCCCCACCACTAACTGTTTCATTTCCCAGACTCTCCCCTTGTCTTCCATTCCCCCCCACCATTTGTTATTTATTAAAAATCTACTGAACCTTTAAATATTGTCAACTGTTGCCCTCTCCTATCTCATTTTTCATCAGGCTGGGCAGACACCGCCGTGATCGCACTTCTTTCTGCTGGGATCCGATCTCCCAGGGGCATACACTGCTGGTCTAAGCCCCAGGTGCCAGGTCCAAATTTTTTTTTTTGTCGCCATGGCGACCTGATGCCTGCAGTTTGTTAAGCCCTGCACTACTGCCTATGATGCCACTTTTTGAAGGTATCATTAAGCTCTTCGAGAGAGGTAAGGCAGCTTACTATCCCAAGAGCTATACAGACCCTATTACTTTTCCCCTCCCGCCTCTTGAACAGGCTGAAAGGGGGGGTGTCAAATAGCAAGCCCTGCATGGATATATGATCCAATGTTACTGTCCCAGGATCTGGACTAGCCAGAGGAAGGGAGAGGAGGGGAGAATCTAAGGAAGGGCAATAGAAGCATGGGGAGCAGACAGGAGATTGATTGATTTCAACTTATAACCAGCATAGCCAAAAAGCTCATAGCAGTTTACAACCTAAGACGAGTAAAATCACATTATTTAAGTTACAATAAAACCTCCATCCCCCAAGCCAACCTAAAAATCTAACCAACAAAACTAAAAAACACTTCCAGATTTCCACAAAAGCACAGCAAAAACTAACCCAAAGGCAGAAACGAGGGTAATAAACGCGGGAACTAAGCCTTACTTGCGCTGCAGCTCTTGTCGTGTCAGCCGCCACGCGGCGATAACGCTTAGAAAAGGGCCACCGCCAAGAACATCAGCAAATGGCGCCAAAACAGTGGGTAAAACCCCGCGTCCTGTGGCCCGTTCCCCGCCTGCCGGGCGATGCCTTGTTCCCCACAATACCTTCATTCAATACGCCGCTGAGTCGGGACTCCAGGCAGCGCGGCTCCGCTCAGCTCAGCTAATAAGCGAGCAGAGAGCCGTCAACCGAGCGTTCCGCCACTTTGCAGCCTGATGCCAAGTGACCGCGGCTGCTGCGGCTCACCGAAGAACGTCTGTGTACCACTGCAGAGCTCTCCTCAGTAGTCTGAAGGAGGAGAGATCTGAACTTAATGAGAATCACCTGCAAGTGAAAATGCCTACAAGGAATCACAGTGAGACAAGGCAGAGAGGACCCGGCACAAGCAAAGAGACGCCTCTTTTTTTTTTTTTCTTAAAGGTACAGTGGACCCCAGTTGAAACAAATTTTAAATGTAGTGACAAATCAACTAGAAAACTATGCTAACTATTCTAACTGCTCCTTATCCGTTCCTCAAGTGGGCCCAGCACCTAGGCTCACTACGTCCTCCTGCTGGAGAGTGGACACACTGGGGCTGATGGGAGAGGCCAGCAGACTACTACCAGTGATGTCACGTTTCTGACATGCCCAGTCTCCAAGCTGCATGAGGAAGTGCACAACCCAGAGGTGGAGGACTAAACTGGAGGAACGATAAGGAACTCTCCAGTTTACCAACATCCAGAAATTAACCCTTCAAAATAGGGACAATCACTGTCTTCTTCAAGGAAGTTTTGCAGGACTACAAAAGGGGACTGTTACTTCTGGAGAGAGATCTGCAATTGTGAGTATATACTTCTGGGAATTTTCTGTAAGGAATTCTTTGTATTAAAGCTAATTAATCTGTGAACCCACTATTTTTTGTTAAATCAGTCAGAACCTAGTAGCAGCAGTTTAAGTTTAAATTTAAAACACAGAAGAGAGCTTTCTGGTTAAATTTAGAACCCAGCAGAGAGCTTGTAGTTTAAATTTCATAATAAGTTAGAGCCTAGCAGCAGCAAAGAGCTATAATTTAAAATTTAAAATCAAATAAGAATATAGCTTACCTCAGCAGCACAGGACAGGGTACTGTGTAGCAGCCCTCTTTTAATAAGTGTTATTTCCCTACCTCCCTCCCCACACCCACCCACCCCTGGGATAATCGTAGCTTCATAGGTACTTACACATCTTAAAAGACAGGGGGTGCTCTCAGGTGCAGCTCGTTACCCAAATCAGTCATACACTAAGGACCTGAGATTAATTAAGCTTCAGGTGAACAAGGTATATTAAACGTATTAGGTACAGTTTTATTAGTATAAATATCCATAGCAACCCTTAGGAAGTAAAGAACTTAAAGATCTAAACAAAAACTTAACACTAAAGATGCAAACAGCAGTCCAGCAGCGAGATGGGGGCTTTCCAGTCTTTTGCATTGAGTGTCGCATGTATGATTTTCTCCCAGTTGGTGAGAGGTCTTACGTGTGCACTAGGTGCAAGGAGCTCCTTGCTCTCAGGGAACAAGTCCGTTCTCTAGAGGCTAGAGTAGCAGACTTGGAAAACATAAGAAAGACAGAGAGGTACATAGATGAGACCTACAGGGATATAGTCCTGAAGTCCCACCTCCAGTCTGGCAGCATCCCTGTTGCCATGGAGGAGAGAGGTCACGTGACAGGAGAGTATCACCCTGGTGTGGCAGGAAGTGATCCTGTAACTAGGACCTGTCCTCCAGCTGATGTAAAACCCTCTCGCACCGAGGAAGTTTCTCCAGGGCCATGTGCCCATGAGGGAAGGGTTAGGAAAGCCGTTATAGTTGGTGATTCGATCATTAGGCATGTAGATAGCTGGGTGGCTGCTGGACGTGAGTATTGCCTGGTAACATGCCTGCCTGGTGCGAAGGTAGCGGACCTCACGCGCCACCTAGATAAGGTCTTAGATAGTGCTGGGGAGGAGTCTGCTGTCTTGGTACATGTCGGTACCAATGACATAGGAAAATGTGGTAGGGAGGTTCTGGAGGCTAAATTTAGGCTTTTGAAATCCAGAACTTCCAGGGTAGCGTTCTCCGAAATGCTTCCCGTTCCACGAGCAGGACCCAAAAGGCAGGCAGAGCTCCAAAGTCTCAATGCGTGAATGAGACAATGGTGCAGAGATGAGGGTTTTGGATTTGTTAGGAACTGGGGAACATTCTGGGGAAAGGAGAGGCTCTTCCGAAGGGATGGGCTTCACCTTAACCGAGATGGAACCAGGCTGCTGGCATTAACCTTTAAAAAGTACATAGAGCAACTTTTAAACAAGATAATAGGGGAAAGCCGACAGTCGCCCAAGAGCAGATGGTTCAGAAGAATGTATCCTTGAAGGATAGTACCAAAAGCAGAGAGGTTCCAAAAAAGAGTAAAGTAGCCCAAATGCCCTCGAGTATGGAGCAGACAGAGCTTAAAGATCCCAAATTACCCATGTCTACTAACAGCCAAACTAATATGAATAAAATACAGTCTCTAAAATGCTTGTATGCAAATGCTAGAAGTCTAAAAAATAAGATGGGAGAGTTAGAATATATAGCACTAAATGAGAGGTTAGATATGACTGGGATATCAGAGACATGGTGGAAGGAGGACAACCAGTGGGACACTGTGATACCTGGATACAAACTATATCGTAATGATAGAGCTGATCAAATTGGTGGAGGGGTTGCGCTCTATGTTAGAGAGGGCATTGAGTCAGAAAGGATTAAAGTTTTGCAGGAAACAAAATTTGTTGTAGAATCTCTATGGATTGAAATTCCATGTAAAAAGGGGAAGGCGATGGCAGAGGGGGTGTACTATCGACTGCCTGGCCAGAATAAACAAATGGATGATGAAATGCTCAAAGAAATCAAGGAAGCTAACAAAAGTTATAGCGCAGTAATAATAATGGGTGATTTCAATTACCCCGGTATCGAATGGGTCAGTGTCACGGCAGGACATGCTAGGGAGATAAAGTTCCTAGATGACATAAATGACTGCTTCTTGGAGCAGCTGGTTCATGAACCGACCAGAGGGGAAGCCATATTAGACCTAGTCCTTAGTGGAACACCAGATCTAGTGCAAGAGATAAGGGTGTTGGGGCCACTTGGCAATAGTGATCATAGCATGATCACCTTTGATTTAATTAGTGGAGGAGGGATAGTAAGGAAATCCACAGTGCTATCTTTTAACTTTCAAAAGGGAGACTATGATAAAATGAGGAAAATAGTTAAGAAAAAACTAAAAGGAGCAGTTGCAAAGGTTAAAGACTTACATCAAGCTTGGGTGTTCTTGAAAAATACTATCTTGGAAGCCCAGACCAGCTTAAATCGTATTCCACGATTTAAGATAAGTGGAAGGAAGTCCAAAAAACTGCCAACATGGTTTAAAGGGGAGGTCAGAGAGGCTGTTGTTGCCAAAAAAGCATCTTTCAGGAAATGGAAAAAAGAGCCAAACAACAAAACCTGGAAACAGCACAAGCACTGGCAAATGAAATGCAAGGCACTGATAAAGCAGGCAAAGGGAGAATTTGAGAAGAAGCTTGCTGCGGAAGCAAAAACGCGAAATAAAGATTTTTTTTCAAGTACATTCGTAGCAAAAAACCTGTGAGAGAGTCAGTTGGTCCATTAGATGATAGAGGAGTTAAAGGGGCACTAAGAGGCGACAAGGCGATAGCAGAGAGACTGAATGAATTCTTTGCTTTGGTCTTTACTGAGGAAGATGTAGGGATGTTACCCATGACTGAAGTGGTATTTAAAGGTGCGGAAGAATTGAAGGAAATATCGATACATCGGGAAGATGTATTACAACTATTAGATAAACTGAAGAGTAGCAAATCACCTGGGCCGGATGGTTAACATCCAAGGGTGTTGAAAGAACTGAAATATGAGATCGCAGACCTGCTATTAGTAATCTGTGAATTTTCATTAAAATCATCTGTAATACCTGAAGATTGGAGGATCGCCAATGTAACGCCAATTTTTAAAAAGGGTTCCAGGGGTGATCCAGGAAACTGCAGACCGGTGAGCCTCACGTCAGTACCGGGAAAAATGGTAGAAACCATCATAAAGAATAAAATTACTCAGCATGTAGATAGTCATGGCCTAATGGGAGACAGCCAACATGGTTTTAGACAAGGAAGATCTTGTCTTACTAATCTATTATGTTTTTTTGAAAGTGTGAATAAACAGGTGGACAAAACAGAAATTAGACCTTACCTGCTAATTGTCTTTCCTGGAGATCTCTACAGGCCAGTCCAGGAACCTGAGGGTTGTCAATCTTCTCCAGCAACTGAGGACTGAAATCTGAAGTTTTGTAGACCTGATATCTGGCTCCCCCTGCTGGGCAAACCTCAGTCTATTCCTATCTAAGCAGTGGAAGAACATAAGCAACCAATAAAGGAAATACATATAAAGACTAGTCAGCAGTGAATCAAAGTATCGCAGCTTTTCATTCCTGCGCGTGATTGAACTTTTTTTTTTTTTTTTTGTGGAACTAGAGAAAAAACCCATAATGGTTCGAAATGAAACTGCACCCCGAGAAGCCCCAGAGAACACCCCGTGCAACAAACTAATGGGCACGCAACGCCAATGAACAGAAATCCGATTGAGTCGTAACCCTCAAAAAAAGACCCCCGCGCCACCATAAACTCTAGTCATTGACACGAGAGGGTCCTGGACTGGCCCGGAGAGATCTCCAGGAAAGACAATTAGCAGGTAAGGTCTAATTTCTGTTTCCTGATCATCTCTCCGGGCCAGTCCAGGAACAAGAGGGAAGTACCAGAGCAGTATCTAACCCTGGGAGGGACCAGCTAGGCCCGCTATGATGGCCGAAGCCCCAACATTCGCGTCTCGCCTGGCCCAAACATCCAATCTGTAATGTCTTGTGAAGGTGTGAAGGGACGACCAAGCAGCCGCCCGACAAATATCTGCAGGCGGAACAAAGGCAAACTCGACCCAAGAGGTCGCTTGACCCCTAGTAGAGTGAGCCCGAAGCCCCTGCGGAGGCACACGCCCCGCCGCCTGATACGCTGCCAATATCGCCCGACGCACCCAAAGCGCAATCGATGCCTTGGACGCAGCTGCCCCCTTCCGAGGCCCGCCAAACAGCACGAACAACCTGTCCGTGCTACAAAAGGATTTGGTTCTCTTGAGATAACCCTTGAGTAACCTACCCAAATCTAGTCTTCTTAAAACAGCGTCAATGGGAAGGCCCTGGCCATCCCTAAAAGTGGGAAGCAGAATAGTCTGATTCAGATGGAACGGGGATACTACCTTCGGCAGAAATGAAGGAACAGTCCGCAAAAGCACCTTCTCCTTTGAAAACAAAAGATACGGAGCCCTACAAGAGAGAGCTTGAAGATCCGATATTCTTCTCGCTGAACACAAAGCTACTAAGAACGCAACTTTCCAAGAAAGCTCCCGTAAGGAAATATCCTTAAGCGGATGAAATGGAGGTCGCGCCAAAGCTTCCAACACTAGATTCAAATCCCAAGAAGGGACGACGTAGGAGCTTAACCGCTCTTAGAAAACGAAGAACATCGGGATGAGCAGATAACCGTACTCCTTTGACCGCCCCACGAAAACAAGCAATGAACCCTAATGGTACTGAGGGCCAACCCTTTATCCAGGCCCTCCTGCAGAAAAGAAAGCACATGTGGAACTAAGGCGACCTGAGGACGGAGGTGACGCTCCGAACACCAGATCTCAAAAACTCTCCATACCCGAACGTAAACCAGAGACGTAGACTTCCGACGAGCTTGCAGCATCGTGGACACGACAGAAGCAGAATACCCCTTCCGCATCAACCTGTCCCTTTCAAGAGCCAAGCCGTAAGCGAGAAGCGATCCACATTTGGCATGCACAGTGGACCCTGAACCAGCAGATCTGCCCGAGAGGGAAGCCTCCAGGGACTGTCTATGAGCAGGCGAACCAGATCGGCATACCACGGTCGCCTTGGCCAATCCGGCGCTATGAGAATCACTCGCCCGCAGTGGCGCGCTATCCGCTGAAGTACTCGGCCGATCATCGGCCAAGGCGGAAAGACATAAAGAAGACTGGTCTCCGGCCACGGCTGAACCAAGGCGTCGAGCCCCTCCGACATCCGTTCCCTGCGCCTGCTGAAAAACCGATGCGCTTTGGCATTGTCGAAGGTGGCCATCAGGTCCATGACCGGCTGACCCCAATGTCGAGTCAAAGCGAGAAAGATGTCCACGTGCAACTGCCACTCGCCGGGATCCACAACGTGCCGGCTGAGGAAATCTGCCTGGACATTGTCGCGTCCAGCCACATGAGCCGCCGAAAGAGCCACGAGATGCGCCTCTGCCCAGGACATCAGCTGCTGGCTCTCCGCTAACAACACAGCACTGCCTGTTCCTCCCTGACGGTTGATATAAGACACCGTCACAGCATTGTCTGAGAACACCCTTACCGCCTTGTTCTCTATCAAGGGAAGAAACTCTCAGAGGGCCAAGGAGACCGCTCTGAGCTCTAACAGGTTTATGGAACACTCCTGTAGATCCATCGACCAGATCCCTTGTACAAAGCAATCCTGGCAATGAGCCCCCAAGCCTACTAGACTGGCATCGGTGGTAATTAGCACCCAGTGCGGCTGATCCAACGGCATCCCCGCGCGCAGGTGAGCCGGATCCAACCACCACTGAAGGCTCGCAGAAACCTCGGGCAAGCTGGGCAACCGGCACTGAAGAGGATGCTCCTGAGGGGTCCAATGGGAAAGCAAGGCCTGCTGCAACGGCCGCATGTGGGCTCTCGCCCACGGAACCAGATCCAAGGCCGCCGCCATGGACCCCAGGAGCTGCAGATAACGCCATGCCGTCGGCGCCTTTAGGCGCAAAAAGCTTTTCACTTGCGACAAGATCTTTTGCACCCTGCACTCCGGCAGAAAGACCGCCCCTAACTGGGTGTCGAAGACTGCTTCCAAGTACAGAAGCCGCGTGACCGATTGTAAATGGCTCTTGGCCTGGTTAATCACCCAACCCAGCCGTTCCAGAAGCTGCACCACTCGCGCAGTAGCAGACAGAGACTCCGACACGGAATGGCGCCCGAATCAGCCAGTCGTCGAGATAAGGATGCACCAGCACTCCCTCTCTCCGCAACGCCGCCGCCACCACCACCATGACCTTCGTGAAGGTGTGCGGCGCTGTCGCCAGACCGAACGGTAAGACTCGAAACTGGAAATGACCCAAGTGAATCGCGAAACGAAGAAACCTTTGATGCTCCGGGCATATAGGAATATGTAGATAGGCCTCCGTAAGATCTATAGACGTCAACACCTCCGTCGGTTGCACAGAGCGAATGACCGAGCGAAGGGTCTCCATGCGGAAATGAGGAACCCGCAGACAGCGATTTACATGTTTGAGATCTAAAATAGGCCGAAACGTCCCCTCCTTTTTGGGAACGACAAAATTAATGGTGTAACGACCTAATCCTAATTGGTCTGGCGGAACTGGAACCACCGCCTGAAGGTGCACTAACCGTAGAAGAGTTTGAGTTATCGCTGCCTGCTTTTCCAGCGAACCACATGGAGACACCACGAAAGCATCCGACAGCGGATGAGCGAATTCGAGAGCATATCCCTCGCAAATAATTTCCAAGACCCACTGGTCGGAAGTTATGGAGGCCCAGGCCGACAGGAAGGCTTGTAGCCTCCCTCCCACTGGGAAATCTGCCTGGGCCAGCCGCACTTCATTGTGGTTTCTTGGAGGCATTCTGTTGACCTCCGAAATAACCTCTTCTGAAGCCTCTGGCCCCCCGAAAGGACTGGCCTCGGGCAGCGAAGCGCCCACGCTGATACGGAGCAAAACGGGAACCGACGAAAATCCCGAGAGGCGCCTCTGTGCGAAGGGACAGGCTTAGGAGCCTTGGGACGGTCTTCAGGAAGACGACCGCCCTTAGAGTCCCCGAGATCCTTTACAATCTTTTCTAGGGCTGCGCCAAAAAGCAGCGAACCCTTGTACGGAAGCTTACTGAGCCGAGCCTTAGAAGAGGCATCCGCCGCCCAATTCAGCAACCAAAGAAACCTACGAGCAGCCACTAAGGAAGCTATAGACTTAGCCGAAACCCTCACAAGATCATAGAAGGCATCCGCTAGGTAAGCTGCCGCCGACTCCAACTTAGCACCATCGGCTTGCCCGGACTGGGAGGGCGAAACCCCCTGAATCCAACGAATGGAAGCTCGAGAAACTTAGGCTCCACAGATAGCTGCTCGTAGAGACAGGGCACAAGACTCGAAGGCCTGCTTCAGCTTCCTATCCTGCAAATCCTTGAGGGCCATAGTGCCCTCCACTGGAATAGTGGTTTTCTTAGTAACGGCGGAAACTAAGGCATCCACCTTAGGCATTTTCAACAACTCTTGTTCCTCCTGCGGCAAGGGATACAATCGACTAATAGACCGAGCTCCGCGTAAGGACGCTTCAGGGCATTCCCACTCTGACTCCATCATCTGTTTCATTACCCTGTGAACAGGGAAACATTTCTGCTTCGACTTAAACCCCTGTAGCAGGAGATCCTCCAACGGCTCCTCCTGAGCCGCAGGCAAGGCGATGTTCAGAGCTGATAAGGTATGAGTGATAAGAGCCCCCAACTCGTCCTTTCTAAAGACTCTAAACATATTAGGATCATCACTGGACCCGAGCTCTGAATCCTCGAACTCGTTGGTCCACTCCATCCCAGAATCAGAAAGGAGCTCCCCTTCTTCCACACCTGGAAGCTCCAAGTGGAGCTGAGTGGCAGTGCCTGCAGGATTTTCCACCCCAAGAGAAAGTTTGGAGGGACCCTCATCTGGATCCGCCCCAGAAAAATCATTCTTTAAAATCTGTGTGGCCTCCTGGCTAGAAGGCTTCTGCTGGGTCTGCTGCCATTTCATACAGTATGCCTGATGGAGAGCTAAAATGAAATCAGCCGAGAAAACAGATTCTAAACCCTGTTTAACTTCAGTCAGGGAAGATGGAGGAGTTTCCCCCACTGGACCGTGTCTCTTAGTCTTGGCCTTCTTCTTTGCAGGCCGTCCCTGAGACAACGAGGGATCTGAGGCTGAAACTGAGATGGCTGCCGTTCCCGCCAAAACTAAACCGCCCTGAGGGCCTCCTTCAGAAGAATTCTCCATAGAGTAAAAACTAAGCGGAACGCGCTATCGGCAGAAGTCAAAAGGAAAAAAACAGGGAACCGGAGGAAGAACCCCCCCCCCGGGCAGAAACCGGAGCCGCAAGGAAACCGGCGAACGAAAACAAACCACGGAGAAAATAACAAAACCCCTTGTAAGCCTCGGTTCAAGAAACAGTCCACATACCTGTGTGAAGGCACTAATCTGTTGAGCAAGGAACCCCACTGCTAGTGGGGGATTAAACTCAACGTCGAGGGTAGCAGGATCGACTCTGGGGCTCCCAGCACTATTCTGCTCCCTCCTGAGAGAAACGAAGCAATTAAGAAGGCAGGCTCTGCCTCAACTTGCTTCGTGTGCCGTATGCTAACAGCCGCGATTAGCCAAATTAAAGTACTGAAAGTGGAGGAGAACCCTGCTAGAGTCCGTTCCACAGAAGCCCTGCTGAAAGCCAAAGAAATAAAAAGGAGAAAAAAAAAATCTCTAAACTTGAAGGGTTTACTCGGAGCCAGCCAGGAAACTGTCCTTTCCAGCTGCTGAGGACTGAAAGACTGAGGTTTGCCCAGCAGGGGGAGCCAGATATCAGGTCTACAAAACTTCAGATTTCAGTCCTCAGTTGCTGGAGAAGATTGACAACCCTCTTGTTCCTGGACTGGCCCGGAGAGACGATAAGGAAGGTGAGTCGGTTGATATAGTGTATCTGGACTTTCAGAAAGCCTTTGACAAGGTCCCTCATCAGAGACTTTTGGCAAAACTAAAGAGTCATGGGATAGGAGGTAGTGTACTACTGTGGATCAAGAACTGGTTAAAAGATAGAAAGCAGAGGGTTGGGCTAAATGGCCAATTTTCCCAATGGAGAAAAGTGAATAGTGGTGTACCCCAGGAATCTGTGCTGGGTCCGCTGCTTTTTGACATATTCATAAATGACCTGGAAAGTGGAATAACGAGTGAGGTTATTAAATTTGCAGATGACACAAAACTATTTAAAGTTGTTAAAACCCAAGAGGATTGTAGAAAATTGCAAGAGGATCTTGATAAATTGGAAGACTGGGCATCAAAATGGCAGATGAAATTTAATGTGGACAAGTGCAAAGTTATGCACCTAGGGAAGAACAACCCAAACTATGGTTACACGATGCAAGGTTCCACATTAGGAACCACCACCCAGGAAAAAGATTTAGGCGTCATTGTGGATAACATGTTAAAACATGTTATGAAAAAGATACAACTAACCCAGAACATAGCAGCAAGGATAATAATGAATATAAAATCAACAAAACATATCACACCGATCCTGGCCGAACTTCATTGGCTACCCATTTACTGCAGAATAAAATATAAAATTATTTTAACCACATTTAAACTAATAAATAACTTAGCACCATCTGTATTCAATACGCTCATTAACATAGAATTAGATAAACGATCACAAAGGAACAGAAACACAAACACTATAGCAGTTCCAAAAGATTACACAAAAGCAAGAAAACAAACCAACAAGAGGGCCTTTTCCCATTCGGCACCTTTTCTATGGAATACGCTGCCTGACAACATTCGCCAACTATCAGACTTAAAAAAATTTAGAAAAAAACTAAAAACGCACTTATTCTCTCTACACTACAATACACTACCTAATCAGAATACACAAAGAGACACAGGTTAGCAACCATACCACAATACTACAAAACACACAAAATATATTTACCCATCACAATTTTGATGATATAATTTGTAAGTACCCATAATGTAAATACGTTCTAACGTTTTACCGTTCAAATGTTATATTGTTACTTGTAAATAGTTCTACCTGTTCTATGTAAAACGACTAGGTATGTACTTCCACATACCATATAATTTACTGTTCATTGTAAACCGCACTTGATACTTGGGAAAGTGCGGTATAGAAATAAGTGTTAAATAAATAAATAAATAAAACCCTCGGCCCAGTGTGCAGCGGCAGCCAAGAGAGCAAATAGAATGCTAGGTATCATAAGGAAAGGAATGGAAAATAAAACAAAAGATATTATAATGCCTCTATATCTTTCCATGGTGAGACCGCACCTTGAATATTGTGTGCAATTCTGGTCACCGTATCTTAAAAAGGATATAGCATTATTAGAAAAGGTTCAGAGAAGAGCCACCAAAATGGTAAAGGGGATGAAGGATACTCCTATGAAGAAAGGCTAAAAAGGTTAGGGCTCTTTAACCTGGAAAAGAGACGGCTGAGGGGAGATATGATAGAAGTCTATAAATTAATGAACGGAGTGGAACGGGTAAACGTAGATTGATTGTTTACGGTATCAGAATATAGAAAGACATGGGGACATGCAATAAAGCTACAGGGTAAACTATTTAAAACTAATAAAAGAAAATATTTCTTCACTCAACATGTAATCAAACTCTGGAATTTGTTACCGGAGGATGTAGTAAAGGCTGTTAGTGTAGCTGGGTTTAAAAAAGGTTTGGACAAGTTCCTGGAGGAAAGGTCCATAAACCATTATTAAGAAGGGACCCAGGATATCAATGCTTGACCCAGTACAAGCACTGCGGAACCTGTGTCTTTTGGGGAAACTGCTAGGTACGTATGACCTAGATTGGCCACTGTTGGAAACAGGATACTGGGCTTGATGGACCTTGGTCTGACCCAGTATGGCATATCTTATGTTCTTAAGGAAGAAAGAAAAACAGCTTCTCGTAAAGATGCCTGCATTACAGCCTCCAGATCACTCTCTGTGCCTGACACCTTCATCTAACCCAGTGGGCAAAGATCCAAACCAAAATTAGTGAGTTGAATAATTAATAAAACACCCCACAGTCCCTCAGTAGGCAAAGAGAATGCAGTCCAAACCCAATCCTTCCCTTCACCAGACCCAACCTCATCCCAAAGGGGCAGCCATTGTTCCTGCCTTCCAACCTGAGCTTTCGATGCCAAAGCATCCACCTCTTTCTGAAGATCCACAGCCTTATCCATAAAAAAGGACAAAAACCTTATCCCTAAAAAGGACAAAAAATTCCCACTCGAAAGACCCACCTCAAAATTTCCCTTACTCTGCACCTGAAATACTGCCTTTGGCTGATTTAAAGAGGCCTGAATTTGTTGATGATCCAGGAATAAGCAATTTAAGAACATTGGCTATATTCACAGATGGAAGATGAAACAGGAAGAGGCCATGGGCAGAGGAGGGGAGATAGAAAGGAGATGAGCCAGGAAGCAGCCACAACTTGAAGGGGGATGGGGAGCGGAGGACAGAAAGAAGAAAAGGAGCCACGGTGATAGAGGGCAAGCAAGATGAAGTCAAACCGATAAGTTGCCACAAGAAAAGGAGGGATTGGTGTGAAAGGACTCGGGGAAACAACAAATTAAATTGAGTAGCTATCAATAGAACTGCCCGGCAAAAGGTAACATTTGTGTAGCAGAGCATGCACTATGTAAAACAAAAGGATTGACATGCAAACAATTTTTCCAAACATGGAAAACCCAGGACAATTTTACAGCAAAACTTGATCCAAAAACGCTCTTGAATGACTGCACAGGTACAAACCTGTAGCTTGCTGAACCAAGGATATTACACTCATTCTAGCATATCAAACAAAGTGGGATATAATGTTCTTTGCAGTGCCGGTAGAGCAACTTATTGATAATGCCTTTTGCTGAAATAAGGGTGGCTAGTATATTACAATTCAATATTACAGGATACTGTTAAAGTGACCAACTAGTTTTATTGCAATATTTTTGTTTTGTCTTATAAAATACACACAAGCATAACAAGGTCATATTCAAGTTTCAATAGAGTGCCTGCAAGATAATCTGCTTGCACAACTTTGCAATGGCATTTTTTTTAGACAATGATTTAAATTTCTTGCAGCTTCCAAAAAGGTA